>OX387214.1:1503357-2964215 GCA_947561695.1 Tyria jacobaeae
AATTCTGTTCCTCAAGAATAGATTAATTGACAAAATCTTCATGAATGCAACACGGCATTACGTTATTGTAATTGACTAGTGAGATCAGTATCACCTCAGATAAATCGTCATATGACACTACTATATTGGTTGCGAGGAACAGTTACAACATAAGTACTGAGATGAATTTTTGGCATCGCTTTCATATCGAAGCTACCACCAAGATTCAATACGAATAAAACGTATACACACACAGATTTAGGCACAGAATCGTCGCCTCGGTGTGCAAATAATTAATTACGGTGGGGGCTCCATTTATGACAAATGTTATTTTTATATTTTAAAGTTGTAATTGTAGAGATTAGGTACTTCTATGAAGTGAGAACTTTATTCTTTCGAATGGCTCTCTAAACCGAATCACTAATATTTTGATATCTGACAATTGACTCTTAAAAACAATTTATTAAGATAATCTCTTATAGGAGAGACACTTGACATAAATGAAACTATCAGTATATAGTATGGATTATATTGATGAAATATACAGATTTTTCGTTAACCTTTAGCTAAAAATTAAAACCTTAGAAAATGATAAGAAAGTTTCTGTTATTTAGAAATGTGTACTCAGACCGGTCACACTAGGAAAGTATTATATTTCCAAGTTAAATTGTCTATTATATTTTTTTTTTCGAAATCGGTTTTTTAAATCTTAATAAACTATTTATCGGGTACACAAAACGCTTCTAAATAAAATACCCTATGTATTTAGTAAGTCAGGCTATTAACAAAAATCAGGTAAAGAAAAAAGTTCAGTCCCATCTTTGTTGTTAGGTTGTGTATTAGACTGAAGAGTATAATCAATTAAATCCGAAATACACAAAAGTTTAAATGCTGTTTGAAAGTCGTCTCGACTTATGTCTTTGTGTCAGGGGGCATATAAAATAATAAAATATTTGTAACGAACATCTATAACTTGATTAAAAGTTTTAAAGATTCTAGCTAACATTTTTAAGGAACATTGGTAATAAAAAAAAACATACAAAGAAAATAATCAAATAACCTTCAAACCACCTTAAAATTTAAAAAAGATGAGGATCTACTTATATTTGGAAAACAAACTATTATGGCATTTTGAGTTACAAACAATTAAGCAACACATAGGCACATTCCCGCATTATAATTTGTCGAGCAATATATATTTCGTTCCAATCTTGTGAAAACCCTGATCATCCTTTTGAAGAACCACTCTGACTATATTACATTATCACCGATTTCTACTGGAACGTGTATTGCATCTGAAGACTGTTTTTTTTTTTTTTAAGTTTTGATGTGCTGTTTCTTTGGATGCCATTATTTGTCAATTCACATTTGTTTTTTTCATTTGGTGGTATTATAAGAAGCTCTTCATGGGCCAAGTGCTCGTTCTATTTATAAGGAACTAGCTAAACGACTGATTGACACTTCTCATGACCAGAAGACTGGACCTTTCCTTGCACAGAGGAACCTACTGCCAGCCTCCTGGGAACGTTACCCATGGGGCTACGATGGTTAGGAATTTCACGATGCTTGATTAAGAATAGTCTCTTTTTTATTTTATTATATTTTTCTTTTTAGCTTTAGTCAAATGTAAATATTCCTCTATTCTTTGATTGTATTAGAAAAGTAAAATAATAGTTATTTGTTTATATAGAAATGGTATAGAACGATAAACGACAATGGAAGGACCGTTGAGAATACATCTAAAGACAAAATGACAAATCACATCTTCTTAACGACAAAACTTAACGAGTCATGTCAGTTAACTACACTTACATCATAAAAAAAATGTTCTGACACTTGTATGTGTAGCACTTGTTGGTGATCATGATGACTCGCATCATGATCACCAACAAGTGCCGACGGTTGTTGCTGATCATCAGCGGACTACTACTACTTTCATATTGGTGGTGTGCTCTTTTGTTATTTTTGTGGATACGGTCTGTCGTATACGCTATATCCGATGATTGATACCAAAAGTTTATACGTAATTATTTTGTGATGCAAAATAAAGGTGCTAATACCTGGCACAACCAGAAGTTACTACGTAGCAATTTTAAAGCATACATGGACGATTATACAATTTAACATGCGAAGTTGGACCCCTGTAGAATAAAATTTTCTGTTGTGCCGTGATAATTTTAGGTAGGACAAGGAGTATGAGGTAAAACGCAAGTGAATTTGTTTTTTGTCTGTTACTCTTTCAAGACTTAACTACAGAATCGACAATCATAAAATTTTGCATTAATTTTCTCAGGGGCACAGATAACATATAAAAAACGTTGCATGCCTATACTACAGAAAGGATTGCCATAAAATATTGAATACACCTTTAAATAGAAATCCGGAACCCTTTTTTTTTCTATAGGGGGACAGACGAACAGACGGCTCATCTGATGTTAAGTGACAATCGGCATACATGGACACCTGCAACTCAAATGTCGTAAGTGTGCTGCGCTGTTAGAGGGTGATGAGAGATAGGGGATGCTGAGAGGGAAAGAAGAGATCGGGGATAGGGGAGAGGAAAGAGGAGGGGGGCAGTTTGGCTTCCAGAAACTTGCGTTGCTTCACAAGCCGTTTTCTGTGAGACCGTGGATCGCACCTGTCGAGCCGGCCTATTCATGACTGAGCATGATTCTACCCTTATAAAACCTTTTATCTAGATAGATGTCAGTACAAATACGTGTCTTAATTGACACAATCTATATTCTATACTACAAGCCAGAGAAACCTCTTTCAAAATTTAGTTACCTGATCAGTTAGTCCAAAGATCATGTTCAAGGCAAGTAATCAATCTATCGGAAAATGAGCTGTTATGTACATTTTCCAATGTGAGGAAGTTACGAAGTAATTAATCATCTATATATTGGATTAATAACGGGTAATTAGTTAATTATTGACGCAACTATCTTAAAAGAGTATAATTTTCATTTTCCTACACTGAAAACAATAACTTTTTAATTTCCAGACACTTTGAAGAAGTTCATTATGAAGGTTTTAATGGTAGCTCTATTATAGTAAGAAATCGCAAGAAACATTATTGACTGACATTACTTTGAAGTTATTATTGTCAGTATGTATTCAATAATGTACCTATAGGTCATAACCAATTACCAGTCGCGAATGATGTAGGCTCTAAATTACAACCTTGCGGTGAACACCAAAATCCAGGGTTTGTTCTGACCGCAGGTCCTCATCTTGACACTAAGATTTATTTCATAAATAGTTCTTTAGCAGGCTAAGCATAGTCCCATAATTCAAGCCTCTATAGTCTTATTTATTCTAGCTAATTAAGTTGAGGGGGGCAAGGGAGAGAAAATTGGAGAGGGGGTGAAGGTAGAGGAAAACGAGAAGGGGATGAGGGGAGGGGAATAAGAAAAGGGGTATGAGGGATAAGAAAGGAGGTGGTATAGGGATAGGGAAAGAGGAGAGGGGGAGTTGGTCCTAATACCCTCACTCACTCGGCAATACAGATTGTTTATCTACCGGTTTTCTGCATGGCCGTGGTAATACTCCGGTCGAGCCGGCCTATTCCTGCCCAAGTAAGGCTCTGACACGGTGAAAACGTACATACGCACGTATTTATAAGCAACATAAATTGCAATTATATGGCTATTTAATTATTTTTTTATTAAAAATTCTGTAATAATCTGCAATAATCATTTTTATTCAATCAGCTTAAAATAAATTGAATTTATAGAGGATCAAGTCCAATTGAGATCAGTATCGAAATAAGTATGTTTTTATCACGAAAGCCATTACATTATATTCATGTTTCTTTCAAAATAAAGCCGTTCATAATTACTATTGACAATAAATAACGGTTATTTCTCATTTCCGTATCACATTATTAAAAAAAAACGATTTAACGAAGTCTAAAAACCACACGTAAATTTCATTATTACTTGTGTCCATTACCCACATCAGAATATTGTCAAAGTAACATGTAACTTTATTAATTTTGTCTGACCTGTTGGTCTAGTGGTGAGTAACTCTGACTGCTGAGCCGATGGTCGTAGGTTGAATTCCCATACGTGATAAAAAAATATGTGAGCCACATATAGTTGTTCCCAGTACTCTTTGTGTGCGTTGTTTGTAAATTCCCCTATCCCCTAATTTTAAACATGAGTAATTTCTACTTCATGGGTTGTTTTAGAAAAAAAAAATATAATCATCCAGTAGTTGTTACACAGCAGAAATCACAATAAAAAAATTCAGTATGTTATTCAGTACAAGGTGCGGAACCTTTTAAGGAGACACAACATGAACAACTAAATTAATTAGATAGTAGCACATTATGCGCTACATGTTGTATTGATGTATGTTTTTGAGCAGAAGACATTACACATTACCACAAAGACATAAAGTCATATTTAAAAATAAAATATTAAATATGCTATTAAATTGAGATATTATTGAAAACCACTAAGAGTGGCAGTGAATAATTTTCATGTGGAGAGAGTGCGTTGCGTTCGTTCGTCAATGTATAAACTTTTTTTTTTTTTTTATTCATAAGCCTACCATAATGACTCCACTTTGCCTGATGGTAAGCAATAAATGGAGTCCAAGAGTGGTGGTTACCATCCTCATTACATATCTAGTCAATGCAGCATGGTGATCCACACTATGGCGGCCTGGTGAGATGCTTTTTCAATTGGGATCAAATTGGGAAGGAAACACGTGCGCTGGTAGGGAATTCCAGGCTTTCACTGATCGGCACAGGAAAGAAGAGCCAAACCGTTTCGTTCGGGATCGCATATCTTCGACTCGCAAACGGTGACTCCTCAGGCCAGCACGTGTAGTCCTGTAGAGGAAGGGAGAAGGTGGGACCATTTGGAAGAGCTCGTCAGAACACTCCCCGTGATGTAGGCGATAGAGAACTGCCATAGAGGCGACATCTCTTCGCAACTGCAGGGGCTCAAGAGACTGGGTGACCTCAGGACAGTCTATAATACGGACTGCGCGTCGCTGCAACCGATCGAGAGCGTCAAGCAGATACTGCGCATAGCCATCCCAAAGATGAGAGCAGTACTCCACGCAGGAGCGAACCTGGGTCTTATATAAAAGACACAGATGCTCGGGCGAGAAGAACCGTCTCACCTTGTTCAATACACCGAGCTTCCGCGAGGCCGCCTTAGTGACGCTCTCGATGTAATCACGCGGATTGAGATCCCGACAGATGTCCATACCCAGTATACTAAGCCTATCCTGTAGTGGCAGTTGAGTGTTCTGAAGAGTAGGAAGGGGAAGGAATGGAGACTTTTTGTTTGAAAACGCGCACGCCTGTGTTTTCTTGGCGAACAAACTTACACACTTTACAATGAAAAATGTTTTGTGCAATAGAAAAAAAAAAAGATTTTCCTTGTAATAATATATATGACAAGATGAGGACGACGAAGAAGATATATAATAATAATAGGCATAATAACATACACATATGATTACGCAAAATGCTGAAATTTTTATGAGCCTTATATTCCAACGTTAAATTTCTAAGTGATGCTGCGTATATTCCGACACTTTATACTTGGTATTTTTAATATAATTATCCATATTGTGTTAGTATATTAAACTAAAAATAACCAATAATGAAAATTAAAATTGAGTTCGTGGATAATGTAGTAACTGTCTTGATCATCAGATTTTAGATTTCTGTTCTCTCTTATGTTGATGTTGATATTTGTGCTGTTAGCAATCTGTTCTTTAAAAACCAATTATAATTAAGTACCACTTACGTATTAAGGGCCACGCCTATTGCCCTCATACCCGGGCACTGTAGGACTGTATATATATTGTTTAATAGATATAGAAGACATAGGATGGCACTATTCACGTCACCGATAACCACACGACAGTAAAAAATAAAACGTAAGATATTGTTAAATACGAGTCTATTGGGGACATATTGGTGTGAGTGTTATAATATACGACGCTTGAAATCATACAATACCTTTTTTGCAAAAGCTTATTAGAAAATTCATAGAATGAGTTATTAAAATTTCCTCCCGAACGAGCGTAGGGTGTGACATTTCCTTTTTATTTATTTACGGTTTAACTCTTTTTCAGAATTAACGTGTAATATCGCGTGCCGGTGGCGGAGGCGGCGAGGGAGGCAAAGTTCTTGCCGACCCTCCTCCATGCCGTGTATAAGGTAGCGCCTGCGGCGTGTAGCCCCCTATACCACTTCAACAAGGAGTTTTCTAGAGAATAAACCATGCCTTGAACAAGTTTTAAGTCTATAGTTACTACCGAATATAAAATACGTTGAACATTTATATCCATTACCGCAGCAACAAAAAAGCCATACAGTAAATCCTCTCAAGGATTTAACCCCTTTATGTACTGCAAAAAGTAACAGCAACGAGTCCCTTTGTCGAGAATTATTCGTATGTCATGAATAATGACACTGGGTTGCGTTGCGTTCTTTCGAAGTAACGCAAATGAGCTTTAATACTTAGAATAATAATGTTTAATTTTTCATTCTTGTCGTTAAGCAGAATAAATAACCAAAGAATAAATTTATACTATACGTACTACTACTATAAATGTGTAAGTTAGGATAGATTTTTCTTACTCAATCATGCCACAATTGTTTGCCGACTTGTTATACGTACAAGGTCTGTTCAAAAAATAAGTTGAATTTTCATTTTTCTCAAAACATATTTATTTATTCATCAATTTCTATTTTGTCCCCTTCAAAGTAGTTCCCCTCAGGTATAAAAGACTTGTGCCAGCGTTTTTTCCAATCCTCGAAGCAATTCTGATATACACTTTTTGGTATGCTCTTGAGCTAACTCAGCGATTCGGTTTATATCTCCTAAATCGTCTCAAAACGCCGTCCTTTCATGGGTCTCTTTGATCTTGGGAACAGGAAAAAATTGCAGCGGGCCAAATCTGGTGAATACGGTGGCTGAGGCAAGATTATGGTGTTTTGTTTTTGGCCAAAAAAATACGAACAAGCAATGACTAATGAGCAGGTGCCTTATCGTGATGCAAAAGCCATGAATTGTTTTTCCACAATTCCGGACGTTTTCTTCGTATTGCTTTTCGTAAGGGGCGCATAACTTCAAGATAATACTCCTTATTGACCGTACAATCATGTGGTAAGAACTGATGCACTACGCCACGGTAATCGAAAAAAACAGTCGGCAAAACTATCACATTTGATCGAACTTGGCGTGCTTTTTTTGGCCTTGGCTCTCCTGGGCTCTTCCATTGTTACGATTGGACTTTGGTTTCGATGTCATAACCATATACCCATGATTCATCACCTGTTATAACCCTTTTAAGCAAATCTGGATCGCTGTTGACGTTATTCAAAAATTCCTGAGCGATGCTCATGCTACCATTTTTTTGGTCAAAATTCAGCAATTTTGGAACAAACTTCGTTGCCACATGCTTCATGCCCAAAATTTCCGAAAAAAATGCATGGCATGAGCCCACCGATATGCTGACATCCTCAGCAACTTCTCTAATAGTGACTCGACGATTCTTCATAACAATTTTCTTCACTTCCTCAACATTTTCATCGGTTGTTAATGTGCTGGGGCGTCCAGGGCGAGAGTCGTCATTCACATCTTCTCGACCTTATGTGAAAAGCTTGTACCACTTGTAAACATTTTTATGGCTATTGTGTATAGCTTAGGTAGTAGTTTAGTATTGATGACCTATGTGTTCAAGGGTCATGTTAAAAGTAGAGGGATTGATTTTTGCTCCGAACAAATACATTTGAGATCAACGATCTGTATATATCAGAAACATTACAGGAGTTCTAGAACCAGCAGTTTGAGATATGATTGGTTTGAGTCCATATAGTAATGTGTTTTATGTCCCAGGTTATTACTTATTGTCATAAGTAAAATGTATAATACACATATTGCAAAATATAAGTAGTTTTACCGATGAGTTGTAACTGACTGAAACAGACGTAACAGAGTAATTAAATTGCCTTAGGCTATAATGTTCTGAATAAATAAGGTTGAAACATGTCAGCAAACAGATTCAAGTTTTCGTGAAGGCAAAATGAATAAGATAAAAAACGAATGGAACCTCAAGTTTAATTGTGGAAATATCTGTTGACATATAATATTTTAATACGATGTACGTAAATTCTTTCATTTTCACGGCATAAAAACATGGGCTTAATATAAATATATTTTACCATCAAACTTCGTAAAGTATTTGCTAAACATATGGCCAAATTAAGATTTTCTTGCAAACACTAAAATTATTTTATTTTTTAAAAACTTTCAAATATTACTTTGTTGCAACAAAGAATATTGAAAGCATATTTGAAATACTTAAATATCAAACAGTGTATATTGGTTTGCTGTCGTTTTAATATTTGGTAGGGAATAGCAGTAAATACAAACTATGTAGCTGATATTACTAGAAGCTCCCATATTTGACAAGCCGTAACTTGAAAGTATTTAAAAAAAATACCTATTTCTTGGCCAGCTACATTGACAGGTTCATTAGCTTCTTTCTATCTACTACTATCACAATTAGATGTACCTAGTAAACAAATACGAATCATCAAGCAAATTTCGGTAGCTCTGGAGAGAGAGATTTGTCAGATCCATGAAAACGTACGTCGTCATTTAAGTTGAAATTTGTTATTTTACATATGTTATTTTATTCCTTTGCATCCTTATCGCATAAAAAACCGTAACCATAAACGTAAATAAATATGAATGAAACTCGTAAAAGTCGTCTAATATTAATTATGATTATCAAAATTTGTTCTTATAATACGCCTCTGCTTCCGCTCTCGGGATTAAAGGCGTGAGTGTATGTAGATATACATATGTCATGTAACAGTTAGATTTAGTTTATTTCGCCATCCACCCAATTTTTATTCGTATGCAATGTCTTTAGGTATTGCTATACATATAAACTCAGGCAGGCTTATCCCTTCGGGGATATGGGTAAATGAAATGAGTGTATATGTGTGTAATAGCATGTAGTTGATTGCAATAGTATTTCTTTGGTTCATTGATTCAGTTTTTATTTTTCTTTTGATTTTTTTTATAAAACAGCTGACGAATTTAGAATTTTGTATATAAAAAATAGATCAGGTGTAGTGCATTATTATAGTTCAGATATCAAATCAGATAAAGATCATGATGCCAAGTAAAGAAGAGTATATACATATATATATAGAGTATACTCGGGTCCCTTGCAATTGAGTCACTTGTGTGTGACGGAACACGATGATGAGTGCACATCTAACACACCTCTTTACCGAGTCTTCAGCTTCACTCTTCACTTCAGCTCTTGCGGGTGGTGGGGGGGGGGGTGTATTATTAGGCAAGCATTGTTTGTCTTTGATTGTTTTTTTTTTTTTATTGTTTCATTGTTTGTTTTTTGTTTTGTCATTTGTCCAAGGCTCTCCCACTGTATAAACTAGCCTACCCTTTCGGTGAAACAGGCATGAGGGAATGTATTTAGTATTTTTCTTTGTATTTAACAGTAATAGTGTAATTTCTTAGTCACTTATAACTACACCCACGGAAAAAGATATGGCAGACCTGTTGCACTCCACTGAAAACCATTTTCCATTTCTTTTTAAATCAAAAATTGTATGTAATTAACTTAAAATAAGTTTGATGTATTTCCGGACAAAAGTTGAGAGAAACCATAAATTGAAAGGTTATTTTAAATCTTTAGGATAAGTATAACAATATGTATATATATAGCCTTTATCGCCCTCTTATTTACTCATTAATTTTTTAAGTGATTAAATCAAAAATATAGCAGTACACCCAGTATAACGAATGCTTTCTTTCTTTTACCTGAAATGTTATTATTGCTGTCTATACTAGTAAATTGATGGAGAGGCTGCGGATGGATTAGTCATCTCGTTATTAATTTGGAAGATGGATATAGTCTGAGGAACTTTATCTTCTCCGAAATCGTATTCTGTGATTACTGTTTACGTGTGTTTGACTTAACGTGTCTACTTAAATTTATCTACCTAATCACAAGTTTCATTAAAATGTAGAGATTATTTTAGGCGGATAAAATATATTTACTTTTGTCCCAAAGAATTCCGTTTCATCCAAATAAATGTATTGTACTATCGGTAGATATTTGGTTAAAACTATTGATGTGAAACAGACTTGGCTAACCTACAAATATTGTGTCAATCGATAAAGCGAAGTCTAAAGTCTATATAAGTGAATCAATTATTAGTGTTACAGCTAGTTATCAGTAATAAACAGCAAAACGAATATACGTGAATGTGTATTCATGACTACAATTACTACAATTACAAATGGCTTGTAAATAACATTCTTTAAACGACTTCAAAAAAGTAGAAGGTGCTACGTTCGACTGCGATTTAACATATAAAAATATATACCACAGTTTTTAATTTACCGAACTCTGCAGTAAAATTTGGCTGTTTCTTTCATCTTAGCATAATTGAAAGGAGACTTGATCTTCGCGTTCGTTTTTCATTTAGGATTAAATCTTTACACCAAAAATATATTCAAAGGAGCATGCCTATATATAGGGGACCAAAATAAATACTCATCTAATCACTTCGCTCGGTTCTAATCAGCTGATTGATTCATTTGATCAGACACTGACAATCGAAGTTATAATTTTGATATTAAAGCGTTGAGAGTACAATTTTATTAGGGTGATTTATATTTCTGTTCAATTTGTTCATTCGGAACCTTCGTTACAGAATAATTGTTCGAATTAGGTTTATTCTATTGTAGTTGTGAAATATTGTCGAAGGTATCTTAAAGATAACTATCTTATATATAATGACCTACTATAGTTTATTAGTAGTGACATTTTATTTAAACGTGATGTGTTTCTTCCGTAATTCTATATGAAAAGGTCTACTTCTAAATTACACTTGATTGTAAAATGCAAATTCCTTATGTCTTCGAGGCTTTTATAAACAGCAAGTCACTTCGATCACATTTGTTTTTAAAAATAAAAAGTTGAAATTCAATAGTAAGAAGTGATTTTAACACTATTGTCTTTTGGTACTGAAACCGCAGTTTTTTTTTGTTTATCATATGAGTAATGAATTAGTACGGTTTAATATAATAATTTGGTTTTACAATTTTAATCCTATTTTAATAAGTAATTTAGTTGCCATTATTATAAAACGAAATACACAAACGACGCTATATTTGACATTTAGATGCTATTCTTTTTAAAATTTACTAAATAAACTCTCATTTTTATTTTCAATTACTAGGTGGGGTTTAAAGCAGGTCTCGATATAACTTATTAACAAAATTATACATACAAGCTTACCTTTTACCCTTAAAAAAATTCTGCCTGAATAAAACTACACGTAGGTAAAAATTTTCAATCACAGAAATTTACCCACATTTAAGTCCAAACTTGTTTCCATATAAATTTTGTTAATCCGCCTCAATAAAGCTTTCTAACATAACTCATGGCATATCATTATATAATTGCTGTATGTTTGGTGGTTTATAGCTCTAAGTAAATTCTAAGTAAGTTTATGCTATTGTAGTTTCTCTTGAAACCTATTAGGAGGAAATAAGTCAAAGTCAAAGCATTTATTTCAAATATGCCCAAAAGGCACTTTTGAACGTCAACATTTACATTTAAATAGTATTGATTCTAGTCGCCCATTCCAAAATAAAGTTTCGTATGGAGAAGAATGGGCAAGAAACTCCACCGTTGCGCTTTTAAAATGAGTCGATAAGAGGCCGAAACTGAGATTCAAGCCTTTTTGAAATGCATTACTTAGTTTTATTATGACGTGTTGTCTACAAAAGTCTTGTTGTCTATACTACACTAAATAAGGGAAAATTTGAGGAAGGTAGTTGAAATAGATTAGATGCGAAAAGCGGTGGACTGGGTGCTATGGCCGACTTTGGGAGAGCCCTATATCTAGCTGGTGAATAAGAAAGGTTATTTGATGATGGTAATCATGACGATTGTCAGGTCGTTTGACAGAAATGGCTTTTTATAATTTCAATGGTGCAATTTTATACATTGATTTGTTTCCATTTACAAAGATAGTAAGTATATCATCTTCGGATTTCATTTTATCGCTCTTCAAATGAAAACAAAAATCTACAAATACTTTATGAGTTTTCCATAAGGCAGGTTAGATGGGTTCTAATGTAACGATCAAAATTAAAATCAATCAAAATTAATTGATTTCGATTTAACTAGTTATAAATCTTATAAGGTCCGAGCGCCCCTTAGTAAACAAACAATAAACTGAACTATAACAATATTACACTCGACTTTCATTTTCATATTAATCGTTTTGAAAATATATATTTATTGACCTGACCTACACTATTTTAATAATGTATGTCAGGTTGCAATTCAGCTACTTAACTTCACTCCTCAATCCATCTGAAATTTAGTAACAATTCGTTTACCCACCTTAAACGACACACGCACTAGTCCGTGGTGATAAAGAGCAAATACCAAAGCATATGAAAATTTACAAATTATTACGATTGACCATAATATGGCAAACCACGAGAGATAGCCCATAGGTAATTTTTCTACCTGTAAATAGAAATACTACCATATGGTACCATATGGTAGTCTTTCTATTATATACACACCAGTTTTAAATTATTTATATTGTACTTGTATTATTAAAGAAAATTATCATCCGACTGTCAATACGAACAAAAAGTTGTTGAATACTTCCTACTTATGAAAAAAATATACAAGGGCGATATGCAATAGCGCTAGTCGATACACAAGAGAGAAATCGAGCTTGTAACGTAATTCAGACCAGCTAATGAGCGTGACCATTGATTCTCCAGAAGCTTTTTGCCTCGTACAACCAGCCTATGGAACAACTCGTCGCTTGCCGTATTTCCGGCACGATACGAACTTCAAACCTTCAAGAAAAGAGCGTACTCCCACCTAAAAGGCCAACGCACTTGTGACTCTTGAGTTGCGGGTGTCCATGGGCGACTTACTACCAGGTGACCCGTCTATTCGTTTCCCCCTATCGCCTTAAAAAAAAACGATTAAAAAGTTACTTATTAACCCGAGAAATTCTTTTAAAATCTATGAAACCCAATATTAATAGTGTCTTGTAATCCTGTAAACGTCAATCCCAATATAAAGAATAATAAAGATGGTTCAAATGACATATGACTGTCTAAGAACTATACTCATTTAGAAAGCGTTTGATATGATGGTCGATGGATTGACTGATCGATGAGAGTGAATCCAAAAAAATTACTAAAATAGTTGTTTTCAAAGCATACCAAACACAATGATCGATAGATGGTAAGCGGTCGTCGGTACCCATAAATTTCAGCCCCATCTAAACGCGCACGTCCCCAGCACTCTATCTTCTGCCTATCGTGCCCTAGGTGATAGATGACAGCAGTGTAGCGTGAATCAAAGTTAATTTTACATTCCGTACTATTTTGTATAGAGACCGCACTTCGATAAATCACTAAACATATCTCTCACTGAAACATAAAACTTTAATGGCTGTGTAAGTTTTATAAATAGAAAATCAACGGTGCCAGACTGTGAGACACAACATACGATGTACATTATTTTGTAATGTCATATTGTGTAATAGAAAAATACCGCTATATAATACTTGAACTGAATAAAATCGCTGTAAATAAAAAAAAACTTAGAGAGTTTTATGAACTATTTACCTACTTGTCTATAAAATATAAACACCTAATCTGATTGTTACTTTTAATCATAATACAATTTTAGCTGTAAGATTTAAATACCACTTTAATTGCTCGCCTTTAGGTTTATGTTTGTACTATCAAATTATACGCCTTATACCAAGGCAAATTTATTTTTAAAAATAAATCTAAAAGTAATCGAAACACATATCCTTTCTTCTATCTTTATACTTGCAAGAAAAAGATAACGAAAGATAAAGTGTTAAATAAACTAGTCGAATGGACAGTGACATAAATTTTCATATTTTCAAAACAATAACAGTGTAATAGTGTACAATGTAGTAGGAGAGCTCAATGTGCTGCTAGGGATTTACTCGAACATGGCAGATTAATCATCAGCCCCCTTTTTTTAGTTGTTTAAGTAACAACCCACTAGTTACAAAAAAATATAATAAAACAGCATGTTGCCTTGACATTCTCAAGCGAGGTTGATATTTTTTATTGTGAAGATAATAATGCAACAATCACGATTTCACATATAATCTGCCGATTTCCACAAGCCGCAGTAATAAAAATCACCAATGAAGATTAGAGCGTTGCTATATTTCCTTTTAATACTTTGATACCATGTTACTTCTGAAATCTATAGGACATTGTCAACGGTTATAACGATTTCTAGTTAGAGATACGGAAACTGTATATATGTATGTTACTATAAGTGAAGGTAGCGTCATGGCTAAGGCGCCAGTAAGTTGCAGGTTCGAACCCTGCCTAGTGCTCTACAGTCCCGAACCCACCCCTAATATAAGTATTTTAGCTTAGCTGGGGGGGTTAATAAGAATATTAGTAAAGTTTGAAACTTGTCCCGTCTACTTATTTGAACTCTTTAACATAAAATAAACATTCCTTTTAATTAATGTACCTAACACTTGTAGATTATCAAAAGTGTAGGTCAGAAGTATCCAAAACTGATAGAGGAAGCTCATGAGGTATGTGATAATAAAAGCATAAGGCGCGTAAGCATATAATTAACACAATGTCAATGACTTGGCAACTTCTTTTTTCAACTCTTTAGTAAGTGGATAATATTGATCTTATCTGGAATTCCAGTATCAATAATTATGTGCATGTGTAATCTAAGAATTCGGCTCTGGTAAATCAGAATAAAATTTGTACAAATTAACAAAACGAGTATATTATCCCTTTAATAGTTATAACTGTTGGATATTTAAAAAATATATTTTCTAAGATTATATAATAGGATTGACGTATAAAGTGATTTGTGCAATTAAATATCGGAGCCAATCTATTAAAAATTTTCTTTTATTAATCCAATTTGTAAATGCCACAGCCTCTTTATTAAGTGCCTTCAGAATATTTACTATGATACTGGGCAACTGTTTAATTCTAGTGAGGCGAATAGCATGCCTTCGCTGTAGTTAATTATATGACTGAACTAAGATGCGGGCTAGACGATCTATTTGACCGGCGTTTTTAGTTGTGACTGACGAGGATTGGAGTTAATAATGAACTTAATAATACTATTTGTTACTACTGACTTACAATTACTTTATACTAAATTTGCGTAATGGTTTTTTTTTTGTTCTTTTAAAAGACAACTCCCGCACTAGGATTAATTCCTGTGTCGCGGGGGACTTTACAAACATTTAAACAACGGACACAAAGAACACCCAGACTCAGAACAACAATTTGAGTATTACACAATGCAGACAACGGGCGTTGATCGGAAACTTGATTTCTTACAAGTAATTTCCACCTTCCATAAGCGCTGGCCAGGGGGTGATGGACAGGGTTATCCCTAGCAGAAGCAGGCCTAAGACGGCAGCGCCATGTTCTCGCCTCTTTAAATGGATGACTGCTATTCAATAGACGTGCACAGGGTTTTCCTTTCAAGGGTACGCCTGAGGCACTGGCAATAAAATGCAGATGCGATAGCCGTAATAAAATGCAGATGGTAATGGTCACGTGAATTTAAGTACTACCAGTACGTTGTTAATCTTGTGTCTTAAGTCTGAGTCACGGTGAATACGAACTCCAAATTCAAATCATATTTTTTTCAAAATAGCACCACCAAACAAAATATAGCCAAAAAAATTTCTCCGTTCCTTACTTATGTTCTGAATTCAAAAACGCCTGTTGTTAAGTCATGTGATGTAGAACCTGCAAGAATGTGTACGAAAGTAACATATTTGCAAAAATGTTGATGGTTTCATACACTTTTCGGTGACTATAATACACTACGAGAGATAATAATGCAGTACTTTTCAACCTTCTTTTAAATTTCCATCCATCCAATTCGTTTGATTTACATTCACAGTTAAAAAGCATATGTTGTGAAAATCTGTCAAATGGTGCATAACGTAAAGGATTGCAATCCGTATAGATACGGAAACTGCAGATATTATAAAAAAAAAGAAAAATATTTTGCGTCAACTGCCACGGTGAGGAAATAACGACCCAGTAAGTTAGTTTATTGACCAAATAAGTTATTGCATAAAAGCCGCCTTAGCGTAGATGGGCTAGTGCAAAAAAGGTCAATACCTAATTCTTGCTGAAGATGATTAAAATATACTACATGCTTTTATAATCTTGCTACGGTAAATGGTACATTAAGGAATGGTCTCTGCCGACATCTAGTTTTATTTGTACAAAGAATATTTTTAGCTACAACGTTATATTTAACAACAATCTCGGGACTGTCCACCGATCCATTTGCAATATTTTATAAAAAATATTTTCCACGTACGAAGAGACGAACGAAGTCACCGTGTATACCTGCTGACAATAGCTTCTGCAAGAGCATTTTGTGGACGGTCAAGACATTAAACTCGGTCTACCTATCTATATTGCTTCACACCCTGCGATATAAAATCATGCGACATGATCAAGTTATAGGTGGTGGAACGCCCTATCAAATACTATGATGACTTTTAGTAATATTGCTCTTCAGGACTGGATACATCTGCGTATGCCTATAAATAATAAATGATCTTTATTTTGTAAATAGGTTATAACAACACTTTTACACGTCAAAATATTATTTTTCTGTTAGTTTATGCTAGATGAGGCCGGTGTTTCCTAGCTGACTACCCTGAGAAGAAACACCGAAACAAACTCAGAGGTCAAAATCTGTTTTAATGTCCATACAGATGTACTGGTCAAAAACATATGAGAACCATGCACGCTAACATCTGAGATGGTAGGTAGGCCGCAAAAGTACTCAAATAGTCAAACATCGTTAAAAAACAAACTTACTGGAAAAAAGGAGAAAAGAAAAAAAAAGAAATAACCTACATAGTCCTCACATTTACATTAATTATTTTTTTAAATTAAAAAAAAAACAAATATATATTATACATAACAAAGTATTCATGTCAAAAAGTACAAAGATTAAAACAATAAAAAAACAATATAATCCTTAATAAAGTAAGTATTCATGCCAAAAAGTAAAATATAAAATGTCAATGTGTATATAAAAAAAGCTAAAAGTAAAAACAAAGGCTAAAAGTAAAAACAAAGGCTCATGTACATTAATGAAGCAGCTCATTCCCAATTCTTTTTATCCTCAATGTAATCTTTAATTGTCTAAAAAGCTATCTGACTTATTTTTTTTTTCTGATAAATGATTTAAATTTATTATTGCTTAGTTCTTGTATTTGGCTAGGAAGCTTATTATAGAAATGTATACTTTGGCATCTAAACGAACCACCTATTTTCTTGAGCCTGGTTTTAGGAACAACAAATTTGTTTTTGTTCCTAGTATTTACACTATGGATATTTTAAACAGATTAATATTTTTATGTGCGTACATGAGATTTTCATAAATATACTGAGAGGGCACAGTCATAATATTAATCTCTTTAAATTTATCTCTGAGGGAGTGTCTGGGACTTAATTTATAAATTGCACGTATAGTTCTTTTTTGTAAAACAAAAATAGATTGAATATCGGCGGCATTTCCCCACAACAGAATACCGTACGACATTACACTATGAAAATAGCTAAAGTATACTAAACGGGGTGTCTCTAAATCAGTTAAACCACAAATTTTCCTAACGGCGTACGCTGCAAAACTAAGCTTTTTGGACAGTTTATCTATATGGGCTTTTATAGTTTTCTCTACTGGTTCTATACAGACTTATGCCCTTTTTTGAAAATAGCGTTGATCTATTCCCATATCTGGAGGACAATTCCTTTTCGATGTGTTTGACCATACAACGTTGCGTGACGTTCGTCTTATCGTCCTCTGAAATATGGAAATTAGGATTTCGTTGTTGAAAGATAGATTTATCTACAGATTCATCAATGTAATTCATGATGTTTGGTAACCGATAGTTTTATTACTCTTGATATATTGTCAAAACGACTTTAAAATACTTATAATTGAAGACTCAATTTTATTCATATATTCATCAAAATATATTTCTACTTCAACGACTCTTTTTCTTAGAAGCTTGAAACGTGTACTAATATGGATGCGGCGAGTTTGGATTGGTTTAATTGGGATGTATTTATCACTGAATTGGCAAATTTTAATGTAGTAAACCGGAACCGCGTTATCAAGTGAACCTATCGACAGTATTTTAGTCCAAATAACTTTGAGGAGCTTAGATATTAAAGCCTAAATAATCACCTTTAGCATATAATATGTACCTAGTTACATGTATAAATTCACGGGTAGTTTGTGTATATCTAAAAAGTTTAAACGATTCATGATTTATGATGGTTATCTACTGGCTGAACTAGAGGGCTACCATACTCCTTAACTATTGTGCTATCGTTAGAACAAAAGGTCTATCAGTCTGTTGTTTATTTTTCTCACACCATTGTATTGTCTGTGATTTTTAATGTGTTAAGAATTCGGTGATATACTGACAACTAAAAACTCCGTTTTATACGAATGTTACTTACATAGGCATAGAATACAAATGTGCAATTTGTACGTTGTCTTTGGATTAGTTTTCCTCAGTACAACGGTCAAGCTTAAATCCTTGGCGGAACTGCATCAGTCAATCCTCGAAACTGCAGTTCATTCCTATCTAACGTCTAACACCAACACCCTGAGTTTATCTAGTACTTTTTTCTTAAGAAAAGCTTTTCCTGTTCAAAAGAAAGACTCACATTTTTTAATGACATGTTATGACTTTTTTTTTAATCTTCAATAACTTACTTTTACTTTTCCTTTAACCTATGCATTATTAGAAATTACTGTATTAAAAGTAACGATTTTTTCTAAAATTATTAGTACCTTACGTTATTCACCGTACCCTAATAATATTAGACCACAATTTTATATAAAACCCTCTTTATTCATATCTTCTAAGTAATGGTCGTGCTATCTGGTAAAAGGAAAAGTTTGAACACGTATCATACTGGACAGGGGTCTATCCCAAGGGCATGTGCACTTTATTTAGCTATAACACATGCGCACTTTAATAAGCTATAAAAACTTATTGTTGCATACAAAAAGCTTCTATAGTTTTTATGCCTGAAATACATTTATCCAAAAATGTATTTCAGGCATAAAAACTATAGAACAAAAAAAAATATGTTACAGTTTTTAAGCCAATAAGTAAAATGAATAAAACTTCATAAGTGTGTGTGTTATGCCAGAAGATGTTTGGCAGAATGTTGTTTCTGCTATACAACCACACTGTAAACGAATAGGAACACGCCCTCCTGAAGTTTTGTTTATTTTTATATTTTATCTGGCATGTTTTTATTGATTAATATTTTTTTATTATATATTATTGACATTGCAAATTTAATTTTATAGAAACTATGTGGACATTTTAAAATGTTTTTGAATTTCTATATTGCCTGTCAGCTTTGATTATCTCATGCCCTCCTAGATGTCCTACCGATAGTGTCGAATGTCTGATCATTTGACTTGGGCATCATACTCTTAAACGAGTCTATCAGAGCTGGTCATCTCTTGATTACTATAACTTTAACATTGTAAAAATATGCATAGTTGTATTTATTGCATAAGTGCTCTAAGCTTAATAACAATGTAACTACTTCATGACTGTGTGTGACTCACTCCTACTCATGACAAATAAAAAATATCTGTAACGTGTTTAATTGCAGTAAAAGATTTTAATTTAAATTTTAAATCACTTTGTTGTGATTAAATGCTTGAATAATGTATATATAACAATGAAATACACATATATTGTAATAGTTGAAATTGGCCCAGGCGGTGTAGGACGAGTTTAGTGATATACATAAGTATAAAATAATTACGTATATCAAGATAGCAAAATAAACGTCATTTTCTAATTCAGTAATATTCTGTAATCGACAAGATTATCAAGTGTTTCACAAACTGATCCTCCGTTTCTCTTTGAATTGTTTGAGTGAAAAGTTACGAGGCATGAAACAATTTTACAAGTACTTTGTCTAAGTTTCATTTAATTTAATGCTTCGTTACTTTAATAAATATAATTCCATACAATAAGAGAATGGAAATAGAGTGTTTATTTAATATCTTGAAATATCTATTGTTATTCACACTACTATAATATTATTTGTGGTATACTATGTTGATACTATATATTGTTTAGAATTGCTGTTATGTAATATGTGATATTATCAAGATAGATGAAAAAGAAAAAAAATGCAGGTCGTTTTTGGGGAATGTCGATAGAAGTAAAAACTTAGTAACTTGTGAATTGTATCGACGAGCTATAACATTAAACACAGTATACATATGATACGATGACGCGAGTTTCATGATTTTTGTTCACCCAAAAAGTGCTCAATGCGCCTATAAACAACATATTTTTGCCTAAACTGGTGTTCGTTACGTTAAAAATGGATTTTTTTATGCAATTGTATTTATTTATGTACGTATTTACAAAGCTTTGCGAGATCGTTCCTAGATAAATCTAGAGCCTCCAAGCTTCTAGGAGCGACCTCGCAACCGCGACGATATTTGCCCGATGCGTAGCCACTCCCTCGCACTCCAGGATAACTTCGGCGGCCGGTTCCTCCGCGCTGAGACATCCTCTGCACAGAGTACGATTTTATACTCCTTGATATAACTGTAGGGGTGGTGTAAGTTATTACAACACATTCACATTCGACAATGGAATTCTATTGATCAAGCACCAGTGTTATTTTTATATTTAGGTCTTGTGAAAAAACTCCGGCTCCGGTTCCTGACCCCATCTTGGATCCGTATAAATCCTGACTTCATTTATTCCAGTTTGATCATGACCATCTTGTATTTTATGTATTTGTACCTGATACCTCCTTTCGAAGATATGCTGTTTGAAGAACCTTATCTCGTGGGGCAACAATTAGTGGTTGGCATTCCAATAATTGATTCCATATTTTAAAATAGAGTGGTTGTGCCACAGATTCAAGTGGTTGTGTCTAATGACTGTCATGGTTGCCTCCTGTTGTATATACGGGATAAGTGGAGGGTGATTAAGTACCACTTCTAGGGCAGCGGAAATGTGGCAGTAGTTGCAATAGGACCGTAAGTGATAATTAGTCACATTACCGTTTTGTACAACCGTTTATAGGGTTCCGTACCCAAAGGGTAGAACGGGACCCTATTAGTAAGACGTAGACCCTATTTTCACAGATTATGTATTTTTGTTGACGTTATAACAACAAATACTAGAAAACAGAATAAAAATAATATTTAAAGGGACTCCTATACAACAAACTTGATTTTTGTTCGTTTTTCATCGATATTAATAAAGGTAACAGGTAGACGTTTGAAACATTTACAGAATATTTAGTTATATATTCAGTTTAAAACTAAATAATTGAATGATTATTTAGTTTTAAACTTGACGTGTATGTTGCTATATCAATCCTAGTATTGAGACGACAAAAATGTTGAGAGCACCTCACATGTTGAGAGCCGTCAAGTCTAAAGTCATGAATACACCAAGCATAACACCAAGCATAACCCTTCTTCTTGCACATTTGGTAAAAACGTTAAACTCTTAAATATCCCAAGCACTATTGAAGTTTAGAATCAACTTAAAACAAAATTTAAACGCAATTTAAAGCTTTAATACTTTTATTAGTATGTCTAGTCATCAGGGATCCTCAGATGTCATGGGTGAGACAGAGGTCATGAGTTCGATTTTACACTAGTCAAATAACCATGTGATGAGCACTATTGGCCTGTATCTCAGTGTTGTGTATAATACGTATGAAGTAGGAAACATATGTTTATACTAAGTTACCATAAGCCTACACCTACTTTGGGTTCAGACGGTCTTGTGGAGATGTCTGAAGTTGTTAATTACTTAATATTTTCTAAGCTAAGCACAATGAATTGAATAAAGTAACGAGTCGAGTATATAGGAATATGTTTGGTATAGTACGAATAAACTTTAGGGGAGTTATTCCTTAAGAAATCGTTTCCCTTAAGTTTTATGACCAATCAATATACTAAACTCTTTTGGCATTTCTTTTGTCTTACCTGGTATCCATTAAAATGTAAACTGCAAATGTACCGTTTGTAATGTAATGGGCGGGGTTGGGTGTGTTCCTTTGGCCAAGACCGCCTGGAACAGATGCAGCCCTGGCGCGCCCTTCTGTCCAGAGGGCGCGCACGGCGAATGGTTATGGGAGCGAGCGCAGGTCGTGTAGATCCCCATGACAAGTCTGGAGTGTTGTCCTTCACGTGGTTGCCGCCTGTTCTTGCTCTGGTTCCTTATGAAACAGAGATAACTGAAACATCCAGTCGAATTCCCATCTGTATACCTCCTTAACCTTCCGTTATCCCTCTTCCTTCCCTTCTATTTCTACTGTGGGTAGTATGTGGTTGATACCTACGGGCTCATCATCAACCATGACTGATGGTGAGAGGGGGGATATCTGGGCAACCACCCGCATGTTTGTGCCGTGTGCGGGGACCCGTAAGGGGGGATGAAGGTGTCCTGGCAGTTGAGCTGAAAGGTAACACACTGCTTTGGCCCGGATTTCCTCCGACACGGGAGGCTGGAGTCTAACCAACCCCAGTCAATCGGCTGCGGCGTCCCGTCGGAGGGCCGCCTGGTGAGAGCTCTTCCCTGGTGGGGGCAGACGACGGGTGGGAAGACCATGTCATTCCGCCCTGCTCGGCCTGTTTTCTGCCAGGGCTGGAGCTCTATATCCCTTCGTTACTTCTGATGTTTGTGTGCCATCTGCCGCAACATCCCCACTTGAGGGCTCCAAGGAGGGTGGAAGAACGGAGGGACGAACACTTCAAATATATTATGGATGAAGAACAAAAAACCATTTTTTCCAGGAAAAGCAAGGCTGCGCCCCGGACCAACAATCCAGGTGAAGCGCCTACCAACAGACAGGCCGCGCCTCGGAACAACAATCCGAGTGCAGCGCCACCGACCAAATCGGTAGCCCCCCGGGTAACTAACCCGGGTGTAACGCCATCACACCGACCGGCAGCACCTCTAGTTGACAGCAAGAGTGTAGCGCCATTAAAGACAGAAGCAGCTCCTCTACAAAAACAGAGTAGAGCGCTAGGCTCTAACATAGACCTTTCCTCTCTGAAGGCAGCAATGCCAGCGGGTACCATCCAGGATGAACCATGCTGGAACCTCGTAGGCGTAAAGAAGAGGGGAGGTTCTAAAGCACCGAACCCGTCTAAACAGGCCCTTAAAGCTAAGAGGGCTAAAGCCCGGGCGGAAGCCAAGCGAGCGCGGCGTCTGACGTCAGATGGCAGTAAGCGGCTTGAAGCCGCTGAAGGGTCTGAAAAGTCCCACGTCGCCCCCGTTAGCGATGCGCTGACCCATGGCGAAGGCACCTGCCTAGCCGAGGGAGTAGCTGCACCTGCGGGGGTGCCATCTGCCGTCAAGAAGCCTGCTGCTGCTAGCGCGACCCCACGGCAGGGTCATATTAGACGGGGTAACCGAGCTGGGCACGCCAATCGCATAGGTAGGCCTCCGGGCCCAACCAAACCCGCGAAGAGAAGTCGCCCAGACGATACTCTTACACCTCAAGGCAAGGGAAAGCGAGCGAAATCCCAGCTTACCACCACAGGCTCAGCTAGCTACTCTGACGCATTGAAGTCTAACGACAACTGCGTAGCAGTGATGCTAGAGCCATACCATGACCTGACCAAGGAGCAGGCCGAGGCCGTCGAGAGTCGGCTGCAGGGCGTGCTGGATGATGAGATTTTCTCGCCCAGCACGTCTGGCGCCCCTTTCGTTGCGCCACAATTTAGGGGAAAGGCCTTCCACAGCGAGGGCGTCCTCAAGATGTGGTGCAATGATGAGTATGCTCTCAAATGGCTGCGTCAAGCCTTGGAGAAGGTTCAATCACCACGCGAGGGAACCAGACTGATAGTCAAAAAGCAGGCTGAGATTCCCAAGCGCATTAAGGCTGGTCTACTAATTCCGCAGGTAGGTCCAGAAGACACGCTAGACCGTATCCGCAAACGGCTTACGTGTCAAAACCCTGAGTACAAGGTGTCCAACTGGGCACTCTACCATGCCGAGCCCCAGGAAGAGAGGAAAAGCGTATTCTTGGTGCTCGGTATACCAGAAGAAGATGCGCTCAAACTCAAGGCGAGCGAGCGTAGAGTTTACTATAAACTTGGTAATCTCTACGTCCGCTTCCTTGATGAACGCCCTCTGCCGCCGCCGAACCTCGATGCCAAGCCCGAGGAGGTCCCTAGCGTTGACCCAGGCAGCGGACTAGCGCAAGGGGAAGGCCAACCAGGCCCAAGCAAAGGGCCAGTCGTCAGGGTCAGTAGGGAAGAGGAGGAACTCCAGATGGAGAGCGACCCTGACGAGGAAGAGTCCCTAATGCTGAGCAGTGATGATGGCGCTGCTAACTCCCCCAACCACTAATCTCACAATTATTCAGACCAACCTCCAGCATAGCCAGACTGCAACGGCTAACCTACGCAGAACGCTGGAGGTAAACACCAAGGCCGTGGCCCTAATCCAGGAGCCGTGGATTAGGAAGGGCAGGATTTGCGGCCTTAGCAACGTCGGAGGTAAACTACTTCTGAACACTACTATTGATAACCCTCGCACTTGTATTGTTACACCTAAATACGCGAACACCACCTTAATTACCGAGTTCTGTTCCAGAGATTTGACTACCGTCAGGCTCAATGAACCTTCCCCAGGCTTGCACAGTGTGGTGATGGCGTCTGCCTACTTGCCGGGAGACGTGGACATCCCCACTCCTGAACTCGCCGTGCTTGTGGACTTCTGTGAGCGACAGGGATTGGAGCTGATAGTCGCGGCCGACACCAACGCGCATCATGTCCTATGGGGCAGCAAAACCAACAACCAACGGGGTGAGGACTTTCTTTCTTTCTTACTCTCAACCAAACTGAACGTTATCAACAAGGGCTCAGAACCCACTTTTGTTACATCAAGAGCCCAAACTATAATTGATCTAACTCTAGCTACTGAGCACGCGTCATCATACATCTCGGACTGGCATGTCTCAGATGAGTCATCGTGCTCGGACCATCGCTGGATCAAATTCCACCTTAAGATGACACTCACACCACCTAAACCCCGACGAAATCCCCGCAAAATGGACCTCCTGCAGTATAAGCGGATGACAGCAGAGCTGCTAACAAACTCAGCTGCGCCAAATGCTCATGAGACCACAGTGGAGATCGATAACCATGTAAAAAACCTCACTAACTCATTGATCACCTGCTTTGAACAGACATGTCCACTTTCGTCACCCAGAACCACACCAGGGGGTGAGCACCAATGGTGGACACCAGAACTGCAGAGATTGCGGCAAAAGGTAAGAAAGTTGTTCAATAAAGCGATGAACTCAAGACTAGACCAGCACTGGGATGCTTACAGGCAGGCCCGACACAAATACAAGAAGTAGATCAGAATCAGGAAAACTGATTGCTGGCGAAGCTTCTGCACTAACATAGACACCAACAACCATGCTAACAGAGTTAAAAATATCCTGTGCTCTGAGCGGAAGCCAGACCTTGGCTTCCTAAAAAAACCTGATGGTACCTTCACCAAAACAGATTCGGAGACTTCGGAACTGTTAATGACAACTCACTTCCCGGGGTGTCGCATACTAAATGAGAATGACATTTGGGAGGAAGGTGAGGTATATCTACCAGATGAGTCAGATTGGACCACCGCTCACAGAATCGTGAATCACGATAAGCTAAAGTGGGCTATCAACAGCTTCCTTCCATTCAAAGCTGCAGGACTGGATGGTATTTTCCCAGGTCTGCTAAAATGGTGTGACGCTGCACTGATGGATCATCTACGGTCCATCTACAGAAGCTGCGTAGCACACCGCTACGTACCTACGAATTGGAGAGAAGTCAAAGTAGTATTCCTTCCCAAACCCGGCAAAGGAGACTACACACAACCTAAATCATTCAGACCTATCAGCCTCACATCCTTCATGCTAAAGGTTCTAGAGAGGCTAATAGATAGAGAAATCAGGAGCACGGCGCTAAACAAGCAACCCCTGAACCCACACCAACATGCTTATTCGATGGGTAAATCAACAGAATCCGCTCTGCATCGTGTAGTCTCATACATACAGGGCAACCTCAAATATAAAAGATCAACTCTAGGAACCTTCATCGATATCGAAGGTGCCTTCGATAAAACAAACTTCAACAGCATAAGCCAGGCTCTGTCTAGACACGGAGTCGACTCCACCATTACAGGGTGGATCGACAGTATGCTTAGAGGCAGAGCTATACAATTCACTGTTAACAACACAACAAGAGGAATAGTGGCGAGAGGGTGCCCGCAAGGCGGTGTTCTTTCACCACTCCTCTGGAACATCGTGGTAGATGAGCTGATTACTCAACTCAACGACCGCAAGTTCCTCACAGTGGGCTATGCAGACGACCTGACCATTCTTATTAGTGGCCCATTTGAAAGCACAATTTGCGACCAAATGAGGTCTGCTTTAAAGGTCGTCGAAAAGTGGTGCGTAAAACACAATCTATCAGTGAACCCAACAAAAACGGAGTTGATAATGTTCACAAACAAACGTAGTTTAGGTGACCTAAGGCTGCCAAAACTATTCGGCACTAGTCTGGTTCTTACCACAGAGGTCAAGTATCTAGGAGTCATACTTGACAGCAAACTCCTATGGAATAGACACCTAGACGCAAAACTTAATAAAGCCTGCATTATCTTTTACCAATGCAAGCGGCTCCTCGGCAAAACCTGGGGTCTATCACCGAAAATCACTCTATGGCTTTATAAAGCGGTAATAAGGCCGATAATCACGTACGGTGCTATTGCTTGGTGGCAGAGAACTGAGCTTAGCACGGTTAGAAACAAGTTGCAGCAATTCCAGAGACTCGTTTGTACGGCCGTCACTGGATGTATGCGAACAACCCCTACTGCCGCCCTTGAGGTGGCTCTCGATCTAGCACCACTAGACCTGTACATACAACAGGAGGCAGCTATGGCAACAATCAGACTAAAACACCTGAGTCTGTGGAATAACCAAGAGGGTCCACACTCCAATATCTGGAATCAACTAGTGGACTACCAACCTCTGATAGCTGCCCCATGTGACAGGATTCCAAAACAACACATCTTCGAAAGAAGGTACTGTATAGAACTACAGGAGAACGATAGTGATCATTCCGGCATAAATGAAGTCCGAATATACACGGACGGCTCCAAGATGGGGTCAGGTACTGGAGCTGGGGTGTACTCACTAGACCTAAACATAAAAATATCGCTGGCACTAGGCAAGCACAGTTCGATTTTTCAATGCGAATGTGTTGCGCTAACATACGCAGCCCTAGCGGCTATGTCTAGAGGCATCAAGCAATATAACATCCGCATACTGTCAGATAGTATGGCGGTGCTAAGGGCCCTAATGGGCAACACCATGAACTCCGGTCTCATCTACGAATGCCACCAGTCGCTAGAACGCTTGGCCTCGGCGAATGGGGTAACTCTTCAATGGATCAGGGGGCACAGCAACTCACTCGGTAACGATGCCGCCGACGAGCTAGCAAGGAAGGGATCTACAACACCAGTGGCAGGCCCTACCACACTCCTGCCACTACCCTTCAACTTATATCGCTCCTGGGTAAGGCAAAGGACTCGAGAAGTACACAATAGCAGATGGATTGACACACCTGGCTGTAGGCAATCCAAACTGGTACTAACAGAAATATCACCACGTTTATCGCGTAGACTCATCAGTCTTCATAGAACGGACATCCGAATAGTGGTCGGAAGTATTACAGGCCATTTGGCTCTGAACCGACACCTATTCGTCATTAACGCGACCGATAGCCCCCAGTGCAGGGGTTGTCTGAGCGCGGAGGAAACGGCCGCCCACGTTATCCTGGAATGCGAGGGCGTGGCTGCACAACGGGCAGAAATCCTTGCAGGCGCGAGGACGCTCCTAGAAGCCTGTGAACGCCCCAGGAGGCTTCTGCGCTTCTGGAAGGAGCTAGGCTGGCTCAACTAGTCAGCCTCCTGGACGCATAATGGACCGAACATGAGTCTAAATGCGGAAACAGAGCCCTTTACCATTACCATTACCGTTTGTAATATAATAACAACTGGAATTATGGACTAAGTGTCGCCACAAGCATATCGACTTGCAGCAACGAAATAGACATTGTGTGGTGTTTTGGGAGGTTCAACTTCAGCTTTGACAACAATAAAGTAAACAACAAATTATACCCTCTTCCTAGTGAATCAGTTTGTTTTAGTTGTAGCCAAATGACATTTACTGCCAACTTTGAGCACGGTGACGTCAAAGCCGCTGCAAAGCTTACTTAGTAATGAAACTTAAGATAAGGTATTTGTTAAGGCTGGTAGTTTCTATTGTTTTCTAATAATACAATTTTAATATCTGTTTTGAAATCTGTAACTTAAAACTTATCTCAAAAATATTTAATTAAAAACGTCAAATTTAACATTGAGTATAACTTTGTAGTCTTTGTAGCTAGAAGAATCTAGGTTTATATTAATCTTATTTTTATATAGTTTATGTAACACTTAATTAGTTTAAGTAAAGCATCCAGTTCTCATTTCAAAGTCTATGTAATAACAATTGAAAGAACGCAGTTTAAATTATGATACATGAATCCTGAAAGTGTAAATGAAATATATGAAACCATATGTATATGTTTGTTAATAATATATAACAAAGTCTTCCAACGAGGTTCTGAGTGCTAAGTTTGTTAACAGAGTTTATAAGACTGTATATTAGGAATTTTATGTGAATTACTTCGATACGGTAAATAAATATACAATGTTGGAACGCACCCCTTGCTCTTAACATTGGCGATATGTCAACGACAACGTCGACTTACAAAAGTCGAATAGATTTGAAGTTTTTGCAATTCTCATATTGTATATAAATATATATAAGTCTTCTTCAAATACTGTAGGTTGAATTTCTATTCTTAGATGGCGCAAAAATATCCTCAAATATACAGATGCTGTTTTAAGTTGAAATAGCTTGAAGTAAGTGAGTGAGTAAAGCGATCGATCATCATATTCTAGTGACGACCTATTTACGCTGGCAGAGCTATGCTTAGTCACGAATGGGCCGTCTCGACCGATGCGAAATTTAACCGAACGTTGCATTTAACCGAAATGAGTGAGGTTTTCGGAGGCCGAACTCCCCCTCTCCTTTTTCCTCTCCCGTCACCCCCTCTCCTCTTTCCTATCTCCTCACCCCCCCTCTCTTCTTCCCCTCCCCGCATCTACCTATTCCTCATCACCTTCAAAAGCGGGCAGTGCAACTACGACTTGTGTTGCTGGTGTCCATGGACGGCGATTGTCATTTACCATCAGGTGACCCGTCTGTTCGTCTGTCCCCCTATAAGAAAACGATTATATATCGTATTCTTCAAATATTGGAGGTTTAATTCGTCTTCTTAAATGGTGCGAAAATATCCCCAAACATACATGCTACACGCGGTTTCAAGTTGACAACACCATGAACGAAAGTGACAGAGAAGTAAAATAGTAATAACCAATCGATCGTCATACCTGCCCGTAAATTGAAATACATTGCGTAACGATAACAGATATATATGTATATATATATGTATATATATCTGTATTGCAATATCTTGTCGATACCACAAAATTATCGTAATTTACAGATAATAAATTTTATATAATGTATCAATGTTCACATAAATCTAGTAGTATCGTAATGGTGCGATTAATAAATTTCTTCAAAATAATGTTAAAGTTAAATAGGTATGTTTTATTACCGTTATGATAATATCTATTAAATTAGCTTGAACATGCTAATAATTGTAAAATTCTATGTTCTTACTACTTTAATTCTTGGTCTTCTTCTTTTTTAGCTCTTAAGAACTTATATTAGAATTCTTTAGAAGTTTTTTTTTTTAAGTTTTCAGGAAACCTGTAACATTATATTATGAAGTGCAATTCTAATATATTATTTTAACTCTCTTTGTTAGTACAGTATTATCCATAATTAGGATTGCCTCGCAGGTCCCATCTGCATTTCTTTTTTTGTATATATGCATATTTTAAATGTTTGTTTAAAGGTGTACAATATAGTCTATTCTATTTTACTGTTTAATTGACAGTTACAGAAGATTTCCTGGAGACTTGAATGTCTAAGTGTCAATTCTCTCAAAGTTTTGTGGCCCTCTCTTGCTACCCATTATTTCTAATGTCAGTTGTAGACAAGAGTACTTGACAACTGCAGTGTAACATAAGTGAGAATAACATCAAAAGTTTATCGAAAACATTATCCAGACTAATTAGTCTAAAATCTATAAATAATAATGACAGCTGACATGTATAGTAATGTACAGTCTTTATTCTATTTATAGATTTTAAAGAGGATATATTAGTTATAACTAATCAGGGAATTGGGTACGATAAAAATGAAATTTCTATAGAATTTTCTCAATAAAATATAATTTTAGTTACAGTTCATGAAGCTTTCTGCCGCAAGTGTCAAAGTGTCTGGTGTCATATGAGTTTGGCAACTGATACTGACACCTGTGCAGTTGAGGAAGGTTTTTCCAAATAAATTTGGTCTCAGATACAGTACACAAACCCATTGCCGTCTATCGGATACTTTAAGAACTAAAGTTGGGAAAATCAGAAGTATATAAAATGGATGGAAAAGGATATCGCTTCCACTTTCTAAACAGTGTAAGCAATATTTCAAAATATATGTCATTGTATTTTGAAAAAAAAAACTTCAACATTATAACGATAATGTTGAAGTTTTATATATTTAGTCAAAATGTTTACTATGTAATTCAATATTTTTCTAAAGGAAGCAAAAAGCATAAATGCAGTCATGAGCCATATATTAAACCACGATTAAAAAGAGAGTTGTAATAAATACGTTTGACATATCTGCTTGTATAGTTGTGATGATGATGATAACCGATTTTGATGCAGTTTTATTTGTTTGAAAGGTTGAATGACCTAGAGATAATATTCTTTCAAATATATTTCATCGGAATCGATTCAGCTGTTTACAAGATTTGGAGCGTGAAGAATGAAGAATAAAAAATATTGAAACATATCCAAATGGGGTATCAAATAAAAAGGCATGTACTTTGCTGGTTCCACATTGGGCGCAAGATGTAACGTGGTAGTGGAGCCGCCTTGTTCTAGTAACGCGGTCGGCCAGGAAAACTAATTGACATAGATAAATTACAAAACATAGATCACAACATTTTACAGTATTTAATTTAAATAGAAAGCTATTATAGATTATGTAACTAGTAGTTAAATAGAAACGAGTGCTTGGCTCAGGGCAGGGCTTCAAGAGGCTTCGATTGTTGACCGGCCGGTGGTACTTAACTTCAAAAAAGAGATCTGTGCTAGGTCCTTCGTCTCTTATATAGCGCCGTGTGATGCAGTGGAGCGCCAGGCGGGTAGCGATGGTGAGGTAGAGTGCACGGTATCGGGCGACAAGATGTACATTCGAAAGGTGTAAGTGAGATAAAGAAAACGGTTAAATTGTCTGAAAGTTATATGAGCGAAAGTGATAATAATCCACCTAATGTAAGAATAACAATATTTGTCCAGAAAGAAGATATTAAAAGTTTTCTGTTGTTGTTTGGGTTCTATGTAGGTAAGTAAGTATATTGGCAGTTTATTTTGTTGTTAAGATTATTAAAAGATTTATTATTTTATAAATGGAATTCATAATGGAGTTCCGATTTTGACATGTATGAGTGTTAGTTGTTTTTGTTAGTATTCTTGAACGTTATTTGGTAACTAAAAAGTTTCTTTATCTGTAATTTGAATAGCCATACAAAAAGTGAATCCCCTTTCATATGTAATGAAAGTACACATACACATTTTCTATGTATCGATTATATTATATGTTCTTTATCATTTAAGAATGTAAATGGTAATAGGAATATGGGACTTCCTCCCCCCAGCCAGATGGACTGCCGACCTGAAAAAAGTACCTGGGATAAAACTGAGTGCGAATGGCGGTAAAGCGAGTGCTATGGCTCACGTTGGAAGATGACTATGTTTGTCCAGCAGTCGACTGCGATAGGCTGAATGACGATGAAGAACTACAAATGTTTATTAAATACACCTCAATAATGTTTGTGCATGTATATCTTTTAAATTAACTTGGCTACGGCTATATTATTTGTACAGTATTAAATTACTTCTGTTCTGGCAGAATTTCGTTCTCATTTCGTTTTTTCGACTTGAGTAATTCTTTCGAAAAATATTAGGCAATATTTTAGACAATTTATTTGTTTTATGGCGGTTTATTACTTCTATACAGATGTTCTTTGTTTTACTAAATATAAATTCTGCAACCTTTGCTACACTATACATTTCTGGATTATAAAGAAATCTTCAAGAAACTGTAATTAAAATCTGACTTGGCATTTAACAACAAAGGATTTTTTATATTTACTACTTAAATTAAAAATTGCTAAGAAGAAGAACGATGGCTAAGAATTTTTACCACGTAGATACTAGGAAACAAAAGAAATTTAATTTTAACAATATTTTTAAGTTCATTGTATGACGCAATAAGTTTATATGTTCTCATTTAATTGAATTATAACAACGTCAGCCGGTGACAACGGTCAAAAACTTCTGGAATCCCTCTCGCGACTCTGGAACTTTCTTTTGAAGGGAAGCTTAAACGACGACGTCTGTCCATTTCTATACGGGGGATCTCTCCTTGCCCTCCAAAAGAAAGACGGTGGTATTAGGCCAATTGCAGTGGGCAACACCTTCCGGCGGTTAGTAGCTAAACTTTGTTGCAGGGAGGTCCGAGGCACAATAGCGCCCTATCTACAGCCTCATCAGTTAGGCTTTGGCTCATCCCTAGGCTGCGAGGCAGCAATCCACGCCACGGCTTTTGCAACGCGCGGGGGCAGCGGCGACGTCCTTTTAAAATTAGATATACGCAACGCCTTCAACAGCATCGACAGGGGAGCGCTTCTGTCGGAGGTCAGAGTGTTGACGCCGTCAATCTTCCCCTTCCTACACCAATGCTACGCATCCCACAGTATATTGACATACAACGGCGAGACGATATGGTCTCAGGTTGGAGCACAACAGGGGGACCCTGTGGGCCCACTCGTTTTTAGCATGGCTATTCATAAAGCCGTAAAGTCATTACAGAGCCCCCTGAACGTGTGGTACTTAGACGACGGAACCATTGGTGGCAGCCCCGAAGTGGTTCTAAGGGACGTAGTGGCGCTCTTCCCCGCCTTGCAGGAGTTAGGACTGGAGGTAAACACTGCCAAATGCGAGCTTCACCCCTGTGGCCCGGCGTCGGCGGAAATGACTGCTAAGTTTAGCTCCCTTATTCCTGGTCTTAGAATCATGGACCGGGACACTCTTTACATCCTAGGCTCGCCAATTTTCCCTGAAGCTACGCTGGATTGCCTGTCCGCAAAAACGGAGTCCCTGGCATCTCTGGCTGTTCACTTTCGCCATCTCCCGGCTCACGTATCTTTGTCTCTTTTGAGGTCTTGTTTCGGGATGCCCAAGTTGACATACGTCATACGGACAACGCCGACATGGGAGTTCCCGGACGGTGTCCTCTGCTTCGACGAAGCGCTCCAGCGTATTGTTGAGGAGATGCTCAACATCAGCTTAAGTGAGCGGCAGTGGTGCCAGGCTGCCCTGCCGGTCCGATTTGGAGGTTTGGGAGTGCGCCGTTTGAAGGAGTGCGGCCCGATCGCCTTTCTCGCTTCCTCGTTTGGCGTTTCAGGGTTAGTTAGCCGCTTGTTGTCGCGCGTGGGCGACAATATCGCCTTTCCCTATGCTATGGAAGCCCTTGAGACTTGGACCACACTTTATCCAGATACCGATCTGCCCACAAGTCCTGGAGCGCAGAAGGATGACGTGTCTGGGGCTCACATCCTCGCTTGTTTGCGCAGCGGAGCGTCCGGAGTCGAGTTGGCTCGGCTCAATGCCGCCTCTGAGCCGGAGTCAGGTGCCTGGCTGCATGCCCTACCATCCCCTAACGCTCGCTTGCTGTTGGACGACGACTCCCTTAGGGTGGCAGCCGGACTCCAACTTGGCTGCGCTGTTTACGAACCCCATACTTGCGTTTGTGGCGCAAAGGTGGAGGCAAATGGTCTGCATGGGCTAAGTTGTACCCGAAGTGCCGGACGAGGACCGCGACACTACTCCATTAACGACTTATTAAGAAGGGCGCTCGTTTCCGCGGATATCCCCTGCGTCTTGGAGCCCCCTGGCCTGTCGCGATCCGACGGGAAACGGCCTGACGGACTCACCCTCGTCACATGGCGGAGAGGTCGCTCTCTGATATGGGACGCTACTTGCGTCTGTACCTATGCGTCCTGTCACCTCGCTGCTACTCTGAGGGCGGCCGGTTCGGCGGCCGAGTCAGCGGCAATGGGGAAACACAGAAAATACGCAGCCCTGGAGGACGCGGGGTATGACTTCGTCCCGTTCGCCGTGGAGACGGCAGGTCCGTGGGGCTCTGAGGCCAAAAGGTTCGTGGCTGAGTTGGGGCGCCGACTGCGGATTAGGGGACGGGACCCACGCTCTGCTCAATACCTGACCCAAAACAATGCTATATGCGTTCAACGGGGAAACGCCGCCAGCGTCATGGGTACGTTTGGTCGAGGGGACGCCTTATTATAATTTAATTTTAAATATAAGTTTTTCTGCTTCTTTATATGTATATGTAATAAATATAACGAATTGACTATAAATGAATGAATGTAAGTACCTACATATGTAATAGATTAATTATAAATAATTAAATAAATAAATTTTATTATCATTATAAAAAAAATTATAACAATTTAAATTACAACATAGTAAAGTCAATAGTGAAGTTTGAGAATCCCGCCGTTAAGACGATTCAAAGGATACATCACATGTCGGTTCAATACAAACACACAAACGGTCTACATGATCATACAAATTATCAAACATAGATACATTCATTCATTTACACATACATACATTCAAATATTGAAAAATTGGGTAACCCTCATCCCTGGGCAGTTGTTTAAAATTACTTTCTTTTTTCTTGCCCAATTCCAAGATAAGTATAGTTCGAACTGAAACGTAAGGTGATTCCAGATTCCAGAAAGCATTAGGCTTTATGCCAAGCAATCAAAAAATCAAAATTAAAATTGTTTATTTTAACCGAATCAATCATAGGTGGGTCCTACTAACTCAGTCATGAAGCTGGTTGTTTGTTCCAATACGTAGATCCTATGGAGAAGATCAAGCAAGAAATTCCAAGGACACTCTTTTACAAATATTTTACATATGTTTCTTGTTTCAGTCCATAAGTTCACATAAATGAAATATTTGAGGACAATGCAATTTGTAAAGCGGAAATTTTATGGCATGTTTTATGTTTCACGGACCACTAATAGGAAATATTGTTGAGAAAGTGGGTTGGCGAGAGAAAAATATGCATGAAATGGCCTTATGCATAACTTTTTTACTTCTGTTATATTCTATTGAAGTCGATTGTATAAATGAGGTTATTGATAGATAATCTGCCTCCATGTGACTTTGTCTGGAATTTTTAGTTATTTCTTTATTACGAATATTTTAAGAGAGTATATTTAACCTTAGTTTTTGTTAATACTTAACAGAAACTGAAATTAAATTGTCAGACACATTAATTTTAGGAATGATTATATCTTTTATTAGAAAATTGCTTAGTTAATTAAAAACATCAAAGGTCTTGAGATCTCAAAAAACGATCATAATATCAGAAAACGAATGATTTATAGCTATAATTTATGATATATATAAAACGTTCGAGTATTAAACTTGATCGTACAGTTTAATAACGTCGAATTAATTAGACAATTGTCTTTGTGGTGGCCTCGGGCTGAAAACGAAATACGTAACCCTAGTTTTAATTTATTGCCCAAAAACTAACCAATTTTAAACATCGGTTTATACACTTTCTTTGCTTACAGCGACTCTGATGTTTTGTGAAATTAAGATATGACTCTACCTTAAACTGCTTTTAATAATTATACACTCTTTAAAGTTAACATCACCATAAATGTCAATCACTTCTTTGTTGTATTTATTATTGTATAAATGTAGGTATGGTTTCACGGATCTACGAACTTCTTGATGTGCATATATTATGCACATCAAGAAGTTCGTATGTTATAGGCGAATTTATAGAATCTTCTAGACCATAGAGAATTCTACTATCGAAGGTAAAATAGGCTTTTAGATACAAGTTACGGCCTATATCACAGGTAAGATAAACAAGAAATAACCATTGAGAAGGACAAGACTATATAAAAATATTGTGTTAGTAGAAAGTAGTTCTGATGATCTCAGGTCCCTGCAATGTGAGTTGTTGAGGAACTCTACACGTTCCTTGAGATAAGTGGGAGTATGAGGATGAAACAGAATACTGTATAATAGTGAATGAATATGAAAATTTCGGCGAAGGCGTATAGGAAACTACTTGAGCTTCTAACGATGCTCAGAGACATGGCCATATTTTTGTAATCCAAATATGAATCTAATGCAGACATTTTGGAGCTGCTCAAGTTTATTCAGTTGCTCTTCGGTAAGATCTAAATAGCTGACATCTCCGTAGTGCAGAAAAGGAAGAAGAAGAGATTGCCTTTTCTGCTGTATCATCTTGTAATTCTAACGCTGGAGTCCGCGCAACTTCAAAACGTATTTGTAAAGAATATAACGATATTTTAACAGTGGTAGAGCCATGCTTAGGCACGAATGGGCCGGCTCGACCGGTGCGATACCACGGCCTCACAGAAAACCGGTTGTGAAGTAACGCTTGCGTTGCATTTCCCCGAATGGAGTGAGGTTTCCGGAGGCCCAACTCCCCCTCTCCCCTCATCTCCTTTCTCTTCTTTCCCATCTCCTCATCCCTCCTCTCTTCTTTCCGCTCCCTGCATCCCCATCCCTCATCACCCTCAAAGGCGGGCAGCGCACTTGCGACTCTTGAGTTGCGAGTGTCCATGGACGGCGGTGTCACTTGCGCGGCGGTGACACACAAAAAATATATATATATATGTATATATACATATATGTGTGTGTATAAAAGTTGTACAATAAAGAATTAAATAAATAAATAAATAAAAATAAAAAGGTACGTACGTGCTCCTCTCCCCTAATTACAGCTCTTGGAACAATATAATAATAATAAACAAATCATTTATTAGATCACTACAGTACTTGACCACCTTACCGGGTTAGAGGTTTAATATTGTCTTCAAAATTAAATGCGAACAAACGTTGAGTTCATATATGTATAGAGCCAATTAAAATTTAATTGACGATTAAAATTGCTTCAGAAATGTTAAAGGTTCACATAATTACAACAAATCATTCTAATAGAGAACTGACTGCAAAAGGGGGAGGTTGTGGTGGGCAAGGAAACACCATACATACATATATTGTCATTCACTCATAAAACATACACACATTATATCCCTCCCTATCTATATAAAATTATAAATGCAAAGCCATCTGTCTATATATCTGTCTGTTCCCTTTTCACCGATAAACGGCAGTATGACAGAGGTACGGAGTTATTCCATGGTAAAGTGCCCCCTTAACGCAACTCCAGGGCAAGGTGTTGAAAGCGCTGGCGATGTCAAAGGATACCGGCAACGTCACCTCGCCCAAGACACTGCTGCCTCCGCCAGTGACGTCCTAACATATGACCATACTTTTATCAATGTATCCTGTATATTATATTCATTACATTTTATATTTTTTTTTTTTTTTCGTGTGGAAACCCCCACGGGTCATCACCTCACCAGAGCTGACGGTGAGGTGGTATGTCGGACTCGAACCGACTAAAACCACACGGTGTTCCGTCATGAGAGCGTCTATTGCTAGGGACCCGGGATACCCTCGAAGGAAACATCCGGGAACCCCAGCAGACCTTGGCCACCTGCAAGCTAGCAGGCGACCACACTTTGGAATATGGGGGCCTTACGCCCCCCACATCAAATAGGCGCGCGTGGAACACGTACGTCACGCCACCGTCTCAGGCCTGCTTCTGCTGGGGTAACGGTCAGCCCAGCCCGATACCCCCAGGCCAGCGCTTATGGAGGTCGGAGATAGCTTTTGTGTAAAAAAACATTTTTTTTTTTTTTTTTTAAATAAATTGCCTCATTTAGCTAGCAGAATGTTATCAAATGTTACTTATTTATTTTATTACTACTGCATATACTATACAAATTTAGCCGTCAGTTAAAACAACCACCGACCACTAAAAGCGCAAAATATACGCTCTCTCCTAAGATTGCATTCCATTGTTACTATATCCACCAAATACCTTCAAGGCCAAAGGACCTGAAAATAAGAGGCACCTCCTTTTGAACACTTACATCTCTATAATTCATGTATTTATCTACTAAATTCTTAATATTTATATTTTTTTATTATTGTACTTATATTTACACCGTTTTATTATGAAGTCAATCAACAGAATAACACTCCAGTTCAAGGCTTAATAAAATCATTTTAATTGGGAGTCAAGCCTCTTTAAACTTTTCAATGACCTGTTTGATAGGTTTTAGCTACCACTATAACTATATATATGTACATGGGTTAAGGCAATTTAAATGATTTCAACGCATTTCAACTTGGCTTTTTAAAAGTGTGTTTCAATAAACCAACCCTGTTATGTAATAAAGGAAAAACTTTCATGTAAAAACAAAAGTTTTGCTGCGTAATTGGACATTTCAACTTTGTTCGTCATTAACCCAATATGGTTCCTATACTAAACACGAGATTTCACTTGGATTTTAAAAGGGTATGAGGCCATCTCAGTACAACATTAGTGATAATTCAAATAATTTAAAATATCATGGGATATACATATATGTATATATTTTTTTATGCGATAGGGGGCAAACGAGCAGACGGGTCACCTGATGGTAAGTGACTACCGCCGCCCATGGACTCTTTTTCTTGAAGGTTTGAAGGTCGTATCGGTTCGAAACTACGGCAGGTGACAATTTGTTCCATAAGCTGGTTGTGCGAGGCAAAAAGCTTCTGGAGAAGCGTACTGTGGTGGAGTGCCAATCGTCCACATATTTCGACAACGTGAAATAATTATTTATATTAGATTTGTAAATTAACAAATACCTACAATACAAATAGAATGACCGAGACTCGTTAGCTGTTGGCATAAGCGTGTACTAAATGATGTACTCCTACTTCAGGCACAGTATGGCACACCGTGTTGTTTTAGTCGGTTCAATTCCGACACACCGTCCCACCGAAAATCCTGGTGGGATGACGGCCTGAGGGGGTTTCCACACGTAAAAAAAAAGGCGGGTACTAAATAAGAACAAAATATGTAACTAAACTGTACTTACACAGAAACATTAATATTTCATTTAATAATTTTGACAGACGAACAGTGATCATCTGATGGTAAACGACAACTACCGCCCATGGACACGACACCAGTCGTAAGTGCCCGCCTTTGTGGGTGACTTTGGGGTGGCCTTTGTCTATCACTTTTCTGTGATGCCGTGGTAATACTCCGGTTGAGGCGGAAAATGTATGGCTTAGGGATATATCATTGTCTGTCGAACAGTTAGAAGACGTAATATTTTCTATTGTCATTAATTCTTAATAATTAAGTGGTGTACATAATGGCATACAATATATATTTTACCTGACGGAAGGAAGGAAGAAATAAAAAATATGGTTCATTTAAGTTTATTCGGATTAATAAAAAAAAACATAATTACCAATTAATTTACTGTATTTACGCCGACTGAGGCTCTCTAGTAAATTAGATTTCAAGATGATGAATCCCGCGAGAAATAAAAGAGAATATTGATATTTTAATTATTAATGTTAGACATATTTTTAATACATTTACTTGTTAGAAATAATAATCAACATCCATCTCAGCTGAAGAGAATGACCCTGACTGCTGAGACGGAGTTGGTGACTTCGATTCTCATAGGGGTTAAAAATTTGTGTGATTCAAATTTTTTTTGTATGTTTGTAAAGTCCTTTTGCGACACGGGAATAAATACTACTGTAGAAGTTGTCTTCAAAAAGAAACAACACTAATTACAAACTGAAACAAAACAAAACAACACTGACCATAGTGTACAACTAAAAAGGAGAAGATCAATCAAAATATTTTCTTTTTTTAGTATGGTAATAAAAAATACTACCTTTTTTTTATACTATAGGGGGACAGACGAACAGACGGGTCACCTGATGGTAAGTGACACCGTCGTCCATGGACACTTGCAACTCAAGAGTCGCAAGTGCGCTGCCCGCCTTTGAGGGTGATGAGGGATGGGGGATACAGGGAGCGGAAAGAAGAGGAGGGATGAGGAGATGGAAAAAATGAGAAAGGAGATGAGGGGAGAGAAAAGGGGGGAGGGGGAATTGGGCCTCCGGAAACCTCACTCAATTCGGGGAAATCCAACGCAAGCGTTACTTCACAACCGGTTTTCTGTGAGGCCGTGGTATCGCACCGGTCGAGCCGGCCCATTCGTGCCTAAGCATGGCTTTACCACTGAAAAAACTCTCTACCAAAATTAATAATACTTATTAAATAGTAACAAAAACCTTTTTTTGGGTGATTTATCTTGACAAGAAGGAGACAGAAATACAATTTTAGTAGCTAAACATGGTTGACATAAACACCTCATTGTATGTCATAATCAATCATTCCTCTTGTCTTCATTTTCCTTGCTACGAGATAACTAAACGGCTACGAAGAGCTACGCTCGTAGCATTTGTAGCGATAACTTAAACTAGCCTTCATACATAAATATGTAGTAGTAAGGTATGTTTGTCATGTAAATTATTATGACAACCCTGTAAGTCATCCATTCTTTTTTCTAGAGATTGATAGCTTGCGATTGGTGGCTTGAAAACGGAAAATCGTACTCTTTTGCTAATATATTTTGTTTACTTAAAACAGCATACCAGGAAGTATTTATTATAACCTATGCCATCAAGTCAATATTGTACGTAGATAACGACATCTCACAGAAAATAGAAATAACAAATAATCAATTTGAAAGTATTAAAGAATAAGAAAAAAATTACTAAACTTACAACTATTATATTATAAAAACGTAATGCAATAGCGAAGCAAGTGTAATAATTTATGTGTACCCTATTTTTTATTTATGACTCACCGTCCGTATACGTCTACGTACGTCCGTATACGTACTGCCAATAGCCGGTTAGTACTTGGTAGTAGCCAGTAGTGTTCTTTTTGTGTGTGAGAAACAGATTTGAAAATGATAACTGGGCTCATAACGTGGATACTAAAAGTAGTCGGAGAAGGTGAGCAGTGCTCTGACCTCCCGGCAACAATTGTTTGAGTTACTTGTTTGCGACCCAAATGTCATGGTGATATTGATTACTCATTCTACCCGTCTAAACAACATCCTTATATATTTTTTCCGGATGGACGTGACGGGTCGTCAGTTGGTAAGCGACTACCGCCGCCCATGAACAATTCTTACTCAAGAGTAACACGAGTGCTGTTCGACTTTTTTTAAAGGAATGGGTTTAGGCCTCCGATAACCTCACTCACTCGGTTACACAATGCAAGCATTGTTTAACAGCCGGTTTTCTGTGATGTCGTTGTAATCCGAAGTGCCGAAGTACGTTAAAAATCATTGCCTTTCCTTGAACCTTCTCTCTCATAGTAATCTCAATTTAGTTTTTTTATATTATTGTATTTTAAAAGGATAATTATACTAAATCAATAAAGTGCTCAGTTGACAGCATTAGTCTCATATTACATTAGTGGAATCATATTCTAATTAGTAAACAGTCTTTAATACATTCCTGGTTACTTCTTGAGGAATATAGTCCTGAGTGAATTTATATAAGTACGTTTCTGTGTATTTACGTACGTACAGAACGTAAAAATACTATACATTAAGAACAAACATTACTTTACAGTACAAAAAATTATCACGTCTCGTTGCTAAACTTAAATATTAAAACATGCTATTACTAATTATGACACTTTAAATAAAATCTTAAAATGATAAGTTAAGAAGTTTCGTTTATGAAATTGCACATATTGAAAATCTACTCTTTTTGCTTTCTTATATGAAGAAGACAGTAAGTTAAATGAGTTTTGAACAAAAAAGTATAATAGATTGCGATAGTACAATAACGCGTTCTGCATGACTACGCTACTGTTAAGTTAAGAACAGACTAAAATTTTTTTTTTCTATATATGTTATAGGGGGACAGACGAACAGACGGGTCATCTGATGCTGACAACCGCCGTCCGTGGACACCTGCAACTCGAGATTCGTAAGTGCGCTACCCGCCTTTGAGGGATGAAGGTATACGTCGAGGTAAAAGAAAGGGGGATGAGGTGATGGAAAAGGGGCAGGGGGTCAGGGAAGAGGGGGAGTGTGGATCTCTCATTCTCTCTGGAAACCTCACTAATTTCGGGGAAATGCAACACAAGTGTTGCTTCACAACCGGTTTTCTGTGAGGCCGTGGTATTGCACCGGTCGAGCCGGCCCATCCGTATCTAAGCATGGCTCTACCACGTTAATCTAAGTGTAGAGTAATTCATAGATACAAATACTTACGCCATATTCCCCTCCATTAGTCAGAGTCTATAGAAAGCTATTAGCCATGATCTTCACGCCTCACGCCTCTTTCACATTCATCAGACTTTTCATAAATGCTCGCTTCTACCATAGGAGTATACTGCCGATCTGATCAGTGGACGTCTTTCAGGTCCAATCCATTACGACTTGCCCATTCATCGTTTCAAAGTTTATAACGGACGTAAGTAGAAACCTTTTTTCTATTTTTTATATATATAAATAGATTATCTAAACTCACCAATTTAATATACCTAATGCATAGCAGAATTCTTTTTGCCCAGTGAACATATTTTCTCAGCATTGATTTTACTTTATACCTTTCTTCTGTCACACCAAACTCTGTTGCCATATACCGAAATTGTTATCACCCCCTTCTGAACCTCTACAGATGCTGGAATTAATAAATGAGCATATACAGTATGATAGGTAAAATGTATTAAGTGGTAATTGAATATAAGGTATATGACGGTAAATTTCTTATTATTGAAATTAATATCATCATATTTTTTTTGTTTAGACAATTTTTAATCCTTGCGTGAAATGATATAAAAAAGAACTCAATAGCATTCAAGCTCTAAATTGTATTCATTATGATCAAATTTGGAACAGAGGGCGTGCTCTAGTTTTAATTAAAGGCGCTTCAGTCTCAGCAAAACTTCAAGCAAAACAACGTATACTGTTGTTTGAGGAAATATTTATAGATTCATTTGTAATACGTTATTGATATAATGAATGAGAATTATTTTTAATGACGAAACATAAATGAAAAACGAAAAACAATGGTTAAGTATAAATTAATCTGTATATACATAAATAGGCAAAAACACCACAGTTCAGAGCATTTCTCTCTTTTTTGTTGGTATTTTATTTTAGGTTCTCATTCTATAGGAGGACAGACAAACAGACGGGTCACCTGATGGTAAGTGAGAACCGCCGTCCATGGACACTTGCAACTCTTGTCGTAAGTGTGCTGCCCGCCTTTACGGGTGATGAGGGATGAGGGTTGCGGTGAGGAGAAATAAGAGAGGGGGGATGAGAGGATGTGAAAGAGGAGAGGGGTAGTTGGGCTTCCGGAAACCTCACTCACAAATATAAAGTATGGTATATCGACTTTGTTAAATTTTGCTTAGAAGTCGAAGAGTTTTTGTTATATAAATAAAAGAATGGCAAAACATATTATATGTTATGTTATATGTTGCCGGTTGCAACACAATATGGTTCGCCATTCTTTTATCCGAAATGCTGAAAACATAACTCTCGTTCTAAACATCCTTATTACAACAACAAACCAAAACTATTTGGCTTTCCAAGATGATTATCAAAGCCACAAATAAAAAAATCCTTAATACTATATACTGCTATTTGTGTTTTAAGTTTGATTAACTTTAATATACACACAACACAGTAGGAAGAGTTAAAAAAAATTAACGTCATACAACACTGAAATCAATAGTTACAGTGCCGGGTTGAGAGGCTTGCCTCCTTTTACTTTAGTGGGACCAAATGCTAATTGGAAAAATGTCAGTCCTTAATACACCTCTGCCTATTCCTTATTGTATGTATATACAAGATATAAGCTTAAACCTAAAATACAGGTTTACGGTCAAAATATAAGATATACATATATATTACACAAATTTAAGAATTGATAGAAATTCATTATTATTTCGCACGTGTATCGCACCATCATATTAGCCCATAAATATCTAAGGTGTCGATAAATGATACGTGATGGTCTACTCAGAGACTATTGGTACAAACTTCATCATCATAAACTCGACATGATATGTTTGTGTTTGTATTACTCGTATTAGAGTACAGTTGAACACAGATTTTTATAACTACTCTCTCTAACTTATCTCTTGAATGGAGAATATTACCCACCCATATTATGCATCCTGCACACACTGCATAATATGCACCCACTCTTGGGTTACGTAAACGGAAAATGTCAAATATTGATGATACGAACTGGAAACGAACATTCGTTAACAATAAATGAATGATACACTACCGTGAGTGCGGGGGGTCTTTTAAAGTAACGTTATCAATGGATTTGTTAAAGTGAAAATTGAGATTATAGTAATTAAAATAATTTTTCACCTTTATCACCTTTATCCATCTTACCTTGTCTTTTATTCTATGAGAAGTAAGAAAAATATTTGTCAATTTCAATAGCGGCAACGGGATACCTCAAATGATTTCAGAACTGAATTAGCAAGATTGGGTTGACGTAGAGTTGAAAATTAGTCGAACGTCGAACAAACAGAAAACACAAGAGTAATATTAAGTTACCGCTAGAAAATGAACTGAAAGTAATAAAAAGAACTTCTGAAAGTAAATTTTGTATTGTTTGAGTTTAAAAATATAATGAAAGTCACCAGAAAGTTTAGAATAATAACTGGCTTTTGCTTTACACAGCGTAATGCAAAAACAAGTTTCTGTGATATCTTGGAATACGTTTCTCTTATTATTGTTAGTAGCTATGAGTAATGAAAAACATAAATATATAGTCTCATGCCTGTATCCCTGAAGTGCCTGTATCCCAGGCAGAGGTGTATCAAACATTCACTTTTTGCCGTTTAGAAAATGGTCCCACCATCGTAATAAGCGCAAGCTGAACACGGCGCACACACACATGTATACATACGATCGGACATATAACAGTAAGGTCCCTTAGTCGCCTTTTACAAAAACGGGCAACTTTAGTAAATATCGTCAATTAACTACTTTTGCAATACAAAAATAGTATAGTCACAGTAAAGCTAACATTATATAATTATAAAAAAATACCTGTTGTACTAGGTCATTACAAGTTTTAGCTGCCGAAAAGGGGAATATTTTAAACAACACAAACTCAGGTCCCTAAGCTGGAAGTTTAAAGACAAATGCTAAAATTTGTTAAAAGCACTAACTGAGATTACTTACTAAACTTCTACATATATAACTCAAATTACGTAACCTGTTCAACTCAGAAAATTAATTTCAATAAAATTGAATTTGAAATCGCCTTTGCGTTAGACAAAATGATGGTAGGTAAACTTCCGTACTTCAATTTGGTATTATTCTAAAAAAAAAAATATACTAGAACATTAATATCTGCGGGCTATAGTATATTTATGTTACATACATTATGTGTATGGGCTATTTGCACAATAAGTCTTGTGGCACAATAATTATTACTCGAGTATATAAAAGAATATCATTTAAGTTAATTGTAAGTTATGACTTTGTACGTTTGGAAAAAAAAAAGTATTTCATATTAATGCTTTTGTATTCAACTGTACAAATGTACAGTTGTCTTTATTGGGGTTTTTGTTTTACGAGTATTCAAGATTGAGTTATTATTTGTTCAAAAGTGAGTATTAATCGACCATAGTCTTTCCTTATTATAATATAAATATGTCTAAAATTTCTACGTAATGATAAACATAATAATTAAAGAGCCATGAAGTTCAAAATAGATAGTAATACTAATCAATTTTCAAATTAAGAAAAAAACTTTGTACAACATGTACACAATTCAAACTGGTCTCAATGAAACTCCGTCTTTAGTAACAATCAGTATACGTTTATTCGGACAGATCAACTACACAGAACTAAAATATTGCGTTGACCATATGAGCATAATGTAACCAAACTATAGCGCGATTCAGAACCAATGATACAACGCCATCTAGTTATAAATTCTGAACTAAAACTAGTTTACATTTGCAACTTGTACATTATATGTTTTATCAACTTTAAAGAGCAGCTTCTCAAAATCAGACTTTTAAGTCTCAACCTACCTGTTATGTATTTGTGAGGTGAACTAAAAGATACATAGATTAGCACTCTATCATGTATAAACATATCGTAAATATAAAACAAATATAGTGTAAGTTATGTTGGCCAATGTACATATTTCTCAAGAACACTATTCACAAACTTCCAAAAGTTGTTAATTCAACTAATTGCTTTTTTGTGTTTTTGTCATAACTAACAAATTATACATTAAAATAAGAAAGAAAGAAAGAAAATATATTTATTTTGTACTCATATAAGGTAAGGATAACAAAATCATCAAACGTCAGCGCTAACAAGTACCACATATGTATATGAGACAAAAATTGTCGTTAGCTCAGCTTTGTGTTACCTCGTAAGAAGCAGCGCTGGTATTATGCTAACACCTAGTGAATATCACGGATCTTTTGGTATATATATATATATATATATATATATAAGAGTGAGTGAGAGAGATAGAGTACCTACGTAGAGTATAATTCATAACCAACTTCATCAAAGCTTACTAAAGTACAGGTTGTATAAATTACATTATTATGTGTATATATGTATGTATATATTTAAAATATACTACTTATCCTTAAATTCAATTATGAAAATTAATTTATAGCGTGTTCGTGTTATGTACAGAGACTAAATCAAATGTCATATCATTCCTATATTTTAATCTGTGCCCCGTTCGCGGGGTCAGTAATAGTGTATGATGTATGCGCGTGGTTTTCACTAGTTCTAAAAATATCTAGCCTGGGCCAATTTTTCACTGCACTGTGATTACCTCTTTGTGTCCGTTATTTGAATGTTTGTAAAACCTCCCACAATACAGGAATAAATCCTTAGAAATCCTTATAAATAAATGTTTATAAAAAAGAAGATGAGAAAGGGGAATTTAAATTCAGAGATAAATTTATCTCTAAATATGAAAAATTAAGGTATAAAAGACACAGCTTATCATAATTTATAATTTGTTAATGTTAGTCAAATTAATATTATTTTATTGAAGTCCTTTTTTAATTATATTTTTTGTATAAAAGGCACTTTATGTTTTGTATCGTGAAAACGTGTTAAAATTTTTTAGGCTCATAATTTAGTTAGGGAAAGTCGGTATCTGTAAAAACAAATAAAAAACTGACACTCGTATTTATAATATCAGCATGGAATTAAAAATGAGAAAACTTAAAATGATTAAAATGATAAAATGATATATCAGCATGGAATATACATATTTATATATATATAACACTTTATCGCATTCACCTCTTAATTGTTTTACTATATCTATATATATAAAACACTTTATCCCATTCACCTCTTAATTGTTTTTTGCGGAATTCATTCATCTTAAAATGTTCTGTTATACATATGTATACATATACACTCCCACAATTAGGATGATTCAAATGACAATTTAAATGACAATTTACATGCCGAAATCCATCCGTCTATCAAGCCGTCTATGCTTAAGACCGTGTTAAAAAAACTATATACAATGGTACATTACATGACGTGTCATACTTACATACACAACATAAAAACACTCGTAACACTTAAATTTGAGCAGTCAGGTAACAAAATAATATTCTTTCATTACTTTCATCTTGCTCTAGACATAGTGACATTAGAATGACACGTATTGTTATTTTATTAACAGTCCTCGAGTACTCTACGAATGTTTGACCTACCATATAAGCAGGTACAAAAGCAAATTTCTAACAATGGTTTCTATGTCAGTATCACGATCGAATAATATACGTATAGATAGAATAAAATCAGTTTTAGTATTAGGTCTGTCGGATTTCCAATATGGTTCTGGCATTGTGATAATCTTACTACTATTAGAAATGCGAAATTTTGGATGGACGGATTTTTTAAATTCAATCGAGCCAGAGCAGCTGAACGGTTCTGGATGAAATTTGACACGAGCTTAGCTTGAAGTAGCACAAGGTTATTTTTATGGCAAGAGAGTTTACCAAGTGTAGACAACCAGCCAGTTGCAAATAAATAGAAATTAAAAGCTGTAAACAAGGTTTCAAGACCCAAATATGAGGAAGGAAGCTTCCGAAAAATTAAACTAATAACTTTTGTAAGCTGCCTCAATCGGAGTAACCGGTGGTTACTTTAAGCTTGCGCTTCATTCGGCTCCCTTCAAAAGCGGGCAGAGCTTTAGTAACTTACCATCAGATGGCCTGATGGCACGTTTGCCTCCCAGTTACATGAAAAATTAAAAATCAAGAAAATACATGAAATCTATGACTAAAAAAATTGGGAAGTGAACTAATTTGATTATGGCTGCAACACATAACCTCGAAATTACTCAACAAAACTTTATTATTTATAATATTAAGTTTGCACATCATGTGAGTCTTATGAGGTTCCTTTATTTAAAAGATATCTTGTAAAAAGATACACCTATTATGCCTTTCAAAGATAACTATCAAAGCACCATACTACTTAAGGTTATCACGTACTATCTTTATGATACGGACTGTTTAAAAATAGTAATTGACAAAAGAAAGAGCAAAAATAATCATGTTATTTATTTTAGACCTTAAGCGTTATGTTTTTTGTGGGAAGTACTTAAATATTTTATTAATTATTTATAAAATTTTGTTATTTGTATTTTTTTGATAAATCTACAATTCTCATTATCATTTAAAAAGCATATATATTCACAGAAAAAAAAATATTTTTAAACTGATCTATAACACAGTACAAAAATACAGTAAGTCATTGAACAGTACGCGGTAGTTACGCGGTATTGTAAGCAACTTTTTGGTTCAGGGTAAGCTTTCAGTCGTCAGCGAATCTTACGTAGTGGTCGACGCGCCGCGAGTGCTCGTGCTGACTGCCAAAAACTTTCACGAATACAATTACTATGTTATTTTGAGAGTTGATAAAAAAAGTGATTAAAAAAGTAGTTTAACTTCGTTGATTTGATGGAATGGATTCGATGGAATGTGTTTGACGTGGTTTTGGAATTAAAAATAAATAACATGATTTTAAATCAAAAGACGCTGTAATTATGTAATGTGTGAAAGATGGAAAGCTTTTCGCGTATTTCTATTTTTTATTAAGGAAAGGTAATATATGAACAAAAGGTTTAAAATTTTTTTTTATTGCTGTAGGGGCAAATGAGCAGACGGGTCACCTGATGGTAAGTGACCGCTGCCCATGGACGCCCGCAACTCAAGAGTCACAAATGCGTTGACGGCCTTTTAGGTAGGAGTACGCTCTTTCCTTGAAGGTTTGAAGGTCGTATCAGTCCGGAAATACGGCTGGCGACAATTTGGGCGTTTATAAAATAGTCCTTTCGGAGTTATATTATCAGTGTGAAATAAGATATTATCTTACTACTTGCGTCCTTTAAGCCAATCAAATTGTTTTATAATTAGAAATATGTGGAATATAACCTTTTTTTTTCTCCCAGGGTTGAATAAAAGCAATTAAGTTTTATTTTGATTTACCAAATAATTCAAAGTTTTAATTTTATTAAATATTTTGATTTTTATTGTTAAAAAGAGTTATCTATCATGAATATGGTGAGAAAAAGTATGTATATGATTTTCTAAATATTTAGTGGCATATATAATTATTGTTATTTGCCATGAATATTTCGTGATAAATTGAAGACACTACAAAACGAATATACATAAAATATAATAGATCAGGTTATTTCTTGATAAGCAAAATAAATAGATTTAAAAAAAAAAGGTTGCTCTAGTAAAAGTTATATCTTATACATAAGTGTAATCCTATATAAACTCTGAGCATGCGTTATAGGAAATTTTTAATTATCGTACTTTTTTCGTGTATAACATAATTTCATATTTGAAACTTTGATTCTTACAACTAAAGTTGTAAATTTACCATGTAGAGGCATTAATTGTAATAATAATTTTATGGTCACTAGTTTTTTTTTATGATATGAGGGGACAGGCGAACAGATAGGTCACCTGATGGTAAGTGACAACCGCCAGTCATACAAATCTGCAACACAAGAGTCGTAAGTGCGCTGCCCGCCTTTGAGATTGATAAGGGATGGGGGAATATGGAGAGGGGAAGAGTAGATGGGGGATGAGATGAGAAAGAGGAAAGGGGAGATGAGGAGATGGTAAAAAAGAGAGGAGGAATGACGAGATAGGAAAGTGGAGATGGGGTAGTTGGGTTTCCAGAAACCTCATTAGTTTCGGGGAAAAGCAACACAAGCGTTGTTTTAACACCGGTTTTGAAGGCCATGTTATCACACTGGTCAAGTCAGCGTATTCGTGCCAAAGCATGGCTTTACCTCCATAAAATTACACGGTTACAAGTCATAGCCGTAAGGTAATAATATATATGGATGATAGTAATAAGGAATATAAAAAATCGTAACCCCAAAAATGTCACTCACTCAGAATTATACTAAACACCCCCTTTTTGCCGATTGGAATTTGGTCCCACTGACATAATAGGGGGCAAGTCTATTGCCGTTGACGTACTAACCTTTAGTCACCTTTTTGATACAGAGATTGGGTGACCCTTTTACTCCACCGAGAACCACACAGCTAGTTTCATTACACGCACGGTTTTCAAAATGGAGAATTCTTTCTTTTGCTTTTTTTAAATTAACATGCCATTTAATAAAATGGAAGTCCAAAGTGGGCAAGCCATGCTTCAGCACGTATGGGCCGGCTCAATTGGCGTTTTACCACGGCCTCACAGAAAACCGGTTGTTAAGCATTGGTTGCATTGTGTGAGCAAGTGATTAAGGTTACCGGAAGCCCAACCCCCTTTTGCTTCCACTCTCGCTCTCACTTCCCCTCTTTATGCTTTTTCCTTTCCTTTTCCCTCTTCCCTTTTGCCTACCCTAAAAAGCCTTCCGAATTATTGAGTTGCAAGTGTTCATGGGCGGCGGCGGTTCATGGAAGTCACTTATAATCAGATCCCCCGTCTGCTCGTTTGGGGGACATACAAGCATAAAAAAAGAGAAAAAAGTCCCTTTTACATATTAAACTTATATTCAATTACTTCACATTCTGAGAATAAAAGCGTATATTGTTTTATAATAATGATATGTTGTTTTACAAATAATCGATGTCAGTCATGTGTTTTACAGAATAAAACCGTGAAAGTGATGATAACAATACTTCATACGCCTACATTTTATTTAGGTAATCGCAAAATTTATGACCTTATAAAACTGAAAAGAATGTAGCCAGAATGAAAATCAATATGTATCCGATATTAACAGACGTGATAGTTAGATCGTTTTATATATGACAGTCATATTACAATCGACTAAGACATTAATTGAATAAAACACCTATTGCCGTAATATTTTTCATCTGTGTTATGTGCTGTTCTTGAATGAGTGAGTGAGAGTGGCCATGAGTTTCTTAGCCCGATTTTTTCTCATAAGGCCAACCATTTGGAAACGGGTGGTTAATTTTACATTTGAGAAAGTAATCTATAGTTGCTATGACGCTCTATGTATTGATCTACATATATATTTTTTACATAAGACGTTTTCAAATAATTTTTGAACAATTTCATGTAGTAAAAATATTTTATTTGAATTTGAATTGGAACTTTCAAATTCAAATCGACAGTTCTGTTGTATCTGCTGTGGCTTTATGTATCAAAATTTAGTTTACTGATTTTAATGAAATCAAATCAAATTTTATCAAAATTTAATTTTCTGATAACTTACTACTCGGTACTCTTCTCCACCTCTGCTTACTCCTTTGGGGATAAAGGAGTGTATATATGTTTGTAAAAAGCAACCCTTATTATAAGAGTAAGCATAGAGGACCAATTTTATTTAGTAATGAGTAGGTACAAACATATATCACACATGTTTACTGCGCGCATTTTGGGTCTCTCTCAGGAGACAAAACTTATTTTCACTTTTCCATTTGTGTACACACAGTAATACACAGTAAAGGGTTGATACGAATTATAGTACAGTTATTAACAGGCTGACAACTATAACTATATTTATATATATATATGTATATAGATATATATATGTATATAGATATATATATATATATATAAGCCTAGCTATAGTGACTCCACTTTGCCTTATGGGAAGCAATAAATGGAGTTCAAGAGTGGTGGTCACCATGGTGAGAAAGGTGAGATTGTTTTTAACGCCCCGTTTGAAAGACTCGGGTTCAAAGTGGGAAGGAAATATGTGGGCTGATAGTGAATTCCAGGCTTTCACCGATCTGCACAGGAAAGAAGAGCCAAACCGTTTAGTTCCGGATCGTATATTTTTAACTCTCAATCAGTGACTCCTCAGGCCAGCACGTGTAGTTGTGTAGAGGAAGGGCGAAGGTGGGACCAATTGGAAGAGCTCGCCAGAACACTCCGTGGTGGTCCGATAGAGGACTGCCATAGAGATGAAATCTCTTCGCAACTGTAGTGGCTCAAGAGACTGGGTGACCTCAGGACAGTCGATAATGCGGACTACGCAAATGCTGCAACCAATCGAGATCATTAAGCAAAAACTGCGCAAAGCCTTCCAAAGATGTGACCAGTACTCCACGCAGTTGGGAACCTAGGTCTCGTGTAAAAGACAAAGTTGCTCAGACGATAAGAACCGTCTCACCTTGTTCGATACACCGAGTAGGAAGGGGAAGGAATGGAGACTTTTTGTTAAGAGCTCAAGATCCGTCGAACTCAGTGACAAGCTCCTGTCAATTTCCCTTAACGTCTGCTAGCTTGGCAGTAAGATGTCTTGTTCCAGTTTCATTTTTACGGGTTAAGACATTGTGTTTGAAAAAAAAAATATGTTAAAATTTGTCTACTTGGAACTAAATCTAATTTAATATTAAACCAATATTACCTGAATACTCAAGAAGGGTTATGTGTGTACGTATCTATGTTTGTATGATATTTTTTGTGACGCTTTAGAGCCCAGATTGATTTCGATATATGAGAAGTCATTTATATCACCTTAACAGTGGAAGTAAGATTTCCAAAGGTAAGCGCAACAAGAAATTATGGTGAAGTAACTTTAAGTACAATTTCCAGTTTTGTCGGGTTTCATATTTTAATTATTATTATATAGTGGGACACACGAATAGACGGGTCATCTGATGGTTAGTGACAACCCGATCCATGGACACCTGCAACTCAACAGTTTTAAGTGCGCTGCCTACCTTTGAGGGTGATAGGGGCCCCGCACCCATATCATCATATCATGATGAGAGGAGAATGATAAGAGGGGGGACGATTAGAGAAGGAAAGAGGTTGAACCGGAAACCTCCCTAATTTCTTAGAAATTTAATTTATAACCCGTTTTCTGTGAAGCCGTGGGAGGTGTCACACCTGTCGAGCCGCTCTCACACGATAAAATGTGATCAAAGTAACTGCACTGATGGCGTAGCGGTTTAAGTGGTCACCTCGCCCCCAAGCTGCCGCGCCTAGTGTTGTGGGTTCGATCCCCGTACGGGACAACACTTTGTGTAATCCTCAAATTGTTGTTCTGAGTCTGGGTGTTCTTTGTGTCAGTTGTTTAAATGTTTGTAAAGTCCCCCGCGACACAGGAATTAATCCTAATGCGGGAGTTGTCTTTTTTACAAAAAAAAAAAAAAAGTTATGCTGTGGAATATATTACTATGTAAATATCAAAATATTATATACACAGTCCTCTTTTAATTTGTGTTAATTGATGGAGTATCTGTGTCGAATAGGCCGGGATCCAAAAAAAGTATTAATATTCAACAATATTCTAAAATATTTTTAAAATGATCGTATAGATTATATAGACAAGGATAGTCAACTGGTATTTTTATTTGCTCTAAATAATATCGTTTTATGACAGTTTTAAATTTAAGCTTTAAATAAAGGCAGCTCTATTATCTTGACGTCTTAATAGTAGAGACAACGAAATTTCAAATGTGCGGTGCATAGTGCCTGTCCTTTACTGATTTGTCTAAAACTAAATATGAAATTACGATATGGAGAGAAAATAAGCAGACGAGTCACCTTGACTATGACGGGCAGATTTCAAAGGTATGCTTCGTCATTTTAATACTTTACACTACTCTCTATCTGATAACGTCACTATGATCGACAGTTATATAGCAATTTGACAGTACGTAGGCTTCTCCTTTTGATGGACCTGAAAGCTTTTAAGGTTATGGACTCGCCTCGGGAAGTCTCTTGCGTGACGTTAGGCAGTTTCAATAGGTAGACTTAGATTTTTTGGGTTCCCATTTTATATATTACGATGATCCCTTTATATGTAAACATCAAAATATTTTTTATAAATAATAGTCTATATATAGTCGTATATATAGTATATATAGTCTTTTCAGAACCTTTTATCTTAGTTTTACAACTAATGACTTTTTATAATCACTAATCTATGTTAGAAGAATGTGCTGCTTCGCTAACTACACCCGTATTTTTGTTAATTCAAACGTTTTTATAATTTTATGTTATGAAAGATTATTGCAACTACCCGACATTTTTAATATAATTTTGCTATAAATTAAATTTTCTCTCAACTTAGCTCTTATTAATGTTTTTTTTTTTAGCATAGGAACATGATAATCAATTTAAAATAGTAGGAATAAGCATACTGAATTGGCTATGGGCCAAGCACATGTGCCGCAGAACTGATAGGTCTTAGAGCTAGCGGGTCTTAGAGGGGTGCCGCAAATATGTAAAAAGAAGGCAGGGCTCCTCAATAAAGGCTGAACATGCCAACAATAGACTGCAATAAATGGTGACGGTAATGCATATTATTCATTTATAAATATATATAAATATAGTTAATTTTATAGTATAGTTTTATAATATAGGTAGTTTGGACTGTTACAATTCCACCGATACGTCAGGTAAACTAAAAAAGCCATTTTCCTTATAAATATAGTATGTAATTAAAAACTGATTCACACATCTAATAAGTTATTAGTAAATCTCTACTCTCAAATAAGAATACTGTCTTTTTTAAAATTACTACTATCACTAGCCACAGCTGCTGCGGTTGAACCTTTTATCCAAATGACATCTTCAAACGGCATTTAACCATCAAATATTTATTATATTGAGTCCCCTGTCTAATCTTCCGATGAAATTGCTTGGCGAAATACCATCCAATGGTTAAAGCAGCGTATCAACGAAATCTCAAGGCCCAAGTGTACAAGTCCGCAATACGACAGAATTATTTTTTTTTTTTTTTTTTTATTAACTTTTTGTATATTTAGAACCATATTCATAGGTTTAAGGATTTTATCTCTCAGATACGTCTCAGCGTGCACTTGAGGTACTGTGAAAATTAATAGAACGTTCTGTATAATATTTTTGAGAACCTGTAGTCAGTTGAGTGACGTTTTAAAACTAAATAAATTAAATTCAAATTACAAATTAAATATCTTTATTTTATAAATGAATTTGTATTATTTAAAAAATATTAAAAGTTATAGATCAAGACACAGCGTCACTGCAGTTATAAGTTGCCTCGTCAAATGTGAAATTAGTATTAAAAAGATAAAATAATAAAATACCTGCCTGTGTTGATCTATCTGCCCGCATCCAAACGTTTGAGCCTTACGAGAAGAAATCTGGCAAATAAACTCATGGCCACTCTTTCAAATTACCTGATAGATATTACAATGTTTCGTTTTACACATATACTATTGAATAAAATACTATTTTATCGTGTGCTATTGTGTTGCTAAAAGTCAATAAACTAAAATAGGGCAATTAAAGTAGTGTAGTTAGGCAAGGAAAACTAAGTTCAAAAATAAGAACAAAGAAATATAATAAAAGAAGACAGAAAATGAGAAACATATTAGCTCACATTAGAAGCTCGCTTTTCCAGCAATCCACCTGATACTTGTACGAAAAATATGTGTTGTAGTAAAACAATTGAACAGCTGAACTTGCTATGTTCTTAAAATAAATTATCAAAATAAAAAAGTTAAACATGACCAGTTGCCACATTACATATTTGCCACGTGAGTGCCACTTTGCCAGTTTACCACGTGGTCGTGCGTGACCTGGTGTAGCTAATTTAAAACGTTGCATTTATGGCGCAGGGTTGCTACTTGTATGAATAAGTCTAGACCACGGTTTCTTATGTATTTTGCTATTACATACTAATAGCAATATAACTTTATGTATATTGCTATTAGTATGTATGGCGTTTTATTTAGAATAAGCAGTATACGCCGACAATTCCCAATAAACACTGCAAGTTTATCTATGTAAGTAATTATAAACTATATTCACTTCGCTTTTAGCACATTTATAATCTATTTTCATTGGTTAGCGCTACAAATAATTTACTGTGGCAACAGTCGCATTCAATAAAGTCCTTTCAGTAATGTTTAGTCCACCCAAATTCCTTTAAGAAATTGTTGTTCGTTTGTAAGTGTAAAGTCAAAGCATTTATTTCAAATAGGCCCAAAAGGCACTTTAGAACGTCGAAATTTACATTTAAATAGAATTGATTCTAGTCGCCCATGCAAAATGTATTTTCATATGGAGAAGAATGGGCAAGAAACTCCACCGTTACTCTTTTAAAATCTTTTGTTTACATACAATCATTATATGTAATTAAAATTATGTGTGAAAACGTTGCACCCAGAACAATATCACTATACCTAAGCAGGTAAAAAGAATTAAATCGAAGCAACGACAGATAAAATAATTTTATGATAGATACATGGTGCTCACACATTATCAAACATAGTAAAAGTAGTATGCGATTTACATAGATATAGAGAATATTAACAAGTCATAAGTCAGTGTGTGGGTTAAAAAAATCGTGTAAAAGAATGTTACAACAAAATACAATTAGCATTCTTATCATGGATATATATGTATATATGTAGGATGCAAAAAGACAATTCCCGCTCCAGAACTGATTCCTGCCTCGAGGGACTTGACAGTCATACAAATTAAGGTCACAAAGAACACCCGCACTCGAGATAACTATTTGTGCATGATATACATTTTCGTGTCCTTCTGGGAATCAAACATTTTCTTGGTATTCGTTTTTTTTTTATGTTCGTAAAGTCAGACACAAGAATAATTTCTAGTGTCAGAGTTGTAACAAAGATAATAGTCTAGAAAACTCAATTATAACAGCACAGCACACTTTACAGCACTTTTTAAGTGACTAGAACAATCCCTAGTCATTTAAAGGCTTCTGTAAAGTTTTTTAGAGTAGTTCTTTGTGTTTACGAGATGGTTAACAGAGTGCAAAACGACCTTAGTAATATTAATATAGCACATATATAATAGAACATACACAATAAAATATTAGCACTTTTAACCGTTCATTTAATTGTTACAAGTACAATCTTTGTATTGCATGATGCTCAGCTTGTTTAAGAAAGTCATAACACACCTATGACGTAATCTTTGCTTAGCAATAAATACTCCTATTATTGAGAATAATTCCCAATTTATACAACTAATAATGTATTTAATAATAAAAATAAAACGAATGAATTGGTATCATCGTCGGCATTATTTGTTATTAGATTTCGTTTTCAGTTAGTTTAATACTTCTTAAAATAGTTCAATTCTTTGGGCTCTGTTTATCGTGACATAAATACCAATATTATTAATTTGAATTTTATATAATTATTGTGCTCTCAAAGATAAATAAAATACGACTAATTAAAAAAGTTTTCCATACATAACAATCTATTCGTCTAATTACCACTGTATCTATTCATAATAAATAGAAACATAAAATACTCTGCTAAGTGTAAAAAAAATCTGAGTGAGTGATCATGTGTATTACTTAAATAATTATATTTGCCACTAAATTTTCCGATACCATATCTCGATCTTAATGTGGTTAAAAATTTATATAAACTCATAACTATTTCATAACTTTCAGTCTTAGAATCAGTGAAATTTGTTTACATAAAAACATTTCAACTAGACCATTAGCTTTCGACATGTGTTTCTAATAAATTCAATTGAAATAAAAACTACTCGTCAATGTCTTATACAGGTTGTCAAGTGGTTTTAATAGAAAAATCCTACTTTCAAACAGATTATTCAAACTTAAAAGTGATCTACAAAAGTTATAGTTCGTAAAAAAAGAGGGCCAACTTTATGAAACCATAAGTATTTAACATAAAAAATGAACTAAATTTGACATCCCATTTTGTAACACCCGCTATGAATTTCCTAATCAATCGTTTCACACCATAATACATTTCGTCTGACTGCTTTTAAACAAACTATTCGTAACTCCGAAGGGGCTATCGATATATCGTTTATCGTGGGGTATAATGAGTCTGGTTGAAAATAAGTGCTAGGCCCACTGTCTAACAGTAAGGTAGATAATGCTGAATCGGATCGTCCGGATCCTATTCGGCACGTGAGGCTTTTTATTACATACATACATATATTTAAAAAAATATATAAAACACCCACACTTTTATTACTCTCGTTGTTCACATAGTTCTTTGTATTCACATAGAATTTATTAATTTATTCATTTTTTTTTAATATTTATTATTAATTTACGCTTATACTACATATACGCTACAATATTATTTACACTTGTTAGAATAATTTCTGGTAAGTGTTATTTTGGACACTGGTACCCATGGTAAGATTAAACTTGTATTATGGGTACCAGAACTCACTCATTGACATAACTAAATTACATTATTCAGTAGCTACGTAATAACATTTTAAGTATATTATGACTATGATGAGCAATAAGTGCCTTGTGCATCAATACGTGCGTTTGTGAATGAGTGTTTGGTTTGTTTGGGAGGGTGGTGTGTGAATATGTGTTTTGTTTAATGGGAGGGTATGTGTGTGTGTGTGTATATATACATGTGAGTGCTGGGTGTGTGACCATGGCGATCAGAGAGGGAACAGCATTAAAAGACTCGGTTTCATCGTAGTTTTGTGACTGTAATCATTTATAGACTTTTTTTTACATTGCCATTTGCAATATATAGAGAGAGGGCAGAATATAATATAATATAATATATTTAAATATAGAGAGAGGGCAGAATATAGTAATATTTTCTAAGTTCTAAATAAATAAATAACTTACAACTATAAGTGTTTAGTGCGATAGACATTTTAACAGCTATCTGAAAGCCAATTACAAGTCTCCACGTTTAAAAACAATGTATTGTGAAAGTAAATAGAACCTTTAGACTAAAAATTAAAGAAAAGCCGTAAAAACTCTCTGAGCGTCTTAACAAAATGGTAATCTGTGTAGTGCAATACATAGTATAGTTATACTAGAATTGACAATTGACCCGTAAAGACATGTCTTTACTAAATACAAACATGACTTATGGTCATGAGTTTAATGAATCAGACTTGTGGAGTGTCCCGCAGATAGATTTAGATGTATTCTACAATCCTGACGTAGTGATAATAGTGTTGTACGTGGTGGTGCTGACTGCCTCGCTCTTTGCGAACACGCTGCTCATATTTGTGGTCGTCAAGTTCCAGTATATGAGGAGGTGAGTACTCCCTTTCATTGATAATATTTAGAATGTAATAGTTTGTAATGTTTAAAAACTGGGAAGGACTCTTTTAGTTGAACTAAGTTTTGAGTTATACCTATATATGTTTAGTAATACCGTGTAATATTAGACTTAATTTCTACTAGAAATATTTCAATAGCTTTAGTAAACAGTTTTTTAAACTGCCTCGTTATAATAGCGGCTAGCTCGGGTTCGATTCCCGGGTTGGGCCATAAAGTGCTATTGAGTTTTTCCAATAGAAAATTTTCGCCAGCCCGGAATTTGAAAGTTAGGGTGTTGCAACCCCGTACTTCGGAGAGCACGTTAAACTGTCGGTTTTGGTTGTCATGAACACCTATGACAGTCGATATTGAGAAGTCAGTAACAACTAGTCCAATTATCAAATTCAATTAGCCCTCAGGGTTGGGGAAGTCAGATGCCAGTCGCTCCTAGAGAAACTGATATTCAGGCATTAACTGATTTTACTAGAAGCCTTATTTAAAAGGCTTGCCTATATAATTAGTATAACAGTATTAAAAGTTATGTATAAGAGAGATGCATGGAAACTTTATATTTTTAATACTAACTTTGCAGAATTTGAAATAAGCTACGACATATTTAAAAACGCTTGAGAGCTTGAATTCGCTGTAAGATTTTAGAGTGTATTTTAGTAGTTTAGTGTTTTGGTATAATTAAAGAATTATTCATATATGAACGTGTACAAAAGGCAATTTAATGGGTTTTTTTTTACAATCTTATTTACTATAGTTTCGTGTATTTTCACACATAACGTAAAAAATTTGCTCGATGTATGTAGGTATATGAATCCGGGTCACAATGATACCTGAATATATCTCTCTACTAAGAAAGGCTTAGGGAAAGAAATTGTTTCTTTAGGCAGTAAAATACTCTTTACATAAAGGAGAAATAAAGTAAGAATGTAATGAAAATAAAGCAACATCACAATATCTATATGATGATATCAATATTAACTTAGGATAATATGCAGACAAATAAAAATACACTTCAGTTTGTTAATATTCACAAACTTTAAATATCCAAGCACAATAGTAGAAATCACGTTTGTCACACATTCCATTAGCAACTCTCAGATTTCCGAGAACATACCTTAAACCCCACCTTAGTCCTTGCCTGCCTGGCTCCATTAATCAAAGGTTTTAGTGTTTACTACAAAGGAAGTGTTGCGAGACTGTGCTGGTTAGTACACTACCTATGATAGCTCTGACGAATGTACAAAATTATAAAACACAGTGAATAACATGAAATTTATATTAACAAAACAAAACAAGTATATCTATGGACAATTACAAGATAAATAAGTACTGCTTTGACTTTAACTAGCAATACACTTGAGTTTCGGGTATCTATGAGTGGCGGTAGTCACTTACCATAAGGTGATACTTCTGTTCTTTTGCCCCTATCTCATAAAAAAAATACGGACTGTCTTGGGCCGATATAACATATAGCTCATGGGAAGCGTTCGGTGACGATGACGCGAGTTCCATGATTTTGGTTGACCCAAATAGCGCTCAACGCGCCTAAAGAAGTTTTCAATTAAAAAATAAGGACTTAAGATATCAAATACTTATCTCAACGTTTCCAAAGACGATATTAACAAGAGATAATTGACTTAAAGATTACCTAGTATTATCCCTAAAGCTGTTTAGCTAAAATGAGCTCTAACTTCAAATGCTTTTGATTAATTCCTATTTTCTTAAAAACCATTGGCGTATTTATAAAACATGGAGATAATTTCTTATATTGATCTACGTAAATGAATACAGAGAGTTTTGTGTTTGCTTCTTCTCGTTTGATTAGATTACATATGTACATGAATAAAACTATACATATATTATCATGAGTAGATATTTTTATACAATCAGAAGTATGTTCATATTTCAGAAGACATAGCTCATAGCTATACTTTTTTATCTTTATTTTTTAAAAGATCACCCACATTATAACTAATTCCTGCGTCCCGGGGGCTTTAGAAACATTCAATCAACGGACGCAAAGAACGAACGGATAAATATTTGTAGATAACACAATTTTTTATCCCGTATGGGAACAGAACCCAGTCAGGGTCACTAACCATTAGAACAACAGGCCCGTCGAAGTCTCAATTAATGCGAATAGTGTTTTAGCTATGACGTAAGAATAAAAAAGACTGTGTAGATACAAGTATGTTTCTATTGACGTGGCCGTTTTAAACTGTTTATGTCTGACTTGAACCTTGAAAATAAATGAATGCATAAATGTAATCTGATACCATGAAAAATATAAATGGATATTGTCGCTGTCGTTCAATACACAGGATCAAAAATGGATTCGAAATCTTTAAGGACAGATTTAACATCAAAAATATTGCAATAGGGTATAAAAATATTACTTTCAGTTATTGAATACATACATGCATGCTTATAGTTAAAATAAAAAACAAAAAAATTGTCAACAACGACTAACTTTAAAAATCCAAAGGCGTTGGTAACAATCACTATATTCGAACTCACAACGAGACACAGGGCCTAATAATATTAGGGCAATTTATGCACAAATCTCACTGCTAATTGTACGAATAATTCAAGAAAAGTTGAACTGTGTAAAAACAACAATACTTTTAATGATTTGTAAAATGGCGACGATTTTAACATCACAATAAATTATTTTCATTAACAATCTAATTTAAACTGCAGTCTCAGTTCCGTTTTCTCATCTGAGGACCTCCTTCCCCCAGATTCTTTACCTACCTACTGATTTACCTTTTTTCGTCATGAAACGACATTTTAAAGGTCGATTGACAGGTGAAGGCAGGCGGCTAGCTATAAATTAATCCAAATAAATTACGGACAAGGTGAGAAGATTATGATGTTATTTATTTGAGGACACCATAGCTTGTAGCAAAAACAAATCACGCTATGGTTAGTTCGCCAATTAGAATTCAATTCATTAAGGAGTCTAATTTGTACAATAACTTAATTTACTAATGAACAAAGTTTTACAACCTTTTTATGATTCATTTTATTGTATTTGCTAACGGTGATTGAATTAAAGTGAATTAAAGTAAAAACAATTTATAAATTACATTAATTATATATTAGGTAGGGTTAGTTAGGTAGGTCCTAGGGTAGGGGCCACTTGTGTCGGAACACCGTGTGGTTTTAGTCAGTTCGAGTTAGACATACCATTTCGCCGTTAGCTAGCGCCGGTGAGCTGATGATGGGGTTTTGCACAAGAAAAAAAAAAGAAAAAAAAAAGACTAGCGAAAGTCAAACCCTGTATCTTTATATTCAAACTGCCTAAACATATATATATGATTATTATTCAATATAGGTAACATATTATATTTTACCCCATTACTTAAGAAAATGAAACAGAAAATGTGGTTTTCCAAGGTTTCATTTTGCGAGAAGGAATGTACAGAGGCCGCAAATCGATTTTAACTCCTATTCTATGTTAAGTCACAGCAGTCCGAAGATGACCAGCACCGATCAACGACACTCGTTAAAGAGCATGACGCATACACCAGCCCTCATCTATATCAACCATATGAAAGGGAGCCGAACGACCCGACACAAACGCCACCACTGACTGAACTGACTTGACATGGCATACTTAGAACTACCAGGAGACTCAAAACATAAACCTAAATAATTGACTATACAATCAACAATTCAAAAAAATATATTATTCTTAAATAACTACAGTGTGAAATATTCATATAAAAATGTAAGTAATAATAATTGAAAACATCAACAAATAATTACATGTCAAATAATAAAACCAAGAGTATAAAATATTAAATAAAAAAACAAGACACCAGTAAAATTTCTAATGTACAAGTGTGGGTATGAAGCCGGACCAGCAAGTTGAAAAGCATTTTCGTCAGCCAAATAATCCTCTATTTTGTACTTTGCTTGTTTACAAAGCGTGCGTTTTATGCCTGGCCTGTTGGTCTAGTGGTTAGTGACTGTAAGTCAGAGGTCGTGGTTTCGATTCCCACCTAGGACAAATATTTGTGTGATCAACATGACCATTTGTTTTATGTCTGTGTGTAATTTATCTATAATATTTATGTATTTAGTAGTAGTATGTTTATCAGCTGTCTGGTTATCATAGTACAAGCTCTGCTTAGTTTGGGATCAGACGGCCGTGTGTGAGATGTGTCAAGTTATTTGTATTAGTTATTTATTTTTGAATATTTTCAATTTCTTCTCATTAAGTTGAAAAATATCAGGTGGTACTTTATTATATAGTTAAAAACACATTAAAAATAAAAGATCTTCGTATTTTGGATAATCTAAATTTAGTTTAGTCTTCTCGTAATATAGTTATGTCTTTCACATGGCTTGGTTTATACAAAGATGTAGATTTTTCTTACGTACATCATGTTTTAATAAATATACTGACAAAGCACTTAAATAGGGGGGATTAAGGGATTCGCGAACTACGTAGATTATACATAGCTCTAACAGCTCCCTTTTGCAGAATGAAAATTGATTCTTTATCTGTAACCCATCCCACAATAAAATACCATAAGTCATGAGATACTATGAGAGATACTATGGAAATAACTAAGCTAGTATTTCAGTCTCCATGTACACATGTTAATTAGCGGACCTTCCTTACAACATATGCTGCAGAACTGAGTCTCTTAGAAAGAGACGTGATATGAGGGCCCCATTGTAATGTATGTATGTAATTGTGTATGGGTATGCGACCCTAAGTTGCTCGAGCTTTATACTCCCCAATCAATCCATTTAAGCAATATTTCGTTCATTCCTTTTCTGATCTCGTTTCCATTTAATATACCCTCAATTTTCTCTCTTTATTTTTGATGACAGCAACAGGTGTGCCTCTCTTAAAAAATATGGGCTTAGATTACGCCATTGTCTACTCATTTTGAAGATACAGGCGTGAGTACGTATGTATGTATATGTTGAAACACGGGTGCTAAATGATATACGGAGTTAAGTTTTATAAAAATATAACTTATTCCTAAATGCCGCCCCCTTTTAGCACTAGTTAGTGTTACTAAATGGTGCAGATAGGGGGCGGCTGACTTGTGAAAGTCTCTCGCAAGTACTTAAGCCAAAATTGCTGATATGTATGTTCAATGAGTATTCACAATATACACAATGAGAACTCTTCTCAATCATCATCATTACCCGAAAGCAGGATGATATGGTATCGAAGGCTCATAGTAATGTAGGTAGGAAACAAAAGCATAATAGAAATAACAACGAGTCTAAAAACATGAGGGTTGTCATTGCGAAAATTGTCTTCAAGCAACAAACAATTGTTAGATAAACTTGAACAAACTACACGCCTAACTAACAAACTAGCCTAACACTAGCAAAGAAATTAAAACACACACAAATCTGATGCAAAGCACAATTCCAGATAGGGGCATTAATGACATTTTACTAACCCGTTATAGTTCGTTTACAGAAATAACTCGTATTTTAGCTTGTATACTACGGGAATTGACATTCATTGTTTTTAAACAAAGCCACCTTACAGAAGCTTTGATCAGCAACATTCAAACGAGGGACACAAAAAACATCTAGACTCAGAACCACAATTCGAGGATTACACAAAGTATTGTCCCGTGCGGGGATCCAACCAACAACACTAGGCGCGGCAGTATGTTGACCACTTATACCGCTACGTAATCCGTGCCGTCAAAAGTATTTACCTTAATTGTTATCAACGCAGTAAGTTCTTCAAGTGCTTGTTTCATCGTAGCGTTGAGAAGAATGGCAGCACAACAAGGAGCTCCAAAGCATATGTACTCTCATAAGGAGAGGAGGAGGAGGGAGAAATAAGACTACGCGTTTTTAACGTAAGAGGGTCATGCTTCGGCACAAGAGAGTATTTAGACAAGAACCACGGCCTCACAGAAAAACATTTTTTTAACAATACTTACTCGGTGAAAATACAAATTGCATTGTGACCGAGTGAATGAAGTTACCGGAGGCTCAACCCCCTTTCCCTTCTCCTCTGTCCTACAAGGCGGTCAGCACTCTTGTGACTCTTGAGTTGCAAGTGTACCTAGAGAGACGACGGAAGTCACTGAGCATCAAGTTCAAGTCACTAAGTTTAAGTTTGTTGTCCTCATACACTATGAAAAAAGAAAGAGTACGAGCAGTTCGAAATAGTTTTTGGTGGCACGTTTTAAAGGGAAAGAGTCGAGATGAAGTGAATGGTCTATAAGGAGTCTTAAGCAGCATCTTTAGAGGCTAATCTCAATTCAAGGTCTCTAGGCCCATATCTGAAGACATTGACGACTTAGATTATATATAGAACTATTGAGCTGAAACTGTAAGAGAGTCTGGTATCTTCTAAGGAAATAGCAATATAACTTTCATGCATAGTTTATAAAATATAGAATGCCAGTTTTAGCCGCAATGAAACTCCAACGATGCAATGTAACTGAATATGAGCGACTTGAAAAAAAGTTCACGATTAGATACGTCACCATGCGGTACAGAGAAGCTAGCACTACTAAGCTACATACGTGTGGGGTTCAACGCACCCATAAAGAGATCGGGCTACAATCTCAACGACCTTAGGTCCAAACCTGCAACAAGATCTCCTAGAGCTTATTCTAAAATGATGCCAGTTTCATTTTGCGTTCACAGCTGACATCGAATAATGCTTCCGTATGATATTAGTTGATGAACAGGGTCAAAACCTAACAGCAAATAGTTTGGCGACAGAATTCAGGTCGACCTATGAAAACTTATAAATTATCAATAAACACTACGTGCAGTATCGCGATAGCTGCTTCGATCAAGAAAGCTAAATTATACTTCGAAGTTAATTTTCAAAAGAGATTATTTATTCCGACACGTTACTCTGACTCTAGTGCGAATCGTTTGCTTAACTCTCGCGTCGGTTGATCGTGCACTGACACTCGTGTAAGACGCTCGGTTTTCAGGTAAAAAATTGCGGATAATGTTCGATGAGTATCGAACATAATTATTTTTGCTATCGGATGCCTCTAAAAACTAAAGCCATTACAGAATTTGATTTACTTAAACTCGATAATCATGTTATGAAAAATACAAGGCAACAAAAACGGCTGTACACGGGGGTTGTCCGGTCAATGGCACTGTATGGTGCACCGGTGTGGCGATAGGCTCTGACAACCCAGAATATTGCACGCCTTTGGCACCCTCAGAGGGTTATGGTGGTAGCGGCGGAGAGCCACACGTGGTTACCGCACCGTGCCGACGAAGGTGGCGTACGTGTTGGCCGGAGTAGGAACTCCACCGTGGGACTTGGAAGCGGAAGTGCTCCCCGAAGTTTATCAGCGGACGGCTGAGTTCCGGGCATATACCGGCCACGATGGTTCGTTGGCCCTCCCGGCTAGAGGCTCCACGCGCTGGCTTTGCCGCCGTGGAAGTGATCAAGCCGGTCATTGTCGAATGGGCAGAGCGGTAGCATGGGACGTTTTCTTTCCGTCTGGCGCAAGTTCTTTCCGGGCATGGTTGCTTCGAAAAGTACCTGCACTCGGTTGCTAGGAGGGAACTGAGTCCAGCCTGCCACTGCAGTGAGGGTGTCATATGCTTCAAGGCCGGTAGCGACAGGATTTTTCAGCGACAGGTCTATTGCAAGGGACCTGGGTATACCCAAGAAGGGATGCTTCCAGGAACCCTGACGTCACGCCTGAGTCTCAGGCCTACTTTTGCTAGGGTAACGGCAGCCCTACCCGTTATCCCCAGGCCAGCACTCATGGAGGCTGATACGCCTGATACGTCTTCTGCGGGACAGGTAAGTATTTGTCCTTGCCTGTATCCTCTTCACCACCTCTTTAGCCAACATCTTCCTCGCAAAATTATGCGAGGAAGATGTTGGCTAAAGGCCAATTCCCGGCGGCGGAATCTTACTCGCTCTCGCTTTGAACCATGGACAGAACCATGGTCTCCAGCGAGAGGCCTCCCATACCTTAAACCGTCACGAGGTTGTGGTGCTGGTGCGGCCACGCTGTGAACTTCACAAGTGTGTGGTGTTTAGTATCCTCGCAACAGCCTCCGCAGTTACAGCATGCAGACGTTGGCTCCCAGCTTATACGACACAGACACTTATTAAAATAGCTGTGTTCGGTGAGTATCTGTGTCAAACAGTAGGACAGTGATCGGTATACCTAAATGTTAAGGGTATTAGTGTATTATATATCACTGAAAAGTATAAAATAAAAAGATAAATAAATAAATAAAATACATCAATTATTTCAAAGAAAGTTTAATATTGTGGCAAGCATCTTTTGTAGAACATAATTTATTCTAAATAAATCTCCATAACAATTGCAACAAAAAACCACAAACCGCTCAGACTCTCGAAAAGTACGGTAAGTAAACTTTATAAATATTCATAATATTAACTGAGAAATATTCAGGTCATTTTGAATCGAACAACGTCCAGGGATTTTTTTAGTAAAAGGATTGTAACTCCAAGCCTCAACCAATTTGTCAAAAGGATTGTACTTTGGACTACTTGTACTTTTTTGTATCCTTTCTAGATTAAGAAAGATCTCCTTTCATGGGATGTATTTAAATTCAAGAAGTGTTTCTCTGATTTTAATGAAAATATTGTCAAAAAAGACAACTCTAGTTATGTGTCGAAAAATATCAAACAACAGACACAAAGAACACCCAGACACAGGACGACAATTTTTTGTCCTGTATGTGAATCGAACCCACAACTTCACGCTCAGCACTCAGGATTACTAACCACTTACTCTATTAAGTAAACTTGCAATTCGACGACTCCATACTATTCAATTCTTTGACACATAAAGAGAAGGCATCTGAAATAAGACAAACTTTTGGAAGCGAACTTAACTCGTGATTCAATACCACTTGTGAGTTTGTAATCCCCAGTAGAAGTTTTAAAAGATTAGATTTCTCCGCTCTGGCAACGTATTGCTTTAACTAATTTATAACCCAAAACACAAAGAGAAAGGAATGAATACATGTAAGCTATGTACATATGTACGTGCCAAACATATATAAGTGTTTGTCCTCGGTCATTTGTGTTTTTAATTTCAATATCTAAGAAGTTTGATTAGAGTACTGAGACTTGCGAGAACTTAATTTTATTACTGAAATACAATGTCATTTGCACTGATTCCAATAAAACCGTGTAATCCGTAGTAATTTGCTGTATGAAATAATAACCTGATCGTATTATTGTTTACACTCCTTCCATATAAGCATTTTCCTTATTTCCTCTGACCTATCATTCCCTTTAATAAAACTTAAAAAATCGATTTTTAATCCAAACTACTTCTTGTTTCTATTTCCACGTGAGTGAGGGTATCAGAGGCCCAACTCTCCCTCTCCTCTTTCCCCTCCTTACCACCTCCTATGCGCTGCCTTATCGCCCCGCACATCTCTCCTGACTCTTGAGTTGTAGGAGTCCATGGGAAGGTTGTCACTTACCATTAGGACTGTCCCTCTATTTCATAAGAAAAAGACTATCGTTTTAATTCCCGTAACTTAATCAAGTGAGCTTATCTACCATTTGCCGATCACACCTCCGGAAACTACAGATGCAACACAATAACAATTTTTTGTGGTGTAATAAAAGGCGACTAAAGCATCGGACTGTCATCTATCAGACAGTATGTCTACAGTCATATAGAGTCTTGCCCCCTATTACTAATTTATGTATGTATAAAAGTAACTTTTAAAAGTCTTTTAGTAAAATTTCAGCCGTTGTATAGCTGAAATTCTACTAAAAGAACCTAAAAGATAACTTATAATGATATGTCTGTCAGGTCCCACAGGACAGGGGAGGTAAATCTAAAGATCATCAGCGTAGAGGTGATAATTGCAGTTCGTTATTGATCTGGCAATGTCCGCAATGTAAATAATGAACAGTAGAGGGCCGAGTGATCCAAGGGAAACTGAGAAACTGAGTGATGTGATTATTGGTACCATTATTTGTATTTGACACCTGTACGAATTGAAAACGCATATTCATATAACTATCAAAATAATAAACAGCTTCTGTGTAATAGCCGTAATAGGCAAGTTTGGATATTAAAGCGTAGTATTAATACAGACAATATATTGATATAATATAATAATATTATTATTATTGCTTATACTAAGCAGAGCTTGTACTATGGTACCTAGAATGCTAATAAACATGCTTATATACTTCTAAATATGAGAGAGAGAACAAATGACAACGCTTATCGCACATTGAATACGGGCCCGTTGGTCTAAGGGTGACCCTGACTGCTGAACTGGGTTCGATTCCCGATATTTGAATGTTTTTTTAGCCTCTCGCGACACAGGAATTGTCGATAAAGTGAGAGTTCGGTTTAAAAAAAAAGTGTAATTTTTACGTCAAAATGAATACTTTAACCTATGAAGTAGCAAACTCTTTTTCATTTAATAATGACGCTTTAAAAGTTAAGTCAACGGGATATATGTACTATCCCATTTCTAGTTAAACTAAATAACCTTAAGTGTTGAAAATGAATTCAATTATTTTACTTCTTATATGTCACTAGTCACCAAATACCAGCCTCCTACAAACTCAATGTTATTATTAAATTCATATATCATTCAGATTTATTTGAACTCATTTTAAACCCATTTCGTATTACAACCTTCTTAAGAATAGACATTACGCCTTCCTGTTAAAGCTAATGACTCACTGGCGCTGATACTAAAGCAACAACAACGCTGAAACACGTTAAGCCTTAATAGCTATGGGATTGTGTAAGTTGAATTTTACGCTTGTATAATACGGAATTATTTAGGCCAAACATTGGGCTCTGCAGCGAAGACCTTGCCTGCGTATGCCAAAGCTACAAACTATGTACATACATATATATGCACTACTCTCTACACTGCAGAATAAATAAGATAAAAGATAGCTTATTGATAATAGCCGAAAGTTTATGAATTGTTGTAATTATTTTTTTAGACGGCCTAGGTAATTAAAAAGAATCATTGATTTTAAATAATGAGAGAATGTATACGTATGCAATTTTTTTAGTGTAAAGAGGGCATTCGAGTAGACGAGTCATCTGATGGTAAGTGACTAACGTTGCCCATGGAGACTTGCAGTGCAAGTGCGATGCCGGCCTTAGAGAGTGCATTACGTAGGGGAGAGGGAGTAGAGCCACCGATACCCTCACTCACTTGGCGAAACACTACGCGAGCGTTACATGCAACTAGTTATCTGTGAAGCCACCATATTACTCCAGTCGAGGCTGCCCATAAGTATCTAAGCAAGGCTTTCTCATGTCTAATTAAAAGTTATATTTAACTATAGTTCTTAATATATACAACTTAATATAATTATACAACATTTATAAAGATCTCATAGACGATTAAATTACGTTGTACAATTTTCTAAAGTAAAGACTAATCTCATAAAATTTCAGAGATCGAGAGTCTAAATTTGCCGGGCGCTCACCTCTATTATTTGATACATCTGAAGCCTATAAATAATATAAGTTAGCTTTGCGAAGATCATGCACTTTTAATTTGTCTTTATGAAATACTACTTTTAAGAATAATGTTGCATATATACATATATTATCTATTAAACATTACATTAGACTAGTCTAGTCTACTGAGAGCCACATAGCGATATCTATCTGGAATCCTTTAGGTGAAGTAATTAGTGAATATCCTTTCGCTCTTATTTATAGGTATACAGGGTGCTTCAGAAAGGTGCGGTCTAATTTTTGGAGCATTATATGTAGTGGACAAATAGTTTATTAAGCATAAAAATGGATTTTGTAAAACTGAAAAATAAAAACTCGCCTGAAAATATTCTTATTGGCATGAGTGCATATTTCTAAACCCCATACTATGAAATTATGTATTTACGATAAAATCTGGATATAGTAGCAACTTCCTTGGTATTAAATACCTATAGTTTCATTAATGCCAACCTCGTTTATAACAAAATATTAGCTTTATAGATAAATTTTAAGGATCAATTGTCAAGTGCAAAATGGGATTTCTGTATTGAAAAACGCGAATTAACCTAAAATTGTTAGCGGCTACTTAATTAACGGGTTCTAGTATATAGCACTAAAATATGACCACATCTTTCTGAAACACTGTATACAAGTAAAAAACTTTATAATAAAAAAATAAAAAATAATTTACGAACCCTGAAGATGCCGTGGATGCGTTTGTAAAAAGCGTGGACCGATCCCTTATTTTCTAAAAGTTTTTATTGTGATCCCGTATAATATACATATATGTATGTACTTTATGGCCCTCCCCGACTTTATATTCGTATGCGTTTCTGTGATATCCACAATGAATTTTCAATGAAAAATGCGCTTATTGGAATAAAATACAAGAAACGATAGATTTGCGTTTATTTTTAATATCTTTGAATGGAAAAGGAATACGTGATTGTCTGTAGACATGTTTATAAACATTAGGGCTGGTTTAATGAGGAGACCTACTTAATTTTATGCTATTAATACGTATTTATTATTTATACGTGTAAGCAATATACCTTTCCTTCCCTTTCTGTCTTCCCTTTGTGGTCAATATTCTGCAAATTTTCCCATAAATTTCCCAAAAGTGCTTGGATGACGAAAATATTATAATATTATCGTCATCTATCAAATTTTGATGATTAATCAAAATGTTGGCGTTAGCTTTCGCCTCTGCCTCCCCCTCAGGGAATGAAGGCGTGAGTGTATTACTTATTTATAAACACGAAATCGAAACATTTAAGTAATTATTTGTCAGCTCAAGTCTTCTCAAAGAAATATTACCAGGTTTCTGTACCTTTGACAGAGCTTCAAAGAATTTAGGAGAAAAGTTGATCTCTATGAGACCTAGCACTAGCATTACTAATTATAAATGCATCTTTTTATAATGTAAATTGTCAAACTTATAACATATTAGTTATAAATTAATAATTCTTATGATAAAAAAAAATAAAGTGAAGTCTGTTTTGTGGGAATTGATAAATATTATAATAATGTCTCAAAATATACACGTGAAGACATGCAGAGCAGACAAAGTTATTGACAGTTTCACCAGCGACTCTGATCCTCCCAACCACTCAATCCAGACTTAAGTCGCACGGAGCGCAGACTAAGAATCACACTCCACACAAAATGTACACGGTTTAAAATGAAGAAATTAGTCTATTTCCATGGATTTTATATATATTCAACTCACATATTTTTTTAAACTTTAAGAACTAGAATAATTATTGTTATGTCTGGGACCTGATGAGCAATGTTATAATAAATAAACAATAGGTTTAAACGGCAAATGATACTCGACAAAATCATTTTGAAGAAATTAATGACAACCCAAATAAAGAAAATATACGTTCGAATGAGATTTCCACTAATACTGTCGGTTTACCAGTAGAATATGACTGGGAGAATGTAGACCATACCGTAAAAACGTCGCAAAAATAAAATCATTGCTCATCGACAAACATTATTTATTTATTTAATTATTTCACCATTATCACCTTTTATACTCATACATACATAAATATACAGAAAACATGTTACAAATAGTCAGGTATGACAAAAGGCTATCTTATCACACACGGCGATCTCTTCCAGACAACCTTGATACGGATATTGTTAAAAAGTATTGGGGTTCACTTCTTCATCATCCAGTTCATCCTCGTCTAGTTCATCCTCATTTAGTTCAAATTATTTCATATCTAACTCGGTACCAGTGCCCGTAAGCACTCAACTAAGGATAATGGAGAATGCTTTATAGTCCATTGAAAAGTTACATTTGGGGCTGCGTTTTTTAGAGGACGCAATTTAATTTTTTTGATGTATGGCTAAAACTAAGGTCAGTGTAAAGCTAAAACCAAGTTTGTGGGGTCGCGACCCTCGTCCCACGGCCGCCACCTTGAAAATAGGGGTTGAAATGATTTTTACGATATATCTCTTAAACTATTTATCTGATAAAAACATGTTTTTGACATTTTTTGTTGCAAATTAAATTCTCTACAACTTTGGTCCAGTAGCTTTTTGTAGAACTATAAATAAAAAAGTTATAAGTTAAAATGTTCAGACCCCCCCTACACATCAAAAAAATAAAATTGCGTCTTCTAAAAAACGCAAGGTAAAGCCTAAAAAATTTTACATTTCAAGGGGCTATTATAAGTATTTAAGAAGAACGTTACAGATTTAAATGCAGCTATTTTCTTATAAATGAAGCACAACTTCAATTGTTAAATTCTTACTTGATTTAGAAAAAAAAAATACGATCATTCATTAACCCAGAATAGACTTTCTGTGTTTATGAATGAAGATAAGTATTAGTATATAAGAAGTTAAATATCGGATTGTAAAGCTCATAAACCTCTTAAAACAATTATGCTTTCTAAGGTTGAAGGTTCATGAAAGAGGATCTGCAGAATTGTTTAAAAGTATGTTAGATATTAATAATAAAATGATTGGGACTGTATCAAAGAAATCTATTGGTGGGTTTTGAACGAATATCAAAGAGGAAAACACAAAAAATAATACACTGTATATGAAACTATTAAAAAAATATATGAGAGATCATATATAAGGCATTTTTTTATTATTCTTCACGACTTTGATGCAGCTGCGCAATCTGTTACTTATTTTATTGTAGAATTCGAAAAATTTTGGAGATGTTCCACTGTAAGTTTGTGAAGTGTTTATTGTTTTAAAATATTTAAATTACTTCTTATTAATTTTCAGTTAAATGCTTCAAAAATCGAATTACGTTAATTTTTTTTTTTTTTCTATACTATAGGGGGACAGACGAACAGACGGGTCACCTGATGGTAAGTGACACCGCCGTCCATGGACACATGCAACTCAAGAGTCGCAAGTGCGCTGCCCGCCTTTGAAGGTGATGAGGGATGGGGGATGCAGGGAACGGAAAGAAGAGAGGAGGGATGAGGAGATGGAAAAAAGGAGAAAGGAAATGAGGGGAGAGAAAAGGGGAGAGGGGGAATTGGACCTCCGGAAACCTCACTCAATTCGGGGAAATGCAACGCAAGCGTTACTTCACAACCGGTTTTCTGTGAGGCCGTGGTATCGCACCGGTCGAGCCGGCCCATTCGTGCCTAAGCATGGCTCTACCACTATAAATATCAGATAACTTTGAGTTTAATGCGTGTTGTATATTCTTGTGTTCTTCTTATCAGTGCATATCAAATAAATATTTTCATGTCACTTGAATACTGTGTATATAATAATATTACTGTTTAATATAATCAACAAAACAAAACATCGTATTCTATTAACTTATAATATATATACTACAATTTCAAATGAGTTAAGAAACCATGATTTTATTTATTTTTAGCGAACAGACTATACAATGTAACATAAACAGGATATCAAGTTCAAAGCAATGCTGGTTAGCTACCATTGCCTAAACTAAATACACGAAGTGAGCGGCATTCCGCTACAAATAATTTCTTAATACATGTTGGCACTTGTCTTAAAGTGAAGACTGATAGCGATAATAAACAATATACAGTAGATAGATAAATTAAATGTTAGAGCTAAAGTTGATTAAATGTGTTGCGCAGATGAGAATGGAATTATAGCACTGTATTTGCATTTCAACTAGTTTTACTTTATTATATCTTTGTTTTGGCGATGGTCTCTGATATCAACAGGAACATGCCTCTTGGAAGGCTGCAATTAAGTTTAAATTAAATTGCATTAAAGTTATAAAATTTCAATGGTATTCAATTCACGTAGTCTAATTTTATGTACAGTTAAGGAAATAAATGAAAGGGTCCTTTAAATTAAATTCAGCAATTGACGTATTCATTCGGCTTTTTTCTACGTGTGTACTTGATCTATGGTGTAAAGCAACCGCACGTGAATATCGTCATCAAGTCGTTATAAGACAAGAAAAAAGTGATATTTATAGAGTGTGAATGTGTATTAACAGGCATCCGTGGTATAAATCAATGCAAGTCTCCGATGAGGAAAAGGGACAGCTACAATATCTGGTAAAAGTCAAGGTCACTTTCCTAAGACTAGACAGGCCACTAGGATAGAAAACTGGCTCGTTGTTAAAAAAAATATATCATCGAAAATTAATCATTTTATTAGAATTTTGAGATGTAATTTTAATCGTACTCGTGTGACTTAATCAAAGTTCTTTTATTACATTATAAATTAACCTTATTTAATTTACTTGAGCTTAACTTGTAAAAGCTTTATCGCAAGTATGATAACATGTACGAGATTACATGTTATCATCATTGTAGTATTCTAACAATAAAGTTTGAGTTTACTGATATCAAATGACTGATGTAATAATAATATCTATACTTATAGGTATTTTATACATTATATTGATATCAGGAACGTAATCTCAGGAATTGTACGTCAGCTTTGTAAAACAAGTTACTATGTTCGCTATTATTTAAACGGTACAAGGGGAGTGTGAGGACATGCAGAGTATAAAAATCTGTCTTATTAATTTGATTATTATTAGACATCACATCCAACTAACATCACACTATCAACAGTGGTAGAGCCATGCTTAGGCACGAATGGGCCGGCTCGACCGGTGCGATACTACGGTCTTACAGAAAACCGGTTGTGAAGTAATGCTGGCGTTGCCTTTCCCTGAAATGAGTGAGGTTTCCGGAGGCCCAACTCTTGCTATCCTCTCCCCTCACCCCCCTCTCCTCTTTCCCATCTCCTCATCCCTCCTATCTTTTTCCCCTCCCCGCAATCCCTCATCGCTTTCAAAGGCTCTTGAGTTGCAGGTGTCCATGGACGGCGGTTGTCACTTACCATCTGTCTGTTCGTCTGTCCCTCTATATTATAAAAAAAACTAATATTATGAATGTAAAACTTTGTAAGGATGTGTGGATGTTTGTAACTCTTTCATACAAAAACTACTACGAATAGATTTTAATAAAAATTTAACAGTAATATAGCTCATAGATAATAATAACACATAGGCTACAATTTAAAAATATATTGTGTAAATAGGCTAAAATATCACAATAGGTGTTACGTAAGTCATAGAAAAGTTTGTCATCTGCGAGATATTTTGTAAAATCTGTTAAGAGTTACACGAATATTATGTATGGGGAAAATGTTTCTCTTAAATAGCATGACAAAAAAAGTCCACTCCACCATACATATGTGTATCTATATTTTATGTATACACCATTATTGTCAAAATAGTGAACACTATAAAGTGTTATACCTTAATACCAATGCACATTTTGCAGTAATCCATTGATTTTTATCAAAATAAATACTATTATGGCTTCTGATATTAAAAGTAGACAGTTCAAATTGAAATTCAAATTAAATTGCTTTCTTTTTTAAAATGCTCCACAATTATTTGAAATCGTCTTATTTAAACACAATATTTAAACTTATAGATCCATAAAAACAGCGTCATCGCAACTATAGGTTGCCATGTCACATGTGATGTTAATATGAAAAAGATAAAATAATTGAACACCTGCCTGTGTTGATATATAATTGATATATAAGATATCCACCCATTTTCATTCCCGCTCAACTATTTGAGTCTTCTGAGAAGAAATTGGAACTCTTACCTAAAGATAAACTTTGTCTATTAGACTGCACGCTTCTAAAATTGTGTGAAAGCTTTATCTTACATGCAAATTCAGTTACTCAGCAATTATGAGTCAGGTACATATGCTGAAAATCTCGGAACTTGGTGAAGGTGAAGAACCATACTGGCACCGTAATGAAAGGTCATAATATAGTTTTGATCACAGAAATCATCCCTAAGACTTTTTTTGCCTACACGGGTGGCGGTTTAAGTGGTCACCTCGCTACTACACTACCGCGCCGAGTGTTGTGGGTTCGATCCCCGCAAGGGACAACACTTTGTGTAATCCTCCTCAAATTGTTGTTCTGAGTCTGGTTGTTCTTTGTGTCCGTTGTTTATATGTTTGTGAAGTCACCAGCGACACAGGAATTAATCCTAGTGCAGGAGTTGTCTTTTAAAAAAAAGGGGGTACAATTTAATAAAAAAACGGACATTGTTGAATGATCACCTGTGGTTATAGTATAAGATCAGCTAAACTATAAGTCGAGGGCAAAAGCTAACATATCAATGTATGTACCATTTTGTGAAATTGCTCACCACCTGATTTTGTTATGTCATGATATGCAATAAGTCTTCCTGGAACTAATCAAATGCATCATCTTATCAATATCTGTTTCACTCTTATAATATTTAATAATGTAGTCCTAGATATGTAGATTGAATAGTCATATCTTAAATAAACATCTCTCACATTCAACTTCAACGTCACTTTTTTATGGGGTAGACAAATATCGTTACGAAAATATATAATATACCTTCTTTGTAACTAACTTCTCTGGATCAAGCCTGAATCTGTAGCCTAGTCTAAAATACCACGATACCTAAATATTTTGTAACGACATTATAATTTGTGTATAAAGTTTTTTTTTGTTTTACAGCGTGACAAACATATTCCTGGTGAACTTATCTGTGGCGGATCTACTCGTGACGCTGTTCTGCATGCCGGTGCAGATCGCCAAGTCCGTCACGCTGTTGTGGTACTTCGGGGAAGTCATGTGCAAGACTGTTAACTTTTTACAAGGTAAGTTAGAAGAAAAATAGTATTTATTGTATAATCTGAAGCGGATAGTGGCTTTTTTACTGCAACGTCCTACCTAGTCGACCTTATTTTTATGGGTATATTATGCGATATATTTTCTTACTTTGAAACGATTTTAAAAATTAATGCTTTAATTGAAATGGTTTAATTTGAAATAAAATTTTACACCTGTATATATTATGTGTAAAGCCTTTTTTTAGTTATCTTTTTGATTAAAATTATTGCCATTGTAATATTCACAAATGTGTTTTGTTCACAAGGCGTATTTAAAACTCATACCGTACATACTAGCAATGTTTAGTCTAGCTCTAGATAGCGCTCTGTAAAATTCTTATAACTTCTTAAATCGAATTTCTTTTCACATACTTATTACATCGAATATTTATAATAGTTGGAAATCATAAGTCATCACTAAATGAGACTTATAAATATCTTAATAAATGAAATAAAGATACGGAGTACTTCAAATTTTAGTAAAGGGTTTATTTTTCTGCAAGTAGCGAAGCCATTTGAACTCATCGTCTGTTGTAAACAAAACGTCGAGCTTTCACTGTGAACACGAAGGTCGGCGATTACTTTAATCGTTCTAAAATTGTTGCCCATCAATGTTTCAACTTTGCACGTCTAAGTGCCTATTAAATACGATTTATAGTACCTTGTAGTAATCGTTTAAATGTTACTGGTTGCTTCTATTTTAAAATATGTTTAATCTATGTTTTATTGGTCGTATGTTAATAATGCTCTCAGCTTTTGTTTTATTAGTGTATTATTCGAGATTTGTATTTATTGTTCAGTAATATTTCAAAACCCTGAAATATTTTAGTTTCAAATGCGCAAACAATCACTTGCTTGATAGAAAACGATCATCATAATTTTGAAACTGAAAGCAATGTCGATTTCGTTAATTATATATAATACAATACAGTACTCCTTATTGATCAGTATTAAGGATATTTTATATATTATTTAAAGCACAAGCGGCACAAATCTTATCGCTAGTTGTAATCTCTTACAGACAACCTGCCAACCAATATGGAGTTTATGCGGTTTTCGTCCTTGTGTAAACTAGACTTTTAGTATTCAGCTTTGATATGATCAAGAATTAATTATTTAACCAAGAATTAATTATTTAGGTTCACCTTTCTAAAAACACAAAAAGTCAGTGATGACATTTGTGTATTGAGAAGTTACCTCTTACAAAAGATCAGTTTCTACCCTACTCAAGGGGTCAAGATCTTTGAGTTATAATTAAGCAGCCTACCAGTTTTAATTAGAACCTAACCCAGCGTTACTTTAACTCCATCAACACCTGTTATATAATCTACTTATTAGGTAGTGGTACGTGGTAGAGCCATGCTTAGGCACAAATGGGCCGGCTCGACCGGTGCGATACCACGTCCTCACAGGAAACCAGTTGTGAAGCAACACTTGCGTTGCATTTCCCCGAAATTACTGAGGTTTCCGGAGGCCCAACTCCCCTCTTCTTACCTCTTACCTTGCCTCCCCTAACCTCCCATCCCATCCCGTCTTCCGCCCATCTTCTCATGCCCGTCTATTTCCCCTCCCCGCATACCCTCATCCCTATTCACCCTCAAAGGCGGGCAACGCACTTACGACTCTCCAGTTGTAGGTATCCATGGACGGCGATTGTCACTTACCATCAGGTGACCCGTCAGTTCGTCCCCCCCCCGTATAATATAAAAAAAATGCACTCCGGGAGTGCCGACAGTAGTGAAGACTTATATCAACGCGTTAGACATTTTTTTGATGTGTACTTGGTTTATTGAGCAATGAATTGCATTTTATTTATGAATTGTATTTTATTATTTATTATTAGAAACTTTAAAATACATTCAATATGCTTTTATGAATCATCGTTAACAATTTTGACAACTCTTGCAACATCATCATTATCATTAAAATTATTACAATCTGAAATAGAAACTATAGGTTCATGTTAACTAAAATAGGAAATAAACAATTTTGATTCGAAGTTATTTAAATATCTCGTGAATATTTAAATAACTTCGAATCAAATCAAATCGCCTCGTTGTGCTAATGTTGCGTTGATTGGACATATGCGTCTTGTAACGGTGTCGCAAGTCCATACATTTTATCTCATCTAAAAATATGCGTACCGCGCTAAAAGATAAAAAAAAAAGTTAAAGTGCTCGAACTCCCCGGCACCAGCCAGTTCAAATTATATGTATGGGTCTTACTTGATACTCCTCTAATTCCTCTATATAGACAATAAGCCTTTCCTTTAATTTCTCACTTTTCGTGCCAATATACTCCAAACATTCCCATCTAATTCCCAAAAGTGCTTAGATGACTGTTCAATGGGACGGGACCCATTCCGGAATACAAATACAATAAGCGTATGTATTTTATTATAATATATACTATAAACCTAAAATCACTTATAATTGTTTTTTGTTGGCAGGTGTAGCAGTCGCCTCAAGCGTGTTCACCATCACAGCTATGTCGGTGGATAGGTACCTTGCCATCACACAGTCACTCCGGCAACCCTGGCTACCATCAAGGCGAGGAGCCTGCGGTCTTCTTGCGGGGATGTGGCTAGTTGCCTTTGCGATATTTGCGCCACTATTAGCAGTTGCTACAGTCGAGAGGGAGTATGTTCCTTCATTTTCCAGGATGAAAAATAGAACGGTGAGATTTATGTACTATGTTTAACTATTCTTGATAGTATCAAAGTGTAAAAGAGGTAGTAATTCTTATCTGTGAAACGCTTTCATTTTGATTCGCAACATACTATGTGAAGCAAAAACTGCAAGGCAATCCTTTTTAAGTACTTAAAATAATCGTCTTATACAATTTGCACAAATATTTTTTTTTACTATATGCATTAGGAACATAGGTCAACCACCTGGCATACACAAACTGATCTGCATTTTTGTTGTACAAACTCTATTGTACGATTCTTAATCGCAAGTTTATATACAACTTTCCAATATACTAGCACTAGACTAGCATGACAACCTCACCTGGTCGGAGGATCATATTTTTATGTTGAATATAATACCTGGGGGTCACAAAATTACCTCCTACTAAATTATTAAAATAGATAAAAAAAAAACGGCCTCTACATACTCCACCATATTAGAAAGAAAGTTTTGTTTTTTTTTTTGTTTTGTTTAGCTGATGAGCACATAAATTTGTTTAGCTGCTGTTCTTATTTAACTATATGTTATTTACATTTAAAGATAAGTGGTCAATCTTTAAATGTAGTATAGATAGAACTAATGATTTATAACTAAGCAGGTCAGCCATATCAAAGTTTCAGTAACTGGAGGTGGCACACTGGTACTGAGAGGTAGTTTTACTTGTATTAACAACTATTCAAGTTGTTCAAAGTTTATACGCTGTAATAATCTGAGCTGGTATCGGATTTGTCCGTTGTAGTTAAAGCCGATTAGGAATTAACTACATGAGAAACTTTAATACAATTTGAAAGTAGATTACAGAATTAAATTTCTCATTTAATTATATGATAATCTATTTTGATATATACCATTAAACATTGTACGTAGTAGAGCCATGTTTAGGCACGAATGGGCCGGCACGACCGTTGCGATACCACGGCCTCACAGTAAACCGGTTGTGTAGCAACACTTGCGTTGCATTTTAAATAAATTAGTGTGGTTTCCGGAGGCCCAATTCCAAATCTCCGTTTTCCTCTCCCCTGACCCCCCGCCCCTTTTCCCATCTCCTTATCCTCTCTCTTTTCCCTCCCCGCACACCCTCATCCCTCATCACTTTTAAAGGCGGGTAGCGCACTTACGACTCTCAAGTTGCACGTGTCCACCTACCATCGGATGACCCGTCTGTTCGTCTGACCCCCTATAATATAAAAAAAAGCTTGGGGTGATTTAGGAAAAGCAAGAAGAATAATACACCTAGTATTGAAAGTGAAACGATGTAATAATTATCTTGTTTATTAAATCTCTAACGTGGTTAGACTCTTAAAAATAATACATCTACCAATTAAATTGCAAAGTGAAAGTTTTAAACCCTTAATGTGACTTTGAGAGGGCTTCGCAATTGTTTGGGTAGCTATTTTCTTCAGCAATTAGGCGAGTGTCACTCTAGACTGTAAGGTAATTAATATTCAGATACGTAAACGACTCCTTTCAATACGTCTACACGGAACCATTATTATCAATGAGCTGCCATTACTACATCACCATTACAATCCACCAGAAGTTGGCAGAGATATACTATATGTACACGTTTTGTTAATTTGGTCCTACTCCATCCATCCCCCTATTAGATGGTTAATAAGGGGATGGCTGGAGTGGAAATACAGATGAAACAATTTTGTGTATATTAAAAGAATTGGGATAGAATAGAATTGCTTATACAGATGTATGTCGTTGATTGGAGACTGTCCATAACAGCTCCAACTTATCGAGGTTGTATGTAACTTTAAATGACTAACACTGGTTAGTCCGATGCCTCTAACAAAGGCATGACACTTCAAGGGCACCCTTTTAAACTGTTTTCTTTATCAATTTCTGATTATTGTGCTTTGCGAATGTGAAATGTGAGGGCAAGACCATAATGTTCCATCGTATGATGCAATTGAAATTTTGGATTTAATAAATGTTTTAACATACATTTAGGAGCTCAGCAGCACTAACTGGTGGCACCAGTTTACGAGCATGACAAAATGTGCTACATCTAGATACACAATTTTTTAAGGATTCGAAGAACCCTATAAGCCACTGCCAGTTTATAATGTTCTACTTGATTCTTCAAAAGTCAAATTTCAGGTCATCCAGAGAGAATTTATTTTATTACCTTGTATTACGAAAACTAGTGATGAATGTATTAAAAAGCGATTTTAATTTCAGAATCTTCTCTGTTTTGTTTGAAGCCTAAGTTTAATAAAGTTTTGTTTCGGCGTACAATTAATACGTCGCGGTCTTGCATATTTATGTGAAGTTTTACTATTATAGTCTCAACTAGTATCTAAGTAGTGTAGGTGTCTAGCGCAGTACTTAGGGTGATCGCAATTATCATGAGAAAAGCGATCTTCTACTACAGTCAGGTTGTAATAATTCAGGGCTTTGATCATTTCAGAACATTCAGTGTGTATTTTATTTATTTATATTTGCATTTACAAACTAATTTTGAAACATACACTTAGGAAGATAAGATATGTACATTTTACATATACATGTTATACTCCGACACAATAAATGGCAATAGGGTTGCCCCTATTATGTTTTGATTTGTCCTATTTTTAACATTAGTTAACCTCCTTGGAAATAAATACATTTATTTCTGGTATGAAAATTCGGTCATTGTACTGATCACACTGAACCGAATTTTTCTCGTCAACTGTCTTTGTGTTACTGGCGAGTGACGTTTCTTGTTTAGAGTCCATTAATTCTAGATGGCATGTTTGGGTGTTGTTTATTTTTATATGAAATAACTTGTTTTTTAGAAATCTATTTTGGGAAACGACTCATCATACACTCAGTTGCTGTCATTTGGTTGTATAAAATACTTTTGCTGATTTCATAAGAAGTTGGATAATTAACAGTACACGCTGTATTAGTATACATTTTCAATGAATATATTGTAGTGACGTCATAGAGTTGCAACTGGAAGGAACAACAATGTTTGACCAATGTCAAACTTATTTATGTTTATATATGAAATATTTACGAGTACATAATAGTTATTACCCAGGTTATTTGAGTGGAAATTTCGAAAGTTACATTTTTCCGGCAATAAAAGTCTATGTGCCATTATGGACTATTGTCCATCTCAGCACTGTTCTTCTTAGCCCTCCCCTCATACCCCTTCTCCTCATCAAGCAACGTACTTACGACTAAGACTGGCCTGTTGGTCTACTGGTTAGTGACCTTGACTGCTAAGCCAGAGGTCGTGAGTTTGATTCCCACCCAGGACAAATATTTGTGTGATGAGTATGATCACTTGTTCTGTGTCTGAGTGTAATTTATCTGTAATATGTATGTATTTAGAAGTATATAAGTATGTTTGTCAGCAGTCTGGTTGAGCCTCTGCAAATGTTGGTCGAGGCTCTTGGCACAACCCATGAGCTGATATGACTATCGGCACAATGATTGCAGAACTGACATCCCACATGTCGACCACCTCATGGGCTAAATCCAAATATTTTATTTATTTATCTTTTTCTGCCTTTATGAGGTTGTCGTCATGTGGAATGGTAATGTCAACAATCATTGCTCGGCGCTCTAGTCGGTCTATCACCACTATATCAGGTTTATTGGCAACAATAGTCCTGTCAGTGATGATAGATCAATCCCAATATAATGTTGCACGACTATTTTCAAGAACTGGGTCGGGCACCTATAATACGTTAACTCGACATTATTATTATGATTATCTCTTTATTCTAGTTAATATGCATGTAAATAACATTTATAAATATACAATATGAATATAAAATACATTTAAAAATATAAAAAATAGTAGACCACCGACATCGGGTACAGGGACCAAGAAACCGGTGGTTAGGGCTCCAAAGATAGAAACCTCCTCACAATGCGGGCCGTGTCAAGGGGAACTGCCTTCTGCATCAGCTTCTTGATCCAATCATCTAACGAGAGCCTCTTAAGGTGTCGGTCGAGGCTATTAGCTATTAAGTCGTGAAGAGATATGACTATCGGAACAATGACCGCCGAATCGATATTCCACATATCGAAAATCTCGTGAGACAAATCCAAATATATTATTATTATTATTCTCTTTATTCACATCATTCAACATACAAATTACAATCTCATTACTGATGAACGTGGATGGTGCATTCGGTACGCAGTTAGCAGTGTACGGACTCTTCTAGCTAGGGCGTCCAATTCCGTCTGAGTCCATCTAAGTATGCCAAAGGAGTAGGTTAAGACTGGTATGACCCAACCGTTATAGGCACGCACCTTATTACCGCCCGACAAAAGAATTTTCAGTACTTTTTTCAGACGGCCAAAGAAACGCTCCTTTAGCGATTGCTTCATAGTCAGTTCATTTATACCCAGCGCCTGTGACATACCGAGATACTTGTACGTTTCATTTGCAGAAAGACGTCTAAGGTGTGTGGAATCTGAAAGTTCAATTCCTTCAGATTCCACAATCCTGCCTTTGCTTACATGCATGACTGCACATTTATCTACACCAAATTCCATCTTGATACATTTACTAAAGGTTTCAGTTACCTCTAGTAATCTTATCAACTGAACATTACTGCAGGCAAACAGTTTCAAATCATCCATGAAAAGGAGGTGGGATATAACTTGACCATTTCTCCGCAAACGATAGCCCAGCCCCGAACCCTCTAACACAGTGCTAAGAGGATTCAAAGCCAAGCAGAACCACAAGGGGCTCAAACTATCACCCTGAAATATACTCCGCTTGATATTTATAAATTCGCCGTCACCCCGAGATTGTCGACATCCTGGATAGCAAAGAACTGTTCTCCATTGCTGCATACATGCCTCCAAGAAAGTGCATAAAGTTGTATCAATCTTATACAACTCCATCACCCTTAGGAGCCACGTATGGGGCACGGAGTCGTAAGCTTTTTTATAATCTATCCAACATGTCGCTAAATCCTTTCGGTTCCGTCGAACTTGTTGGTTAATAGCCGTGTCAATAATAAGGAACTCTTTAGTGCCACGTGCCCCACTTCTACATCCATTCTGAGAGAAAGTCATTATATTGTTCTTAGAGACATGTGTTGTTATCTTCACTCTCAGAATGGACGTAAATAATTTATAAAGTGTTGGCAGACAGGTAATGGGTCTGTAGTTTTTGGGGTCCATGGCACTACCAGACTTATAGAGTAGGTGAGTTACGCCAGTTGTCATAAAAGCGGGCAGCGAACCTGCTTCCAAGCATGATTTGAATTGAGATGCCAAACACACATGTGAGCTATGGAGCCTCTTTAACCAAAAGTTATGCAGTCCGTCCGGTCCGGCTGATTTCCAGTTCGGCAACGAACGGACCGCACGAGCTATATCTGTACTTGATATTTCTACTGGCTCCATAGTATTAACGGACTCACATGAACGTTTAACATCTCGCATCCATTCACCCTCAGTATGAGCGACAGGCATCGACCAGATGTTACGCCAAAATGTATTAGTTAGTTCAACATCTGGGAGATGTGTGTCACTCAGTAAGTCAGGCTGCTCCCATCTTCTGTAAACCCACCTTTCGTCCCTTTGAAAAGTACGATTCTGAGTATATCGGTCTACTCGGATTTTAAATCTACGTATGCGGTTTGCCCATGCATAAACTTTCTGCTTCAGAAAGTCAATGCGCTCTGTGACACGTGCTGCATAATCACAAGAACTGATATCAGTTCCTGAAAAAGCACGATTCACAAAACGCATTACTCTCGGGCGTGTATTACCCGATCTGAAACAGGTAAGCTTGCCAATGAGTGCCCTCGTCTCAACGATACGTCGCTCAATCCTGTACTGCCACGCCGGAACATAAATCTTTTGTCGAGGAGTAGTGTTAACACGTGGGAATTTAACACCAGCTACTCGACAAGCTGTAACCGCCGCACAATAAAGAATTGAATGTGTATCCCTGAGGTTTTCACTATTTTCTAAATAAGTAGATAATAAAGAGTCAAGGGCACACACTAGCGCTTTATTTCGTTTATGCATCGGCAAACGCGGTAAACGTGGTCTATCATCAAAACTCACGTGCCGATACTCTCGAATAGCACCTTCCAAAGCGTTCCTTACTTTATCATTATATTGGGTACTTACAGTTAAAGCAGTATTATCCTCCCCTCCCTCAATAGGACTAGGTGGTAGTAGTCCAGCGTCAATAAGAGTCTCCATTTGTGATGGAGGGGGTGCAACAAGGCTATTTTCTCTCAAGCACGGAATTATCCAACAGATGACATCGCTGAATGGCCCGTACTTGATCCGATAGTCTTTGTGCCGAAACATTAACAGCTGGTTCAAGTTCCTGAAACAAAGGCAGCATACGATTACGATACGCAGTGAGGTTGGTTCCTCTCTCTGTAGCCACAAAATATGCTCGCATGACGTTCTCGTTTATGGATGTCGTCCATCTCATGCGATGCACATTACCACCGGTAGCGGGGGCCCTATTCGAAGCCGGCTGGCCTCGGGGTCCCAAGCAAGTCGGTGGCCGGCCTCTCCCCTGCCGGCGTACTGGTGTTGGTGACGTCGGCGGTGAGAAAAACTCGTCGCTTGATGTCGAGCTCGACGCCTCAACAACAGCCGGAATGCTTGATGCGGTTTCCGGGGGCAGCGAGGCGGAGCTTAGCGACGAGTCCGGAGATGGTTTTGGTGCAAGAACTGCCCATATTTTTATTATTCTCTTTATTCACATTATTCAACATATAAATTATATTATTATTATTATTATTTTATACAATAGGAGGACAGACGAGCAGACGGGTCACCTGATGGTAAGTGACAACCGCCGTCCATGGACACCTGCAACTCAAGAATCGTAAGTGCGCTGCCCACCTTACGTACGTCAATGGGACTAAATTACAGTCGTCCATAAAAATTTATCATCATGAATCATCATCGTCTTCAGCCTATTGCCGTCCACTGGTGAACGAAGGTCTTTCCAATAGAGCGCTTACTATCCCGTTCTTGGGCAGTCCGCATCCATCTGCTAAATACATCACATCTTACCCGTTGTTCAACATTATCAAATTCTCTAACAATATCAGTTCAAACCAGTAACAAAATATGGCAAATTAATAAACTTAAAGCTAATCCCTTGCGATTCAGCAAGAAACTCTGCTAAACCGCTCTCTTGAGATTCAAAATTTATTGCGAATTCAACTGTTTTAGCTTTACATTTATAAAATAACAAGAATATGGACTTGGTCTGATCATAAATACTGTTACAATAAAAAAAAAAACAATATTACATTTGACTTTAGAATGTGTCATTCTTATATGAATATTCATTGTTGTTTCGTTTTTGCGCCTATTGGTGTTAAATATTTTTGTGATATTAAAATGGGAGTATATACATTAGATTATTATATATACATTATTATTATTAGATAGCATTACATAAAGTAGGTATGAAGCCAAATATAATATTAATTTTAATTAAAATTAAAATTAAAATATAATTACATGGGATGAGACTTTTGCTTTATTTTCGTAAAACCTTTCTATCCTTTTGCATATCGACAATAAATATAGTAGGATACAAATAAACATACAGGCTAGGTACAGCAGGCTTTTGTGGAGCTGTTCTGTATACGTCAAAAGCACCTGCACCCACACTTTCAATATGATACAACAGGATTTCTGTAGAAAACAGTCTGTACTCTATACCTACAGAAGATAAACGCGGCTTAAGGTATGCGTTAATAAAAATGATAATAAAACAAAAGACACAATACAAAAGCTTTGGAAAAGGAAAGGACTTGAGATGAAAATATACCTATTACGAAACTGAAAAAGATAAAAGAAAGCGTACGCGTACCAGGTAAACAAAGCTTGGATAAGCCCACCAATACTCAAGACAAGTTTTTACGACCATGTTATACGTTATTACAAAGCCAGATTTGTTAAATCTACTGATGTTGTAATTCTGTTTGCTTTTAACATTTTATTCTTAAATGAACTCGTTTGTACGTTTTCGTACTATCTTGTTTGTAAGAAAATCAACAATACAGTTTTTGTATTCTCTACTTGCTTACTATTTCGGATATTAGATCTCATATTATGGCTTCACAGAAAACCAACAAACAGTGCTTGCACTGTGTGACCGAGTGAGTGAGCTTATCGGAGGCCCAACCCCCTGTCCCTTCTCCTCATTCCCCTCCTCCCTTTCCCCTACCCTAAAAGGCTGACATAACTATTGTGGCTCTACAGTTGCAAGTGTTCATGAGTGGCGTTTGTCCATACACTATAAAACAACAATAATAATAATAATTGCCTCCAGCTTTAAAACTAATTTGTTCGTTGTAATATAAAGGCTGTCATTTGTGAGAAGCAAATTTCCCTACAGTATTTTAATCCTTATCTCAACCCTACATGTGATGAATTTATAAACCGAAAAGCATACATCAGTAGCTTTATTATCATGGCTGCATGTTGAAGAATCGAGGATACTGCTACTCAGGGGAAAAATCCAAAACACATTCGCTTAATGAACCTTACATACCGCTTCCGTGATACCTTTCAATAACGACCTCACCTAAGTACCGTGCGTCGACTTTTAGGGTAGAATAATCGGAAAATTGAGGAAAAAATACAAACTTGCTTCATTAAAGGTGTATGAAGTGAAGTGGTAAAGCATACGTTAAATAAATTAATATGCGGAAACTATGTTGGTCGTGTTGTTATCTCCTTGTATTGAAATAAAATAACGATGACTTTGGTTAGTTGGTTAATAACAAAATTCAAAATAAGTTACATATCATACGTTAATACTTGACATATTTTCCACATTTTACCACAGGTACGGTTTCTTTTAGAAATTGGAATAATTCCATGGCCTAACAATAACCGTTAGGCAAACAATGCCTTCTCATCACACTCTTGAGTTGCAGGCATCTATGGGTAGCGGTTATCACTTACCATCACGTGAACTGTCTTTCCGTTTGCTTCCTTTTTAAAAAATAAAACATGTAATGTCAGCAAAGGATTCGGATCCTATTCTGACCAAAGCGATGTTAATAGTCACCCAGCTGATGAGATATATAAAAATCTTTTTCAAAGAGTACCTAACAATAAATAGTTGCAAAAAGTTATTTAATTATACACAGCTTCCGCATGCCATTTTTAACTTATTATGTAACTTACTGACCAATGTCACAAAATGATTCACAAAGAACTCTTCCCACGAAACTTTTGAATTCGGATTTTTCATTATAATCATTTCTAAAAATGTTTTGAAACTTTCTTTAAAACACCAAATCAAATCGAAATGCTTGAAATACTGACTTAATAACTGAATACATTTAAGTTACAAATACAAAATTTTATATATTTTATCAACAAAGTTTTTGAGCGGGTCGAGTCGCTCAGGTCATGGGATCTGAGTGCTCGTTCTATTTCAAAGAAACCAACTAAGCGACTGATCGACACTTCTTGTGACCAGAAAGCCTTTTACTTGCACAGCGTATAGCCCAGTCGAAATAGATGAAAAACGCGGTCGGAAACCGTTTTGGGGGTCACTGGCAGTCTATTTTTCAGTTTTCGGGACTCGCACCCTGTTGCATCATCTGCCATCTTGAATTTAAGGGTGAATTATTGTTTTTGTTTATTATCGCATTATCACCTTTATTTTTCATTTCACACGAGAAATAGTCAGGAATAAAGTTATTTGGAATTTAATTTTTGACAATTCTGGTATTTATAATTAATAACTACTTCGTTAATTACTCAAATGCATTTATTGTCCTATCGTTAAGCTGATTCTTTTTATTTTCTTAGCGAATAAAATTAGAAATAAATACGAAGATATTTTATTGGGAAAAAGCCTTAATGTCATAAAAATCCAATTAATTAGAAAAAATTGTGAGGACCTAAATTGTAGAAAATTTTATTCCAAACAACTTTGTGACTGATCATTTTTCGTGTCAAATGGAAAATCAAGGTGATGACGCCATACCAAAATTTCACACCCTTTTTCAGGTCTCAATCGAAAAATATTGATGCTAGGACAAAATTGATAGGGACCAAAATCGTAGGAAATTGAATTCAAAACAACTTTGGTAATGACCTTTTTTCGTGTAAAATTGAAAATAAACGATCTATTCAATAAACAAAATATAATCCTCAAATTAAGTCTTTTAAATTAAATATTCATCTAAGACACAATATTTAGCCTAAACATGACTAAGAGAAAAAGAAAATATTCTAAATTTGTTATAAGACTGCTATGCACTAGAAACTTGGATAAGCCGCTAAGCTTTACGGAAGTTCCAGATTGTTTACTAAACCGTCTGTCTTATTTTTCAAGGCAGGTTGATCCTATATCAGGGAGGCAGGCAATTAAAGGTTTTGACATATTTTTTTTATATTCCTACATCTTTTTTTTTTTTTTTTTTTTTTCACCGTGCGGAAATCCCCTCGGATACCACCTTCTGGTGGCATGTCGGACTCGAACCGACTAAAACCGCACGCCATCTTGGGTACTAGATGCCGGGGAACCAGGTACACCCTAGAAAGGAAAACCCTGGAACCCCGACGTACCTCGGGCCACCTACGGTTTGTAGATGCCCCCCTCCTGTGTGGGAACCCCAATGTGCCCGTAACTATCCCCCAAGGGCGCGCACGCTCCGCAGCGTCCGCGCCGCCACCCAAGCCTGCTTCTGCTAGGGTGACAGATGGCCTCATCTGTCACCCCCAGGCCTGCGCTTATGGAGGACGGAGATCATTCTCCGATCTCCGGCGCCTGAGTCGCCTGTGGTACCTGGCCCGTTCCCGGGCCTGGCGGGCCGGAAGAGTTCTAAACCTCTCCCGATCCCGCTCCGCCGTCTCCTTGGCAAGCATAACTTGCTCGCAGAAAGAGACGGCGGAGTTCCACGCGTTCTCGCTCCGCAACATGGCCGCAATCATGTTACCGAGCGAGAGAACCACCACCCCGATGGCCGCCACGAGATCACGCCTCGGCTCCTCCCACGCCGGACATTCTGCCAGCGTGAGGAGCGCCGTGTCCACGGTCTGGCCATCGCAATGATGGCACTCAGGCGTTGGCTCCTTGCGGATCAGACACAGGTGATCTCCGAAACATCCCTTTCCAGTGATCACCTGCGTCAGCCGGTATGAGAGGGTCCCATGACGCCTCTCGAGCCAATCCTCAATAACGGGTCTTACCGCCGTAATAACGGCGTGCCCAGCACTCGGTTGCCCAAGTCGTTCCCTCCATTCCTCCACGAGGACCTTGCGGAGTTGGGATTTCTGATCGTCGATTTCACGCGGCTCAGGACTTCTACCCAACTCCCGCGCCTCCTTGCGCCACTGATAGAGAGCCGCAAGGGCTTTCGCCTCCAGGTCCCATGGTGGAGTTCCGGCCAGGAGACTCGCCGCCTCAAAGGAGATCGTGCGGTACCCCCTTATGATCCTGATAGCTAGCACTCGTTGCGGTCTTCGCAATAGCGCGATATTGCTGGCCTTCAGGATCTCTGCCCATACTGGGGCCCCATAAAGGGCCATGGACCGCACAACCCCCTCATATAGTCTCCTGCAGGAGTCATCGGGCCCCCTCATGTTTGGCAACAACCGTGTTAATGCACGCGCTGCGCAAACCAACTTGGGGACCAGACTTCGGAAGTAATATCCGAAGTCCCATCGGCCGTCGAGTACGAGCCCCAAATACCTCATAGAGGACTCCATGCCAATGCGAGTGCCTCCTACTATGAGGCTGAGTCCTTCAGGTGGCTTATTCCGAGGCCCGTGAAAGAACAACGCCTCGGATTTGTGCAGAGCCACCTCAAGACCCAGCAGCCGGATTCTCTCAACGACTTGGGCAACCCCGGCCGTGGCCCTCAGGGTTGCCTCACGGTGCGTCCCGCCACATGCCGTCACAAGCGTGTCATCCGCATAGCACGTGACGGCGATACCATCTAAGAATGCACCGCGAAGCACCCAGTCGTAGCCAATGTTCCACAGGAGTGGCCCTAGGACCGACCCCTGCGGGACACCGCACGACATTTCACGCCGACCGAGACCGGCCCTACTTGGGTAGATGACGGCTCTCTCCGACAGATATGCCCCGACTATGCGGCAGAGGTAAGGAGGCACTCGATGATACACTAGTGCCTCCCTGATGCAACTCCAGGACAAAGTGTTGAACGCGTTGGCGATGTCTAAAGACACCGCCAACACTACTTCACCCTGGGAAACTGCTTCCTCACGCGCATGATCGCATCTATGGTGGAGCGCCCCTGACGGAAACCGTACTGGTTGTCCGCCAGATCCGGCCCTACCCTGTAGAGATGCTTGACGAGGCGCCATGCAATCACTCTTTCAAAGAGCTTGCACACCTCGTCAAGCAACACTATAGGCCGGTAGGCGGATGGTGAGTCCGCCGGGCGCCCCTCCTTTCGGATGAGGACCAGTTTCCCCGTCTTCCACAATTTCGGAAACTGGCCCTGCTCGAGACATGCGCTGAACAACCCTCTCAGTCGGGGCTCGAGAGCCGGCGTCTCATCATCTACAGCCAGGACCCACGCTCGGCCTGGAATGCCATCGGGTCCTGGGTCGGTGCTTTTAGCTTTCAGCCGTTGCACCGCCAGCGATAGTTCTGCCCGAGTGACCTCAGGCACGTTGTCATCATTTTTTTTTTTTTTTTATATTAGCCTACCATAGTGACTCCTCTTTGCCTGATGGAAAGCAATAGGTGGAGTCAAAGAGTGGTGGTCACCATCCTCATTGCATGTCTAGTCAATGCAGCATGGTGACTATGGCCTGGTGAGATGCTTTTTCTCGCCCCGCTTAAAAGACCCGGGATCAAAGTGGGAAGGAAACACGTGCGCTGGTAGAGAATTCCAGGCTTTTACCGATCGGCACAAGAAAGAAGAGCCAAACCGTTTAGTTCGGGTACGTATATTTTCGACGCACAAACGGTGACTCCTCAGGCCAGCACGTGTGGTCCTGTAGAGGAAGGGAGAAGGGGGGACCAATTGGAAGAGCTCATCAGAACACTCCCCGTGATGTAGGCGATAGAGGACTGCCATAGAGGCGACATCTCTTCGCAACTGCAGAGGCTCAAGAGACTGGGTGATCTCAGGACAGTCGATAATGCGGACTGCGCGCCGCTGCAACCGATCGAGAGCGTCAAGCAAATACTGCGCATAGCCGTCCCAGAGATGAGAGCAGTACTCCACGCAGGAGCGAACCTGGGTCTTGTACAAAAGACACAGTTGCTCGGGCGAGAAGAACCGTCTCACCTTGTTCAAAACGCCGAGCTTACGCGAGGCCGCCTTAGTGACACTCTCGATGTAATCGTGCGGATTGAGATCCCGGCAAATATCCATACCCAGAATACTAAGCCTATCCTGCAGTGGCAGTTTAGTGCTCTGAAGAGTAGGAAGGGAAGGAATGGAGACTTTTTGGTAGAGAACACACACGCTTGTATTTTCTTGGCGCTGAACTCGACCAGATTCTCACAGCCCCATTGGGAAATGCGGCTCTAGACCCGGTCGAGCTCAGCGACAAGCTCCTGTCGTTTTTCCTCTTCCACGTCTGCCAGCTTGGCAGTAGGATGCCCAAAATATCGCCCGTGCACTGTACTGTCGTCTGCATAACAATGTATATTGCCAAGGGCCAACATGTCATTGATATGCAGAAGAAACAGCGTAGGCAATAGGACGGAGCCCTGAGGTACACCAGCGCTTACCTCGTGGAAGTCTGAGGCCGCGCCGTCGCAGAGAACCCTAATGCGGCGCTTATGGAAGAAGGCAGCAACCCAGTTCTAGAGTTTAGGTGGCAGACCAAATGCAGGAAGTTTGGAGAGAAGCGAGCGATGCCAGACCCTATCGAAGGCCTTGGCAATGTCGAGGCTGATGGCCAAGGACTCCCCATGCCTATCCATAGCCTCACTCCAAAGGTGTGTGACGTACGCTAGAAGATCACCCGTGGATCGGTTCGGCCTAAAACCATATTGCCGATCATTTAACAAGGAGTGATCCTCTAGGTGGCGGATTAGTTGGGTGTTGATGATCCGCTCGAACACCTTACAGAGTATGGAAGTGACGGCTATAGGTCGGTAATTGGCTGGATCGGAGCGGTCGCCTTTTTTGGGAATGGGTTGAACATTCGCTTCTCTCCAGGCCTCCGGAACAATTCCTGAGGAATAGGACAGGTGATACAAGCGCGTTAGTACGGGAGACAGCTCAGGTGCACAGTTCTTAAGAACCACCACCGGAATACCATCGGGTCCACTGGCTTTCCGGACATCGAGTGACCGAAGCTCCGCACGGACATCCCTCTGCCGGATGCGAATATCCCGCATTGCGGAGTCGCAGGACGCAATGGTGGGCGTGTGCGCGCAACGGTCATCGATTCGGGAGTTAGCGGCAAAGAGGTCATCTAGTAGATTCGCTTTCTCTTGCGGCTCGTGGGCCAGTGATCCGTCAGGGTAGTTCAACGGCGGCAGCGAAGGTTGGCGCAATAGTTGAACTGCACGGCTTTGGCCAATCGCCAAAACTTACGGCTACCCGTAGGGTACGCGACGAGTTCTTGACCAAACCGTGCAATGCGCTGGTCATCTGCTCTGATGTATGCCCTCTTGCATTCCCTAGTGGCTGTGTTTAGTGCTGCTTTTAGGCGATCAATGTCTGGGTCATTGCAGACGGCGACAACAAACATCCGCCCTGATGAAAAGGCACACTCCAGCCCTTGCGAGGAAGCACTCCTCGAGCACGTAGCCGGGATAGTTGAGATATGCCGTGTCGGCAGGGCGTATTTGTGTCTCCGTAAGAAAGAGCATGGCCGGCTGAGCCGTCTCGAGGTGTTGGTGTACGGCGCTGAGGTTTGCATGGAGTCCACGTATGTTAGTGAACTCCACCTTAAAAAAGCGGGTTGGTGGGAAAGGAGGATGCCGCTGTAAGACCACTTTTCTTTTTTTGTGCTGCCATGATAGAAGAGGAAGGGGGCGTAAAAGGCATGACAGTCATCGTGGCAATGTAAACTGAGACTAAAAATGCTGTGTCATCATGTATCGGTGAAGCATGACGGTGACCGAACCGCCGGACGGAAGGGCCCCCGTACCCTCCCGGATCATCTACGTTAGGCACCTCAGGTGTCGTAGGCGGAGCCATCGGTGGTGGGGTGTGTTCTACCAACCGTGATGGGAACAGGGTGCCGACGACCCCCTCAAGCAGGTCTGGCTGAAGACACCGGGTCAACGGTGGGGCCCACGGGCGCATCTTGCATCTAACCATACGGTAAGGGAGCCCCCATGGATCCCGCTCCAGTATCTCCAGCAACTCGCGGCGGGCCTCACTCTTGGTCCGCTTTATCGCTGCCTGAAGGGTTCTCTTGGCACCCCTGTATTCCACCAGCAGCTCCGCCTCTCGGGTGACCGCGTCCGTAGGACGGCGACGCCTCCTGCGGAACCGGGACCACCGGCGGCGTGCGGTCACGCAGGCCTGTCGCAGCCCTGCGATCTCCGGCGACCACCATTAGACCCGGCGCCTCGCTGTATTGGGCTTAGCCCTAGGCATCGCCGCATCTCAGACACGAGTCATAGCCTCCCGGAACCATTGTGCCTCGGCACCCACATCAACAGGCCCATCCGGCGCAGGGGCCCAGGCCTGTACGATGGCAGCTTCCAGGAGGAGCTCCCGATTTAAACGCTTGAGCGCCCAACGTGGCTCAGGTGGAGCCGGTATGGCCGGCGCGCCATTCGTGGGAGCGGAGACTTCAAACCGAATGTATCGGTGATCCGAACCAGTCTCCTCCCCCACCACGACGCGCCAGTCCTGAACACGGCGTGCCAGCGAAGGGCTTGCGAACGAGATGTCCACGATTGAACTGCCCCTCGCCGTAACGAACGTGGGTACGGCCCTCTGATTTAGGAGAACTAGACCGAGTCTTTCGGCCCAGTTCTCCAGAGCTCTGCCCCTCTGGTTCGTGCGCCGAGAACCCCATGCCTCTGACCAGGCGTTGAAGTCCCCGACCACAAGAACCGGGTGAGGACGACAGGCGTCGACGACGACGGCCAACTGAGCGAGCCATTGCTCATACTCAGTTATGTCTCGGTTCGGCGTGAAATAAACGGCCACGACCGCTATATCCCCAACCACCGCCGCTATGCAACCCCGTTCTCTTGCAACCACGGCAAAAGGAGGGGTGCCGGCGCCGGTGCCGTGTACCAGTGCCGCCGAGCCATGCAAGTCGGTCTCCCAGGCTGGCCCGAGAAACCGGTGGGTGTATAGCTCGGCGACAGCGGCAATGTTAATGGACCACTGTGCCATACTCTGGAGCAGAAGATCCTGAGCGGCGGCACCATGGCCCACGTTCGCCTGCAGGATGCGGAGATGAGAATCCATTATTGGATTTCCATCTCCCCGTTCCGCCGCGAACCTTGCCGCTCTGGAGCGGCATCATCCATCGCCGGTTTGGGGACAGAAGGCCGGCCTTCCGGCTTCGGTCTCGATCCGGCTCAGGTCTTACTGCCAACCCGGTGGTTGGCAGGCTTGCCCTCCGCTGTGCATCTGAAGCATTGCAAGCCCCCGCCTTGTGACCGGGCTGGCCACAGCGGAAACGGAGGTCACCTATGGTGACCTCCGCCGTACACTGGACGCCTACAAGCCCCACCGACAGGCACTGGAAGCACCTTGCCGGCCGGGCCTGCAGGAGTCGTGCCTGTGCCCTCAGAAAACCCCCAACCAGGAGGGTACGTCCATCAGCGACCTTTTGGGCCGCTGCGATGGGGCAGCTGACAACCGCTGCCCCCTGTCCAAAGGGCCCGAAGCGTATAGCCCCGGCCTTCACGTTGTCCAGAGGGCAACCCCCGACCTCCATCACGGCGAGCCTGAGCTCATCTGCCGTAAAAGAGTCGTCCAAGCCCGTGATGCGCAAATCAGCGCATTTTATGGGCCTGGACACTTGAACGTCAGCTGCGTCCAGTGAGTCCCTTATCTTGGCCGCTAGGGCGTCAGCTTTCAGTCCACTGGTAGCGCCGGTGATTTCGAGGAGCCGGGCTCCCGTTCGGGTGTTTTTGCACCGAACGCCCTGTATCTCTAGGGCCTTGAGGTCGACTTTGGCCTTAACTTTCGCCAAAACCTCGGCGTACCCCAAGCCCCTCTCCGCCGCCTCTGCCGTCAGAGTGACGACGACTGCCGCTGAGCGAGGTGTGCGGAGCTTCTTGGGCACTCCCATCGCAGCGCCGGCTGCCTTTTTAGCCTTTTTGGCCGCTTTTTTGGCGGCCTGCCGCTTCTTTTTCTTATCCCCGACTCCGGGAGGGACTCCCCAGGCGCAGTGCGTCTGGGACCCTCCTGGGTAGGTTTTTCCTTTTGTTTACCCATGCCATAGTTTTTGAGTTTAATGTCTTCCGACAACAGGACGCCCTCGGCACTGGACTCCCTCCAGCGACTCAGCTCATTGCCGGGTGTTAAAGCGTGGGCTTGGAGTTTTTTTTATAGAGGTTTACTTCCTCGCGGCTTCGAAGAGCCACCGGTCCTGTCCGTTCAGGATTACGGCTGGGCCGGACAGGGTCTGCACCAGACCGGATCCGTCCACCCCGAGGTTTTTATAGAGGTTTCCTTCCTCGTAGCCTACGTAGAGCCGTCGTTCCTGACTGCTATCAGTCAGGCTTACGACTTGGTCGGACGGTGGTCTGCACCATACCAATGTCCACAACCTCTGGTCAGAGCCAGCGGTGATGGACCCGTCCGCCCCCTGATACTCTCCACTGTGCCCTCCGCTAAACGGAGGGACACGCAGAAAGCTTCCAAACAATCCTCAGGAGGGCTGTTCCCACCTCGGCCGGACTTGGCCGTAGGCGGCAGCGTCTCTCCTAGTTAACGGGAGAGGCGCTGCCGTCTTCGTTCCCCAGGGAGCACCACGTGGAGGTTCCGGACCTCGCACCCCTTATATACCTACATCTGAAAAAACAAAAAAAAAGATATAAAAACTGTATTAAATTCATTATAAACACATTTAACTTAAGGATTACAAGTTAAGGTACTTAGTTAAGGATGCTTTTGTAATAATAGTGTATAAATATTTTATTACTTAAAAGCACTCACTAAAGTAATATATTACGAAGAAAATATTTGTTGCTTATAACCTATTAAACCTATTCGAAAAACATTAATTATATAACAAATTTACTAACTATTGAAAATAGTGTTAAGTTTTCAATTGCGGTAGTGGGACGTAGTAATGACACAAGTAATATTAATATGCGTGACTACATCGATAATTGCTAAACTCAGGCTGATTGCTATATAAAGCTCTCTTATATAGATTATTAAAGATATATAGATTATTAATATGGTGTCCACATTCACAATTTACTTAACGCAATCAGAATAATGCCGCGTAACAAACGAGTACTCGAGGCGTTTGGCACAACTTATGCCGACTCTGCCAAACAGGTTATTAGTATGGATCTATGTTTTTATTATTTATAGCATATGAAAGAGATTAAAAAACATTTTTTTTTAATGCTTTCAGTTTATATTTAAGGACACTAACTAAAGTGCAAGATGAGAGAGTGGAGTCGAACCGCCATGAGAGCAACCATCAATGTCAAAATTTCTTGATTTATTAACAGTAGGTATAAGAAGGTCGTATAGATTATATTATCTTCTGTTTTTATAACATATAGGTACATACAGTTTTATATATACTCGTATACAGGGTGTCCCAAAATTCAACGATAAGCGGGCGCCTAAAGGTAGACCTGCTAATGAGTACATAAGGAAAAATAATAAAAAAAATATAACTAGTTTTTTTTTTAGTTACAAGAAAAATTTAGAATTTCTTTGAAAATTTATACCTTTCATGATAACACAAAAAACAACGACAAACGAACAAGAACAATTAAGAAATTTGGGTCTTGTTTACAAATGGTAGACATATTTTTTTTTGTGGCTAGTTATTTTAGAGTATTATACCATTTTAGAATCTTGATTAGTTGCGCCAATTTTAAAAATAACTTGCCGTAGTGGTGCCCATACTTTTTTTTTACAAGACCATGAGTCAAAGTACACTAAGAGTAAAAATATTTCAAAATTGTAAGGAAAAAAATGATTTTGAACGTTTTTTGTGTAAAAACTGCGGGCAAATTTAAGAGTTGTGGTGAATAGTAGCACTATTTAGGTATAAGATTAAAAAAAAATCTTAAGCATATTTGAGAAATTGTCATCGTGGTCGTTCAAAATATCATGAAGGGTGTAAATTTTCAAAGAAATTCTAAATTTTTCTTGTAACTAAAAAAAACTAGGTATATTTTTTTATTTATTTTTTTCCTTATGTACTCATGAGCAGGTCTACCTTTTGGCGCCCGCTTATCGTTGAATTTTGGGACACATTGTATAAACACTTGCCTAAAAACAAACAAATGAAATATTTGAAAATAGTTGGCAATACCATAAGGTAATTGAAGATAAAATATTAGTAAGCTGCGTTGAAGGTAGAAAAAAAAGACTTTGTAAATGAGTATTAAATATGTTTTATGTAGAAATTATAGTTGTATTAGTTAAAACTCATTTGGTTATCACTCATTTAGAACTAATTTCTATGTAGCCTGGCAGTTCTGAGTGTGCTGCCTCACTTAGAAGTTCTGCCAAATGGTATGCGCCCGTTCGTTCGTCTCCCTCTTATATGGTATCTCAACCATATTAGAGGGAGACGAACGAACGGTCATGACGCTCAATAACGAGTTCCGTTGATCGAGACAGGTCATCTCTCGATTGATATTACTTCAAATATACTAATTAGTACTTTTCAGAAGTGTACGTCATTGTCCTTCACATTTTATTTACATTTATATGATTTAATTGCCAGTTCATTTGATTGTTCTCCATATGATTTACGTATTGGTACAGGAAACTAGCTTCACGACTGGCTTAAGACTGACTATTTTCTTGACAAACCAAAAATATCTATAATTCTTTTAATTGAAATAAACGTTTTTGATTTTTGACCTCCGTGCCGTGTGGTTCACGGTGGAGGATAGCTGGGTTTTACATGTGTTTAAAACAAAACTATATTACTCCTTGTTGTGAGTAGTGAGCCTGCCAGAGTTGTCTGTTCGACTCCCACATGGGAAACAAAATGTGTGCTTCACAAATAGTAGTCCCGAATCTATTCCTTGTGCCCATTGTCAGAATATTTGTGGAGTCCTCTGTGACATACATGCAGGGCTCTTTAAAAAAATATTACTTCGAATTCCATCAACATAAGAATCACTAATACAGTGGACTTGAATATACGAGTCATGTGAATGTGCACAAAACACAACACAGTGTCTATAAGAATATTCTTTATAAGGTTGCAAAATATCCACCAAAATTACAGGCCACATCTTCATTGTACAGATAGATATTGATCCAGAATCGAGACGTTTTTCAGCATTCAGCTATATTAACTAAACTTGATTTGAAAAAAACGACGCTCTTGTGAATTCTTTGTATTGAATTTAAAAAAATGAAAATTTATCTAAACAATCTTTTATTTAACTTGCAATGTATGTAGGTATGTATGTATGTTTATTTGTGTGGAATCATGCAACTGAGTTTTGAAGCAGATATCTTCAACCGATTGAGCTGAAATTTTTTATACACATTCAGTTTGGATGACTATGCATTTTTAACTATGTGACGTCATTCTATATCCAACATTGCGGCACACCCAAAATGGTGGACTAGTTATATCTAATGCACTCCTACAATATATGTATCAAACGAAATGACTTGCTAAGAATAACTCGAAAAATAAAGTGACGTCACTCTATATCTAATATGGCGGACTTCTAAAGCTTGAAACTCATTTTTGAAACTGATATCTTTAACCGATTGAGCTGAAATTTTGTATAAACATTCAGTTTGGATGACAATAGATGGTTAGTTGTGAGACGATATTCTAAATATATATATATATACATATATATTTTTAAACTAAGCAGTGCCTGTACTTCTCGTCATCAGATTGCTCGTAAACATACTTCTTGATATATATTAATTACACACATCACACTATTATTTGTCCCGAGTGGGAATTGAACCCACGACCTTTGGTAGTTAGGGCCACTAATCACGAGACCAACGGGTTAGTCAGTATAGTATTTTAAGTTATTATCACTTTTTGTATTCAATAACACTTGAAACTATTACTAAAAGTAAGTATGTAACTGTAATGTAAAATAATCGACTTCCTGTTTATACATAAATATGTTAATTCGTATAGTACTTTTGTTTTCAAGTGAAACCTAGCTAGATCGATTTATCGCCCCCGAAACCCCCTATATTTTTTATGTTCCAATTATATATATATATATATATATATATATAAGAATTGCTCATTTAAAGATATAAGATTCTGTCATCAGTACCGCGCACTTTTAACACCGGGCTTTTACTGAGACTAATTAGTATAAATCAAATTATGAACTTAAAAACCAATTATAAGGAGGTTATTACATATACTCTTAAGCCCTTAGGTGCATAATTTAATATATATAATTCTTATTACTAATAAGCGATGGACCGGGTGTTATGGCGCAAGTTGAATTTGGCTTATGTCCAGCAGTGGACTGTGTTAGGCTGAATGATGATGATGAATTCTTACTAATATTACAAATGCGAAAATGAGTTTGTTTGCTATTATTTTACTCCTTACCTTATTTAAATAAACATTGTCAAGGGTTCAGAACAAGATATAAGATAATTTTGACTGCGAAAAAAACGTACCATTTCGTAGGAATATGGATTTTTTTTATTGAATTTTCTATCTTCTTGTTTAGAAATGCTTTGTAGTGTATCTACTCTACATAACCGCAAGCAAATCTTGTATTTTTTACATAAAGAAAAAAGAAAATTCTTTTCTTTATCAAAACAAGTTGTCAATGATTTTTTTTTTTTAAACAAAACAAAAAATACACACAGGTACAAGATACAAGTTTGTGAATAGTCTCTACTTTAATTTTAGTATATTCTGTATTTCCATACATATTACAGTGTTAAAAAAAATATAATAGGATGAAAATCTTTGAATAATGCCCTCAAAAGAGACCTTTGTAGTTAAAGTTACGTGCCAAGATTAATGATGAAATATATAAACAACATTTAGCTCTCTTTTTGAAAAAAAAAATAAGGAAAAGGTTCCATGTAAAGATGAAAGGAATCGACTTCAATCCAATATAATTCTGACAAAAAATCAATTCCATTTATCTCTTTCATAAAAGTTATTCATCAATAGACTTCATAACATAGAACTTTAAGATTGTTGATTGAATTGTAATTGACGTGGGAATTTTACGAGCAGTCTCTTAAATAGGTGTCTTATGAAAATTAGGTAGCATATGTTCCTTTTCTATTGCGAACACGAGCCCTAGCTACTGCGAGCTATCGTAGTCTCAGTTCCATGTCCTGATCTGAGACTTGCGCTACCTCTTACCCCTCCTTAATCCTCTTATCTTCCTTAGTCTTATTTCCAATCTAGAAACGACTGTGTTCCATAGGAGGGTAGACGTCAGCTAGGTGGTCGGTTTTAAATGAAATCTAGCAAAACCTTATTGCAATGTATATCGGCCAAATTAGTTCATTCATTAAGAAGTTCTGATTGAAAATAGAAACTGAAATCTTGAAACATTGCACTCCTTTTCAACCGACTTCAAAAAGGAGGAGGTTCTCAATTTGTCTGTATTTTTTTTATGTTTGTTACCTCATAACTTTCGACTGCGGTAACCGATTTCGACGATTTTTTTCCAGTTTTTTTTTTGGTCCAGTTCTGACAATGGCATCCATGTGAAAACCATATAAGTCTTAAATTTGCATTAAGCATGTGCGCGAAAAATGGACGGTTAACTCAATATCATGCCAACCGATTTCTATGATTCTTTTTTTATTGGAAAGGATGTACTTCAAGGGTAGTTAGATGAGAGTTTGGTCTGTTTGTGACAATGGCATCCATGAGAAAAAAATATTAGTATTAGATTTTATGATAGACACATTGAAGTCGGTTGTCTACTTTTTTAAAGTCCTTTAAATTATTTGCTTTTATAGTGGACTACGGTATATTTTATCTGATAAATTATTCCCTTCCTCCGGCTATCAAAATGTTGCGGAGGCTAAACCATTAATTTGTTGGCTCTAATCCTGCGAGTAATTTTAGAATTAAGTGGAGGATGTAGGCCTACTTAAAATTGTACGCGAAATAAATTTTGAGGTAAATTTATAAACCAAGGCGAAGAAAAAATAACTAGGCCTATATGCTTTATCGGCGCGAGCTAGGCAAACAGTTCCAAATAAAGGAATACAATGTACAGAATAAATATTAGTCTTTACTAGATCTATAATAAAATTAGCGACACCATATGTCTAATCTTTTTATTTGACACAGAATATATTTTATTTATTTAAAAAAATGTAAAGAAATGTTAAGGTGAATTTATAAGATATATTATATGCATTCGTATAAATTAAAGTTTCATCACCACGGAAACTTTACCAAGATAAAGTTTGCCCTGTACTGTATGTTTAATCATTTGGGCTGATAGTTGAGAACATAACTTGAGATATGACTAAAACCGAAGGACAGACATTTCCTTGCAAAATACATATTACATACTTATATATTAACTCTTAGGCTTTGTATGTGTGTGTGACCTGAAGAAATTTACAAGGAAAGTTCAAATTAGTCTAGCAGATCGTGTAAAGTTTAGTAACAGTGGTAGTAGTAGTTAACAGTGGTAGAGCCATGCTTAGGCACGAATGGGCCGGCTCGACCGGTGCGATACCGCGGCCTCACAGAAAACCGGTTGTGAAGTAACGCTTGCGTTGCATTTCCCCGAAATGAGTGATGTTTCCGGAGGCACCCCCTCTCCCCTTTCCTCTCCGCTCATCTCCTTTCTCTTTATCCCCCCTCTCTTCTTTCCGCTCCATCCCTCATCACCCTCAAAGGCGAGCAGCGCACTTGCGACTCTTGAGATGCGGGTGTCCATGGACGGTGGTTGTCACTTACCATCAGGTGACCCGTCTGTTCGTCTGTCCCCCTATAGTATAAAAAAAAAAGTAACGAACGGATTTATTTTGCACCTTTCAATTTATGTAAACTTACGCCCAGCGAATCGCGCCGTGTTTGCTAGTACGTATGTATATAGATGGATATTTAATTGATTGCAAACAAATAAAAAGGCTTTAAAGGAATATTTACATCATGTGGATATAAAAAAAGAATAGTTTTACTAGTTCGTGCTTCGTTCTATTTTAGGCTTTTTATGAGCACAAACAATTCATGAGTAGGAGGGTCTTTATTTAAATACTGTATTTAAAAAAAGTCCAAAGAAAATATGACACTAATCTAAAATCCTATATTTATCCATTTATTGCTACTTCGACATCAGTGGTTTAATTTGTGTTTAATTTATTAGAAAATCATCCCCCATCAAACCCTCATCACATGTTGTCCCATATTCAGGAAACGAACAATGTTCCCACGCAAATATTTCATCCTTTCGCCTTTTATTCTAGTTAAACCGTAGAGGGTAGTATTCATAGTGTGATTTAATTAATATTGTTATTCTTTTGTTTATTTCAAAAAAGACGTACCTAAACGAGTATTATATGCCTTTTTTTTAACATGTGGAAAACCCCACGGGTCAACACCCTAGGGTGTATGTCGGACCCGAACCGACTAAAACCACACAGTATTCCGTCACATAGTCCTATAGCCGGGGTCTCAGGTGTACCCTTGAAAGGAAATCCTTGTGCACCCTGGCAGACTTAGCCGCCTATTGAACAACAGACGACCCCGTTGTGGTGTAGCTTCACTATTAAAAGAGGCGCGCGGAACACGGCGCCACCATCTTGGGCCTTCTTCTGCTAAAGCGGCGGATAGCCTATCCGTCACCCTCAAGCCAGCGCTTATGGAGGCCGGAAATGAGCTTGCGTTGTCCGGCGTCTAGCACTAGACCTCTCCCGTTCCCTTTCCGCCATCTCCTTGGCGAGCATCACCTCGCAAAACGAGGTAGCAAAATCCCACGCACTCTCGCTAGAGACCATGGACATAATCAGAGTTCTAACGAGAGGCTACCCACACCTATGGCCGTCACGAAGTCCACACGCTCCTGCATCCACGCAGAGCACTCCACCAGAGTGTGCAGTGCAGTGTCCTTGCGGCAGCCCCCGCAGTGATAGCACACAGACGTTGGCTCCCGACCTATACGACATAGGTACTGTCTGAAGCAGCCATGTCCGGTAAGTACCTGCGTCATCCAGTAGGAGAGGCTACCTTGTCGCCTTTCCAGCCAATCCTCCATAACCGATCTTACAGCAACGATTGTGGCGTGCCCTGCGAGTATAATATGCCTACCGAATAAATAATAAAAGCTTTAAGTAACTTCTTTTAAATCAGAACAAATTTTTTAAATAAGTTCTGTTTATTTATCTTACGATATATTGACTACTTCTTTTTGTAGGTGTCAGTGGAGCCCACCATAGAGTTCTGCACAGAAAAATGGCCCAACTTGATAAAGAAAGAATTGTTCGGAGCGTTCAGTTTCATACTCGTCTACGCTATACCCGGTGAGTACTATTTATTTATGAAATAACTTTTAAACCGAGCAAAACACTTGGACAAGGTTCAACATATAAGCATAATTCATATGCGAGTAATAAGTCACAACAGGGTATGCTATAGTTATTCTAATTTTGTAAGTTATTTTGAATCATGACAACTCTTTACTATATAATTTATTTAACAAGTTATCTGATAAGTCATTTAGTCAAATAATTAATTCAAAAAAGTTATTTCTAAGTTTCGGAACTTATGAAAACTTTTATTAAAATAGAATATATTAGTATTTTCTATAAGTCATCTGCAGAAGTTTTAAAAATATATTCAGATTGTTAAGAATTTTTCGAAATAGACAAACATTTGATTTAATATAACTATATTTATATTAGGAAACATTTAAAAATGGAATGGGAATGGGAAATGAAGGGAAAATTACAATAAACTGCCGAAGAAGCTGTGCTGCCAAACCAACATAGAACTAATTCAAGTATATAGTAATAATGTCCACTCACAATTACAATAATAGAGTGAAGACCGCAAATGGGTGTGGGAAAAAAACGGTACGACGCCCCCCAGCCAGAAGGCCTGACAACCTGAAGAAGGTGGCTGGTACAGACTTGATCCAAAATGTGGAAGACCAGATACTGCGGTGCACGTTGGGAGAGGTCTATGTCCAACAGTGGACTGCGATAGGATGAATAATAGTGATGATGATGGACCAAAATAGTAATGAACTGAGTAACATTCAAAGTTATGTTAATGTTGGGATGACTCAATAATCATGGCCAATATTTATTGTGACCAACTGGATAAAGTAGCAGCGAGATTACCGAAAAATCAAAATGAAGTATACTTTTTGCACAAAAATGCTCGACCACACGTAGCAAAAGCGATTCGTGAAAAATTACTTTCGCTTGGCTGGGCTGTCGATGAAAGATGGCGGGTTTATTAGTTGCCAACCTAATATAATGCTATAAATGCTACCATAAAACTCTTCAAGTATTCTTTAGAATAAAATCTTATTCTCCTCGTAAATAGACCCCTACTCTTAAAAGAGAAAATCTTTAGAAAATAGACCGTCTCTGACGGAAGATTGCCGAATGAGTCATTTGTAACACAGTAAGGGAGAAACGTAATTAAATCATGGAGGTCTAAAACTGTTCCATTTTGGACATAAATGAGCTAAAATACATTCAAGAACACTTCATTAGTAACTTGTGTTTATGATTAGAAGTAATGAATGTCGCAGTTACCTTACGTTTTGTGTGCTAAGATTACCGGAAACTGTCAGTTTGAATTACAGGTATGTAACCCTGACCTATTCGAGTTTGCTGTAACTCATTCTTGATTACTTCTTTTATATTTATTGCCTTTCTCTCTAAATCTTCTTTCAACTCGCAATTTTCAATCTTTTATTGTAAAAAAGTCCCATCGGGGCCCACCAAAAATAGTAAAGAATGTGGGTGAACAGTAAACCACTGCCTGCTAATTAAGTAATACAGGCCTGAGGATGTGTGTATATTGTGCAATTTACCTTAATGTCTGAAAATTAAATTGGTCAATTTAGTGTTTGGTAATTAGCCAGGTTGTGCTAGATATATGATCTATGTGGGCGCTGTCTGTCCTAAATGATATTCTGGTAAAATTATTAGGTTGGCAATTAATAAACCCGCCACTTTTTCGATCAGTTTCTAAAACGATATAGAACTATCTCGAATTTCTTGGAGTAAAATATAAATAAAGCAAGAGTTATATGTCAGATTAGTTGACAACTGGATCTCGAATAGTAAATCTACAGTAAAGTATGAATATTTCTCGTAGAGAACTTTGGCTGCTTTTTCTTCACGAATTTCGCTTAGGTCGAAAAGCGACTGAAGCTGTGCGCAATATACATATATGCAACGACGGGCGAAGGCGTGCTCTCTTACGCTACCAACAAACATAGGTGCAGAAGATTTAAGGATGGAGATTATGACCTATCTGATGAACCTCATCCAGGACGGTCGTCCTACAATAGATGTAGAGGAGTTAAAGACTCATAGAAATGGATCCCAGGGTCACTTCACGTTGTCTGGCAGAGCAGCTTCAGTGTTCTCATACTGCAGTAAAAAAAACAACTCCACGCTTTAGAAAAGACCTGGAAATATTCAGTTTGGTTACCACATGAGTTGACGCCGTTTCAACTTCAGAAGAGAGCTAACGTGTGCATGTAACTATTAAGTTATCATCGTACTAATGAGTGGCTGAGTGATGTAATTACGGGGGTTGAAAAGTGGTTTATATACATACATACATTTTTAGGTAAGTGGCTTGGACCTGAAATAGCAGGAGTACAGACGCCAAACTCTGACACGAGTAAAAAAGTTATTTTAAATTATATTCTGGGAGCTGTTGCCATCTAACACTACAATCATAGCCAATATTTATTGTGACCAACTGGATAAAGTAGCAGCGAATGAAGACCAGCTTAAAAGTGACCTTACCACTTTTTTTGATCAAAAGCCTAAAAACTTCTACGAGGAAGGCATTGTGTCTCTGCCAGCGCGTAGGCAACAGGTGATAGAAAACGACGGTGCTTTTATAGTTGAGAAATAATTTGATTTTGTATATTAAAAAAATTCAATAAATTTGTGTACAAAGATGGCGGGTATATTAGTTGTCAACCAAATAAATAAAGCTCGTGTAGTGACAACGACTTGACCTACAATTTCTTCAGATTTGAATCTGAAGCGAAAAAATAAAAATTAAGTACAATAGAAAATTTAATAGGAAAAAAATTACAAATAACTGTAACTATTTAATTATAATATATTGATTTTTCAGTTTTAAAATTGATGTACATAATACAATATGATTTAAAAACATATGTTAATGATTAGAAAACAATAAATAAAAGCCTGTACCTTTTAAACTTCTTCCAAAACGGAAAACGTTGTCAATTCAGTAGTATTCTTTTTTTTTCCATTTAGAAAATGTTTTAATATATTTTATGAAACGAAGCTTCCCGCCTGGTCTAGTTTAAATTTGAAGAAAATTTTCTTCCTGTAATGTGGAAAATTATTGGATGAATGATATATGCTAAGCTATATTTATTTATTTGGTTTGTTGACAACTGTTTCATTCAATTAAATTATTGTACACATTGTACTTATATTTTACTTATTCTAAATGTACAACTACCGACTGACTTGTTCGTACCAACTTCCTCTCTTGACAGTTAAAAATACCTACGATTAGTTCAGTAGAAATAAATGATTTTGATTTTGATTTACAACCATTTATGAGCACATACCGCAAACTGAGATTTAATACATTTCGATAATTTGTTGCCATAAAACTTAAATAAAATAAGGTAATTAGGATATTACTTACTTATAGTTTAAATTTACTGAGCCTACTGCAGTCCACTGCTAGACATAGACTTTCTCCAATGTACCCCATAGAGACATAGAAAACTGATGCAGATAAGCGGGGTCTTCCGCTTTTCTGCATGCAGTCTATCCCAGCCACCTTCTTTAAGTCGTCGGTCCATCTGGCTGATTATGGTCCTACCTTTCATTTACTGATTCGCGGTCAATGACTCGTTTGCTCCAACGGCCATTACCATTGCCACTTCAGCGAACTAATTCTGCAAGCTATGTCGGTAACTTTAGCTCTTTGTCGGATGACCAAATATATATATTTCAAATTAGGAAAGAAATACTCTTACATGACTACGAAATGTTATAATACTTAAAGAACTTTAAAAAATATCAGTACGTTTACTTTTGCTAATTTGCACATTTTCATTGTGTGTGTTAAGAAATCCTCCTGTAATTATATTGTTTTTTTTTATTAACTTAAGGTAACTTTTTTTAAACAACTTTTTTTTTGTTTACGGTCATTTAGCATACTGCCAATCAAGTACCTGCATAATAATGTGATAACTCTGTTAAGCGTTTTGTTTCAGGATGTATAGTGGTGGTATCGTATGCGCTAATGGGACGCAGACTGTGCTCTGTACTACCGCCGTTCGACCAAACGGAAGGGAGCGGAAATAGTCAACAGGTAGGCAATGTTATGGAATCTTTAGCACATACATGCATATGTCCCATAAGGGATGGGCAGAGGTGCTATAAACTTACCTCGCTTTTGCCAACCATCAATTAGCTCCACTGACGTAACAGGGGTAAATCACTTACCTTCAACCTGGTTCTGTATATTTATTGTATGATATGAAACAGTCCTATTTTTTGTCGCCGGTTACGACACAGAAATAGAGACTGTATTAAGAGTAAAATTATAATATTTACATAAAGGTGAGATGAGTGATGATGATGAGAATAGGACCACCCCCCGGTGGGCCTATTCTCATTCACCGAGAATCATATTTATAAGTTTATATAAATAAACAAATATGAAAAAATAATTATTTATGCTTTTGAATATTTTGTATTTAGCGTAAAGTGAAACACTATTCCAATCTGATGAATTACAATCAAATTAAAACATGTAAACTATCAATTGTGAATATGGTATATCAATGGTCGTAGTTAAATAAATACTATCATACACATTTATGAAAATTCATGGCGGACTTTTCAAAGCTTTTGTTATAATTTTCCCGAATGGTATCGTATGTATATGAATACAATAACAATAAAATATTTCAACATATGTTTATAACCCAATACAAAAAAAAACATGTCTTCCGCATACGATATATTCACAACAAAATTCAACATTCTTATCATTGTTGAAACAATCTGGGTGTCAAATATCCTGACATGTTGTAACGTAGCCTGAGCAAGCTGGTTACGTGATTATCGCATCAAATAATGAAACCAGATGTGCACATGTGACCTTTACCCTTATATTAACGCCCTCCAGTTAAGGTGAATAGAATACAAACAGTTCAGTAGAAAGTGCTTTATTCGGGAATCAACAAAAGGAAAGCTTTAATGCTTTCCTTTTGTTGAAAATGTTATTTTTGCGGAACGCAAATTGCAAAAAACTTATAAAATCACTCACAGGCACAATTAACCGCCCACCTTGTATTTCTTTCAATTTTCAGTAGTCGGAAAATTTTGACCACATTTGATGGAAGTTATGTTAAAAGCAGCCATTAAGGATAAATAAAATGACAAAAGTCTTTAAACAAAACCGTTTAATAAAAAAAAAATGCCAAAAATCGATTTAAAAAAAAAATTGCATGAAAATGTGATGACTTTAATTTTGAAAAAAATCGTCCGCTATCTTTTTATTTAAATTTTAATAATGAGTATTACTACCTCGGGCCCTGATGACTTCTTGTAGTCGGTTTGGCAATTGTATTTCTATCAAATTTCAGTAGTCGGAAAATTTTGACCACATTTGATGGAAGTTATGTTAAAAGCAGCCATTAAGGATAAATAAAATCAAAAGTCTTTAAACAAAACCGTTTAATAAAAACAAATATGCTAAAAATCGATTTTGCAAAAAATTTGCATGAAAATGTGATGACTTTAATTTTGAAAAAAATCGTTCGCTTTCTTTTTATTTAAATTTTAATAATGAGTATTACTACCTCGGGCCCTGATGACTTCTTGTAGTCGGTTTGGCAATCCATCTACGAGGTCTTGAATATCAGACTGAGGGATATTATGCCACTCCTCTATCGCAGCCGTCTTGAGCTCTTGTAAGGTCGCAGGGGCTGATATTCTTGCTCGAATACGTCTTTTTAGGTTGTCCCAAATGTGCTCAATTGGGTTAAGATCGGGACTGCGTGCCGGCCATGGCAAAACTTGAATCCCGACCTCAACTAGGTATTGAGTGACGGATCTTGCGGTATGGCATCGAGCATTGTCGTGCATTAATTTAAAGTTTTCACCGATCAATAGTGTGAAAGGTATGACGTGGTCTTGTAAGACTTCCTCCACGTATCTTTGAGCAGTCACACTGCCTCTATCAAACACCACTAGATCGGTACGAGCCTCGTAAGAGATACCTCCCCAAACCATTATGGATCCTCCCTGATAACCCACGGTTTCGATTATTGCACATGGAGCAAACCGTTCATTTTGGCGCCTATAAACACGCTGACGTTCTTCCATTGTTCCGTAGTCCAATCAGCATATTCTCGTGCAAAGGCAAGTCTTGCTCTACGATGCTGTGCAAGCAGCTGTGGACCGCGAGCTGGACGAAAAGCTCTCAGATTCCTTTCAGCCAGTCTTCTTCTTATCGTATGTTCACTTACAGTGACATTTCTCACCTTAAACAGACTTGTGCGCGCTTCAGTAGCGGTGCAAAAGCGATTTCTTAGCACTTTACTGACAACAAAGCGGTCATCCAGAGCCGAGGTGCACCGATGTCGGCCTTGACCTGGCCTTCTCGTGTATGAACCAGTCTCCCGAAAGCGTCTGATGGCATCCCGCACTGTAGTTCGAGGTACACCAAGCGTACGAGCGATGCGACGTTGGCTATACCCAGCGTCAGCTAAAGTCACTGCCCTAGCAGCACCAGTTGCATCCAGTGGCATTTTTTTCAGTCACAAACAATAATCGTACACTAAAAACTCAATTTAAACAATGTTCGTACACGATAGCAGACAAGAACAAGAAATGTAATCAATGTAACGTTACTGTAACAATGTCAAACAGAGACTAAATTCTAAAAACGGTTCGGCGATACAAGTTTAAGGGTCGAAATAAGGTTTTTTAAGTGTTTAGTTTATTGCTAAAGTACCCACTTAACTAAAAACAAAACAGTAGATAAGCCACAGTTAACATAAACAAACAGGGTGACGAAAAATATAGATGGGCGGTTAATTGTGCCTGTGAGTATTAAGACTATGTTAAAATATGGATTGAATAGATACAGGCAATAACTTTAGGTCAGGGTATGGAATTGCAATGATTGAAACTCCGCTTACATGCGTTTACTCGATGTTTTGACAGAAATATAACTATTTCTAAACATCGAGTAAATAGAAAAAGTCTGGTTACAAGATGACGGTAAGTCACGAAGTTGTTTTATAAGTACAAAAGTTAATTAAGTAATAGTGGCATACATATGTATGTTTCAATTTCCCTCGTATATTTAGTACTTTTAAATCAGTATCATCTTTCTCCTTAATTATGTCTTTGCACATACCACTTATATTTTTGTAACACCCCAAGGTTGGCTCGCAGAGAATGCCTAATGGCATAAGTCTGCCTTGTACAATATGTGCATAATATTTAATAATAAAAAAAAATATAGATAAACTTCTGCCCCAGACAGTTTGCTCAACCTAAGACTTAATACATTGTGATACAATACAAACTGACAGTCAAATTAATTATAATTGAGTTTTTTTTTTTTTTTGAGGATAAAGCCCTTCTCAGCTCACATAACTACAGTAATAACAATAAAACAAGTATTTTTATATTTAAACTTATTTTTTATTTTTTTTTATTAATAAGTAATTAAAGGACAAATTTAAACTTTACATATATGAGCAAAATACTATTATGTATTATATATAAATGTTTAAGTAAATACTTCCTGAGCGAGTGAGTGTCTAGCGCTCATAATTCTAGAGTTAATAAAAATAGAGCTTGCTGGAATAGAAAATGTCAGAAGAAAATGTATAAAAAAAAAATACACAAAAGATTTGAATTATTATTAATTATTATTTAACACATGCAATTGGGTGTTTGTGTTTTATGTATTTATCATAGTTCTTATGATCATAATCTGGAAACTTTTATGAACAACCTGAATAAATTACTAGAACACCTTTTTGAAGAGAAGAAGAAGTGCTTTATTTGCGGCGATTTTAACAGAGACGTATAAATCACACTATTATATATATATATATATTAAGATATATAGTATAGGTGTCTAAAACTAGCTAAATCAGATAACTTTTTTTTTATTTGTGTGCATGTATTCGCATATGTATTTAAGGTATAAATACCTGTTAATTGCTCGACCTTTCGACCAAGTTACAGCGGCTGTAGTCAGTCAGTTCGTGACCAAAAAGTGTCTGAGTCACCTGAAACAAAAGAAAACTATAGCCAATAACCTAATGACAACATAAAACAACCTGCAAAGAAAAGTTAGAAAACGTCATTGAAAAACTACGTTCTACACAAACTTAGCTTAATAGGTTAATATGAAAATATTTAAATTAAGGGATAAAATTGAATAATCCAGAGACAGGAACCTCCTCACAATACGTGCCGTATCAAGAAGGACAGCCTTTTGCATAAGGCCCTTAACCTAACGTGAGCCTCTGAAGGTGTTGGTCGAGACTTAGTAATCAACCCACTGGCTGATATGACTATCGGCACAATGATTGCTGAATCCAGATCCCACATAAAACCAACCTCATGGGCCAGATCCCAATATTTTATTTGTTTTTCTTTTTCAGCCTTTATGAGATTGTCGTCATGAGGAATGGTAATATTGACAATCATTGCTTGGCGGTATAATCGATCTATCACCACTATTTCAGGTTTATGAGTAACAATAATCCTGTTAGTGATGATATATCGATCCCAGTATAATGCTGCTCGACTAATTTCAAGAACTGAATCGGGCACATACCTGTTGTACGGTAACTCGACAGCAACATGGTTATATTTAAGAGCAATTTGATAATTGACTATCCTGGTCAATTGATTATGTCTATGCTATTACTCGCCGTTGGGAAGACGAGAACAATCGGAAATTATATTATTGAGGGACGATGACATGCCCGACAAATGTCAATTGTGCCAACCTTCAGGATATGTCTCCTATAGTTGTTCGCTATAACAACTTCATCTGTAAGTAATCAGATAAAACCTTCAGTTTATCCGAAGAGATCACCGAAACGTAGCCAAAACACAGATGATAACAGATCTAAAACGGGCCTGGTTAAGGCATGATAAAAACGTCAATGCAGCTCTTTGCTCTTCCATTTTTCCCTGCGATTTGTAACAATTAGTGCTGCAGGTTTGCGCCAGTTCTCTTTACCTAGAGCAAGGGCAGTGAGTCCATTATCAACTGCCACCACATCCCAGTGTACCTCTTCGTTAACAGAGACAAAGTTATCTCTATGATTGCATTCCTAGCGATTATGGAGGGTCCTGGCATTTAAAAAACCTCGACCCCACATTTCCGTGGGATATACAATCTCATCACTGATAAATGCGGATGGTGCATTCGATATCATAGTGTACGGACTCTTCTATCCAGTGCATCCAATTCAGTCTGATTCCATCTCTTATTATTAATGTAATAATACTATCAACAGCATTATCCACTTATTACCATACACAATGTTATAGAAAAGGCTACGTGATATAAAATTTAAAAAACGGATTCAATAATAAATCAGATTAATTATTGATCATATTTGTACTATAATGGATAAATACGACAAAATCTCTGTTCTTACCATGATAGAAATCTTCTTCTCCTTCTCTGCCCTTCTCATAACACCAGCAAGGTTCACCCTTCCTTTGCTGTCCAAGCCGTAAACCTCTCGAGGCGGAGATAGGGGCGGCTGTTCTACGGATTCGCTCCAAGAACACCGCCCCCGGGCCGGACGGGATCCCTGCCCGAGTCCTGGCCCTGGCCCTTTTCCACATGGCGGACCGCCTCAGGGAGGTGTTCGACGCTAGCCTGTCGTCGGGATGCTTTCCTGATTGCTGGAAAAGCGGGAAGCTGGTGCTTTTAAGGAAGCCAGGACGGCCTGCCGACTCGGTTGCGGCCTACAGCTTACCAGCGCCTCATGCCGCCCTGAGTGTGGCTGCGGGTGGTCGGGACGGGTTTTTCCCCTCCATCCGCCATATAGCTAGCCGCGAGGGGGTGACGTCCGCGTATGTCTGGACGCCGCCTTATTGATAGTTTACACGTAGGTGGTGCCCGCATAGTGCGGGCAAGCGCTAGGAGGGGTCCGAATGTCTTAATAAAGCCGTTCCCGGATTCCTCCTATTTTAAGCGCAGTATGGCACACCGTGTGGTTTTAGTCGGTGCGATTCCGACACATCATTCCACCGAAAACCCGGGTGGAATGACGGCCCGAGGGGGTTTCCACACGAAAAAAAAAAACAAAAAGCTATAACTGTACACTTTGCCGTGGCCAAATCGAAATTGAGGTATATCATTATATATTGCTATAACTGCAACATTCAGAAAGCCTTAATTGCTGAAAAAATAGCCATAAGAACTATGGTGAGGATAGACCTGCAAGATTCGTGTCAACGTGTGTTGACTATGAGGATTTTAATTTCTTAAAAAAGTTTTTTTAAGAAATTAAAATCCTCATAGTCTGTATATCATGGTCTTGGTTTTTTTTTTTTTGCGAAACATATTTACAACTACGAAAAAAGAGTAAAGACTGCTACGTGAAAGAACAAGAGAAAACGATATGCCGTCCATGATAGCACTGACATGACTGAAAACATAACTCGTGTTATAATTCAGTTCAGTTTCTATTAAATAGACTTCCTTCAGAAATAAAATTTCAAATTTATGTAAAGGAATTGGGCCTAAACTTAAAGTATTTTTTGTTGATGTGTGTTTTTTATATGCGATGGGGGGCAAACGAGCAGACGGGTCACCTGATGGTAAGTGACTACCGCCGCCCATGGACACCTGCAACTCAAGAGTCACAAGTTCGTTGCCGGCCTTTTAGGTAGGAGTACGCTCTTTTTTTGAAGGTTTGAATGTCGTATCGGTTCGGAAATACGGCAGGCGACAATATGTTCCATATGCTGGTTGTGCGAGGCAAAAAGCTTCTAGAGAAGCGCACAGTGGTGGAGTGCCACCACTGTGCGCTTCTCCAGAAGTGGTTTATTAAATTGATGATTTTTTGTGGTTCGTTAAATTGATGATTTTATGAAAACACATGATAAAATAACTAGTATTGAACTTGGTAAAAATAAATTATACTTAATATTTTTACCACTTGACATAAAAATATATTTTTTACTTTTGACTTGCTAGTAATTAATATTTTTGCATCTCTAAAATTCTTTATCATTTATATTGTTACTTGTTTTGTTATTATAATTTATTTTTTCATGAATGTTCTTTTGGTTGTTAACTATTAAATTTATATTAATGTGATTGTACTTCAACACATTGTATTATATCGTTTACAAAAAAAAATGTTATTCGTGTACATATAATACATACATAGTCGTAATAGCATTTTCAGTATTTTTATTCGAGGATAAGCAATTAGTCGACAAAGGCATGTAAATACTACAAACATCGTTCAGACTTATCCTGCAGCAATATGTTTATATAATTAGTTCAAATTATATTCAATTTGATCATAATCGTAAAATATAACATAAAAAATTCAAATATATTTACTTTCATCTTTACAGCCCATAAAAAGTTTGTTTGAATCATTCATTGCCGAGAATTATGGCACATTATTTCTGTAGGTAAATCAAATAAAAAGTTATAGGTGTATTTCATCATTAGTGTACAGCGTAAAATTGTATAAATAGGTTTCCTTGCGACAGACATTATATTTTTATTGTCGTTTAGAGTTCTCTAACTTCCCGGCATCAGTCAGTAGTAGTTTCTTTGTATGCGACCCTGACCTGCTTGACTTATTCCTACCTCTCATTTTCCCTCTCCTTTTTTATAATTCTTACGAAATATAAAAGTAATGGCTTTGCCTCGTGGTACGTTCATGGGATTTAATTATAGTTGACAAAATGTGGCCCTTTAATACACCTCTGAATACCACTTCAGGTATGCAGGCGTGAGTGGTGTATGTTTATACGTTATACAGTGTTTAGTATTTGATGGGCCTGTTGGTCTAATGGTTAGTGACCCTGACTGCTGAACCGGAGGTCGTGGGTTCGATTCCTGCACGGGACGAAAATGTGTGTTATTTACAAATAGTTTTTCCGAGTCTGTGTGTTGTTTGTCCGTCCTGTGACCTTTGATTCAATGTTTGTCAAGTCCCCCGCGAGACAGGAAGTATTCCTAGTGCGGGAGATGCCTTAAAAAATAATGTTGAAAGTTCGGTAGTTTATGAAAAAAGTAAAGGTTTTTTTTTACTTTTTTTTAACTATCTATTATTACCAACTATATTTTCCCTAGGCCGCTCTCTATGGTTTCTTGTCCACTTGTCAACACATGTACATATATAACATATTGTGCATAGAAACATCCACACTAATGCAAAACATAGACACTACAATAAATTAAGAAAGAGATTTTGTTTATTTTGACTGTTCCAGCGCCTCAGAATCGTCCGCGAAAGGAAGAGAGTGGCGTGGATACTGCTACTGCTAGCGGTACTGTTCGCGCTGTGTTGGCTGCCTTACAATATCCTACAGCTGCTTATAGACGTCAACGCCGTGCAAGTCGAGTCTGTATCTGCAATACTGCCCTACACTTTGTTACTAGGTGAGCGCTTATCTCCGAAGTGTCCTTTTTATAATTTTAATAAATTCATATTTACACAATTCTTTCTGTATTACTAATTAAGTTTTCATTGTACATATACATATATATATATAATAATATAACAATAATAATATATGCGTATGTTATATATGTAATGAGATTAGATGTGTGTGCGGATTGAGATTATTAATATTTTTTTCTCTTATATCATGATATTACAAGCTGTACTAACAATACAGAGACGCCTAGTCTAGCTGTGGGCAGACTGATATGTATGGGATGTCGTAAACGGAGTAACACCACGGCCTTGTTGTGTTTCGCCGAGATACAGAGAGGTTACTGTAGACCAAAAACCCTGGTCGCTCTGTTTAAGGGGGCACCCTCAAAGGCTCTTACGACTCTTTAAGTTGCTCGTCCATGCGCTGCGGTAGACACTCACCAACGGGTGACACGTCTGCTCGTGGGCCCTTATCCCATAAAAAGTGTTTTGGGTTGAAGTTATATAATTGAATATTTTTAATGATCACAAAATATTAATTTCGTTTTTTATACTCTTTAAGCTACAGTAGTTCCCAAGATTTAATTTATGCAAATCAGTTAAATATAAATAATTAAGAAGAAACTAAACAGAAGCGTCTACCTCCTTAAATATTGAATATTTATTAACATTAGTGTAACTGTCATTATAACTGTGCAGGTCATACAAACTCAGCAATAAATCCAATCGTGTACTGTTTGATGACGCGAAACTTCCGCAGCTCATTGCGCAAGCTCATCTGTCACGATCAAGGAAACATGCACTCCAACACTCACTTTCATGTAAGTTCTTTTAGTAATATTAGTTAACAGAATAGAATATTATTTTTATTAATAAAACGTTTTGTAAATAGACCTAGCCGTAAAATATTATGTAAGATAATACTTTTCCGACCTAGTTCGAGCCTTCTCCTTCGGACTATGAAGGTTAAATGGTTAAACAAACACTACTGCTTGAGAGTGTTTTGTTAATAAAAGTTTCATTTAAATCTAACATTGAGTTGTGTAGAACGGTAGGAACCACATATATATTAAAAAAAAAAAGCTATAGGAGATAGAATGTGTTAATGGTGACTAATTGATTTGTTTATTCGCTAATGTGGACAAGCATTATTATTAAAAATAGACTGCCTCGATTTTTTTTTCGAATTTTCTTAAGCCATGTCTAAAGTGTAATCGTTTCCAATTAATATAACATTGTCGAGAGTCCATCTAAACCCAAATTCTTAAATTTGGCTAAGGCCATGTGATGTACTGGATGCTAGCAGCGACATAATAAACTATTATTAAATAATTTATCTTAGGTAGCAGATGAAGATAATTGATCAGGAAAAAATATAATAGTCATCATTTAATATGTATATTTATATCCACACATTTAATTTCAGATGCAAGGGTTACGACATAAACCTAATATGTCTAGCATGAGGACTGGCACCACTGTCACTTTTAGGAGTAGCAACCACCACCTTGGAAGGACAGGATCTACTAGTGTACAATACAGGAGATCAGAGAGGAACTCTTCCTTAAGGGAAAATGGCTTTAAAGAACATAGGTGTCAAAAGTCACCCAAGTTTTTGTAATTACAACAAAGATAAGAACTTAAAGTTAAGATTTAACTTTTAACACCTGTAAAAAACTAGTCAAAGAATTATAAAAAGATTTTCATTTATTAGAATTTAAGTTTATTTCACTTTATTTATTTACTTCTGATAATACATATATAATTTTCGTTAAGTAATATTGTAAAATATGAGATAACGACTTTAATAAAAAAAAACCTTGAGAGGTGTCAAGGGACACCCGGGTGGAACGAAGTTCCTTTTGATTAATTAGTGAAGGAATTGCAATAAAAATTTATTTTTTAAGTTATAATAATATTTATTTTATTATTAACAAAATAATCGTCGCGACATCACACTGTTCAATGCGAAATAGAAAGACGAAACGAAAATATCTGGCTTGCTTTCTATAAGAGAGAGAGAGAAACATGCGCACGCCGCACGGCTTACAATAGCTTACTATAGCAAAAAGTGTCGTTACAACTTTTCGTCTTAATTTTTTCCGTCTAGCCCCCTTTCGCAACGCGCGATAAGGAACTTCGTTCCAATATATTTAGATTATAATTTATGAATGAGTAATGACATAGTATAATTTAAGAGAACTTAAAATAGGTCGTAGTAGTGTATATTTAAGAAGAGATTACTTATTAAATTGAACCAAATTTTATGTGATATTAATTGTACATATAAATTTCAAATATAAATATAAGAATATGATCTAGTTTTTTTACTGTCACAACTGATTACCAAACGACAGATTTACATCAAGTCTTTTTTGGTTCAAGTCACCAAAGTTAAGGTAAAACTGAGTCTCTTTCGAAGATAAGAGTGAAAAGGTTTAGTTTCGATATGCATGTACCACCAACATCTTTGTCATCTGTTTCATCTAGTCAGATGGAAGACAAACGCTTATCCGAATTATAAACTTGTCTTGTCTACCGTATTGATTGTTCCTTTTTTTTTGTATCAAATGGCATTACTGGCATGGGGCCTTAGATTAAAATAAAAAAAAATCTTCAATTAAAATTGCGTTCCAAAATACTGTGGATGCGGGGAGGGGAAAGAAGAGAGGGGGGATGAGGGGAGACAAAAGAGGTGAGGTCACCAATTTATGATATGCAACGCAAGCGTTGCTACACAACCCGTTTTCTGTGAGGCCGTGATGTCGCACAGATCGAGCCGGCCCATTCGTTCCTAAGCATGGCTCTACCACTGTTAAAACTAAAACAAAGAATACATTTGTTTTTTGAGTAGCAAAATGTTTATCGAGTAATATGCCTAATATTTCGGCAATATGTTTTGTAGTATATTGGGATAGCGGATCATAAGTTTCATGTTGTTTACTATTCGAGTGGTAGAAATATGAATTCTTTGCGTGATCTACGATTCATTTTCTGAAGCTAAAAGTGCTTTCAATATGTGTTTATTTATAAAGATAGTATTTTTTAATAGATCATAAAGTTATTGCATTAGGATGTTATTTTTATAGTCACGTGTGTGTTATATTTATGGGTATTTAAGGTAAACTAAGATTGAAAAATTATTTTTTCATCAAAAACCTTATTTAAGAACTGGGATTTGCAAAACGGCCGCAATTTTGACATGTTTTGAGTAGATAACTTTTAAAAGGTTTCTTACAATAAAAACGAAAACATTATTAATAAAAAAATACACGCAAATACCCTCTAAAAAAGTTATTAATAATATTACATTTGACTACACCTAAAAAGAAAAACATAATAAAATAAGAATAGGGACTATTCACAAACATGCATCGTAAAATTCCTTCTCATCGTCGCCTACTGGTAGCGTTCCCAGGAGGCTGCCAGTATTACCACGTAGAAAGTATTAAAACGCTCCTGTGCTAGGAAAAGGCCAGCATTTTAGGCACGAGAAGTATCGATCAGTCGCTAAGCTGGTTCCTTATAAATAGTACGAGCAGTTTTATGTATAAATTGTGTTTTGGGATTATGTATAGATCTCAACGATGCCCGACAGACACATTCGAATCTGTTGTGATATTGTGACGCCATGCATAGAAGTTTTTCGAAGGAAAATTGACAAGTCACGGTAGCTAAGTGGTAGTGTTACGGCTGCGAGCTGAATGCCGTGAGTTCAACCCCGGCTGTCTCTATGGGTTTTTGTTTGTGATTTCGGTGTTTTATACAAAATTCCAGTAAGTGGAGATGTTTCTTTAGAAAATTTGAATATAATGGAAAGTACTAGATCAAGCAAAATGAATAAATAAATAAAGTTGTAGAATATGATCGAAAAGAATAACGAAATAACAGTCGAAATTCAATAAATTACAATCTATATTAAGAGCATTAAAAGAGCTCCAGACGCGCCTACAGGGCCGTTCAGTGGAAAGTGATCTCTAGTGATGAATAAGAAGAAGAAGAAGTGAAAAAGTAGTGAAGTGAACGTTAAAAGTTAAAAGTGGTGCAGTACTCCCGTTGGACTGAACATTTCGTCGAAATTAGTGAGTTTTCCGGAGGCCCAACTCTCCCTCTCCTCTTTTCCCATCCCCCTTTTTCTCTTTCTCCTTCCCGTATCCCCCATCTCTTATCACCCTTAAAGGCGAGCAGCTTACTGACGTTGCTTGATTTGGAAGTATCTATGGGCAGCGGTTGCCAATTACCATCAGGTTACCCGTCTGTTCATCTGTCCCGCTATAAAAAAAAACCATTCACCTTTATAAATCAATAGAGAAAATAATAATTTGCTTTGAAAATATTTGTGAACCGATAAATGCATTATTTTATAACTTAAGAATAAAAAAAGGTTAAATGCGCTTTTTTTTTTCTGTGCACTTTACCAAAAGCTTTTTGTCTTGCACAACCAGCCTGCAGAACAAATTGTCGCCAAGCGTATATCCGCAACGCACTTACGATTTTAGGTAGTAGCTTACCATCAGGTGACCCGTTTACTCGTAACCCAATAATAGGCATGTCTTTACTCGTTAAAACAAACCAAATAAGCTCAAAGGGTTTACTGGTAACTATTGGAGGCTCCACTATCCATCTATTGAGTTCATCATGAGCACATGGTTACATTATTATTAGCAAGCCTAATTTGTATGGACTCTTCAAAACGAATCATAAATTATTTACGTGCTTCAACACTTACTACAGAGTTCTATTCTAAGCCTCCTGACTCCATCTTCAGCTCAGCTTCTAAATACCAAATTGTAGTATTGTCACCTTAATTACGTATACGTGCAAAATTTCATTTGAAAACGAAAAGTGAAAATAATTTAAAATTTTCTTTCAATATTGTTTACCTAATAAGAGGGTTTAATAACAAGTGCAGTTAAAAAACACGAGTAAAAGAAAATTGAGTTATATCATATAAGACACATACATTGTTTAATTTGGAGAGGTTCTAAAAAAGGACAGGTTAGAAGTACCCGAAACCGTGGGGCTTGTATGAAAGGTTTGATGACAAAAGGGGAAACTCTTGACGTAAGGATCGAAGCAAGTGGCGGCCTGTTGGCTCTGCTTACCTCGAGGAGATTTGATATATGCATAACGTACGTCATTCAAATATACTTATATAACATTATTTTTTTTTTTATGCGATAATGGGCAAACGAGCAGATGGGTCATCTGATGGTAAATGACTACCGCCGCCCATGGACTCAAGAGTCACAAGTGCGTTGCCGGCCTTTTAGGTAGGAGTACGCTCTTTTCTTGAAGGTTTGAAGGTCGTATCGGTAGTTTTTTGTGGTTCATTGTACATCAGCTTGAAATATCTTTTATTTGTAATACATATACATAATACAAGTCCTAGTTTAGCGATTGTCTGATAATTGGAATTCAAAGCCAGTCACACGATACAGCTTTTAAATTATTCATGTAAAATCCGTTTTAGCCAACTGCGTGTGCAAAGTGTTCGCAATCTATCACTACGTCAATTCGCTTAAACACTGTCGACATATTCGCTAATCTATCTTGGATATTGAATCGGAAGCTTTTATTTTATGTTTGCATTGTAGTTTGCCCGTCTGTTTTAGACTTAGTCTGATCGCCTGTTTTAGACTTAGTCTAAAATATTTGAATGAAAAATATGTGTTGTTGAATGTTACAGTATATAAATGTTAAATATTTGGGCTCATTCACTACTCGTCAATTACGCCTGTCATGATAGTTGTATTTTCATTACAAAATTTTCCATGAAAGAGGTGGAAAATACCTTGAATATATACAATAATTTATTATTGTTAAGTTTTTTTTATTTTTGGAATTTTTCCTTTATTTGTGCTGTAAGACCTTGCTTTTTGTCAAATTTCGTGAATCTAGGTCACCAATCTACCATATAGGTTTTTGACCCAATAGGATTTGAAAAACCAATAAGGTACTTCTGGTTGACCTAGAATTGTCATTTTTTATGAAAATTAAGGTAAATTTTGGTACTTACAAGTTTTCGTGAAAATCTAAATTTGCCCATATCCTAATATCATGTTGACTATAGACGGACATACGGACAAGAGAGTGATCTTATAAGGGTTCCTCTTTTTTACCTTTTGAGGTACGGAACCCTAAAAATGGAGTAGGTTCTATTTCCAACTATATATATACTTTTTGCAGCGCAGTATATAGTCTTGATTATCATACCGCATCGACGGAAAGAGAAATCTACGGTATCATCTGGTAAAAAAATGGTGAAATTGCTTAACATACATAATATATACGTATATATACATGATACGATAGATTTCTCTTTCCGTCGATGCGGTATGATAATCAAGACTATATACTGCGCTGCAAAAAGTACGCCCCGTACACAAATGAAATAAAAGAGGCACAACTAACGTTAAAGCTTTTTAGAACGTACTGTCAAAGTTTTTGAACTGCAACAAAATAACATATTGCAGTAGATTGAGCACCATTTTGTAGTGACTCAGGGATGTTTAAAGACTGAACGGGTTTAAAGAAATGCAAAGAAGTGGAATTATCTCGATTCAACTCTTTGGATGGTTCATGGCCATGCATGGTACGTCTTAAAACTGAATAATTGAATATCTGATAGGCTATATAACAATACAATGTCCAAGAAATGGATACAGATAGCTGCGTAAGCCAAGTGTTAAGTAGAGTATTATACATACATATACATATGTATATATATATATATATATATATATATGTATATATATATAAGTGTGTAGTGTACGAAATACTTTATAAGCAGTACAATAAAAGTTTTTTTTTATTTTCATATAAATAGTATAATATTGTCAATAATTATTGATAATTGTTAATTTTAAGTTGTTTTTTTTTAGTATATAGTGCTTTGTTGCAGTGATATTAATAGTTATAATACTAACTCTTGTTAAGTGCCTCTGTATGTTTTGTGGTATGGAACGTTTCTTGCCTTTAAAACAAAATATCCTCCGACCAAGGTGACGGTGAAGGTGAGGTGAGATCCTCTTAGCGTTGTATACTCGTATATAAGACCCAGAAACACAAGAAGTAATAGTGCTCAGCACACGATGGGTAGCTGATGGCGTTGAACCAATCACTACACACACACTACACACGCTCTGCAGTCAGGATTAGTAACCACTGGACAAACATACAAGTCAATTCGTTCTTATTATGTTCTACACTGTGCTTTCCCAGAATATTGCATCTCCTCTTTTGCATTGTAGTGCATGGTACGGTAGATCAATCATATTACCGTCCTATCAACTATGTAACACAGACGAACAGCCGGGTCACCTGATGGTAAGTGACAACCGAGGTCCATGGACACCTGCAACTCCAGAGTCGTAAGTGCGCTGCCCGCCTTTAAGAGTGGTGATTGGTGGAATACGGGGAGGGGGGTGAGGGGAGGGAAATGGGATAGGGTGAGTTCAACCTCCGGAAACCTTACTAATTAAAAAATACTTGATGTTTTATATCCATATAATATAATCCACTTAATGTAATAGAAAGTTTTTTTTTTATGCCATGCCATTCCATTTTTTTATGCAAACGAGCAGACGGATAACCTGATGATAAGTGACTACCGCCGCCCATGGACACCCGCAACTCAAGAGTCACAAGTGCGTTGCCGGCCTTTTAGGTAGGAGTACGCTCTTTTCTGGAAGGTTTGAAGGTCGTATCGGTTCGGAAATACGGCAGGCGACAATTTGTTAAATAGTAAAAGAACTAAGTAAAATAATAAGAACTGAAAAGTAATAAGACTTGAGTAAACAGTCAACGATAAAGCTTTATAAACAGTAGTTAGAATTAATGAATTCTAATTTGATATAGTAAGTTCGTTTCATATATATCTAAGTGGTCAGTATCTATAAAGATGAAACGACCGACATTACAGTAAACCAATTGAATTATATAATGTAAACAAACTCACTGCTATCTGTTATAGGTACTAGACGTCGGCACTCCAACAGTTTAGAAAATATATTTGTTTACATTACACTTCACCTATTATTAGATACATTCAAGATATTTGTATGAATGCAACGCGGTGTTTCATTGAGAGTTTTGAAAACGGTTGCTCGTGTGTTTTTATTACACACGAGCAACCGTTTTCAATACTGAATTCGAATAGAAATCTGTTAGCAACACCACCTAACACGTTGATCCTGTATCCCCCAACTAGTAGGCAGAGGTGTATCAAACATCCACATTTTGCCTATTAGAATTTGGTCCCACTAACGTTCAACCGCTCACTGTATGACTGTATACAGACTATTAGATAATAGTACGATCCCTTAGTCACCTTTTACGACACTACCGAGAACAGTTGGGGCATTCCCTATTCTACTAAATCGTGAACACGGTGAAGGACACGGTTATGATAAATGTTAACTTTTATTATAGGCAGACGAGTCTTAACTGAAAACTTTGAGATCAGATGATTCACATCTTGTTTTTTTTATGTGGAAACCCCCACGGATCATCACAACAGTGAAATGGTATGTCGGACTCGAACTGACTAAAACCACACGGTGTTCCGCCACGAGGTCTATTACAGAGGACCCGGGTATAACTTAACAAGGAAGATTCCAAGAACCCCTGCAGACCTTGGTCGTCTGATGCTTAGGCAACCACACCGTTGAAAGCGTGAGGCCCAGCCCCCCTCCAACTTAGAGAAGTGCGCGCAGAACACGACGCTCTACCGTCTCAGGCCTGCTTCTGCTAGGGTAGCGGGCAGCCCGATCCGCTACCCCCAGATGATTTACATCTGCAGTGTGATTACTGATATAAATATTGGACAAATAAATAATAACAAGTATAGTTAATCACTAATCTAAATGTTCCTTTTTTAATGTGACGTATATAATATTAATTCTTACTGTCAATAATTCTGCTTTGACCTTTTTTTTTGACATTTAAACTTTTCTCTCTCACTCACTCACTTTTGGCATTTAAATTTTGGAGTCAAGGAAAATCCACTGTCTGCTATACCTTAGATCTTGGGAAGGAGAATCGATAAGTATTTAGTCAGACTCCTTGTACTCAGCATTTCAAATTTTATTAAAGTTATTTAAATTGCGAATAAGTGATAAATTACTTGAACAACAATTGATTTTTAAAGAAAGTGGATATTTATATATATGCGGTAGCCGTTTCTCAGGCTCCCTCTTCTGATTCGAACCCTGATTCCCCGTTACCTGTGACAACCATGGTAGTCGCAGAAACTATCATCGAAAGTTGATAAGGCAGAGATTTGAAAGATGCGTCGCCGGTAATGGATCATGCGATCGGATCGGAATCGGAGTCGTTAATTTTGATGAATGCCAGATTCATCAAAATTAACGACTTCGAACGCGAGGCCTCCGTCGATTGGTTTTGATCTAATAAAAGCACTCATCCCATCAATGATCAGAATTACCACAGTTTTCCAAGTAACTGAGTAATATATTACTCCTTTGCGCAACACTTCAAATCGTATAAATGTGCAATATAAAAACTTATTTGTAATTAACATGGTATCGCATGATCGAATCCTTATTTGGTTACAACTACACTGCAAGAATATACTATTTCATAAAAAAAAATAGACTACAATTGCCGGAGAAATCACTCAACATACGAGTAAATAAAAAAATATATATGCAGTTAAACATAGAACCGACCCCTTGTTGAAGTCGTTTAATAATCTATATATTTAATTATTTTATCTGCTTAATAATACACACAATGATGTATAATTGTGGTGAGGGTGTGAGTATTACTCAATAATATTAAATATTTTGTAAATCAGACGATTTCAAATAATTGTTCAGCATTTTTATGAAATAAAGAAATTTAATTTGATTTTGATAATTTAATTTAAATTTAGCGAGTGTTACAGTTTTTGACAGTGAATTTTCAATATACTTCTTTCTATATATGTCTTAAATATCCCTCAAAATAAATACGAGGTTAGTAAACGAGTTACTGGTCACGTAGAAGAGAAAATCCGAGGAGCAATTAGTTTGGGATTAGATCCTCTCAACGCTTTATTAATTTAACCATAGAGCCGTTTTACGAGTTTTGTTACACAAGCTAAAGTAAAGGAAAATAGCATGAACTGTTCTAATTAATTTTGTTTGAAATTATAAAAGAAAAAATAAAAACAAGAGCGAACTCATCCCTCGATAGCCGGCATCGCACTTACGTCTCTTCAGGAGGCCCCGTCTTCTCGCTAACACTATATCATGAACATAATTAACATTTGAATATTATTTTTATCTTATTTCTTTCTTCTGGTACATTTCTTTTGCTATTGCAGTTAAAAGACGGATAATTGAATAATTAGCCGATTTGGAATTATTACTACGAATTTAATGTTGAAAAGCTCAGCCGCTAAATGCCGGTTAGTTTTAGTTTTGGACGTTTAAAGGTCGAGAAGATAAATTGAGAACCTACTACGAGTATGTAAATTTATCATCTCATTCCCTAGGCTTGGATTATAGAGGAACTCAGAAAGGTTGGCGAATAAGGTTTTTCGGCATATACAGAAATAATACCGGGCGTAGCATAATGGAATATTTAAGGAGCATTATACGTAACTGTAAAAAATGGGTAAGGACACAATTTTAACAAAACCCTAATCCGAATACGAAAAATCCGTATATTCCTCTTACATCATTGACGTCACATATCCATAATTTATTTTATTAAGTCTCACTTTCTTTAAAAAAAATTAGCTTCTTTTATCAATTTTAGGAATATATTCTCAGTTTCCCCCCAAGATTTTTGTGTTAACAAATCAAGATTATCTCAAAACTGATAGCGCTACTTTTTTACTATGCTACTTTAAACCATGACATCATCCTTCTGTAAAAGAAAAAAAAAAAAACTTAGTACAATAACAGTATTTCAAATATTTTCAAACCAAAAGTACATACATATATTTTTATCAGAAATTCACAAAGCAAGGCCTGTTACTGATTGTCTTATTTTATTTCGTTTATTGCTTTTATAATTAAAACATACTTCAATTTCGTATGAATTACATGGCTTAATTATCTCGCGTGATTTACACATGAAATAATTAAGCCATGTCACTAATCTGTACATTAATTATACGATATCTATTTATCGATGTCATACATGTCTCCTTGTCAACATAACTTAGTTTAAAAACAATTTTCAGACCATTGTTTGACATCGATGTTCACGTCATCGTGTAATCGTTTATACGACGCGAGTTTAATAAACATATGTGGTTTTATTTCAATTACAGCTCGAAGTAATCTTTCTTTTATTAATATGTGTGCTATTAACAAATTTTGTATTTAGGTTAACAGTGGTAGAGCCATGCTTAGGCACGAATGGGCCGGCTCGACCGGTGCGATACCACGGCCTCACAGAAAACCGGTTGTGAAGTAACGCTTGCGTTGCATTTCCCCGAATTGAGTGAGGTTTCCGGAGGCCCAATTCCCCCTCCCCCTTTTCTCTCCCCTCATATCCTTTCTCCTTTTTTCCATCTCCTCATCCCTCCTCTCTTCTTTCCGCTCCCTGCATCCCCCATCCCTCATCACCCTCAAAGGCGGGCAGCACACTTGCGACTCTTGGGTTGCATGTGTCCATGGACGGCGATGTCACTTACCATCAGGTGACCCGTCTGTTCGTCTGTCCCTATGACATAATAAAAAAAAAAAAAAAAGGTATTGTGTATACTATGTATTTGATAATATACGTATGTAATGGTACAAGTGCAAAAGGTTACTTTTTTATTATTTCGGCATAAAAAAACATATCAAACGGTTTAGGTGTATGTTGAATACTATTATTTGAATACTTGATGTATACATAAAGTAACTATGTAATCCACATATCCATAATGCTCAGTCAATAAAAACACAGACCAGAGAAATAAAACATTAGCAACAACAAAATATCAATTACACTTTGAGAGCGTCATGTTAGCCTAAATATTTATACGATGTAATGAGTATAAAATGCTTGCATTTAATCAAAAATTTCATATAACATTTATCTTAATAATAAATTTGTAAAAATTGTATCTGAAATGTATTGTTACATAAATGTTACGCTTGTAACGATCATAATGTTGTGTTGTACAGCAACGCCCCAAACCGCGCGAAGCGCGAAGCCCCAATGCGGCGAAGCGATAACATCAGGAATGCAGCGAGCAATTGACGAACGGCGAACAACACTTGACTCTAGTATAAAAGAACGGCGGCAATCTATTTTAAGTCAGTTCAATTGAGATCACCTCTGTCTTCGGTCACATAAGTTAGCAACAATAAAATTACGATCTACATTTGTAATTTCCTTTACAACGCCTTCACGTCAGATTAAGCCGTCCGCGGACACTACGTCAATTCTCTGTAAGTGGTTTAGGAGTAAACTCTTAACCCACTACACGCTCACTAGTTTTGTTTTTGAGATAAAATAACTATTTAGCTGGCACAGTTTGATGAGCGTGATAAGAGAATAATTGAAAAGAAATAGAACTCTTAGAATTGCGGTCACGTACCATCTTTCCTATACAAAGAGCTAAAGCAATATATTATGATCGGTGAACTGTTAATCTGTGACCGTTCTCCTATCGCGTGGAAACTCGCTGAAGCCAAGAGTAAAATGGTATGTTATATTTAAACAGACAAAAACTACATGGTAAGAGTCAAGAATATCTCCGAGAACCCTTGAAGACCTTGATCACCTGATCAACAGGCATGACTATAGATACTGAAATTACCAAAACACTAATTCAGAAAATTAAAACGATTGGATTGTTGGCTTAGTGTCTAAATTTGTCCGGAATCAGGGTGTTCTTTGTGTCTGTTGTTTTTATATTTGTGAAGTTTCTCGGGACAAAGGAATATTACCTAAAAAAGGTATCTTCTCGATTTAATCACAATTTAATAAAAATCAGCTTATACAAAGCTCTTTTATTAAGAAGATTAATACGTGAATTTAAAATTTTACTCATCAAATTAATCATTTCATATTTATGAAAGATACGATGCAAGTCAATGTTTAACCTGGTTTCATTTAAAAAACACTATTCACTGCTTGTTAAAATAGAAAATTGAGAAATAATATCGACTATAAATCTCACGCTACTACACTTAAGAGCGAAAAAGAAAAAGTAAAAAAAAAGTAAAACGTAAAATACTATACAAAAAATTTACGTTGTTCTTTTGAAAAATGTGATAAAAACATACGTATGATCATTTCTTAAAGCTGATATTAACAAACATAAGAAGCATTGATCGTTGTTACATCGCTGAGTCTTTCAGTATACCCTACCTGTGCGGTAATATGTAAGGTTTATTATACATAGTGTACGATAAACTCGACCCCATCCCAGTTATCACAACTCACTTTTTAGTGTTTTATGTTTACGATATGTTTTTGACTCACTTACATAATTTGTATAATTTAAATTATTTATTTGAAAGTTTCAAACGATTTTACATACGAAACATTACTTGTTTTGGAATTGAACGCTTTGGGGTCGCTGACATTTGATAATTATATAAGATTTAGATAGTTAGCTTTTACACCAACTGAACCGGGTATTGTTTAAACAATATAATACGAACTGAAAAAAAAAAATTACAACACACACACAAAGAGAAGTGACAGTTGTACTGTGATAGCTGTAGAGATTTCTCGATTTATCTCACAATTCTTCTTTTTTCTTAGTCCTTTAGGTTAAAAAATGTATGAATACCAAACACTTAGGCTGACTAAGACCGCTGACAGTCTATTCAGAAATATCTGTATAATCCACTATTAAGAAATCTTGTGCCGAACAGAACAATTTAATACTAACCTGTTCTAAAAATCCTTTATGTAACGCTCTGACGTCTTACTTACTAACATCAGACATTATCATATATACTTGTATATCATCATGACATAAGTTATCTTTCTCCAATATAAAATTTTATATTCATGGTGGACATACAAACTTAGTTTTAAGGTAGCGGTACCGCGGGCGTTAGCTAGTGTTATCAAATAACAAATATTCGCAAATTGGTTGTAACGTATTCACTATATATACATATATATATTATATTAGTTTAGTTCACCAATACATACAATATATATGCAATATTGCCAGTGGTATGTCGGACCCAAACTGGCTAAAACCACATAGACCCACTATAGCAAGGGACCTGGGTATACCTTTGGATCCCTTTAGGTTTCCTTGAAGGAAACCCTGCAGACCTTGACCGTCTCTTGTGGAAGTGGCGGTCACACCCTGAAACTTGAAGGATAACTCTTGGTTTGACAAAATATATAAACACGATAGAAGAATTATTACACGGGGTATTATAGTGGTGACAGTTCACAAGGTATGTTAAAATACAGACAGTACGCAATAAAATCAAATCTTCTAGGACTGTAACTCGAGGAGGATAACTCAAGTTATGTATCGACTCATATCTACACAACATTCATTCACACATTTTTGAAATACATATTTATTTTAAAAACATTATCATCTTTATTAAATTTAGCAAACTTTAATAAAAATTATTGCAAAACTTTACTCAAATACGGTTTGTTCTCTGCAAGAGTCGGACGGTTGAAGTGGATAATTTGATATACAACTTGCTTAAGTCATAAATATTGTGTGTCTTCCTTTGTTTTACGGTGACCTCTAAGCCTGAGCCTTAAGCATACACCGATCTACATCCTATAAAATTAAATGAGAGTGCCCTACGGTTGTAAACTAATTATCTCAGCTCCAACCGAGATTATTCAATTTCATATTTGCATGCGCGAATGTTACATTTGTTTAAGTAACATAAAGTAGGTGCAACTGGTCTATCAAACTGTCGATATAGCTTTGCCTAAACTAGGTAATAATTTAAATAATTTTAACACTAGCTATTAGTTAGTTAGTTATACTATTCAGTTAAGATCAGTTTAGTTTAGTTTAGTATATATCAGTTGAGCCTTTCTGTCCAAGCTTTGGTTTTTATGAGGTTAGATTTTTATATTTTTAGATATCGTAGGATTTATAAAAATAAAATATTACAATTGTAACCAACTGTTGTTCATCGAAGAAATTTTAAATACACGTTTTGCTAGGGATCAATGTCCTAAACACACTCGCATCTTAATAGAAGATTAATAATTTTAATGAAGATAGGAAGAAATTCTAATATATTTTCGTTGTAATTATAACACGTTAATTGCTTACAAATATCCTCATCGTGTCGTTGAATAGGTAATTATAATATTAGGATTACATTTTTAGGACATGTTTGTGATGATATTATCCTCTTATTATAATTACTGTTAAAATGAATGGCACGGATGTGATGTCCGAAGACCCAACAATTTAAGGCAACGATGTCTTAAGGGCATAAGTTTTGCAATTCAGAATTTAGTCCGACTTGTACTTGACTATTGACATCAACGAGGCAAGTCAGGAATCAAAGATGGACAAACTGGGAGTGTATTGAAAAAGAAATATAAGAACAAGGGTAGGCAATGTATCGAAAACAATATTGCTATACTATTGCATTCGGAAATGTCACAAATAGCATGTAAAATAAGTAGGTATATATAAGTTTTTTTCTTTATAATATAGGGGCACAGACGAACAGACGGGTCACCTGAAGGTAAGTGACAACCGCCATCCATGAACATCTGCAACTCAGAAGTCGCAAGTGCACTGCCCGCCTTGAGGCTGATGAGGGATGGGGGAGTGTGGGAATTAGAAAGAAAGGCGGGGATGATGAGGGGAGAGGAAGGACTAGAAGGGGAGTTGGGCCCCTGGAAACCTCACTAATTTCTCTCTCATTGCTTCACAACCTTATATCCTTCACCGGTCCGGTGAAGGTCGACCACTGTTAAATATAAAATTGTAACAATGGACATCTATTCTGAGAACATGCGTGTTTTTATGATTATTATCTCAATTTTCACAATACTCCAGTTTTATCAGGTAATAATCATATCAAAACCCGTATTTACTTAAAAAAGTCTGTCTCTCGCACCGAGGGCTCCGTAAGCAAACGAACGCCTATGTGTATAATAACAAGTACATAAAATTAAGTAACAAGTATATTGTGACGCCATGCCTACGTCACTGCACAGACAAACAATGCATAGAAGTTTTTCAAATGAAGGTTGACAAGTCACGGTAGCTGAGCGGTAGTGGCGACGGCTGCGAGTCGAATGCCGTGAGTTCAAGCCCCGGCGGACTCTATGGGTTTTTGTTTGTGATTTCAGTGTTTTATAGAAAATTCTAGTAAATGGAGATGATTCTTTACAAAATTCGAATATAATGGAAAGTACTAGATCAAGCAAAATGAATAAATAAATTAAGTTGTAGACGACAATCGAAAAGAATAACGAAATGACGGTCGAAATTCAACAAATTTCGATCGAAATTAGGGGTATATAAAGAGCTCCAGACGCGCCTACAGGGCAGTTCAGTGGAAAGTGCTCTCAAGTGAAGAATAAGAAGAAGAAGTGAAAAAGTAGTACAGTGAAGTACAGTGAAGTGAAGTGAAAGTGATTAGTGAGTGGTGCAGTGCTACCGTTGGACTGAGTTAAGTGTAGTCCGCGGGGACAGTGTGGAACAGTGCTACGCGGTTCGTGCAGTACAACTCGTTCTGTGCTGTGAGTGTTACGCGTTCGGAATATTGTGAAACGCAAATAAATCGTTACTCTCGGCAGTGATATATTAGTTTCCTTCCAATCCCTGTACCCACTTCCGTAACAATATATACCCGAATTCACCGCGCTTATCATAATAAATTGTACTTTAGTGTACTTTTCAAAGCTTAATTTTACACTTTAGAGGTGAAATGATTTCTTCTAATTTTATACGCACATTCTTCAACAAAAGCAATTAAATTTTAAAATTATTGAAAGCGATTCACAAATGTCGAAGAAACATCGTACAAAAATCGTGAAGAAACATCGTAAACATATATAATTTATTCCTTAATTTTACACCTTCCATGTTAAATTAGTAGTCCTTAAGTACAGCCAATACGATAAAAAAAGTTGTGGATATCGATTCACTAATGACGGAGTTATAGCGTAATATCTTCGGAAGTGGAAATATTGTCTATAAATTCCAATAGGACCAACGTTGAGTACCACCAATATATTAAAAAAATAATAGAAATTGGTTCACAACTGGTAAAGATAACGAGTAAAGCTAGCAGTAGCTTTAGTAGGTAATAAATACCATTTTAATGAAGACGGAGGGTCTTACCTTTAGTCAGTAAAAAATATATGAAACCGGACTGTAGCACATTAACTGCCTCTGTCATTGTTTTCTTTGAAAAAATACATAGGAAATATTTACTTGGACTTTACAAACATACAGACAATTGACACAAAGAACACTCAGACTTGGGACTACTATTTACAGAACACATCAGTATTTGTCCGGTGAGGGAATCGAGCTCACGAGATAAGGTCATTTCTAAGAATGTCTCTCTTTTTTTATATATATACAACTAAAAGTAATAAGACTACTACTAAAATGACACTATGACTACTGACTTTGACTATGACTACTACTAACTATTTAAATGACACCTCACATGTCGGAATCCATCAAGCCGTTTAGGCTAATAGCGCGAGTGACAAAGAAACATCAGACATGTGTACATACATCCCCATCACCTGGACGATTGGCACTCCACCACTGTGCGCTTCTCCAGAAACTTTTTGCTTCGCAGAACTAGCCTGATTCGAACACAAACCTTCAAGAAAAGAGCGTTCTCCTACCTAAAAGGCCGGCAACGCACTTGACTCTTAAGTTGCGGGTGTACATGGGCGGTGGTAGACACTTACCATCAGATGACCCGTCTGCTCATCTGCCGCCTATCGCATAAAAAAAAATACATACGACATACATACATATACACACACACATAAACACATATGTATATACATACATACTTGCGTGGACTTTTACATACACACGAATGGTATAATCTTGCACAGTCTGTAGTACTTATTAGCCATGGTCGATCAATTTCGAGAATCGTTTTTCAAAGATTTTTTACCATTATTTTCGAATGGATGAAACGAAAAATCAACAATTTTCGAATTGCTTTTTTGCTTGTACTTTAAGACCTTTGTTTTTTCTATTTTTTTAGTATCTAGGAAAATGGTAACTCCCCCATAGTTTTTGGCTTACCCACGAATGTTCAAATTTTAATGACAATATCTTATGTATACGTTGACTAAGCCTGATTTATTGTATATTTTTTACATCTTCAAGGGCTGTCTTTTATTTGTTGTTAAAATCATCTCGGACGGACAACCTAGTGATCCTATAACGGAGCCCTAAAAATAACATAACCATCATAATGAACAAAGAGTACATTAACAATAACACGGGTATTATTCTCAAATTCAGGTCAAGACGACGGACGAAGTCATAAACACCGTGCACTATGAAAACAAGACACTGGAAACTGTGATAATGTAGAGAAGAAAAGTACTTACATATGTACATTTAAATACATACATTAAATCAGGTCATCACACCATACATCGACCGGCGAGAATACCGTGAACATAACAATTGGATTAAAGCTAGAAGGAAGTAGGTTTTCATAAGTAAATGGACGGATCCATTATCCCACTATCAGATAGAGTAGAAGATAAAATATGGATATATTTATTAGAGATAGATAATAATGACTGGTCCGTTGGTCCACTGGTTAGTGAGGCTGATTGCTAAGCCAGAGGTCATGGAATCGATTCCCATCCAGGACAAATAATTATCTAATGAGCACGAGTAATTGTTCTATGCCAGTAATAAATAATATCAGTAATCTGGTTACCATGGTACAAGCTCCGCTAAGTTTGAGATCAGACGGTCGTGTGTCACATGGCTGAAGATATTAATATTATACATGGGGTATAATGGCATACTAGTAGCACTACATACAGCAGTCACATATAAAATCACTATCTTGCGAAGATAATATAAATTCATTATAAATCGATCATTGTAGCGACTTTTTATCATATCATTGAGATAAAAATACGTATAACTCAATTTTTTTTTTGCTATATCTGTAATCCGGTTACAACAGGAAAACCGAGTCAAGCTGTTTTCATGTTACCGAGTCGAAATTGGTTAACTCATTATTTAAGAAACAAATGGACCCAATTACAGTAAGTCTAATTGAATACTAAGAAAATAAACTTAGTAAATACTGTCTCTATACGTTGTTGGCCTCGGGCCCTGTAGAATACTGATCCTAATATGCGTCAGTATTGTAAACAATATCTAAGGTTATCAAAGGTCTTACGATAAATAACAATATCAATAAATAATAATAATAATAAACTAGCCTGTTGGTCTAGCGGTTAGTGACCCTGACTGCTGAGCCGGAGGTAGAGTAGTAGGAGGAGCTGGTTCGATTCCCACACGGGACAAAAACACATTAACTATTCCTAGTGCAGGCGTTGTCTTTAAAAAAAATAATTTAAAGTAACATCGTCCTCATAGTTTAGCTATATTTATATGTAGTGTCCGTTGCCAAACCAGTCCAACCACTCCCTAATAAAGTATCGAATTAAACTAACGCACAATCGGCAGCAATTGTTCAGTTTCGTAATATCTGTAGCCAAGTCATGACGGTCTTGTTACATTGGATCGTATTCAGTGGTTTAATCTGAAACGTGTAATTAACTTCATTCTGGAAGAAAAGACCGGTAGAATTTTCAAATCCTGGGTTACCTACGATTTGTGTTCTTTCGGTTGTCATAAGATACTTCGCTGTGTTGTATTAGAATTATATCTTGAATAAACCGTTCCCTACTCATTTCTCATCTCAATTTACTGATGTTAAACCCGAGCTCCGTCAATTTTTTTACCGAAGTGGAGAATAATTTTGGGAATACTTTGTAAGACGTACTGACTTTTGGAACCAACAAACAGTTATACCAAATCTGGGTGTTCTTTGTAGTTGTTCGTTTATTTTTTCTTTAAAAAAATACTATGATAGTCATATATATATGTGTATATATAATCTAATTATTCAATTATTTTATTTACAAAACTTATCGAATAATTATTATTTCTATTTTATATTTAATACATAATATAAACAACCAATATCTTCCTAATTACTTGTTTGGCTTCTACAGAGATAGTTATTTCTCACTTGTCAATGTTATATTTATTTTTATTTCTTATATATATAACACACTTAAATTTAAAAAATGTGTAATACAATATTTTCAATGTTACGCCACCTTTAGTAAGTATGGTGAGAGTTTAGTAGTATACCTACTCTAAGCCTCTCGGCTTTAATCTGTGTACTATAATAAATCTGTAGTGCGGATTTTTTGTACCCTCATCACATAACAAGCACGGTTTTTTATTGTGTAACGGTGTCTTTTGCGTCACCTCCGAGGGGCACCTGGCACTGCCTAGATGTATTGGTTTTCTTCTAGAAAGTGCTAGAATAAAAACTATATAGAGTTCACAGTATTGCGAGTGTTACTCACTGTAACGTGAGATCGACTTACTAAAATTAAGTCTGACTACATTTCAGTATTATACCTAGCTAAACGAGGTTATGTGCACGATGGTACACAAAGTAATATGTGACCGACTGATCGAATAAATTACTTTGCTTTTGAGAGTAGATTATATGCGAGTACGTTATACAGAGTATGCACTTGTTCATCTTGTATACATGTAGGTATACATTATATATTATTCTTAGTTTAAGTATTTAGGTTTATATATGTACACACCTTGATTCTATCTTTTCATTAGCATCCTACCTCTGCACCTAAAGTTTGCTTGAAGAAAACTAAACTATGGGTTAAGCTCGCCTTTGTAGATACTATTTTTCTTTTGTATAATTTGTAATTTCTGTTTTCTGTCTACATTAAAGAATATGAATGATCTTCTTAAGAATCAGAAGTAGTGAATTATGATAATACCGAGCATATCTCAAGGTATATTATACTGTTTTTTAATGCGCAACTAATTTAATAAGACTTATTGGACAAGTTGAAACAACGTATTATAAATGCACTTCTATAGAAAGTGAAAGACAGAGACAGCAAGAGAAAGTTGAAAAATCACAAAAAAATCACAATGGACTTATTACGTATTTACCTTTTAAGATCTTTTTGAGCTAAATTTATTTGAATCCAAGGTTTTTTATTTTTAAGTGGTATCTTAATACTCGATATCTCGCAGCAGCAGATACATTGGGTCGCAACGCAATAGACACCACTATTGTTGCAAATATTAAATCGCAGAGGTGTCGCTGTTTTGCAATTTATTTTTTGTTTTTCAGCAAATGCAAAACTTATGTATCAAAATCGGCTTAATAAATGAATATTTCAAAATAAAAGCTAGCTTGTATGTTCATATATAACATTTTGGTGGAATGACATTCGAATATAACCTTTAATGTAGTTATTCCAAGTCATTAATATCAACCATAATTTCAGCGTACCAATTATCGTGCTCAGTGGGACGTGTTTAGTGAGATGGTACGAGTATAAACGCGGTGCACTATTGCTGAGAAGAATAACGTAATTATAAGCAACTAATTACAAGAGACACAGCATTATAGATAACATGTCATTTTAAGTACAGGTCTACCAGTTATATAAGTTACGCCATTTTAAGGCATATTTATAAGGTACCTGCGCAAAACTCATACTGTTTAGTAGCGCGAAAAACGTTAAAAAAGCGATATTGCTAGTCTCAGTTGTTATAGTATTTAAAATTTAAATACAAAATAAGGTCTGTATTTACTTCGCGTGTATGATCGGTTTCAGCCGATGCTACTTATAAAAGTGATAGACCTGTAATAAAATGCTGAATTGAAATAAAAATTAAACTAGATATATGATCTCGATAAGAACCTTCTAGATACGGACGAGTATGTATACGTGTATGAATTTTGGACATATGTATGTATGTATGTGTGTGTGTGTAGGTGCAATACTGCACATTGTAATGAGCCATCGTGGCACAAAATTAAAACTAAATAAGAAAAATGAACCTCAACTCACTTAATAAATGTGCTCAATTCAATTCTTCTATAGCATATACTTGCAAGTAACGGTCTGAGTAGCGCTCCACAACACTGGCCATTATTTCCACTACTCAACTTGCTTCTTGTTATTTGTTATGTCACTACAATAAAAACTTAATATACTTTAGAAGTTCACTATAGTGCAACTTAGTATTTACAGATAGTTATGTTGTTAAATATATGTTTTTAATATATACAATATGTATTGTAAGGTCGCCCATTGGACACTTTATATGTAACATTATCTGTTTTTTCATAATTGTATTTGGTGGACAATAGTAGGTACTTACAACTACGGGATTGTGATGCTTAGGCACGAATGGACCGCTTCGATCGGAGTATTACCACGGCCTCGCAGAAAATTGGTAGACAAACAATGCTTGCCAAGTGAGTATGTTTACCGGAGGCTCAACACCCCTTCTACTCTTTCCACTCCCACGTCACCCTCAAAGGCGGGCAGCGCATTTACGACTCTTGAGTTGCAGGTGTCCATGGGCTTAGTAACCATCAGGTGACTCGTCTGTTCGTCTTTCCTTGTATATAATAAAAAAATACTCAAAAAAATATATCTACGATCAAAACTGTATCCTACTACTTAATCTGGATCAGCGGGGGATATTAGTTTCCTCAAGAACGCAAAACGTGAGAGAAATTTTAACTGCAGTGTTACGTCGTGTCGAAACATCGGGCTTACAGTGTTGCTATACTACTTTGGACATTTGACCTGTTACGTGACGTGACTGCAGATTATTTATTTAAATCACTTGTATTTATTTAAATCACTTTGTTGTACCGGCACAAAGAAAGTAATACAGATTTGTTACTTTACACAAGTATGATGATTGAAAGTCTCATCAGTCACGGTCAAATGGACAGATCTAGATTCAGGTAGTCTGGTTTACTACTACGTTAACTTAAGATTTTTCAACGTAAATAATAAGAGTTATTTAATCTATAGCCTCCAAAATTAATATGTACTGCCGGCCAAAAGTTTAAGACCACACTTAAACAACATTTGTAATAAAATCCCATAAGATAAGTAAAAGCAAAGCACATCTGCATATTCTATAATATCGAATATTTAAATAAGTGATTATTTTGTTTACTTTCAAGTTATCGGACAATAAACATCTATTGTTTTCAAACACCGGCAAACGCTGTGCTAGAGCCAGATGGTAGAGTTTTTTTTTTTTTTATGCGATAGGGGCAAACGAGCAGACGGGTCACCTGATGGTAAGTGACTACCGCCGCCCATGGACACCCGCAACTCAAGGGTCACAAGTGCGCTGCCGGCCTTTTAGGTAGGAGTACGCTCTTTTTTTGAAGGTTTGAAGGTCGTATCGGTTCGGAAATACGGCAGGCGACAATTTATTCCATAAGCTGGTTGTGCGAGGCAAAAAGCTTCTCGAGAAGCGCACAGTGGGGGAGTGCCAATCGTCCAGGTGATGGGGGTGGATATTTGGTCGCGTAGGACGATGGCGGAAACCTGCAGCCGGTATAAGTCCGAACAATTCCTCTGAACACTCCTCATGATACAAGCGATAGAGGATGCAGAGTGACGCTACATCTCTACGCAACGCCAAGGTGTCAAGTCGATCAGAAATATCTTGGCAGTCGATGATGCGAGTCGCTCTCCATTGAATGCAGTCAAGAGGGAGAAGTTGGTACTGGGGTGCACCTGCATAGAGATGAGAACAGTATTCCATGTGCGGCCGAACCTGCCTTATAAAGTTGCAGGCGGTGGGCCGGGGTAAAATACTGTCTCGATCTGTTTAGCACACCAAGCTTCTTCGAGGCTAATATGGCCTTACTCTCTAAGTGACCGCGAAACTGGACTTCGCTTGATATATCGACGCCAAGGATTCCGATACTGGCTGATGCCATTAGGGAAGTGCTCTCAAATTGAGATGATACGACCAATGGCATCTTTTTAGCAGTGAACGCGCAAACCTGTGTCTTCGTGGGGTTAAACTGGACTAGGTTAAGTCGACCCCATTCTGAGACTTTTGATAAAGAAGTTTCGATTTCAGAAACAAGTTTGGATCGGCTTTAGATGATGTTTACCCGAGAAATGTTAGCGCGGCCGGTGTAAAGGGTATCACTCATGCTATCTCTGCATCTGCATAGCATGCATGTCTGCATAGCAATGGATGCTGTTAATCTGCAGCATGTCATTGATATGCAGAAGAAACAGCGTGGGTGATAGCACACAGCCTTGTGGGACACCAGAATTAACAGACTTGGATTCGGAGCATGCACCGTCAACAACGACCTTGATGCTTCTGTCTGTAAGAAAACTGGTGAGCCAATTGCACAGTTTCTCGGGAAGCCCATAGGAATTAAGCTTTGCAAGGAGCGCTTTGTGCCAGACCCGATCGAAGGCCTTCGCCACGTCCAAACTAACGGCCAACGCTTCCCCCTTGGTCTCGATCGCCTGTGCTCACCGGTGAGTCAAGTAAACAAGTAGATCACCAGCTGAACGACCCCGACGGAAGCCGTATTGTCGATCATTGAGGAGCTGGTGGTCTTCTAAGTACCGGAGGAGCTATCAGTTAATAATGGATTCCATTATCTTGGAGAAGAAGGAGGTGATGGCTATGGGTCTGTAGTTGGACGGATCCGAGTGATCTCCTTTCATGACGCAAAAAGTTTTCCCAGAAGATCGTCTTTTTCTTTAGCGTCGTGGGCCAACGAATTATCTCCTATGTACAGAGGTGGAAGGGATGGCTTACAGACAGCTTTGGCAAGAGACCAGAATGCACGAGTTCCGGAAGGGAGACTCACTAGTCTATCGCCAATTCTGCCGATGTGAGCCGACTTCGCCCCAGCAATTACTCTTTTGAGGGACCTGGATGCAAAGTTAAATTGCTTCTTTACATTGGGATCATCCGGCGAGAAGAGGGTAGGATGCAAAGAATGTAGGCATTCCATCCCAGTCTGCTGACCTATAGTGCCATACGCGGCGACTGCCTGTAACTCGCGCCGCAGCGAGTGAACAAGTGGCACTATACTCCTAATCAGGCAATGGTCCGAAGAGCCTAGAGGGGCCTGAACGGATACTTTGTAGCCGTCAGGATGTGAGGTCAGCAGAAGATCCAACAGTGAAGGCATGTGGCTTTCTGCATCACCACCATTCTGCGTGATGGGCGTTAAAGTCGCCAAGAATCACGATCTCTGTTGATGGGACCTGCTGGAGCACTGAGTCTGTAGCCATTTGGACGTGGTCGATGAGTCGGTCCGTTTCGGCATCACCGCTATGGGACCTGTAGAGGCATAAGTAGATGCGGGGATGGTCGTCGCAGTCTACACGTAGCCATAAGATGGAGAGGTCCCTACCTTCAAGATTGCCGAGGCGGAGAGAAGTGATATCATCTCTAACGTACACGCATACACCAGCCCTAGGAACAAAGGAGTGTTCCAGTCCGTACCCAGGGTAGCAGAGGTAGGATGTGTCCGCTGGAGATGATATCTGCGTCTCGGTTAAAAAGAGCAAGGCCGGCTTTGCTGTCTCAAGGTGGTGGTGGACAGTGTCGAGGTTCGAATGTAAGCCCCTGATGTTACAAAAATCCACGGTAAACGTGACAGGGGGTGCCATGGTATGCCTTCTCTTGCCCCGAGCAGATTTTGAGAGCGCAGTTGAGCCCCCCCCCCCCCCCAGAGTACGAGGGGCAGCCTGGGCGTCCACGCTCAGGTATATTCCGTACTGAGGGTAGACGTCCAGAGGGGGATTCTCCAACGCTAGCGCTGGTACCACCCTGGGGTATCCTTTTTGTTAACAGTGCTATCATTAGGGGGGGTGAGGGATTTTTGGGCCTCCGGAGACCTCACTCATTTCGGGGAAATTCAACGCAAGCGTTACTTCACAACCGGTTTTCTGTGAGGCCGTGGTATCGCACCGGTCGAGCCAGCCCATTCGTGCCTAAGCATAGCTCTAACACGTAAAAGTCATAATAATATTTTTATGATCTGGTCACTACCAATTACTTTGCTTTTATTTCGCATTGGTCAATAATTAGGATTATTTAGCTTCTGAGAACACGTTTTTTCGACTTATTATTACCTGAGTTTACTCGGACCAAACGATCTCAATTAGTCTTAACTTATGGCTTCTACAGAAAAGACGTCTTAAATTGAAAAAAGCACGCAAAATTAGCAGTGAAGTGCATTCTGCCATCGTTGTGTTACATAATGAAGGCAAATTTGAAAGTGAGATTGCTTTACAACTGAATTTTTCGAAGACTTGTGTTAATAGCACAATAACTCGATACATGGAGACAGGCAGTTTTCCAGATGGTCCACGCTCGGAAAGGCTGGGAGCTAACAGCACCGAGTTGAAGTAAATAAAACCCCAGTTAAACCTTTATAATTGACTACAGTAAAACGGCGACTGAGAGACGCGAAGTTGTATGGTCGCGTAGCCGTTCGAAAACCTCTGCTAAAGCCACAACACAAGAAAAAACGGATGCAATGGGCTCTTGCTCTTGCCCATAGAGATTGGACTTAACTTTTAATAAGATTCATTGGACCAATGAATCCAAGTTTGAACTATTCGATTCGAAACGAAGAATTTACGTTCAACGAAGTGCCCAAGCAAAGAAGAAGATGATGATGCCAGACTGTGCAATCCCATTAATCAAGCATAGTGGTTTAATAATGGTCTGGGGTTGCTTCTCTAGCCAAGGAACTGGAACCAATTTGATCAAAATTTAAGTAATTTTGAAAAAGGAACAGTACAAAAAAAATTAGAACAAAATGCCGTTCTTTCAGGGTTGCTATTAATTGGAGATGGCTTTATTTTACAACAAGATAATGATCCAATATTATGCAGAGCATATTTAGAAGAGAAAATGGCACAAGAAGTGTTAAAAAATATAGTTTGGAGCCCGAGCTCAGAGCCCGGATCTCAATTCCATTGAACTTTTGTGGGAAGAGCTTGATAGGAACGTCTGTAATAGTAGCCCATCCTCGCAAGAAGAAATGTGAATTGTGGATATCACAAGACACCATCAAGAAATGGACCCGTGAGACATGTTAGATAATTAAATAGTTAATTAAACATTTAATATTTTATTGGAGTTTTATTATATTTTCCTTCTTTGATTAAGGCGATCTTAAACTTTTGGCGGTATGTGAAAAGTAGTTTGACGCCCAGACGCTGTTACTATATTTTATTAAAATAAAACTTACAGAGTACAAAAAGCAAGGGTTCCATGCACCTTTCATTTATTTTCAGTAATCACAGATCAAATTATGTTTACACCAATGTGCAAGAAAATAAGCTTTCATAGCTCTCAGGAATTTATTAAGCGTGTGTTGGGACTTTCTGCAGCTTATAAAAGTAGGATTTTGAGCGGTGTAGCCTAAAGCCCGGGAGTTCTATGTAATCTGAAGCTTTCCGTGCCCAATACGTATGGAGGAGACGGCGCCTTCAACTGCTGGCCGTGCCGGCTAGGACGAATCTACTGTCGAAAAAACCCTTCGTACGATGAATAAGAATATTTAACTCGCGCGTTGATATACTCACATGTAATTTGAGTGAACTCTTAAAAGGTTCTTTATATACATTTAGCTATGTAAGGGAATAACATAGTTATAATGTTAAACTTTATTATCAAACCATAAGTACATACACAATTACACCACTTATGAGATCAGACATTTACAAACCAAAACACAAACACAAATTAAAAACAATTTTAAATGTTTATATCCCCTCTAATAAGTGTATATTACATTTTTAGTTATGATTATTATTACAATTTTAGTGTATTTTTTAATAAATAAGTCTTGACTAAGTTCTCTGTATCTTGTTTCATAACTAAAATTACATGTTTCTTTATTTCTTTGGTTTTCTGTAGATCATCTGTAGATCGGGTTTTCTAGATTATTGGCTCCATACGATAGTAGTCAAGCCACCAATAGAGAAAACAGAAATACAACTTTACTAAACCGATTCGTAACAAAAAAAGAAACTTAAAAGTCCAACCAACAGCTTAAGCGGGAATAACATTGGCATTTCTTATTATGAACGAAAACTTCAAAGGTGTAATATTTGTCAAGTATTATGACAAATATGTAACAAACACGCTCAGACGCACACCCATTCATGTATATTAGAAAGAGAATAGGATAGGGGGAGGCGGGTCTCTGGTACTATTACTCACTCACTCACTCGGTGAAACACAATGCAAGCAATGTTTGACAAAGAGCTTTTTGTAAGGCCGTAGGTTAAAAAGACCCATACGTTCCTAAACAAGGCACTTCCACGGAAAAATACTTGTCGAACTATTTTGCCAAGTTAAATAATAATATTTTTGCGAGCTCGTCACGTCCAACGACACACTATATTGTATTACAGTGAGTACGGTACGACAATAAATCTTTTTATTATTAAAGGAGTGTCCATTTGTTTTCTCTGTAACTGGGTTATTACTTAAAAATATTCCAAGTCAGTGGTCTGAATCATTGTTGAGATTATCCTTTATTGCTTGATATATGTATGTATGTCTAGAAATTCTACTAAACATACATACATAAATACATAAGCTCAAACTTTTCTCCCTTTGGGGTAGGCAGAGACAACAGACTGCCACTTGCTGCTACCCTTACATACATCACGAGGTTTCGGGTGATACTGACCGGTGCTTCTTTTTAAAACATCACGAATTGGATAGGTGCATGTTATGCGTGGTCGAGCCCTGCCGGCATTCCCATTGTCTTACATACATGATTTGTGTCATTGGTTCAGCATTTATTCTTTCTACTAGCCCAAACCACCTCAGCGTACCCTTTACAATTTTCGTAACTACCCCGTTTATCAAGATACACTTCTTCCGAATATCTGCATTCCTCTTTCTATCAACCAGCCTTACTTTACTCAAACGTTGCACTGATCGAATTTTAACAGCATTTATTTTACTATAATATTTTTTCTGACATACGCAACTTTCACTACCGTAGATTAAAATGGGCACCAGGACGCCATTATTAACTGCCAGCCGCCAATATGATATTGAAATATATCAAGCAATAATGTTATACAATGAATGTTCAAATTGTCCAAAATAAAAAAAATAAAAAACCAAAAACAAAAAGCATTTCAAACGTTCACAAAAGCAGTAGATTCAGACAGGAGTATGTTTTGTAGTTGCTCTTCTAAATGCATATTTTCGGGAAACAAATCCGAGCTGCTTGTTTGGTTGATATTTAACGATCTTTATGGCACTTTTTCAAATATTACTGTGGATTATATTACTAACATATGTATCTTGTGTTCTACACAAATTTGAACTAGTTGGTGGGCTTTAACATTTTATTTTTATTAATCTATATTTGTCTTGTTTTGGATTCGTCTGTTCTTTTTTCGCTAATGAACACTTCCAACTGTCTTTTGCTAGAGTTCCATTCTGAAAGAAATTCCTATAAATAACAACTAAAATATCTAGTCTAGAATCGAGACCGAGAGACTAGAACTACGCGGCGGACTTTTTGTTATCTTCAATAGGGAGGGAGGCCCAAATCACCCTCCCCCCTTTTCTCTCCCCTCATCTCCTTTCTCCTTTTTTTCCATCTCCTCATCCCTCCCCTTTTCTTTCCGCTCCCTGAATCCCCCATCCCTCATCACCCTCAAAGGCGGGCAGCGCACTTGCGACTCTTTGAGTTGCAAGTGTTCATGGACGGCGGTGTCACTTTCCATCAGGTGACCCGTCTGTTCGTCTGCCCCCCTATAGTATAAATATATATATACATATATATATATATATATATATACTCTTTATTTAACGTGGAAAAGCTATCCTTCGGCACGTATGGGGTGGCTCGTCCGGCGTATTACAAATTCTCACTTCTAAAGTGCTCGATGAATGGCTACAGGTTTGTCCCTTAGTAAGACTAAATTCAAATTGACAAAATGTGAATGGTGGCTCACACATGTCTATGCAGGCATGAGCATATGTATGTGTTATTTTTGGATAACAAGTGAGTTTTTTTTTTTTTCAAGCATTGTCGTAGTGAAGGCTACACTAAGACAATTTCTATCCCTGGCATTAATTAGTAGAACATTGCCAATTTTGATTGATTTAGGATATAATTAAGTTTATTAGGAACTGCCACTAGGATAAAACCAAGATCATGTTCAATAAGCATGTACTACCGGAACCGATTGCGGTACACGGGGCCGTTCTGGAAGTTGTTCAGAAATATGTATACCTCGGGCAGACATTGCAGTTAGGTAGAAACAACTTTGAGGACGAGGTGAGCAGAAGAATTCAGCTGGGTTGGGCAGCCTTTGGGAAGCTACGCCGAGTCTTCTCATCCTCGATCCCACAGTGCCTTAAGACGAAAGTCTTCAATGAGTGTGTCCTACCCGTCATGACATACGGAGCCGAAACGTGGACACTTACGGTACGGCTGGTCCACAAGCTTAAAGTTGCTCAGCGTGCTATGGAAAGGGCTATGCTCGGTGTTTCTTTAAGGGATCGCATCAGGAATGAGGTGATCCGACAGAAAACCAGAGTAATCGACATAACCCACCGGATCAGCAGGCTGAAGTGGCAATGGGCTGGCCATATTAGCCGCAGAACCGACGACCGTTATGGAAAACGAGTTCTTGAGTGGAGACCGCGTCTCGGCAAATGTAGCGTAGGACGCCCACAGGCCGGGTGGAGTGACGATTTGCGCAAGATGGCTGGCAGGAGCTGGATGCGAGAAGCCGAAAATAGATCGAAGTGGCGTGCAATGGGAGAGGCCTATGTCCAGCAGTGGACTGCGATAGGCTGATGATGATGATGATGAGGAACTACTTGTTTTAAAGTCCGCTTTTGAAAATCTAATTTAGATTTAAAATTGAAAACCCTTCATAATTTTCTTTAACAAGTTTGTTTTTGAAAATGAAATTTAGAATTGAAATTGAAAACCCTTCACAATTTTCTGTTAAACAGAAAGTTTGATAAAGAATTGATATGCCACAATTATTTTATTACTAAATATAAATAGACCATATCCACCGAATCATAACACATAGCAACGTCATGCCTCAAATCTTTTATTGTTAGAACTTCCGAATAACCGTGAGTTCGATTTATTTTCTTTCTCTTACTAGCGTAGCTATATTTGTAATGAAACTATACCGATTTTCTGTAATCAATACCATAATTCATTCCAAACCGACACGGTATAATTTATAGCACCAGTTTCTCTCGCCAAAAGGCGGCCATTTTGCTTAATTGCTATCTTTTGGTGATAACAACTTAAATTGGATATATGTACTCGTATGTATTGGTACTCAATTTCAACTCTGCGGATATTGAAGCTGTCAATGGCTCGTGATATTTTTTCACCACTTCATATAGACTGTTGCTTTCTTTTTTTTATATTCCAGGGGGACAGACGAGCAGATCTGTTAGTAAGTGATTTTCGCAACCCATGAACACTTGCAACTCAATAGTCAGAAGAGTACTGTCCACCTTTTAGGATGGGGAAAGGGAGAAAGGAAAAGACGGGAAGCAATAGAAAACCATCTCCAGGTGACCCGTCTACTCGTCTGTCCCTCTATAGTCTATACTATTAAAAAAAAGTAACAATTATTTTCGTTAAGCAGTAAGTACGTTTCTTCATAAAGTTACATGCAAACTACGATTATGTGAATGCGGTTAGACACTTATTTTCTTATTTGAAACGCTTAGTATGCGACGATAGTCCGTTAGTGATATTTCCGTAATTACAGATTTATCCGAATAATAAAATTAATACGTTTGACAATTCATGATGTTTTGTTTATATAATTTTAAAGAGATGTCGTTACCAGTATCTTAAATAAATAATATTTTCTATTTATCTTCACAAATAATCTGTAACCAACATTACTTCATGACATAATTTCTGATAAGGAAAGCGTGGTTTAAATGTGGGAGAGCCATTCTCGGCACGTGTGGGCCGGCTCAACCGGAGTATTACTTACCATGGCCTCACAGAAAACCGGATGGCATTGTTTGACTGAGTGAGTGAGGTTACTGGAGGCCCAACATGACCTTTCCTCTTGGACCACTTCTCGTTCCCCTCTCCTCTTTCAACTCCCCGCAGCCCTTATCCCCCACAAAGATGGGCAGTGCACTTACGACCCTGAGTTGCAGGTGCCCATGGTTGGTGGTTGTCACTTACTAATAGGTGCCTTAAAGCCTATTACCGCCAACAGAGCTCTCTTTAAAACAAGCTCATTTAGGGTAACTTTTCTAGACGAAGATTAATGACCTGAAACATTACCAGTTTATGAGGTGTGAGGCCACATAAACGATTGTTCGTTATTTACTTTTTATCACAAGTTACCTGTTTACCAGTAGACGTGCGTATATTAAACAATAAGCTCACATGCGTTGTTTGCTCTCATAAGTCTTTATACAAGAGTGGTTCAGACTAATTAAAAACCTTTGCACAAACTATGCTCGTATAAATATTTAATCAACTTTCGGAATCATTAATCTTGAAATGTACAATGAACTCTATATACCTAGTTGAAACTGCCTTTTTAATTTAAATACTGATACATACCTATATCATTTGTATGTGTTTGTGTGTAAATATATTTGTGCACAAATATGTGTATTTTCTTGTTGAGCTGTAAAGGAATATTTAAAGTAGAAAAAAAAAATCGAGATAAAGTCTCATGTATAAAGAGAAAATTATTAAATTTCTATTTGTATATCATAACTCTCTTTTTGTAAATTTCTAGATGGAATAGTACAGCTACATAACACTTATTACACGTGTCCAAATTTATTTATAGACTATATTACATATATATATTTTAATTTGAAACTATTATATATCTGTAAGAGTTAACTGATTTACAGAATCGATTTATTTCGTAATTGTAAACAGTTTGTAGACTTTCCTAATTTGTCTTCTTACGACTGTAAACATATTTTCTATAACATATTTTTAACAAATTATGGAAGCGATCATATAAATTTATGGTATTTCTAAAACGCGACTAAATAAAGGAGTAAAATATTATTATTGGCTTACTTTCTTTAGAGGAAACACTTTGAGGTACAAAGTGCTCCAAAAATATGATTTATTTGATTTGATTGAACACTTTGATACTTCGGCCTCGAATAATGTTATCAAAGTCTATAATATAAAACATATATAAAAATTAAAATGGTTCATTTATTCTTACAGCGTGTATTGGGATTCAAATTACTGGTAATGGTAAATATGTAACAAGAAATTCACGCATTTATTAACATTGCGTAAGCTGAATGTGAGAAATGGCAATATATCATTAATCTTCTATAGAAAACCTTAAAAGTACTGATTTTCTTGTTACGATCTGAAAAGCCTGCACTTATTTTAGTTCTAAGTAATGGCTTCTTTAAATTGAGCTCGTCTTCTAGCGCTACTAAAGGCTATACAGATCTGTCAATTCTAAATCTTATGCTTAAACTGGCTAAAAGAGATCCTGAATGTTTTTCACGATAGTTTTTATAAGCGAAAGCAGCGATTATTAATTTAGGATGACATTTTTAGAAACAAAAACCGATAACGTTTATAAGTTTACAAATGGTGCAACGTCCCATGGCCGATGGCGTTTCCAACGGTTCAAGTGAAAAATGAAAAACAGTAATTATAAATTCAATTTATAAAGAAATGTTGAACTTTTATTTAATTAAATAGGTATGTATTTTGGCTCTAGGGAGGGTCTAGGAAGACCTACTTCTGTAGGATTTAATCATTTGTTCCATAATATTTGATATAAGTCAAGTAGCCCATTTACGATTATATGTCGACAATATACAAATATTTTATGGATTCCTCTCAGAGAAGCAACACAATAACTCTTCACAAATATCCAGAAATTCAATATTTGTAATGGTTAAGTAGACTTCGTTTGTGTAACAACATATTTACTTCACTGAGATGGCATTTCAATATATAAAACAATATGCTTTGTATGAATAATTTTAGGCTACAATCTTAAGGTTTTGACAAAAATAGAAGAGACTATAATATATTCGTTTTATTCAAAAAAAAAAAAATAATTTATGGTCAAATAAAGATCAATAGTCAATATTCATGCTTACATGAAATATTAAAACTTCCATCCAAACTTTCAGATTTATAATAGTTACTAATATTATTTAGGCAGAAGTGCACTAAACACCTACATTTTGCAAATTAGAATTTTTATACCACTAACGCAATAGATTTTGCCAATGTTTTTGTAACCTGCGATCTATATATATTTTAGTTTAACCAACTGCAGGGTGTGCTACGTGTCGTAGAAAATTGCTACGACGTAGGGCTAGACGTAGTGCACTGACGCAGGCTTACTAAGTTTACATAACACAACTTATAACTAGCTCATATTGTAACTCAAAATATTTTATGGCAATAAATTATAATATTTATACTATACACGTACACATATATATTATTAGCTACTAATTCATTTTAAAAAACAATATGATTTATAATTGAGGTTATATAATTAAAGGTTTTATTTTTATTAATATGAAGCGTAAATGTAACGTATTTTCGTTAAGGATTTTGAATAGAGATATGTTTTATTAAGATATTTTTAGGAAATATGATTTACTTAGTTTTATATTGATATAAAAAAACCAACGTCTATTACGGTACCTTTCAAAAATAAAATGAAAAAAATCTTATATTATCTTATCTTTTATTTAGGCTTACTGCTAACTCAGCAGCTTCTTGCTACAACATAAGGATCTTAAAACATGAGTAAATACTTTTATTACGCCTTGTATTAAGGAAAAACTTATTTGTAATTAGGTCGAGGATACCCTCGAGTAACAAACGACGATCTAATTGGTAATATCTTGAACAAAGATATGGTCCCAAGCGTAGATGAAACCCGTAAGCTTATTGATGAAAGGTCTTATGACGGCAGATGAGGTTCATAAGTCATGTAAGGAAAGAAACGAGAGCAGGGCTGCTATTCGCGATTATTACACGACTGCCCAAGGAGTGTAAGTATGTTTTTTAGACTTTCCAAATCTATGTAGGCATATGAGTTTCTTCTGCCGTCAGTCTGTACTTTTATGCGTGTAGTAATTTTGAACTGTACTTTCTTGCAACATCATAAGCTATTTTATCTATTTCTTTGCCAAATTACTCCCAAAATGATGACTAGATGATCATCATATAGTCAAAATTCTCCTGAATTATGACTAGATCATGAAAAAAAAAAAGAGTCATTTTAAATCATTGGGAAGATTATATTACAGTCATGGTTTGGCCTGCTGGTCTAGTGGTTAGGATCGTGATAGCTAAACCACGGGTCTATGGTTCAATTTCATCCCGATTGGCTGTTACTTGTTTCATTTATTTGAGAATCATTACTATGGAGGGATGTCTTTATGGAAACAAAATAATATATAATAGATACTCTTAGTACAAGTAGTATTTCTATAGTCTTAGGTCATCCGTTGGCACTTAATAGAAAAATCCAAACACGGATAAAGTATATTATTATCATCAGCCTATCGACGCGCTAAGGTTAGATTTAAAAAGATAAGACAAGGTTCATTAAGAAATATAATGATGTTTAATAAAAGGGCTCTCTGATTGGTGTATAAATCCTATGAGGTAGGCAATACGACCTAATTTGAGAAAGACTATTTTGAATTGTGTTCTTTTGATAGAACAGAAGGTCAGAAGTCTGGGCTGGTTTGCCGCTACTGTGCAGTATTCAACACGATCTTATTTCACTAATTAACAAGTTATTACTAAAGTTTAAAACGTGGTGGTGTCGGTCGCTTAAAAAGCAACAATGTCATTAAACTATATGCTAAGTCTGTGAGAGACAGCATACCTACGAATTTGAGAGGTACGTCCACGAAAGGGACAGGAATAGAAAAGATATATTCACTAATGCTTTAGATATAATAACAGCTAATTGAATAATTTCAATATGGCGCAACCATATAATATTTTTAACACTCACAAGACACGTACACGTGTAACACGTGAGTACATTAACAGTGACTATCAAAACAGTAGATTAACATCTATCTAGCTTCAATCCCTCGGAGGCTACAAATGCACTTTATTACGTGTGACGAATTTCAATCCCATAAAAGTTGGAAAACTGTTCCAGTATTGAACTTTGTCACAAGTGAATTCTACATGTGGATATACATATATTGTTCATAAGGTTCAGAATAGAACGTAGTAATAATATATATGGTTCAAATATGTTTTATTTATTGACGGACAAACAATTTTAGCGGTTTAGCAATAATTGTACAATTATTGTAAGGGTAGCTTGCCCTCGTTCAACTCGACGAAACGAACTCATTGATTTATGAGTGATTTGTGATGAGATGTGAGTGACCTATGATTATTATATAGTGGGTCCCATATGACGTGTTAATTACACATCTTATATCTACACGTGACTGAACATTAGACATGTGTAAGTAATCCGATTGATGTATTACGCGTAATATCACATCTCTGCGCACTATGGCATTACACAGTAAACACCGAAATATGTCATTACATGTCACACTAACCATGGCACGATGCCGAGTCTGACCGACACGAGCGAGCAGGAAATTGAGGATGAGGGAAAGAGGAGCGGGACGATGAGTGGAGGGGAAAGAGGAAAGGGGGAGTTGGGCCTCCAGCTCGCTCACTCGGCAATACAATATATGCATTGTTTGTCTACCAATCGAGCCAGCCCACTGCCTAAGCAGAGCTCTCCGAAGGTAATTACTACTTCACACGTAGTCTTGACATGATGAAGAGTAATTATAATAACTATTTCAATCAATTTAACTGAACTCTTTAGTTTGCTTGCAAAGATTAACAGAAATAACACGAGTTATCTATACATTATTCTAAAAAGCAATTTTTATCTGAAATATTATTTTTTTAAGAGCGCTACCCAGGCACTTACGGGCCTGCTTGATCGGAGTAATACTTGGGCCTCACGGAAAACCGGTTGTTAAACAATGCCTTCATTGTGAGTGAGTGAGGTTACGTGAGGCCGGCAACGCACTTGCGATTCTTGAGTTACATCAGATGACCCGTTAGCTTATTTGCTTCCCCTAAACCCTTAAAAAAATTGCGAAGGTAATCCAAATCACACAAAAAAATCAGATTGATCAGTTTTACAATCTTTTGTTTTTTGACAGTTCTGACGGTGAAGTTGTGTGTTGGGTTCGAACTGACTAAAACCACAAAGTGTTTCATCATAAGTGGGTCGATTGCATATACCCGAGGAGGGATTGTTCCAGGAAGCCTTAGTATGTAGATATTGTATGAGTGCCAATAAAATATAATTTTATTATTACGATTTATGATTATATTATTATGATTATGATTTAGAAATGAATTCTTATATTTTTCTTGTTTATCTCTAGTTCATTAAATCATCTTAATCTGTTTAAGCACAAAATGAGATTCTATTTTCGTGAACAATTCAGACAAATCTTTTGAGTTGTAGCTTTCCCTTGTCACTTAACGTTACCGTAGCTATTGTTATTGTGTACTAGCCCCACTACACACACATCAACACATCCAAACTAAGAATAACTTGGATTAATTCCAACTCTTTTAGAAGCCGATATGGCGTCTGTTCGTGACACCGAGTTTTATTCTGACGAAGGTTAATTACGTACAAAGTTCTAGGTATTGCATATCCGCTGCAGGCGCTTAATAACGTTGTAAATTAGTTCAACATTGTTTGCGTTTTAGTTTTTGCTGAGGTTTTTGATAAACGTCACTCTTTCTATTTTACATATTCATGTCACTCTATGCTTGTGCTTATTCCGATCTATCCGTATTTATCAGAAATTGTTTTATAACAGTTTTCGTTTTTGAAAAAATGTCGGCTATTAATGTAGACGGCATTTTTTAGTAGTCGCTTTCAAATCAAATTAGCCACCATTAGATTTCATCATCTTGGGATAGTCTTTAGTTCTTTCAGCGACGAGCTTTTAATTTCACCTATGCCTGTTAAAAGACGGCCTTTAAAGATCTCTTTATGTTTTAAAAAAAAAAGGTCACGGAGTCATGCCTTGCAAATATGAAGACGGGGCATCGTTTCAGTATTGTTTTTGGCCAAATATTCACGAACAAGCAATGAGCTGGTGCATAACCGTGTTGCAAAAGCTATGAATAATTTTTCCATAAATCCATGAGTTCTTTTTTCGGATTTCTACACGCAAATGTATTCGAACTTGTAGGTACTACTCCTTGCTGACCATTTGACCTCGTTGCAAGAAGTCATGATGCACTATGAGAATAAGTTATATATTAATATTTTATTATTTATTGGTATGGTCCAAAATTAACACGTTTATGTGTTATTCTGTTCACTCGCTTATTCACGAGCTCAGTTCTCCCTCAAGATCCTAGATGGCACTAAAGTTCTTAAAACTTATAAAGGTACCTAAACTAATCGTCAAAGTATAAATGCTTTACAATAAGCATACATAAAGGGATAACCAATTATATCTTTTTTAATATATTAAACAGATAAATATTTCCAAACCCTTTGTTCTTTGTGTGCTCGTAACAAAACTCAAGTAAATTTCAAGGAAAACAATACTTTGAACTAAGCATGTTTATGTAATAATATCCTTTATTTGTTCTAAAATCATTTATTGAAGCTTGCCTGTTTTATTTCTCTTGTTATAGGAAAACAATAAAATATCAAAGGCACTGGGATGTATGTACTGTTACTTGGCTGATGTTTTATGTGTTTTATGTGTAAGATATTTTATGTGTTACGTAAGTGGGTACAGGGATTGGAAGGAAACTAATGTCTCTGACGAGAGTAGCAGTTTATTTGCTTTTATTCTGAACGCGCGTCACAATATTCCGAACGCGTAATACTGCACGAACCGCGTAGCACTGTTCAACACTTTCCTTGTGGACTACACTTAGCTCAGTCCAACGGGAGGCACTGCACCACTACCACTATTCACTTTCACTGTTCACTTCACTACTTTTTCACTCCTTCTTGTTCTTCACTTGAGATCACTTTCCACTAAACGGCCCGGTCTATAGCTCTCTATATACCCCTCATTTCGATCGTAATTTGTTGTATTTCGACTATCATTTCGTTATTATTTTCGATAGTATTTACAACTACAACTTTATTAATATTCATTTTGCTTAATCTAGTACTATCCATTATATTCGAATTTTCTAAAAAAAAACATCAAAACACCGAAATCACAAACGAAAACCCGTAGAGTACGTCAGGGCTTGAACTCACGGCATTCGGCTCGCAGCCGTAGCCACTTCCGCTTAGCTACCGTAACTTTAAAATTCTCCTTCTAAAAACTTCTATGCATTCTTTGCATGCGTCACAATACTAAGAAATAAAATGATTGTTGTAAATGACTTGAAGTGACTTTTCGAGTGACATGGTATGCGACCCCTATCGCCCCCTTGAAACCACTCGACCAAATGCAGACATATTTTTAATAAGACTTAGTGATAAGATGATGATATACTTAAATTGTTTCGAATAATACTATTGTTCCTTTTGATTTTTCTATGTTGATTTCGATTTCCATTTAATAACTCTAATAAACTATTTTAGCATCCACTAACTAGATATTTTAGAACAGACAGATTAAGTAAAGATATATTGATTTTTTGCAAATTCAAATAAATTTTATTCAGAACTTTTAATATTTTTTTTTTTTTTTTTTTTTAACTGGGGAAATCCATCATGGACTGACCTCCGCCTGGGGTACGGCGGAGGGGTGTGCCGGACTCCTACCGGCTAAAACCACCAGTGAGCTCCATCTCGCACCTTCTGCCGGGGATACGGGAGTCATATTCGTCCGCGTCCCAAGCAGTGCTGGCCCGCATGTGCAGGTCCCCGTCTCTGAGGGGGTTAAATATTATCCCCGCTCGCTTTGTTCATCCTCCATATAGAGGCGCGCGTTGAATATGTGGCGCTGTCTCCTCGGACCCATTTATGGACGACGGATTTCCCCAAATCCGTCGCCCACGGGTCATTTAGGGGGGCCGAAAGAGGGCATTATCAGCCCTTCTGCGACGCCCGGTGCGCCTGCTGCGGATCGGGAGGGCAGTTGATATTTCTCTTTCCCCTTCTGTGTCATTACTGTTTCACAGAAGGATATAACAGCGTCCCAACAACTCTCACTGCCAACCATTTTTCTTACAATAGCTGGCAGCGAGAGATTTCCTCCAATTTCTGGGACGAGGGCACGGCGCGGTTCTTCCCACGCAGTACACTCTGCCACCACGTGTCGCGCCGTTTCCTCATGGCAAACAATGCAGTGATGACACCGGGCGTCCGGCTCCCTACCTATACGGTGCAGGTATTTTCCGAAGCACCCGTGATCGGAAAACACCTGCGTCGCCCGGAATGTTAAGGAGCCATGTCTCCTTTCGAGCCATTCCGGCAGCACTGGCCGGACGGCCTCGATGGTATTGAGGCCGGCGGATGGATGTAAAAGGCGCTCCTGCCACTCCGCAATCAGCACCTGTCGCAAATCCGACCGGTACCTCTCGATTTCACGTGGCACCGGTCGTTCTCCTTCCTCGGACATACTGTTGCGCCATCGTCGTAGAGATGCGACGGCCCTCGCCTCAAGGTCCCAGGGCGGTGACCCAGACAGAACGCACGCTGCCTCGAAGGAGATCGTGCGATAACCTCTGATGACTCTTACGGCTATCGCCCGTTGTGGTCTACGCAAGATGGCGATGTTGTTGGCCGTTAGGGTGTCTACCCACACTGGGGCCCCATAAAGAGCCATGGATCGCACGACCCCCAGATATAGCCGTCTGCAGGCGGCGTTCGGCCCCCCTATATTGGGTAATTTGTCATTTTGTAAATTGGTCAAATAAATTTTATTCAGAACTTTTAATATATTGTAACTCAAATTAAAAGTTGTAGGTTGCTTTTATCATAATCTTTCTGCTGTTTTTTTTAGGCTATAGAAATTTAAATGCTTATTTCTTGTTGTTTAATTACAATAAATTAACACCCGAATGCATCATTAACTTTTAACCTTTATCGCAGATATGATATATATATACATATATATATATATATATACATATATATATATATATATATATATATATATATGGTTTTAGAGCGTAACTAAGAATCAAACATATATAAGTACATACATCGAAAAAGATATCAATCCTTCTCGTGGGGATGGGGTAAAGACAGCTTGTACTTAGCTAGTACCCATTTCACCTATTAAATTAATATCGCGAAACCATCGATTAACGATTACTAATAACGTCGGTGTTATATTAATTGTAGAAGAACGGGTGTTATGTCCCTCTAACGCAAAGGGAGGTTCCTCCAGACAGGCAGCGGTGATCATGTCTGGCATAATGCAACCCTGCGGTTGTTGTTAGGAAGTTGTTTATACACAAATCGGCGCGAGATATCTTATATTGCGTTGTTGCCAAGTAGCTTGTCTTAGTTAAATGGTGTTGACATTTGTTATGCTGTAAGTGGCAGTCTTCTCTTCTCATGCTACATGAGATGGTCAGCTTTAAAAGAATTAAAAACAAAGTACGAGGATTTGTATTAATATTTTGAAATTTAAAAGTATTTTAAGTATGCGAATTATAATACATACAGCACTAGAGAAATTCATTAAAATTTATTTAATTCAACATATGCCAAGGCACATGTGTAATAAGTTTAGTAATAGTTTATTGACATCATCCGGGCACTGTATTACTTGTATGTATATATCGTCTGATAGATAATAGTCTGATCCCTTAGTCAACTTTAATAATACCCTCCGTAAGAGATGGGTTGGGCCTTTAGTACTCCACCGAGCCTACAGCTAAAAATTTTTTATCAACAAAACTTTACTTAAATCTTTACATGTGATCAACACTAACAAGAGTGAATTTTTAGTTTTAAGATAACTCTCGCATTAGGCTAATTCCTGTGTTGCGGGGACTAACATTCAAAATACGTACACTAACAATACTCGTACTGGAGACAACTGTTTGTGAATTTCCCATGAGAATGAAACTCGACCATTCATCCTAGTCAGAATCACTAGCCACTAGAGCAATACAACTCTTAAATAGTTAATTATTTTAAACAAATCTCTTCTCGTCTCAGGCTTTCGTTAAAATCAAAGTTTCTACCAGCAGGTTTTCACTTCAAACCACGTATGTACGTACAAACTTTCTACAACAAGATTTCATAACTTTATTAATCCCGCTTGATGTTAATTTTGGATTATTATGGTAATGTTTAACTTAATACAAATACATTTATAAGCCCCAAAGTATGTACATATATGCAAAGGTACAGCACAGTAATAGACGCTACAAGGGTTTCAATTTTATCTTAAAATCTAATTGATTCATATCGTAGTCTGCAGCTAGCTGTTACTAATGTTTGACTTTGCTTGCCAAAACCAGTCTGTGGATGGCACGTTATGAACCATACTTAATGTTAAACCCTGATGATAGTAAACTGTAGAATTTAAGCTAGCTTTTAATTGTTTAGTATGTGTGTTTCCCACAGGTCAACACACTGGTATAAAACATTCGTAGTAACACAAACACTTTTATCTTTAAATGAGGTACAACAGGAAAATTATTTCGACTCATTGTAGTATGGCGCCTGCGGATCGGTCGTGGAGCAAGTTTAATGGAAATTGACTAAACTGTTTGAGGATCCATTATCATTACATAAATTAAACCGTAATTATGTGCTACCTATGCAACAATTACAGATTACTTCCTCATTAGGAATATTCATTACATATATAAATGTAAGCTTTTTGTTGACGTTGACACTGACATTGACATTTGAGTATGTATCAGTTCAGCCACAAGAGGGAGCCACCAGTGAGGAGAATGTAAGAAACGTGTTGATTTAAAAGTGCAAAATTCAATTTTATTATATCAACATTTAATTATAGATTCTAGAGTTTTAGGTTAGTAAGTATTTGATTAGTTGATATTTGTTATGTAAAACTTTTCTGAATTTAATAAATAAAACTCTGTTTAAGATGAATCACATTGTGTTATGCTATAAGAAGAAAATAACTCCTGATCTTATAAATCGACAATTCAATGACATGTGATAAAAAAATTGGTAACCTATACAATGGAGAAATTCAGATTTTAATTTACTATAAAAGCAAAACCGGATGATAATAAAACAAACATTTATGCCATAACCTCCATTACAAATACACAAAACCAAACTTTTGTTGTGCTAGAGAGTATCAATCAGTGCATTTACACAAACAAATATTAAAGCATGAAATATTTGACAAAATAAAAAAATCTCTCCAGAAAAGAGACAGGTTTGCATAACATTAACCAAGGAAATGAAATCAAAATATTTAGATGATTACAACTTACAATTTGATGGGTTTTTACTGGAAAAAATTAGAATAAAGTCATGAGTGATCATCAACAGAACCAACATTGTTAAAAAAAAAAAAAACAGAAAATAAGACGAGATTATAAGCAAGATAATTCTTCAAAAGTTTAGGTTCTAGATAATTCTTTAAAGGTGGCTGATATCAAGTGGATTAATTAGCGGACTTCGTAACTGGTTAAGGATATCAGAGAGTACACGAAAAGCTTATTATTTTAGTTTGAAATTCTATTTTTCTTTTGGACAATCTGTTAATGAAATCAACGCGATAAACAGATTGTTTAATAATAAAATAACTGTTTGACGCAGCGTGTTTCCAGTTTTTATTCAACTTTTTTGTGAATTCTCATTATACTAACACTCGATACTTGATCGCCTTCAAAACATTTGTATGATATGTATATTAAGCCTACACATACATATATATTTATGTAGTTAAATGTATATGAATAATGTTATATGTAAGAATGTTCATGTGATCGAACCAGCACACATTTGACATCATACCAAACGATTACAGTCATGCCCATCCAAGTTACCTATAATAAGATATTGCATATTGTGCCAACTATTATACATTTCATATATATAAACCGCTTCTCACTCTATCAACCCACGTCACCAGCCGTATTTCAGACAGACGAGTAATTGATTGAATGAGTGAGTGAGTGAGTTAGTGAGTGAGTAAGTGAGTATGAGTGAATACAAGTGAATATGGTTGAGTATGAGTCAATATGACTGAGTGAATAAGTGAGTGAATGAGTGAATAGATGGATCAGTGGATGAGTAAATGAATGAATGAGGGAATGAGTGAATAATTAATTGAGTGAACAGTGAATGAGTGAATCAGTGAATAAGTAAATAAATACTTTAATGGTTCAACTTAGATAAGTTTAAATTATAGCTTCTGTCGTCTGGCATGCCGAGAAGCACTATTTTTTATTTAATCTGTATTTGTGGTACAATTGAGATAACTTACTTACAATCGAGAAAAGTAAACATACATATATAAACGACCAAATCCGTATCCTATTTGATTCCGGAACTAGTTCAACACTCTATTTGTATCAGCGTCGATATCCGATATAACTGATATCAGTTTCCTCAAGAACGAAAAACGTGAGTGAAATTTCTACAGCAGCGTTACGTCATGTCAGAGATATAAACATCCACTTTGCAGTATTGCACTATATTACTTTGGACATTTGACCAAAGGCGTGATGTGACTGTACAGCAATATAACATAAGCACATAAGCAAATTACTGTTAACATTGAACCTGGAATCTGAATATTAGAGTTCATTCTTCTCAATGGAAAATCTTTAGTGTCCCTCCAGTCCATTTCTTTAAAGGTATATGTGTTGGAGTTTGTTTTAAAGCTCATCTAATCTTAAGTGACGACGAGGACGAAGGTTGTACACGCCTGTCAAAGAGAAACCTAACTCAATCTAAACTCTTTTGAAGGATCCAGAACTCTAGTTCTCTGGAAAAATAGACACAAAATATTTGCGTAATATAGTTATGAAATTTAGGAATTAGGAGAGGAGGGAAAGTAAAACTGAATTTCATTCATGTTTTCAATAAAATATGTGGGATTCATGACTCGCATCAAGAACATAGGGTATACGATGTAGATATTAAAAACTAGAGGATGGTAATAACGTAGAGTGTACATTATTGTAATCAATTTTACTTATTTTATGCGTTTGCTAATTTTTTACTTATGTTTTCTTAATCGTTAATTACTTCTCCATTTTTCCGTTAAGTCATCAAATAACTTAACAAATTTACTTATCTTTGTGTGCGATCTTCTCAACCATGTACAATCCAATCAGCCAAGAAACCACAAAACTTTTCATATTCGCTTTTCATACATGACTTGATCTAATATGGTCCTTGTTTATTGCTTGGCCGACGCCGTGCAAATCTTTATCACGACGGTCTTTAAGTAAGTGACGCCTCAGCAAACAGCCACTCAATTTTCATAAAAAGAATGTATATTGTTCAATCTGCAGAAATCCGACTCGTGCGTATCATATTAAAAAAAAAAGCCTTTTCCTATATTCTGGAAGTCGCATTTTTATAAGAAATAATTCTGAGCTACTCAACTTTCGTAAGCGTATAAGACATGAGGATAAATTGCATATAGTCGCTAGTAAGACACATTTCATACAATATTCCAAGAGATATAAGAATTTTTTTTTTATTTATTTTTTTATGCGATAAAGGGCAAACGAGCAGACGGGTCACCTGATGGTAAGTGACTACCGCCGCCCATGGACACCCGCAACTCAAGAGTCACAAGTGCGTTGCCGGCCTTTTAGGTAGGTGTACGCTCTTTTCTTGAAGGTTTGAAGGTCGTATCGGTTCGGAAATACGGTAGGCGACAATTTGTTCCATAAGCTGGTTGTGCGAGGCAAAAAGCTTCTGGAGAAGCGCACAGTGGTGGAGTGCCAATCGTCCAGGTGATGGGGATGGATATTTTGTCGCGTAGGACGATGCCGAAAACCAGCAGCCGGTATAAGTCTGAACTCCGAACACTCCCCATGATACAAGCGATAGAGGATGCAGAGTGAAGATACATCTCTACGCAACGCCAAGGTGTCAAGTCGATCAGAAATAATTTGGCAGTCGATGATGCGAGTCGCTCTCCGTTGAATGCGGTCAAGAGGGAGAAGTTGGTACTGGGGTGCACCTGCATAGAGATAAGAACAGTATTCCATGTGCGGCCGAACCTACGCCTTATTAAGTTGCAGGCGGTGGGCCGGAGTAAAATAATGTCTCGATCTGTTTAGCACACCAAGCTTCTTCGATGGTTAGGGATATAACTATGTTTAAAATACACTTCACGATTATTACTAAATTTTATTATACAATAAAAGATTACATAGCCAAAAAAAACATACTTCAACCGTGATGTGTGGCTGTGTGCAGTATTCTCTACATTAACAATATTATTCCCTGTTTACAATTTCTGTGACATTGCGATCAACATTGTCCTATATAATTTCATTCTTTAATGCATGTACCTATTCTATTAATAATATTATAATTTTTTTAAGTATTGTATACCCAAACAAGATGAACTAAATAATGAAAACTATAACATCTGTATTATTTACGTACCTTTGATCCGCAATAAAGAATACTATTGTTTACTTAATTTACGAAGAAAAAGTTATAGTTGCCTCACAGGATCTATAACTTTTGAGGGTAAGTACGTTCTCTGCTTGGCGTTGTGTGCTGTTTTGAAGAGTATTCCAAAGAGCATGGTAGGGGTATAGATAGCGATTGCAGCGCAGCCATGACATAAATTTACAACGATTCGGTACAGTGTGACTAGTAAACAACTTTGAGATTTCCTACAATATGTATGAATTTTGAAATGAAATGGGTCAGTAAATTAATTTATATTATATTATTGTTGTGTTGTTACCTGCAAAAAAAATGCCACGAGTAGCCGATATAAAATAGCTACCTGGTATCAAATAATATCAAAAAAATGTAAATGCTATTTTTGCTTTGCGTTGTTTTTTTTTATTATATAGTTAATATTTTTGTTGTCACCTTAAATAGTAATTAATATTTACACAATTTGTAATTTTTGGTATTCAATTAATTAATTAGTTGTACAATAATTTCTTTGATGAACACATTTACATTAAGTTACGACAATTACATTATTAAATGTAAATTGTTTGATGAAATTATATTTTTGGCGTGCGTTTAGTAATTCCAAATTTTTTATGTAGGTAGCTCAACTAAAACATACTGTAACTTTTATAATAGTATATAATTCTTATTTTTTTTTTATTAAATGAGGGGGAGGGAACCGATTTTAATGTTTTTATTTTAATTGAAAACTGGTGCCTCCCGTGTGGACCTATTTCAATTTGGTTAAGTTCTGACTGTGGCGTTCATGAAAAAACCATATAAGTCTTAAATTTTATGACGAAATAGGACGAAATTTTCGACGCTTTGAAATCGATTTTCTACTTTTTTAAAGTGTATTATTAAGTCAACTCTATTGTTTAAACAAAATTTTTCTTAAACAAGATTATATTAATCTTAAGTTAAATATCGGTTTATCAAATAAAATTTATGAATGTAATCCATTAAGTTGTCAATAACAATACAAATCCGTTCAGATAAGAAAAAAACAATGTTTCTTAAGTTTACGGAACTGTTTTGACTTCGATTAATAACAAATTATCTTCAAATTCATTACTTTAATCATTCAAGTATAAATAACACGAGTTGGTTTAGTTAAATCACGATTATTACAATCTTAATTATTCAAATCACAGAGGAAAACAGCCGAAATGTCATGGATGTCTGCGTTGGATACGCAGACATCCATGACAAATTCCGCTTCGTTGATGCCTTTTCATTTATATGCTAATACATTGAATTGGTTCCAGCGAAGCCTTGAGTTGAGTTCTAACTGCTTTTAACCCTTTCAAACTGCTTTAAATTGGATGTCAACTAAATTTATTGTTTATATTACATAACAAAATATGGGGTACTTATTTCCTACTTCCACGGTAAAAACGTGTTTTAATACTCATAGTATTACTCTTAACATTTAAAGTCTCTAATTTATTTAACAGGTCATTCATTAACTTTCGTCGTTTACAGAATGAATTTATGTCAAATTTGTGATAATATTGGTTGAAACGTAAAGTTACCTAAATTAATACAACTGGACCTATATTGTAGGAATAACTGTTTATTAGAAATATCAATTACAATACCTAGATTGTTCTGATTTTGTACTCATTTTCTCGAATAAGTCCCTAAAAGACTTACAAGTAAGAATAAAATATTGATAAAAAAAAATAAGAGCCGAATTTGGTAAACAGGTAGGTGGCGCCAAACGCAATGATAGTGATTATTTTGAGAACCAGCGAAATGTGTTAATCGATTGGCTCTTAATCGAATGGCATGTGCTGTATCTGATCAAAGTTAGTTCTAAAAGCAAATAAAATAATATTCGACATTGTGACATTGTTTAATTAATGTGGTTTAAATATACTTTCCTTATGCTATGGTCTTACTTCTTACCAAATTTCATGATGAATGGGTTAAGATATACCCGGAATGTTCAAATTTGTTGAAATTGAAGCCTTTCTTGGTCGTATTATTTTACTGCGTTGATTTTGAAGCTTGAATGTTACATGGAGAGCAGATGTTCATTTCAACTTAATACTTGTACTTGTTCCCAGAAAAAATGGATATGACAGATACACAGACAGACAGAAAGGTGGACAACCAAGTGATCCTATAAGAGTGTCTCTTGAGGAGTGCAACCATAAAAATGTGGATTATTTTTTTACAAATATCTACATTTGCAAACATTGGCTTTGGCAAATACAAAATTTATACGAAATCAAAAGGCTTTATCAATACAGAACTTCAATCAGTTTGATATTTCTGACAATAAATTTGAAACTTTTAAATTGTATATCTTTATCGCAATTCAAAACTTCAATTATTCTTTTTTATTATAAAGAAATCGCCTCAGGACCGGTCGCATATAAAGTTATAACGAAACAATTATACTGTAAGGGTATTTTATTTACTAATACAAGTACCTTATGAGACATTATTTTGTTTATTTAGTTTTAAAATTCTTGATATTTGAAATTTATGAAAGTATTATTTATTAGAATACGTAATTTAATTTTTATAATTTATTCGCACATAATAGTTACAATACAAGTTTTATAATGAATACAGTTACATACAGTACAGGTGTCATACATACTGGCGCATTTCCAGCGTCTTAGAAATCTGAGTTATTTTCGAAGTTCATATTTACAACGGTTACGTTTTTAATCTTCGTTGTATCGGATAAATACTATACTAATTAGGTTCTGCAAGTATTAGTTTATGTAATAGTACAGATATCGAACAATAAGTTCCATTTTAGAATAATTAAACCTTACTTAGGTGAAACTAGTCTAAAATATTTTTAATTGTATTAATATAGGCGCTCATAAGTGTAGTTAGACATTGTCTTGCTGACATAGGTTTCAGCAAGACAATGTGCACCATTCAACTACGCATTTTCTGTTATAGTTACTTATTCTTGTACTAAACTAAAGTTAGCTACTACATATACAAGTATATTAATTAAGTATTTGCTATTTCATTTATCAGCCTATGATTTCTAATAACTTTTCTGTGTTGGAGTATTGAGTGTTGCTAAATGTTCCGTTACTAATAACTTAATTGAAGGACGTCATTAATGACTTCATAGTTTATTGTACAGGAAGGGTCCTAAAAATACATTAAATCTATTATAATAGATTAAAGGCATTAATAATTATTAAAGGCACGTCTCATTTAAAGCATTACAAACCAAAATGTCAGGTAAAAGATTACCTGACGTTACTGGGACAAAAATAAATTCAGTGTGTTGGTGCAATAAGATGTGCAGAACGTAGAAACACTGTTAGAACTATACATGAGGCATAAAGCTGGATAGTGGAAAATCTAAAATTGTGAAAAGTGGCTACGTAAAATATTGCTCTTTGAGCATAATTTAAAGAAAGTAAGAATGATTTTAGAGCACTACCCCATGAGGTAATGCAATACGTAAGAAAACATTGTCATAAAGCCACATAGATCTGTTAAATCAACTTATAATCGGCTACGATATGTAAATTCCTAAAAATATAAATTAATTTACCCACTCTGGTGCATACATATACACATCAATGTGTTTACGCTAATTTCGATTTGTGTCAAGTGTAACATCCAGATATTTCGTGAGGTCGGCTTTAATTAAAGTTGGGCAAGTACATCAAAAGTTCCACAGCTGTGTGCATAAATATTTAGGTTAGTGGGCGAAAGGTCAGTCAGTGTACTACTTGATTAGTTGCTGTTACAGGCCTAAAACCGAATTAGATATTTTATTAATCTATTGTTAAATGTTATTTCTAATATATTTGAAAGTCCTGTTAGTATTCCCATCGGTCTATAGTGGATAAAGCAATTTCAGTCACCATATTTAAAAACAAAGTAACCAATGTATTTTTATGCAATTCAGGGAATACTCTTTTAGATAAGCATAGCTGAAAAATATGTGCTAACGGAGGAACTAGTAGGTTTTTAAATGACTTAAGTATGTAATTAAGTATATTATCCCAACAAACATCACAGGTATCTTTAAGGCCTTTTAAAGATTTTAAAGAAAGAAGGAAATGTTTTTGTAAGATTTATAAGGTAAGATCGTCGTGACTTTAAAGTACTTTCTGCTATATTTTTACCCACATTAGTGTAATAACTGATTATTTTAGTCCTTGCATCTATATCTATATGTATATTTTTGTTGGGAATAGATCAATCGTTGGCTCATCTTTTTTTGATTTATAGATATTATTTTTGTTTTATTTTCCAGACATGTTTACAAATAGTAGTCAGTAAAGTCCCTGCTTTACAAAAAGCAGGGACTTTACTATTATTTCTTTTATATTGTTTTTTTTTTATAGAAAATTATTGCAGAATATTTGCACATTTTATATGTTACAGAAAGTACTTCATTACTAGGTGAGGTTTTAGATCTAAAGTACAGTTTATATCTGTGTTTTATGAAGCGAACGAGACAGGGTGTTATTATATTTCCTAGACATTTCAGCACTATACTTTTATTTGTAGCTGTTGTAATGAATTTATGAAATGGTTTAACGAAATATCTGCATCGTTTGAATTATGCCAAATTAATTGATCCTATGTCGTTTTTCAGTTACCTCATACTGAGTTCTGTATAGCTACATGCAGTTTTTTCTAGGTAAAGATGTTTGTAATATTCATAAAACGTCTTGATAAGCGTCGAATTGGTTACGAATGTTTTGATTGGTATATTCGATTTTATAATATAATTATCTAAGCATGAGCCGTTTTGATGCTTGGGATGCCAACATGTTAGTAAAAGTACATGTTTAATTCTAAGACATTACAGTATTTTAGATTCAGGGAACTTGTGTTGATGCCAACATATTAGTAAAAGTACATGTTTAATTCTAAGACATTACAGCATTTTAGATACAGGGAACTTGTTCAAACATTTGTTAAAAGATAATAATAAGAAAATATGGCCTCTTACTGTTAATTTCATTTAAAAAGTCAGTCGCTCAACCAGTTATTGAGAAAACTATGCTCTACGATAATATACTTATTCGAATACTTAATCGAATATATATATATATATATATATTTTTTTAATTTTCTTTTGTCTTGCCCACTATGAGCTATGTCGGTAGCCTACGTTATATATATATATATATATACCGTAGGCTACCGACTATATTATATATATATGTATATATGAGCGAGCTACGAGCTTATATATATATATATATAGACAAAAGAAAATTAAAAAAATCTCGAATGGAAACAGCACATTGTAAGACGTCCATAAGGTAGAAAGGCGATCTTATAAGGAGCTAAAGGTCGAAATTAGCTGCAAGCCGCTTCCAATCGGTCGGTCTGTCAGTGGAAATCCTATGATTGAAATGATCATGAACACTAACAACATGTGAAGTTCATAGCTAACCTCTTTCAGGCGATGCTAAATTTGAGAGTAATTAAGAAAACTTTTAGTCTAGCAGCTCCGTATTTAACAATGAATGAATGAACATTTTATCTGGTTTAGTAAATAAAGTAAATTTTGTACTTTTTTATTCTAAATTAATTATTATGTATATACATACGTATTCTTGCTTTATACATCGCGTTAATACATACTGAATACAAAAGCGACATCTATTACAGCTAACACGAGAGTATGCTACTGCTTAACTGAATGAAAATGTGTTCACTTGTAATATGTCAAATTTGTACATGATATTAAAAAGCGTCCCTTGATACAGTATAGATGTTTTGAAAAATGAAACTATCGTATCCTATATAAATAGAAAACTATTGTAGATGTACATATCTTGGCGCATTAGTCCTTGTGATACATAAAGTATCTACGCGCGATGAGGCTTTTTTCTCAGGCTTTTATTAATTAATTTTATATCCTTTTCTATTAAAGAAAGGAAAAAGGATAGCTACATACTTACAAATCAAAGATTGATCACAGTAATAAAAGTAACACAACGTAGCAGAAACAAAATACTACTAGTACATCTACTCAACTATTGTTCTTTATAGGGTTGAAATGACCTCGTTTGGTTTTGCGACTCGAATACAAATATTTATATATCGAACCTTCTTAAAACAAAAAAAAAAGAAAGCAAAAAGCATTTATTTTGTGAAGAGCTTTATCAAAAATATTCTGTATAAATTCTTATTTTTAAAATAAATTTTCTTCTTCCACGCAATTGCACGTCACTTACTGAAGTTGGCACCGCTCAGCGTTTATGCTGAATGGCACCGGCAAAAGTAATTACGGCACGCCAAACAACTCTGAATTTCAGTGGTGACCATGTGGTTAATATATTAATATAATTTTTGTCATGACGATATACTTTTGTACTTTATATGTGCACTGTTTCTGTGTCTTTAATAAGTAAAATATTATATAATATCCAAATACAAATGAATAAGATTTAAAAAAATATACCAAATTTTGTATTTGTTCCATGCAACAATAGTGCGCCTTTCCTGCGAGTAACGCGTCATCGGCAAGTGACGTAAATGCTGAAAACCCCAAACTTCCGGGACGCTTGAAAGTCGTCAAGCTATATATATGTTAGACATAAATACCGCGCTTGCTTCCCTCTTGAGTTTTGGGAGCTTACACTGGTATGACCAGGTTGCCAGTCCTACGTGGAGTGTTGTTTGTGTTAAATATAAAATGAAAGTTAAAATAAAAGTGTTAAGAGAGGGGCTGCAGAATACTAGCCTCACGAAGATCAAATTAATTCCAAATACAAGTGTTCTTTGTTGAAAATGGCACTATTGATCCTATAAGGCAATATTTTTTGTACAAATTGAGCATTTTTTTGACTAGTTTGGTTATATCTACCAAACTCATACAAGCAAACTACGCATGGCGCTACCACGACCAACTCGAATAGAAAATAGGTACAATCGTGACTTCGTATATTAAAACTTAAAACAACCAAAACTCACTGTGTGCATTGAAACATAAACACGAAATTACCAACACAAATACTAACGTTTGTAGTTAGCTTAGAAGCTAATCATTCGATTTACCAGCAACATCAACACTAACCAAATTTTGATTATGATTTCCTCAATTATGTAACTTATATCTTCAAAGGTTAAAGCTCTGTTCTGTTACGTAATAAGGGAATGACGAGTAAGAAAGGATGGCTAGTTTAATGTTACATAGAGAAAATGTAAATGAAACTTCACTAAGCCGATTGGTAGCTAATAAGCCGTGCAATGATATTACGTACACAAGCTTCTACACACACATGCATTCTCCATTTTAATATGCACACACTCATTGGTTGAAAAAAAAAAACTTTAAAAAGTTAGGCAGTAAAGCGGGCGTATATCAGTATATATAGTTATCTTTATACTAGTTTTTTTTTAATTACATATTGAAAAAGCCGTGACGTTGCCTATTGAAAGTAGTGAAGCTTTCTTAAATTAAAATAATTCTTAATTAATGCTTCTTCAAGAAATATACTATGTCTATAATTCATATTGTATTTCTACAGAGTATACAAAAAAAAGTGAACTTAACGAATGAATAAACTTAATATATTTTCTGTTCAAGAAGGACAATACTCAATATTTACAAAGATGTTATTAGAGTGTAATGTGTTGTTCTCGGTAGAATAGGCTTATACCATCTGTTCAAGATAGTGTACTGAAAAGTGATTAGCGGATGGGACTGTTATCTATTAAACAGTATATGAGTATATATAGTTCCACATTGTCCGGCAACAGGCTATTACGTATGTGAGATGTGTGTACGTGGGCCCCTTATTACGTAAGTGGGATTTAATTATGGTTGACAAAAAGTGAGTGTTTCTGCCTACCGCTTCGGTGATATAAATGTGAAAGTATGTACCTATGTTATATACATACATATATTTAAAGGTCAAAGAGGGTTTGCATAAAAATATTTTGGTGTATTAATAAATTAAAAGAGTAAAATAGAAACTACAAACATAGATGTCTATATATGTGTATGTATAAGTTATATATCAATTGAAAGTAGATACCGCATATAGAAACGTGTTTTAATTTATTACAGTTTTAATATATATATTTTATTTCATGTAAATAAAGGATTTTTTAGTTTAGTTTCAAAATAATATTAGCGTTTATGTGTAGTTATAATATAATTATAGTAATTAAATTATTATAAGTACAATAGGAAGTATATTGGTAAATTAACTGTAAGTACTTAATAAAACCAAAATAAGGTTATTAAGAAACAGAAAAGGGCAATGGGCTCGGTTAGAAAACCTCTTCGTTCGCTGATTACTAATATCGATGCTGTGATATGTTGACTAAAAAAGCGCTGATTGATAATAAATCAGTTTTATTTACTAGCTAGCTAAACTGCGGGGCGTTCTTATGTATAAACAATTTATGTAGTTGTGATTTTAAACCGACAATAGTTTGTAGTTGTAGATCAATTTTACTTGTAGCGATAATTTAAAGAGAATTAAAATGCTAATTGAGTTGGATCTTTAAACATTATGTGTGTACTCCATTTAATTGCTATGAATATTTGCTATTAATTAATTCATTTACTGCAAATAAATAATATCCGTTTAAAGTTCTGATTCATTTCAATGTCACTATCAAAAGGATTTTAATTTCTTATTCAATGACATTAAAATCTGAAAAAAAAGACTCTCAAAATTTAGTCTTTAGGGCCTCCAGTTTTGATTGCAAAATAGACGAAAAACTCAGTCTCAGTAGGGTGGTTGAATATTTGTAACAATCTTAAAATTTGTGACACATTAATGTGTCAGTACTATTTTCTGCAGGAAGGATTTGATACTGGTGAACACATCAAGTAGAAGCTGGTTTTCTTCTTGCTATTTTAAATTCAGTTCAATCATATGTTTTCTCAAATCAACACAGAATCCACAGCCATTCGTTATTTCCTAATTCTGTAATCGCGTGCTATGGCTATAAACGTCTGAATTCACTCCAATCGGAAATCAGGACGACCGATAAAATTTCAAGTTAAGACAGCTTGGCAGAATCATCTGACTATGTATTTTAAGTGTATTTGCATAGTTAGTGTTAGGTTATGTACTTAATATCATGTATTTTTATTGTGGTAGAGCAATGCTTATCCAGGAATGGGCGGGCTCGACCGGTGCGATACCACGAACTTACAGGACACCGATTATGAAGTGATGCTTTCGTTGCATTTCCCCGAAATTAAGGAGGTTCCCAGAGGCCCAACTCCATTTCTCCTCAAAAATCTAACTATCATCTTACAGTTAGAATGTAAGTCACATATTGCATATATTTTTGTTAACCCCTACAACTAAGAAGAAGATACCAACATGGTTTAATAATACCTAATTAACTTCAGTGCGATCATTACATACAAAACAACTAAAATAATGCACAATGCCTAAGATGGATCAAGTCAGGGTTCGTGTGGCTTAGAGCCAAGAAGCCACGAGCCAAGATTACCATGTGACGTTAGATTTAATGCATCGGAAGATCGTTTATATTGTTTTAGTTCTAATTTAGGTACACTATTATACTAAAACCGTAGAACTTGTAGATAGTTATAAAATGATTTTAACTTTAAACAGTCTCTTTTGTGATTTATCTTTCGCTGGTAAAGGACTAGAATCTCCCTTCAACAGGCAGTTGAAGGGAGATTCTAGTACAGGTTTGTGACACTGGCCTTCTCCTAGTACCTCCTAATTATCGTACTTTTAAATCCGTGCTGGTGGATGGTAATAAGCTTATCCCTATAACATTAGTATGGCTAAATTCAAAATGACAAAATGAAGATGATTACACACACCTGCCTAAGCGGGCGTGAGCGTATGTGCACACGTATGTTATCTTATGACTACGGGTGGAGCTTTTTCAATTGTTGCTTTGAGGAACTATTCAACGGAGAAGGAAAAACTACGGGATGAAATAGGCTGTTTTTTCTTCTTATTTTTTATATGTATCAAATAAAATACAGAAGATCCAATTTAATCCTTCGTATAAATAGCATTCTTAAGAAACTAAGGTTTGTAGTAAGTGCTACAAGTAGTCTACCTATATACTTTAAAATAATGACACTGTAACATATATTGAGGTTATAGCGTCAGCAAATTTAATACATTTACTTATTGTCACTTATCGCAGCGTAGTCTAGTCGAGGAAAAGCTACCAGCACGACAGCCACCTTTAATTCACTTCATTTGGGTCAAAATAAGAAAAACTTGAACACACTGTATAAGTACATTTTTATTTGCCTGACCACGGTACATTGACCACGGCCATTAGATATCTTATTTTTAACATAGAATGCAAAAGCTTAAATTATTATTATTATATTTATTATTATTTACCTAGTTTACAAACTATTAAAGTAATATGCTGAAGTAATGAAAAATATTTATTTAGATCATTTCTAGTGATCATGATTTTATACGTAAGAAGAGTTGTGAAAATTATTCATGCTCTTTTTTACAGCATTCTTTGAAATCGAAAACGTTGAATCGTAATGTGTCAGTATCGATATTTAAATAAATTGAGTACGTGTCATTTATCAAGGCTCACATAAATTCGTAACGCAACCTAACAAATTCAAAAGACAGAGTAGATATTCTTTGAAGTATACGAATTTCTTTTTACTTTTACGAAACGAAATTCGATTTATAATACCGGTTTATGAATGTTTCAAAATCTAAATAAAATAGAATACTGGAAAAGCTTCCAAAAGAAGTACATTATTCGAACAATATATGAATATATTCGGCGATAAAAGAAAGTAAAATTTTATGCGAAATCATAAGGTTCAAATATATTAAAGTGAAAAGATATTTCTTTTGACCTACCAAAATGCCTCCACTCTGCCCGATCGAAAAAATTAATAGAGTCCAAGAGTCATCAGTATCATTGCAAGTGCAGTCAATGCGGCATGGTCTTAACTATGGCGGCCTTGAGATACATTTTGACGCCCCGCATAAAAGACCAGGGATCAAAGTGGGGTAACGCGTGAGCTGGTAGGAAACTCCAGGCTTTAACCGATAGGCACAAGAAGGATGAGCCGAACCGTTTGGTTCGAAATAGTATGTTTTCCACTTTAAAACGGTGACCCCTCAGACCAGTCAGTGTTGTCGTGTAGAGAAAAAGGGAATGTGGGACCAATTGGAAGAGCTCGTCAGAACACTTTCCAGGTTGTAGGCGATAGAGAACTGCCATAAACGCGATATTTCTTCGCAACAGCAGAGCCTGAAGAGATTCGGTGTACTCAAGACTGTCAATAATACGAACTGCGCGCCGCTGTAGCCGATTGAGAACATCAAGCAAATACTGCAAACATGAGAACTGTATTCCATACCTTAGGGATGCTCTCGATGTATTCACGCGGGTTGAGATCCCTGCAAATGTCTATACCCAAGACAATATTCTATCTTGTAGCGACAGTTGAGTATTCTGAAGAGTAGGAAGGGGAAGAAATGGAGACTTTTTGTTTGTATCCTTCGGTATGGATATTTGCCGGGATCTCAATCCGCGCGATTACATCGAGGGGACTACACGTGCTAGCCTGAGGAGTCACCGTTTGAGCGTCGAAAATATACGTACCCAAACTAAACGGTTTGACTCTTCTTTCCGGTGCCAATCGGTGAAAGCCTGGAATTCCCTACCAGCGCACGTGTTTCCTTACCACTTTGATCCCGGGTCTTTTAAGTGGGGCGCCATAGTGTGGGACACCATGCTGCATTGACTAGATATGCAATGAGGATGGTGACCACCACTCTTTAGACTCCGCTTATTGTTTTCCATCAGGCAAAGTGGAGTCACTATGGTAGGCTAACACACATTAGCCATCGGCGGGGGAGGCCGCGACCTCCCGTCTCATCATTTGTGTAATCTCTATCGGTACTATACTACCAGTACTCATTACCAACGAGGGAATTAAACCCCCGCTCTCCACGTGAGTTTTAACGTTATATTATATCGCTGGTCTTCCCATAGCCACCACCAACTAATGGTTTACCAGCGATCTGACTTCACCAGCAGATGACATAAGCCCGTTAAGTATCAGCATATCTCGTACCCTGAATTAGAACTCGAATTCCATAATTAGAAGTTTCACAAGGCGCCTAATAGTCATAAATCACTTTTTAAGGTACCTAAACCAATACCAATCCCATAGATACACATAACAGCACCATCATACCCACAAACAAAACACGTACAGTACATTCGCATTCGCTTTTGTGGTTTTAATTTAAAGTGTTACAACAAATTAATCTTTTGGTTTTTAAATGCTGCTCTAAATTAGACACGAATTATCTTTCTTTTTTATAACTTTAAGGGGAAGGACACTTACATTTGTAAAACCTACAATCATATTTTTTTGTGAGTGGATGTAAGTTTTGTGCTGCCGCTGTCTTTCTTCTCCTCGGACGCATAGGCCAATCAAGTGGAAGATAGATAGATGTAGCGCAAGCGTACAATAAGCGTAACGGGGCAATGTGCGTAAGTCATCCTTTTTCGTGCGTGCAGCCGGCGGTTCAGATAATATTATGAGCAACATCCTTTAGTCGTACTATTTCATTTTTTTTTTTTGTACTATAAGGAGACAGACGAACAGACGGGTCACCTGATGGTAAGTGACACCTCCGTCCATGGACACTTGCAACTCAAGAGTCGCAAGTGCGCTGCCTGCCTTTGAGGGTGATGAGGGATGGGGGATGCAGGGAGCGGAAAGAAGAGAGGAGGGATGAGAAGATGGAAAAAGGAGAAAGGAGACGAGGGGAGAGAAAGGGGGGGGGGGGGGGAATTGGGCCTCCGGAAACCTCACTCAATTCGGGGAAATGCAACGCAAGCGTTACTTCACAACCAGTTTTCTGTGAGGCCGTGGTATCGCACCGGTCGAGCTGGCCCATTCGTGCCTCAGCATGGCTCTACCACTGAATTTGATTTCTATTCACAGGTACCCTGAGATGTACATAAGATATGTATACATATTATATTTTTAAACATAATATGGGACATTAATCAACCCATGTATAAGACAAGTTAATTTTCATTTAATTTAATTTATTTCATAAACAAAAATAGATTTGTGTCGAAATATAAGAATAGATAGACCATTAACATAACATAACTATTGTACTTACACTTTACCAAAAACAACGATACATAAATATCTATTTTAATTCATTATTATTACAAAAACAAGAACACATACAAATATGTCAAATTTTCTTAATTATTACATGTCAAAATTACTTAACAGCGTTCAGTTATTTGTAGACAAAATACGTATTCCCATATTTTTAAAAAAGCTGTTTGATTTCGGGTCCGATAAAGGCCCTTTATCGAGAAGCGGTACGAACTGTCGCGTCGGCATCAGTCTCTGCATTGTTTACCTTTCCGATTTGCAGTAACTCAAGCGTAAATAGTTTATCCTTAGTTCAACATTAGATTTCCAAAAATAAATATTAAATTATATTCAACTGCTGAATATTATTTCTTGGAAATTCATTTACATATTCGTGTCCTGCGACCTAGTTTATACTGAACAGACTACGACTTCATGCCGTGCTACGTGTCGTAGCAAATTGCTACAACGTCGGGCTTTACATGGTGTACAGAGGCAGTTTTATATTGTTTCATTCACTAACTTCGCAAAACACAACTAATATTTAAAACCCACAATATTTTATGGCAAGACACCCTACAGATGTAGATATACAGCCATCGGTATATCGTGGAAAGGGTAAGCAGAGCCGCTTCAAAGGCTTACATTTCAGCAAGGATAACAAAAAGAGACTCCACCGAGAAGCACACGGCTAAATTAAATTATTGGTATGACAATCAACTTTAAAATTAATACTTCTTGTTATTACTAATATTAATACATGTTTCAAAATTAGCAATCCGATTAAAAAATAAAATCTCGAAGAATTAATTTCTTATTAAATACTAAGAGAAACATATTTTATGTTAAGGATTTTTAAATAAATACTAATTTTATAAAGATATTTTTAGGAAAATAAATGTGTAGTTCTTTCTATAAACCACAACTTGTTCCACATGTCAAATAAAAAAAAAATAACAAATGAAATGAAAAAAAATTAGATGTGTTTCAAATATTAATTTGAAACACATCGTTTTTTTGTAGGCCCACCGCTTACTCTACAAGAAATTTATTTTATTGTAAATATTTATATAAAACAAATATGATAATTTCTTTTGTAACACCTTGTTGGTATAAGGTAATGCAACTTGTTTGAAACTACCCTTGAAAGATAAACGAGTATCAAATTGGTAATATCCTATACAGCGGTAGATCCATACTTAGGCATGAATGGGCCGGCTCGACCAATGCGATACCACGGTTTCACAGCATACCGGTTGTGAAGCAACAGTTTTGAAGAAATTCAACGCAAGCGTTGCATTTCCCCGAAATTATCAAGGTTTCCGGAGACCCAACTCCACTCCTCTTTCCTCAACCCTCATCCTCCTCTCTTCTTTTTCATCTCCCTTCATCACCCTCAAAGGCAGGCAGCGCACTTACGAGTCTTGAGTTGCAGCTATCCATGGGCGGACTGTTGGCACTTACCATCAAATGACCCGTCCGTTCGTCTGTCCCGCTATAGTATGAAAAAGAAAAACAAAGTTCACATACATCACAAACATATGAAGTCTGTAAGTTTATTGACATCAGCTCTGTGAGGTAAGAAATAAAAGGAGGAGGCACCGTATGGTATATACTCAATATTTTTTTAACAACTTGCTTAAATAAAAATGTTGTAACACTTAATTATTAAAGAGCTCGAAATATAATTCCGAGACAGATTAGATGGATGATCGACTAATATTTTTTTAATGTAAGGTGGCTCATTTTGCAGTCAAATACAAATATTTAATAAACTATGAATAAAAGTGTTTTAATAAGAGAAGTACAATACAACCAAACACAAGCACTCTACGAAACAAGCTTTGATTAAAAATGTTTCAAACTAAAATCCAATAACGCTCAGAAAGTGTTTTACTAAACATCCTTTGACAAATAGTTAACAGCATTAAATATTAAATATTTAATGCGGCTTACTATTTTATATTTAACTTCGATATTAAATTTAAACGGGTATTTCGTAGAGGACTCGGGCTTACCGACAACAGCCAGCTCAAGTTACGAATATAAACATGCGACTCTGTTCAGCATAATCTATCAATATAAGCAACATCCCTTTTCATGTATTCTCTTCTCTTCTTACCTACATATCAATATACTCCAAATATTACCGTCTTGACTTCCAAAAGGCTTACCGTTTTACGTAAAATTTACCTATACCTTTACCTTTACACGTGTAACTGTAACTTTAACTTTAACTTTAACTTTAACTTTAACTTTAACTTTAACTTTAACTTTAACTTTAACTTTAACTTTAACTTTAACTTTAACTTTAACTTTAACTTTAACTTTAACTTTAACTTTAACTTTAACTTTAACTTTAACTTTAACTTTAACTTTAACTTTAACTTTAACTTTAACTTTAACTTTAACTTTAACTTTAACTTTAACTTTAACTTTAACTTTAACTTTAACTTTAACTTTAACTTTAACTTTAACTTTAACTTTAACTTTAACTTTAACTTTAACTTTCAGTGGTAGAGCCATGCTTAGGCACGAATGGGCCGGCTCGACCGGTGCGATACCACGGCCTCACAGAAAACCGGTTGTGAAGTAACGCTTGCGTTGCATTTCCCCGAATTGAGTGAGGTTTCCGGAGGCCCAATTCCCCCACCCCTCTCTTTTCTCCCCACATCTCCTTTCTTTTTCCGCTCCCTGCATCCCCCATCCCTCATTATCCTCAAAGGCGGGCAGCGCATCGGCAGATTGAGATCTAAATCTAGAAATACTAAGAAATGTAAATAATCTCGGGTAATGGTGTATGCCCTATGGGATAGATGACCACAGGACCTACCCACTCCCGTTTATCCCGTGAAAATACAAAACGTTTCTGTACATTTTTGTCTATTATTAAGGAATTATGATTCCTTAATAATAGACAAAAATGTACAGAAACGTTATTTAAAATTATTGAATAAAAGGCGTCGACTTTGAGGCGATGCGCCGATCCTCGTTACGGTAAATTTCGAAGTACCTAAGCAAGCGCTGTCGATCGCACGGCGCGGACGTCGACAGCCAACGGGTATCAAGAAACTCAACTCTTATGATATAAACAGAAACCTCAATTCACCTTGTTTTTATGGACCTAAGCAGAAGCCTCAAGTTTGCCTTATAATGAAATAGTTTTTCATTTGCATCCCGCTGACACTGAACACTACAGACTGACTGAGACTGACACTGAGAACAAAAGTCTCACACGTTTCATATCACAGAAAGACAAACAAAGGCCCGAGCTCGTCTGTCCAGTGCATAAGGTATATAGATATTTATGTCTGAATTAACTACGGTTCAATATATGGTATTCAATGAAATGCGTTAGTTTATTTATCTATGACTAATGTACTAATTATATGTCATGGGTCTCATAATGGGGGTCCAATAGAACAATCTTGCATGTGCCAAAATTCTATGTTCGTATTGAGGATCCAATAACAATTTGATCATCAATCAAACCCAAGACCTGACAAATCAAACAGTGTATTTGAAATTAGACTATTATTAACGTGGTCTGTTAGAATTTACAGATATAATGAAATAAGTTGGTTGACATTAACAGTGACTATGAAAATCATTTTCGAGCTAGTTGTGCTCGAAAATAAAAAAAAAACAAAAAAAATAATAAAAAAAAACAAAAAAAAAAAACAAAAAGCTAAAATGGAGGTGGGCTGGGCACATCGCCCGCAGTACAGACAAGAGATGGACTAAGCGAGTCACTAAATGGAAGGGACCTAGTGGAAAAAGGAACAGAGGAAGACCTAAAGATCGATGGCTCGATGAAATTAAAAATACAGCCGGCGTAGACTGGATGACGAAGGCGGCAAATCGAAAATTATGGAAAAAGTTGGAGGAGGCCTATATCCGGAGAGGAGCCATGCCCTAAACACACTTTTTATATATATGTATATATGTATATATACATATATTATGTAGTCAAAGTTCAATGTAATGTGCATGGAAATAAAAAAGGCTTTATTATTATTATTATTTATTATTATTATGAAAATCATAGACTAACACATATCTGGCTTCTATCCCTCGAAGGTCACAAAAACACTCAGGACCATTTTGACTTTATTACATTACGTGTGACGTGTTACGTGTGTGTAAAAGTTTAAGTTTTAAACTTTGTCACGAGTGAATTCTACATCTGTTAGGCGACAGACTGGGATATCTATCGCCCTAGCGACGACCACGTGTTCAAAATCTCTCTCTAAATACGAAGGGGGGCGGGGGGACTCCACATACCATATAGCCTTGCTCAAAAGGCGGCCAAGTCTGCCGGGGTACACAGGGACTTCCTTTCTCCCTAGAAAAAGTACAAATAAGGACATCCATAATAATAATAATAATGGAAAAATACAAAGGAAATATTTATCAAGATGACAGACGTCGTCACATCACCAACCACCACCAAATTGAAATAGAAATAAATATATAATGATAACAAGAGCAAAAGCCAGACACAGAGATGCACACCCTCTACCTCCGGATTTGTCGCAAAGCTCCGTCTCGTAGCCTCCATCGCACACAACAGTGAGATCGGCGAGCAATGAGACGTCGAGCTCCACTTTCAGCGAGGCAGGGGAGAGGCCGGCCACCGTCGTGTTTAGGACCCCGAGGACAACTGCCCTCGATCAGGGTCCCCGCTGCCGGTGGTGATGTGCGCCGCATGAAATGGACTACTTCTATGAATGAAAATGTCATGCGGGCATATTATCGGGCTTCGGAGTTGGGAACTAACCTTACTGCGTACCGTGTTCGTTTGGTGTCTCTGTTTCAGGAGTTTGAGCCAGCTGTCAACGTATTAGCACAACGATTATCGGATCAAGTGCGAGCTATACAGCGCTGTCACCTGCTTGCTGATACCGTACTTGAGAGGTTACGCTCTGACGTAAGGAATAGTTTGGCTATCCCGTCTTCATCACACACTGTGCATTTGGTGACAAACAATACACCACACTTAATGTCCATATTACCTGTTGATGAAGTTGTGGAGAGTGAAGCTATATCTGTAAGTACCCAATACAATGAGAGACTAAGGAGTACTTTGGAAGATACGATTCTGGAATATAGATCTATGAATCATCAGATTGGGGCCACGTTTATCCCGTTTGCCTATGAATAAAAAAAATAGCGCTAATGTGTGCCCTGGATTCACTGTTATTATATATATATATTTAACTATTTGGATAACAGTGAAAATCTTAGTGATACGCACTCTATTCTGTATTGTGCGGCTGTTGCAGTATGTCGAGTAGCTGGAGTAAAATTTTCAATAAATATCGATACTACTAAATGTAAACCTGCTATGCCAGCCTGGCAGTACAGAATTGAATACGTATCGACGTATCGCCTAGACTAGGACACTCATTGGTAAGCTAATCAGCTTTCGATCAGGCAATATGCGACCAAGAGTGATGCGCTTTGTGAAACAGGCATTCTTGGGTACTGACATTAGTCCTCAACAATACATGTCATGTGTCACAGAGCGCATAGACTTTCTAAACAAAAAGTTTATGCATGGGCAAATAGGATTAAAAGTTACAAAAAGCGAGTCGATCGATTTAATCAGAATCGTAAGTTCCAAAGGAATGAGAGGTGGGTTTACCGAAAATGGGAATAACCTGATCCATGTGTGAGTTTCTTACATCTATTCCGAGAGTAAAAATTACAACTCATTTAAATAAAATTCGATCATTTCTGTTTCTCATAATGGATGTAGGAGCGGGACTCGTGGCACCAAAGAGCTCCTTATCATGGATATAGCCATTAGCCAACAAGTAATCGTAATCGCAAGAATCTGGCGACATGTGGGATAGATTACAAGAAGGCCGATGACTCTGTTCCACGTACATGGCTGTTGAGGGTGCTTGACTTGTATAAAATTGATGCAACTCTATGCACTTTCTTGAAGTCATGCATGGGGCAATGGAGAACGGTTCTTCGTTATCCAGGATGTCGGCAGATTATAGCCAATGATGTACCATTAGAGATCGAGCGAGGCATATTTCAAGGGGATAGTTTGAGTGCCTTGTGGTTCGGTCTAACTTTGAATCATCTCAGCACTCTGTTAGAGGGTTCAGGGCTAGGCTTTAAGTTGCGAAAAGACTATCAAGTTATATCATACTTTCTATATATGGATGATTTGAAACTATTGGCCCTAATAAATTGCAACTGACAGCGTTACTAAAGGTGACTGAAAACTTTAGTAACTCTATCAAGATGGAATTTGGTGTAGACAAGTGTGCAGTCATGCTAATAAAGAAAGGCGTAGTAGTAGAATCTGAAGGAGTTGAACTTTCAGATTCAACTAAACTTAGATCTCTTTCTGTTGCTGAAACCTACAAGTATCTGGGTATATCACAGTCATTGGGAGAATACCTGAGTCTAGTGTGAAACAGGCATTGCGGGACCGATTTTTGACCGCCTGAAAAAAGTACTTAAAAGTCTTTTACCGCCTGATGGTAACAAGATACGTGCCTGCAATAGTTGGGTTATACCAGTTCTCCCGTATTCCTTTGGTATGCTCAGATGGACTCAGACTGAACTAGATGCTATTGATAGGAGAGTCCGTACACTGATGACTGCATTTCGAATGCACCATCCACGGTCATCGGTAATGAGATTATATGTCCCGCGAAAGTTTGGAGGTCGTGGTCTTTTAAGCATTAAGACCTACTACACCGATGTAGAAGTGCATCGTAATGTTGTAGCAGTGAACAATGACTTACTCCGCTCGGTCTGGCTAAAGAGAACTGGCGCAAACCTGTAGCACAGTACCAATGATCGCACGGAGGTATGGAAGGGCAAAGAGCCCCATGGTCGGTTCTATCGGGCCCTATATGGACCTGATGTAGACGTAAAAGCTTCTCCTTTTTGGCTACGGTGTGGTGATCTTTTTGGAGAAACTGAAGATTTTGTCTTTGCAATTATTGATGATGCTGTTATGACGAATAACTATCGGAAATTTATTCTGAAAGACGGTACGGTCGACATATGTCGGGAATGCCACCGTCCCGGTGAATCTATCAGGCATATTATTTCTGGTTGTTCTCGTCTTGCGAACGGTGAGTATTTGCATAGACATAACCAAGTGGCCAGAATAGTACATCAACAACTTGCCCTTTAATACAATCTTGTGAGTTTAGAGGTGCCATATTACAGGTATGTGCCCGACCCAATTCTCGAAAATGGTCGTGCTACATTGTATTGGGATCGATCTATCATCACTGACAGGACTATAATTGCCAATAAGCCTGATATAGTCGTGATAGACCTATTAGAGCGCCGCGCAATGATTGTCGATATTGCTGTTCCTCATGACGATAATCACGTGAAAGTTGAAAAAGATAAACAAATAAAATATTTGGATTTGTCTCACGAGATTGTCGATATGTGGAATATCGATTCGGCGATCATTGTTCCGATAATCGTATCTGCTCACGGATTAATAGCTAAGAGCCTCGACCAACACCTTAAGAGGCTCTCGTTAGATGGTTGGATCAAGGGACTGATGCAGAAGGCAGTTCTCCTTGACACGGCCCGCATTGTCAGGAGGTTCCTATCTTTGGAGCCCTAACCACCCTGTCCCTGTACCCGATGTCATTGGTCTACTATTTTTATATTTTTAAATGTATTTTATATTTATATTGTATATTTAAAATGTAATTTATATGTATATTAAGTAGAATGAAGAGATAATAATAATAATAATATACACTTTCAATATAGTCCTTTGTGAGAGTCTGGCATCTGCACTAGGAAACCCTGTCACACAGATTACCACATAGATTACGTCATAAGAACCGATGACGGAACACTGTGTGAATTTAGTCGGTTCAAATGGGGGCTCCCATTAGCCACGGTAAGGGGATGACACGTAGGGATTTCAGCACAAAAAAAAACTTAACTAATTCTATTTGGTTCAGTGTAGAGATGTCAAAGACGTGCTATGGTATATACCTACGTGAGTATAGGTTTACTTAATGCTTGTGCCAAACTGAATAAATCAAATTTGACTACAGTGCGGAATAAAATTGGGAACACCTTGTACCCCCACGTACTTCTCTTCTTTATCCACTCATATACATATGTATAGTTGTATGCTACCCACTAGTTATTTGAATATAGACATGAGAAATGAACCAACAGCATTCACACATTAATCTTAATCTTTAATCCTTGGAGGCGAACATTAACAACAAAGTTCTATTCTAGGAAAATCTTAATCAAAAACTTTAATATAAGAATCTACATAGTGCTACCATTTATAAACGTGAAATACTGATATATAACGAAACATTTCGAAAGCTAATTTGCTTAAATATTCCACCGTTGCAGTATTTGTTCTTGACACTCGCACAAAACACGCAATTACTATGAAGTTATATAAAAGAGTTGAAAATAATTGTATAACAACTAGCTATAGATAAAGTTTTGTTGACATTTAAATAAATTTATTATCCGCGTTTAATGACACTTTCCAATTCCTTTGCGCAATACGTTAAAGTGAAAAACCTGCAATTTAAAAACTTATTCATAATTTCCCTGGTAAATTCTGATTTGGTTACAAGCGGACTACCGCAGGACTAAACATTTTTTAGTCTAAGAGACGGCGGAAACCGGAGATAGGCGAACGATCTCCGGCCTCCATGAGCGCTGGCCCGGGGGTAACGGGGGAGCTGTCTGTTACCTTAGCAACCTGAGACGTTGGCGCGACGTGTTCCGCGCGTGCCTCTCTAAACTGAAGAGGGAGCCAAGCCTCTACACGGTGTGGCACCTGTTGAGGTGGCCAAGGTCTGCAGGGTTTTCTAGAGGCTTCCTTGTTAGGGTATTCCCGGGTCCCTAGCAATATTCTTTGTAACGAAACACCGTGTGGTACATACCACCTCTCCGTTAGCTCCGTAGGGGTTTCCACACGAGTAAACACTTTAAAAGAAATAAAATATAAAAATTTAAATCATTAGACCAAATTGGCGGAAAAAGCACTTAACCTACATTGTAACGTGGTGGAGTGTGGCCGCCTTGTTCTAGACACGTGTTCGGCCAGGAAAACGAACTATTGGAGAGAAATTAGAACACTAGGTCACGAAATTTCGCAGCTTTTAATAACATGGCTGTTACCAGTTAAAGGGAGGTGAGAGTTCGACATAGGATAGGCTTCGAGAGGCTTCGATTGCAGTCCGAAGGGGATAATCTAGACACTTAAATTGGTGCTGCGGACGGGAAAAAAAGGACTGCGCTCGGTCCTTCGTCCCTTACATAGCGCCGCACATTTGGTGACCCGACTGATTTGCTGCCTATCCCGTAAAAAATAAATACAGACGAATATAGAACCTCCTCCTTCTTTAAAGTTCTTTTTTTTTTAAAGCGAGTCAGTGTCACATACCTATAACTGGATCTATATAGTGCCGGTAAGTCAGAGCCTTTTAACATGTACCTAATTTTACTTTAGTTTGTCAAATGACCTTTGTCTGTTTAAATAGAAAATGAAATTCTAATTTCGGGTACAATTGAGAAAATAATTTAGGTGTAGTTTCTCCCTTGTCACTCAATGTTACTGTATCTATTGTTATTGTGTACTAGCCTCACTACAAACGCCCAAACCAAGAATAATTTGAATTTACTCCAACTCTTTCACAAGACGAAAAGACGCCTGTTCGTGACAACGAATTTTATTCTGAAGCGGGTTAATTACTTACAATTGTCTACGCAATGTACATATACCTACGATAGAAGCTTAATAACGTTGCTAATTAATTCAACATTATACACGTCTAAACGTTTGAAAAGTTATGATAGAAAAAATCTTTATATTTGATATTGTTTATCTTATAATATTAGTAACTATTATAAATTATTTTATTGCTTAGATATACGTTAGTGCATACTTTGCGAATATATATAGTGCGAATAATGGATTGGCCTGTTTTTATTGATCAGCCAGTGAATATAATACAATGCAAGGTTAACGGCAATTGGTTTGTTAGACTAAGTAAATGTTGGCAAAACATAGGTGTTAAGTACGCTTCTGCCTACCCTTCCATACAGATATAGGTGTAAATATAGTGTAGTGTATATTCTCTCTTTACTACTATGAACTTATAACAAAGTATGGAAATACTTTCAGATTATTTTCTATAAATTGATTAAGTCTAGTTTTTTTTATATTTGATACAATGTATTCTGGTGCCTATTATTATATTGAACAGTAAAAGGATGGTAGATAAAGAGGAAAGAGACGTGGCTTATATGGATCGCTCGGGGATTTAAAGAAACAGCTCAAGCAGGTTCACCATCTAACTGGCTGATACGGGGCGTCAGAGCCCTCTAACCAAAATCATTTTACTTGTTAGTAAATTAACAGCTCGACCGGTTGTGAAGGAACGCTTGTGTGGCATTTCCGGAGGCATAACTCCCCTCTCTATTTTTCTCACCCTTGCCCCCCTCTTTTCCCATCTCCTCTCCCCCCTCTTTTCCCATCTCTTCTTCCCCTCTCTTCTTTCCCCTCCCCCCAACCCTCATCGCCTTCAAAAGTGGGCAGCGAACTAACAAATCTCGAATTGTAGGTATCCATGGACGGTTGTTGTCACTTAAAATCAGGTAACCCGTCTGTTCGTCTGTCTCACCATAATATAAACAAAAAAAAATATAAGATCTAAACATCAGCCTTTACATGAAAATTATCGTTTGGCCTAGAAATAGTGGAAATATGTTCTCCTTATGTTGGATTTACAAACATCCCAGTGCCTTTGATATACTACTGTTTTATTTTCTACAGGAGAAAAGAAACAACTTAGCTTCAATAAATTATTTTAGTCTGAGACCGTAGTAGTAACGTATGTATATTATATAACATAAACATTCTCAGTACAACGAATTGTTTTGAAATTCCTTTGAGTTTTGGCACAGGTCCTCGAGGCACAAAGAATTTGGAGACAATTTTTTGTTCAATATGTCAAAGTATACATATTTATTAAAAAAGTATTTACACTTTGACGATTATTTTACGTATCCTTAGAAGTATTCTTGTCAAATAAATAGAACAGATCAAATATAAGTACCTATTTCTTTATAAATAATATACATTGGCATGTAGCTACCAGTGGTAACGTTGCTTACGGACGGCAGTTTCAAGTTGCAAAATTTTATTTGTAGTCCTATCTATAGTCTAGCATAATATATATATTCTTCATTGCAAACAAGTCCACAACATCAGTCAAAAGAATACAATAAAATGTTAGTGTTACAATCGCAGTCTCTTACAGTACTTAATAACCGGATTATATTATAAAATTATAGGCAATTTGCGGTGCACAACTAAAAGGAGACTCAGTAAAAGCAATTTTTTCACAATTCTTTTTAGTAACTGTTTCTCATCGACAACCTATTTTGTAAAATTAATATTTTTATTTTATTTACTTATTTATATCTCTTTATTGTAAACCATATAAGTTCTGAAAAATACAGACATGATTGCATATATTTCGGTATAACAAATGGCGGTCTTATCACTCTTTGGAACTCTTTGGGAATCTGTAGCTGTGTAATGAATTCATGTGTCATTTGTTGTTACAAATTTGCGACATTTTAAAAAGTGAATTGACCAAACTTGTGTCTGAAATCGAAACTTCTTTATCAAAAGTTTCAGATTGGGGTCGACTTAACCTAGTCCAATTTAACCCCACGAAGACACAGGTTTGCGCGTTCACCGCTAAAAAGATGCCATTGGTGGTATCACCTCAATTTGAGAGCACTTCCCTAACTGCATCAGCCAGTATCGGAATCCTTGGCGTCGATATATCAAGCGAAGTCCAGTTTCGCGGTCACTTAGAGAGTAAGGCCATATTAGCCTCGAAGAAGCTTGGTGTGCTAAACAGATCGAGACAGTATTTTACTCCGGCCCACCGCCTGCAACTTTATAAGGCGCAGGTTCGGCCGCACATGGAATACTGTTCTCATCTCTATGCAGGTGCACCCCAGTACCAACTTCTGCCTCTTGACCGCATTCAACGGAGAGCGACTCGCATCATCGACTGCCAAGATATTTCTGATCGACTTGACACCTTGGCGTTGCGTAGAGATGTAGCTTCACTCTGCATCCTCTATCGCTTGTATCATGGGGAGTGTTCAGAGGAATTGTTCGGACTTATACCGGCTGCTGGTTTCCGCCATCGTCCTACGCGACAAAATATCCATCCCCATCACCTGGACGATTGGCACTCCACCACTGTGCGCTTCTCCAGAAGCTTTTTGCCTCGCACAACCAGCTTATGGAACAAATTGTCGCCTGCCGTATTTCCGAACCGATACGACCTTCAAACCTTCAAGAAGAGAGCGTACCTCTACCTAAAAGGCCGGCAACGCACTTGTGACTCTTGAGTTGCGGGTGTCCATGGGCGGCGGTAGTCACTTACCATCAGGTGACCCGTCTGCTCGTTTGCCCCTTATCGCATAAAAAAAAAAAAAAAAAAACTGAAGAAAATTTTCACTCAATAATTTATTACGAATTTCGTTGCGGTCTTACTCAAAAACAGTGATACGATAGACTTCGATTAGCATTTCATTACAAAGCCCCTCATTGTTCCACTGTTTACAACTGATTTAGTGAGTGTAAACGCGGTCGAAGCAAACTGAATAAAGCGGCTAATGATAGAAGCTGATAGAAGAGTGACATATCAACAGATTCGGGCAGCTTCAGGCATTGGTATGACTCAAGTACAAAAAGTCTAACATGAACGTTTAGGCATCAGAAAGCTTTGTGCTAGATGGATGGATGGATGGATGCCTAATAATTTGATGGAAGATGGAAAAAAAAAGTCGCCGTCCTTTGGATTGGTACCGCTCAATGCTTGAAAAGTATCATCACATGTGATCAAAGCTGGATATATTGTTACGAACCTAAAACTAAAAGACAATCTGCTCAATGGATGTTTCCATTCGACGATTTGAAGACAAAAGTGTATTTATTCATCAATTCAGGCATAGTTAACCAGTTGTCTTGGAAAATGTTAGACAGCAGCGCCCACGCGACAGGATCGTCCTACACTATGACACCGCTCTAGCTCACTCTGACAGACGGATTATAGAATGTTTGTCTATCGACGGCATGTAGTTAGCGAGTAACTCTCCTTACAGTCCCGACTTGGCACCTTGTGTCTTTCCAAAAATAAAAGATGAACCTAGAGGAATTCATTAAAATAACCCTGGAGATGGCATATCTGCGTTTAAGAGACATTGAAAGCATCCCTAAAGAAGAATAGGCTCACTGCTTCAGTCAATGGTTCCATCACATGTGTATTAACAGGCTTTATCTATTTCAGTTTTTTTTTTTTTTTTTTTCAAAAAGTTTAAAGACCCCTATATATTATTCAATACGATACTGTGCGATTCTAAAAACTTAATATCACTGATAGCAGAGGCATTTATTATGTTATCGGTAACGAACATTAGTAAACCAGATAAAAACCACGAAGTTATATTATAATATAACTTCATTCTGACTACAATTGTAATAACAAAATTATGAATAAAAACGACCATAAAATAATAAAAACGACCAGTAGAAATATTGAAGTTAAAAATCATTTGAGCGCATTATGGTCAATGTAGTAATAATTAATGTAAGTTGTAATGTAATTTAATGTAAGTTATATTAGTTATTTTGTATTATGTCATATTAGTTGTATAAAGTTTAGTAATAAGACAGTATATGTTTAACAGGTAAGCGTTTTGGTTTAGCACTGTAAGCTTACTTGTTTCAATAAAGAAATATATGTATAAGATAATTTTTTAACCAAATTGGTTGAGGCTTTCGAGGCCGATTGATGACTCGTTGGCTTTATTCGGGTCTATCGGGCATCCAGTATCGGAGATGGAAGGACCTCTGAAGAAGCTGGCCACTCGTGCTAGCGAAACGTTAGGAAGCAATTCCAACATACGACGGCCTTTAGACCCGAATAAAGCCAACGAATCAATTTTTTTACCGTTTTACACATTTGTAATTCTTGTCTTGACAAGTAAGAGACTTACTATAATAATACAATATATATGGATAAATTCAATAGAAAATACATTAGAATATATATATATTCTGAATACATATTTATCTGAATAAAATACACAGAATATTTAATACTTTAATAGAAAATAAGATAAGGCCACTTACAAAATGTATAATATTTTATTATAACGATATAAATAAGCTTATGGATTAAGAGTTATTCAGTAGTAAATTTGTGGTCGCATAAGATGATTACTATCTAACATATATCTACATCAAATGTCCTTTTCATAAATATATAGACCTACATCAAAGGTCCCTTTAATACATCCACCGTAACATATGGAATGATTCCTTCCTAAACCGTTCAGTCTTTTTTAATGGAACAGGGGGCAAATGAGCAGAAGGGTCACCTGATGGTAAGTGAATACCGCCGCCTATGGACACAAGCAACTCAAGACTTCCAAGTGCATTGCCGGCCTTTTAGGTAGAAGTACGCTCTTTTCTTAAAGGTCGTATCGGTCCTGAAATACGTAGGCGACAAATTAATCAAACAGGCTGGTGATGCCAGACAAAAAGCTTTTGGAGAAGCGTACAGTGGTGGAGTGCCAATCATTCAAGTAATGGGGATTGAAATTTTGTCGCGTAGGACGATGATAGTATAGTAGTCTGACAAAAAAAAGCTCCTGTACCGTAGTCACTAGCATCGATATTGATTTCAAATGGCTCAGAATAATCCGGGCATGACAGAACAGAAGAATAAAATAAACTTAGGAAACAACGTACTTATTCTATATTACAGGGAGTGGGGTTATTTTTATTGAATTGACTATACCTGGAATGGCATGCAAACCTTCAGAGTCACCAACATAGCCCAAATATTTTATGTTATCTCTAAAAAATTGATTTTTTTCGAAACATACTCTACAACTTTGACAATACAAAAAACTTTGTTTTCAAATTCATGGCCATAAAATAAAGTACCTACTAATCTCTGTTGTGTAGCCGGAGCATTGGCGAGGCTGAAAGGCATTATTTTAAATTGAAACATTCCTTTCGTAGTAATATAAAAAGCGGCTTTACAGCTATCCTCTTCTTTAATCAACGCTTGCAAACTATTTAGACAAATCTAAACTAGATAGATATTTAGCTCTCTTAAATTATAAGAAATTTCAGAAATATAAGACAAACTTTAGGCATATTTTGTTGTACAACGTAATTTACTGTTCTTTTTAGGGGTTAGGATAACAGAATTCGACCGAAGACTTTCCAAGGCTACGACAACACCTTGATAAAATCTCTGACCAATAAGGGAATAGTTACCGGTGTCTATGGAATAAGCAACAATATTTGTGAAAATCAAGACCCCGCTTTTGGTTTGAAATATCGGTTAATTGAGAGATAATATGGCCAGCGGTAGCTCTCTAGTTGGCTGATAAATGATTATAGGATACGAGATGTTTACTAGGTTCCGTCTGCAACTCCACCACAATTATTCACACACGCCTCGACAACAGACTCAAAATTGCCAGGAAATGAGCCGAAACTTCTCCATAACTCCATAACAAGAACTAAGGAATTTTAGATCCCAGGAACAATATAGAGAACAAGTTTAATTAATTTTCAAAGGTTAGAGACACCGATCCTAACTAATTGAACCGTTCGCTGTAGTCAATTTTAAAGTTTGAGAATTATCCAAGACGATGTTATTATTTCAAAAGAAATTATGTGAATTATTTCCTAAAATTGTAACACAAGATTGCGAGTCTAAACGACCAATAGCGGATCTAGCATCCGCTATTGGTCGTTTGACCTTTAGAAGAATGCAAAGAGAATACTCGACATTCTCTGGACATTCAAATGACGAATTATAGAAAGATGATAACTTAAAAAATGTAGAAATATAATCGAACCAGTTAATACCTGATTATTTAAAATTGGATTTATTATTAGTCTTTCCAAAATCCTCAATAATTAGTCTTTTGAAACTGAAAATTAATTTTGGAATAACAATATGGATAGGGAGACAAATAAATATAATGCTGTGTCCAAAAATGTATATATTTGATACATAATATAATAGAGAATATCCAGCACGTTCTTAACAAAAAATAAATACGATTATTTCTGGGCGTTTTCCAAAATACAAAAACGTTAGAAACAGAAAAAAATACAGTGAAGAATACCTGAACCCTTCTCGAGAACATACTGGTAGATATCGACTAAGTTGGGCACCAAGGTCACCCTTCGTGACCGGGAATTTGGAAGTAATTAGATATTTAGGGTAAGGTGGGATGCGATCCGGTACCGTCGCGTCTGCAAAACTTACTCCTTGAAAAAGGCCTCCTGTCTAGACCGAAACTAGTCGGGCATCCCCGAAATACACACGTGAGTAAAACCGTATATTTAAATAAATATATATCTGATTCACGAAAGTTTTTATTGTAATGTATTCATAAAAACATTTTTTTTTTTTCAATTCCAGACATTTCCATAACTAGGTGTATACCTAGTATGTATACATAGTTATGGAAATGTCTGGATTTAAAAAAAAAATCAATAATTGAGTATTCAATTAATTATTTAAAAATCAGTCTTCTTTACAGTGCCCCAGGTGTGGGAAACATTAAAACATATCCTGGGGAAAAAGACACTTAGCGAGGTATAATGAAATAAACTCTTGTTTATTAAAATATACTTAAATAATAAAAATATAATAAATATTATATCTTTAGGCTGTTTGTAGCGCAAATGTATACATTTTAGTTTAAGGGTTTGACTTCCCAATGTGACTGCGAAGTTAACCTTAATTCTACTTATCTATTTTCTGAAACAGAAGCTAAGTCAGCTTCATTAGAGAAATAAAAGTGGTTTTCTATTTTGTTGCTTCGTCGCAGGTAACTTCTATAATAATTATTATTTTCATCAGCTTCTGTCAATATCTTGTCAGGATTATTTACTGTTTCTATAAATATACATAAATTACATACACACATACATACAATACAATATTATAAAATATTGCATATATATATAAAATAATCTTAGCAAACTTAAACAACCATTTATAAACTATATAACAATCATACAAACTAGGCAATTCATATCTAATCAGTTTTTTATTACATCAAAAAAAACATTTAATGTAAAATAAATAAATATTATTACCAAGCAAACAGATACGTACTTCGTACAGCAACCTCTTTTTAAATATATAATATGTATATTCCGACGCGTTCCTTTCACCTTAGGTGTCGGCGCATCATTAGCTACTGGACTGCCGGCGGTCGCTTAAAACCTTGATGGAGATACGACACGGAGTTCTGCTCTATACCAACCCTCTGTTTAGATTTACCTTTTATTTTTTGTTTCTTGTTTCTGTTGCTGTTATTTCTATTGGTGTTTCAGAAGTAACTGTTAGATGTCTTTAATTGCTACTACACCTCAATCAGCCATTCGGTAGATGCCAATCTCTTACTGAAGGTCTTTTTATAACAAGCTATCTATACCAGTTGCTGACGTCATCGGAAAATTTAATTGCAGGAAATTCTAAGTGGCTTCAGAACTGTGCTTGACATCCAACTCTCGAGCTTCGCCTAGCTACTGTTCGCTCAAGCTGCTTTATCGCTGGTGTCACCTTTCACGTATCTACTCACTTTTTTTTTGTAAATTGTCATGAGTGTGAAATTATATCATCACTCATCACTAAAATGAACCTTAACAACCTACGCAATAGAAAATTGCCCGGAATACAAACTAAAACGAAGTCTTGAACGGTAAGTTTTTTATTTTTTATACTATAGGGGGACAGACGAACAGACGGGTCACCTGATGGTAAGTGACACCGCCGTCCATGGACACTTGCAACTCAAGAGTCGCAAGTGCACTGCCCGCCTTTGAGGGTGATGAGGGATGGGGGGTGCCGGCGATCGGAAAGAAGAGAGGAGGGATGAGGAGATGGAAAAAAGGAGAAAGGAGATGAGGGGAGAGAAAGGGGGGGAGGGGGAATTGGGCCTCCGGAAACCTCACTCAATTCGGGGAAATGCAACGCAAGCGTTACTTCACAACCGGTTTTCTGTGATGTGAGTGTATCGCACCGGTCGAGCCGGCCCATTCGTGCCTAAGCATGGCTCTGCCACTGAAGTTTTCATCAGTGTCACATTATCAGCATCTTCATCAGGTTCCATTGTAGATATGTCGGAGACATTGTCATTGCTTGGAAACAAATCTCTTGAGACTTTCTCAACGGCCGTTGATATGGTGTAAGCTTTTTTTCTTGCTTTTCTTCTCTTTTCTCATACGTGCAAGCTCTTCGGTTTCATACTTGACATTAACCTTTCATCTCTTTTCCTACTCTCACGTGACTTACGAGGTCCTGCTCTCGGTAGTCTTTACATTCTATTTGGGTTTTCGACGCTTTTCGAAGCAAACCTAACGCTATCTATAGCTTGTAAAAATGCATCGACATTAGCTTTAGATGTAGTAGTCTCTTAACAAAAAGTTCAATACTTATAAATGGAGGGTGAATTTCACACAAAACAGATGCCGAAGTTGGTAGGGCTCTAATATTTACACTCACATAAATGAACGAATTCTCTAACCAAAACGAACAGTTATTATAAGAAAAAAATTGACTAATATATATAACTATTGAAAAAAAAAAAAAACAAAAAATTGGCATTAAAATACAAGCCGTTTCCCAACCAAAAAATTACAACTGCACCGAGAGTTCACTCGAACTATCGGTCTCCAGTTCAGATATATTGTTAGAAATACGTAGAAAAATAATGTCTGTTTTACTGTGTTACTGTGTTTCACTTTACCCTACTCACGGGAGACAAAATAAACACTTTACCAAGTTAACTTTCACAATATATTCGGTGGTAACAACAAGAGACTTAAGTCTCTTGTAAGTGTTAACACAAGTTACTACACTAGTAAGAATAAACATTTTACGTACGCGTACGCACACTCACATATACATTTTTTTTTTTTATTAGCCTACCATAGTGACTCCACTTTGTCTGATGGAAAGAAATAGGTGGAGTCAAAGAGTGGTGGTCACCATCCTCATTACATGTATGACACCTATTTTTATAATAGTGATAGATAGTAACCCTTAATGAGTTTTTGGAAACTTGTTAGTGTCTGTGCTCGTCTGATAGCATCAGGCAAAGTGCTGCACAGGCATGCGGCTTGTCCGTGAAGGACCTGTTGTAAAAGACCGACGAAAATATAGTATTTTCAAAGTCAATACTCTAAATTAACTAAATAATAATAATTTAATAATAGAAAATGGAAATTAGTAATGGAAACGAGCATCAGCTGCCAGTCGTGGTGGACCAGGCTGTGAGACAAAATCAGTTACGTTAAACCTCACTTCACGTTTACACTATTAAGACTCTTGACTTGCAGATGTCCATGGGCTCTGGTTGTCACTTAGGTAAACCGTCTGTTCGTCTGTTCCCCATATTTTGAAAAAAAGAAAAAAATACATTAGAAAGAAGTACTATGTATAAGAATTAACGGTACTATCACGTTATCTAATCTCGATTTTGATGATCACTGGCTAACTAAATTTCTTAGAGCCTATACGGAATTCCTAATACAAAATGCTTTTACAGACCAATAAAGTTTGCATCGCGTTTGTTAGCCATTTGCTGTGGAAATGTATGCGCTACTATAATGTACTGTAAATCAGGTAAACATTTTTGGTCGCTTTAATAATCACCTGTTTTACTTTGTGGATTGACAAAAACGTGTTTTTTTAGTTGTACAATTAAAATTATTAAAAAATATTAAACTCTAATGCATTATTAACTTCCTTTTTTTTTTATAACGTTATCTCAAAATCTTATACCACAGGCCACTATCAAGACTGTTCAAATGATACCTTACAAGTTGATATTCATCGACATCTAGGCTCTACACTGTAACAAAGAACATTTATGTAAATCGTAAACATAACCCTCTTCCATACCCACTCGGGTAAAAATAGAGCTTCTACTAAGTACCGTCGAGGAACTATATTAGTGAAGTAATTAATACAAATTGTACATTTGTCTGAGATTTGTCCACTAATTCCACTAATAGAATACATGGTCCGTCAAAACCATTAAAATATCCAGATTATGTTAAAAGATTTTGCTATCAACATCTCGTGTCATAAAAGCATGGCAATTATTAGACTAGAGAACTTCAACAAATATTATTAAATTCAATATATGCCAAGGTACATGTTTATTCAAAGAAAGGATTACAAATAAATATTATGAAAATACAAGTTTCTTTGTAACTATAAGTTCTATTTTATATTCACTGAAAATAATGTCGAATCTGTTTTCGAAGGTTTGGTAAACAACTTTTACGTAAGCGGAAAAATATATTATATACAAAACTCCACAAGAATCTTTACATGTGATCAACACTTGGCTATTTCAACTGCCTACTAATAAATGTTCTTTTTTCGTTTATAAGACTGCCGCCATTAAATAATTCCTGTTTCGCGGGACTTTAGAAACATTCAAACAACGGATTGTAAGAACACCAAAACTTGGGATAACTGCTCTGGATCTGATATGAGAATCACACTAACGACCTCTAGCTCAGCAGACAAGATCATTAACTATTAGACCAACAGGATTTTCGAAGTAGTTATTATTCCAACAAATCTTTCTCGGGCTTTCGTTACATATAAAGTTCCCACCCATATGTTTTCACTCCAAACCATGTACGTTCAAATTTTCTATAACAACACTTGATAACTTTATTCATCCCGCTTGATGTTAATTTTGGATTATTATTGTAAGGTTAAGCTTAAAAAAATACATTTATAAGTCCCAAAGTAACTACTAAACAGTGCAGTAGTAGGTATTAAATTAAAACCTTTGATTTTATCAATCTTTTTAAATCTCTTGTCAGATAAATCAAACATATGAAGGCGAATAAACAAAAACATTATAAACAAGACTATTTGATTTCATTTAGCAGAACTCATTTCATATTAATTTAATTCATAATGGTCTTTTTGGTTACCGATTTGCAAGCAATGTCCGAAGTATCATTAAAAAAAATAGGTGTAAATAATAACAGAAGTCAACATCAATAGATGCTATAGGACTACACACTTTCCACAAACAAATAAGTTCTATTTTGAAAATATTGTACAGATAAACTAGGGATCTAAAAATATAAACGTAATAAAGGGGAAATTTTGAATGATGTCTTCATGAGATATGTAGGTACAGATGGGTGTTACTTAATGGTGAGATTGGAATTGAATCTGCAATAGAAAAATTATTAGTTTAATAAAATATTAGTTTAATTTTAGATTAAGTGTAAGTTCCACCATTCAATTGTTTTAGCCTTTATAATAATTAAATTAAGTTACTGAATTACATTTTGGTTATCATTTATTTCCTGAATATAAAACTGTTAACAAAAAATAATATTTGCAATAGCACCGTCGACGTAATGGAACGACGGCAAATAACAATTGCTTCAGTACCATCCATGTGTCTAATGGTACTGAAGCACCATGGTGTAGAAGTCCTATGAAACACAGTTTCGTGATGAAACAGCCCAAGAGGTAGTCACTGTCGAGTAAAATTTTCTTTTCTATAAGACAAAATCCTCTCACAGGATTATTTCCTGTGCCGCGGGGGACTTTAAAAACATTCAAACAAAGGACACAAAGAATACCCAGACTCAGAGAAACAATTTGAGGATTACACAAAGAGGACAACAGTTTGTGTAATCCTCAAATCCGTGCCGGGTATCGAACCCACAACACTCGGCGCTGCAGCGTAGCGGCGAGGGACCACATAAACCGCTACGCCATCCGTGCAGTCACATTACGGTAAAATACAGGCCTCCTTAGGGAGTTTTAATGCATATCTTTCTCTACTAATAATAGCGGTTTGACTATGCCTATCGAAAATACATGTTTTTTTTTTTTTTTATGCGATAGGGGGCAAACGAGCAGACGGGTCACCTGATGGTAAGTGACTACCGCCGCCCATGGACACCCGCAACTCAAGAGGCACAAGTGCGTTGCCGGCCTTTTAGGTAGAGGTACGCTCTCTTCTTGAAGGTTTGAAGGTTTACATGTAGTCTGTAGATGGCACGTTACGAACCATACATTAGTGATAAAGAATGACTGTAGGATTTTAAACTATCATTTAAGTGTAAATAAGTAACACGCTCATCTCTGAAATTTTCCAGTATACAATACACCACCTACCTCGAAATAGTATAGATCGATGATAGCAGGATAGAAAGTATTATCTGGGAGTGCACGACACTTTGAAAGTCCACAGATACCCACCGGTATAAAATGGTTGTAGTAACACAATTACACGGTATTAGAATTAGTGACAAAATTAACGCCCGTGCGTCTTAATGCAATACGACTACTGGTGCGGTGAATAGTTTTTTTTTTTATTTTTATTGAATGGCAAACTATGCCGATGTCGACAATTCTGTCAATGTTATACGTGCGATGGGAATACGTGTGTTTTATATAAAAAATATAAACATCCAGAATTATTAACAGTAGACTGGACGTGAGGCTTATTGTTATGGTTGTACACTAAAAGAAAAAGACAAGTACAAATAAATACAAAATATATTTATAAAATTTCTAAATAATTGACAAACATATATCAACATGACAACACTCATAGACACACAGGTCAAAGCTAGATGGCATTGCAACGAATAAAAGTCATCAAGGCCTTAAGTAGGTCGGGGGATGAATAGGTTAGAAGAGATGTTAAATTAATAGGAATGGGAATTTTTAAAATGGTTAGATATGAATAAAGATCCAAAGATGGGTTATTATTAATGCAGCTGAAGAATATGTGGTCTAGATTGCCTTCATCCAGGCCACATTCACATAATGATGAGTCTCGTACTCGAATTTTGTGCAAGAAAACAGGTGAGCTGCAGTGACCTACACGAAGTCTACATATAGTATAGATAACGGGTTTGGATACTTTTTAAACTTAAGAAACCAAGGCTTTGGGGTTATACAAGGCTGTATTGCATAATAATGTCTTCCTTTCTTTTTAGAGGAGTTGTTCCACTCTACCTGCCATGATGCCAGCAATTTTTTTTGAGGCAGCTTTAATAAGTCGTAGTGCTGATGAACAAGATGGTTGGAGCCAGCCATTTGGGAAGTAGCAGCAGTTCTGGCCAATTAGTCTGCACACTCATTGCCCACAATGCCACTATGGCTAGGAACCCATACAAGTTGAACTATTTTAGCATTTCTGGCACGGTTAAATAGACTTTTTTTAATTTGAAGTATCAGAGGGCTATGCAGTTTGCTCTTGTATGGGTTTTGAAGCAAGGCTGCAAGGCAGCTATGAGAGTCAGTGAATATAACTGTTTATTAATGTTGTGGGATTCTGCATAGAGGCATGCCTCTAAAATAGCTACACGTTCACCCGTGAATACTGAAGCCTCTTTTGGACACTTAAATTGTAAAATTATTCTGGAGTTTTGGTAGTACACAGCAACTCCTGTATAGCTCTCATTAGACAATTTGGATGCATCAGTAAAAAAATTCTCAAACCCTGCCCAATGTTTATCTACCAGTGCATTAAAGACGGAATTAGCAGAGGCAGATCCTTTTGAGATTCCAACATCTAGAAGTACATTTGACTTAAAACATAATGTACTATACTCGAAGGAGAAAAGAGGAAGTTTGTCAAATTTCACAGCTGAGTTCATAAAAGTTGAGTAGCAGCGAAAGGATTGTAGAATCAAAGGGATTTCTTTGTGAGTCCAGTATTTGGAGGTGCTGCATATAGTACTATACTGGCTGATGCAGTTAGGGAAGTGCTCTCAAATTGAGGTGATACGACCAATGGCACCTTTTTAGCGGTGAACGCGCAAACCTGTGTCTTCGTGGGGTTAAATTGTACTAGGTTAAGTCGACCCCAATCTGAAACTTTTGATAAAGAAGTTTCGATTTCAGACACAAGTTTGGATCGGCTTTCGATGACGTTTACCCGAGAAATGTTAGTGCGGCCGGTGTAAAGGGCATCACTCGTGCTATCTCGTCTGCATAGCAATGGATGCTGTTAATCTGCAGCATGTCGTTTATATGCAGAAGAAACAGCGTGGGTGATAGCACACAGCCTTGTGGGACACCAGAATTAACAGACTTCGAGTCGGAGCATGCACCGTCAACAACGACCTTGATGCTTCTGTCTGTAAGAAAACTGGTGAGCCAATTGCACAGTTTCTCGGGAAGCCCATAGGAAGGAAGCTTCGCAAGGAGCGCTTTGTGCCAGGCCCGATCGAAGGCCTTCGCCACGTCCAAACTAACGGCCAACGCTTCCCCCTTGGTCTCGATCGCCTGTGCCCACCGGTGAGTCAAGTATACGAGAAGATCACCAGCTGAACGACCCTGACGGAAGCCGTATTGTCGATCATTGAGGAGCTGGTGGTCTTCTAAGTACCGGAGGAGCTGGCAGTTAACAATGGATTCCATTATCTTGGAGAACAAGGAGGTGATGGCTATGGGTCTGTAGTTGGACGGATCCGAGCGATCTCCTTTTTTAGGGATTGGGTGCACTAGAGCTGTCTTCCATGAGTTCGGGACTACGCCAAGAGAGTAGGAAAGCCGAAAAAGGCGCGTTAAAACCGGTGCTAACTCTGGAGCACACGTCTTCAGCACGATAGGAGAGATTCTATCGGGCCCACTCGACTTATGAACGTCGAGGGAAAGAAGCGCTTTACGCACTGCCCTTTGTGTAAACCGGACTTCCGGCATGCGGGTCTCGCACTGCGGTATGGTCGGCGGTGCGTTTCCCCCGTCGTCCAGGGTCGAGTTGGACGCAAAGAGTTTGCCCAGAAGATCGGCTTTTTCTTTAGCGTCGTGGGCCAACGAATTATCTCCGTCACAGCAGACTACCATCTAGTCTAGGGAGGGTATTAACTATGTTTTCAAGTGATTGGGAGTAATTTTGCCAGTCAGGTTCAGATAGGATGTATTTTAGGAGGGGAGGTTTTTTTCAAATAAGTTGAACTGGGAAGGGATATTAATATTGGGTAGTGATCGCTACCAAGGGACAAACCCGTGCACTGCCAGCTAGCTGCTGTAGTAATATCGACTGAGCAAATGGTCAAGTCCACACAGCTTCTATTTTGCCCAGGAAGACCTCTACGAGTGGAGCAGCCGTTATTGAGAACACACAGGTTCAAGTCATCTAGGATTTCCACTAAACCTGATCAGATCCAGATTTTAGCTGCAACAATACTGATATCATTTGGGAATAGGGGCATGGATAGGGGTAATAAAGGGACTAGGTTATTAATAAGGAGGGCGGAACCTCCATAACCATCTGACCTATCGCATCTAAGAATGTTGAAATGTGGAACACGGAAATTGAGATTTGGTAGAAGCCAGGTTTCAGCAAGAGAGACAGACAAGGGTTTATGTTTATTTAACAAGAATATGAGGTCGTGTTTCTTATGGAATACACTCCTCACATTCCATTGTAGGAATATTTGATGGGAAGCCATTTTTAAGGTTGGTAAGTAAGTGAATTAGATTGTTGGCAGCGTTGGACGGTATTACAGAGGAGAGTGAAGTTGTATTAGGTGTTAGAAGGGAGGTGAGTAACTGGATGAGAAGATCAATAGTGGAGGACTCTAGGGGTGGGTTATTCAGAGCACAACCATTAGGTTGAGAAGACTGAGGGGTATTAGTGAAGGATTGATGGCCAACTTTATCATAGGATGGAGGAAGGAGAGATCGGGGTTCAGGTAGACGGACAACAGTCTTTCGGTAGGATTGGGTACGCTGTGAGGATTGGGTATGCTGTGAGGATTGGGTATGCTGTGAGGATTGAATAGGTTGTGGGGATTGAGTGGGCAGTAGGGCGTGGGACTTTAGAGTGTCAGCGTAGCTGCGTGTGGATATTGGGACAGCTTTACTTGCTTCCATGTAAGACATATTTTATTCAGCCATAACAGTCTTAATAGCTCTCTGTCTACTATACTCTGGGCAAGCCTTGCTATAAGCAAAGTAATCTCCAGAGCAGCACACAAAAGGCTTCACTCTCTGCAACTTCACAGCCATTGCCAGGATGGTCGTGACCACACTTACTACATCGGGGTTTTAATCTACAGATGGATTCTACATGTCCATACCTGCAGCACTTCCTACATTGGACAGTGGGGTAAATATATTGTTGAATCGGGAGAGAAGTGTAGCAGCAGAACACTCTTTTAGGTAGAAATTGGCCGTCAAAAGTGACGACACAGGTTTCTGTAGGTTTCCATTCTAATATTCCATCCCTGAAAGTCTTTCTATTGAGCCGCCTGACTTTTATTATTTCACCACAGCCCTGTGGCACTGTAATAAATTTCATAATTTCCTCATCTAAAATGTCTGTAGGAATGAAAGAAACTACACCTATTCTGGTTGTATTAAATGTTGGAATTATTGCTATATATTTATGGTTATTAAGAAGGGGGTTAGTGAGAAATGAATTTGCATCCTGAGGGGATGCAAATTGAACTGATACCCTATTTCTGCCTACCTTTTTAACACCATCTCGAATAACATTGAAGATGTTATTGTTGAATAAAAAGAGTGCAAATGACACAGGGTGAAGTGTTGTGCCAGCGCCTATTTGGCTCTCAATACGGGAAACATGGACGATATAAGGGCCATTGTCAGTTGAAGTGTATTTATCACGACCAACCTGACTTTTCACTTGTTTCGGTGGGTGAATGATATTAACCTCATCGTCAACAGGTCGTTTCCGTGAGGACGGAATATGCGGGGCAATATTTTCTTGCTCTGTAAAAAACAACATTTGCAAGTTGTTTAAGGGGATTAGAAGGAGTTAAAGGTTGCTCAGGGAAAAAGGAAGAAGGTGAGAACGGTGGAGTTAGTGGGGACCGTATATCGGGTGGATCGGGTGGTTTTTCCTTATCCATACCGGTAAAACTTACCAGATATTATTAGAGACAACACACACAAATCACACTTTACCACTAGGACAACAAAAAATAACAAAAACAAAACCCAACTGTCACGAAACCACTTAAATTTGTTACGATTCTATACACACGTGCTAACCTATGGCATGACGCGGCGAGAATCCGTGAATATTGATTGTTGATTGAAGTTGTAAGGCGATTAAACAAACTACCCTCAATTCAACCATATAAATTGAAACGTTATTGTGTGCTACCTACACAACATACATCTTTATATTAATCAATGAAATTATAAAATACTTTGAACTATAGTAATCAAAAATAAAATAAAAACGGCGATTATAATTCACAATCTAACGGCAATATAGAGAAAAATCAAAGCAAAAGAGTGCTCTCAAAAATTACTTTTACGTTACGAAATACACTCTAACATAAAAATAAACATTGCTAGTTACACAAAGTATCTCCTCATACAGTGTTGTTTCATGTCAAGTGGATTAATTAGTTGACTCCGTCACACAGTAACGAGTCACGATACACTGCTTAAGTTAAAAGAGAGGTATAATAATTACGCAGATTTCAGAGCGAACACGAAAATTGTAATAGTCCGGGAGGTAGCGTTGCAAATACAAAAGTCATAGTATGCCGGCTGATATTAACAGCGATAGTTGATCTTATATGCCTAATAAGTGAACCGACCGTCAGCTGCTCAAGTCGCCGTGGGTGCGGCTGTGGGGGGCTGCGAAAGAGGTACAAAAAAAAAACAATTTAAGTGATAGTACGCCGGCTGAAACTTTTTCCATATATAGTTGACGATTTATATATATTTCCATATATATAAATCGTCAGCTGCATCGTGGAGGTGGGAATATGCGTCATCTGCTCACATGAACTTGTAAAAAAAAACGTAAAATAAAGTTATATTACGCCGAATGAAATTTGACTACGCGATTCTTCAAATAATTAAGCGAAAACAACAATCAGCTGCTTGCATAGTGCTGGAAAGACCTTCAGCTGACCCAGTGAAGATTTAAATTATTGGAGCATTGCTATTATGCAGTTTCCTTTTAAACACATATTTCGAGATAGATTCTGGCCTTGCTCGAACCCATAACACGACCTTCGGGCTAGACTAGCTTTTTCAAGACTTGAGGGCAAAATCTGCCAGAAAAATTAGACAATTAAAAAATGGAAAAATAATGAATATTTTTCAAAAAAAAATCTTCGAACTTCAATATTAGTACAATAAAATAGTAAAAATCAAAATTAATTTCAATACAAATAACAGTGAAAAATAAATAAAGTATGACTTACCTTGACGCTGCAGATGTCGAAGGATTTTCGACGGCTGATTAAATACAGAGGTATTTACTAACTAATCTACACGTGAGAGAGTATATTATAAACTAATAATAATAACATTACTTTGAACAATAAACATTATAAAATGGAAAATGAAATTCAAAGAATACAGAGGAAAAGAAGAAAAGTAATGTTATATATATATAACGGTTACCAATTTTATAAAAAGACGGATTAAAATTACACTTTTATATGGAATTGGCAGTGAAAAATGAAATAGGTAAGTTGGTACCTAAATTAAGTATTTTAGTGATACAGTATTTATTGTAAACTTATGATTACCTTTCAATGCATATTTACAAATTTCATTACATTCTATTTAACAATCTTACAGAACCTAACGTATATGAGTTCAAAAATATTGCTAAATAAAATGGCTCGCACAACACATTGTACAATCACATCTCTCTCTCCACCCAATGGTTGCCTGGATGAGATTGCGAATTGCGATAAGGCCGCCAATTGTACGTATTGTTAGTTAAGTATTTATAAGCTAATATTTTATCTGACTGTACAATAAAGAGTCAATCAATCAATTACAATGAAAGAACTGCGATATGTCGCACAAAGTACAGATATACCTATACCGAAAATATATCATGAGGCTAAATGGGAAAATACAAAACATAGTTTCTATGACGGAAAGTTTCTATGATAATTTGGGAGTACGATTACTACTACAAACGTTCAGTCACTATTGTTTGCTTTCCTAAGCGATACAACAAGCGAAACAAATGTGATGCGGTTCAGATTAATTAAGTCCTAATTTAAAAAAAATCCCAAGTTTTCACTTCAACAATACACATGTTCGATCAAGATCGAGAAGATTGAGAATGATGATTTGATACGAGAGATATGCTCGTAAATGGTGATGATTGCTGGTGATATTTCGGTTGGTTTTGCATTAGCGAAACTGAGATAAGTACTTATTAAGATATAGAGATCAATAAAGCAGTAGCATCTGTTCTACATTTACTTTTGGTATGCAAAAGTTCAGACAATAAAAAAAAGGTCATAGATTTCCATTCAATACATAGCTACATTTTTAGTCAAATAAAACTGATTTATAATCGTGGTAGAGGCAAGGATACTATCTACACGAAATCAGAAATAAATCAGTTAAGATAATAAATCAGGTATCAGTAAGCATGCTTAGGCACGTCTGGAACAGCTAGACCGATACGAAACCACGGCATCACAGAAAACCGATTGTGGGCTTGTATTACGCCGAAATTAGTGAGGTTTCCGAACGCCCAACTCCCCTTCTCTTCTTTATTCTCCTCTCATCCACACTCAGCTTTTTTCACTCCTGTCTATGGGTAGCGGTTGTCTCTTACCGTCTGATGACCCATCTATTCGTCTGTCCCCCTATATAATTAATGAAAGGTTGTCCTACGATTAAAATTTGACAAATAAGTCTGTTTAATTTGATTATAAATTCTATGCGCCAAAAAAAAGAAACAATCATCTCATACTCTTTGGACCATTGTAAATAAAGAGTTTAATTGGCCATAAAGTTAATCGGGCTTAACCAATTACATACACAATGTTTGGAAAAGTTTAAGGAGGAGGTTTTAACAGGGTTCTCTTGTAGTTTAGAGAATCTAATAAATTATTTTCATTACAGATCAGATTCTCTTTGCCCTACAAAACTTAGTATTATGACCAAAAATATCGTGATTAAAAATCATAGACAAATTTCAATGAGTTAGTGTGCTTAGATTTTCGTAATGAGCGTAATACCCACGTGATGAAGATGAAAAATAGAAATCGGTTTGTACATACAAAAATAAAAGATTTCGATTCGACTTATAGAGATTAGTCGTAAACGAACTTTTTAGCATGTTATTACCATATAAAATAACTTAAAGATAGGGCAGCGCGGTTCTGTGCTCAAATAAGAAATAGTTAATAGTTAAAGTAAGTTAAAGAACGAGCCCACACTGTCATATGTCAGTCTAATTTCGCAATATCGATTCCCTAAAAATCTCTATAAGCATACATTATGCTTATGTTAGACAAATTTATATAAAAAATATATGTATAAAGAACACAAATAACAGAAGAAACAAGTTAAGCTTGTTTCTTCTGTTATTTGTGTTCAAAAAATATTAAAAATATTTTTATATTAAAAATATAAATATTTTTTTTTTTTAAAGACGTTCAATCAGTGGTGTTTGTGTTTCAGTTGGTGCATTCAATATCTAATTTATAATGAACAAGAACTTAGTTTTTTAAAACAAAATAAAACAAAGAATTCAAAATGAAGATGATTCAAATTTTTATTGTATCACAAAGAGTAAGGTTTGGCAATTATAAATGAAAAATTATATCTGCCAATAGTCCAGATGCTGGCAGATGTCGATTCTTTCATCAACATTTTTAATCAATTTTAAGGCAAAATGGCCGGACTATTTCGTTAATCGAATTTTGACGTTAAAGGCTGCAATCGATTAGATTGGCACAGTATAGACTCTGTCTTTAACATAACCCCACAAAAAATAATCCATGTCCATGATGAAGTGGATATCACTGACATGTGGTTTCAACAGGATGGTGTCATATGTCACAAGGCCAACGAAACGATCAATTTATTGTAAACGAAATTTTTGGATCGCGTAATTTCAGGAAATTCAGCTGTTAAGTGGCCTGCCAGATCGTGTCATTTACACCACTGGATTATTTTTCATTCATAATTGCCAAACCTTACTCTTTATGATACTGTTACGGAAGTGGGTACAGGGATTGGAAGGAAACTAATGTCACTGCCGAGAGTAACGATTTATTTGCGTTTCACTATATTCCGAACGCGTAACACTCACAGCACAGAACGAGTTGTACTGCACGAACCGCGTAGCACTGTTCCACACTGTTCCCGTGGACTACACTTAACTCAGTCCAACGGTAGCACTGCACTACTCACTATTATTCACTTTCACTGTTCACTTCACTACTTTTTCACTTCTTCTTCTTATTCTTCACTTGAGAGCACTTTCCACTGAACTGCCCTGTAGGCGCGTCTGGAGCTCTTTATATACCCCTAATTTCGATCGTAATTTGTTGAATTTCGACCGTCATTTCGTTATTCTTTTCGATTGTCTTCTACAACTTAATTTATTTATTCATTTTGCTTGATCTAGTACTTTCCATTATATTCGAATTTTGTAAAGAATCATCTCCATTTACTAGAATTTTCTATAAAACACCGAAATCACAAACAAAAACCCATAGAGTCCGCCGGGGCTTGAACTCACGGCATTCGGCTCGCAGCCGTAGCCACTACCGCTCAGCTACCGTGACTTGTCAATCTTCGTTTGAAAAACTTCTATGCATTGTTTGTCTGTGCGGTGACGTAGGCATGGCGTCACAATACAATAAAAATTGGAATAATCTTCATCCAAATTCTGTTTTATTTTGTTGTATAAAACAAAGTTCGTGTTGAAAAACCCTTTATATATTTGCAAATAATTTTGTTATTATAACTTTTGTCAAAAAAAAACCTAACTTAGGCATGAACGCATAACAGAACGAACAAACAGAAATTGACATTTATCATAATATATAATAAATCACATCTGGGAAAGAATATTATTAAAGATACACTCATGAGTATGTATTGCGGGAGTGCCTGATTACTTTCGGCCACAACGGCTGCACTTTATTAAGAAGTGACCCCGATACCAGGTCATTATTAGGCTGCACACGTTTCGCGTTTGCGACCACGTAATTTCTCAAAAGTTCACAATTATTCACATTCTTGAGAAATATTTTAACAGTAACATTAAAACTATTAGACGATTTGTAGAAATAACAAAAAAAATACACGAACTTTTTACTAAACAGTAAAAAAACAATAATATATTTTGTTAATAATTGTTTTTAAATATTCACGATGTAATTACCAGAATAAAATACTTTACTACCCGACGTTTCGATGGAATTACACCGGCAATGGTCACGGGTTGTCTGAGTTTCGGCTACCCGCACTTGGTCTTCAAATCTTCGATATGTCACATAATGACTGATATGATGGGTACTAATATATATATTATTTTTGCCGAAGCAAAAACTAAATCAAGATATTGAAATAAAGTGACATTAATTACTTAATAAAAATATTAAATTATATTAAAACTAAACTGACTGTTGTTGTGTGTACTGACACACTATAAATTATGATGCACGAGTATTTGTTCTGTCTGTGTGTAATTTATAAATAGTAAGTATTTAGATATATATGAGTATGTTTATAGACAGTCTTGTCACATAAGTGCTTAAGTTCTGCTTAGGTTGGGACCAGACCGCTGTGTAAGAATGTCTGAAGTTCAAAAAAGTAGCATTTATATTAAAAATATTAACTACAAATAATGTCCAGCCTTAGAATGACCCTACAGACATATAACCATTAGGCCGTAGGTGCGAAGCACTTGCACTATTCAATTCTTGAGTAGGGTCGACAGTTGTCACTCGAGATCAAGAATTCTCTGGAGGCTAGATTTTTTCATAAGTACATCAGAAAATACCCATGTACAAATAACGTATCTCAGGTATAGCTGGATGTAATAATGACAAAACAGACTTATAACATGACCGATTGTTCTGTAGTATACAGGCTGTCCCTTAAGTAGTAGACCAACAGAGTATGAGGAATAAAAATATAAATATTGTCCCATACCTTTCTGAAACTCAAGGTCGCCAAAGCATTACAGACGAAGTTACCATCTTACCTTACAGCTACGGAGATCGCAGACACCATACATTGTTGTCTCAAGCAATGTCAAATGGTGTGGTTTGAGACAGAAATAAACGCAATCCAAGCAGGTACAGACGTCAGCAAGGGCAGTGGTTTGTTTTCTTTGAATCCTTATCTTGATGATAAGGACTTGATGAGAGTGGGAGGTAGAATTCAAAATTCACAATTAGATGATGAAATGAAGCATCCCATTATAGTTCCTTATCAGTCTCATTTGACAAAATTGCTTATATCGGACGCTCATGAACGTGTACTGCATGGTGGACCCCAGTTAACACTAAATTTTCTTCGGTCAAAATACTGGATTGTTCGAGGGAAGAATTTGATTAAGGCTCATATCCGCGACTGTGTACCGTGTATTCGTCACGCAGCTGTTACAAAAAACCAATTGATGGGGCAGTTGCCGTCATGCAGAGTGACCCCCAGCAAGCCTTTCCTCAATTCAGGCGTCGATTACGCGGGTCCGATTCAAATTAGAACAGCTAAGGGTCGCGGACATAAGTCATATAAGGGTTACATATGTCTTTTTGTGTGCATGGCAACCCGTGCTGTGCATATAGAAGCGGTCTCTGATTTGACCTCTGAAGGCTTCCTTTCAGCCTTTAAACGGTTTGTAGCCAGACGTGGTCACTGCAGTCACCTTTACAGTGACAATGGCACAAACTTCGTGGGAGCTTCAAAGGAGCTTAAGGCAATGTTCCGCGATGAATGTGCTGCTCTACCTCAAGAAATTGCATCTATATTGGCCAACAGTGGAACAGAATGGCATTTCATCCCACCTCATTCTCCTAACTTCGGAGGTCTCTGGGAAGCTGGAATAAAAAGCACTAAACATCACCTCAGACGGGTGATTGGTGAATCTACTTTGACTTTTGAAGAGTTGAGTACTGTTTTAACACAAATAGAGGCATGTCTGAATTCCAGACCTCTATCACAGATGAGTGCGAACTCAACAGATCCTAATCCTTTGACACCGGGACATTTCTTGGTAGGTCAGCCACTGGTGACAGCACCAGATTATAATTATGAGAATGCGACGGTCAGTAGCTTGAGACGTTGGCAGTTGACACAGAGAATGAGTCAGTCTTTCTGGAAACGTTGGTCTCAGGAGTATTTAACAATGTTTTTTCAACGACACAAGTGGGCTAAACGTATCCGCGATCCAAAGGTTGGGGATATTGTTCTCGTAAAAGAAGATAATTTACCCCCTGCCAAATGGTTATATGGGAGGGTAGTGGAACTACACCCTGGTACAGATAATTTAGTACGCGTAGTTACCCTGCAGTGTAAGGACTACCGAGTCAAGCGTCCAACTTCTAAATTATGCATCTTGCCTGTACATGATCAATAAGCATTATGTAAGTTTTTTTTTTTGCTTTATTTCTATTTTGTTTTATATACAGTCCACTCAAATAGTAAGCTAGAAGGTAACTATTATTATGTTAACTTGTATGTAACCCTAATATTGTGGCGAGTAATGTAATGAATATTGTAAACCAATTAAATTGTAAACATAATTGAATATTGTAAACGCCGATCACGAAGGTTGTTCGTGCTTGTTTCTTGTAAGTACCCTTAGTTATGTCATGGTGGGCGGTTGAAAGGACTAGGTCCTTTCAACCGCCCACCATTGGAGCTGTGGTGACCATAACATCCAGTATAAAACAGCTCTACATGAACAGTGCTAAGCTCGTGATGTTTGTGAGGATACAAGCAAATTGCGGGCTGTGGTCTCTGTCTAGCGTTGTGTGCTTACGTATTTATGTAAAATTTAAGGAAAATAAAGTTTTACGAAAAATAAAATATTTCTTTATTATTCAATCACATTCTTCAATATAATGGATAACAATATATACATACAATAGCAAAACACGGCACACGAAAACATTTTTTTTTACATTGTCCTTGAAGTTTCATTCAAGTTGCAGAAGAACTGTTCAGATAATGTTGTTTAATAGAAAATTAAAAGAAGAACAATAATAATTGGAACTTGCAGTAGAAAAAAATACAATTTCAATGCAATTTTATTGACTGACTTATAAAACAACCTGCACATGTAGAATACATTATTATAATTGAAGTATAGAAAGAAAAAGATACACCGAAAGGACCACCTGTAAAGCATAAAGTCGCACATTTTACGATCCATCCACATTCTTTGCGCATAGCTTTGGAATTATACATGTCCTAACTTTGTCAGCATTCAGATTTAAACTATTCACATACATTTACGAAACGCCAGCTTTAAGGTTATTGGGTATCAATGTTTCTTTTTTTACATTCTTAAATAGAGCTAAAATTTCTACAGATTTTTCTGTATATTGTCTCATACGTTGGCAGTTCGTACCTAAAAATACATACATATTTCTAAACGAATAAATAAAAATTCTAAAATTGGTCAAAGCAATTTAGTCCAAGAGTACTACCGGATTGCACGCTGTCTAAATCTATTTCAAATTACTTCTTGAAAAGGTTGTCTAATTTTTCTAATAACGATTTATAGATTTTCACAAAAAGCTCAAGCAGAATAAATCTGTCAAAACCAACAACACACCAGTTTCTAACTTTGCCACGATTTTAAATAACATAATTTACTAATATAAGTAGATCTGAACGGTAATCCTCATTTACGAGAATCGTGAATTAAATCAAAAATAAAATTAATCTAAATATAAGCCCATCAAAACATTATTTTTAGTAACCCCTAAATGGTTTCAGCAGTCCAATTAGACTAAAAGCTATGTTCATATTTTGACAGTAAATATATTTAACTACCCCTCTCCATCTTGAGCAAATAGAACACCCAATTGGAATATACAGATAGAGGGTCGGGTGATGGAGACGCTTCTGAATAAATACCTAAACCCGTCTAAACGGACCTTGCTTTCAGTCGTAGGAATGAACGGATTTAGTTAAGGCCGTATATCATTTTCGTCCCAGCAGATCTTCTAACATTTCCTGATTAGTCATTGTATCACCAAGTAAATTTGTCTTCGCTTCTCGGGAATTCCTTCTACTAGAAATTGATCGCTTTCTTACTAAAGGTGCTTCGGTAAGTACATTATCTGTCAGCATTTTAAAGTTATTGTTTAGTTCCGTCAAAGCTGCTTCGGGAATGTCCCCGCTACCGTTTACAAATTCATTAATTTTGTCTACAACTTCTAACTTTTCTATTAATTTATCGTTTTCAAATCGTGGCTGTCCGAAAGCTTTCATGTGTTTGTCTATAACTTTAGTGCTCTTTTCGATGTCTTGCATTATATCTTTACAGTATTTATCGATTGGTTTGCCATCTATCGTACGTTCACTAAGTGCACTACTTTCACGCTTAACACTTCGTTCAGCAACGGAACTGTTTTCCCTCTTAACTGCAACTTTTTCATGAACTGCAACTGTTGTAGTAGATTCTGCAATGGTTGATTCTTCATAGAATGATACACTGGAGTTCCTCCTACCTCTAGACTTCGGACGCTCGTATGACTCGTATTCAGGTTGCTCCACGATAGATTCCTCTGGTGTTTTTCTTCTTAATGCACTGGTTTTTCTGGACGGTGCCTCGTCATTTTTAATTCTCTTCATTAGCTCAGTTTTCATGACTTCTATTTTTTTATGAACTTCATCTTGTTGCTCTATATTTAATTCGTCATCAAAAATGGCTAAATCAGCCATTCCATCCTGGACAGTTTTTGCGAGTTCCACAATTTCTTCAGAACTTTTGGAATTCTTTCTAGTACCAGTATTTGAAGTGGAACGGGTACTTGTGGAGTTGCTTCGACTTCTGCCATACCTTGAGCGTGGTTCAGTAGACGATGAGGTATCTTCTTCATGGGATAAAACACTGCTAACATTACGGGAATTTTCGCATAACCTTGCTATTATATTTTGGTCCAACTGTAAAAACATTTTAATAAAATTACTAAAAATTATAAAATAAACTGATATAGAACCGTTACTAGCATAGAAAGTTTGTCTTATATCTATTATAGTTAAATATCAATGATAAGTACTGAACTAAGTAAGTTTTAATTTCTATACACCTTCCTTTAGAATATCGATTTGAGAACAGCAACCATTGTTTTAGTAAGATTTTTAAATCGATTATTCACCGGTGTAACAAATTGTAATATACATACGTTAATTCTGTCATCTCTTTTGGTAGCAGTAATGGTGGCATCAGTCTCTGAGCGGCAGGTTTTGTAGCTGTATTGTTGTTTAGGCACCGGTATGGTACTGCTAGAGGAAGTCTTCACTGGTGACTTAACTGTCCGACTCGCCGCTGTGCTTAGCATTTTCTCCTTCATCTGAAACCAAAATAATATTTATTACTTGGTTGGTTTAAAGAAGTTCGTTTAAAGATCTGTGGACCACTTTATTATTTACATTTATTTTTAATCGATACATTACACATCTTTGCACAACGACAACATATATTTTTTATTTTTTTAAAGACAACTTTCGCAGTAGGATCTATCCTCATGTGTAACCTAACCACTAGGCCGACAGGCATGTATTATTATCATTAACCATGGGAAATAAGGTGATGCTATTGGTTATAGTATATTTTTGTAACAGACATACTGTCCCTATCTTATTGTATGGACGCATACAGTAGCTTTGTTAAGCAACCTAAAATGTATGACGACATTCCACGTACTGCAACGCAATGGACTGGCCTGAAATCGACCGGCTCGACTGGAGTAATGCAACGGCCTAACAGAAAACCAGTATATAAACAATGCTTGCATGTTATTGCCGAGCGAGTGACCGGACCCAACACCATATCGCCTCTCCTCTGCTGCCATAGAGCCCTTATCTCCCCTCCCTTCTTTCCCCCTGAGCGAAGGTTGTCACTTAAAAAAAAAAGGTAATAGGTACTTTTGTAACTCCACAACTGTTAAATAGCTGAACGAAAAAAAAACGTGGTAGAATTGTAAAAAAAATCTTTTTTTTTTATTTTTTTCTCAAACTTCGAGTGAAACCGCATGGTTTTGAGTTTGAGTACATGGAGTAGCCACTGGGCACTCCCCAAAGGTATGGAGAGGAGTTACCTATAATATCTCTGTGGTGGGGTTTTAAAAGGTGATTAGAGAAATATAAACCACTTGAATTTTTTATTTAGTATTTTTAACGCTTACAGTTTTTTTAAACCTGTGTAATGATTTCTGGTCAAATTAAATAGTGAACACTTTTTTTATAGATAACATGTATATATATGCAATTATTAAAATGATGAGCCAAAGAACTCATCCTTAGTAGTTACTAATATTTCTAATATATAAAGATGTAGTTTCAGTAGGTATAAGTTATTGTCGACCATATCAAAGGAAATGATACATTACAATATAGTGTCTCCATTTTTCTAACACTTCTTCGAGTAAAAACAAAAAATGTTGATAACGCAGACAATGAAAGTAATGATAACAGCCTTCTTTAGATACTTAGGCTAAATTACTTTAGTAATTAACCTTGTTTGTTTGTTTACCTTCACAGATAATAAAGGATAGCCTTGCAACTGAAAAGATTTGCGATTTTGAAGGTTCTCCGTTAATTTCGACTTAAAGAGCAAGTCTCCTACAAAAAATAAATCAACTAAGACAACAAAATTAGCCAGTCATTTACAACGTACAAGCTTATGTTGTACTGTTGTACGCGTAATTCACACCCACATTTTGCCGATTACAGTCAAGTGCCATTTACGTTATAGGGAGCACGCCTCTAATAAGGAGATCACATAAAAACAAAGACTTACCTCAATAATAGTGGTTAGTTTATCAGCGTTATTGATAGCCATGTCTAAGTCATGCCTCGTGTCTTTATGCTTATTGATCTCGTTCTGTAATTGATGTTTGAAGTTCTTTGCTTCAAGAGCAATGCGACGTTGTAACATCATTATCGTCTCGTTCTGTTGCTGCACTTTGCAGCTGAGCTCGGTGACTTGGGCCTGCAGCTTTTCGCGATCTTGAAGGTTCCTAAAAATAAATAGCTATCCGAATTACAGAGAGCTGACTAAAGACAAGGCATTCACAGTTTCGTTTAGTTAAGAACCATATCACAAAATTTAATTTGAGAAATTAGAAACATTGACGACTCGGTCGAGCTCAAGAGTTAAATGCACACTGTTGCGGCTGGGAATAAACAATCTCAAGAATTTCTATAAATATCTTTTATGGTGACGAATGAAAACTAAATGCTAAGTAAAAGGAAACATTTACTATAATACATATTTTTTACAATTAGCTGACTTAAAAAATGAAGTTTTATATTTGATGTTTTTGTATATTTACGATTTTCTCACAAGCTACTGACCCGATTTGGTTAGAGTTTTCGATGTTTGAATGCATATGATAATTTTAGTGTATGTATACATTTAGTATCTGATGATCGGATAGATGCAATAGAACTTCTTAAGGGGTAATGATAGCTGCTCCTCTTAGACCCTCAGGGATAGATAATGAAATGACGGCTAGAATTACAACCTTACATTTATGTATTATTCACAATCACATGATTAGATTTTTGTTAAATATGTGTTATTTCAACTATATAATATATTAAACGAAGGCTGTTAGTTTGGTGGTGTAAATACTAATCGGCGAGAGAACACTTACATCGCGATTCACGGTCTTACTACGTCATTTGAAAGATAGCTACGTAGTTAATGCTGTATGCTAAGTTCCCCAAGACCGAAGGTCGATATCTTCATAAGTCAGATAGGTATGCTCACTTGTAGAGCGTGCCAGTAGTGAGTAGGAACGGATGCCGCAAGTTCCAGTGTGTCGGTGCTGATGCGATGAAGTCCCCTGTGAGTCGGGGTGATTGATGAGTAGTGGCTGGCTGCTGTACAGGCTGATGAGGGATCTGTTTAGGTGGACCTTAGATCCAGTGTGCTGCGCAAAGTGCCTCGGCGGTGATAAGGTTATAAGGATAACCAGCCTAGAGCGATTGCTGCAGGCGTGTGGTAATCCCTGTTGAGTCTGAGATTGCTGTCTGGCTGCGACTGGGTTAATGCTTATTGCAACAGGAGTATGAGTAGAGTTTGCCACAGTATCAACACTATGTCACCGCAACAATATCTTGCTAAGATAATAAGCTATCTGCCAGTGTTGAGATATTTTTATTTATTTATTTTAAAATGACAAGTCCCGCTCTAGGAATCTCTCCTGCGGCGCGGGGGTCTTCACAAACATACACGAAGAACATCCAGACTCGGGACAACTGTTTATGGAACACATTAATTCTTGTCCCGTGTGGGAATCGTACCCACAACCTCCGGTTTAGCAGTAAAAGTCACTAACCACTAACATCTATAAGCGTCCGTTTCTCATTACGTGAGCATTTTTTTTTCTTTCTATGCACATTCTCTTTGTTAACATAATTACTCATGTGGAGAAGAAGTGCAAAACTACTATGCAAAATTACAAATGGTTCTTTAGATACCCAGCTTTTAGCAAAATTAATCTTCACGTTTACGTACTGTGCGCACTCCACAACTGTGTATTAACTATACCGTATAGCAGTAAAATTATTTGTATAACTATGCAGTTTCCAGGATGTGCAGTCAATATATGTAATTCTATATGTTCTAAAGTTGACATTTACCACGATAGTTTCAATACGTTTAAATCACCCAATTTAAATATTTATATATCAAATTAAATCTAAGAATAGCACAAAATGTAACAATATACTGTCTATTGCTATAAGATTTTGTTATACATTGGAATAGCTCAATATTTATTTTGACATTCTTAATATTTCTGTACAACGTTTTGAACTGGCCTTTAATGAAATCTAACATCACATTACGTTACTTTCCAAGTTAAGAAAATGTCGCTTAAATCAAATAGTTCGATCAAGTAGTGTCGCGTTAATCAAACGTTTCTTTTCTAATACATTTGTACATGTAGCCTTTAAGAATCATACTCGAAACAAACAAGTCATTTTGTAGTTCTAACCGTTGTTATAATAATACTTTACGATATTCATGCATTCAAAATATGTACATAACCAACCTTCCACAGTCAGGTAATAAAACAATGAAACAGTTACCAATTAGAGAATAATTAAGATAAGTTGTACGATACAAAATAATCGTTCAATTCAAAAAAAGTAGTTACGTGATCGAAAATAGGAAAGTGCACTATACGGTGTACGGTTCTCGTGTGAAGTTCGTAAGTTTAAAACTTATTTTTAATATTACTTAGGACCCCTTGGATTATGTTATATTAAATGAAATATTTATCTTTTATTTTTATATTATAGGTGGACAGACGAACAGATGGGTCACCTGATGGCAAGTGACAACGGACGTCCATGTACGCTCGAGAGTTGGATGCGGGAAGGGAAAGAAGAGAGGGGATGATGAGACGGAAAAAGGGAAGGGGGCAGGGGAGAGGAAAAAGTAGAGGGGGAGTTGAGCCTCTGGAAATGCCCTTCACAACCAGGCCGTGGTATCGCACCCGTCGAGCCGGCCCATTGGTGCCTAAGCATGGCTCTAGCACTGTTCGAATTGTCTATTATTCATAGTATTCTGCATTACCAATAAATACCTATACGTTATTTCAATTATTAAGAAGTTGATCTGTAAATCTGATTATCTCTATTATCTGTAATCTGTAAATCTGATTTTTATTAAATAAATGGTAAATAAGCTTTTATTTAATACATTTTTTATTTTAGATACAGGGTAATGTAAACATTTATTTGTAATTTCCTCTTTAATTGATTTAATTATAAATCATATTTTAAAACTCATTGTATTTTCTTCTCAAACAATTGTATGATGGTTTCTGTATAAATGAAATTAAATATCGAGCATAATCTTACCTATCTTTACTCAGCTCCAATAAATGAGTATGCTCATCTCGCAATTGCTGCAGCTGCATATCTCGCTCTTTTAACTTCTGTATTACTTCTTTGTTTTGCTGTTTCAACTGTTTGTATTTCATTTGTTGGATCCGTAACTCCTCGGTGTGAGAATGCAAGACTTGTGGGAGCTCTGCATTTGAATTTTCGTACCTAGCAAAAATTTTGTATATCATAATGAAGACGATCAGAACGTACAATGATGTTTAAGAAGAACATGGGGGAATATGGGAAACGAGTACCATAATGGTGGCGTGTGTAAATTTAAAAGTACCTCTACTCACACGCTATGGTTTTAACGATTTATTATATAAGAAGATAAATCCTTAAAAAGTAGAGTATATAATATACAGTCTTGCTTCTTAAGTTGTTATTTATGTATGTCACAACATTAGAGATATTTTGAGTGGTGCGTGTTTGTGTCGTGCTCAGCCCCTCCAAAAAGTTAATACATATATTTCAGTTGCGTTACCTTTGCAACGCGATGTCTTGTTTCTTCTGAACGGCACGCAAGATTTTGTTTTCGTTACTGAGTTCCTGAAAAAGTTCAGAAGACATTGTGTCATCTAAAAGTGAAACTTGAAGAAGAAAAATATTGAAAGGTAAGCTGAAGAAAGTTATGACAATGTGGTACATTAAGAACATAGCCAAACGGTATGACGTAATCGTAAATAGGCTGTTTATACCTTTTGAGGCTGTATAGGTTGATTACATAAATTAGTTGTTAACTATTATTGTTCTCTAAAAGAGTATTAAATTAATGTAATTTTTGTAATACATATATTTGATAATTAACGCTCACATTTTTCATTTATACTTTAGGTATATTTACGTAATAGGGAGCAAGGAAGCCAACATGTTGCCGTCATCCGGGAGCTTTTGTTAAGTAGATGGTATAATTTGGAGTATATTGGCAGGGAATCGAGGATAAAAAGAGAAGGAAAGGGATATTTCTTATACAGATGGATGGCTTATACTCCATAAGCAATAGTTGAAGCAAATCAGGGTCGCTTACTTATAACTCAAACTGGCTGGTGCCGGTCCGAGACCTCTAAATACCTACTGAATATTTAAATGTTGGCAATGGCACGTGTGGTACGATACCATACATACAGACATGTTCACGATTTGTTCTCCTATAGGGTAATCACAGACGGTAGAAATCAAGTAATACCCAAGTGCTCTTTCGATGCTAATCAGCGATGCTAATGACACCAGTTAAATTTGAAATGTGGCCTACTGGCTCTGGTCTTGGTCTTATTCAGTTTTCTTATTTAGTAACTACCTTTAACTATGAATTCTACCTTCCTATATACTACCTGTAAATGAAAGTGAGCATCAGCCAGCTGATTTTGCAGCTGTTTCACTCTGTGAGTCTTAGCAGACAGCACTCTCTGTGTCACGTATCCTCCGTTCTTGGCCATTGAGGGATTCGAAAGGTCCATTCCTAAAGGGTTCATTCGCTTTCGCTTACTCAGCAGGTTCAACCGGGAGTTACTGCTGTACACACTCTCCAGGGATTCCTTTCTGAAATAGTAATGATTGTAACTTTTAAAATTGCTGCTACTGGTGACGTAACGTTGACAATTCGTTTCGCGACGTATTCGTTTTATGAGCAAATAGTGCTGCTAACAGTGTCACTACTACATTCAACGTGTAAGTGTTTAAAAACTACATATTTATAATGTTCTCTAAGTTACATCAATGATTACTATCGGGCTAGTCGCATGCTAATATAACGCCTCAACGTACTTGAAAAGCCATCTGAAGATATTATCTATAAATAAATAGATAAGGTAGGTTACATCTTCATTTTATGCTAAATTCGGCAATGGTTCAGCACTATATTAAGTCTTCCGGTTAGTTTTGAGGGAACGTGTCAAGTAGCTGTCACGACACGTCGGTACAAGTTACTTAGATATTCGATGCGGCGTGTTTTAGCTTGCACTTTAATTTTTCGAAGTAACTCAGAGTAAACGCCCGCAAGTTTTTAGTGTGATTAAATATGGAAAGCGATAAATAACATCTTCATCATTTACTACTATACTTTTTCGATTCAAGAAAAACAGCAGAAGGAAGTTCACAGACTTATGGTAGATACGTATCATGAATCTGCACCATCTGTTAAAACATGTAAATACTGGTTTCGACGATTTAAAAGTGGTAATTTTAATTTAGAAGAAGAACGTAGTGGAAAACCAAAAAAGTTTTGAAGACAGTGAATTGCAGTCATTATTGGACGACACGCACACTACAAGATTAGTAGTATGTAGTTAGTATTAGATTAGAACGTGTACACACAAAGGGTAAAACTCAAAAACAAGGAAAATGCAAAATCGAGTAACAGTTTGTGCTTCACTACTGTCTCGTCACAAAAATAAATACTTTTATGTATCAAATTGTTACCGGCGATGAAAAATGGATCTACTATGATAGTCCAAAACGTAGGAAATCATGGGTAGATCCTGGCTAACCGTCCACATCGACTCCGAAGCGTAACATTCACGTAAATAAGGTATGGTTATGCATTTGGTGGGATATAAAAGGTGTTATTTATTATGAATTATTAAAACCAAATGAAACTATCACAGCTGAGAATTATTAAAATCAATTAACCAAATTGAGTCATGCATTGAATCAAAAACGTCCACGAATTGCACATAGAAAACAAAAGGTCATTTTACTGCATGACAATCACAAGCAAAACACCCACACATCGCAAAAGCTGTAAGAGATACACTTTCAGATCTTCAGTGTGAAGTGTTACCGCATCCCACATATTCACCAGATTGTGCTCCTTCTAAAATGGATCGATGAATGGATCGCTTCAAAGGATGATCAGTTTTTTCTGATGGAATCCATTTGTTGCCCGAAAAATGGCAAAAGGTTGTAGCTAGTAATGGAGCATATTTTGATTAAAATATAAATTATCTTTTTTATAATACATGAATATTTCATTTTTAATAAATCCCTCAAAACTAACCGGAAGACCTAATATTTTGCTGTTTAAACCGAAAGTGTAAAAATAAAAAATAACAAAATTACATGAACTTGGAATCTTGTCATTCAATAGTTAGTAAATATTTTTGTGATAATAAGCTGGAGTGTGGTGATTAAGAGAAAGATTGCTGTGATAGCATTATACAAAGTAGGTACGGAGTCAAATGCAATTTTTGCAACTTTCCATTCACTCGGTATTAGACGAATGTTTGTGTACGAGCTATCGATAGGTTAAATGAAACCTCCTTTTCTTGTGATAGAAAAAAATTTGGCCGACCACGTATTATTCGTACGAAAAAGGCAATCAAAGCAGTGAAGGAAAGAATATGAAGAAACTGTGTACGAAAGCAAAAAAAAAAAAAACGGTACTGGAAAAGATTACTTAGGACTTGCAGCATATACGAGACGCACTAGTCATTATTTAACTGATTATTTAAAAAATAATAGGGTGGTAAAATCAAAACAGTTTCTTAAGCGGTATGCAAAGGAAAGTCACAGAAAAAAAAAATACTGACGAAAAAATTTTGATTTATGAGGAATATTTTAACAAGCAGACTCAGCGAGTTCATGTTCAAATCTATATAGCAGCTTCCCAATTAGTTAGCAGAGTACAACATAAGCATTATCCTTCAGTATGGTTTGGTGGGGTGTTAGCTGTCAAGGAGTTAATGAGCCATGAAAACATGTTTTAATCGATCAATTTTTGTCACTGTAAAAGCTTACAGCGAAGTAAGTATTTTAATATGCGTTTCATTTCATTGTCGGTACGACAACACCTCACGACTGACTTACTGACTGACTCCAACTCCTTTTTTTTTTTTTTTTCTCCGTGCGGAAATCCCCTCGGATACCACCTTCTGGTGGCATGTCGGACTCGAACCGACTAAAACCGCACGCCCTCTTGGGTACTAGATGCCGGGGAACCAGGTACACCCTAGAAAGGAAAACCCTGGAACCCCGACGTACCTCGGGCCACCTACGGTTTGTAGATGGCCCCCTCCTGTGTGGGAACCCCAATGTTCCCGTAACTATCCCCCAAGGGCGCGCACGCTCCGCAGCGTCCGCGCCGCCACCCAAGCCTGCTTCTGCTAGGGTGACAGATGGCCTCATCTTTCACCCCCAGGCCTGCGCTTATGGAGGACGGAGATTATTCTCCGATCTCCGGCGCCTGAGTCGCCTGCGGTACCTGGCGCGTTCCCGGGCCTGGCGGGCCGGAAGAGATCTAAACCTCTCCCGATCCCGCTCCGCCGTCTCCTTGGCAAGCATAACGCGTTCTCGCTCCGCAACATGGCCGCAATCATGTTACCGAGCGAGAGAACCACCACCCCGATGGCCGCCACGAGATCACGCCTCGGCTCCTCCCATGCCGGACATTCTGCCAGCGTATGGAGCGCCGTGTCCACGGTCTGGCCATCGCAATGATGGCACTCAGGCGTTGGCTCCTTGCGGATCAGACACAGGTGATCTCCGAAACATCCCTTTCCAGTGATCACCTGCGTCAGCCGGTATGAGAGGGTCCCATGACGCCTCTCGAGCCAATCCTCCATAACGGGTCTTACCGCCGTAATAACGGCGTGCCCAACTGACTCCTACTCCTGACAATAGTACCTGTAATTTGTTGAAATTAAATCTGATCTGATCTCTCAAATGCTGATGTAGTGAAACTGATTAATATTATTACTTACATTATCTGTAAAGCTGTTTATCTTTTATCAATAGCGTAAAAACCACAGCTTAAATGATAAGAAAATTACAAATACTTACAAACCGTGTAACTTTTTTATAAAAAATATGTAGCAGCTTACAAATAAAACAATATTACGTAAAATAAAAATACTAATAATATAATTAATTTTAAAACGTATTATTAAATTCACGGCCTTATTGTTTTTGAATATAGTATAGTAGGTACTGTATACATAAGTGTACCATTTAGGTACAGGTATGAGAAACGAAAAGTAAGATTAATGTGTACCTAGTCCTATTAACTACATACACTAGGTATTTAGTAAGCTTAATCGTAAAAAGTGAGTCAATTAATGAGATCCAGAGCGACCTTCAAAGCAAAGAGACTCAAAGACACAAAGAGGTAACTTATTTTATAACACAACTATTCCTCCAAAAATAAGCAATGACGCGCGAAATACACGTCGTATCTTTTGCTTCTTTAAAATAATTCCTGTGTCGCTTAAATGTAAGTATTCTAACGATACCCCATACATCCCACTTTATCTATTAGAAATCAGAACTATCTAGAAATTTAGAACTTACTGTGGAATAAATAAACATCACGTTACCTATTTTGTAATAAAAGACTACAACATTATATTATAGAATTCATCATCTCATTCTCTTACACATTTTTTTAAACATATTCCTATACTAGATTCGAATATGTTTATTAGGCTACCTAAGATTTTCAAATGGGTACCTACTAGCTAATTGGCTGCTAAGCGTTTTTCGATACGTTCATCTTATTTTATTAATATTAATACAAAGTAATTGCGAATCCATACGATAATAAGGACCACATTTTTATATCACAGACCTATGTATATTATACATCTTATATCTTTTGCTGGGGTGATAATAATAATCATAATAAGTACATATATTCATGTTGTTAGAATAGTATACCTTAGACTACCCCTAATTTGATGTAATAATAACCGTATAAAGGTTGTCTCTAAGAAATCACCGTGAGTGATAAGACCGCCAATTATAATACCGTAATACATGCATGTCTATATATATTTTTTTTTCCATTACTTGTATGATGTACAATAAAGAGATAAATAAATAAATAAAAAAAACGAAGAGCCTGATGCAGAAAGCAGTCTTTCTTGATACGGCACGTATTGTAAAGAGTTTTGTCTCTGGAGCCCTAACCACTGGTAGCTTGGTCTCTGTACCCGATGCCGGTACTGATGGGACACTATTTTTTATATTTCTAAATATATCAGGATTGTTTTTGAAATTTTTTGTAAAATGTTATTTATATATTTGTATAGTTAAATTTAGAGATATATTATATATATCGCTAAATAATATACCTACCTAATAACTCTACAATACAACATCACCTTACATTACAAAAATAATTTTATGATTGTGAAAATTCCTACCTTTGGTCTTTTCGGTTATCTTCCGGCTTCAAACTAAGCACTGACATGACTCATTTCACATATAAATCACCATTGTATACATAAATATACTCGAAAATCGAGTCACCGTAATATTTTGGGTTATAATATTTAACTTTTCGTTTCCGTAACCCTTTACGTCAAGTTGTTGTTAGTGCGTCGCCATGGCAACGGATAATATGTCAATCGATTTTGAAAAGAGAATGGCGCTGGCTGAATAGGATTGCTATTATCTATTATTGTCGATGGTTGATGGTTATTGCATAGTTGAACGACTAAGCAACAAGGCTAAATACAAAAGGGTACAAGGTCGTACTAGAATCCATTTGTTATTACTTATCTGTTTGATTGCGGTTAATCCCATCAATCACTATTCCACGATTCTAACTCAGATACATTACGACTAAGTGTTCAACTAAACACTTAACATTACATTATTGTTACCTAGATTTAAAACCATGTTTGGGGCAAATAGTAGACATAGACATGGCGCTAGAAATCATAGAGGTAGATAACTTTTATGTTGTGAAAAAAAAAAGTAGAATTCAGTATAACTTCATAATGCAAAGAATAATAAGTAGATAAATAGTTGTCTGTGTTTTCTAAGTAATTTTCGCTTCATAGCTCACAACCTCCTACCTCCCCATCACCTGGATGATTGGCGCTCCACTACTGTGCGCTTCCACAGAAACTTTTTGCCTTGCACAACCAGCCTGTGGATCAAATTGTCGCCTGCCGTATTTCCGAACCGATACGACCTTCAAACCTTCAAGAAAAGAGCGTACTCCTACCTAAAAGGCCAGCAATGCACTTGTGACTCTCGCGTTGCGGGTGTCCATGGGCGGGGTAACTACTTACCATCAGGTAACCCGTCTGCTCGTTTGCCCCCTATCGCATAAACAAATGGAGTAAAATAGGGCCACCCCATCTCTTCCCGTGGGATCGGACTATTATCAAACAGTATGTATGCCTACAGTCATACAGTGAACGGTTGATGGCAATATGCTTTGCCACTATTACGTTAGTTGACAAAGTTATAATTGGCAAAATTTTTGTGCTTAATACACCTCTGCCTACCCCTGGGATACACGCCTTAGAGTATGTATGTTAAGATTACAAAAGCAGTATTTAAGTAAATTTAATTTGTCTTTATAAAAAAGTCAATCTAAGATGAAAACGAAAAATACTTTTATTTCAATACCAAGTTAAGCACTAAACCTTTTTTTTTTGTAAGACAACTTCCGCTATACTTGTTATTTCTGTCTCTGTGGACTTTACAATTTTACCAACAACGGACACAAAGAACGCCTAGACACGGGACAACCTGAATCACACTATTTTTGTCCCTGTTGAAATCGAACCCACCACACCTGCATGGCTGTCCAGTCACTAACAACAACTCTTGAATAAGTTACACCATCACCACTAGTTTACTAGTAGTAGCAGTAGTAGTAGTAGTATTACACTTAGTGGACAGAGGTAAATAAAACACATTGTATTGTAAATAAAATAATATACTTATTCAACAAGTTACTGTACACACCACACTCGGCACCAACAGGTTTGTTTATTTACATTAACAATATCTAGCACATTAACATCGACTCTTCAGCCTTGTCTGTGGAAGGTCAGCTGAACAAACTCCTCTATAATAAATTCAGATCTTTTTATTACTAAGAATTTAAAAAGAAATCCACAACATAAAACTATGTTGTTTATTGGACCCATCTGGTCGTATGGTCTGGTTATTTCAAATGTCCATGATATAAATTTCTCTAAATTTGTTACTTCATTTCATATATGGCAAATACAACCAGTTATTTCTCACTAAAGTGTCCACCACAAACAAGATCAAAGTGTATCACAATAATTTTATAAAAATAAATGTTCAAATCTAAAAAGAACTATGTCTCTATCACTTATTACCCTTGAGAAAACTGTATAATTTTGGTATTTGTTTTAACTATATCGAATTATATTTAAAATACTCCATGTATGCCAGTACTTAGCCGAAGTTATAATAGGTATGTTTTGTAAATAATTGATAAAATATAATTAATTAGGGATATTTTGCGGTATTCCACTTTTAAGCAATAATACAAAATTATAACGAACTAAAAGTTGTTATTTACTAAACCAGTATATTTCAGTTTTTATTTTAAATATAATCAACCAAAAAGCAACACCACACTGTACCATCTGAATGTCTGTAGTACATTTTTACACACTGTAGTGTTTTACAATAATATGCATATCAATAATCATCTTTCATGATGATCATGATGATGATGATGATGATGATGATGCATATTCTCTCTAAAGAACTTTTTACTTGGTTCAATGTTTACTGGTGTAGCGCGACAACGAGCGCTCACCGCCTACGACGTACATCTTATAAAAGGGCGGAGAAGCTCACGCTGCCTTCTTTTCCATTCGGCTCCAGCTACGAAAGTAGTCTCAAGTCTCAAGCGTCTCGCTTTGAGCCTAACATTGTTTGCTAAAATTGCAAAATTTCAAATTGTTCTTTTTTATATTAAAAAGTGTATAATTTTGTTACCTAGTGTGTAATCTATCTTCGTTAATTATTTTACTGGTCGACCACGTTTCGAGAACCAAGCGGCGGGCAGCGGGCGGTCGCGCGACGGTGTCGGTCTCTGGATATAAACAATGACGAAGTCAACAAAACTTTTTATGCTGCCATAAGTCCGTAAATTTGGAATCATTCGTTATTCATGACATGTCAAAAGTTCTATGAAATTACACATTTTAATTTACAATCCCTTGAAATAGTTAATAATATAAAATCTAATATATTAGGGAACAGTTCTAAGTAGATAATATATGAGACAAATCACTTGAGACTTATCAGCAGAGGTACACCTATTATTAGCAGCTCGCTGTAAATAGTGCTTAATCATTTTCACAGACGGTTTTGGTATAATTGTAAAATTTTTCACATTGATATTTTTACTAAATATTTGTTGCTTTCATAACATTGTCATTGATTTTAATACTGTAAAAGTGTCTAAATATATTAAAAGAAACATGTGTATTGAATTATATTTGGAAGGAATATAAAAATGTGACTAAACAAATATGTGAATTAAGTTATTGTTAAGTAAACAAGTTATGTCGAAAATCTGTTTATCAAGTCTTAAGTTCACCTGAATGTACCAAGTTCTGTAGTACACTAGATGTTTGAGTCGTCTGTTCTGTAGTACACTAAATTTTTGAGTCGTCTAAGTTCTGTGTTAAAGTGAGGTAGGTTCTGTGAATGATAAACTACAATGTACTATTAATTTAGCTGAATTAAATACCATAATAAGGTAAGTCCGCAGTCGTATTTAGTTGAACGTCGTATTTGGACAATTTAGAGAGTAAAGCGATATTATATCTTTTCGTGAACGGTACTAGAGCTTGACACATACCTCAGCGAGTTTGTCCTTTTATTAACCTGTAACATGTATGGACATGTTAACCGACCTACACAATCCTATGTGAAAAGTTCCTATTCCAGAAGCTTCGATTATTCCAGATCGGTAGACGAGTCGAGACGTTTCTCGGTACACTATTCGATACACTTAAGAGTTACTTTTGCTCGAGGTAGAGTTTTGGCTGAAAGAGAAGTCCTTGTTTTGCTTATCCCAGAGGCGGCTGTAGAGCGACTGTGGGTTGGCGAGGAGTTTATCGTGTGTGCCACGCTCGGTTATGGCGCCGCGCTCAAGAACCAGGATCTCGTCAGCGTCCGCTACTGTCGATAGGCGATGTGCGATGCAGATTGATGTTCGTCCCACTGTGGCTGCTTTCAGGGCTTGCAGAATGGCCTGGGGGCAGACACCATATCATTAAACCGCAAAGAGAATGAACCCAATAACGAAAATTAATAGCCCTCACTGAGGAATTAACAGCACTAGGAATCGAGATTATTACAAACAGTGTAATTTTTAAGCTATCAAATACTGTACGATTAGTGTGATTATATATAATATATTATGACTAACAAGAATATTATTAAAATTAAAAAAATCCGAATCCTTGTTTCTGCGTCTTGTTTACTTTTCCTATCATCCCAATTAAAATCTTTGTTACATATAGATTTTTTCTTATTCTATGTAGTAAGCCTGACCATGTATATAAAAAAAACTAGATACATTGCAGCAACCACGTGAAAGAAGCCTTTTTTTTTTGTGATATTCCACGAAGTAAATGGTATTGGGTTAAACGTTATTTCATTGCGTTACCGCGTGAACATTCTAGATTTCTTAGTTTTGATGGCGAGTATCTTTAAAAAGATCATTAACATGACATAATTTTTCCAAGTATAAGCGCATTTTGATTTTATCAGATTTTTATACGTTAAAATGCCAAAAAAGTGGTTAGTAATGTATTTAAGTAATTGTATAAAAGTTAGAGGAATTGGATTATGTATATTGCTCTCGATAAGATCACAGGTTTAGTCAACTTATAGTATGTGTATTGTAAAGTGGCAATTGGCCTGAATATTATTAAAAGTTGTCGGCTGACGAAACGATTTGGATTAGGTGAACTGAAATAAAAATATGGCAGTCACAGGGCGCTGAACTTGAAGATGAGTAGACATTACCAAACCTAATAAAATCAATAAAACAAGAGCTCGGTAATTCAAGAAACATATCGAGAGCGCGCTTACAAACAGAAGCTTATGCACCGCGCGCATTAAGTGCTAGTTTTGTTACTGGCCTAGAATAGTACATCGATCGTGGAAACTTGGCACAAGATTGCAAATAAATATTTTATTAAAATAAAACAATTAAGATTTTTTTTGTTTTTTTTTTATTTTAAAAATGTAGCGTAAACTTCTCTTAAGTCGTAAGAAAATGTTACACAAACATAATAGCTTTTTTTTAGCTTCGTGGGAGAGCCATGCTTCGGCAAGTATGGGCCGGCTCGACCGGAGTATTACCACGGCCTCACAGAAAACCGGCTGTTAAACAATGCTTGCATTGTGTGACCGAGTGAGTGTGGTAACCGGAGGCCCAACCCCCTTCCACATCCCCTAAGGCCCCTCTTACCTTTACCTTACCCTCCTTCCCCTCCTCCCTTGCAACGATTGCGTTGCCTTTCCCCGAAATGAGTGAGGTTTCCGGAGGTTCAATTCCTCCTCTCCTCTTTCCAATCTCCTCATCCCTCTTTCTTCTTCCCCCGCACCACCACCACTTCCCACATCCCCCACCCGTCATCACACATACATCGTTTAGGTGTTAGTTAGTGTGTGTTGTACGCACGTGTTCAGTGAGCGAGTCGAGGCTGGAGGTGGCCTCGTCGAACACGATGATGGGCGAGTTCTTGAGGATGGCGCGCGCTATCGCCACGCGCTGCTTCTCGCCGCCCGACAGCTTCAGCCCGCGCTCGCCCACCTGCGTTTGGTAACCCTGAGGAAAACAACACGAGGAGTTGTGAGATACATTCAACTACTACATACAGCCACGGACAGAGTAGTAGGTGTTAGATAATAACGTAATATTACAATAAGTGTTTTTTTTTTGTTTTTTTTTTTTTGGAAAAGACAACTCCCGCACTAGGTTCTCACTTTAGAAGTTTTGTTTTGTATGAGTTTTATGTTTTTTTTTTTATATTAAACAAAAAATAACAATAATAATGCCAGGTCATTAAATTCATTTGGCTATCGTGTTTTGTTCAACAGGTATGTCTTCAAACTTTAAGAAGAATTTGTAAAATGTTAGAAACAATAAAAAGTTAGAAATAATATTAATTAATCGCGAAGTATTTACAATTATTATGTATGCATTGACTCCATTGCTAAAAAAATTGTGGGATCTAGAATCAATATGTTTGAATGCGGTTTGAACTGCCTCATCTTAATTATTTATCTTCCTATCTAGAAATTGTCCAAATTTCTAGTAAAGTGGTAATTTGTTGGAATTAGACCCGGGTAGTATGGAGGGTGGCTGTCGGAGACATTCCAATCGCAGCTTCTCTAATAAAGCGACCGTTTGTCGTATGGGGTCTAGGGGGCTAGAGAAATGGACCAGTATCGATCGCTCAACGGCTAGCTTTTCCATTATAATCGTCTGGCCAAATCTAAGCAAACTGTTTATGACACGAGCACTGGTCCACCCAAAACTCAGCAGTACTTTTTTTGAGTCAACTTTCCCTTGGGACAGGATTTGGTCGGTTCTCCTGGGTTCAACCACTGTGATGAGCGTTTTCACTGTCTTACAGGATCCATTTAACATCACAAGTAACGATTCATAATTCGATCGTCATTGTGACGGTTGAGTAATGTACCTCAATGCGTTTTTGATGAAAGAAGGAAGAAAAAAAAGTTTATTTCTACATAACACAATAAATAAAAATTATAGGTGTAACAAAAACACTTTGAAATTTACAAAAAAAAAATATCACACAATAACCTAAAGAAGATGTATGCATTGTGCCAAGACAGAAAATGCCCCGCTGCAGCATAACTCTTATACAATACTATTATTTAAGTATTACAAGAGCGTTGATTTTCAGGCGAGGGTCAAGACTACGTAAGGGGTATGTACACGTTACAGCCACATCTACAGTAGGACTGTGGCTATACCAGTCACTCAATAAATGGCATACAAAAGAACCATAAAATAATTATAATATTAGAATTGAACCATAAAATAATTATAATATTAGAACTGAAAATTGTAAATGCCTATAGTAAATCAGTAGTAAAATAATTTAAATAACTTAAGTATATTTATATATTATATTGTTAGATGTTTTTTTTTTTATTTCTAGTGTGGGTAGATCTTTAAAAGGCAGCGCAAGGGACTCACTATCACTACATCTTGTGATTTAGTCGCGAGAGGAAGCTCGGCCGGTTTGCGTCGGTGTGTCTGTTATAATTGTAAGTCTGTTATAATTGTTACACTGATTTGTTCCTTCTGTTTTTATTATAGTTAGCTGTGTGAAATTGTAATTGATTCGTGTAAATAAATCTTATGATCGTAATAAGTTGTTTAAATTAAACAAGATCTCCCCTCAGCGGGTTTTGTTCTTGCAAGAAGCAAGAGAAAGAAATGTTACTTCCATCCTTCGAATCATACAACATTACACTGATATACATATGTTTGGTATAAATTGTTTAAATGTTTTTGTGACGGGTTTTTGTGTTACTTGTTATCAATCTATGTTGTGGTTTAAAGTTCCATGATTGATACATATGATGATACGCATGTTGGTGGGCTTAACTTAATTAATGCGGTACCCATATCTCGACCTTTTTCAATTTGTTTTAAGCGTGTTAAAATTGTTAAATCATTCACACCGCAATCTACCGCCAACTGTTACGTCATACCCCTCCTCTCCTCTTTCCTCCCCCCTCATCACCCCTTTCTCAAACTTTCCAATCTCCTCATCCTCTTCCCCAAATCCACCATCCCTCTCCAAGTCGGGCAGCGCACTTACGACTTTTGAGTTGCAGGTGTCCATAGACGGAGATTGTCACTTATCATCAGGTGACCCGATGATGGATCCGCTTCCATGATCACCTTCAATTCCTCATTGTCAAGTAGGGTCTCCGACCATCCAGGGGCTTTGTTTGTAGGTCAACATAACGATTCCAAGAATATAACATTATGTTCTAACACATGAGTGTTTATTTTAAGTAACATAGCAAAACACAGAGGTAACCAGACCTCTTTGATTGCCATCATCATTTGGGAATGGGTGGCCCCATTCCCGAATACCAGACCAGGCCTCTCACTGTATGTATTACGAGTGTTAGCTACCTTTATTTAAACCCTCGCGGGTCATCAACTCACTGGATGAACTAGCATGTGGGACTCGAACTATCGATCGCGGTTAAATGATACTTCTGAGTTATGTTTTATACAAAGATGATTAGTCCGACACTTAACTCTAACTAGTGCTAATAGGATGAGCAATGAGTCGTCGGTTGATCGTGCACTGGCTCGTGTAAGTCGCTCGGTTCTTAGGTGCAAGCGCGTTCGACCTACTCGAGCCTAAAATTGCTAATATTTAATGAGTATCGGACAACCCGAATGTATTAGGAACATTACATTTACATACAGCTTTTAGTTTTGTAAAGTATCTTTTAACTGCGATCAGTTAGTTTTGATTTTTTACTGCTTCAAGGGTCAGCAGTCTTACCTTTTTATATGAATTTAACTTGATACCTCCACGAGTTCCAAAGAAAAAGGGTCTTACCAGACAGACGGACAAGATCCTACAAGGGTTCCTGTTAAACAACAGAACCCTTAAAACGAGGAAAATTCTCGGGATTGACACTTGAAATAAAAAACAGGAACATACTATTTTTATGAAAAGAAAAATGAATATATCAAAAGATATATAAAAAAGGTTGCATTGCATGCGCGGCAATAACAATCGTATTAACACATAATAATGATTATTTTCGCATGCAACGGTCTGCGCTCGGACATAGTATGCCTATAACCTGTGGGTATGGATGTTTGTAGGGAGTTATTTATCTGTTACAAAGTATTTATTCCGTATTCTGTGATATTAAATGGAGTCGACACAAGTCATTGGCTCGTTATAACGTTATTAAACCAGAATCGTACCTTGGGCCAAGTCTTGACGGACTCGTGCAGTTCAGCCATTTTGCTGGCAGCGTACACCTTGTCCTCGTTCTGCGTGAGGTCGCCGTAGTGCAGGTTGTGGAAAATCGTGTCGTGGAACAGCACACAGTCCTGAGAAATAAATACACACTTAGATATACACACAAATATATACACATTTTTTTTACAATATCTTTAACAATTTATAATTGTTTTAAGAAGTCAACCATTATCACTTTAATAAAAAATAAGCAACATACATACATTATACACTCACGCCAACATACAGGAAGGGGCAAAAATGGGCGTTTAAAACGCCTCTTGAGAATATATATATACATATACTAGTGGACCCGACAGACGCCAACCGCAGCGCCATCTGTCGGGCTGATTTGTGAATCTAAACCATCCAGGGCGCCATGCAAACGCATACAAAAAAAAAACATTCACATCGGTCCAGCCGTTTAGGAGTTCAGTGACATACACACGTACAGTAGAAATATATATATAAAGATATACCCGGAAGCATTTCAAACGCCCACTTTTAATACACCATAACTCCTGTGCCGTCATTTTTTTTACATTTGGGGGGACAGACGAACGGACGGGTTACTTGATAGTAAGATACAAACGCAACTCAAGAGTAGAAAGTGCGCTGTCTTTAAGGGTGATGAGGGGTGGGGGAGGCGAGGAGGGGTGAGAGGGAGTTGGGCCTCCGGAAACCTCCCTAATTTTGGTGAAATCAACGCCAGCGTTGCTTCACAACCGGTCTGTTTTCAGAAGCCGGCCCATTCGTGACTAAGCATTCGCATTTTACGACATCCACGAGAAGAGATAGGATGGGCTTACTCTACTCCACAGAGAAGAGTTGTTGAGACATACCTGTGGTACTATAGCTATGGCCTGTCTCAGGCTGGCCAGGTCCACATCCCTTATGTTCTGTCCGGCTATCGTTATAGTACCCGACTGAGGCTCGAAGAATCTGAACAGTAGCCGCACCATCGTTGATTTACTGAAAGTTAAGTTCATATAACTAACCACACAGAAGCATATGATGTTTCCTCGTTGTATAATTCTTCACTTCGTACTAATATTTTATACGAGAAATTTGTTTGTTTGCTGAAATTTTGGCAAAGCTAGTTTTTCTATAGATAAGCGCTAAACTAGTATCACGACACACGTTTGAGTCTTTTTTGTGTTGTCTTAATATTAGGACGTAACTTTGGAACCTCATTAAATTTTGTTGAAAATGTTTCGGTGGCTAAATAAAAGGACGCTATCACATTTTTGATGTTTTCAAATTTATGTGTGAGTGAGTTCCATTCCTCAATGAAAACGCTAGACGCCTGAGTTTATACATTAACTATAAAAATGTGATATTTTAATTTAATGTCAATTTTTTTATTTGATTTTTTTTTAATATAGTGGGACAGACGAACAGACGGGTCACTGATGGTACGTGACAGCCGCCGTCCTTGGACAACTGTAATTCTAAGAGTTGTAAGTGCGCTGCCCGCCTTTGAGGGTGATCAGGGGGTGGGGTGCAGAGAGAGGAAGTAGATGTGGGATGAGGAGAGTGGAAAGAGGGAGAATCGGGCCTCCGGAAACCTCACTCATTTCGGGGAAATGCAACGCAAGCGTTGATTCAGAACCAGTTTGCCGTGAGGCCGCGGTACACCTGTCGAGCAGCCCCATTCATGCCTCAGCATGGCTCTACCACTGTGTGTAAGAAGATGTCACTTCTGCGTGATAATAAGCAAAGAAGGTGTATATCTTTCCGAATAAATATATATATACAAGATAAGAACCTAATATATCGAGAGTGGAGTTCTACGGGACCACGCGTACCCACCATAAGTTATTGTTATAATTATAAGAATATTTTTATAGATATAATTCTGAACATGTTATTCTTAGTTCTTTTAGGACGTATTATTAAGAAAGTTATTTATTTATACCTAGTTATATTAATACCAACACAGAGTTTGACATCCATATTTAGAGGGACCCGGTTTGTTTCGTGCGGTTTTTGAATTTAAACGATTGACCTGATCACAATTTACGTTATAGCTTCCACCCGCGAATCTGCCAGCGTCGTATGTCGATAAACAGTAACAGTCATTCCACACGGCTATATCCACTTCAGGGTCAAGATTGTACAAATATTATTAAAATTTCATATCTGTAGTGCCTTCTGCATATTCGTCATCTGGAGTTGCACCAATAATGGAACTCTGTATTTTTTTTTTATATTAGCCTGCTATAGTGACTCCACTTTGCCAGATGGAAAACAATAAGTGGAGTCAAAGAGTGGTGGTCACCATCCTCATTGCATGTCTAGTCAATGCAGCATAGTGACCCACACTATGGCAGCATGGTGACCCACATTATGGCGGCGCCCTGGTGAGATGCTTTTTCACGCCCCGATTAAAATACCCGGGATCAAAGTGGGAGGGAAACTCGTGCGTAAATTAATATATATCTACATGAAAGTTACATTCCTCGATTTCCACATTCCACAAGCCCTGTTTAGGTTACGAAGAGCTGTGATATTGTTATTAAAGGAACGTTACTAATGTCACTGATACTGTTGTTTTATAAAAGACGCACGCGTACGCCACCTCTAAATTTTACAAAACCAAGAAGCAGTGTGTAATTATCATGTGGTGTCTTGCTCGTAAAACAGTTCCCCTTTTGTAAACCTTCAGGTCACTCAAAGTACTCCGGTGGTAGGATCTCATAACTGTCAATACAAGCCCGAAAAAGCGAAAGCGAGCGGCGGCAAGCGAAGATGACACGTATAGAAGTCGCGAAAGTTTAAAATAAGGAACCCAACAAGGAACATAACATAAATGACCTTGAAAAAAAAAACAGCTCGCAATTATTATTTTTTGGTGATAGTAAATAAAATTTTGTTAAGTAATATTTTTGACACCGTTTTGAGATTTGGATGCCCCACTAAATGAAGGTATTTTTTAACTGAATTTCTGAAATTTAACGGAGAAAAATGCATCCAAACTTAACTTAGTATTGAGTTTTTTCTTTTTTTAATTTTTAATTTTATAAAATAAAAACTTCTAATTTTTAGTAAATAAATCCCATCACTTCAAGATTAACGAGTAATCTATCTTTATGCACATAGATACATACTCATCAGTTCATTCAAAAAACTGTTTATTTTCAATTAAATTATGAACCCGTGCATGAAACGAACCAATGTGTACTGCAAATTGTTTTTGTATATTTTTCCTATTTAGAGTATTTATTAAAAAAGGTTTTATACGTTGTAAGACCACGTTACGACCAACGAGCTCAACACTCACAGGTGAGACGGCAAGTAAAAGATATAACTATCAATCTTACCCACTACCAGATCCCCCAACGATACCAATCTTCTTCCCTGCGGGGATGGTGAAGCTGAGATTGTTGAAGATGGGCTTCCCGTTGATGTACTTGAAGCTCACATCCTTGAACTCAATGGTGGCCGTCTTCGCGTCCACCTTCAGGGCAGGGGCTTGAGGCTTCTCCTGCAAACACATAGCGGTGGGTGGGATCATTGACTTAGCAGACGTTAAGAAAAGTAATTACTGCATCTGTACTGCAACTGCAATGGAATTTTTATTACGGTTATAATCTGTTAACAGCTTTTTCTTGTTCCTAATAATTCGCGTCATTATAAAAAAATAAAAGCAAAGTTGAATTTTATTGTTAATTTTGTTACGATTATAGATTTTTATTATATAGATTAGAAGCTATTATATTTATGAGCTACTAAACAGCTACCTACTGATCAACAGCTTAAAGCACCGGTGTATTACTGTATTACTGTACCTATATACATTTCTATACAATGTATTTATTATTTTGTTATGTATTTGTATGGAATCTTAACATACATCAAAGTTTAGATAATGGCGTCCTGGTGCCAACTACCAGGCGTCCTTCTTCGGTACCGATTGACCATTTAATGCTCTATTTATTTACTCTCCTTTCAATATCTCCTTTGCATCATCCATTCTTCGATAGCAAACTCCTCAGGTATACAATCTCTATTACTTGCTCTACACGTTCATTTGCAATCGTAACATTACATTCTGTCATTTCTTCATTCTTCGTGAAAACCCAAACATTTATCTTCATACCGTTATCTTTCATAAGTCCTCCGCTGATTAAACAACTAGAACTTTATCATCGATATCATCGACATATAGGATGTTTGCAACTTTATAAAGCGCAGGTTCGGCCGTACGTCGATTAAAAAATAATAATAATAATAATAAATAACTGTTCTCATCTCTGTGCAGGTCATCGTTTGCCAGGATATTTCTGATCGGCCTGACACCTTGGCGTTGCGTAGAGATGGAGGTTCACTGTGCATCCTCTACCGCTTGTATCATGGGGAGTGTTCAGAGGAATTGTTCGGACGTATACGGCCGCAGTTTTCCGCCATCGTCCTACGCGACAAAATATCCATCCCTATCTCCTGGATGATTGGCACTCCACCATTGTGCGCTTCTCCATAAGCATTTTGCCTATCACACCAGCCTGTTCAAGAAATTGTCACCTGCCGCAGCTCCTGACTGATACAACTTTCAAACCTTCAAGAAAAGAGCGTACTCCTACCTAAAACGCCAGCAACGCACTTGTGACTATTGAGTTGCGCGTGTCCATGGGCGGCGGTAGTCACTTACCATCAGGTAAGTGGTTCAAAAAAAGGAGGCACTTTTACGCAACCCTCCTATGTCCTCATTCAGTTTCTTAAAGTACACTCATGCAGCTCTCTACAAATTGGTTAAACAGCCAAGGGGAAGCTATACATCTTTGTGTGACTCCTTATGAAGACTTCAGAGCCCGTATCAGCTAATTGTCCACCCCATACATAGATAGTACCTTCCACAATTCATTCCTGTTCACATTATCCTAAGCCTTTTCCAGATCTACGAAAGCGCAAAACACCTTTTACCATTTTGTGGAGCCACTTTTATGTTTTTTTTTTTTTTTATATTTATAAATGCAATTTATATGGTAGTATTTCTTTTCTTTCAGTGGTAGAGCCATGCTTAGGCACGAATGGGCCGGCTCGACCGGTGCGATACCACGGCCTCACAGAAAACCGGTTGTGAAGTAACGCTTGCGTTGCATTTCCCCGAATTGAGTGAGGTTTCCGGAGGCCCACTTCCCCCTCCCCCCTTTTCTCTCCCCTCATCTCCTTTCTCCTCTTAAACATCTCCTCATCCCTCTTCTCTTCTTTCCGCTCCCTGCATCCCCCATCCCTCATCACCCTCAATCGCGAGCAGCGCACTTGCGACTCTAGAGATGCGGGTGTCCATGGACGGCGGTTGTCACTTACCATCAGGTGACCCGTCTGTTCGTCTGTCCCCCATAGTATAAAAAAAAATATCTCCTTTTTCTGTATTACTATTTATATATACTTAACTTATTAAAAAAGAAAAATACGTATCTGTTAGTAATAAATTAACACACCTTTATTCTAGACTGTACAGTCATGAGTGTGAACATTGTCTGCATGTCGATGAGTGCCTGTCTCACTTCTCTGTACACTGAGCCGAGGAAGCCGAGCGGGATGGACAACTGGAACAGCAGACCGTTCACCATTACCAGGTCACCGACTGTCATTGTGCCTAGAAAGACAAAGATATTATAATTTATATATTAAGTTACGTTGCTAAGCCTCAATCTACCTGTCATGTTCTGCTGCCTCTTAGTCTATGTTTATGATTGCAGATTTATCTTTCATAAAAAAAAAATTACTTAAAACTAGTGATGATATATGTATATACACGAATAAAAAAGAAAATCCAATTGGCAGTAGTGTAACCACTAAGACATTCATAATTACCTATGATTTGTTAATAATGAGCCTTATTAACAAATCATATGAATTTTTCTATGAAAAAAGAGCTTTCAAGACGCATTCTTCACTCCCGGCTTTACTTGCACTTTGGACTATTGTTAGCAGAACAAAGGAAATACGAGGCATGCCTTTTAAGTTTTGTCGTTTGAAGAAAAACACAACTAGAACCTTATAGTACTTTTTATTGTTGTTCAAAGTATTCACCACGTAGCTTAATACATTCCATTCGCGCAAACCAGTTATTTTAACATTTATTCCACTCTAAAGTGGGGGTGTTCAAAATGGCTGACTTGAATGCGTCGCTTGCTTCTTATCCGGACTGGAACCTTTGACCACGAAGACTTTTCTTAATTTTAGAAATCGTTAAGGCTTAGGTCAGGACTGTATGGAGGATGGTCAAGAATTTCTATTTAATACTCAATCGTTTGACGAGCGCTGTGTGAGCTTGCGTTGTCGTGGTGCAGGATAATGCGTCGCTTTGAGTTATATTTTCGAAGTTCGGCGATGACTTGTGGTAAACAAACTGTGGTATACCACTCTGCGTTAACCGTTCTACGATCTTCAAGTGCAATAGTCGCAACATGGCCGGTTTTTCCAACGAACGTGGCCACCATCTTCTTTGAAGTGCTTTGAGAACGAACAACTTTAGTCGGGTTTGGCTCCTCTTTCAAGACCCAGATTGTACATTGCTGTTTAGAATCAGGATCGAAGGCATAGATCCAAGATTCGTCACCACTAATGATGTCGTAGACGTGATTTGACTCTCCTCGGTTGAACCTTTGCAGAGTTTTCTTACACCATCTGACGCGGGCCGCCTTGTGATCGTCGGAAAGCAGATGCGGTATCCAACGGCAAACTAGCTTTCTCAAACCAAGCCCTTCATGCAAGAGTTAACCCTGAGATGCCTAATAGAGCCGCTATCTCTCGATACGTAACATGACAATCTTGGAGAAATAGTTGTGTCACAGCAATGATGTTATCTTCAGTGAAGGCGGGTTTTGGGCTCCTTCGCGAGATTTGTCACTAACACTAGTATGTCCACGCTGGAATTCTAAATACCAGCATTCGACAGTCCGCAGACATGGGGCTTCATCACTGAACACAAATGTTAGCTCTTCAAAACACTGAAGCCGTGTCAGGCCTCTTCTAAAGTTGTAGAAAATTATTGCACGAACATTTTCCTTAGAAATATTCATTTTCGTACGTAACCTGACAGATTCCAATCGACGCTGTGACTAAACAATAGCATTAATCCTAATACTTTCAACTGTTTTGAGATTCAAAATTTAAACACATTCGAATATAGAACAGTTCCAAATTCAAAATTGCCGGGAAATATGGAAACGACAGAACTTAAAAGGCGTGCCTCGCAAACCTAATTGGTCCATACATTCCTAAATTATCGATTTACTAATGAAGATTTTTTTTTTCATGACTCCAATAAAGAGGGTCATGTTTATTATACATATTCATTAATGTGTATGTTTTAATACATACAGACATACGATCAAGCCTGTATCCCTTAAGGTTACTTTAGGGAGTTACAGTTGGTTACTTTTTTTTATATTTTACAAAAAACAAGTGTTCTTCTTATAAAAAGGTCCTGTCATGAGTATGTATGAGTATGAGAGCAGAACATACCCTGCGCGATCTGGTTGGCAGCCATGATCATGATCATGCTGAGCCCAGCGCTGAAGATGGCGTGTTGTCCGAAGTTGAGCGCGGCGAGGCTGGACGCGGTCTTGAGCGACGCGTGCTCGTACACCTTCAGGCTCGCGTCGTACTTCTCTAACTCGTACTTCTCATTGTTGAAATACTACAACATTCAACAATATCGATCCAGTTTTAATGTGATACAGATACGGCTTATACTCACGGCTTTACTTAACTTAATTTAATGTACCGTTTGGATAGTTTGGGTATTTATTTTAATCTAAACCAAGACATTTACTTGAAGAATTTAACCCTTTTTTTTGCGTGGAAACCTCCACAGGTCATCAACCCACCGGAGCTGATAGAAAAGTGGTATGTCGGACTTGAACCGACTAAAACCACACGGTGTTCCGTCTCAAAGGGTCTATTGTAAGGGAACCTTGAATACCCTAACAAGGAAGCGTCCGGGAACCCCTGCAGACATCGAGTAGGGGGCCTGGCCCCCTCTTCAGCTTAGAGAGGCACACGCGGAAAACGTCGCGCCGCCATCACAGGCTTGCTTCTGCTAAGGTAAAGGACAGCTCCCCCGTAACCCCAGGGTTGATTATTCCCCTAACAATATTAGTAATCTCTATAAAATTTCGGGAGATCTATTTTAGTTATGGAAGAAAAAAAAGAAAATACGTCAACCTTTATACACATATATTCATATGTGTGACACAATCAATAAAAAACAGCATTAACACCACCTCACCTTAACAGTTTCGTAGTTAATAAGAGAGTCTATAGCCTTGTTGCCGGCCTCGTTCTCGGCCTTGTTCATGTGCACGCGGAACTTCGTCCGCCACTGAGTGATGGCGAGCGTGTACACGGCGTACACTCCCACACAACTCCACGCCAAACCTGGACATTTTTGCCACATTATACACGCTCTATTGAAATTTAGAGTACAAACAAAGACAATTGCATGGCAGTACAAACAAAGAAAAATTGTCCAACAGCGGCATGCTCCTCTCCCACCAACCCGCTTTTTGAGGTGGAGTTCACTAACATACGTGGACCGCCACAGTGTGGGTCACCATACTACATTGTCTAGACATGCAATGAGGATGGTGACCACCACTCTTGGACTCCATTTATTGCTTACCATCAAAAAAAAAATTAGATTATTTATTTGCTTCAAATGGAGATCGTAGTACATAGCGGTTTTTCAGTATTTATAAATAGAACACGTCACAACACATGGACAGCGGCAGGACGGCTCAGTGCGTTGCTATCCCGATCGATCTTGCTCATTGCGCTTGATCTTGCACCAGGTCTTTCCCATTGCCTCCTCTTTACAGTGATAGTCTGACGCAAAGTCTGATTAGGACGGCCACGTTAACGCTTTCCTTAGAAACTCTAGTATAGGGTATCTGAGTATGTCATTCTTGCCTAGAAGTCCTGCCAATGATGGCGAATGTTTTGAGATTTTCGGCTCCCTTTCATATAGTGGAGGGGGACTTTGGCTGGCGCATGCATCTTGTTCGTGAACGAGTGCCGTTGACCACATTAATTGTATAAAATATTTTTCTCCATATGATCTATGTATAAATATACGGGCACGAGGGAAAATTGGGGGGGAGGAGGGAGAGGAAAAATTAGGGGGTGGAGGGGATTGAGGGGACGAAAAAAATAATAAAGACGGCAATACAATGAAACCATTGTTTGTCTACCGGTTTTCTGTGAGACTGTGGTATTAACCCGGTCGATCCGTTGGAGTCTAAGTATGGCTCTCCCACGGTAAAATAGGTCTCATCATTAGACAGTTATTCATTGGATCGAATTCATTCAATCTTGAGCTTAATTTTTAACTCCATGCGACGATTCCTCGATTTTGGCAATTCTCTAAGCGATTTTCTCTTCGGTCCCTCCAGAGTCCGACACGACTCCCCCGATGTTGGTTAATTTGTAGACGCGCTATTGATCGCGTGATCGTTTCGGGGTCACCAATTTCACACAAAAGATCCCAGATGCAAGTTCATCTCTGCATATCGAAGGACTTCTTGTCCACAAAAGTCAAATACATATATGTCACTCTGACATTTTGCTGCCTGTTCTAATTTGAAACGCAAAGTATTGACTTGAGCCATACAGAACGATTTGGTCTGAATTGCTCCTTTCCAATGGAGGTTTCATGGGTTACCAGAATTAAAATAGAGCACCTCAGATCGGGTGGAAAGGTAATACCTCTACATATTACCTGTAATATATTATTATCATGCACTGCCATTTATAAACTCTTTTTACACAATAATCTTCTTCTTTATTTTCCTGTCCACTTCCCAATTTATTTGGGTTCAGCCTCCCTTATGCATCTGAGCCAGGATAGTATATCCTGGATTGTCTTTCATGGTATGTTCTGCTCTTTCAGCTCTTCATCGATAGTGGCCCTCAAAGCGGCTCAAACAAAATTAACATTAAGCAACGAACTATAGGCAGATCCCCGTCCGCCTTTACTTCGTTGCTTTGCGTTGAGGACCAAGCCCTGGTGCACTCCAACTTTAACTTCTTAAAGGGTAGTTCTTCAAAGCATTGCGGAATTTTATTAAATATTTTAATGCACATTGAATATTTTTTCTGAAGTCATCAGGTCCTTGGTACCATGTTCAATACAAGTCCATTTAGATTGCTGAAGTTATTTCTTTTAGGGATATCTTTAGCTTGCTTAAAAATATGAGGGTGCTGTTTAATTTTTTTTGCCTACCTCCTGAGTGTACACGGCAATGTGGCAAATGGATCTTTTACTTTTTAAAATATGGTAAACGATATTGTTATCAAGAAAGTTCTTCTCTAACAATATACAATAACATAATTACTAGTTATTTGACTTACTTTTGTTCATTCAGGTTGTCTAATGACAGAGGGATTAACTAAAGACAGACATGTATTTTAAGATGATTCATGTTTGTAGTTGTAGGACAGTAACAATATTAAATATTGAATATATAATATTTTATGAAGTTGTCATTTCAGAATTCTAATGTATTACTGCGATCACTTTATAAGGATGGAGGATTATAGCTACATATTTTACAACACTAGAAACGTCATATTTGAAACACAGCTGTATATTTTATAAACAAGTAACAACAGTAACTCTCTGTAGTTATGATAAGAAGAGATGATACAATATTTATTATAATACTTCAATAATAACATTTATAATACTTACATATAGTACTTTCTAAAATATTTAAAGTTACAATAACTGTTACAAACGATGTATTATTAGAGCCGACCCATACTAGTACACCATTCCTATTGATTATATTATATTAAATATATTTTTTTAAACAAATTGATAGGGTTTACTATGACTTGTCAGAGTTCAAGTTCCATTTATGATATTTAGAAGAGTTGGTTCAAAGCTTCCGGGAATCAGACAATTAGAACTACATGTATACGACCCTGACTTACTTGACCTATTGCTTGCAATCCGCAATCCATATTTTAATATCTAATTTTTAATATATTAATTTTCCTTTTTAATCTTATTCTTAATTCATAAAGTGCTCTGAAGACAGCAATAGACTGTCCCCCCCCCCCCCCTGTACAGGCATGAGTGTATTTGCCGAATTAGTTTTAATTTAGCCCGCATTTTGCCGAATTAGTTTTAATTTAGTTTCAATTGCGTATTTTTTTATGGTATTCGGCAAACGATCCGACGGGTCACCTGAATGGTCACAAGTGTGTTGTCAGCCGTTTAGGCTCTTGGGAGCAAGCCTATTGCCGTCATCCAGGAACTTTTGGGAATTAAATGGGAAAATCTAGAGCATATTGACCGGAAAAGGAGATTAGAAAGGGAAGGAAAGAGACATTGGCTATACAAATGAATTTGGGAGTATTTTTAACAGTGATAGAGCCATGCTTAGGCACGAATGGGCCGGCTCGACCGGTGCGATACCAAGGCCTAACAGAAAACCGGTTGTGAAGTAACGCTTGCGTTGCATTTCCCCGAATTGAGTGAGGTTTCCGGAGGCCCATTTCCCCTTCCCCCCTTTTCTCTCCCCTCACCTCCTTTCTCCTTTTTCCATCTCCTCATCCCTCCTCTCTTCTTTCCGCTCCCTGCATCCCCCATCCCTCATCACCCTCAAAGGCGGGCAGCGCACTTGAGTTGCAAGTGTCCATGGACGGCGATGTCACTTACCATCAGGTGACCCGTCTGTTCGTCTGTCCCCCTATAGTATAAAAAAAAGCTATAGCTGAAACAAGTCAGGGTCACAAACATATAACTCGAACTGGCTGGTGCCGGGAACTCCGAGCCCTATAACGTGTGTGTGTGAATTTAATTATGGATAATAGAGACTCAAACTGCAACAGGCAGGTCACGATTACGTAAAAATATAACTTTTAAATAAACAAAGTTATTAAAATACGTTAATGTTTTAAAACTACTGTTTGTAATATTAACAGTTGTATTGTTCTCACCCGTGAAAGCGAGGCCTCCCTTGAGTCCCAAAATGGCGGACACGAGCGTCAGTTCGAATACCGTAGGCACAATGTTGAACACCATCGCCGATAACACGAAGTTTATGGCGCGGGACCCGCGGTCTATCGTCTGTAGAGAATTAACATATAAGTTATTTATCGTACTCAAAAAAAAAACTCATTATGAATACAAAATAAGATGGGAAAGGAGACTGACCACTTTGTATGCTCTTGGCTAAAGAATGAATAATTTAATATTGATATATCAATATTAATGTTCAGTAGCACAAACCAAGTAGAAAACATTATTAGTCGGTTCAATAATAAAAAGGTAAGGGAATTTGTTTATACAGATGGATTAGGGAGTATAAACATTTAGCCTATGGAAAAAATTGTCGCCTGCCGTATATCCGAACCGATACGACCTTCAAACCTTCAAGAAAAAAGCGTACTCCAACCTAAAAGGCCGGCAACGCACTTGTGACTCTTGAGTTACGAGTGTCCACGGGCGGAGTTAGTCACTTACCATCAGGTGACCCGTCTGCTAGTTTGCCCCCTATCGCATAAAAAAAAAGCAATAGCTCAAGTGAGTCATCCGGAAGATCCGAGCCATAACAAGAAATAACAAGATCTCAAAAACAGAAACCCAATAGCAATATGATTTATTGCTTAAAATAATTTAATAATTAATATCAGGGTTTCATAGATTTGTTGTGCAATAGTGTAATAAATAGAACATTGGTTTATAGTCACTTGAACATTTATGGGTCATACAAGCCAGCAAGCAACATTAGTTTACACTGGAAATGTTTTTTTTTTTATATTACAGGGGGACAGACTAACAGACGAGTCACCTGATGGTAAGTGACAACCGCAACTCGAGAGTCGTAAGATCGCTGCCCGCCTTTGAGGGCGATAAGGGATGAGGGTATGCGGGGAGGGGAAAAGTGTTGCTTCACAACCGGTTTTCTGTAAGGCGTGCTATCGCACCAGGCGTCAGGCCCATTTGTGCCTAAGAATGGCTCTGCCACGTGAATTATTGTCATAACACACACACATGGCACAAACACGACTGGTAAAATGGGGGGTTAAATACACTTCTGCCTATCACTTAGGGGGTATAGGCGAGTGTATGTATGTAGTGAACATTTTATATTGTAAATGCTACTACAAGTAGCTTTTAGCAGTGGTTTCTATACTTTTTTTTAACGTGAGAGAGCCCTGCTTCGCCACGTATGGGCAGGCTCGACCGGAGTATTTATACCACGGAATCATAGAAAACCGACTGTTAAACAATGCTTGCATTGTGTGACCGACTAAGTGAGGTTACCGGAGGCTCAATACCCTTTCCCCTCTTCAATTTCCCTTCCCCTCTTTCCTATCCTCCCTGTCCCCTTCCCTAAAACTTTTCAAGGGCGGCGGAAGTGACTTACCATCAGGTGACCCATCTGCTCGTTTGTCCCACCATACTACAAAAAAAAAAAATTACGAGCCCGTCTCATATTTAACATTTCATTAATTCTGCAAACATGCCATTATATCGTTCATATTTCGTTGAGTCAGGAAATACCCTCAAATGCATGACTATTTAGTTCTACTGTTTATGATATTTACCAGCTGTTCCTAGCACTTTCACCAACGTTAATGCTTACTCCTTAGTGTCACATCGTGATGTTTTAGAGCCTCCATTATTGCTCAAAAAACACTTAATATTTACACTTAATATATTACCAACAAATATTTTTGTACTATATAAAGATTCTTGTATTATATAAACATTCAAATTCAAACCCATAACCAACACTAAACTTTGGGAACCTCCCAAACGATCATAATATTTGATTATTACCTTAGACAGTGCACCAGTTTGCCTGCCGAGGTGAAAGCTCAAGTCCAAATTATGAAGATGAATGAACACATTGCAGGCCAGCTTTCTGATGGAGTGCTGAGCGACTTTTGCGAACACGGCGTTCCGCAACTCGTTGAAACAAGCTGCACTCGCACGTGCTATACCGTCTGTGAAGCGAAGAATTTAGTAAAACCATATTATTTATATTCTTATATCTCTATATTATATAGAATATTACAGTATTCAAAAATTGATGAAATAAACAAAGAAAGAAAATAGTTTGCACAAAAGCTTTGCATGTATTAGAAACTAATCTTAACATCAATGGTCCTCTGCATGAACCAAAAATGGTCGTTAACTCCTCATCGCATAATGCTCCTTCCTTGAAAGAAGTGCTGGTATTATGCCAATAGATATATAGACCTAATTATTGGTGGTCTTATAATTCACGGTGATTTCTTATTGACTACAAATTTTATACGAATATTCTCATATAGGAATTAGACTAGTAAGTATTTTATGTTTTCTTTGCTCTGAAGACCGTTTTAATTAAAGGCGGTAAAAGGTACAATGCTCCGTCGTATTATGTTCGTATCGCTCTAGATATGATATAGATAATTGTGCTACAAAATCGCATCAAATACTATCAAATAAGTAGATACTCGTCAACATTTTGTTTGTGGAAGAGTACCATAAAACAAAATTAATTGCAATACTATTAAGATACGAAGTCGACGGGCCTGTTGGTTTACTGGTTAATGACCCTGATTGCTGTACCTCTGGTATTCCTCCTGTAATCAAGGGTTCGATTCTTGCAAGGGACTAAAATTTGTGTGATCCACAATTAGTTGTCTCGAGTCTGGGTGTTCTTTGTGTTTGTTCATTTAATGTTTATAAAGGCCCCGTGATACAGCAATTATTTCTAATGCGGAGTAGTTTTTTAAAAGAAAAATAACGTAAATATTCTTAAATTTGGTTTTGTTGTACATATTTGAGGTGTCTATTGAGAGTTAACCGTATTTGAGGTGTACATTGGGACTTAACCATATTTGAGGTGTCTATTGGGACTTAACCATATTTGAGGTGTATATTGGGACTTAACCATATTTGAGGTGTCTATTGGGACTTAACCATATTTGAGGTGTTTATTGGGACTTAACCATATTTGAGGTGTCTATTGGGACTTAACCATATTTGAGGTGTCTATTGGGACTTAACCATGTTTGTGGTGTCTATTGGGACTTAACCGAATTTTTGCATGTATAACATTTAAAAAAATAGCTATCATTTCACTTATTTAAGTCTAGACTACGGATCACGATCCTGCAATATGGTCAAAACGTCGGCGTCTCGGGCAGCTAAATATAGAAGGTACCTAAATATAATCGTACCTTACAAATATTACAGCCATGACGAAATTAAATCAATCGTGTCAAATCTAACATTACTCCAGACTTAAGTAAAAAGACGAAAAGTAAGACAAGATTTTTTTTTTGCGGAGACTATTATAGTTAAAATTACAGACACAAAGAACACATAGATTCAGAACAACAATTTGATGATTACCACAACACTCGGCGCGGCGGATACCTACTAGAACAGTAGTTGCAACATATATCTATAAAGATACAAGACATGGCACACTATTTTATCTAACTAAGGATGTTTTTCTAATGTTTAGTGAACGTGACTGCTACGATTTCATCCGAGGATAAATAAATGTATGATGATCATTCGTTCTGTATCCGAGAGTAATTTACTAATAATAATTCTAAGTAATTTACTATTAATAATAAGTAATTTCGAACCCACGACCTCGGCTTAGCAGTCAGGATCGCGTACCGCTAGACCAACAGGCCAGTCAGTATCATTGTATATTTTTACTTACATCCCAATAACAAACTGAAAGCAGTCGTCCCCAAGGCTTGGGGCACTGTCGCCATGCCCAATATCGCGTCACCATGAGCCGCACTTATAGCATTCACTTCGTCTACCGCATATTTGAACAGGAACGGTACTGTGACATTCATCACTTTCGCACCAAATAGAAGAGAAAGCGATAGCATCACTCGACGTCTGATCATTTCATTATCCTGTAAAATTTAATTAAAAACGTCTCTAAAACACTTGATGACATGACTTGAATACATCATTTTTAAATTTCGATAACAGAAAATTAAAATCGATACATCAATCGATACAATATTATGATCTAAGTTAATGATATAATTAATTATTTGTCTAATGCACCGCAAATGTCATGCCATAATTTATATCAGAATGTAATTGCAGAAGATATCCTAGTCTTGAGCGAGTTTCGCGTGTCTATCGCGTTTGGGGTGATATAATTGTGTAGTATATATTTTAATACTATTGAAAATTATATGTACTTAAAAAAAAACACATTTGCTGTATTTGTAATAAGAGTTCTAAGAACCATCACAAACGTGACCTGATATTAAATGGCAAATCTCAATCTCTTCGCCATGCCTAGCCATATTGTCACTATTTTAAACTTTTTTTTGGTTTTCCTTAAAAGACAACTCCTGCACTATGAATAACTCCTGTGTCGCGAGGAATTTACAAACATTCAAACAACGGACACAAAGAACACCCAGACTCAGAACATCAATTTGGGGATTACACAAAGTGTTGTCCTGCGGGGATCGAACCCACTCAACAACTTAGAGAAGCTTTAGTTAATGGTATAATATGTCAAGTTTTCCTTATAGCATTTCTAATGAATATCACAGAATTTCCAATGTTACTTAATTACTTAATCTGTGCACTATGACACACCTGCTACATGTAACATGCGGTACTAAACCTGAAAGGGCACATACAGAACAAAATAATGTGTGACAGGTATGTAGGTATCCAAAAAATCTAGCACAAATTAAATTAAAAAAAATCGGATGCCTCATTCTTCCCTGTGTCTGTAAAAGAAAATCCAGAAATGTTTTTATTTATTTGTGACAATAAGTACAACAAATGCATCAGGGCAAGTATCAATAGAAGATAAGAAGCATGCACAAGCATTTATCTAGATGGACTTCGATGGACACAAATAATTTATATTCTAACAAATAATTAATAATTTGGTGCTTTACCTAATACTAAATTTATTTCTGAGTTACTTTATTTGTCAAATCTTTAATGAGTTAATTTAGCTGCAGGGGTTTTACAAGGTATCGAAATAACATGTAAAGTATAGAACATTAAGATAATAAGCTGTTGATAAGTTTCATACCGGGTGCTCTATTAGGGTATGGTTCTGTTCATTGATATTCTAAGAAAATAAGAACATTTGTTTAGCTTATACCGGTGACATAAGTCAGAGAGAAAGATATAAAAACGCTAGTGTTGCCTGTAGTTACAAACATTTTTGTTTTTCTTATTTTCAACATGCTCACTCTACACTCCAAACTATGTACTTTCTATCAATGTAAATCCTTAAGATGAAGAGAGAAGATAGAACTTAAATAAATATTTTGTCCTTATAGAAGCAGTTGACTTATTCTTTTATACACCCTCACTATTTACTTTTGATGTTGAAATATTGGTATGTTTGAATTTTAATTGAAATATTAATATATTTAAAATTAAATTAATGAGTTAGGAAATGGAAAACGTAATTAATATTAATATGTGATGCAATGAAACTTGTTGACTAAATGGCAAATACGTTTTATTCATTTATTGACATTATTAATTATCTGACATTAACTTTCAATTTTTAAGCAACAAATTTTGAAGAAATGTTTTCAATTTTGTTTATATTGCACACAGGTATATGTTATGACTTGTGCTCTTTTAATATTACATATTTTGTATCATCCATGTAACCACCTTTGTTATGCTAAAAATATATTTGATTTAAATTAAAGTAAAACATTTTAAGGAAAAGTTTACTTCAAGAAACCGAAGACACTCAAAGACATTATTATAATCTTTATTGAATACAAGAATAGTAACTGAAATTACCAAGATGTACCCTACTATGTGTAACATGTTAAATTTGTGTATTTTTCTTGTGCCCTTCATAATAATAAAAAATCAGATCAAATTATGTTGCTAGGGTGTAAGTTAATACTTACATAACAAATCAAAGGTATTAATTATATTTACATTACTACTGATTAGGATGTGGTGGATTATTTACTAAACACCAAAAAAACAATATTGTACCATGTACATAGTATAACATATTAATATATTGGGTGTGTGAATATGACTCCGCCCCTTTTTGTCAAAATAAAACACATTTGTTCGCTTACAAAATTAAAAAAAAAATTTATTGAAAGTATGCTCCATCTGCAGCTACAACCTTCGCCCATCGTTCAGGTAGTTTTCGTATTCCTTGCTGGAAGAAGTCCTGGTCTTTTGAGCTTATCCAGTTGTCAATCCAAATTTTGATACTTTCACATGAAGTAAACTTTTCTCCAGTAAGGTCTGTCTGCATCGTCCGGAATAGGTGGTAATCCGAAGGAGCTATGTCTGGTGAATATGGCGGGTGGGGTAACACTTCCCAGTCCTGTCCCTCTAAATATCTTTTTACGACTTCTGCGGTATGCGGTTTGGCATTGTCATGCTGAAGAATTAATTTGTTATGTCTATTCACCCATTCTGGTCGTTTTTCTTCTATGGCTCGCTTCAAACGCATTAGTTGTCGTCGGTAAACTTCTCCATTAATAGTTTCAGAGGGTTTGAGCAACTCATAATATACAATACCTTTCTGATCCCACCAAATACAGAGCATGACCTTGGCACAGTGAATATTTATTTTTGGCTGTGATGGGCCTGGTTCGCCTGGTTTCACCCAAGCTTTTTTGCGTTTAGGATTTTCGTAGTGTATCCATTTTTCGTCTCCTGTGACTATCCGATGCAAAAATCCTTTTCTTTGCTGTCTTTGAAGCAGCATTTGACAAATGGTTTTCCGACGTTCCATGTCTCTTTCTTTTAAATCATGTGGAACCCAGTAACCGGCTTTTTGAATCATTCCCATCATTTGTAAACGCTTTGCAACAGTTGAACGATCAACATTTAATGCTGCAGCTAATTCTGATTGAGTTTGGCAAGAATCTTCCGCCAATAATGCTTCCAATTCAGCATCTTCAAATTTTTTTGGTGGTTTTCCATGTTCTTTATCCTCAGTACTAAAATCGTTATTTTGAAATCGTCGAAACCATTCCTTGCAAGTTGTATTAGACGGAGCATGCTCACCATAAATCTCCACAAGCAAACGATAAGTTTCCGCTGCAGTTTTCTTCGCAATAAAATAATGTAATAACACTTCCCGCAAATGACGTTTATTTGGAATAAAAACCGACATTTTCGAAAAGGTGAAAACAATTGTTGCTTACACTTCAACCAAATATCATAAAATGCGTTAGATAGCTGACATTCAGTACTATCGAATACAAGTATGGTCATTTATTAGTACACGTAAACAATACTAAAAACGACATCTGTTGAGAAAGGGCGGAGTCATATTCACACACCTAATACCATAACCATACTCATTAATATTCAAGTTTCATAACTTCATATATTTAAACAGATTGCTAAAAAAAAATTTGTCTTACCTTAGGCCATACATACTCCAACATGCCTCTAATCATGTCCATCCCGGTAACAGGCTTTGCATCCCCCAAGTTTATATCTTCACGAGACAAAACAGAGGCACCTGGGTGAAAGCAGTCTCTTTTTTGGATACCTAAGGAGGGGAAACAACATCAGGATTCTTGAATAGGATAGGTTTTGTGTGACTGGATCGAAAAACAAGCTGGGGTAGGAATCATGCAGGTACAAAGGGGATACAGGAATACAAAGAGCTGCGTTCCAACCAAGTATTAGTAACATAACAAATGCAATAAATTGTAATGAGAAGCTGAATATGTAAACATACGTTTTCTAAGTGTATTTTTACTTCTAACACTAGCCTTTATCTCTAATGGTACAAATCATAGAAATGTAGTGAGATGTTGATAGGGTGAACAATTACAGAAGGTGCTACATACAAAAGTATTACAATATAGACAAAACATGAAATACAAAAACATTAACACGAGGAGAACAAAGAGTTTTTGTGTGTAAAAGTAGTGATGTATAATGCTGAAGGTTAACAAAACTCAAAAAAGGGGTACCAATACTACTTATGTTTAAAACCTGAGTCTTATGAATTATCAAAATAAGCAAGGATTAAGTTACTGTCAATTTATCTATACACTTATAAATTAATATGTTATAAGTAGCGTTAGCTTAATGCCTAAGGCATTGGACTTGCAATCAAGTGGTTGCGGTTTCGAAACCCCACCCAGTGCACTACTGTTGTGAACCCACCCCTAACATATGCATTTAGCTTAGCTGGGGGTAACAAGAATAATCACATTGCTACTATTCTTTAAAAAAAAATGTATATTTATGATGATCAGTGACTCCTCATAACCATCAAGAAATCGAGCCCTGTCTCTACAATAACCATATATATATATATATATTGATTATTTTATTGTTCTTTGATACTTATCTCTGCAAGTAAACACTTATTTAATTTGCACACTTATACAAGGTCACGAATTATCAATTATTATATAACTGTGAAATACCTGGAAGGTCTTCGACAGTACAAGTTACAAGATCTTCTCTTCAAGTGTAAATACATCATGTGGGCATAATAGCAATATGAAATAACTTACCAACTGGAATTTTTCCAGTCTTTGGTTTGTTTGCTAACACAGCAGCTAGCACATTTCTCGCCGGGTCTGAACCCCCACTTGACCCAGGGGACGGTGTCGAATAATACTAGAATAATAGCAATTATTATTCAACACAATTTCACTAAAAAAAACACAAAAACAAGAAAAAGCTAATAATTTCCAATCATCACTCATGAAAATCTTTACCCTGTAATAGCTGGTAGTAGCACATTGTTGGCAAATAATGCCCAGTTGTGATTTATTTAGTATAATGGATTGGCTACTAGATAATGATTTAGCAAATTTTATATTATTTTTTATAAATTTATGCAATTGCTTATTTGTCAGCAATGCGGCCGCCATGGTGGTAGGCTGACACCCAAATGCCAATGACAATTATGACATAAATGACAGTGACAAGATAATGAAAGTGTTACCAATTCATATTCGTAATAATTTACGAAGTTAAATAGAAATAGAACCGCATTGGTGAATCACAGCAGCATAAATTTTGCTTAGAGATTAGGGTGGTGGTTTTAGCCACTATAAACGATAGTGCATGCACACAGAAAATGTTCTAAGAAACTAGGTACGTACCTCGTAACACACCATGTAGATGTTTCAACCCATCGACAGTTTATTTGAGTAAAAACTACCAGGCCTGCTTCCGCTAGGGTGATGGATAGCCCCGTCCCTCACCCTCAGGCAAGCGCTTATGGAGGCCGGAGATCGGTTTGCTTTCTCCGGCGCCTGGTGCGTCTTTTGAGAACTTAAGAGTACTAGGTCTCTCCCGTTCTCTTACGGCACGTTGCTGTGCCCACGCAGAGCATTCCACCAACGTGTGGAGTACGGTATCCTAGCGGCAGCCCTCGCAGTGGTGGGATACAGGCGTCGGCTTCCGGCCTATAAGATACAATTATTTCCCGAAGCAGCCATGGCCGGTAAGCACCTGGGTCATCCGGTAGGAGAGGAAGCCAATCCTCCATAACGGGTCTTATCGCCACAATGGTAATGTGACCTAAAATCGTCATACTGTAAAAAGTAATTATGTCCATATAATCATGGTTTGCTGATATTAAAGGTGTTCCAATAAAAATTAAGTGAATAGATATTAATTGTAAGAGTACAACAGAAATAAATATTGTAGTCTGTTTTTTTACTGTCCTTTTACAATTTTTATGTTTCTCCGATCAATACGGGAGATGGGAGAGATGGTAAGAAAAGGTAGCAAATAAATTATTATAATTAGTACACTAGAGAGAGTCCATTAATAGACTCTCTCGTGTGTAGAGTCAACGCAGAGATTTCACCAATGTCAAAGTGTGTATTTCAAGAGAAAAAAGCAGTCTTTAGAAATAGAATCTCCATATTTGTTCAAAGTTTGTTTAAACAGACAAGTTAACATTTAAATTTCAACTTATTTCTTCACTTATTTTATTTTTTTGACATGTGACATGTCTGATAAAAGGCAGACTGCTTGAAGTGAGGGCCACCCCGCACTGGTCCAATTTAAAAGGTTGTATGTTGGGCAGTCATTGTATTTAGATTGTTGCCGATTTAAAAGCACCAAACACAGTACAATCGAACTGTCGTCCAATTAAAAATCACTAGTGCGCGGTGGCCCTTAAAGATGACATCCTCGAATGCTTATGGAAGGCAATCAAAACAAGTTTATGTTCTAAGGTCGACTAAAACGAAAGTGTAAGCAATACAAATAAACTATAAACTCAATTAGGTTAGATGAACGAAAAGTAAACTTTAGTCTAAACCTTGGATGCCATTACTTTGCGGCTACAGCTACTGTCATAATATTTACGTACATATTATGGGATTAATATCGGCACCGGTCAAGCGTGCACCGTCGTCGTTGGTTAAAAGATTCCTTAGCTAATATATATTTAAAATTATTTTTTAAAGAAAATGCTTAATTTATGGTAACAGGGCACGAGATGATAGTACGTATAAGAGTTTTAAGTTTATTATAAATTCGAATGAGAATGTTTGTTCCTGTGTTTGTCTCTTAGTCTTTGATATCTAAATCCACGAACAGAGATGATTATGAAATTTCGCATACACCTTGTCATGCACTGGTAAAAAAGAACATGAAATCTTATACGCTATATTGCCTTTTTTTGTTTGGAAACCCCCACGGGTCGTCACCTTATATATATGACCTTATGATATGTCGGACACACACAGTGTTCTGTCATCGTGTCATCTGCCGAGTTCTCAGGTAGGGTATACCTGAGAACTCGGCAGACTTGGTCGGTAGGTGACCACAGCATGTTATTACGCTATGTTCTCTTGTCTCTTTCTCCTCTTGTCTTGCTGGGTAAAAATGACACAGAATGCCTTTTATCCCTGAAGAAATTCCTTACAATTCTTTAGGAACACCTGAATGGATTGAAAAAATCTACATAAACGCGATTGAAATAGAATTATGCAAAAAAATGGATCCGAACATCTCCCACGGAACCAAAACACTAATGGCCTGTTACGTTGTCGACTCGATAAAATATCTATATGCAATAGTCTTCCGCATCCGCGTAATACCCTTTGATCGTTAGCGATATATTTAGATGCGTGTCCTAGATTTTTGAGACACGTTATATTAGTCAGATAGGTTACTACGAGGCCTGAGTTGTAACTAATAGTGATAGAACCAATAAATATCACTGATTAGAAAATATTTTTTTAAAGACATCCAGTTGTAAACTTGGGTTCTAAACACCTAAATAATTAACAATCTCATCTTGAATATGGGCTTAGGTGCTTGTCGGTTCATAATTTTTTATTGGTTCATAAAAGACTTATTGACAATGTGTAATAAATATTTATAATCAAAAGCTCAGTGGGAATAAATGCATTAACAATTCAATTTGGAATAGCATAGATTATTCTTTACCGTCGATACATCATAAAGAATTACAATTGATCCTAAATTAACATTAAATGTACTTACTATTTAGTTGTTTTTTCAAGGTTTTCATCTGGTCTACTGTATACATGTACCTGTAACTTTTTTTTTTATGCCATAGGGGGCTAACGAGCACCGGTCACCTGATGGTAAGTGACTACCGTCGCCCATGGACACCCGCAACTCAAGGGTCACAAGTCACCTACATACAGATTTACTAGTTATTACTCTTGGATCTTGGAGTGTCTAGGGAATACAGGTAACTAAACATAATAACAGTCGTCACTCCTAATCAATTTTTTATGTGGCATCAATGATATGCATAACATACCACCATATAATTTAATGATAACCACAAAATAATTTATATTATAATTTAATAACACTTACGCAATAAGGGGCAAGCCTGGCTGGCAACCAGGGACTGTGGGACTGTTTCTGTCATCAAATCCATTTTCTATTCAACGTCAATCACGCATCTGTACAACAAAATTTATTTATTGCAAAGCGCCTGATACTTGAAAAAAATTTTTTTAATAATGAGTCACCATTGAACCCTTATTGAGAACGATATAAATAAGTTAAATAACTGGGTCTTCCCGGTGCTGCTCTTGTAGGTGCTGTCAATAGTTTTGCCATGTCGGTCACAGTGGTAGAGCCCTGCTTAGGCACGAATGGGCTGGCTCGACCGGCGCGATACCACGGCCTCACAAAAACCCGGTTGTGAAGTAGCGCTTGCGTTGCATTTCCTAGAAATAAGTTAGGTTAGGTTAGTCCCCTCACCCCCCCTCTCTTCTTTCCCATCTCCTCAAACTCCCTCTCTTCTTTCCCCTCCCTGCATGCACCCATCCCTCATCCCCTTCAAAGGCGGGCAGCGCACTTAGGACTCTTGAGTTGCAGGTGTCCATGGACGGCGGTTGTAACGTACCGTTAGATGACCCGTCTGCTCGTCTGTCCTCATATAGTATTAAAAAAAAATGTAACTCCAAAAAGTTCCGGATGACTTCAATGGGCTTGGCCCTTATTACGTAAATGGTACTAAATTATAATTGGCAAAAGAGTTAAGTAATATTTATATAATTCTAAGCTTACCCGAATGTCACCTTTGCCAAATAAAAAAAAACTTAAGAAAATTTCAGGTGTAGATGATACGATCTATTTCTACCCACCTAGCTGAAGGAATCGGGTCACCGGCGCGTTCACCATGCATATGCATTATGGTTCCTTATAACTATAACTATTTTGGTCTTTTTATGGCTCCAGTTTTTGTTACGGCTCATATACCTATGTTAGTGGTTAGAATATTATGAGTACAGAGAACTTTGAATCATCGCAATGAAGTAATCAGTCATGTTAGAGCCCTGAATATGTGAATATTCAAGTAATGATTTTAATAAAGTATTAATGGATGATTGGCACTCCACCACTGTGCGCTTTGCTGTTCCAGAAGCTTTTTGCTTAGCACAGCTAACTTGTGGAACAAATTGTCGCCTGCCGTATTTACGAACCGATACGACATTTAAGCCTTCAACTTTACTTACTCCTACCTAAAATTCCGGTCAACGCACTTGCGGCTCTTGAGTTGCGGGTGTTCCTGGGCGGCGGTAGTCACTTACCATCATGTGACCCATCTGCTCGTTTGCACCATGCCTCATAAAAAAGTACACAAGCAGCAGAGATGTGGAAGCACAAAAATGTAGTAAGTACATACTCACTTACATATGTAAGTACGTATCACCGGTAAGTATTCTGCTTATGTGTACAACAGAGTGAATTTTTTAATGCCTTTCAAACACATGCGTTTGAAATTGCAGCATATGAAAACAAAATACGATGTTCATTCTATATAATATAATAGTTATAAATAGTATTTTTTAATTAGGTTTAGTATATCACACTAGTTTCTGAAAACTTCTTAATAAATACCTGTTGAATTACTACCAATAATTACTACTATCTTATATAACTGTCACGTGATCTTCTGGTGACCTGAATGATATTCTGTCAAAGAAAAACTTTAAGAATTTTACTAGCCATACTAGCTATTTCCCGCAGTTTCGCCTGCGTTTATGCTGCTCGTTCTCTATTAATGCTTCGTTCCTTAGAGCAGCAGCGTTATCTTTTAGTCTATATTATTCTTCGGTAAATAATCTATCCACAGAAATAATAGTTCAAATCTGACCGATGGCTCCAGAGATTATGACGAGTGATGTTAGCGTTTATAGTTTTCAATTTTCTTGATAAGTATTGATTTGGTTATATTATAATTGAACATTAAAACATGACGGCATAAGCTTCAACGTTGCCTTTATTTGCTCAAACCAAAATTCGCCAAAATACCAACAACTAATTCGCACGCTTGCCCTTAAAATATTTGTGAGTTTGGCATGTGGCCCAGATATCGGGTGGTACCAATTTCACTGGCCCTCTCTTTTAATCAAAATAATTAACAACACATATGATTTATTGCCTTAGTACGGGGAGGGCGGGAGCTGTCTACCCGCCACTTTTTACCTTGCTGATAAAGTACTGGCAATTACAAAAGTGTTGTTGTTGCAATAAAATTATGTGAACAAAAATATGTTTGTGGTATGCTAGCTTCATCTTGACCAGTTAGACTAGACTGCTCATTGTTATAAAAAAGGGTGGTAATATATACGAAACTTCGTGTTTTAACGGCATTTATATATAATATACGTAACAACGTACATGACACTATAAAAACTCGAATCAAATCAAAACTAAATTTGTTACCGACTTAAAAAGATGAGGTTCTTAATTTGATTGGATCATTTTGTGTGTGTTTTGCCCGACATCTTTAGGAAACCGACTTTCATAATTCTTTTTCTTTCTTCTTTATTTATATTTTAATAATTATTTTCTAATTGTAATGGTAGTACTTGAAATGTGCGCTATTTTAATTTAAAAAATCACAGCTTCTAACAATTTACCATTATAGGCGCAATGAAGTCGGTTATAAACTTTTTTAAAGTTAAGTAATTGTTGTTGTGATTAGTAAGTTTTCCACTCGTCAGTACATACGTTTGAATAAAAAAAACATGTAATGCCACCAACATCGCAGTGCTGTTACGGTGATAAGTCTGTGTAATTTTTTTATCTGTCTCGATATAGCATTGCCGTTACTCTTCAACCGAACTGTATCAGGCGCTTTCTTTAATTTGGTAAGAATGTGGAGTTCTGTTGGTATAAGTATTGTTATTAAGCTTTAGTACATCGGTAGCAACTCGTTAAACAACTATTTGAATGCTTTAATTTTGAAGTGATGTGACGCATAACTGTATTAATACTAATTTAACAAAACTATTTATACTAATGTAATAATATGTGGACATATCAGTCAGGTTTGAATTTATAATTTTTTTAATAGATAGAGTATTTAGTGACAAATAATAAATAGACTATAAAATTAAAGTCACGCGACGACGATTAACGCAATTGAATTTTGACAGGCCTGTTGGTTTAGTGGTTAGTGCCCCTGACTGCTGAACCCGAGGAAGTGGGTTCGATTCCCACACTGGACAAAAATTGTATCATTCACAAGTGGTTGTCATGAGTCTGGGTGTTCTTTGTATCCGTTGATTGAATGTAAAGCCCCCGAGACACAGCAGTTACTCCTGTGAAGGAAAAAGAAGAAACTACGAGAAGGGCAAGAATATTGATATATATATATATATATATATATATATATGATAGTTAATATATTTTGGGCAACAACTTGTTACATAGGAATGGAGACCATGGTCCAACACCAGAACAAAGGGGCCGCCTACAAAACGATTGGTTGACATCAGGGACATGACTGGATGACCGAGGCCGAATACAACAGCTTAAAGTTTTATACTGCACAAATAAAATGTTAACTAGGTTTGGTTTTCTTTGTTTTGTAACTGTTTTGAAGTGTAAAAAGTCCTACGACTCAACACCTCATCAAAGCTAAACCACAAAATACGTTTTGTGACTAAACTGTAGGCAAACGTCGGGCTCGAAAAAACAAAAACCAAAAAAACACAGAATTCCCCCGTGAACCTAACTATATTTGGCCGGTTCTTGGGTATTGAGTTGGAGCGTCATTTTTTTATGATTTTCTATATTGAAAAGTATTAAATAGTAACATTTTATTCGCACCTACCATATTAAAAAACTGGGATTTCCATTTAGCACTCTACTGCCATTTAAAGTTTATGAAAACTCCTAAAAATATGTATGTTAGTTTAGCACCTTTTGCAAGTGTCAATCGATTGAATTGAATTAAATCAATTTGATGTTTTTTGTTCTCTAAATAAAAGGTAGGATAATCGCTAGACTTATACACATTATAGTTTGTAGGACTTGAAAGAATATAATTATGTTAATATAATATGTACAACAAAGCTATATAATGTGCACTTATAATTGAAACAAAAGGACATCAAGACACGTGTTTAATCGCGACAATGAGCCTGGCGCCTCGCCAGCGTGCCATGTTGAATATTACGATATATTATGATAGCCTACGCTTATTACATGATGTCATAATTTTCACAATCGTACCAGCATCGAATGTTTGTTAGCCACTTTAGTGACATGAAAGTAAAAAACGACAGCAATGGACTGTGACAGGTTGAATGATGATGATGAAATGTGTCTGTTACAACCGTCTCTTATCGGCTATCTTATTATTGCGAGCATACAACTATGTTGCGTTGTTCTGTAAGAATAATCTCTAATAAAGTTGATATATATATATATATATGTATATATATATATATATCGAATATACTCGAATTTTCGAAGAACCATTGTGTGAGAATGGAATGGGATGAGAATTTGAGTGAATGAACTTCTTAATAAATTCTAAATTTTATTTTATAGGTGGGACACTTAGCTTATATGTGTATATTAATGATATACATATATAAACGATAGCTTATATATGTATATCATTAATATAAGTTATTAAGGAAATATGTATTTTTTATAACTTCAAGACAAATTAACATGATTCACAAATAATGTTGGTTTAGTGGTTAGTGACCCTGGCTGCTGAGCCAGAGGTCGTGGGTTCAGTTCCCATCCAGGAAAAATATTTTTGTGATGACCATGATCATTTGCTTTGTGTCTGGGTGTAATTTATATATTACATGTGTGTATTTAGTAGCATACAAGTATGTTTATCAGCTGTCAGGTTACGATAGTGCAAGCTCTGCTTAGTTCTCCCTCCCTCTCTTTCTCTAGCTCTGCTTAGTTTTCCATCCCTCTGTTTGGGATCAGACGGCCGTGTGTGAGATGTGTGAAAGTCATTAATTAGTAACTGTTTTTAAGCAAAAAATTAAGTAGAGTAAATTTTTACACAAATTCATTACGCCTTATTTACGTGTAGTTGCTACTATTAACTGTCGATTTGTGCAGCCAAAGGTTGTCTGTAAGATATCGCTTTCAACGATAAGAGCCGCCCATTGTACATATTCACCTGACTTTTTATTGGAAGAAGAAAAAAAAGGCCTCTAAAGGGTAGGCAGAGCTGTATTAAACCCCAACATTTTGCCTATTAGAATTTGGTCTCACTAACGTTACAGGGGTCAAGACCATCGCCGTCAGCCGGGCACTGTATGACTGTATACATACTGTCTGATAGATAACAGTCCAATCCCTTAGTTGCCCAATACGACACCGCCGAGAAGAGATGGAGACCTATTCTTCTCCACCGTTAACCACAGCCAACTTTTTATATTCTTATCTATGCTATTCTATATTGTCTCTATAATTTCAATCTGGAAAGTAGAGTTTATAGTATTATGGGACAAACGAGTGGACGCGTCACAAGATGGTAAGTGTCAACCGCCGCCCATGGGCATCCACAACTCGTCGTAAGTGCACTGACCGCCTCTGTGGGAGTGAGGGGAGTAGTAAGAGGAGGGAGATTTGGGCCAGTACCGGAGGTTCCTTTCTCTCGGCGTTGCAAAGAAAGCATTGTTTGTTTAAGGGTTTAATGTGAGGCCGTGGTATTACTCTGGTGGAGTCAGCTTAGCTCGTTTCGTGCCTAAGCTTGGCTCTAACACGGATAAATAAAAATCACAGAAAAATCTGTAAACCACTAAAAAAGTTATCCCACCCACAACTTTGAAGCATGTTATCAGTACACAGTAAGTAATAAATAAAGATTTTTTTTACTCCTGAACATTTTTTTTTGAATATTTACTACTATAAGCATTAACAGATAAAAAATATCTTCAACTAATGCTGAACATGAACAATCTTCTCACGTTGTCAACATATCAACACATACATACATACATATGTATAGCTAGTGCGTAAGTAAACAAAAACTTATAGTATAATCGTAAGTATAGCGACACACAATACATACGAACTGTGTCCCAGAGGCTGCGTCCCAACTCCATTCGATGCAAATTCTCACATCGGCCGTTTTAACGCGTGGCCCAAAAATAAGCGCAAGCGACAATTCATTAAAGATATATGATTTAATTTACGTGTGTATTTTTAGTTTGCCCGAATAGTTACATATGTATGTCATCATATACATACATCTGTGAATAAATTTTCATTTAAAAATTCGTAAACCGTATATGAGTCCAGATAATTATATATATATAGAGTCAAATTACATGAATACAAAGCATGACAGATAAAATATTTTTGAAAGGAACACACAAAGTTGTTGAAGTAGTTATTAGTTTATTTTATAAGTTCTTTATAAAGCAATAGGCTAGCTATGACTTCGACCCAATAGAGAAGGCAAGTAAAAGCACACATTGAGATAAATTGTTTATAAATATTAATTTAAGTACTAAGATGACATTTTATGAAAAATTACATCTTGATTGTGGCTACACTAGCTTTATAATTTACCACTTACACGATTTTGCTTACTAAAATCAATATTTATATAGTATGATCGGTATCAGTATTAATAAAATCTGTAGTAATATAACAAAGCTTTTTTTTTGTCTGTTTTTTGAACGGGATTATCTCTGAAAGTACTAGTTGGTTTTGTTTTTGATATACTGTTTACTTCACTGATGAATAATATAGGCTATTTAACATCACACTACGACCTTTAAGAGCGGAGCAATGAATGAAGGCAGGTGAAATTGCGGGGAATGGCTCATCATCAACATCGGCCTTTCACCGTCCACTGCTGGAGAAAGGCCTCAAGGAGCGCCAACTATATAATATATTGCTGTTATTTTAATAAGTTTAATGATATAAGTAATCAAATATATATAAATAACACCAGACCGCTCATAACTTGCACTAAATCAACAGGTATGCAAAGAATGCAATATTCGCTTCTACGGTGTAAGGGCCGACTTAAATAGCTCTGAGACGAGTGAAGGATTATGGGATCGCTCTGTGCCACATACTCCCTTGTGCGAACGATAATTATGTTGATATTTGTTACTTATATGTTGAATACTACTATACTAAAGTTGTTCATTAAGTTACTTCTGTTTGTAATGTCATTATGTCTGAGAAATATTTTTAAATTATTATAATTATTGGTGAATGAGTCTATAACTTATCATTCTTTTTTATTGCTACTTTATAAAACAATTACGAAGAAACTTACTGCTCCGCGCTTATTATGACGCAGACCATGTAAAGAAATTTAATTATTCTATGTATGTGTGAGTGTTTATTAGTCTAGTTTTTGTGTATACACTTAAGGTGGAAAATAATTACACGGCCTACAATTAGTCGCTATTCCTTATAAAATTAGCCATGCGACCGGTGGCCTGCCTTAGAGGGTCTCTCTACACATCTTTAGTGTTCGTTTGTCTAAAGGTGCCCATCTCTGGGACTTGCAGTCAGATTCGAAAAATATAGTTTTATATTGGAAGTATAATGTATATACTATAATGGAGGAATAATATAGTCTATTAAACTTCACGCTACGACCTCTAGGAACGGAGCAGTGACCGCAAACGCAGGTGTGGGAAACGCCTAGTTAAGGAATAACGGCCATAGAACCAATTAAGGACTGACTTTATTAACATATACATACGTTCGCATACACACATATTACCTGCTAAAAATTTAAATATATATATATGATATCTATAAGGTAAAGAAAAAAATGGAGACATAAATATGCAAAGCAAAGTGAAGGAAGCATCGACCAACGGATTTATCTCGCAGAATCTGTGAGTTCCCACGGTCGCAGGCACTTGTCGAGCGTTCTGACTTTCGCATCGATAGCGAATATGTTCGTGGTGACAAGTTATTTTAGACATGGGCAATAAACGAAATCCTACAGAAGTTTAATTATAGTAACCAGTCTATTTAAAGGACAGCAAAAGCCTCGCTAGAACAAAAGCGTCTTATCGAGTTAGATAATCAGATTAAGTTTTTATTCAGATTTTGTTTTGAAATGTACGTACACACTCGGTACGTAGATTTGATTTTACATACATTAATTTAGTCTCCTTTACGCATTAGAATGCAGACCTATTGACATAATTTGGGCACTGTAAGAATGAACCTATACTGTCTGAATGATAACAGTGACCTTAGTAACCCTTAACTGCTATTTACGACACACACTGGAAGAGATATGGTAGCTATATTCTTTACCATGTAGAAACAGAAGGCACAGCATTTAAAAAATGACAAAATATATCATGTTTTTTCTTTATGCGATAGGGGCCAAATGAGCAGATGGGTCACCTGATGGTAAGGGACTACTGCCGTCCATGGACACCCGCAACTCAAGAGTCAGAAGTGCTTTGCCGGATTAGAAGTACGCTCTTTTCTTGAAGGTTTGAAGGTCGTATCGGTCCGGAAATACGGTAGGCGACAATTTGTTCCATAAGCTGTTTGTGCGAGGCAAAAAGTTTCTGGAGAAGCGCACAGTGGTGGAGTGCCAATCGTCCAGGTGATGGGGATGGATATTTTGTCGCGTAGGACGATGGCGGAAACCTGCAGCCGGTATAAGTCCGAACAATTCCTCTGAACACTCCCCATGATACAAGCGGTAGAGGATGCAAAATATAGTTACTTATTTTCTAATTGCTGGCTTCCAGTTGGATATGTACATAAATTATGTAAACATTTTTGCACGCGAATTACCATCAAATCAATGACTTCTTCTAAATATAGCTTTACTTAACATTGATTGCCGATTATTCATCGAGTCTTTTGTAAACAATTTGACATTTGGTATGTGTAGAATTCATGAAAAATATTTATGTATAGTTGTGAACGGCAATTAGCAGTTGGTTTGATGTTGATCTTACAGTAATTACTATTGTCTCTAGACTTATCTTTTCGACCAATGTATGGTACCGCTTTCGAGTTTAATGATTTGCAAATTAACTTACAAAACCCATGTGATAATATCTTACATGCATTTTAATAAATGTTAAAATTTGTTTTCGTTTGTTTGTTAACAAAAAAAAACATTTTTATTTTAGAACATTTTTAGAACCGTTTTTTTTTTTCAAGTCATCCGATTTTTTTTAAGAAAGTTTAATGTGATAATATTAAGCGTCATTTTAACACAAAGGTCCCAAAACTGTTTTTAACAGTTTGTCTGTGGACTCAGTCGAGTCTCTATATATGGAACATATTTAACATTAAAAATATCATGCCGATATATGTATATATGTATATTTTAGTTGGCTCTGCTCATAGAAGTTGTCTTAGTCTTTTGCTACTATTCTTGTCGCTTGCCGTATTTCACATATTAAGGGCCAAACGACAGGTTTCAAGGTTTTGCAAGATTTTATTATAAAGGTTTCCGATACCCATTATTTAAATAAATATGCTTAGGTGCATATTTTTTAGTTACACATACCCTCACATTTCATTTTATAAACAATTTGACCACTTTATTATAAAAAGCGTACCTATTGAGAAAGAGTGTCTACGGTGTTTCTTGTCTGTTCTTCTCAAATAAAAAAATACTGTAATTGACTTAAATTAAATTTTGAATTTAACATAAAAATCTCGAGCTGAACAGAGTAACCATAACTGTGGACACCAACATCAACAAATACCCTTTTGGTAGTTTAGTACTTACAACGAATTCGTTATAAGAAACATTTTCGCTACAGATACAGCTAGACGGACCGGCTAGCCCACAAATAAGCATACACACACAAGTGTAAATTGCTTGGTCGAGCGACATTGGACAATGGCATGGCGGTGGGTGGTCGAGTCGGCTAGTCGTTTCCAACTTTGCCCAATTTGAGTGTTTCACTGCCACATAATACATACAACGTGGAATAGTTTTGGCTATGGCAATGGTGATTGCAGTATCGCAATAAGTCAAGGGGTGATTAAAGGACTAACTTTATTATTCCGCTGTGGATATTAAATTAATTGCAATCATTCTTAAAGCCATTTTTTCGTGCCAAGGTAAGTCGTATATCTTCTAAAAAGCAAACTAAATACAATACATACTTTTTCATTTATAACAATCGTAAGATGCAACATCTTCTCAGCATCGTCATTACTGATTTTTATTAAAGTGATATTATGAGTATATGAAGAGATTTTGTTTGTTTATCCTAGATAAACAATTATAATGAAATGTGTCCAGAAACGATGACGCTAGTTCTATAATTTTTGTTCACACAAAAAGTCCTCAACGCGCCTAAAGAAGTTTTCACTTCAAAAAATTCAATTAATTTGTCAAACGTAATTTAATTCAAAAATGATAAATTCATGGAAGATTGCAATCTTAACCGTTATATTTGCGATCATAAAATACCGACCTATGTTATGGGAGCGTTACGTTCGGATATAAAACCGCTGTTTAAATGTGTAATAATGTCTGCGTTGTGACAATACACTTTATACCGCTAATGGAAGCGATGTGCATTTGATCAGACATTGTATATGTTTTGTTGACAACCAAATAGTTCACTTTATTTAAAAAAAAATAATAATCACAATAAGCTTATGTTTTTCCCTTTATTTTTCCTTGTCAGATGAAAATTTATTATATGTATATATATATCATATTCTTGAAATTTCCATGTGACTAACCTTGAGTAAAACGATTCTAATTGAAAAAAAGTATATTTGGAATATACTCACAAATAAAAGATTCAGAGAAATAAAAAACCTCCTTCTTTTTGAAACAGGTTAAATATTGTTCGTGGTCAATTCTAAAAATCGTTAACAATCCGTGTGTTAAACCTATTTTTCCTAATGTTTCATGCTATTTTATAAACCAAAAGGTATTTAAATTAAAAAAAACAAACATTACGTAACGGTAATAGTCCATATGACATCCGTGTTATTTCGATCTGTACAGTAAATATACAGATACAAGATGACCTTCGCATTGTATGCAAATGAATACAAAGCAGAGCCCATTATTAATTGGTTCTTAGAAATGGGCTGGAATACCGCTGCTTAATTCCTTTCTCGCGTCTATAGTTTTTGTTTTATTAACCAATAGCAGTAGCTACAATACAACAGGAGGCTTATAGAAGATATTGGACATAACGGAATTTCACGTTCAAAGCTAACAACCACCTTGCATTGTTTACTTTAAGTCTTATTTTAAGATTTTTTTAGTTTTAACGCTACCCACAGTTTCCTTGCCACCTTCATATTTATCCCGAAACCAAGATCTATTAGGTAAGGACCTATGGGGGTTCCCCGTTAGACGTGTTACCGTCAACCGAGCACTTTAGGTATTAAAGCTGGGAAGGAAAAATTGTCAAATGTAAACAATAGCTCAAGAGTCGCATATTTTTAGACATTCGCTTTCGTATTCGCAAAAAACGATGCGAATGTTTGGCGAATGTATTTGACAAACTCAAAGGAAATTATATATGGATTGGATGGATATTGAATGACAATACAACTGATAAGAGTTTTAGTTTTATTTACTTATGATATTTGAATAACAAACTGTTTTCACAAATAAAGCAAGATTATAATTTCCATTCTTCCTTACAAGAAATCTAATTTTAAATCAAAAAGAACTTGAGAGATGTAATCAAACCAGGTAAAAAAAAAGTAAAAAGTAATATAATAATAACTTGCCACTACAGGGATTTGAGCCTCCCTCCTTGTAATCAAGTTCAGGGATCAGGGTCATAATCAGGGTCATCATCATCTCTAGATCTAATAGGTCTTGTTACAATGTGGTTCCTGACATCCAAATTTCAGGCATTTGAAAGAAACGGCACTAGTGTATTAGTTTTGTTTTTATGGGATAGGGGCAAACGAGCAGACGGGTTGCCATCAACTCAAGAGTCACAAGTGCGTTGCCGGCCTCAGACTCACAGTAGATCTTTTAGATTTGTGTGTGTGTTCGTTAAATCATAACGAAATTTTTTTATCATTAAACACGAATCTAAGTTTGTATGTTTTTTTTTATCACTGTTGAATGGGTCAGTATAAAATTTTGCAAAGGGCTTGTTATGGTCATCGGAAAGGCTCAGGGTACCGTTCAATTAGAAACAAAAGTACTGTTTACGAGGCTTAAAAAAAATAATGCATGTTGAAAGGAGCACAACTGCGGATAAATGTATATAAGGCATATCTCTATAACTTCATCGTAGTTTAAGGGATATGCATGCCTAACATATTTGATAAAGAGCTTTTGGCCTAAAGGCGCTCGTAAATGTAAATCTTTTAGGCATTGGGATTGAAATCATATATGTAGGAATAGCTAACAGTTTTGTATAAATAATAAATAAGTTGACAACCGACTTCAATGCGGCTATCATAAAATTTAAGGCTTATATGGTTTTCTCATGGATGACTTTGTCAAAAGCTAACCGAACTCATCTAATTGCTGTTGAAGTACATCCTTTGCAATAAAAAAAAGAATCATCGAAATCGGTTGGCGTAATATTGAGTTATTCGACCATTTGTCGCGCACAAACTTAATGCAAATTTAAGACTTATATGGTTTTCTCATGGATTCCATTTTCAGAACTGGCTTTCAGATAAAAAATCATCAAAATCGGTTTAACCAGTCGAAAGTTCTGAGGTACCAAAAATAAAAATATACAGTCGAATTGAGAACCTCCTCCTTCTTGAAGTTGGTTGAAAAAAACTCAGTATTTGCTTTGATAGCCAAAGTGGTATGGCCCTTGTCTGTCAAGTTAGAGGTCCTTGGTTCCAACCCAAGTATTAATATACCATACGCTATATTAATGTTTTATTTTATATTAGTGTATTCTTATGTAAAAAAATATAAACAAAAGATGAGAAACACATTTTGTTTAAATTTTCGTAACATTAAGCACCTGAAATTTTATTAAAAGTTTAAAGTGTGCCAATCATCCAGGTGATGGGAATGGAAATTTTGTCTCGTAGGACGATTACATATCCATACTGCTTATTTCATTATTTACAAAATTGGTTTCGATCACTGTTTAATATAATTATTATCACACTTCCAGTAGTGACTATATTCTTGTTGTCAAACATGCTATTAATCCGACGCGTCACACAGGCGCCTGGTTGCTAGGCAACCGGCGCCGCCGGGAAGGCTGTCAAAGCAACCACAAGTATCAGACTGTCACATACTTAGAACACAAAGGAGAAAGTTATCTTACGAGACTTATTTCATTCAATTTACGTCCCTACACCTTTTTAATGAAGAGTAATTAAATGTAAAAACCCCTGACGAAAAAGATGGATGACAATAAGTACGTAATATGTATCTGTCTGTGTCCGTCGGTGTGGTATCAGCTCCTGAATGCATGAAGCGATATTGAATAAACCTTTTTAGTTTGAAATATGTCTCATCAAGAGTGTTCTTAGTTACATATGTTTCAAGAAATCTGCTCAACCGATTTAGTTCAACAACTCTTTTCTAGTCGTTGGAAAGATGTTTAATGATCAATTAACAGGTATTTCTAATTGTCAACATATATTTGTATAGAGAGATGATCCGTACACTAACTAACACATACATATATTTACTGCGACAGACTGTATATTATATTATATGACAAAAGAAAAAAAATGAAAAATTCTCGCTCTGTTCACAACATTTCATTTTACTTTTCATCATTTGTAATATTATTATTACAAATTCTTTCTAATGTAAAATGAATACCACAAATATTACAGATGTAACATAATATCGGTTGGAACGTGTACCTAGTGATGGGCAGCAAAAAAACTATGCTGTGCAGAAAATCAACGAATGACTAATGAAACCAACGGTATGATTAAAGAAACTATTTTTATTCATATCGTTGTAAAATTACAGATTTAAAAACATTCAAGAGTTGTTGCTAACTCTGATAGGTATTAACTCTGATCAAATATATGATCAACGCGTATTAAAAGATAAAAGATTGAGACACTTCTTTAAAAATTGTAACTGCCTTAAACTTTTTTTTTTTTTATCTTTGGGTCATAGTTTGAAGACTTGCACTTCCTGGAACCAGCCAGTTCGTGTCTCCGTCGCCGCCGCCTCATATTGTGAGGAGATGATGTACGTCAAAGAGGCAGCGGAAAAGGAACGGGAGAGGGTTAACAGAGAACGCACCAGGCGCCGTAGAGACGATCTACGGCGACCATTACTGCTGGCCTGAGAGAAACGGTGGCGTGATTCATGCCACAACATGCATTCATGCTTAGATTGAGAAGCGGGCTCCCAACCAGTTTGAGACCACCTGTTTTGTAAACAGGTAGTCACGTCTGTCAGAGGTCGAGGGAGATAATACAGTCATACCATAAACAGTTTTCGGTTCGATACCGACATAACTACTTCACTGACTTTTACGCGAACCACGCGAAGGAGGCTTCCACATATAAAAAAAAATTAAGTTCGTGTTATGGGTACGCAATCCTGACTGACTTGAGTTATTGCTTATACTGATCAATCGATCAATATCCGTTCCTGTCAATATATCCCAAATTTCACGTTGTTAATAGGCTTATAGGCCGGCAATAGGCTTATAGGCGGGCAATAGGCTTGCTCCATATTACATATTATAAATGGGACCTAATTATAATCGGCAAAAAGTGGGTATTAATTACGACTCTGCCTACCCCTTCGAGGACACAGGCGTGAGTGTATATATGTGTGTATGTATGCATACCTAGTTCCATAATTCATACCTAGATATTTCTACCAGTGCAGCAGTGGCGCAATGATCATAAATGTGTAAAGGTGCCTGCCGTAAAAGAGACTGTTTGTATTGTATTATGTACGTAATAACAGATTTGTATCTAACCTGAAACATCTGAATATTGAACACATTAATTAAACCAAAAGTTTCTGTCTGTATGTGTCGTTTTGTTAAGAGTATAATTAATACATTAATTAATTAATTTGCATAAGACTTTTAGATAGCTAGTATTATAAGAGTACCTTTGGGCATTTACATAATTAAAAATTAAAAATTGGTGAAAAAAGAGAAAGAAAAATAAATAAATGCAAAAAAAAATCGACGCGTGACCCAACTAGCATAAATAACATAAATAAAATATTGAAACAAACACAGATAAGAATAGTAATTGACGGTAATAACGCTGCATAAATGACTGGCTAAGTTGTCGCACTTGCGAATGAATGGATTTAGGTTCGAACTCCACCCAGAACAACCGACGTAAACCCAATTTAACACAATCAATTTCAATTTGAAAGAATTAACAGAAGGGATTTGTTATACTGCTAACGCGTGCTACTGATCTACCTTACCAGACCTCATATATTAAAAAAAAATGAGTCGGCATTAAAAAAGCAAAGTAATTAATTATATAATTACGTATAATGCACACGTGCGCACGCATGCGTTATTAATTTTTTATTGTTTATATGTTGGGCTCGATTCAAAACTATTTAGTTATTTACATTACAGCAGGACTACAGTAAGCTTTTTCGTTTCATTCTGTTCTTCTTTGCTGAACCTCTTGTAATTAAGTTTCGTATTATGACTTAGAAATTACTATAGATTAACTTCGTGGCAATCTTTCACGGCATACCGCCTTAACCAAACACAGTAATTACAGAACGATTATAAGAATAGCTGTTGCCAACTGATACCGCGAATCGGTCTGGTGGTTTCGCGAGGGGTAGATCTGCAATAAAGATATCTCCACAACAGAACAATAGGGGTGGTTCCTTTTACTTTATATTTTAAGTAAAGAGAATACGTTTTGGAGCGTAAGGTCTGAGTTTATGGTTATCATGTTTCCGTGTTATTATTTTGCACAATTTGTAAAAAGCATTCTTGTTAATAGTATAAACATGAGTTTTTCTGTTTTTTATTTAAGTTTTTTCACTTTAACTATGCAACCTATTATCTAAAATTTTGCACAAGATGACACACACATGGTAAGACTCCCGAGTTTGATTCCCGTTAATTATATCTAAATTTTTTAACCATTAATATCTATGTATTTTCATTTGTTGTTATTATGTTTGAAACACATACTACTACACCCACGCATGTATCCCTTAGGGGTACGCAGAGGGGTATTAAAAACCCACATTTTGCCAATTAGAATTCCCACTAACGTAATAAGGGGCAAACCACAAACCATCAGTCGGGCACTGTATGACTGTATACCTTTTTCAGTGGTAGAGCCATGCTTAGGCGCGAATGGGCCGGCTCGACCGGTGCGATACCACGGCCTCACAGAAAACCGGTTGTGAAGTAACGCTTGCGTTGCATTTCCCCGAATTGAGTGAGGTTTCCGGAGGCCCAATTCCCCCGCCCCCCTTTTCTCTGCCCTCATCTCCTTTCTCCTTTTTTCCCTCCTCTCTTCTTTCCGCTCCCTGCATCCCCTATTCCTCATCACCCTCAAAGGCGGGCAGCGCACTTGCGACTCTTGAGTTGCAAGTGTCCATGGACGGCGGTGTCACTTACCATCAGTTGACCCGTCTGTTTGTCTGTATCCCTATAGAATAAAAAAAAATAGATACTGTCTAACGGATAACAGTCCGATCCATTCGTCGCTTGTTACGACAGCACCGGGAAGAGATGTGTTGGCCCCTTTTTATTAAACTGTGAAGTACACGGCCATCTTATGTTTAATATGCATGTATTTACTTGCATACATATTACTACATTCACATAAATCTGAATGGGCCGGCTCAACCGGTGCGATAAAACAGCCTCACAGAAAACTGGTTGTGAACTCCCCTCTCCTCTTTCCTCTCCCCTCATCCCCCTCTCCTCTTTCTCGTCTTCTCATCCCCCCTCTCTTCTTTCCCCTCCCTGCATCCTCCCATCCCTCATCACCCTCAAAGGCGCACTTACGACTTTTGATTTAAAGGTGTTGATGGACGGCAGTCGTTACTTACCATCAGGTGACCTGCCTGTTCGTCAGTCCGCGTATATAAAAAAAAAAACGTTTTGAAACAAGGGCAGGTCAGAAGTACCCGAAATACGCGCTTGTATGAAAGGTGTAACGACCATAGAGAATGTCCCTAGTATATGTATAGTGGACATGAAGTAAACTATAGCTAGAAAAAATAATAATGTCCCTTAAAAAATAATAAAATTTTTTAACTAAACCAACATAGAAATGGCTTCAATCACACTTTCACATGTTCGATCAAGATGGCCGTTCCGGTGTCTGCGTCCAGTGGATGTTATCGTGAACGTAATTAGTGAGTCTGGGGCTCCAGGGGCGAAGCGCCGTGGTGCGTGGCGACGCCGTGACAGGAGAATGCTGCCCTACCGCTACTAAGTCATAGTACAGCTCTCAAGTGTTGCTGCTAGCACTAGTCTAAGGAATCGAGAAGATAACATAAACAGACATACAGCTAGACTTAAAAGTAAGGATTACTAATATTTTAGAGACTTTTATTAGTTGAAGGACATACAGTGATAACAAATTTTAGTAAACCACTTTTTGACATGTATTTTAATTTTTATGAAAATATTCGCAGAAAATAATTAAACTTAAATCGTTGAAATAGACGTAAAAAATATGAATATATCTCATAAGAAATGTAAGAATACCCAGCTTTTTTTAAGATGCTACATCATCATCATCATTCAGCCTATCGCAGTCCACTGCTGGAAGTAGACCTCTTCCAACGTGTGCCATAGTCTATCCAGTCCAGTCTATCCCAGCTACCTTCTTCAAGTCGTCAGCCTTTCTGGCTTGGGCGCGTCCTACCATCCTTTTACCCATACAAGGTCTTCACTCTCCTATTTTGGCGAATAGATAGATGATCTAGAAAAAAAGTTAAACTAGCAAAGAGTATTCTTTGTTTTAAGCTCTCTTTACGTGCATATTGGTAATGGTAACTTTATTTCAGATGCTCTTTAAGAAACATAAATCAGCTGTTTGCTTACCTCCTTCGAAAATTTTCCCCATTGATGATGACGGGTGATTTTATATAAACTAAAACATTGCTACCACAAATAAATAAGCGACTTAAAATGTTTTTTTATAATGGAGACACCGCGAATCGCGCCAGCTCCCAGGCATTCTCCTCGCATTTTGGCCACATTTATTTTAATCCATTTTGTATGCATTTTGTTTTTCGGCTTGACCCTTTGTTATTAAGGCGACGACAAACGATATATTTAAATAATATTTACATTACTTACTGGAAATAAAATTATTGATATTATCACTGCATTAGATGTGTTTTGCAACACAACACAGAACCCAAGATGAAAGCATATAAAATCGTGTTTCTGGTTTTTGATTTAAAGTTTTTGCCAAATAATGTGTGTGATATTGGACCGCAATCCATTAGGTTTTAATACACACATAGATACACGCGATTATTATCACGGCATTAGCTGTGTTTTGCAACACAACACAGAACCCATGATGAAAGCATATAAAATCGTGTTTCTGGTTTTTGATTTAAAGTTTTTGCCAAATAATATGTGTGATATTGGACCGCAATCCATTAGGTTTTAATACACACATAGATACACGCGATTACGCCTGTAGGCCTTAGAGGTAGGCAGAGCTGTATTAAACAACCACATTTTGTGGAATTTGGTCCCACTATTGCTGTCAACCGATCACTGTATAACTGTATAAATGCTGTCTGATAGACAGTCTGATCCCTTAGTGGCCTTTTATGACACCACCGGGTTGCCAGTTTATCTTGAACTGGCATCGTATAATGAGTAAGTACATGACAGGTTAACGTTACATAGTGGACGCTTATATTTATTTTTGTGACTTCACAAAATTGTAGTGAAATATCGATCCTCGTTCTTTACTTTTGCCCCTATTGCATCCGATAGATATATCTGATCGCATATATCTATCGAATGCAATAGGGGCAAAAGTTAAGAACGAGTTGACAGACAGAAGAAAACAATAGTTTTTTACATATACAGATTGATTTCAGGCATGCAATTAAATACAATTTCTGCGTGTCAATTTTATACATCAACGAGGATTAACGCCATATCTGCATGTCAGATAGTAACAGTTATTGAGTAATATATAATATAATTAATTAAATAAGGGAACCTATAATACACGATCTGCAACAAATCCTCGCACTATTCTATTTACAATATATAAGAATTATGGTATTTTAGAAGATAACTAGTCCTTAACAGCTACTTGTGTGCATGCCTGCAAATTACAAAAAGTTAAGATTTATTACTCAATACCATACTAGGTATCTTAAGGTTTTAATTTGACTTTGATTCGTGACAGAAAGCTAGGTTTTTGTGAGCACCTACAATGACGATTTGGCAAACAATATTAGTCAGGATTGTTTTATACATACACATGTAAGTATTCGTATATAGAGATAAATAATTTAATTAGCTAATTGTAGTCAACTTATGGACAAATGAATCCAACACGTGTAAGAGTGGAGACAGTAATTATGCAAACCTAGAGAAGGGCGCTCTGCAGCACGATCGACCAACGACTTGAAGAAGGTGCGCTAGATCGGTACAGTTGATTTTATTACACGCTCACGAAGTTCACTGCAGAAGTTGAAAAAACTTAGATAACCTCATATTATTCAGGATATAGTTCTTAAGTGGTTCAATTTACGATAAAAATCGGCATCGCTTGAAACGAAGCTGTTACATATCATGTGAATAAAACAAGAATCTAGATAGATACACAGACAGGCCATTTTAACGTGTAAATAATGGATTTTGAGTGGCGAACAGTTGCAGTGCAGCACAACAGCATTATGCGCGCATTCCAGCACATACATTCACTGCCGATGCCTGTATTTGGAATATACACATATGTACACAGGTAGCAGGCAGCAGCCGTGTTTCTAAATATCACTTGTGAACGGCTGGACACAAATTCGTAACATTAAATGCTTGTATCATGAATAAATAAGATATAATAAGTATGAGTGGATAGAAACAAGAAATACACATTTACGTGAATTTATTCAGCAAATTAGAGTAGACCCTTTTAGTGTAGGATTGGTAAATGTTGTTTATATATCTGTTACAGAGATATCTGTGCCATGCAAATATACCTGCCACTTCGATAAAAAAGTTTTTTTTTTTAAATATGGTGGTCTATTGCACTCGATATTAAGAAGACAAATAAAATTTCAGATTGTCGCATCTTCTCCTTTCTCTCCTCTCCTCTTCACCCTGGGGACTCAACAAAGGCACCTCTCCCGTCACCGCTACCCCTTGGTCGTATTCTCTGAAAAGATTACACTTAACACTGCCTGCCTGCTGCCTCTTCGGAGCACAAAGCGCTCTAAACTTCCTCACCCACAGGCCGCTTCCTAAATTGGAGATCGATGCGAAGTCTTCCGCGGGAAGGTTGTATTAAAATCTGAATTAACTTAATTAAGACTTGTGACTCTTGAGCTGCGGGTGTCCATGGGCGGCGGTAGTTACTTACCATCAGGTGACTCGTCTGCTCGTTTGCCCCCTATCGCATAAAAAAAAACTTCAAACAACATGGTTGTAGGTACTGACCGCAGACCATTACTTAATGTAAAGTTTCAATATAAATATATCGGCACAGTAAGCGTAGTTAATTGAGTTCATTTTACAAAGAATCTGAACTTCTTATTTTATTAGAACTTAAAGAAAAAATTTTTGCCACCTAAGTCGGGAATCGTCTCTATTTTTTTGGATGCCACACTTTAAATGTTTAAGATATATTTCTTAGCAACAAAGAAGTATTTTAATGAATGCCTAGTGTCAAAGTGATGTGGGTTTTTAACGTTAACTAACTAATAGTTTTATTGTTATTGTTTTTTATACAAATATGCAAATGTCTGACTAAGTCTGAGCGTGTAGGTTTATAGATTTTGTGGGTAAAAAAACTGTTTGAGAGATCACACGTTGCACAAGATAATGCTGCAGATTACCAAGAATTGCAGTAATTTAATTAAATGCATCTATGATGTGGGGTTCTCAGTTAGTAGAATTGGGCAACACCATCTCTATCCGATGATATGTATACAGTGCCCGGTGGACAGCGATATGCTTGCTATGCGTCACATAAGTGATTAAATGATATTATATGTTAGTTAGCAAGATATGAACGTTTGATGCTCTGACTACCCTCTTGCGGATATATGTATATGTGTGTATGTGTGTACAACGATGTCACTCATAACTCTACGACCTACCGCATCCTTGTTGCAGGGGTAATATATTCTTTTATTATTTAAAATAAACCAGAATTTCATGGAACCAGATTTCATGGATTTTATACGTATGTATTATATATATGTGCAAGACAATTGACAATGTATGTTAGTTAGTTTTTGTTCTTCTTTCATTTCTTTCCCTTCTAACTCTTTCTACTTAGGACACACGACTGCCTCCAAGTGGTTTTTACTATCAGTTTTGGGTTAATCTCGCATTTGTATATACCGTTTCCTTAATAAATGTATTTTTAAATTAAATTTTCATTTTATTATTAGTATTATCTTTTCAAAATTAACGTATTCTATAAATTCACATAATTTAATTGTCCTCTGTCTAATCCCGGGAGTATATTAAGTTATTTTAAGGACGTAAGAATGAGGGTGCTGTGGATTAGGAGATCTGTACTGTGTTGTCTCGTGCGTTGATCGAACCCCCAACAATCGGCGGCAGTGTAGTGAATATGTGACCACTTAAACCGCTACGCCATCGGTGCAGATCTAGTAAGTTCTTACTAACACTTATTTTAACAAAAGAAAATAAAGTAATAGAGTCTTCTGTATATTAAACAAAATTTGTAGACCACTGTGGGTTACAGGGCTCTCCCAATCCAAAGCACCCTCATTCTTATGTCCTTAAAATAACTTAATATACACCCGGTATTAGACAGAGGATAATTAAATTATATGGACTTAAGTAGGGTTGCCATCTCCAAAATTTGGAAATCAGGACAAGACGCGTGAAAACCCCGGATTTTAGAGCACAGAACCTGGACATGTCAACAGGTTTTTTTAAACATATTCAGTGTAATAAAAACAGTTGAAATTTTCATATATTACCTTTTTATTTATTTTCAGACCTTAAAATGAAATTTAGTCATATTTTATCATCATTTTAAATGTGTAATAGTAATATAACGGTTGATCGCAGCGTGCTTAATTTTTTAAACCCGGGATACAAATGAAGCCCTGGACGCTCCCCGAATGCCCTCTAAACTAGGACAAATCCGGGGAAACCCGGACGAATGGCAACCCTAGACTTAAGGAATATTGTAATACACATATAGCATAGCTCATAACATAACAAAAGCTGATTTGGTTTTTATCTTGACCTAAAACAACAAATATAAATGCAGTTCTGTTCTTTAACAATATATTGCAGACATGTAGCAACATGCCTCGGCAAGTTCTCACCTGAGACATGACAGTCATTCCACATGTAATCAATCGGTTTCTTATCGAGTTTGTGTATAACTTCCGTGCTTTTGTGGGAATCGAATCGACGAACACTAAACCAACAGGCCAAGTAATGTATTCAAATGTATATATGTTTGTAAGCTTCTTTATTCCACCACAACTTGTTGATGCCGTAGATCGGGGGGATCGGGGATCGTCAGAATCCTTATATAGTCTCGTATGAAACTTGCTATTTTTTATTATAATTATTTCGGCTGCATTGGTTTTTGTGCTAGGTAGTTGTGTTTCTTTTCAACATAATTACCGGACCGCGCACAACTTCTATGCATGTATATACATATGTTGTTCTGTGTTGGTTAAAACGCCTATTGTTCTTTTTTAATACTATTGGGGAACAGACGGGTCCTCAGATGGTAAGTGACAACCCCTGTCCATCGCCGGACACCTGCTACTCATGAGTCGTAAGTACGCTACGGACTGGGGAAAGAAGAGAGGGGGATGGGGGGAATTGGGCCTCCAGAAACCTCTAATGTCGGGGAAATGCAACGCAAGCGTTACTTCACAACCGGTTTTCTGTAAGGTCGAGGTAAACGTTGAAAAGAAATATACTACAAATGGATACCCTAGCTAGATTATAATAGTTTCTAATTTTAGCCTTTATACAATATACTATTATTATTTTGTCTGTTTTGTGGATTCTCGTATTACTTATTTTAGTGAAGAAACACCTCTCTACAGTACATGCCGTAATATCGTAAAAAGTATATTCTGCGACTCAGAACGTCATCAGTCACTGTTCAGGTGCGCGGCGACCGTTTGGCAACAGAGACGTGTGTGGAGACGAATAGAATAATAATATTTTTTTAATTCATTAACGATATTCTTTTCTATTAATTAGTATTCTCATTTCAATAACCAAAGTTACACATGAGCTCATAATAGTGAGAACAAAAATTATGAATATTTAAAGTAGAAGTTTGTTCTAACGAAACTATCAAGACATTTTTATTTATTTCTTTCCTGTTCACTTTATCATTTTATTATTTTCGTAAGAGATCAAAATTTTCCCCGCTCTTCTACGAAAATTTGAAGACGTATCTTCTAACACCTTATGGTCATCTTTTACTTACAAACATTTTTCAACATGTTTCATATAACTTAACCAATAACCTAACCTTGTTAGGCCGTAGGTTCGATTACCACATGGGACAAACATTTGTATGATCTACAAATAGTTGTCACGAGTCTAGTCGTAATTTGTGCCCGTTGTTTGTATGTTTGTTCAGCCCTTCGAGACACAAGAATACTTTCTAGTGAGAGAAAGAAAGAAAAAAAAAAGAAAAATTGCAAGACGATCTCGACTCGACGCCTTTCTTGTTATAGCTAATTAAGTCGACGCGGCCGGTGCGGAGCGACACGCGACCAACCGCAGATGTCTGTCTGTCTGCAGACGCCCTTAGCGTTTATTTTGTAATAAAACGTCTGATCTTTTACTATTGCAGTAAGTAATTACGATATTTACACTCACGGCGCGCCGCGGCGATAAGAATAACTTTATATTAAATGTTTAATTTTCTCCATTTTTGAAATGAGCGTGTTTTGGTAGGATGCTTAAAGAATAAATCTTTATCAGACAATATGTACAGCCTAACAGCCGACTCTATATTTTTTATTGAATATGTTTATTAAATAAGTTACACATATCGGTTTTCAAAATTGACGAAATTGACGTCTATTTATTTTAAATAGGATTGTTTGAAGTCATTTATCTAAACAAGTCAAACTTGAAATGCGATTTAACACAAAATTGAAGCTTAAACTTAATTCAGTGTACAAACAAGGCAATATATACAGTCATACAGAACCCGGATGACAGCAATAGGTTTGCCCCTTATTACGTAAGTTGTATTAAATCATGGTTGGCAAAAGATATGATTATGAAACGCCTCTGCCTTCCCCTGTGGGATTATAGCCGTGAATGTATGTAAAAAAAAATAAAGGATTCATATTACGATGTTACGTCATTGCTTTATGGTTTTATATCATTCTCAATTCAAAATTCATTAATTGCAATAAGCTCTTAATTCTGAATGTCATTTAATGCCTAAGCTGATAAATTTTATCAACAAATAAATTAAAGTGTAAAGAAGACCATTTTTTATTTGTAATTGGAAAACAGTGACGTAATTGTACATAATTCCTAATTACTAATGCAATATCTATCACACGACTGCTTCCTTACATTAAAATTCTCAAATAGCCAGATATGGCTTACGAATATAATGTGAAAATAGACGTCACTACGTCACGTGGTAAAGGTGAGAGCACGCACACCATTATTGGTTCGTGTCTCGAACGATACTCCTGCTAAAACTCGAATGGTTCTCACTTTAAAGTGAGAGTGGTATGAAAAGTCATCTAAGAAACACAAAAAATATAACTTCACTGAATGAATCTCAAGGATTGGTCTGCGAAAATAGGACAAGAGATACAAAAGATTTGTATCAAATTTAAATACTTTTTATATATTTAGACAATTTAGAGATATTACATATGCTATATAACAATTTATTAACACATTAGTATCTAAAGGAATTGTTTTAAAACAAATATGAAGTATTTAACATCTTCATACATCTTAAAATAAGCAGAGATAATCATACTTATTATAATACTGATAAATTACACCCGAGTACAGAAAAATAAAAAAAATTAATCCCTCTATTAGAAGCTAAATCACTAACCGTTAGACCAGCCAATAATTTGAATTCGTACTAACAAAAATTCAGTAAGTTTATTTTCTTAATAGTCACTTGAAATATTCCACTCGATTTCAGCACTAAGCACACACATCGAGATAACGACAATCACACAAGATTTTGTTAGTAGATAAAATAAATTCCGTCCAATCGATTTGTGTTCGAGTTCAGCGTTACCAGTAGTAAGATAAGATGCGTAACATGTGAGTTATATTTACTCCGGGGCGCGAGAGAAACAAACCAAACGCGACCTATCGAATGGATACTTTGGCGGCCAATATGTAGGTGGAGAACACTCCTACAGCTGCCACGTCTTAGTTTCTAAGCTGTACTGATTGACGAACGCATTTTCTGACTGTAAGGCGCCAGGTTAATTACAAATATTAGTGCTAGATGCTTATATTTTTACGTTTGATCAATGACACGAAAATGTATTGTTTATGTAATTAAACCACACATTGAATAACAAAATATTAGGCAGATATTATTCAGAGTATATATGTTGACAGTCAATCAATAATAAGCAAAAAATATACAATTCCATAAAATTGCAATTACAATACTAGAAATTGTAAAAACCTGTAACTTAAAAACTTATTCTGTCTGTTGTTAACTGTCGAATAAAAAAAAAATATCAGGCTACAATTGGCGGAGAAATCGCTTCACATACATAAACAAGATACACACAGATATAAGTCAAACATAGAACCTCCTCCTTTTTTGAATTCGGTTATAAAGAGACACACTGACAGTATGATGGATTTAAAAATATATTTAGAATTACGCTAAGAGTGTCTGTGCGCTGATTTATACTGTACACAAATTCTACTTACATAATATGGATATCTATAATCATATGTAATAAATTTCTATCTATTTATTTAAATACATGGTTTTCTTCACGTGTGTATTTCGGGGATGCCCAACTAGTTTCCGTCCCGACAGGAGACCGTTCTCAGGGAGTAAGTCGTCCAGCCGCAAGGGTACCGGACGTCAAACTGTGTGACGTGACTAAATACACACGTGAGTAAAACCGTATATTTAAATAAATATAAATGCAACTCACGAAAGTTTCTAGTCTAAAATTTTTATATATTTTTTTATAGTATAGGGGTACGTGCACCTCAGCTGATCGTAAGCGACTACGGCAGCCCATGGACACCTGCAACTCAAGAGTAACAAGTGTGTTGCCAGCCCTTCAGAGGAGGGAAAAGGGGGGAGGGTCAATATGGGAGAGGAGAGGTGGGAGGGGAAGAAGGGAAGGGAACCTCACTCAATCGGAGAAAAACAATGTTTTCTGTGAGGCCGTCGTATCGGTCGAGTCGGCCCATACATGCTTTCTCTCACTCTTCCACAAGGTTTTAAACCTTGAATAAAATGTTCATTAAAAACAGTTAATGTCGGGTTGTATGTCTTTATAAGAAAACAATTATGTGCCCTGTGTGTCTGTCACGACTCCTGTGCCTGTAAATATTGCTTACACCGAATATATATATATATAGATTTACTAAGCAGCTTATAAAAATCGCGCGAATACTTTATACTCCCCAGTACATAATGTATGAGTAATATCTTTTTCCTTCCCTGTCTAACGTCCCATTCCTGTTAATATACTTCAAATTTTGCCATCCAATTCAACCAACCCAAAAGTGGTATGTCCGAGCACTTTTGGGTTGGTTGAAGCTTGTGACCACACAAACATAAAACATAAAAGACGACTTAAAGGAAATAAAATGTGAACTGTGCCATTTAGAGACAATAAGAAATGATCTAATGGACACTTCTTAAAGACATTCATATCAAGTAATTTAAATGATTTTAAATTAATCATTAGCCTAACGGAGGCCAGATAGTAATTGGAGAATTCAAATTTAACACATACCTGTGTATTTAGGTCCAGAGATTAGCACGTACGTATAAACAAACAAACACACGAAGAACACAGCTCTATTACATCACACACAGATACATACACTTCTGCATATTACACCTTTGGTTAAGCAGCCGTGACTATTAAGGCCAATATTTTGTCGATTGTAATTTAATATGGGGCACGCCTATTGACATCAATCGGGCATTTTAGGAGTTAAATATGGAAAAAGAAAGAACAAGGGGATACCATGGGGAGGAAAACGAAAATGACTATTATTTTAAAATTAAATACAACATCATATTACCTTAAATGTAACTTTACCACCTAATAAAAGCTCAAAAAATCCAGTCTTAAATCAAGCGAGGTTCGGTGGTCATCGGCAATTATTGTTATCAGTTGTCCGCCGATAAATCGATATTTATGTCGCGGCATTATGCGGGCAAAATTATGACAATTTAAACAATTATATAGTTAACGAGAAACGACCGCATCACTGAGGGTGGCCACCATACAAACAACTTGAATGTAGCTCTACTTATTAATTTAAGTAGCAACATTTGTTGATCGATTAGATACTTCTGCCATGAGGATCATCGCTAACAAATTCAAAGAAAAAACTGCTCTTTTCATCTCCTATCTACTTTTTTTTCTAACGTTATCTCAAAATGTTATACCCTATGTCAAAATGATTAATATGACACTTAATATGTCGCAATCAATGAAACTGTTTAGACTTTAGGGACTAAAAAACATCATATATAAATACATACGTACGTACAGCCACACATAACGCACTTTTTTTGCTGTGTAGTAGTATATATGTGTAGTTATTAACGCTAATATGTAGTTTATCTGAATAAGTTCTAGTATCCATTAGTAACAGACCTCTCCTTCTGGACGAAACGTTCTCATACAATAATACGAGTATTTTATTTACGCAGGGATTAAACTTCATAGTCCTAAACAAACTTGCATCAATATTATTAAGTTTCGAACCAGAGAGGTTACCACATACATATCTTCTTCTACCTTTAAACACTTTAAATGTAATGCCCACTTTTACGTCGAAACTAAACGGGGGCTCATGCATTGAGGTCTAAAGGTTGAAATTGGGAAGCTGTATGTTTACTAATCGGAGAGAGAAATTTTATATCGCGATTCAGGATTCTATTACGTATCTAGAGCAGTTATAAAGAGTCATATATGCCATGACGTCCCAAATAAAAAATGTTTTAAAAGAAAAAGATTATAATATAAATATTCACTTGATGAGTTGAACTGTTATCTTGGATCCTCATATAGATCTTCTTTCTGCTAGAATGCGTAAAATGATTTGGATCTTTAAAAAAATGCGTAATATACTCAAGCCTAATTTACTGACCATATACTATGCTCTTGCTCAATCAATCCTCTTATTGTATAACAGTCTGGAGCGGACTTATTAAACTAAAATAATAAAAGTTGAGCGAGCCCAACGATCAATCCTCAAGGTTATGCTCAAGAAGCCGTTTCGTTATTTAACAATCAATTTATATAAATATGCCAAATTCATGACAGTTCGTCAAATACATATTTTAAATAGTATTCCTCCGTATACGTAAAGTAACTCACTGTGATCCACATACCACGTATTCAACCCAAAGAAGAAATAGAATTTATGACCCAATTCAGCATAAAACTTTTTCAGACGACAACCCCTCTTCCTTGCATCATATTTATAAATTTAACACAATATTAAATATTTTCTCCAAAATGACATATAACTGTAAATCTGCTAATCAAAATTACTTAATTATTATTATTTGAAAAAGACAACTTTTGAAAAAGACAACTCTCGCAGTAGGAATAATTCCTGTGTCGCGGGGGACTCTACAAACATTCAAACAACGAACACAAAGAACACCCAGACTCAGAACAACAATTTGAGGATTACACAAAGTGTTGTCCCGTGCGGGGATCGAACCCACAACACTCGGCGCGGCAGCGTATTGGCAAAGTAACCACTTAAACCGCTACGCTATTCGTGCAGTCAACCTATTGTATACAGACACTGAATAACTCATCACTCTTATTAAGTGACGCACACTATCCAAACATATACACCACATACACAAACACTCACCAATAATATTTATTTATCATTGTATATTCTGTTCTTTGTAATGGAAATAAACAAATTTTTAGTATTATTATTATTACTTATTAAATCTTATTTTTGAAGATTTGACACGTCTGCAGGTTATGTTTTTACACTCTCGATCTTTGCTTTAGAAGCTTTTAACTGACATAATTTCCTAATCAGCATCACTCATTTATAATATTTATTGCACCCTACTTCTCTAAAGTATATCACTACATACATACTGACAACGTATTCCTTTGTCTGGACTTTCATGTGTACACACAATATATATATATATATATCCCCGAAGGGATAGGCAGAAGCGTCTTAAAAGCTGAATTTTTGCCAACCATAATAATTTAATCCCACTCAAGTCATAGGGTCATTTAGGCCTATTTCCGTCATCCGGGCACTGTATGACTGTATATATACTGTCTAATAGTCAGATCCCTTGGTCTTCTTATACGACACCCACGGGAAGAGATCGGGTGGCCCTACTCTACTCCTTGGCTAACCACAAAGCGGAATGTTATTTTTTTGCACGTACGTCTATTAAAAGAGCTGGTTTCTTCGTATGTAATATTATGCAGATTTAGCAAAATTCTTAAGATGCTAATTGTTCACTTCCCAAGCATTAAATATTTTATAATTATTTAATTAAACCCAAGTTACGTCTAGGTCAAATACCTTACATTTCGTGTATGTTCCATAAATTTTGTTTTCGAGAATTTAATAATAGGTCATGGACTTGAATTTAATTTAAGGAACTATATGTATATGTAATTAAATGATTATAATAACGTTCAAAAATTTAGTATTATACTTTCAGAATTTTGAGAAATCACCTTAAAAGAATAATTTAAGTAAATTAATTATAAAAATATTTCTGTGTCTCCCTAGTGTGTGTGTGTGTGCATAGTGTGGGTCACCATGCTGCATTGTCTACACTTGTAATGAGGATGGTAACCACCACTTTCAGACTCCACTTGTTGCTTACCATCAGGCAGAGTAGAGTCATTATGGTAGGCTTATATAAAAAAAAATCAAATTCTCAGAAAACTCTATACTTATGTACCCAGTAACTACACTTATCGACAAATAGGATAATTACAATTCACCAGGCCAGCGAAAAACAATATATAGAGAAATGTTTTAATAATTAAAAGTGTTTGAATGATATTTTTACTGCTTGAACTACTTTAATGAAAAATGCACTTAAAGCATTAAAAAAAAGCGCCTTTTAAATATCGATGCGTGTTTTTTTTTATAAAACCGTGCAATTAATACATATAAACAAACATAATATGAATTATCTATTTGATTTTTGTACGAATACAACAACATAGATACTACTAAAAGTTTTAGGTAAAAATATTTCATAAAGTAGAGCAACGTCCGCAGCGAAGTCACAGGCCAAATGTTGGAGCTGCGCAGGACTACATTATAATTTATTTTGTAATTTTTGCATTAAGATGACTTACTACCGCGGGCACTCAGTGATGGAGACATCACAAAACCACCATCACCATCTGGATCACTTTACTTTTTATCTGGAGACATACCCATTTGGAATTTTCAATAAAAAAAAAATAAGTTTCAATAAACGTAATGAATGCAGAATTCTTAAATACATACATATATTATACACAAGCTGCACTCCAAAGATTATGAATACAAAATAATTTCTTATCCATATATATCCTTTTATACCGGACCTCCTAGGGGTTATAGCGTGATTAATAGTTTATATTAATTCTCAATAAATACTCCATCAAATATAATATTATATTGAATCCGACTGGTACGTCTATGGAAGCACTAACTACAACTAATATTTTTTTTAGATTGTCAAAAGTTTATCTGTGCCATACCTAGTCTAAACTTGTTTAAACCTGACGGGCATATGGTCTAGTGGTTAGTGACCTTGATTGCTGAACCGGAGGCTGTAATTGCCACACGGGACAAAAAATTGTGTAATCGTCAAATTTTAGGGCTTAGCGGCTGCTTGTAGTGATGCTGCCAAACTAGCATCTCACCAGGCCGCCATAGTGTGGGTCACCATGCTGCATTGACTACACTTGCAATGAGGATGGTGACCACCACTCTTAGACTCCATTTGTTGCTTTCCATCAGGCAGAGTAGTCATTATGGTAGGCTAATATAAAGAAAAACCTTGGAAGGAATAGACTAGTAGACGACACACGTTAAGATACTGGAAAGAGCAGAAGACGCCACTATTAGTATTATGATATTCTTCTCATAACCACCGTCTGGAAAATCATGAGTGACATCTGTTAAACGGTGCCTGCTTATCTTCTGGGCGTGTACTGTTTAAGCAACCTTATCGTAAATACATTAGTTTGAAATTCAAATATCAGTAAGTAAAACTTTTATTGATTTCAGACGTCACTCTCAATGCGAAAGAAACCTACATAAAATTGACTGATAATAAGAATATTCTTAAAAAAGCCTAGACACATTTATACGTAAACTATGAGGTTGATAGTTGATAAGATACGGGGAGGGGAAGGAAAAGAGGGAGATGAGGAGATGGGAAAAGGGAGGCAGGGGACAGGAAAAAGGAGAGGGGGAGTTGGGTCTCCGGAAACCGGTTTTCTGCGAGACCGTGGTATCGCAACGGTCGGGCTTGCCAAATCCTGCCTAACATGGCTCTACCACTGTCAATAGTTTTCTAATATCTCATCTCATCTGTATTGCCACCAAACTATGTTACACCTAAGACACAGCAAATTTTAAAAGGTAAAAGAGATAAGCAGAACAAAGGTATTTTATTTTTGTCGTAGTGTTTAATTATTTTCGCCGTTCCCACAGCGGCAATTACAAACACGTGTTGTCAAACAATACCAGTCGATAACACCATTTAGTTTCTGCTTATTGTTTTGTTCTTACAATTTCTGTGTTTTATATTGTTCTTTATGTTAAAATATTTACACCTGTTTGTCATTAGCGAAGCTTTAAAATTGAAGGTTTGTTTTAGAAGATTCTGCGCTTTTGTCTTGAGGATTTGAAGGGGAGTAACACCTGTTTCGGATCAACATTGTTTCATAGAGATAAGCAGGTACTGTTTATGGTTACTTTCCGACTGAGGTTCGGACGATTCTGGTTGTAGTTGAACTTACTCAATTCTAATCTTAGACGGAACATAACGGAAAATATTGCCACCTCTAGTTTTATATCATTGATACCGTCTTTTTATATTACCAGTGTTTTATTTATAATTTTGAAGTGATTTTTATTAAGGTATATATAAGAAAAGGTTTATTCAGTCACAGCAGACAAAATCTAGATGACCCCTAGCAAAGCTGTAACAATAGTAGGTATTTTAATAACTCCATTATACACTATACGATGATCATAATATTATGTACGAACATACGATTGAAATTGTTTTAATTAAATAGCCCGTTTATTGAGGAGAGCTGTATACATATGCTGCTACCGAAGGAGACGAGCAGTGACCATAAACGCAATTGAAACTGCTGGGAATGGCTATCACCGCAGTTTCTCAAGTCCTTAATAATCTGAACACAGTACAATGTACAGTAGTAAAAAAAAAGCATCTATTAACATGTAATTTCTACAAACGACAGGTACGAGTCGTCATTCACGCCAAAGCACGCACGTGCTTCTATCAATGGACGTAGTGTACGACAAAAGGTAGGTTCTGGCCACCGGCTCCGAAGGTTTTTGTGTTGGGGAAAAAAAATGTTCAAGCTGTGCTGAGGCATGGGTTCCGTATACATTTTAGTGATATTATTTCAGATATCTTAAATTACACGAAAAAGTTTACTTTAGTACCACTAATAACGAAGATTTTTAGATTTAAAGACTAACTGCTTTATTCTTCATATTTAAAATTATAAAACGCCTCATGTTATTAAACATTATGATATAGAAGATCTATTCTGAATTTATAAATGATGCAAAAGATTTAGGAAGATCTGTAAAATAATAAATACTCACAAACAGTATCGCAACGTTTTTTAAGTAGCCTGCGGACTCCTAATAGAATGGGTCATTCATAACTATTATGAATGAACGGTCTACCTGAGTGTAAGGGTGCCGATATGCTCTCTGTTTACCTTTTTTTGGCCGGATATGAGGCAATTGGTCTCGGAGACCGTTAGGTCTCAATCATTCATTCCTGTGGGAAAGACTTTTTGGTTTCCAGGTATAGAGGAAGTTTTACTGTCAAAATTTTGAAAACAATCTATTTGGATTAAAGTTTTAAAAGTATTATTTCCTTCCCTTACTATGGCTTTCCTGTCAATATACTCAAATTTTTCCCATCTAATTCCCAAAAGTGTCGGGATACAGTAAAAGGCTTGCTCCCTATTATGTAGATGAGACTGCTAACCCCTTTTACTTGCGTCAGTATATGTATCAATCTGATTTTATTAATTTACGTCACACTTGTTATTATAAATATCTGTAATCTTACGTCAGTAAAGAAGTGAAGGTACTAATACGAAGAGAATAATGATATTTACTTGGTACTAGCCGGCGGATCTTCATTTCCCAAAGCAATTACATATATACTCACTCTGGCCATAAATATGTTACAAAAAAAAAAAAACAAAAAAAAACACAAAATATTACATTTGAATTTGGAGTCTGCCATTCTTATATGAATTATCTTTGTGTTTTCTCATTTTCGCACCAATCGATGTTAAAAAATTTTGTCATATTAAATAAGAGTGGGGTGATAAATAGAACCGAATAGCTGTGATAGCATTACACAAAGTAATTATGGAGCCAAATGTAATTTTGAAAACTCTCCATCCGCCTGGTATAAGTCGAATGTTTATGTACCGGGCTGTTCTTAAGTACAATGAAGCCTCCTCTGTTGGTGGCAGAAAAAGATCTGGCGGTCTATCCAGTATTCTACAAAAAAGGATATCAAAGCAGTGAAGGAATGAATCCGAAGATATTCTGTCTGAAAGCAAAATACTTTATCTCGGGTATGTTAAAAGATGACTTAGTACTTGGAGCCTATAAGAGACGCACTGGTCATTATTTAACTGATAATTTGAAAATGAATAGAGTGGTAAAATCAAAACAACTTCCTAAGCGGTACGCAAACGGGAGGTCACAGAAAAAATATTTACTGAAGTAAATATTTTTACTATTGAGCAATATTTAAACAAGCAGAATGACCCAGTTTTCGCTCAAAGCTTTATAGAAGCTAACAGAATAGTCAGTAGCAGCATATCGTGGGCATTATCCGACTTCAGTGATGGGTTTATGACTAGTCACTCCCTGATAGATAACCTAACAAGGCTATCAAGGAGTGACTGAGCCATATTTTCGTGATAAAGGTGTCGAATCATCGGCACAAGATACGAGAACTTCTTGAGAAGGTGATTAAGCGCCAGTTAGTTATGATGTTCGACCGCTAATCCAGGTAACTAAATGCTATATTCTTTTCTTCATGAAATAATTAATAAGTTTTTTTCAAAAAAATAAAAATAAAAAACTAGTGTTTGAAGATCTTTATGTGCATACTTAGTTCAGCTCACACTAGTTAGGCAATAGTTGTATTTTTTTTTATGATTCAGCAATGCGTTAAAAATATCACTTTCTTAAAGAAATACAAGGTCGTGGGCCTACGACTGAGGTCAAAGCTACGACACGTCTACGCGCTACATTCATTCGTAGGCACTGCTACGCAGCGAAAGTCGTTAGTTGAAAATCTCTGCTACATTAGGTACAGCCTTTTACTAGACTACTTGTTCTAGGGTAACTTAATCGTTTTTTCTCAGCCACACATTGCCATGTGAAGTTCGATTTTAGAAGTAAGCTGCACAAATTTCCTATGTTTTAAAGTTCAATAAAAAAAAAATTAAAGGGTTTAATTATTAAGTTAATAATATATACAATTACAAAAAAAATATCAGAAACACATTTAAAAGTTGCGATCGGCTAGGTGGTTTGCGTGGATAGCGCACCCCCAAACGCACAGCTAATCAAACAATCGACATGGTACCCACTAATTACATATAACAAGCGCAAATTAATGATCGGACGAGATAAATCAGCGACGCGTGCTCGGTTCGTACCGCGACTATTTCGGTGTGGGCGGCGGAATGATTCAGTGCAGTGGGGCCAGTCGCGCGCCGACCGCTCTCGGGGAAACATAGCGCGCGAACAGGAGCGACCGACCGGCGAACGAGCGAGCGAGCGCTGTTGCGATGGCGCGATGAGGACTCGCGGGCGCGCGGCGTTGTGCTGGGCCCTGCTGTGCCTGTGCTGCGCGGGCGGGCTGGCGGCGCCGCGCCGCCTCTACTGCGAGCGAGGGGACGTCGCGTGGCGCGCCTACCGCGCGCCGGCTGCCTTCGAGGCACGCGTGCAGTCGCTCGCCAGCGACGCCGCCACCGTGCAGGTGCGCCGCGTGCTGCGCCGCCAGGGCCACTGGCCGCACGAGGACGCCGTCATCAGGCTCAAGCTGCCCACCGACCTCCTCGACTGCTCCTCGCGGTTCGAAGTGCCTTTGAAAAATAGACGGAACTATATCGTGTTCGCGGAAAGACGAGGCCACTCCGCGGTCGCGCTAGGCCCACCCCTCAAGAGGACTGGAAAGTTGATAAAGAGGATACGGGCGGTCTACAAGCCTGGTTACAGTGAGTGCTCAGTGTTTTATTAGAACGAGACGACGGTCGAGCGGGTCACATGGAACTTGAGGACACGTAAGGTACAAGAGATCACATTTATAGATAAATACGTCGGTATGAGTACGTTCAGTCAGCTTCCATGTGGCCACCGTGCATGCTGGGTAGCTTCATACAAAATGAAGTATCGAACACAACGTTAGCCGTGCGAGGCGTACGAATAGAATTTAATACACAAATAAATACCGGTAACAAATATGCGATGGCAGCAGGTGTATCGTAGGAACAAGTAGCCATTATGAGTCCATTTTAGGCTCAATAGTGAATAGTAGTCGGCAGTACCATGGCCGCCGCTGCAAAACGTACTAAACGCACGCCACTTACAGAGCCAACCTCATTTATGCACCCCTCATAAACGGTCAGGTGGCTAGGAAATAGATACGGAGCCTTTGTACCCGATACAAATTATACTCGACTGCTACATTTTATATTTCTTATATTTCGTATCACGATTTACAGATCCATAAAAATATGTTGTTCTGACAACAAATCCTTGACACATTTTGTTTATTCAACGATACACGAAAAATGAGACCACTTTCGAAAAGAAATAAGTAAAGAGTGTAGTGCAGTGTAGTGATTAATATTTAAAAATGTAACACTATAACAAAACATTAGAAGTAATCCATTAAAATAAATAAACGAAAATAAAGCTTAGGGATCCAGAATATTTTACAAGTAGTAAACAAAAATGTTTCAATGAGATGGCTTGACATAATGTTTGTATTATCTTATTTTCATGATATCTCATGAAGATTGTGATCAAGATAGACGACAATGGCATCAGCTGGGTACGATTTTGCGTGTCAACTTAAAACGAGTTCTTTTACTTGCATAAGCTTTATACGACCGACTATACTGATAATACTTTTCAATGTACTTTTATGCACGTGTCTATAACTGTGCAACTCGTTTAACTTGCCTCTAGTAAAATAGTTTAACAATATAATATTATACGATATCTTGATACCACGGCCTCACAGAAAACCGGTTGTGAAGTAACGCTTGCGTTGCATTTCCCCGAATTGAGTGAGGTTTCCGGAGGCCCAATTACTCCTTTTTTCCATCTCCTCATCCCTCCTCTCTTCTTTCCGCTCCCTGCATCCCCCATCCCTCATCACCCTCAAAGGCGGGCAGCGCACTTGCGACTCTTGAGTTGCAAGTGTCCATGGACGGCGGTGACACTTACCATCAAGTGACCCGTCTGTTCGTCTGTCCCCCTATAGTATAAAAAAAAAAAAAAAAAAAAAGCTTCTATTGTTTACACCTAAAGCTGAGCTAAGGTGATTGTTGACAGTCTTGTAAACAAAAACTATGACCGTAGACTAACTACTAAAGATTAACAAAAATTTCATAAGCGTTGAGCCGAAATTTTTGTAAGCGAGGTGTAAGACTTCATCACAATTATTAAGAAAAAGACGCAGTCAAACACATTTAAGAACTTCGTTTAGTGAGTGAGTCAGTTTTATTATTTTGATTACATTAGCTAAATGGGCTATACATTCAAGTATAAACAGTTCTGCTTATACCAGTCTTTGAAATGGTCGTTAACATATAAATTCAATAAAATTTTAAATGCTGATGATCCGACGCGACATCATCAATGGGTGACGTCATGACACGCTCTAGTTGAGACTTGTCGCTGCCTGTCAATAACGTTCTTACGTATATTCTTGCAGATAATTTGTATAACAGTACTGCAAATGTTATCATGTTGCAAAACAAAATGACGCTATTTCTAAGTTTTTAATGTAATCTGTTCAGAAGTAACAAGAAAAAAACTGGAAACTCAATTGCAGTCCAATTTTATTATGACTATATTTTTTTTATTATATTTTATGCACAAAATGTGTCAATTGTGGACTTAACGCCGTAGATATTTTCTCACAATCGACTTTTGGTCGATGCAGAGTCAAAAGTATATAAATATATGTATTACACGTCATATAAAATATTAAATTAGTACCCACAGTACGTACATAATAAGTAATAATGATACAATTACATATAACATAGATAATCAATTTGTGGAGGAGAGAGTAAAATTTCCGCAACATGTATTTAAAGGTAAGCCGAGTTCTTGCCATCTCATGTCTTTATTTAAATATAAGCTCCAGTTTAACGTTTACATTATTTTACAATTCGAGTAAATGTAAGTCTCAGGTTAATTCATCATCATCACCTCACTACCCACCCAAAATTGTTTCGGGTGTCGGTCGGTTCATTGGTGCTAAATCTCCCTTGCAACGTTGGGTACGTTAGGATTTTGGCAAGTTTATTTTTTATGACTGGTCACCTGTTTAACTCAACTGAAGGACACGAGAGGTAAATAAAAGGCTTAACCTAAAACCATTACTCCTTAAAGTAATTGATTTAGGTCACGAAGTCGATAAACTAATTTTTATTCTTGTATCCTTCAAAGGCACTGAAGACACATAACAAAATCAATATGTGAACAACAATAGTAAACTTGAGGCTAATAAATTATTTAACGTAAAGCATTTTTAGTCAACATAAATTTTAGTTTCGACGCAAAAATCTAAGTCGTGACTCTTAAGTTTGAGGACATTTGAGCTGTCGAACTTCGAGAGACGCATGTAAATCGAACTATTTACTTATAAATGTGTATCCTTTAGCTCAACGGGGGTAATCACTACGAACCGTTGTCCTGGATTGATTTGCTTATATATGATAATTTACTCTTTCAAATGTTTAGTGTTAGTATCGGATAAAAGCTTACGGGTCACATTCTTTGGTTATCTAAATTAATCCTTTTAGATACAACTTAAAATAAATAAATAAAATCTTTCAAACATAAGTACTTCAATAATTGCGTATCACCATCGGTAGACTCGACACTTGACACGAAATGATTCTCTTTCTTAAATATTGTGTCGAACTTTTAATTTAAAACAGAAGGTAAATAACCGCATTTAATTTAACGATATCATTGATACATTTAAATTATATTCATGCCTTACTTATAGTTTGTTGAAATAGTTTTGATATGCCTTAAATAATGTTTGCTGGCTATACATACAATTCACTACTTAATTTATAAGGTACAAACACATAAGATTTCCCATATTTGATTACCATATTTCTCAATATACTCGTACACTAGTCGCGAAAGCCAAACAACGTAGACTCAATATTGTTCAAAATATCATCTTATGTTAAAATATTCTATATCCGCACTGTCTACTCTATAGTATTTTAAACAACATCAAAATAATCGCTATCAAAACACACAATATAATCAGATAATTAAGAAATTAACTAGACCCAGCTTTGCCTTTATTTTCATATCACTTAATGAACAAGAGACTAAATAATGATAATTTTTCGGTCTTAGTATATTTAACAGCACTCTCGACATGCCGTTCCGCCTTGCCACACCTCCATTACGCCAGTTTCGGTCCGATGCCTTTACTGTCCTATTATATATTAACATACGTAAAATTATTACGTTTTACGATCAGCTCCATCTGTGTGAGATAGTTCATTAGTGGACTCGTTAGAATCATTGCACGTTTAATAAGGGAAAACTATTAATGAAAAAATTAATGCTCTTATTTATAGGCATTGTAAGCAAAATTATAAATCGTAAAAAGGCAACGACCTGAGTTCTTGTACACAAATTTAAAAAAATAAAATAAGAACTCAGCAGCGTTACCTTAGCTTCATCAATGGCTTCATAACTACTATGAAGAAGTTAAGCGTATTACTCTGTCCAAATCCCATTAATTTCATAGGCGAAAGTTAGTGAGTGTGTGTGTTTGTATGTTTGTTGCTTGAGTTCAAGTACACGTTCAAACGGTGTAACAAAATTTGATAAAATTTGGTATGGAGGTAGCTGATACCCGGGATTGACAACAAGCTGCTTTTTATATCACAAAAATATAATATTCCCGCAGGTAACGCCGTATGGCGCAGCTAATTCTAAATAAATTTATGTCATTAAATAAAACGTAAGACTACATGTCTATGAATATTTAAAAAAAAACAGTCTAATACAATTTTGCTGATTCCCACCAGGTTATTACCACGCCGTTTAAGTTTAAAACCAAGTAATTGAGTAATTAATTTTAATTTTGAAGCTTTATTTGCAAAGTAGTTTTTATTGTTGTGTTTGTGAATGAATACACCATAACTTGCTATACCTACCTAGCGAAGAAGTTATTTCTTAACAAAAAAATGGACGGCGGGAGTTTTTCGGGGACAAAATTATATCTACCAAATGCCAATTGCACTTTGATGTTTTGTATTTATTGAAGTCTCCAAAGACCCACCTCCCCATATCCTCTTTACCGTCGCCTCATCCTTCTCTTCATTTTCCCATCTCATCCCCGTATTCCCCATTCCCTCATCACCTTCAAAGGCGGGCAGCGCACTTACGACACTTTTGTTTTTTTTTTTTAATAAATACTTTACACATCCAACACACGGCCGTCTTATCCCAAACTAAGAGCTTGTACTATTGTAACCAGACTGCTGATAAACATACTTATATATTTCTAAATACATACACAATATAAATAAATTACACCCAGACACAGAACAAATGATCGTGCGCATCACACAAATATTTGTCCTGGGAGGGAATCGAACCCACGACCTCGGCTTAGCAGTCAAGATCGCTAACCGCTAGAACAACAGGCCAGGCCAGTTGCAGGTGTCCATGGACGGGGGTGTTACTTACCATCAGGTGATCCGTCTGTCCCCCTACATAACATAAAAAAACCGTTAAATGTTTTGTCGAGTTATGAAAGATATATAGCGAAGTTCTACATCTGTTATTTTTATTAAAGTACAGTAAATTTTATATGGTTACTAGCAGACCCTGCCACGCGTTGCTGTGGCTAATATAAAAACAATTTGCAATAACATAATATTGAGACTATAAATTGAGATGTAAGCTATCCTATCTTTCAAGTTGGATCAAAATGCACACGGTGTGCAAATTTGATTAAAATCGGTTAAGTAGTTTAGGAGTCCATCCCGGACAAACAACGTGACGCGTAATTTATATATATAAAGATACAGTGCAACCTTAATATAACGTACCTCAATATAACGACTTCCTCGATTTAACAAATTCTTCGTAATCCCCTTGAATTGTCCATAAGAGTCAATGTAAAATATACCTTTACATAGCGAAATTTATTTGCGAACAACCTCTTTATAACGAATTTTCAACTATCAAAAGAGAGTGTAAATACCTCTAATTACCTAATTTTGTCAACCCAACCTTTGTATAACGTTCCCATACGTTACTTTGTACAGCGTCATCATAATATGTGATTCAGTCGCGACATAATTTGATTAAAATGTGTTATCATTTATTAGTAGAAGTTGTTCGCTATAACAAGATGAGTAAGTAATGTTGAGGTGAATAAAACTATTTTGTTACCTCTTTATAACAAATTTTAGGCCAACCAACCACAATATAACAAACCTCAGTTTAACGAATTACTTGATATAACGAATATTTACTTGTTCCCTTCCGATTTGTTATATCGAGGTTGCACTGTATATAGAAAAAGAAAATATGTATAAGATAAAGATTTTACTAAATTCTGTAACTGTCCGCAAATAAAAAATAAAACCTGACTAACACCAACACAGCGAATAGTTGTCAAATGCATATAAAATAAAATTAACTAAGAATAAAATTAATTACAAGTATTAATAGCCGCTTTGTTAACTGCTGCAAAATTCAACAGTTCAACATAATATGATTTATTTTTTAACATTTATTCACTTCTATTATACTTTTAAATTATTGAAGACTAGGTTTACTTTGTGAGATAGAAACGCTTTGAATGCATTGTTTAAAATTATGCCTCAATTTTTTTTTTAGGTTTATGTACATATGTGTGGTGTATGGTATGAATAGGGATGACAATATAGACGAATTCAAATTAAATTTCACTATTTATTTTATAAAATTGGTAAACAATTATTTGAAATCATCTTGTTTAAACCGCCCGTTTCCAATTGGTTGAGCCTTACAAGCAGAAATCGGACAAACCAACTCTACTTTACTACTGCCACTACTCAAATAAAAGAAATTTCAATACGATATTACTGCGAATGTACTAGTAACAGTACATCTTATCAGAGTTATGAACAAAGTTATATATCACATAAAATAACAGAACAAGTATCAAATATGAAATCAATCAATACAGCGTCAATCAGACCAGATTGACACAGTAACAGTTGGTGAGCGTTCCGTGGGTCGATGGTCTTCGACAATGGTGCCTGTCGAGCCATGGGCACGGTGGCCTCGCAATTAACGCGTAGATCCGCACCCGCCCTTCTGTTACAAACACCAAGCTGACTGTGCTCTCGGACAGACTACTCGATTAAAAATTGGTTTCCGATGTCTGTAAACTCGATTTCATAAACAAGTCATACAAACACACAAGGTACTGATATTATGTAGACATGTCGATGGTTATAAATTTCTACGATAAGATGAACCTAAAATCATCAATCATGAATTGCTAAAACTCTCAGTGAAATTTGCAATGTCAAAAACAGAAACTTTTTTTAGTAGACGCCGTTAATTTCTAACTTTTAATTGTGTATTGCCATAAATATTTTAAAAACAAAAAAGTACAGTAAATTAAAAAAAAAGTAACTCCTTATTCATGTTTCTTAAATATAATAATTAGGACCATTTTCTATCAAAGTTACTTGTGGTGCATGCAATATTCATACTACTTACATGAATTAAACCTGTGCGATCTATTGGCTGATATCGTTAATTGTATGAATTTATACGTCATTGGTTTCTTAGTCTTCAATGAACAGATGTAATGGAAATGCATCCCATACATTCAATTAGGTAACTGGTAGTACAAATGTCAAAAAATATGCGTACTTCGTAATTCCAGTAAGTTTTGATTTATTGACGATTGTTAATAAGGTATAAAATTGCATCATGTGACTGTGTATATATGTTTTATTATATAAAAGTAAAAGACTCGCCTTTTGATTCACGGTGGAATAGGTAAATCGAGCCCAATCTCTTCCCGTTGTCGTAAAAGACGACTAATTGATCGGGCTGTTTTCTATCAGACAGTATGTTTCAGTCATACAGTGCCCGATTCACGGCACAAGGCTTACCCCCTATTACTTTAATAAGACCAAATTCTAATTATAATAATAATACATATTTGCGATCACAAATAATAAACTTTTATAGTACACCTGAGACTTATAATACATACTATAAAGACTTGAGTACTTACTTCCCTAAATAAACTAAAAAGCCGTTAATTTTAAAACTCATTCCTATCCTAAATTCAAGATAAAAGAAATAAACATTTAAATTTGATAGAGTATTACTGTACTGTAGACTTAACCGGTGGTCGGGACCCATCTATTCAAATCGTGGAATTTTTATATGTCACATAATGTCGTCTAGATATTTTTGTAGTTCCAATTAGACGGCGCGACGTCTGTGTTGTTTCCAACACGTTTTACGTTAGTTTACGTAGACTGTTTTCATATTACATTCGCGTATAAAATGTTCATATAAATTTGTGACACGATCTTATCAAAGGTATAAAGATAATTGTTTTGTAACCGTTAAATTGAATTGTTTGTACGGTATGGATATCACAACAGTTTTTGCCATCGCTTTTAGGTCTTGTATGGACATTAACCAAGAATTGAAGCATCGTTTCTGATAATAGGATTAAGTTGCCACGGTCGAACAAGTAAAACTTCTAAGAAAACAAACGTATGTAAACTGTAAATATTCGTTTTAATGCCCCCACGGTGGCAATTAGAGGATTTACTACCGGCATGCATAATATATGCTTGGTTATATTTATTTGCTGTTTAGTCTCGGATACGAATAACATCATCATTCACGATAGGTGTCGCTTACGTCATTTTAGAAGTGACTAAGGAAATCAAAAGTTACGAATTACACTACCGAGATGGTACAGATATGGAGTATACGAAAGCTCAAAGTGTATATGTACGTTTTTAACATTAAGCTTCTCTGGTTTTACAAACGTATCTTTTAGCGTACATAAACTGACATAACTGACTTTACAAATTTGTACTGTAATGTTGTAATACTACCATAATATTGTATTTTTTTGGTTTGGGTTCTTTTAGCAATAATATGACACAGTCTGTAGAGATGTAGCTTCACTCCGCATTCTCTATCGCTTGTATCATGAGAAGCGTTAAGGGGAATTGTTCAGATTTCATCATATGCGAAAATAATTCAATCCCCATCACCTGAATGATTGGCACTCCACTACTGCGTTTCCTACCAGCCTGTGGAACAAATTGTCGCTTGTCGTATTTCTGTTCCAGCGGCGGTTACCTATACGGCGTTCAAACCTACAAAAAACAGTATACTGTTAACTAAAAGGCCGGCAACGCACTTCTCTTGAGTTGAGGGTGTACTTGGGCGCCAGTAATCACTTACCACCAGGTGAGCGTCAGCTCCTTGTCCCCCTAAACAATAAAAAAAAGTTTGGGCTTTATTTTTAAACTTTTTTTTCTAAATGTAGTAGCGTTAAAGAGTCAACAGATGACCGAGCTCCCAAGCAGACCACAATCATTATGATATACCCACTGTCATTGCTATTGAGCTTGCGTTGAAAGCATTTCCATAATATAATATTTTTACCCGTTACTAATAGATATAATTCGCTATTGTGTATGTCCGCACACACGGTCTTTTAAAGAGTTATATAACTATTAAATAAAATCCAGTCATTCCAATTCCAACTCCGCTACATGTGCAGCCAACTGGATAATTGTCCTGGGAGACTTTTTCCTTCAATTTATCCATTAAGCCCAATTGACAGGTTTAACAGTTATATTATATATATACTATGTATGTCTCAATTCTGAGCACTAAAATGTTTAAAAACGATTCATCTTGTGGTGGCTCTTTAGTCTAACCATTTATCAGTCAAGCACCATACATGCAGTTATCTGTTTGGTGAGGAATTCTTTTTATAGAGCACCAACTAACAAAAAAGTCAATAGATTTATATAGAGCTTACTAATCTACCTATCATCGTATATACCCTTTATCATTGTTTTTAAATAATTTACTACACGGATCGGGTAGCGATTTAAGTGGTTATCTCGCCAATGTGTTGTCGCGCTGAGTGTTGTCGGTTCGATCCCCGCACGGGACAACACTGTGTAATTCTCAAATTGTTGTTCTGAGTCTGGGTGTTCTTTGTGTCCGTTGTTTGAATGTTTGTAAAGTCCCCCGCGACACAGGAATTAATCCTAGTTCGGGAGATGGCTTAAAAAAAAATAAAAAAATATTACGCTTCTTGTACACCTACTAACTCGAGTAAAGTTTACTATAGACTTCATCACAAAACTATTTATAAGGTACGATACCACATTTTTAAGTATCTGACCAAATTGGTGAATTACTGACTACGGCTATTGAATTACTGATTTTTTATATATTATTTATAACTCAATAAATACAGAACACGTAAATTAGACAGAAGATAGAGATTAAGTCACATATTTATATTTTTTAGTTATACATATGTATAAAGAACCAACTGTATCCCAACATTATTAATACAAATCAAACTCGAATATACACACGATCATTTGATAAGCTCAGCGCGGTCGTATAATAATCGTTATCACGAATATGGCAACATTGGCCGGGCCGCTTTTTATCCGTGCGTCTGCCATACATACTGGCGCGGTCGAGGGCCCGTTACTTGCCATCGCTGGCTGCTTTACTAAAGGATATGTTTGTTAGTACCTTGTGGTGTACCTTAAAATTATTCTGGTAAGTATAAATAAGTTTAATAGGTAACATTAATATCAGCACACCCATTTTCTAAGGGTTGAAGGAAAATTATTGATAAACTTGTCAGTGATAACAAACAACAACTAAAACTTTTTTTTTTTTTATACTATCGGGGCACAGACGAACAGACGGGTCACCTGATGGTAAGTGACACCGCCGTCCATGGACACTTGCAACTCAAGAGTCGCAAGTGCGCTGCCCGCCTTTGAGGGTGATGAGGGATAGGGGACGCAGGGAGCGGAAAGAAGAGAGGGATGAGGAGATGGAAAAAAGGAGAAAGGAGATGAGGGGAGAGAAAAGGGGGCGGGGGAATTGGGCCTCCGGAAACCTCACTCAAGTGTTAATGCATAGATTAAGACATAGTGTTATGCATATAATACAATTTACTTTGAAATAATATTAAATGTTTTTTTTACATTTCATATTCCTATTAAAATATGTGTAACTATTTTCAAACATAAACTGCTACCTTGTTATACAAACTCAACACCAAAACCATTAGCTCTTAACGAATACACATTTAAAATAGAACTTTCTTAAATAAATACTTTCGATTAACGAGGTCAATAGGATTCTGTGTAGCAACTACATCTTACCGCTCAGAATTACACTTATATTGTTACTAGCGTGAAGAAATTACCTCCATTACGGTTTCCTATCTTAGTGATAGGAAAAACCAGCTTGGATCAAAGTAGAAACACGAGTTTGTTTTGCTATGTAGTTTAAATACTTACTGTTAGTCACTAAATTAGTATGCTTATATTAACTGAGCTTATAACGCTTTTTTTAATTGTAATGACATCATTGCCAGGCTATTCAGATATAGTATCGATTACCAAGGTATTTTTTGAAAGTTGCCCGGGATTCTGATTAGAGATCTAAGATTGAAACTCACATGAGAGTACAGTACATGTTTTGACAAGCAATTTTTTTAAATATAAACAGACAACAAGACAAGGCAATAGGAATTATTCCTATCACCGGGGAATACATATATACAAACAACGAACACAGAACACCCAGACTCGGAACAATTATTTGCCGATCACACAAATTATTGTCCGGTGTGTGAATCGAACCCATGATCAGCAGTCAGGGTCACTAACCACTGGACCAAAAGGCCAAATATAGAAAAATACACAATAGTACTAAGTTAGTAAAGAAATATCTTTAAACTAATTAAGTACTTAGTGTAACTAAAATTTAATATTCACTAAATAGTAGTTAAAATTTTCCTAACAACATAATTTAAGAAAATGACAGAAAATATATTTTTATGTGTCTTTTAAATAATATATAATATTATTTTACGATACGAGGACACGAAACGAAGTGAAAACAAATGCCGAACTTAAGTCCGTTTTTATAGACATTTGTCATTTTACTAATACTACAAATGTGGTTAACTTTGGTTATCAAATAATTGTTAATATAAATCTTTTTCTCCACTTTCGTATTGATCAGAGCAACGTTTTAAATATGATACACCATTCATAAAACATAAAAACAATCAAAGGACTTTAAAGCAGACCATTATATCAAATTTCTGTCCGTATCTATTAACTTTAATTTTATTGAAACAGCTTCAATCTGAGCATCCAAACTTTTTTCTGTATTATTGTCGAAAAGGAAGCGCGCCGTTGAGTGATATGCGACATGTGACGGTACATCAATACTATAAGGACACAAGTACTTTTCTTATACCCAATGAAAAATAACCTGTACCACTAAAAGCGCAAGGTTCATATTTATATTGAAGATAGAGCGAGAGCATGATGTCTGAACTCCTAAAATAATATTCACTTCCAACCACTTCAGATGTTACGCAACTTGTGTTATAATTAAAGCTACGACGAAGTTTAAAGGCAAAGTTAACGCGAATCGGTTATTTGATAGATTAAACTAAGGTGTTTTTATTTTTATTTCATTATATAATTAAGTAACTTCCTTATGTTTAACATTGTACATTCGGGGTTATCTTTTCAATTATTTAAGTAGATAGTAATTAGTAAAAACATGTATCAGAGAACAAAAAGTAACAAAGAAAGAACAATCAAACGCATTATTTTTTTCCAAACGTGCATGTTAATGAAATGCAGTCAGTTTCCGCAAATATCCATATTCAACATAAATAAATAAACAACTCACGTACAGACTGATCTTAACGCGAAGGCACCACGCCATAACAGGATCGGGTTTTTCTAATCAAACTAAAATAAGTTCTTAACCTTAGATATATGGCCTAACATTGGAATAAGTTTAATTATCTATATATTGTCGAACGACGACGACGAACAGATGACACAGAAGTACTGACTAAAAGAAATAATTAATTCGCGCTTGCTTAAAGTGAAAAATAAAATTAAAAATTATATAAAAGCTACAATTTGGGGTTTGATGGGATACAAGAACCTGTTGAAATGTAGTGATAAGGCGAGCATAATATCCTATGGCATATCACCTAGCTCTTTTTAAACCCGAACTAAGCCGAGGTCATCAAAGTAATAGTATAAGAAATGTTATCACTATGATAATGACGGGCCTGTTCTTCTAGTGTTTAGTGACCCTGACTGTTAACATGGACGTCGCGTCGTGTGTTCGATTACCACACGGGACAAAAAGTTATGTAATCCACAAATAGTTATCTTGAGTCTGGGTGTTCTTTGTGTCCGTGGATTGAATGTTTTGTAAAGCCCCCCGCGACACAGGAATAATTCCTAATGTGGAAGTTGTCTTTTCATTAGAAAATACAGTGGTGTGAAAAATGAAATGGCAAAATCGGAAATAGCAGAAGAAAACCCCGACTACGTTGTTTGGGGCTTAATATCAATATTTTATCGCGTAGAGTAACAGTCTTAGTATAAATAAAGGATATAATGTCACTATTATTAGCAATGTGACAAGTAAGACTTATTAAGCTGTAAATCTGATAGTCACTCGTCGCATCCATTACTTAATTGGAGAGGCCATTAATGGGTTGAAAGAGTATTTAGTAACTCTTTTCACTTTTGCGACTGATAGACCATATCGCGCTGATTGTAGGGTTTTATAAGGACCTATGGCCTATGACACCTTTAAGTTCTACAATTAGTATGATTAGGTCGAATGCTCAGTTTTTTTTATGGCATAGGGGGACTAACGAGAAGACGGGTCACCTGTTGGTAAGTGACATCCGCCGCCATTGAACAATTGCAACTCAATAGCCTCAAGAATGCCGTCCAAATTTAGGGGAAAGGGAGAAGGGAAAGGAAATGAAGGTTAGCGGAGGAAAAACCTCATTTCCCCTGAAGGGAAATGAGGTTTTTCCTCCGCTAACCTCACTCACTCGGTCACACAATGCATTGTTTAACAGCCGCTTTTATTTGAGGCCTTGGAAATTGGCCATTCGACCATTCGTGCCTTACGGCTCTCCCACGTTAGCTAAAAAATAGAAAGATCCGAAAAATTTACCTAAACAGCTGTTTATTTTTTTTAAATATTGACTAGTCTGATAGTCTAAAGGTCTGAGCCAAAGGTCGTGGATTCGATTCCCACCAAAGACAAAAATATGTATTATCCACAAATAGCTGTTCCGAGTGTGGGTGTTCTTCGCGTCTGTTGTTTGTAGGTTTGTTTGTAAGTCCCACAAGACAAAAACATTATTCCTAGCGCGGAAATTGTATTTAAAAAAATTAGACATACATACATATGCTCACGCCTGTATCCCCTAAGGGGTAGGCCGAGGTGTATTAAAAAAAAACACAAACAAACACATGTTGCCAATTAGAATTTGGTACTACCACCATAATAGGGGGCAAGCGTATTGCCGTCAAAAGCACAATTTGTGACTGTATACATACTCTTTTAGAGATTAGACCGCCCAATCCCTTAGTCGCTTTTTTCGGCACCCGCGGGAAGAGAGGTAGGTCTATTCTACTCAACCGAGAGCCAGACTATAAACTACTATTAATTTTCTTACTTAAGACATTCAATTTACTAGGAGTGATTCAAGATAAATCACAGCCAGCGTTGCCAGGCGTGTAGATAAAGCTGGATACAGTCAGGCTATTTGGTAGCAAATGCGGCCAGAGTAGACGGTGTCCGCCTTGTCCAGCTTTACAAATTAGTAAGTGGTAGAGCCACGGTTAGGCACGAAGACGGAGCCACCGTCTCGACTGGTGCGATCTCCCATCCACCCTCTCTGTTCCGTTAGTGTACCCCTTATAAAATTAAAAAAAAAAAAAACAAGATTACAAAAAAAATATCGTGTTATACTGAGACTTAAATAATAAGGGTGTCCGACCTTTTTTCATTTTTCGGCTAAACTAGTTGGTCATTCAGTCTTTTAAAATTAAAGATCTGGTAACCCTAATCACAGCTATATTGCAAAGCTATGCATTAGCGTCTTAGCTAATAATATAATTATGTTGGATAAATTACGTATAATCCAGTAATGTCGATTACACCTAAACATTTTGTTAAAAACATGTACAACAACTTCTAGAGCCTTGTATGCGGTAAAAAATTTCCTTTTACTCCTGACAGTTAAATTCAAGGGGCAGGAGGTAATACGACATTAGCGGCCACCCGCGAACAATAATGAGGCGCGCGCGCACCTGTACGAATGCGTAATCGGCAATCATCGGGTAGCTTCGGGTACCGTCGACTTCAGTTATTATGTAATTTATTATAACGTTCCCAAGCTTTTTCTTTTATTTTATATGGATGTAAACAGTGCAAGTTATAAAAAGAAGATTTCAAGGTAAGCACAGTGCACGATAACTGCGTTTTATGACTAAGAATTGAACGTTTTAACTTTGTAATCAGTGTTCTGTATAATGAATATTCAAGGAGTTGAATTAATAATGTCCTTATTAATGTGTCGTCGATAATTACCGAAATCATTGTTTTAGTCAAGACCTACATATTATATGAACAACTTAATAGGAAGTTCTAATAATGTATTTAATTATAGGTTGTGTTGTAAATCAGCTTAAGTGTGTTGAGCGCTCTTTTAGTCAAAATCCTGTCAGCAATCCCCACAATTGAGAATATTCAATACTCAAAACTTCCAGGTATCGAAACCACACAGTATGAATAATCCATCAAGCCGTTTAGACTTTAGGACATGCCAAATAAATATGTACATACATACACTTGAAACACATAATCCTCCTAATTGTGCAGTCGGATAATAAACGTAAGTAATTCGAACGTTAAGTTACTTGGCCAGAGAAAGGTTCACAAGTGTATAACATAAAAATAAGTAGCGCATAATTCTTTTACGATAAGCATCAGTACTCATTACACCTGTTAATAAAAAGGTAAAAAGAAAATGAATGGTGTCAATAAATCGAGTGCACTTTTCCGTACGTAACGAATGCAAACGATCTTCTTTGACGACATATTGCGCAACTTGTGACCGGGTCGGCTCGTTTCGGTAAAATTTACCACGTGCAAATGTCGAGGGCAATCGCTTGTGGTATGAGGGAAAAGCGGCGAGCGATAAAACAAAAGCAGATTATAATTATTGCAAAACTCTCCATATGAACAAAGGTCTCTGTTAATTTGTTCGGAGAAAAAGTGAGATGCTACCCTGAAATAACTACATGGAAGAGTTTAATTATATAATATCTTTATACAGTCAGTAATAAAATATATTCAGTCAAATTTGAAAATCGAAGCCGACCTTGATAAAGTCGATGTTAATAAGATAAAGAAAAAATGTACCTACAATCACCTCAATATCTCCGAATGGATAGGCATAAGCCTCTCAAACGCCCAGTTTTTGTCAGCAATAAAATTTGTGCCAATTACGTCATAGGGGCAAAATATTGTGCCGTCATCCAGGCATATTCTGATATACTGTCGGATAGACAACAGTTTTCTTTTGTTTCTTTTATATTTGCAATTTCTGAATCACACACACACACCACATACGCATACACAAACACACATGCACACTAGGCTTTTTTATAATAATATCAAAATTGTATTTCTGTGCCTACATTAATTGTTTTCTCCTTATTTTCAGACATTTAACTTGAATTAGTAATACTTAAGGACTGTTGTTAACCCTAATAAATTAAAACAAAATAAAAAAGCCGCCTTTACTACACCTATGGAAATAGATAGTGGGACCTATTAAACTTCACCAAGAATTACACCGCACATATTTATCATTATAACAAGTTTTTCATAACCTTCTCCTTGTTTAGTTTTTTTTTATATTTTAAGTAATAATAGAAAAGAACTTTTTCCCTAATAAATGATTAATTCATTTATTAGCAGCTGATCAGTTCTATATTAAAAAAAAAACGCCGGAGTAGATGACTTAACTTTAAAATAAAGTGGGCGAATCATATGACATTTAGAATTAATTGCAGGGTGCGGCGAACGAGTGAAAATGTTGGCCGAAATAATAAAATGTCGATGAAAGTGCAATCTCTTTATAATTAGAGGCTTCGATACGCAAATAGACATGCCACTTGGGGAGATAAAAATACGTCGAATATTTACAGTCTAGATAATGCTCTACCAAAGGAAATAGTTAAGTTTCATCCTAGGACACGTGACATAATTCTTCATTTAATTTAAGATATGGAATATCTATTGATCAATAAACAAGTATAATACTTTAGGATATAACTTAGTCGAACAACTGGACACTTATAATTTATTTATTTTATTTTATTTGGGAAGCCTACGGCTTAAACAGTATTACATTGAAATATGTAGTAGTAGATGCAAATTACAAGCTTCCACATTTAAAATCAAAATGCTTAAACTACTCGTCTAAAGTATACACAATATAGATAGATATGCCCAGTTTGAAATCGCTCAACCGTTCATGAAATCTCTAGTGAGTGCACTCTTAGTGGCCCTTATACTATGTTTATTAAAAACTCATTCCCTTCAATGCCTAATTGGTATTCTGATTGTCATAAAGATAACATACTAACACTGACGATTTAATCACACACGTTCGAAAATATGCGTCTGGGCTAAAATTTTATTTCTATTCGTGATTAATAAATATAATATAAATAAATGAAACAACACCAAATAAAAATCTTCTAAAATTTTTGAAATAAAAATGAAATTAGACGGTATATGAAAACAAACAAGAAGTTCGTATTGCAATCACCAACTTCAATTCACACATTCATAAACAGAAAATACAATGAATTTATTCATTTATTTGAAGCAGACGAACATTCTAAAAAGTAAACTAAACTTAAAAGAACAAACACTATTTAATTGATTCAATACGCTTCATAAACCCCAATAAAGATATTACGAACAAATTTGCTTTAAGTATAGTAGTAGATAATATAATTTACCTTTACTCTACTTACGTTATCAACACACGAATGCGTTAAGGTAAAGCTAAAGTATATCAAGCATTTGTTGATCTAGTAAACATGCCTACCGGTTGTACTCGTAGTAGCTCATTGGTGACGCGCGTCACATAGTCTGTCGCCTAATATGTCCGGTCGACCTCGGTTTACTAACTACAGTGGCACTGGAAGAGAGAAAAGGCGATTCCTAGAGATTTAATTGATTAAATTATTGAGGACCTACGATATGTCCCTGAAGTAATCTACTACAAATAGTTGTTTCTTTTTAACTTTCAGAATCTTGATGTTTAAAATTTATTATTATTAATTGAAAAATATCTTAACTATACTTTAAATAGAAGAAAGGATAATGTTAAAACGCATTTCTTTTATGGCACAACACTCAAGGTTTGATTAGTCAATCAAACGTTTATGTGGTTACAGTAATTTTCATCAGACTTTATAACTAGCTTTGTAACAATGTAATATGTTTCATATTATAAGATTGATCATAAGAAAACGTAAATTTTGTCGGAGTTCAGTGTCTACTCTCTCGCTTATGCATTGGGACACAAGTCGCTGTCCTAATCAATCTAACGTTTATAGAGACACACGTTGACATTAACACATTAATCTTTTATATACAAGTACCGTTTATTTGTCATTGCTTATTGATCTCGCCGACAAAGCATGGGCTATTTTGCACCCATAGTCATACTTTGATTTGAGGTGTTATTGACAGACTAAAAAATAGTTTGATCTATGCAACGTACTAGTAGTTAATGTAAATATATAAACAAATTAAGGGTCAAGAACTTTTGTACCTTTGAAGAATAATTGCAACATTGATCATTTAAGCGCTTACTATTGCGATTAAGATAAATAATCTTATTATATAATAATATGCCATATGAATATTTTATAGAACAGTAAAACATTTTATAGAACTTATTTTTATTCATGAATGTTTTACTGGAAAGGCAGCAGAGTAGCCTCTCACACTGGCTGAATCAGCTGTTGATCGACCACGGCTGTTTTGGGAATATACTTATAGTTAAACAATTTTCTGTACCTTAATTCGAATTCTTATTTTTCGTGTGGATACCCTGTCGGGTCATCTTACCGAAGCTTACGGAGAGGTGGTATGTCGGATTCGAACCGAATAAAACCACACGGTGTTCCGTCACAAATGGATATATTACAAGGGACCCGGGAATGCCCTGACAAGGAAGCCTCCGGGAACCCCTGCAGAGCTTGCCACACCGTGTAGGGGGCCTGGCCCCATCCTCATTTTAGAGAGGCAGACGTTTCAGAAGAACACGTCGCGCCACCATCTCAGCGCAATAGTGGAACACTGGCGTTGGCTCCCGGCCTATACGACACAGGTACTTCCCGAAGCACCCGTAGTCGGTCAGTTCCTGCGTTAGCCGGTAGTAGAGGCTCCCATGTTTCCTCTCCAGCCAATCCTCCAAGATGGGCTAATTCGAATTCTAGTAATATGTGTCTCGTAATTACTTGAAATCATATAATAGTTACCTATATAAACAACAACAACAACAATATTCTATATTAATGCTGAAAATGCTAATTTAAAATATAGTAATGGACGACTTCAGAGGGTCAAACAAATCTAATATTCGATAATGTATTATATTGTAGTAGGGGTGGTGTTAACCACCGACTTCAATTATGAACTATTCAATTTATTACATTTCAAGGTGTAAACTCATTATTTGCCAATCGTTGAATTAAAACAAAAGAATAAAAGGCAGGTATGAGTAGACTGATAGTTCTGTAAATTGAAATTTCTTAGATTATAAACTTTTGTGTTGAGTAAAGGCCCACTTCCCCCTCTCCCCTTTTCTGAGGTTTCCGGAGGCCCAATTACCCCTCCCCCTTTTCTCTCCCTCATCTCCTTTCTCCTCTTTCCCATCTCTTCATCCCTCCTCTCTTCTTTCCGCTCCCTGCATCCCCCATCCCTCATTACCCTCAAAGGCGGGCAGCGCACTAGTTTTGCATACTTGAGTTGCAAGTGTCCATGGACGGCGGTGTCACTTACCCTCAGGTGACCCGTCTGTTCGTCTGTATAGTATATAAAAATATATACTAGTATATAAAAAAAAAAATGTCAAACTCTTTAAGCGTTAAAGATCAGAGTTATTAGATACCTGGGTAATTATGCCATTATTCATTCCCATGAGCTTATGTGGAGTCATTACAATCCAGACACAAAGTAGCGCGTACAGAGATATTGTAGAGTTATTTATTTATGCCTGATCGAATAGCAATAAACAATTGTTCATTTTCCGCTACAATTCTGTTTTATTGTAAATTAAGCTTGAAAGCACTATGTACCAGTTCTTAGTACCGTGGGTGGAGCTCTGCTATTATATTTTAGCACAAATTTCGTCGGTGTATCATAGTTCATGAGTCATCTATTTGGTACAGATACTTCTAAGAAGATTACAATATTGCAATAATAATCAGTACCTTAGTAAAACTGGTTGTTACAATTACTGTTGAAGTTTTGTATCCAATTGTAGATATATTTTTTTTCGTCAGAAGTAATGAGGTACTGCGAGACACTTACTTGTCAGATTATTTCGCTCCTTGATATAGAGCCCCTGTCGGGCTTGAAACAAATTGACTTGTTGAGAAACACACACCTGACTACAACTACGAATAATTTTAAAATTTAGTGGTTTTTCTTCATTAGCGTCGCAAGGGACTCTCATTCGCTTACGTCACTGACAATTTAACAGTAAAAATACATTGTTAATTATAGCGTATCAGAAATCTGTTACGAATTCGGTTAGAATTAAATAATATGGTTGATGTTCAAAATTAAATTAGACAAGTGCACAACACAGAGTACAGACTCGCTAATAAGCGTTTATAATATTTAGAAAAACCTTTAATTTTAATTTTACACAGTTGTAAGCAGAGGCGTTATTAACACCCACACTTTGACGTTTATAATTTAGTCCTATTACGTAAGCCTATTTATTGCCTTCATTTTAGTATAAAAATAAGGAATAGATTGAAATTACAAGAAATTAAAAACAATATAAAATTTAACTATCACACATAGTCTACAGACAGCTTAAATGTCATTGGACGGGACATATGTCAAGGGAAAATAAAGAGAAATGGACTAAGTTAGTAACAGAATGATATCCAAAAGATAGCAAAAGGAATAAAGACAGACAAATCAAAATAGGAAGATGATCACAAAAAAATAAAGAAAGGGGATATTGCTGGTATCTTATCTATCTGAGTATAAGCAAAAGCTGGTGACTGGTGACAGACAGTCTGAGCCTTCTAACACAATCTTATTTCTAAACAATAAAATATGTATTTGTAAACACTAATAACAACATATTAATCTAGGATCTTTATCTGTAAATTATATTAAAGATTATTCATATATGTTATTAATTCATTCGAATTTTCGATAACATTGAAAAGTATAATTCATATGAGACCAATTGAAATGTTATACAGACAAATGCATACAGACAATAGTAAAAGAAAACTGCATTAATAAGTATATATATTATACTTATATTATGAAAACTAAGTTATAGTATCTATATTATGTAATGCCAAAAAACTTACAACTCCAAAATCATATTCAGGCCTAATTTATGAACATTCAAATATTTGGCAGAGACGAATTGTCAGCTCTGAATGTTATTTATATTCCTAAAATCAGTTTTTATGTAGCTACTTACTACGTAAACTTAGTAATAAGCATATAGCAACAAAATTCATTTCTTTTAACAACTAGGTTGAGAACAGGCCATCGTTCAATTTATTAAAAAAAACAGAAGCTATTGCATAGCAGATATGTATGTCTCAAGCAGTGACCGGTGATTCATGACATCTAAACTCTATAAAACAGTAGACTAAACAGATCGTCCTGCGTCTACGAACACGTAAATAAACGAAGGGATCTATGCTATGCGAACGAATTTCTCATAAAGCTGGAACTACACCAAGAATTTAAGTGAAGTGTAAATTGAATGTTTAGCATGATACAGGTATTAACATACGCTAACTTATCCAGGACACGACCTGTTGAGATATTTACTATGTTCTGTTGTAGGCTAATACTATTTAGAATGCTTATTAATTAGGAGTTCTGTTACCTCGAGATGAGTTAACAGAACTCCGTAGAAATAGATACATATATAATCAGTAGAGATACACCATTACGCTAGTTTCAGTAAGTTTAGGTTAGGTTTAGGTTTACGAGGGCAGATTTCCGCAACTACAAGACGAAGCGCGTTTTTGCAGAAGTGGGAACTTTTATGTTACGAACGATCTCTTCCAATCACCCTGCTGAACCAAGGTACTTAGCCCGATATTCCGCAACCGCCTGACAGTCTGTCAGTATATGGGGCGCTGCTTACTCTGAACAGTGGGCTGTCTGTAGCACCTATAGCAGAAAGGTCTTATCTAATGATGAGTCTACCTTACGCAACTGTCGTTTCTCCAGATGGAGTTGCAAGCGTAGCGTTTACTCACCAATGTCCGAATTAGGATTCTAATTGATTGATCCTTTCATTTAGTGCAATTTTTATTTAGTTGACAATAATTAGATACTTTTGTGGACCGACTCTGAACGCATGAGAAAATAACATTATAAAATTGAAACTTGCTATGATCATAAATAAATACAATGAGATTCCGACTAAATTTAATTATCAGCGTATTTTCTTTACACTTGCTACGTTTCATAAATCAAACTGATTCTTAGTGTATATAACAAGATCAGGTTGTACTATAATAAATTTCTAAGCATTTACAATATGTACTGAGATCGTGTTAGTTATGGCACACTGAGATTTCAGCTGTCAGTTCTTTACGTATAAATTGTTAAACGATTCGAGTATATGTGTAAATACACAATGGAAATAGGTGAATGATTCACTTGCTTCGTATTTAGAAGAATCATTGTTTAAAATAAAAATGAGTGTGAATTGATTTGAAGTCACTAAAACTAGTATATTGAATACATTTTGTTCCGAAATGTTAATATAGATGAAAGGAATATGGATAAAAAAATTATATAATAGTACCGGGAATCTCTTTTAATACTAACTTTAGCCGTATAACTAAATACGCATATTCTAAAAAAAACCACCTACCACGTTTATTCCACTTGGAATCTTTGGCCTACACAGTGTGTTTATTTCGCGTATACAATGTTGGCGCCGATGAACTAAGCTTCCCAGAACATAACCAACGATATCAATTATAATAATTTTAGATTGTTGAATGTTGTACACGAAACCTTGTTTTACAACCTTGTTGATTGTGTTTTTATATTTACAGCTAGAATTTACTTTGCTTGATTACTTATATTAGTTTTTGTGTGTGACAAAACTCGTTACTCACTACATTATAAGTTATTATTTTTATTTTTTATATGTATAATATATAGATACATACCTGATACCTGTATTTATAGTTTTCATTGTTATTGGTGTACAAATAAAGTTCATTTATATTTTATTTTCTAATTACGATATAGCTTAATAAAGTTATCATAATAATAATATCACCAATAAAAAAGTTAGGGAGACTGACTTATCAACTTTTTAAACGCAAATTGTAAAACGCTATTTCAGGAAACACATAAATATCGGGAAAAAAATTACCTCCTTTTTTCTTATTGAGCATAGACGATGAAATGAAATCAATATACATAGGTTAGTAGCTGACAAGTAATGTTCATAGACTAATATAAACTAGAGGGGATCATCAAATATTTTGATTTACTATCAGCACCAGTATAAATATAATAACTGACGCGCTAACTGCTAGAGCTAGTGAGTGAAAACTACTAAACTACTGACTCTCGTTCAAATTTGTCTGATTCCTATTTGTGTTAATAATCGTCAGGAAAATACTCTTTACAAAAAGAAAAATTTAAAAATCTTTATTAATTTCTTTTATATGTACATATACTCAAGCCTATATCCCCAAAAGGGTAGGCAGGAGTACGCCCCTGAACAACTTATGATTAATGCCCCACATTTTGCAAACCATTATTCAGTCCCATCCACTTAATAGTCATCAGGGCACTTTTGGAAAGAGATGGGAAAATTGGGAGTATATTGAAAAGGAAAGGGTGGAAAGGAACGAAAGGAAAGGATTGGGGAGTATAAGTACTGTTACTTAAGCTAGTCTGGGTCGCATACCTATAACTCCAACTGGCTCGAGCCGGAAAGTCGGAGCCCTCTAACGCTTAAATTTTTAGCCTCTAATTAATTTTATATTTAAATTTAAACAACACTATTAAAATTTTGCAGGACAGCGTTTCGCAAGTTAGCCGGCATTTTATGTAATTCGACTGCATGGATGGCAAGTTGGTTTAAGAACATTACTGACTGATATGATAACACTTGAGGGGGTTTTTGATTCAATTCCGATACGTTTATGAATGACTGAGCATTTGAGATGTGAAAGCGCACCTAACAAACAATCTTACCAATGCAGTTATAATAATAGTTAGTGAATTCTTTAGAAACCTTATGAGAGAACAACTCCCCTCATAATTTGCTATCGTCAATTCGTTTACTTTTGAAGTTGAGTTTTATATATAAAAAATGCTTTCAGTTCAATTTGTTCAGTCTTATAATATAATTCTTATCGGACGAGATGATAAACAATTACCGCTGAACATAAAAAAAAAACATAAAGACAGATGCATAACGTTATTTTCTTTAATATTGGTCAAAATACACTAATCACGGTAAAATAAAAGCTTCATCACCGTAAACTTTCGCGGAATCTAACCTCCAACAAAACGTTGACCCGACTGTTTACATCAAACCTATTTTCAAATAACATACTTTATATATATACTTATGTTTTCTATCAAATTGTGTCTAGACTGTGTTGTTCTGGAAACTAGTTCAGAATTTGATAATGTCTATAATGTCTAGAGACAGCCTGGTCTTCAGGATTGGGTCTTAAGGCTCGAATGTTTTGCAATAAAACATATTTCTGTACCTTTATTGTATGTTTGGTTAAAAGGATATAATGAAAGTAGTAACGGAGCCATTTTCATTTATAGTCGTATATATATGAAAAGGCTCCTTTTAAAAGTTGTTTTATGATATTGAATATGTTATGAAAAATAAAAAGCTATAGGCTATTTTTAGGCCCAACAAGAACACTATGTCAAGGAGAAAGCGCTTTTAATTTTTTAACTGTCATAATTTAAACAAAAAAAAACTCGAATTAAAAGCCCTTACCTGCAATTTAGCTATTTTTATAATTCCACTGAGTGTAATATTAAAAACGTCCAGTATTGTATTTAGTTATAATTCATACTCACGTCTGTAATAATTAGGTCACCTTGTTAATGTTTACTGATCATTAACGCGTCAACCGCAATTTGTGGTTTACAGTAAATAATCGTTTTGTCAATCAATTGGCGTCTTACTCATAATTAAGTTAAAATGTTTTTAGATTACAGAGTAAATTTAGTATAGACTACTGAGTTGATAACCTATTTTTTTTTAATTCGGTGTGTAATAAAATGAGTGTTTTTCTGTTTGTTTGTTACTATTACTCAACTGATCATAATAAATAATTAGATATTTCTTGCGGGGATACGAAACGAACACGGTAATTTCTATCTTATAAATAAGTAATTTACTTAAGCTAGCTAGCTTATTAAAAAAAAAAATGTTTCTATCTTAGTCTGTTATAGATTTTGAAATCACCCAACTGATTTTCACCAAACTGGTTTCATTAGAAAGGCAATAATGCGAAGATGGTTTTAGACAATGGTTTATTTTAGCGTAGTAGCACTCGCCGGGTATCCGTTAGTCTAATATAATAATAACGCGAGTAAAGCCGCAGACATAAGCCAGCCAGTGGTACAATATTTCCACAGTGACTTTATCGTGGGAATCGACCAAAGCACATATACATATATAGAAAATATGATGAACAAATAGCAGGCATTCGAGCAATGTTGTTCAATTCTCATGTCCGCTTAACTATATTTAGTCACCAGCTTTATTCTCCTTGTAACAGCCGTTTATAAGGTCGTTATTTTGCATAGTAACTTCAAACAAAGGAAATAAATCATTGCGTAGATTGTCTATTTATTATAAAGCCGTTTGCATCTACTCGCATGATGTTATTTTGATTCAGTGACAACCCTGAGATTAAGATATTATACACACCTTCAGAAAGAACTTCATATTAATATTGTTTTAAACGTATCAGAAACTATTGATCTCATTCTGGTAAAATGAATGTGAATGTGTGCCATGGTCACTGCACAGTACCTTTAAGTAGTAGCATGAAGTTAAATAGGGTTAAACCTTCCTGAGGAATTAGACAATAAAAAAAATACTTGACTGATATCACACACAGAATCAGTGGACAATGTCGGGCCCCTTAAACTGCATCGAAATTAAAATTTTGAATACTTGTAGTATTCTAATCCGAATGGTAATTCCATGGTCTAGGGGCGATCATCCAAAATTTCTGATTCCGCAGCTTTAGATAATAAACGACATATCAGCTGTGCTGTTCATTGTTTTAACTACAAGCAAGTTAACAATCACGTCACCTGCGAGAAATAACTATTACATGACTAAGTCTGTTATATATATAGATATTAAACATACATAGTAACGTAGTTATTTAGCTTTTGCCTTTCGATCAGGTTAATGCAGATTCTATCCAGCCGGAAATTCGCATAATGTTTTTTATTATTAGATACGTTGCAAACAAAGCAGACGGGTTACCCCGTGGTAACTACGGCGGCCCGCGGACACCCGCTAATCTAGATTCGCAAGTGCTATGTCGGCCTTATATTTTTTCTATAAAAAGACAACTCCTGCGTGTTGTTGCCCCGTGTAAGGATCGAACCCACAACACTCAACGTGGCAGCTCAATGGCTAGGTAACCACTGTGCCATGCGTGCAGTCTTTTAGGTGACATTACGCTCTTTTCTTAAAAATTTGTTCCCCAAGCTGTTTCTGTTATTTTTTCCGAAGAAAGCTTAGATAACTTTTCGTCACATTTGGATCAGTTTAGAAGGGAAGGTAGGCTTGAAAATGTAACAAACATTCTAAGGAATCTGCCTTTAAAATATTATACACACGCATTTAAAATATTATATACTATGCTAAATTTAGAACTGAATAATATTTTATCAAACACAATCATATACAAATTACCGGCAGATAATCTAGCAATACGATAACAAGATAATATGGGGTAATTTTGATGTGCGATGAAATACACGTTTCACTTTAAGTAGGCGAAGGCTAAAAAGATACAAGATCACTCGGTTCACACTGCTAAAGGTGTTTTCTCATGGTGAGAATGCTAAAACTAGTTTTAAATTAATCCGGTTTATGGTTTTTTTAATTGACAGCTACTCCTGACACTACTTTTTCATCAGTTTCTGGACGACAATATTCTATAAAGACTGAACATCATTGAATATAAAATAAAGTAAATCTTAGTACTATCACAAATGTGAAACGAATCTGGACATGAAAGGATCATGATAAAATTTAGAGCTTATAGAGATTATTATCTTTAAAAGCATAGAGGCTCTCCCGGAAAAACGTGCGGTTCAAAAGTAAGCATCAGCTAGTAAAATAATTCAAGTTCTGAAATACGTTTATTCAGTATCGAAATATAATACCTGTGATTTCACCACCAATATTTTTCTATCACGCCTTTAGGAACGGTCAGTCGGTCATGAACAGAGTGGCCTATATGAAAAGTGTAATGACAGTAGAGGAAGCTCGTAAGGTATGTGAGGATAAAGCAAACGGTGAGGTAGTGACGTGCCTGTATATATAGTTGTAGTAACAATGTATAAACGACTGTAGCCACCTCAACATACGACAGAAACATACAACAACAACATCTAACAAAGATAAGCTGAACTACGTAACAACTACTCTAATGACGCAGTACTATCTCGAAGCACGATAGTAGACTTCCCAACATCAACCGCTGAGCCTCGGTCAGCATGGCACGCCCTTTGTTAAGTTATATAGATACCTGTTAGTTTCTTTTTAAGCACCGTCGCATGCGACGAAACCATTGACTGAAGCAGTCAGCCCAGATTAACAAATAGAAACATCTATTGCGTAGGTTATTTTTAGGTTTCGGGTTCGTAATAATATATCTAGCTTTCATCACTTGTGACAATGTCATATACAGTATTCGAGTCACCTCCGTTATACTTTTCAAGCATTGAGCGGCATCAATCCCAACGACGGCGTTTTTGATATTCTTTCAAAGTATGAGGTAACCATCTAGTAAAAAGCTTAGTTGCGTGCTGAGTACTGAGCTGAGAGGACCGCAGCAAAAATCGTAGTAAATCATTGAGCCAAAATTTTCTATAGTCAAATCCATTTCGATGCACGACAGACACTTTTTAAATTGCCGCCAACTCGTAAAAACAAATGACATATGAATTCAGTACACATCTACAGATTAACAAAGAATTTCTTATTTCGAAATTTAAATAAATTATTCATCGGCTGCTCTTTAACGTGTTGAAACCCCTAGGGCTCATCACCGCACGGGAGCCAACATTGTAGTTGCCAAGTAGTATGGTGTTCCGTCAAGAGTAGGTCAATTGATGGTCAAGATAATCTCTACAGACCCTGGTCATCTGATAAGTAAACAACAGCACTGTTTAGTGCAATCTCTATTTCTTTCGTTGACGTTATCTGTCACTCCTATTTCGACTATAAATGACACCTAGCATGTTGATATATAATTATAATATCAAGCTTACATACACAAATACAATCAAAACATAACCTCCTTCTTGCTTCTTCTTCTTCTTACGCTGACTCTTGGTAAACAACAAATTGGTCAACAAAAGCTTTTCAGGGCTTAAATTATACTGTCTTCGGACTTTTTATCTTTAACTCTCTTTTCAGGAACGGCTGCTTACACCGTAAGGGTATCGGTATCGGTAAAGCGAACGTCTAAACTAACATTCTCAGCTAAAAATATACGAACGCATCCAAAGCTACTACAAAATCTAATAATAAGTCTAACAAGTCATTCGTGATGCTGAGTAACTCATCTATTGTTGAATTTGCACTTGCCAATGCTTTACTTGTATTATTTGTAATACTACTGTGACTAATGCCATTGAAACCTATTGCAGGTGAACCTTGATACAGGACAAAAAATATTAAGCGTTTTGGTAATATTTATGAGAACCTTAAAAAATATGAACTGAATTTAAGTTTTAATCACAATCTACTCAAACGCTAAAACTGATTGAATTGCCTGAAAAAAATGATGAAAATCTGATTTTCATCATTTTTTTTTTCTTTAAACAACGTCAAGAATGACAAACTACAACTAATGTGGGAATCAAACCCACATCCTCTGACACAGCAAAAGTAACAAATCATCTGTATAATTCTAAATAATTTTGCTGGTGTAAATTATTATGTAAAATTTTTAGATTGCAAAATCTTTAGACAAGAGCTAATAATTGCTAGTATCAAAATATTACCCATTTAATTAACAAGGCTAATACCTTCATCAGTCAATACATAATAGGTTACTAAACAAGAACAAACAATATAACCAAATATTTCTCCTCTTAATATAAAAGTATCAACATTCTTAGATCTAAAGCCCCCAAACAGAGGCCCTAATCATATTTTCTGGCCAACACGTCCATGCTGACGTTTTATTTAGTCTGACACCTACTCAAGTGCCTCTAGATTACTAGCATTTTAGTATTTTCTACAAGTAACTATCTCACCGCATATTAAATAGAATAAAGTCATTGACTTCTAGACAAGTTTTCTTTATTCCTTTTAAGCAAATATATTATTCGGACGTAAAGCTTTTTTTTATTTAAATATATTATATTATTATAAACACTTTATTATAAAATACTTTTAGCGAATAAATTTAAAATGTTATTTTCTATGTAATAGGTGTACATATATGTATGTAATACCGGCCACTGGTCTGCTGGTTAGTGACCCTGGCTACTGAGCCGGAGGTCGTAGGTTCGATTCCCGTCCGGGACAAAAATTCGTGTAATTCACAATTAGTTGCAATTCTAACTGCTTGGCATCATTTGTAGAGTAAACTTTAATATTTAACAGCTTAGTTTTGTTAAATCCCTACAGAGACTTCGGAGAGATTTAAAATACAACTTTATGTAATATACATTCATATATATACTCACATCTATATCCCCGAGGGGGTAGACAGTGACGTAGCAAAAGCTAACTTTTTGCCAACCATAACTTAGTCCCATTTACGTAATAGGAAGTAATTCGTAATTGCCTTCATCTGGGTACTAGATCACTATATATATACTGTCTGACAGATGGCACTTCAATTTCAGTATCAATATAAGTAAAACATAGCTTTTAATTGGCCTAATTAACAAAATAGTAGTGTGATTTTCAGACAGTACAAGATTCTCCTTTTTATATTATAATTATTCTGTTTCTGTTTTTCTAATCATTTTTAGACAGAATTAATGTTTATAAAATTATATATCTATCATGGGATAAAGCAAACGACTACAACTTCTTACTGTTGACTCAAATAATCATAACATATTTTATTTTACTGCACTTGTGAACTGTTACAAGAAACTTATGTAAAATATTTGAAAAAGAGTGTCCTTGGAGTTTCTTGCTTGTTCTTCTCTCTTCTCTCGAAAGAGTGAGGTTATCGGAGGTCCAAACCCCTTTCCCTACCCCTCGTTTCCCTCCTTCTTTTCCATTTCCCATCTTTCTCACCCATCTCCCTTTCCCCTGGGCTAATAGGTGGACAGCACTCTTGTGACTCTTGAGTTGCAAGTGTTCATGGGCGGTGGCGGCGGTGAGTCACTTACCAACAGGTGACAGGTGACACGGTTGCTCGTTTATCCCTCTATAACATACATATATAGAAATTTTTTATATATATATGTACATATATAAATTTTTAATGTCTCTCTGCGTGGGATTTCTTAAGTCGCGATCCAGGATCTTTTGGAACAGCGAATTTCGGTTTGTTGTCTCTGGATAGCGTTTTACTACATTACATTATGAAAATGAGTGGCTGAAACATTAGAAATGCACAGAGAATCTGTACTTTTCTCTTTAAAACTTGACATTGGTCGTGACCTAACTGCGTCGTGACCCAAAACTCCATATACTGTACAAAACGCTGGCCTGAGCTTCATGACTGACTTAGTGTGACCGACTGCCTCTCTTGACAAATCAAAAATACCTATGATTGGTTCAGTCGAAGTAAACGATTTTGATTTCGATTTTGAATTACTAGAGCTTCCCACGACAATAACGCCTACACTAATGCAAATGTGTACTATACTTAGATATTACATAATTAAATAAATTTACAATTATACAGATTTATTTTTTACCAGGAGTAGAAAAAAAAATGTCTCAGATATACAGTCACATTAGATATACTAAAAGTGGTCACTAGGAAGGTATCAGCTAAATTAGCAGTAGAACAATTTAGGAAGCGGTCGCCGCCCCCACACCCAGTTTAGAGTTACGAGTTATGTGCTGACGATGGATCAAAGCGCGTGCGTAATTCGCGTAACTTCACATTCCTAACCTTCCCAAAAGCACGTGCTAACTCACATTTTCGTATTGTATCTAAGTGACTTGATTTATTCTGAGTTTATTACATTAAGATTTCTTCATTTATGTAATTGTATAAGTTATTATCAAAACTCAACTACTTAATTTGACATACAAATCTCTTGGTAAACTATAAGAAGACCGTTATCCAAGCATTAAATACTAAACGATAGATGTGTTAGTCATTTTGTAGTGAAAGGCTTGCTATCTTTTTAGATTTCTCAGCTTAGCTTACTTGCTTTCTGATACATAGTCTACAAATGATACCTACAAAGACACATTTTTATAACAAATATGTAATAAAAATAACTTCTAGGTAACACATTCATACTTACCCCCGAAGGCGTTGACAGAGGCGTCTCAAGCGCCCACTTCTTTCATATAATAATTTGTTAGCCCCACTCACGTAAGAGGGGGCAATCCTATTGCCCTTATCTGGCCACTGTATGACTATAAATACACTTTTACGCAACCCATGGAAAGAGATGGGAGGCGGGTAAAATATATGAACTATATTGTGTATACAAAAAATGCGTCAGACATCTACTAAGCCGTCCTAAACTCATAAAATTTTGAAATACATGTCGATTGTTTAATACTAGCTTTAACTGAGTCGTATACATTTGCAAACTATTACACAAACTATAAACTCAGTTAAGGTTTGCAGTAATTACCTAATTACTCGTAGTGTTTAATGACACCTGTGTCTTATCTAAATGTCAATACGTTTTACGCGACGTGGCGTGTAACTTCAAGAGGGGCGGTAACGGTCAAGGCATTGGACTTGTCACGCTACTACTTCACTTTCTTTACAAAAAAGTTATTTAAAATATATTAAACCTGAATGCAATGAAAATAATAAACTCATTTGCTTATTTTATCTCAAAATCATACGACTATATGTCACTCTCACTCTAAGGCGTTTCAAGTGAAACAGGTCGAAATACAATAAGCCGATTAGTGTCTAGAGTATGACAATGAAACTTCATACGTATGTATGAAGTTTTATATGATTAACTCAAAAAATCATAACCCTCTTCTTTTCGCAGGAGAGTAAATTCTAGATATACTTTAAATAAGAAGCGGATGTAAGTCCAGTCCAAGCAACTCGCGACGCCAAAATGAGTAGACCCTGTTAGTGGGGGTGAAGAGTGCCATTTTTATGGAAGTAAATATGTAAGATAGACCGACCCTACATCCTTACTTGATTTTATAATATAACAGACGAAGAGACGGGTCATCTGATGGTAAGTGACAACCGCCATCCATGGACACCTGCAACTCAAGAGTCGTAAGTGCGGTGCCCGCCTTTGAGGGTGATGAGGGATGAGGGAATGCAAGGATGGGAAAGAGAAAAGGGAGCATGAGGGGAAGAGAAAAGAGGAGAGGGGAGGTGGAACTTCGGAAACCTCACTAATTTCGTGGAAATGCAACTCAAGCGTTGCTTCACAACCGGTTTTCTGTGAGGCCGTGGTATCGCACCGGTCGAGCCGGCCCATTCGTGCCTAAGCATGGTCTACCACGATAAAAGAATAATACTGACTACCCGTCCTATGCTGAGTGATTTAAAAAGTAACGTAGATTAGTATGTACAATACACATCATTTTGATACCAAGATAGATTCTGCGGCTATATAATCATCAATTAATACTCTACACGTTTATTTGGAACCTACACCAACGCTTTCAAATCTGACAAAAGGCTACACCGCCATGGTCCTTCGAATTGACTATCGATTTCGTTCACACCAATAATTACAACAATGAAAAAAGATCTGACTGCTGAGATAATGAACTATTTGCATTGGATGTTTGCTTATTATTGTTTAGTAATAAAATAAAATTAATGATTTCCAATAGTGAGTCATTACTCTAAATATAAATAAATAAAACAGAAGCAGGAGACGATTGTTGTCTCTGCCCCGAAATGAGATAGAGGTGAGCTGACTGTATGTATGTTTGTAAATAACAATAATAATATATGTTATATCTTTAGACATCATAAACGCGGCCGTCTGATCCCAAACTAAGCAGAACTTGTACTATATCAGACTATTGATATACATACTTATGTATATATCTATACAAATAAATAAAATTGGAGTGTCTGTTTATAATATTAAAAAAACCGTTTTTACTAATTGCATTTGTATACACGATACATATACCAAAACAACATTTTTTTAAAAAATTCTGTCTGTCTGTCTGTCTGTTTGTTCCGGCTAATCTCTGAAATGGCTGGACCGATTTTGGCGGGACTTTTACTGGCAGATAGCTAATGTAACAAGGAGTAACTTTTAATTTAGAAAAAAAATTAGACCTCACGAAAAAAAATAAAACCAATTAAAATGTTATAATATTCGTCTAAAAGAATTTCATTAAAATTAGTATAGGTATTTCTTAAATACAGAATTAATAAGTTATAGTAAACTCTGTGAACTGAACAATAACTTTTTTGTTAAATACCACGCGGACGAAGTCGCGGGTAACAGCTAGTTTCTAATAAATTACACCAGTGTCTACATAATAAATACTCGTGCTCATCACACAACTATTTGTCCTGGTAGGAATCTAACCCTCGACTTCTGGCTTAGCAGTAGTAGATAGAAGTATTATCTTATGTAGGAAAAGCAAAGGATACTTAAGAAAATATATTTAAAAAGGATATTAGCGAAGTAATTAAAAACTTATATTTCATACAAGTTCAAACTAAAGTATTTATAACCGTTTAAGTTCAATTTTAAACTGTGTAATTTATAGATTATTATTTTGCGTCAAGAAAACCAAATTTCAGAAATAAAAATACATCAGGTTTTATAAAAAAGGGCACACCTTGACTGGCTGAGCGGTTCTAGGTTCTATTTCCCCACGGGATAAAACATTGTGTAATCCATCCCTGTGTCCATCGTTTTCGAGTCCCGCGCGACAATGCGTTTCTAGAGCTGTTTTAAAAATTAAACAAGAAGCGAGAATCTGCTTTATGATTTAATTATTTGACAAACATGGTTAAAGAGCATTGCATAACAAATAACTGTTAAAAAATACATAGCAGTATGCATTCTTTGTCGAGACTTTTAAATCTATAAACGGCAGATAGTTTAGTCAATACCTTCGTGTAATGACTGTCACGAATTTGCGATAGTTTGATCGGACGATTTTGAATCGTCAAAAGCGCGCACTGCTGTATAGTTTGCGTCTACAGCCATAGCGATCAAATTATACTATAACTATTTATGGCCCTTAAACGAATAAGCATATCTTCTTGAAACATAGCTGAGAACTCTCTCTAGATACACACATTTGTCGAATATCTATATATATCTAACACACACACACACACAAACGCACAGATACACTAGAAAATAATAACGCTCCTTTTTTCTTCAGAGACTAAACCGCTAAATGTTAAAATCGTTTAAATATCATAACCTAACAATTAATACTTGTCAGAATATAATAAAATAACAGTTCTAAAGTTTTTGTTATTTTAACTGTAACTTCTTAACAGCGTCTACACAACATGGTTATAACGTCAAGTCTTATAAATTCTCAATTAAAATATTTTAAGTTAGCGCCACTAGTACCGTCATTAGTGCCGGCCGGCTGCTCAGCGAGCGTCACGCTGGTTTCCGGTGCAAAAAACATCAATCACAATACGGCTAGATTAACCACTATACATTTTTTTGGGCTCTTATTTATAGAGATGTTGAACGTTTTATGTTTAAAAACACCAGGTTCCTGAAACCTGATAAGTAAATTTCTCGTTCAGATATTCTCTTATTGAATTTTTACTTTTTATGTACCTATTGCTATTGCGTTTAAGAGTATAAACTCGACGTGCCTTTGCTCTTGGTCTAATGGTTACGGATCCTGTTCCCTGAACTAGCACTCGTTGATTCTAATTTGTGTGATCAATATATAGTTGTGCCGATTTTGTGTGTTGTTTGTGCCCGTTGTTTAAAAAATTTAAAAGTGTCCCGCGACACAGAAATCATTCGTGTAGGGTTATCTTTAAAAAACTGCACGTTTTTTACATATCTGTAATATTCAAGTACTGAGTGACGGGTGAGTAGCACTTGCGACTATTGAATTGGAGGTGTCTCTGTCCTGATGACCCGTCTGCTCCTTAGACCCGACCTCATAAACAAAAAGTTTGTACTACAATTTTCTTATCTGCAAGAGGAATCAAAATATTTCTTAAACTTCCTCTCACACGCGTAATTTCAAACATAAATAATGTGTTATCCCTGTAAACAACACAACTAAAAGTTTGGTGCAAACGATCTCTATAACCTGAAACATTTTGACATTGACATCCAAGAACATCTATGTTTACTAAATTTTGGTAGTTTTAGAACGTTGGCAACACAAACAGTGTCTATCTACTTGATAACTAATATTAATGATTGCATGCTTATAAAAAACAATTAATGGTTTATGCTAATTAATGGTTTTCTTAATTATATTACTTTGTTTCTTTTCTTTCTGTTATTACGACTTACGATTACGACGTTAATGATTCTACAGATATTGTTTTTCAATTATAAATAATAAACACCATCATCATCATCTTCTTAACCTTATCCCAATTTTATTTGGTGTCGTTATTTCACTGCTTATTACCTTTCTAGCCATATCCTCTTTTACGCAGTCCATCCATCTTATCTTTGGTCATCCCCTATTCCAGTATCCAACTTCCACACATAAAATTTTCTGCACGACATTTTGTTCATCCTTTCGCATCATATCTCCATACCACGATAGTCCATTGCTCCTCAACTTTTTATCCACTGACGCTACTTACAGGCTTCCTCTAATATATTCTTTTCTCACCGTGTCCATCCTAGTCACACCACACATCCATCTCAACAATCGCATTTCAGCTACATACGTACCTAGGAAAACAGGGATGCATATCGTTCCTGTCATCGGTTGCCACTTCATCTAATCTATATCGATTCGATGCTGTAACACTTTAACCTTAATCCTTCTTCTTAGTTCTGCAACGCGTCATCTCCATGTTTTCCTTCAGGTTACGTCGTATCCATATTTTCTTTAATACTTCAATAGTGTTAAAAAATATTTTTTTTATAAATATTAGAATTCTTAATCGTATCGTTATCTTTAATAAAAAAAATTGGATGAACTTTACAACTACACGTACCTCTATCCCCGGAGGGGTAAGCGAAGGCATCTCAAAAGCCCACTTTTGTTAACCATAATCAATTGCAGTCCGGGTTGTATATCACTGTATATACTGTCTGATATATAACAGGCAGCAATCATCCCTTGGTCACATTTTACGACACCCACGAGATGAGATGGGTTGGCCTCATTCTACTCCAACGAGAACCACATGGGGACCATACTATCGAAACTACACATGATTAATAACATTAATAACCAAAGTAAACCTCAAATAATCTAAGATCATTTTTAAACTGTTAAACTTATCATTAAACCTCATCATTGAAACACTAGGCGAAGAACACTTGAAAATATCGAGAGCCGGTTGCTTTTGGTACTAACGACAGCATACCGCGTGATCGACAAACACTTCAAACATGAATCACAGTGCGAGGCCGGCTGAAGTAGGTGATGAAAATCATTTAGATAATATATTCTTATTAGTACTTTATGTTAGATTATGAAAGTTCTGCTAGGTATTGAAGGCTATTTAAGTAATTTCAATCACTTGCTGCTTGGTGAATTGTTAATAAAATCAAATGTTACTTATGTGAAAACTAATTTGTGTAAACCGGCATAAATGATTGTATAATATAACGAATTAAATGATATAAGCAGACAACAAGTATTGACATATTATCCAGAGACAATGGTGACTAAGAGAGGCTCTAAAATTTCGAACACAGAACCTGATGAACTTACAGCGTTTCGCACGTTTTCCTGGTAATTTAACACTTTTCAGACAGGATTAATTTTCCTAGTCATGCGAATTTTTGAGCTAAGACATACACTGTTAGACATAGCTGGACCGTTACAAATCTGTAGAACTATGGTATTTTATATCATTTGTAAACTGACCATGAATTTGCTATAAACTCTGAGCTGGAGAATTAACCTGCAAGTTTATTTTTCGAAATGATTAATATAGTGATGTTCCAGACGATACATATGCAGACATTAAACGTGTGTAATATAAGCACATTGCTGCTAATTGCTGAGAGCTTCAAGAAACGGAACCAAAACACATTGTTATGATGCGTTCACAGAACATATCTTACATAACACAGATTTATTCGTGAGAAACAAAATATGTTCAACTATATATTCTAGATTTAACGACTCATTCAAGACTTTCAGCTTTATCGCGAGATCTACAAGGTTGGGTTACTGATGTTTTGGTTCAGTTGCCATGTTTTATTTTTCGTCAGTTGGTAAATTAGGCGCGAATCCGTCCGTAATTCGATTGCTCCGTCACTCCGAAATTATGTAGATGCTCATAAATCTACGCTGAAGTGTAGTGCTGTGGTGGTAAATATTCAGAGGTACAGGCATGTACAGAATGTGTAGGCCTTAAAGGTCACCAGAACAATTTAGAGAGACTGAGACACAACCGTGGTAGAGCCATGCTAAGGCACGAATGGGCCGGCTCGACCGTTGCGATACCACGGCCTCCCAGAAAACCGGTTGTGAAGGAACGCTTGTGTTGTATTTTCCCGAAATTAGTGAGGTTTCGGGAGGCCCAACATCTCCTCTCCTCTTTCCTCCTCCCCGCATCCCCTCAAAGGCGGGCAGTACGCTTACGTTTCTGGTGTCCACGGACGGTGGTTGTCACTTACCATCAGGTGACCCGTCTGTTCGTCTGTCCCCTTATATTATAAAAAAAAATCCACCGCTATCAAAACTAATACTTCTAAACATATATAACTCACTAAAAAATAATATATATATATATGTATACACATTCCAAACGGTTGCTCACAAATATTGGTACTGGAACCTGCGAATTCTATACCTACTCAAGAAGTTTTCAAGTACCTAATTGTTGAAATAATTTTGACGTACAAAACTCTTTATAGCATATATCTCTGTGTTGGATTTTCATTTTTAACTATTTTTTAATAAAGTCGTTAATATATTATGTGTGGTTTTAATTTTGCTGATGTTTTCTAGTATTTTGTATGTCTTATGTATCTCATTCATACGAAAAACATAAAACATATATAAATGGGTCTGGCTACCTATGTATATGATTTTTACGATTCCACCTTTTGCTTTATTCTTTCCTGATTTAGCCTGTATATAAAATTAGTGTATTCAATATGAATGCCTATAATTGTAATAATTTTAATATTTATTTGAGCCAATGACGAGGTAACTGTATCTTCGAATTGTAAACATGTATTCATATATTTTTAAAATATCAATAACTGTCTTCTACCTCAAATGTCTCCATAGATTATATTCAAGTTCTAAAGTATATTCCTTTACTGATATAAAATCCCGAATGAGATATTTCTCACTCTTTGCAAAACGTATGTTATGTCAAGCAAAGAATTTCATTCATCTCATTGCCATCAGATTACAGTCAGTTAGTTTACAGTACTCAGACATCAAAAAATGTTTACAAATTCAGACATCACTTACATTATTGGTATTCATCATTTCACTAAACACAATCAAAGATTAATCAACGCAGCACTGTAAATCGCTTACTATAAACAGTTTATGAAATATATTTGATTGAATACGACATAAAATTATTATGAGCTATCAAACACCTCAAGTACGTAGTTAAATAAAACATATCATAATATTATAAGCCAGCTCGTAATTTAGGTAATAACGTATTTATATGCGAGTCTTTCAAGCGCCATAATCAAATATTAAGACGTAAAAGGATTTAGTGTCGTATAAGGCAGTGAGACAAAATATGGGTGTTGATTAAGTGTGATTAACTATGTAATCACTGCATTAAAGCATGTGATGAATTATGTGGATTGTAATGTTTTTGTTAAGTGCTCACTGTCCTAAGTGGATGGTCATTACAGACTCTATGGACTGACCTGTTGGTTGGCTAGTAAGGTTGTCTGCTAAGCCAGAGGTCGTGGTTCGAATCCCACCCTGGACAAATAATTGTGTGATATGCACAAGTATTTGTTCCGTGTCTGGGTGTCATTTAACTATAATATGTATGTACGTATTTAGAAATATATAAGTAAGTATATCAGTCGTCTGGTTAAAATAGTACAAGCTCTGCTGAGTTTGGGATCAGACGGCCGTGTGTGAGATGTCTGAAGATATTATATTATTATACGGTCACTCATACATGGGAATACGTATTTTAATTTTTCATTTACTGCCATTGCAGCCAGTATACCTACATATTTCTATCAAATAAATACATACAACGGATCTAAACATATCTAGTCATTTCGGTTGGCAACCATTTTCAAAGAGAACTTTACTTCCAATAAATATGAAAGAAAATATACATTAAAATAATAATTTGTTTTTAAAAAAATAATAATTCACTTTAAAAAAGTGGACAAGCGACTTCAATGCGTCTAGCATAAAATTTAAGACTAACATGGTCACTGATGCCATTGTCAAAACTGGACCAAACTCCTTGAAGAACATCCTTTCTAATAAAAAATAAGAATGATCGAAATTTGTTGGCGTGACATTGAGTTATTCGTGCATTTGCCGCTTACATGCTTAATACAAATATAAGACTTAAATGGTTTTCTCATGGATGCCATGGTCAGAACTGGACTAAATTGAAATGTGACGTCACGGCACCAAGTTTCAAATAAAAAATAATCATCACAATCGGTTCACCCAGTCGAAAGTTATAAGGTAATGTAAAAAAATACAGTCGAATTGAGAACCTCCACCTTTTTGAAGTCGGTTGAAAAACAAATCACTCAATCATAAAGTTAAACAAAGCGTGTATCGCACACATAATGAAAGAGAGAGTTCCATCTCTTCATGTGTACCCATCAGAACAAATTTATATAAAATATTTTACTGCACGTTATTCGTGTAATACAGTTGATTTACAACCGTTTATGCGCATCCTAACTCCCTCAAATGAGTCTAGTTAAACACAAAGAAACCGTCAATACACTAACCACATCCAAATTTAAAGCATCAAAGACAACCATTAATCCCAGTCGTTACTTCCAAGATTTAGACAATTGGTATAAAATAAACAATAATGTTGACCCTCCTGTGGCCGTAAACGTGTAATCATCTCACTGAGCTCTGTTTATCGTAGGCATTAAAGTCACGTCCTAGTTTACTTAACTTTGATGTAATGATAGACTATGGCAGGGGAAATACCTAATATTTTTTATTCTATTTAAAGGCAGAGCAGACTAATTGTGCTTGAATTGGAACCATTCTAAGGAAGAGCGTGATTAGGTATTTATTCTAATTTATAGTTGGTGAGTGGAGGTTTGTTACGCCTCTACCTATTTCATATATATTTATAAATTTACTATTCTATATGACGTGATTTTCTTGTAGGCTGGTTTCTTACACTTCACTATTCCGCCATTTTCTTTATAAACTCCAAGAATTCGAACGTGAAAGGTTTATAACGTGTGAGAGCCATGCTTAGGCGAGTGCGCCGGCTCGATCGGAGTATTACCACAGCCTCACAAAAAACCAGTAGACAAACAATGCTTGCATTGTATTGCCGAGTGAGTGAGTCTCTTTCCGCACCCCTCCTCCCTCCTCAATGCATCATCCCTCATCTCTTTTAAAGGCGGGCAGTGCACTTACGACTCTTGAATTGGAGTTGTCCAATGGGTTGTCAATAATTTATCCCCCCATATAATAATCACACGTTAGAGTATTTTGTGCAGACAGTTAAACGAGTATGTGCTTTACAGGTGGTACATGACACACGAGCTGGCGATAAAATCAAGTAGATACTCAAACAAATGCGTTCGGAACTTGATAAAGACTGTAAACAAACCCGAAGAATGCGTATCAAGTGTCCAGTAATGATGGTACAGCGCAAGTTAAAGCAGTAGGTGAAATGCAAAAAAATACAAACTTTTTAGAAAGTTATAATGTACGATGAAAAAAATAGATTTTTTTTTTGTATATTTGTTGGCACTGAGGTTATGGTCAGTTAGGTTGGCAATGATCTCTGTCAAAATAGTAAATGTGTATAAATATTTTTACTCTTCTTACTTTATTAATTAAGAAACTGATGAAGCTTTTTGCCTGGGTAAATATTAAAAAAAGAAAACGAATGAAAAAAAAAGGTTTTAATTGTTTTTGGGGTTACAAGTTTTTATTTTAATTTTAAACAAAACTTCTCACTGTCTACCAACGTTTTGGAACCTGCATTTTTTGGATCTAAAATGCATTATTATGATTATTGTAGCAGACTTAAGGCTAAAGATATTGTATTAGTTAGTCTACTGTCCTCTCTGCACTGTGTCTTGCTATCATATTTACAAAATAAATGGTTGGTATGACGAACCGTCGTTTCCTGTCTGTCGGTAGTCTAGACTACTTACATATATTTTATAATGTCACGAAAGTATTAAGGATATAAAATCGATAAGTTATGAGTAGTAGCAGGTCGGAAGTCAATACAAATTCTGTTCTGTGGTAGAGCCAAAGGGCCGGCTCGACCGGAGTAACTAATACCACGGCCTCACAGAAAACCGGAAAGTCAAGCGATGCTTGCAATGTACTGTCGTAGGACACCAACTACCTCTCTCCTCTTTTCGCTCCCTCTATGCCGCCCCCGTCCAACCCCCAACCCCCGCTCGACTTCTACCGCCCCTGAACACTTGGAACTCAAGAGTCACAAGAGTGCTCTCCGCCTGTGAGGGTAGGAGAAAGGGTAAAAGCGTAAAGTTTGGGCCTTAGGTAACCTCACTCGCTCACTTCATCATTAATATCTCAATTACTTAAGATATTAATGATGAAAGTCGGTACCAGTTCCAACACAAGCACTTTACAGATATCATCTCAAAGAACTCTTTGGAACATTAGTCACGCCATGTAATTATCACACTTAAGGATATACATAAGGTTTCAGACTCTGGGTTCATTTATCAATCCTGGAAACAGTAGGACCGTATGCGAATAAATTGAAACAAAGCTAATAACAGTGTAAAGTATCAATATAAATTGTGTAAACTCCAGCTAAAAGGTAACAAGTGTCAATACCAAAGCAGTGGCAATGTGCCAACGGATTGGCTATTTACTAGTACGATAATAGCCCTCGTGTTCTGTTAGCTTTACGACTAGTATGACACAATACTTCTATCAATGAACGATATCTCCACATTGCTATTGGACGATACACCTATTTGTTATTTCGTACGCACACACACACGCACACACACACACACACACACACACACACACACACACACACACACACACACACACACACACACACACACACTTCAAATTCAAATGCAAATTTTGATATTTGAAATTTCAAAAAGATCAATTATCTTTCTTGCATGACTACTTTTTACAATAGTTCCGAGTCTGTTTTAAAGGTAGCAAAATTCAAAAGTATTATTTGAATTTCACTTGGAACTTGAATTTATAAATTACAATCGTTGAGCTAAAGATCAAATTATGAAATGCAAATGAATGCTGCAGCAGAAGAAACAAAGCTGCAAAAAATGAAACAAACACATTAGTTGGAAATACGTCCGCTCCGACCTTGACCTATCTAACAGCTAATTGCTATTGGCAAACTTGTCCAAATTCACTCTTTAACGTTCAATGAAATACGTTGGAAGTAATTTGTTTGCGTACTGTATCGTGTTACGACTAATGTCTTGTTCTCTCGACAAGTATTTGACAAGGACGGAGATATGTGCGTACAGGGTGTCCCGAAACTCAACGTCAAGCGGGTACGGGGTGGTAGGTGAGATTGTATAATATTTTCTCATGGAAAGATTAGTAGCAATTCTTGTACAATTTTGAAATCGTAATTTAATGGACAATTAATTTAATAACTTGCATAGGGTAATATAGTCCATGTTTTTTTTTAAATAAGTGTCAAAGCAACTTATAAAACGTTTTAACAGTGACTTCATAAAACTCATTATATTAATTGTTGGATTTGTGACTATAATCAGAAGTGTAGTTATTTAGGACGTTTAGGATTGCATTTAAAAAAAATGTAAATTGTGATCGCCCCCCCGTACCAGCTTAACGTCGAGTTTTGGGACATTCTGTATAAGTGGTTATAATATTCCATTCGGTAAACATTTTTTAGAGTTTTATACGCAGATTAAGAATCAAAATGACTGTAGAATTTATGTGCATTATGTGCATAGTCAGTAGCTTTTAAAAACGCTAAAAAACATACATATCTAAAGAAATAAGTGCTACTTTTTTTTCATCGGTTCATATATTATTAGTGTAATGACACTATTCACAATTGAATTTTAGACTCGGTAGAATATCTTGCACTAGACATCAACAATCAAGTTCAACGAAACTCGAGTGAGATCGTGAGATTACGCAATTAACTAAAATCATAAAAAAAAACGCTAAGACTAATAAAAATATATATAATATTAAGTACTTATATGTGTCTGTGATGCGGGGCGTGGGAATGTGGCGGTACAATGGATGTAAAAACTGCTTTGCACCGGTTAGCGTTAATTAAGTCAGTTTGTACTCGATGCTACGGGACTGACTTATATTGTGTTACTATTAGTTAAGTGAAACAGGCCTTTGGTGTTGTAGCTTTGTGTTAAGATAAAGTAAGACGTACCGTCATATAGATTTAAATACTATAACGCCTTGTATTTCTCGGTGGAGTCGAATAGGGAGAAGCCCATCTCTTCTGTTAGATGTTTCAAAGGGGACTAAGAGATTAGACTATCTATCAGATAGTAAATACACAGTTTTCTTTGCCCCTATTAGTGTGACTAAATAATAGTTAGCAAGAGGCGGGCTTTCGAGACGCCTCTGTCTATTCGTGACTTTCTGTAGTAATTTAAGCTAAATATGAAAGTAGTATATATCGATCTGTCCGAATTATTCTTTCAGAGTCAGTATGCCTGATGATAAGCTGTTATTTCTCTCTAATTCATAATTTACTCAATTTAATAAATCTGTGTAACTAAAGTTGCATGAGACTACTTCAATTCTAGTACATTCTAGCACAAAAAACGTGGAGAGTTAAGAAAAGCATGTGTTTTCAAAAATAAATAATAATGTTATAAAATATATTACAATTTTATAGTTATATTGTTTATTTTAATTTCATGAACTTGTATTAGTTTTGTCAAATAAAGATATTTATGTATTATTTATTATTATTAAGTAATTGACAGCATAATTACTAAAGTACATAGTTGCAATGACCGAATGAAATAGGTATAAGGTAAGTATTATCGCAAGCTTTTTTTTTTTTTGTGTGTGGAATCCCCCACGGGTCATCACCTCACCGGGGCCTTACGGTAAGATGGTATGTCGGACTCGAACCGACTAAAACCACACAGTGTTCCGACATGGAGTCTTCTAGCCGGGGCCTCAAGTGTACCCTAGAAAGGAAATCCCTGTGAACCGTATTATAGCAAGCTGCTAGTCCGCAACTAAGGAGATTTACTTAGTTTCTTGATAAGGCTAGCCAAATTAAATTCAAAATCGCAATTCATAAATATTCGTAGTTGTAATAGGTTAAATTACACACAACCTCATTATTAAAACTTCAATAGCAATTGGCAATAGCCAAGTAATCGGTAACACGAGTATACGGTTACACGAAATACAAGGATTGGTACAAACTACGCACCAAAATATTTTATAACACAGTTCAGTAAAGTGCACATAAACAAATAAACAAGCGTGGAACGTTGCCAACCCGTTGAATTTGTACAAGTAGGGCGCCGCCAGGTGGCGCAGGTGTGGTCCCGCCCCCTGCGTCTGCGCATTTCTAACTAACAATTTTATGTTTTCCTTACACTGTTAGAATACAGACAGTGCATGAAATAGCACGTGCTATAATATAATAATTGTGCATGTATTATATGCAGGATTATTCATAATATTTACAAATTGCACTTTTTTTTTAAACTTTAGTACATCATTCATATAATAATTTATAATTAAGCACAGAATGATCTCGAATTCCACAAAGGAAAATTGATTATTTTTAAACATTCGTAATGCGTTTTTTTTTTTAAATAATACCAGAAAAGTTGCAAAATAAAAATTACTAATAATCTCTCTATATCTACAGCACACACAACTTTATCAAAATGAAAATTATATAATAGGTTGTCTAACATTTTATAGTTAAGAGTCGCTACACATACTAATGTTTGCTTTAATAAACTAAATCACGGTGAGAATATCTCTTACTTTAGCAACTAATTGTGTCACATAAAGTAACTAGCTATTGTGATTAATTATTACAATCAGGATTCAACATTGAATTGTCAGGCAAGCGATGATATCGCATTCACCGTTCCCTTAGCTAAATGTTTCTTGGTACGGGTACATACAAAATAAAACAAAGTGTATACTCCTCAACAATTGGTGTCAATATATGTTTTGACAAGAGCTTCAAACCGCTTTAAAAAGTCCTTATACCATTATTTTTATTCTTGTTAAAATTCAAACTTAGCCGGTAATCTTCATTATTCCATTTATACCAATCTAATAAAAATCGTTTAATAATTTGTAGGTAGTGGCTACTTCGACTTTTACACAGCCAACCACGCATCAGACAGGGAGCGTAGTCGCGTGCGCACGGCAGATGTTACCGGCTTACCGCAGCTGCGCTCGCAAATCGATCGCAAAATATATCGTCAATTCGCGATCACTTCCAACGTCATAATTATGTTATTACTGCGTTTCGGTAATAATAAAGCCGCTTCATATTATTATGGCAGAGTTTACTGTTTGTATTATCCCTTGCAGAAAATTTAAGTAGACTTTTTGCTTTATAAACATTTGATAAACAGTCATCCGTATATATGTACTTAACTGTTGACTGTACTGTTGACACGTTGTATGATTACTGTTGACGTTCAAAAGTGCCTTTTGGGCCTATATGATATGAATGCTTTGACTTTGGCTTTAACTTAAGTTCAATATTTAAACGTAAATACGTACAGTTTTTGATCACAATTATTGAAATGGTGTATTTTGGAGATGCCGACTAGTTTCAAGAGCGAAAAAGGTCCTCCATCAAGGGGTGAAGAGCAGGGGTGACTTGGCGCATTGGTGTTTCAAAACAACTTATAGCAGGCTTTTATTCGAATATATTTAGTTGTTTTGAATATATTGTATACGTTTTCTACAACATAGATATTTTATATGAACTACTTTTTGATTCATATTTTTTTTTCTATTACGTTAGTGGGACCAAAACTGTCTAAATGTGGGTGTTTAATACAACTCTGCCTGCCCCGTGGGGGACATGGCGTGAGCGTATGTACATATGTATGTATAGTCCCTACGGTTGCTAATTTATTGTCTTACAAGTTTCAGTGTCAAAACTCATAACTCATTCTGATCAAAGGAGTGATGATGAGATTATTATCTGCTCCTTAGCTTAACAAGTGTTGCATTATCATAGCGTCAGAGTGAGAAGTAATATAAAACTGCCTAGATAAAAATGAGATGGAGCAAACGTTTTCTTTCTCTTTAGATAGCCAGTAAGTTGTCTAACAAACACTTTTTCTGAGCGAGTTGTTTATATATTTTTTTTTATTTTTAGTCTTTATAAAGTGTTTTTTCATGTCATCATCTCAATAGTCAAATTTAAGTATACCTAATAAAAATAACACTTTTTAAGAATTGAACTGTAGACGTCTGAATATTTATGATTTCCTTTTTGTTTACTAAAAGTAATTTAGATATGAGCGATTATACTGTGTCTAACTATACACTGAACGGTCAGTAAAGCATTGAACTAAACATCGAACAGCAAGCTTTACTTACAAGTAGCTGCTGGCTGACGTAAAACTTCAGCATCTCACTTGAGCACTGCAGGCAGCGACACGTGACGAAGCACTTCGGCCTGTGAGGTATTGGCAGTAAAATCCGGGTGCAGTATAGTGAGCGCTAAGTCGTGTCAATAAACTTGGCTGGGCGGGCGCAGCCAGAAATAGCGCGGTCGAGACGGCGCGTCGGTCGCGTAGCGTCCGCAAGGAAAATGTTCACTAGGAAATATGGAAATGCATTGGGCGGTGTCTTACAGCCCTCTGCGTCTTCTGTTAAAACTACCAGATATATCTTCTTATATACATGCGTTAAAAAAGTTATACATGCGTTAAAAAAGAAATATTTTGTACATATGTATGTACAAGCTACTCTCAAAGCTTACAAATGTTGTTAGTAGAGGGACCAATCTGAAAATATTTAGGTTTTAAAAAATCATTAAAATCATGACTGCGTTTTGACAGTCCTGCTTGGCTGCATCACGCTACTCTTATTTTACTTATTCAAAGTTTCTGCATAATTATTTTAGTTATACATATATATTAATTCTTCACGGACAGTATCTGAGGGAACTAACTTATCGCAGATGATGCAATATAAAAGAAACGATTTTAGACATAGTTCTAAAATCCTGTCTACTTATTGTTTTTAAAAATATTTAACAAAAAGTATCTACAAATCTAATAAAAAAAGGGGTTTTTATCTAAACCTTTTTTACTGACTCTACTGCAGTTCTTTCTTTTCCCCATAGTGCATATTTGAATTGAGACATTACGTGCTTTCATATAAACATTAAAAGAGTAGATGTCCACTTACCAAGAGACTTTGAATAAAAATCGCTTAATACGAACTATATAAATACCATATTACTAGAAAACCATTATCTCAGCTCATCGAAACGAAATATATTATCTAAGAAAAAATCTATTTTCGTGCTATTACTTAAACTATAGTATATGAGCAATATACATTTGATTGACAATTACTGCACCCCACAACTACCTGTTATTATGTAAAAAATTCAAAACAATCATTTGAAGCGCTATTAAGTAGACAATTTGGTGTCCCGTATAGCACATAATACGTTTAATCTTGCTACCTTATTTATTTTACACATGTACTATATACCTAGTCTTGCCATAAATATAGTTACATCTTGTATAAAACATTTATTACAGTAATGTGTGTTAGTTTATACAATAATATGTAAGCATTAAAAATATACGATGTTCATTCAATATAATCTCCATTAGCTTTAACACTCTCCTTTAAACGGGCCAGCCATCAATAGAAATACGCACTCTCCACATGGGAAAATTCTTCACTGCCCATCTTATGCATTGTTTTAGGGACTCCAAACTATCATGGCGATTAGAGCAAAACATACTCTCTAAAACTGACCATAAATCACATTCCAGCGTATTAAGATCGGGACTATCTAATCCACGGCGACGACGGCCAGTCTTCAGCTCTGATGAAGTCAGAAACGATAATTTCTAACCACGCTTGGGTGGATCGAGCTTTATGACCCAGTGCTGAGTCTTGCTGAAAGGACCATTCTTGGTTATGGGACATGGTGTTGAAAAGAGGCTTAACCACCTCCTCATAAATCGTGTATTCATACACTTGTTTCGAATAATACCCACGTTGTCCTCTAAAAACTTTTGAGTGATATAAATAAAAGTGTATGTATAAAATTTTATAAGCTGACCACCTTTAAGGTCACTTAAATATAAGTGATTTATTTTGACAAAATTAAGAACTCGACGAGTAAGTCATAAATTTCTAGAAATTCACAAGTCTCTGAGTCGTGAATATACCTACCGTATATGAAATTTATGCGACGCAGCAATGGAAGAAAGTTTGCTCACAAACATTTGTTTAATTAAATATAATACATCAATATTAAAATCTAGACACAAGAAGTATTCATAGGAATAAATTGTAAGTATTATCTACATAAACTATGATTATGAGTGCCGCAAAAATATATATAAAATACTAAAACATATTATTTAAAAATTTACACATGATTTTCTCTTTCCCTATTATATTTATTTCTATTACTCATTAATTTAGGAGCATAATATGACACTATAAATTATCCCGTTGGCATTCTCACTTTGAGATGAAATGGTATTTTGCAACCAAAATACTCGAGGCGACGAAAAAAGTCACTCGGTCTAAATATACACGTCTGGTCTGACTGAACGGTAACGGAATGAACTGCAGCTTGAATAGATGTTTATGAATGAAAAGTTATCGCTGTTATGTCATTTTTTTTGCCAATTCTATCGTAAACTGAACTTTGGAAACAACATTTTGAAGTTCAGAACGTTGAGAGTTTACATCGGTTATCAGTTATCACTTATCACACGACTGGTGTAAACCCACTTTTAGCATTGAAGGGGTCGATTAGTCGTAAATAACTAACACAATAAACATTCCCCAGCAGTATAAAATAATTAAGATGATGAAGTAAAATATAAAGAAATATTTAGAAGATAGAAACTTACTAAACCTATAAGCATGATATAAACTAATCAACTAAACTAAACAAAATTATAACAGAAAAGAGGCCAGAACGAGAAACGTTTTAAAAACATCTATCTAGGTTCAGCGTATGTAGCCCCACCTAAAATCTAGAGCAGGGCAGATGTAAATGGGATAATAGACACGCAATATATAAACAATCCACTGGTGTATTATTTGCAAGTCTTAGCAGTCTCCAAAACTACTTTCATCATAAGGCCTTTCATTCATCTTTGTTTGTTGGGGGGCAAATCGTGTTGATAAATGAAAAGTTCTTTAGTTTCTGCAAATTTCCATCACATTACATATGAAAAATTATCCATAAAGGTTTTTGAATCACATACATTACCGAGTTGTGATCTACCTGCAGAGAACTATAAGATATAATCATTGTAAGTGTACATTTTTGAAGATCGTTCGTTACAGTTCTGAGTCTTAGTTTTCGTGTGTAGTTTCCTTGTTATCTTTTATGGATGAGATTAATCATTGGCCAATATACACTCAATAATATGAGACTGGCACTGAGTCTTATTCTGCGAAATCTGGTTACCGATTAATACTCACAGAGTCACAGATGAAGGTGAAACTCAATTCTGTTCGTTTGATATTAATTATTTTTTATGTATTTACTCTTTCTTTCTAAAGCCTAAAGCTTGGTACTATTTTTTGGGTTGTTAAAGAGCTGAGGTACTAGGTATAGGTACATTATTATTTTTGTTACCAAACTCCTCCGAAACGGATGGACCGATTTTTATGAAATTTTGTGTGCATATCGGGTAGGTCTGAGAATCGGCCAACATCTATTTTTCATACCCCTGAGAAGAGTGACCCTATACAGATTTTTTATTTCAGAAAAACGGTTGCCGGGTCAGCTAGTTATTATATACATTTATGTATTATGTTACTATGGCCTACACCACAGACAATTATTGGACTAGTCTTTTTTTGCAATGCAACATTTTGCATAATGTGGTATAAGTATGACATTATGTATAATAATTCAATTGACGAATTAAATAAATACTCTATCGAATAAAAAAACAATAATTAAAAACTGATTGACAGATAGCAGACAAAAACTATTATGTTTTTATCCGTCCGATAAAGGTGAGGAAAAGTGCTACAATTACCTCTAGTGACGTAAATGTAAAAAAGTATATAGTAGGACAGACGAAGCGGCTCGTGCATAGAGAATATAGATGTATTTTAGTCGTGGCAACATTGTGACTAATCCTCGATATGATATAATTATATTTAGTTCTGCATATTTTTCATGGTTGGTGCTAAAACAAATGGCTCGTTCTTTATAAAAAATGTACATTCGCCTGACGACGCGTGAGCTGAAAGTAAACATTACATTTTTACGTGTACATTTCATAATAAAAAGACTGGCAAGCATATAAGTAATTATAATAAATTACAAAATATCACTTGTTACTAAGGAACAGAAATAGTCGGAAAACTTGTTCAGCCAATCAGAGAGCGTTTCAAAGATTTGATTTAAACTTTAAGAACACTGGCAATAATTGTTAAGAATTTAAAAAGTATTAACCATTTTTTTTTATTCCAAACTTTAAGGAGAAAAAGAATATAACATATTATTCCAATTGATTTTACAGTGTTGTTATTTTCTATAACATCTGAAAAGTGTCTGGAATATTGTTAAATAAATAAACAGAAAAGAAATAGCATAGAAAGAGAAATATAGTGTTTCTTTTTTGTAGAGATTAGGCGGAACAATGCTATGGCAAAATTTTCTCCTTTCTTTTCCGATCATGGGCTAGGAGAGGAACACCAGAATGGTTTTTAGTCAGTGAAGATTCCAGACAACAGACCCTTCCCCCCCCCCCCCCCCCCCTACAGGCGACGAAGAAAAATTTCCACACTGTCACTACAAGGGACCTAATATAGCTAACTAATAAATTTTGTTTATAAGACTTTTTTCGCTATTGTACAAATCTGCCGAAGGACAAGTCTTAAATAAAAAACTGAAAGGAATTACTTTATTAAAAGCATTCGTAAATATATTGTAAGGTTTCATCCCTTAGGGCTTAGCGCCACCTGTTAAACATGTTATAGGACATGTGGCAACGATAATGTCGTAGTGAGCATAGGCGTATGCGCACGGCAGGTGAGCACTTCGTGTAATCGTATTCATTAGTAAAACCGATTCATACCGAAACATTTTAATAAATTTCAGTTACATAATATATACGACAGACAATATTTACGACGTTGTATACTGATTAATTGGCCTAGTGATTAGTGCCCCTAACTGCTGAGTCAGAGCCCCTAACTGCTGAGCCAGAGCCCCTACCTGCTGAGCCAGAGAAGTTGGTCCAATTCCCACAGGGAACAAAAATTTTTGTTATCTACAAATTGTTGTTCCGAGTCTCGGTGTTCTTCCTGTCCGTCATCTGTATGTACATGCATATGTTTTTAAAACCCCCCGCAGACCTGGAATAATTCGTCGTCATCAGGTCAAAATTATACACTTTCTTAGAGACCCTTTTTGCAAGGAAAACCGTGTCGTAAGTTTCGAAAGTGAAAAACATGTTATACATTACCAGGTAGTATAAAAAATTACAATCAATGAAACCACCCAATATAATCGTTTATACACAAAGATATACGTACATAAATTATCATATGTTATACATATATTATAATAATCATAACCTTCACCTAACTAATAAGGTTGCAGATCAGACTTTTTATGCAAATCCCAGCCTATTCGACCATCAGGCTAGACGGAAGCCGATCCCAAGATAGATAATCCTCTTATTCCAAAAGGGCAAAAAAGTGTGAATACAATAATAAAATGGGAGTCTAAAAACAGAACGTGGCAAAGTTAAAAATCGTAAATTTTCGAATTGCAATATTTTATTTACAACACGTTGGTTCTGGCGCCGACTCTTTGACAGTCGGTCTCTTTGGCGAATTCAAACTGTCAGAATCTAATTACCAAACTTTAGATTCTTATTTGCAGCGAACATCACCTGTATTGTTATTGTAATAAAGATGATTATTGTTTATTTCATGGAATTGAGCTTCACGAGGAGTATTATGGTTTTTGCTGCCCATTCTTTATAGTAGCGTCGGTCGATATTTTTTTTATACCAAAATGGGGTGTTGGGGTCAGTGAAAAGACGGCGCCACGGTTTTTAAGATTGATGGCCTGTTTCGGTTCGACTCCTGGGTGGAATATATTGAAAACTAATTAGAATTTTGATTGTTATGTCTCAACTTTATAGTTCAGTACTTCAAATACTTTAGCGAATACATAAATACATATTTATATGACTGCATCAAATTAATAGTATAGGTACTTCTACTCACATATATTTTTCTTTTACCTATAAATCAAAGCCATATGGATTATTTAAAAAATAAAATTAATCAAATTAAAATTAATAGTAATTATGAATTTAAACAGAAATCAGACACAAAAAGGGTCTAAACAACCCTTACTAAGTTTACTTACTTTTACTAACTTTTCTGAACAACAAACCAAAAATATGATGCAATTTTAAAAACTTGCAAAAACAGAAAACAAACAGATCTTCGCCATACGCAGTTTGTGCGCACACAACAACTCGTCCCTTAGCGGCTCAACAAAGACTCCATGGCATTTATGTAAATGGCTGAATTCCGAAAATGCCACAACCAACCAAAAACAAAAGCTCGCAAAAAACTGTGGACGGCGAAAGTTTTCTTTATAGAGTTGTGACACTTTCGTATGTGATGTCACCAGGATAATTACTAAGTAACTTTGTAACTCGAAACTGTTATACGGTCTTAATCCTGTCTGAATCGATGTCAAAAACTTATAAACATCGAGATATCGATCAAGGGATCTCAAAGAGTGCACTAGTATTGAATCACATCACAGCTCACTATTACAAACCCGTATTTGAACATATTAGGTATTAAGAGTTTTCCGAACTCTTAATAATGTCCTTATGTCTTAATGTGTCCAAAACACAGGGTTTTACCCCGACAAAAGTATTTTTTGTTTAGGGCAATTCCTACATTAGGATTAATTCTTATATTGCGGGGACTTTATAAACATTCAAGTAATGGACACAAAGAACATTCAGACTCAGAACAACAGTTTAAGGTTTACAGTGTTGTCCTGTCAGGGGATCGAACCCACAACACTCGGAGCGGCAGCGTTTGCGCGATGACCCCTTATAGCACTGTGCTATTATTGCAATCTGAAGTATCTTATGGATACCTAAATACTTTGATCAAATCTATTTTAATTATATCGAAGCAACGATGAATATATAATGCTAGTTTTCTCAATTTTAAAACAAATATGTTACTGAAACACCATTTGATGATTTATTAATTTATTTCAATAAAAGACGCACATGCTCTTTAGTTTTGGATATGGCATGTTTATACTGATGCTTTCCCTATAGGAACAATCAACGATTACCAACCCTTAATGCTAAAATCACTACCAACTTTTAGTTTCGCGAATCGACTCAGGCGCCGCCGGCAAGGACTAACGGAATACTTTTTGCTCAACTAACAGTATCTCAATTTTATTGTCCAATACATCGAAGTTTTATTTTGTCTGATGTTCAAAAGATCCCGATCTCTGATTTAGGGATTCAAAGATAAAGATAAAAGGTTTTATCGTGTCCATTTTATTATTATTTGACGCATTCAGTGTCAGTAAGTAATTGGATAAAAATGTCACTAAGATAAGGCTGTATAACAAACAGTGTAATTAATCAGTTTAATTAAGGGCAATAAATCTGATTATAAAACTGATTAAGATGTTCAAAATGTTTGAGTTACACATTAAAATTATTTATTGTATATACTTAAAAAAAGTTTTTTTTTTTTGTATATATAACAACAAAACATATCTTTGACACAGCGCATTTATATAACCTTATCAAATTTAAATAGAAATCATTATTAAAATTAATATTAAGGTGACATTCACCCATGTGCCTACAGTAAATAATATATGATTTTGCATACCATAGGTACTTATTTTTTTTTATTCTAACGATATGTTCCTATTCTACGCTAGACATTTTTCCATGAGGTCAGGCAACAATGCAACGTGTGTCAAGGTTGTACCAATTCGCCATCGTCCACGGTATTGAGGCCACACTATTTTGAATGAGAGATATATATATATCGTGTCAGTGTTTTCACCACTTTCAGCTGTTTCACAATACAGAACGACTTTAATATGTTTATCGAAAGTGTTGTTTAATCTTTGAATCTGAAGTTTAGTGTTGGTTAACTTCGATGGTGGGCTTGAATTATGAATTTATATGAGAGAAAGCATTTTTTATAGATTGGTTGAGATTAAAATTATTTCGATATAAATCTGATGTGGTTTCTCTAAATCTGTTTATATTTGAGATGCCATCAGATGGATAATGCCAACTGGTAATTAAGTATAAGTAAGTAAGCACTTGCGACTCTTGAGTTGCAAGTGTCCATGGACGGCGGTGTCACTTACCATCAGGTGACCCGTCTTTATTCTGTCCCCCTATAGTATAAAAAAAGTATAAATTTGCTCAAAAGAAACGAATACATCCATCCGTATTAATGTTATGATGCATTACTGTCCCTATAAGCACTAAATGAATACAATAAATGATAATTAATTATTGTCGCACTACTTTTGGCATCTTCTTTACTCCCGGTATTGCCATAAAATTAAAATATGCGTTGTTTTGGACGGTTGGATATTGAAAAACTGTGTGCAGATGCATCTAGGCTAGACTGGAGGAATGTGATAGAGGCTGCCAATGTTAACGAGAAACTTAACAGTTTTAACAACAGCATTATCAATTTGTATGACATCCATGTTCCCATTAGGAGAGTAAAACTTACGCGTACTCCAGCACCGTGGATGTCGGAGGAGGTGCGAATGGCTATGGGACGAAGGGATCGGGCTTTCCGACTGTTTCGAAAGGACCGCAGTCAAGAGAAATGGAACATCTTTAAAACTGTAAGGAATCGGTGTAACCATGTTATACGTAATGCAAAACGCCGACATATTCTTCAAAATATTAAAACTTCATCTCCTTCCAGTATGTGGAAGTTTCTTAACACTATGGGTATCGGTAGGCAACTACGCACCGAGTCTCAATCGACTATTGGTTTGAATGATATCAACCGTCATTTCTCATCTACAATTCAGCTAGATCATCAAACCAAGTGTCGGACCTTGAACCATATTGCTGATCTACCCAGACCCAACATTGCCAATTTTCAATTTTCTCCAGTGTCTTCTGAGAACATCAAAAAGATCATCCGTTCCAATGCTGAGGGCTGTGATAGCCTTGGCCATAGGATGATAGTCACTATCCTGGATCACGTCCTTCAGGTCATAACTCACATTATTAACTTTTCTCTCGAATCAGGAACCTTCCCCTCTCTGTGGCGCAACGCTTATATAATTCCTTTGCCTAAAAAAAAAAATCCTTCCCTTCCTGAACATTTCCGTCCCATTTCTATTCTTTCCTTTCTATCAAAAGTTCTTGAGGCGTGTGTTTACAAGCAGCTTTCTCAGTTTATCTTCCAAAATCATCTTCCATTAATCTCATAACTCAGGAACTTCAGTGTGCGTATCACCTTTACGCCGATGACTTGCAGCCGTACACGCAGGCCAGTATTGAGGATATACCGCAAGCCATTGACAAGATTAACGCGGACTTAGGTTTAATAAAAAGCTGGTCTGGCTGGTGAGGTTTGGATTATTCGTGAATCCCACTAAATGTCAGGCAATTATCCTAGGCAGCAAACGACTTATGGGTAGGATTGATATGACTTCCTTCTCACCTGTAGTCTTTAATAGCTCAGTCATACCCCTAAGCTCAGTGGTTAAAGATTTGGGCCTACATATTGACTCAACTCTTGATTGGCGTGCCCAGGTGGCTCACGTGAGTCGGAAAGTGACTGGAACTCAACTCTATATCGCCTTAAAAATTTCCTTCCGACTAAAACCAAGACAATCCTAATGCAGTCCCTTATCATCCGCATAATCGACTATGGTGATGTACGTAATTCGACCTGAATGCAGATCTACTCAATAAACTTGACTGACTTCTTAATAACTGCATTCGATTTATTTTTAATTTTCGCAAATATGACCACGTGTCTGCTTTACGTTCTAAATTAAAATGGCTACCGATTCGCCAGCGACGTAATCTTCGCGCACTGACTTCTCTCTTCTCTTTTCTTAACTCTCCATCTCCACCATCTTATTTAGCACCCTATCTTCGTTTACTGTACTCAAATCATGACAGAAACCTTCGTTCCTCACACAACAATCTTCTTTTATGTCCCCCACATAACTCCAACTTCGTGAACTCTTCGTTCTATGTCCAATCTGTTCTTCTTTGGAATGTGCTCCCACTCGAAATCAGGATGTCCACAAACCGCTTCACGTTTAAACAAAGGGTATGTGATCTCCTGCTCAATGAGTTGGCTTAATTGTCGCATATTTATACTACTTTGAAACTAGTTCCTTTTTTCTCCCTTATTCTTCGCACCTACCACTTTTTTTCGCAACACCCGAAGGTTGACTGGTAGAGAATGCCTAAGGCATTAAGTCCGCCTTGTACAATATGTACGTTAAGTTAAATAAATAAATAACGCATAGGTGTCAGTTATAAATTTATTTTCAACCATAGTGAAATTTAAAAAAAGACAACATGAAAATAAATTAAAGTTCATGCTAAGCATACGTACAAAAAAATATCCTCAAGGAAAGCACTGGTGCATACTAATAAAATACATACTGTTGACATTGCTATTCTTTGAGCCCCCTTATTAAGGTAAAAATTCAACTGACCATTTACAGTACTGTAATAAAAAGACCAAATTCCAAACTCACTATGTGTCTGCCATTTGCTAATTCAAAGTCATGGAAATTTCAAAAAATCGCCCGCACAGAGTGTTCCATCGTGTTGGCATCTTTCACAACTGATTCGATAGTAATCGCTTTAATTATCAACCGATTTTAGGCCGATTATGGTGCCCACGGTAAAAACATCAGCGTACTGTTTAATTAGAGCTTTACGATGTTCAAATGTATCCGAACAAGAACCTTCGTTAGAATCGAAATGCCCATGTGGTACCCGTTTTTTATAATGTGAGAGTTCGTCGCAAAAGGTGGTTCACCAATTAGGTTAATCGGACTTTGAATCTGCTGAGAAAAGAAATCAAACGAGTGTGACTCACAATAATTTGCAAATAGAAGTTAATTTTGTTTTTAAATTTTAATGGAGATAAGCAGAAAACATTTTGTTTAAACTTGAACTGTACTTATGCTAAGGAAGCATAGTAATTATTTGAAAAGAAGTAAGGAGTTATTTTCAAAGTATTAAACTAAATTAAAATAAAATAAATTGGTTCAGACTATTCCAAATATTTTTTAACCTCCGCAAGATTTTTACTGTAGTAGATAGTAGTGAATCAGTTTTTAGGTTACGGGAAATGGATCTTTAAAATTTTTGAAGTTTTAACATCATGACAATTCTATAGAAAGGGCGTCTCTACGTAACCTGTGACTACGGGCTCTTGAAATGTTAGCTTTTACCGAAGTCTGTAATAAATTACTTAGTACAGAATTTTGTTACATTGCTAGTCATAGCATTAATGTTATCATATTGCATTACATGCAATTGCACAAAATAACGCTATTTACTAGCAGTTATCACAATTACAGGCCAGTTTCAAACTAAACTCCATATAGTCACATTTGCATCACTATACCTCTAATTACAGTAATAGCTGTCATGTTCACCTTTTAACCTACTTGTTGCCCGTCTCTGGATTCCAATGCATTGTCACCAGCTCTCATTTGTATTCTAACCAGCCTTTCATCACAGACCGCTGTAGTCTCAAGTGTTTCGTCCCCTCCTCTCACTTTATCTTTACCAATATCTATATATACATCTCTCTCTCTTTATAATATGCCCAATCCACGTGGAAAACAAATACAGTAGGTTTAGTATTGTGATCAAATTTTGTTCAAATACCATCCACCACCATGTGAAGGTTTTCTGTGACAATATTGGGTGTTTGTATTGGGAATACTTTGGCTCTTTAATTAATACCGACTTCTTATAATGTTTGCCGGTGTAGTTGTTGCGCTTATTTTAAACGAATATTATTTGTTCAATTGGTTTGTGAAATATTTCAAAAACTCGATGACATCTGTATTAATACATAATAAAATGCCTGTCAAGTAAACTATGTATCGAATGCGGTAAATCTTCAATTTTTTTTTTCATTTCTATAAGAACGTTTCAGTTAAGTGAATTCACTGTAGTAACTGGAATTCATTAAATGGATATGAATGGTTCTTTTTTCATTGCGAATTTTGTATAGTGAATAGATTTTCTTTAACAAACAATGCCAAAACGCACATGATTACATTAAACGCAATCACATCTTAAGTCAAATGTATCAACGCGACGTACGCTTGTCCGCGGTGAATCTAATGCGCTCAAATTAGGACACGTTAAACATATGTATGTATGTGTACTTAAGCGTTATTTATATCTGTGTTATATGATCTAATGTAGTGTTTTCTATTGGTAACAGTGGATTTGTACAACTCTATTGATTGATAGTGAAGCTTTAACATATTCACTATGTAGAACATACAGTTTGTAATAGGTGAAATAAGATTAACGTAGACGAATGTAGTACGATACGATACGGTGATAATGTAGGCATAAGAGATATTATACATGTTACAGGATTTTGTAAATCCCTTAATTGGCAAGTCTGCATTTCTAGAATACACAAAGGTATCTATTTACCTTCTACTTTCACCTTTATGAGGAACCTACGACCTTTAGAACAGATTTTGATTGTGTCATGTTTTGTTTGATATATATAGATATGTTTGATATATATAGATATGTTTTATATATATAGATATGTTTGATATATATAGATATGTTTGATATATATAGATATGTTTGATATATATAGATATGTTTGATATATATAGATATGTTTGATATATATAGATATGTTTGATATATATAGTGAAGCGTTTAACCACCTATGAAAGTTATGTTGTATTTGTTTTTCGTTTTTGAAGACTGCTCCCGCACTGGGATTAATTCATGTGTCGTTGGGGACTTGACAAACATTCAAACAATAGACACAAAGTACAGATTCAAAAAACAATTTGAGGATTACACAAAGTGTTGTTCCGTGCGGGGATCGAACCCACAACACTAGGCGCGGCAGCATGGTGACTACTTAATCCGCTGCGCCATCCGTGCAGTCGAATTTTAAAATTAATAGGAGAGGAGATAATTTAAATAAATAAAAACTATAAAGGTCTTCAGCTTTGAATATGTTTTTTTTATTCAGGCCTGTCTTTTGGAGAGCTTTTATAATAATAATAAAAAATATGAATACTGTTATAATATAATAGCACAAAATATTTAAGTCAGCACACTTAGTTAGTATTAAAATTTGCGAGTTTTGTTAGAAACGATTTAAAAAACAGCATGTCTTATCTCGCTTTCTCTCTACATCTTAAATCATCAATTCATATTTCGTCATGAAATTCCATACTATCACTATTCAGATGCAGTAGTCATTAGGGAAAGGAAAGGCAGGTGTCTCATAACATATTTTATAAAATTGGTTGTATCCTGTTGCTGCCTGGCAACTTGTAATGACCTCTAAGCAAGAGTCATCGAACTTTGAGATATTTCCTAAATCGGTTAATGTACCCGGTGGGGTTGCCAAAAAATGGACTAAAATTTGGACAATCTTCGTAATATAAAAAGAGACTAACTGTCTCGGGCCCTCAGAGTAAGAAATATATAGTTAGTCAACACTAGAAAAGTAAGCAGGTATTCGATATTTAGCTTAAGGTGCGGTAGGAAACCTGATTTCATTAAGAATTCCATACAATCTTGACACTTTTTTATTGATGGTCTCCCTATTTCCAAATATCACGCGATCGCAATCTAGACACAATAAAATTACTGGAATTCACAAAAATTATACGAGAACCCGGCTACCACGCATGCCCTATAAATATTTAAATTGTACACTGCCTGAAGCACACTATTGTTCGTGAATTTAAAGTATTCGATGATCAGTCAGATGATTTCGTACAAAATTTTTGTATGCTCATAATGGCGATAATTTCTTTAATATGGACTTATCGTGAGATTTACTTTCGATCAAGAATCCGTAAGATATCCAACTTACAAAAACGATACCTTACCATCATTCCATTCAAAACTCAAAGCGTGAAGATCAAAAGACAAATTACTTATATATTATTGTTGATCTTTAGTTTCATCTGATTTCAAACACAAATTTCGAAAATTCGTAAATGCTTTTGATTATGAACTTAAACTATGTACTTATGTTGATTGAACTAAGATATATTATGTGAGAGTAAAGTTCACAAAGCAACTTTCTGTTAGTCCGGATCTGGCTTTGTCTTTTTACACTGAATATAGTATTTATAATAATAGTTTTCAAACCGTCAGCGTCGTCATCATCATCACAGAGAGGAAAAATAAAAAGGAAAACAACAGTAAATGGATACTTTTACCGTCCTCCGCCGAGATGGGATATGGACTCGCTTATCGTAACTCCGAACCATGTGAGGATGAACAAAAGATTGTATTTATTTGCCGCCTACAGTACGTTCGGTGAAAGAGTATGCACTTCAGATATTAAAAACAGTTATAAATATTTAATAATTATTTTTAAGATTTTCGTGACATTAACGAATAGAATCATTTGCTCATGAATCAGAAGATTTAAAATTACAATATCTTACATTTTCATGTTCATAATATAGCATAAGGAGACTTTTAGAGGCCTCGTCCCATAAGATGCAGGTAAAATACCAAAACAGAAAATATAGCGAATATCTTCCCCTGGGAAAACAGTTTTTAGATAGGTACATGTGACAAAAGAACTTAAAAACAAAACTTTATGCACATCGCAAATACACAAGCATGTGTTCTTGTACCGTACGTGTGCGGGCAACACACGATTGGCTCCCAGTTAAATCGGTCATGGATCACTTACCTATCTACACGTTTAATAACAAAGTAGCTGAAAAGAGCAAAACTGACGAACGGTCCGAACAGAGACCCTGAGCGGATTTTTCTGTTAGTGAGAATTCGAACCGATATAAACTGTATGACCAAAAAGTAGTTCTACCTACTTTAATACATTAAAGAAGAAATCAAACATCTTATTATGATAAGCTCAAAATAAACACCATAACCGTACCTAGTGTTATTAAAGAGACGAAGTGAGAGAGGTCCAAAGCTCCATAAGGTATTTTTTAGAGATTGCAGAATATCTAAATCTACTTTAACCGATAATAAGTGTTAATATAATCTACACACACGTTTTCCGTTTAAGTAGTCGATGAAAAAAAACTGATTGTACTTATAAAGAAAAAATCCTAAACAATGCACTATAATGCAACGCGCGTCGTCGCGTCTGAGCACAACAGTCGTCATTTAAAAACAATTCTGCGGGGTTGCCTCGCGAGTGTAACTGTATATGGAGTTGCTACGCCAAACTCGGCGCTAACTAAAAAACTCGACGCCCGAGTTAAAAGGAAACCCGAATGTGGTAAAAAACGAAGTCACCGCCGCCGTAGCGTAGTAGAATGCCTCCCTTCCCCGCGACCTCCGCGCATGCGTACTACGTGCTTTTTTCGCAGACTCCGGCGCAGCGTAAACAAACGCAACCGCGATAGCCGAATGTTCTGTATAGTTTATAGGAACGGTTTGGGTAGGAAATTACTCATACTTTTTTTGGTAATTAATTGGTTAATTATTAAGATTACTGAGTCAGTTGTGATCTCGATTGCTTCAATCCGGTTCTCGTCTAATAATAAATAAAAAATATATAATCAAACAGGCATCGTTGATTACAAATATTATGGCGACAGAGTCCCGGTTTACAGCTCTAACTTACATATATATGTATATATATACTCGTATATATGTGTGTGTGTGTGGTTGATAATATATGCCGTATATTTGACGTCTGTTTCTGATTTATCATGTCTTTTAATAAAAAAAAAATGAAATTGTAAGCAAATCGGTAATCCTGAAAATTAATATGAGTGTAATATTGCCAACTTTTAAATGTTTTAAAAGACATTTATTTTGTAAGTGGCGTGGGAGCAAAGGTGCAGTAACCTGAAAAAACATTTAAAAACAATCCTTAATCCCCGCACAACGACGCGTAGTGACAAATACCTATTACAAAATATTTTTTTTACCATCTGCATATGTAGTTTAAAAGCTGTTTATAATTTTATGTTACGATTGTCAAATATTTACATCAGAGACAAAACAAACATCGAGATGATGAAATAGACTTAACTAGTTCCAAACTCAAATTTAATTTATTTTGCTGCTTGCTTTATATTGAAAATAAAACATTTTTGTTACTAACAAAAAAGTTACCACACCAACCAACCACAATAAATTAATATAATTTACATCAATTTGTGTAAATTGTATAAAAATATACATTTACAATTATGCACCCAGAATATGTTTTAAATTGCATTGCCGAGAAAATTCGAAGGAAAATTTGGCTCATTCATTTGAATTCAAGAAAAATTATAGCATGCAGGAAAGATTTCAAGAAACGATGTGACTCACTATAACGTATTTTATTGTTGAGATCGTTACGTTTTAAATTTACGCACGCTACAGTACGATGTCGTGACATTTCTGCTACCCACAGTGGGTGAACTATTTTAAAATTTAAAAAATTGGGCCAACACTCGCCAACCAATCGGTCACACTGATTACCAGAATTCAGAAAACCGTTTATCTGACATAAGCTAAACACATTATTTATCTACTACATACATGCATACATACACTCACACCATATCCCCTAAGGGGTAGGTAGAGGTGGTATTTTGCCGATTAGAATTTGGTCCCACCAACGTAATAGGGCGCGGCCAACTGTTATATGACTGTATACATACTGTCAGATAGAACCAAGATTAGTCGCTTTAACCACACGGATGAGAAGAGAGAAGCTGGCTCTATTCTAATCTACAGAACCACACCTAATTTATTTAAATTAACTACATTTTTTTTTTTTTTTATTCGTAAGCCTAACATAATGACTCCACTTTGCCTGATGGTAAGCAATAAATGGAGTCCAAGAGTGGTGGTCACCATCCTCATTGCATGTCTAGTCAATGCAGCATGGTGACCCACACTATGGCGGCCTGGTGAGATGCTTTTTCACGCCCCGCTTAAAAGACCCGGGATCAAATTGGGAAGGAAACACGTGCGCTGGTAGGGAATTCCAGGCTTTCACTGATCGGCACAGGAAAGAAGAGCCAAACCGTTTCGTTCGGGATCGCATATCTTCGACTCGCAAACGGTGACTCCTCAGGCCAGCACGTGTAGTCCTGTAGAGGAAGGGAGACATACAGTAACAGATCAGTAGCTCACCATTTGCTTGTCCTTAATACCTAACAAATCTCACGAGCTTGCTATGCAGTTCTTAAATATTTCATACAAGACCGCCGCTTTCCAGTACCTACCTAACGTACCCTTTCTTCAGAATACCACCAATTTCATCAGTGTGGGTCCTGCGTGGTCGACCGCCACGAGCATTCATGCGTCTCATGTTTCTTTATATGTATATTCTTGAAATTATTTTGATTCGTTGTTGTGATTGTTATATCAAACCATTTATAGGTACATCTATAAATACTTATATATCAAAATGGTAGTACAACACTGTTTTTTCCTGTTATCTAAAAAATAAAATAGTCAATTGGTTGAAAAAATCTACTGACAGTTTTACCTGTCGACACACGTACGAACTTTATCGTTGCATATATAATTCATTGTATAATTATTCGAATGTTTGTCAAGAATTTTCTTTTTAGTTCAAATTTTCATTTTTAATTACAAACATATATGAGTCTCTTTATAAATCTATACCTATATACATATGTATATACTATATAATGCTTCATCCTCACTGACTGACTGATATATGACAAACGCACAGCGAAACATCTGGTCATAGAGACGTGGTATTTGCAATACGTATTCCTTGCACGATGTAGCCATCGAGTAAGAAGAGGTTCTTGAAAATTCCCAAACCTAATTAGTTAATCCATAGAATGGTTCATGCGATCATGCGACTTTGACAATAAGAACAATCATTTAAGAAACTTTTTTGATAACCGTCAAAATACCAGTACAAGCCTGTGGACACTTTGCTACATAGATTTCTGTTTTTTACAGTTATGGTAAAAGTGGGTGGTCCTAACCAATCCAGTAGTGAATTCTTAACTCTGTCAGAGGATATAACCGAATTTATAAATCTGCTAATCGTCTTCTTTTCTGTGTCACAATGACAATAATTTCATTGAATATTTCTTGATACTTTGTTTTTGTTTTGTTTTTTCTAAAGACGACTCTCGCATTAGGAATTATTCTTACACTTGATAAACATACAAACAACGGACACAAAGAACCTCCAGACTAAGGAGTATTATTAGTGAAACACACAAATTTTTGTCCCATGTGGGAATCATATTCACGACCTTAGGATTAGCAGTCAGGATCACTTACCACTAGACCGACAGGCCTGTACTAGATCGCTTGTTGGTCGATATTCAAATATTCAGTCATAATATATTAAGTGTACATATATATAGGCGCCTGCCGTATTGCCGGACCGATATGACATACAAACTTTTAAGAAAAACTATATATGTACTACCACCTAAAAGATTTTGAAGGCTCTTGCGCCTCCGCTGCCTTCCCCTTATGGGATTCAATATATGTATGTATGTTAACGTATTATAATGTCATAGTATTTTAATTTTTGTTTATTTATACTGAGTCAAGATCGAGTAATAAGGTTTCCAGTGCGAGCGAAACCGCGGGTGAAAGCTAATCGTATAATAAAATTTGTTGTTCTCGTATATATCCACGTGCATTTTAATATCCATCGTTTATTTTAAACTAATAATAAGTAAGGAGGTATGATGAAAACGAAGCCGCTGTTGGTCCATGATTGAATGATGTTTTTTATTATGGAATTATTACTGAAGCACTTAAAATTTTATGGCAAGTCCTCTGGATCGACCACCGCGGTTCGGACGCATTTTATATAAAGATGCAGCGTCTGCGTCTGGCCATAGACGAGTAAGGCTATGGGCAGGCATTGTTATTTAATGGAAGGATTTTATGTTTACTCAGATGCAACTTCATATAATTATATTTATTTCTTTTAACAAGAAGTTGATTTGTTCTTATGACTGTTTAGAATGTTAAAAAAAACCACTGTAGCTATATACTTTTACAAGTCAAATAAATTTTTCACTTTTAATAATAATTTAAGTATATGTAATTTTCCAAACAGTCAAAAAGGATTTACAACCACGCTATATACAATGTGTATATTGAAAATGACTCGTAAAATATATATTCTTCAAAATGGGAATTAGCGATAAAGTGAGCTACACCCGGGATGAAGATATAAACACGCGTTTTTATGGGCATTGTAACGCGATTTCTTGTAGGAACACACACGAAGCCATCACGACTATGATTGGTTTGAATCCCAAGCAAAATGAACAGCTATTAATTTTATATTACCTACTAAGTGAAAAAAATAATATACTATTATAAGATATGATTGCGTTGGACTCACAATTAAACTGATATGACAGTCTAGAGGTTTTTTTAGAGGCGAGTCGTTTATTTTACGATATTATTTTGAAAGCGCAGCAACAGACAGTTTAAAATTTTAATCTCTCTGTTTTTTTATGGATTTGCGTTGATTCAGAGCGATAAACGGAGTATTATATTGAAACAAAATGTGTTTTTAAACCATAGTCATGGTAAGACCAATGCAGTTAGGAAGATCTTACTGACCACTATAGATTTGCATCATACCCACTGCTACTCTTACATCCATAGTGTTCAGTACCCTATTGTTTTTTCCCTAGTATTCAATTCAATCAGAACTCTATCTTGCTTAAGAAAAACAAGAAAGTAATACTTAAAGCATTAAAAAGGAGAATCAAAACAAGTGTGCATGTTATATATATCCGACAGAAATAAAACATTAAGGTCTAGTATAAATTGGAATCCAAAAGTTGGAAAAACATCTTGCAAATGCGAAAATAATAAATAAATGAAGGAGGAAAATCAAACGACAGGGTGTTTGGAGTTACCGATTCAAAAAAGTAAACGAGTGTAAAAACTTGTACATGCTATAAAACTTGTTATTTATCGTAGTGTTTAATGTTACTACAAATACTCATTACAGAGTAGACTGAGTCATGTTCAAACGCAAAGCAAAATGAAAACTCTAATGAATATATCAATTACAGTGTTTTACAGGATTTATCAAAAATTCAATCCGCTTAATTATCGATGTTATTATAAATTTCAGCCAACTGGTAAACTGCAATGAAATGGACAAAAAAACGATAACAAACATCATAATAATCATCAAGCAAACAACACGTACAGACACTCGAGTTAAGCTGCATCTATTGTGGCACAGAGTTAAAAATAAAAAAAATAGTTTATTTTGAGTCGGTCGGCTCGTCTGCGTGTCTTTAATTACTGTTGGATATTTATATCAGCCGTTAAGTACACTAACGCCCCTTATTTTCATTACTAAATAAACAAATTGTTTTATAGTCACGTTTGATTTAGGTAACGAATCAATCAAGCATAACTCCATTTTGAATGCTTTTCAGACACTCGTGTGTCGAGACCACTCCTTAGTGGCTACATGTTTAATTTTATATTACTTTTCATCTTCATCGCAACCAAACAAAATTAGCTCTTGTGAAAATATAACCAATGTTCCTTTTAACACTATCATATTTTAAATTCGGTCACAGATAATAGAGCTAGCAAGTAAAATATATGATTCTTTAAATTCGATTATTTCTAGTCATATGACCACTTTTCTTAAGCAGTTTCGACATTAAATTTTCAAGACGAGATTTCCGAAAATCGTTTTCGTCGCTCAATGAGTGCAATACACTAAAATAAATTTTCTTATTTAAAACACTCGTAAATAATTCAGCTAATTGCATCAATAAATCACAATAATACTTAGTTGAGACTCATCAAAGTAACCCTATAGCCCTTCAGATAGTGCCAAATGCTTTCCATTTCAGCAATATCAATTAACAGCGTACACAGACACTACAGGTAACGAATCGGTGACCTCGGGGCTGCTCACATTATTGGACAATTGTTTGTCACTCAAGCGTCGCCAACGGCACCGTGGTGTGAGTCAGTTGGCTTCTGGCCAGTTCACCTCACCTGTGATGTTCCAATTCAGTTTCCGTTCAGGATGTGGTCCCAGGCTCTGAGACTATTTATATAAGGTGACGATGTATTTTATTAGCCTCGGTCTACGCTCGTAGACAAATTTTTTTGATGTGTGAATTGTTAGATGTGATGTCAACGTCATAAGATTGTCGAAAACTCTCTTTGGGTCATGGAAATATGAAACTTTCTCTAAATGATTCTCCTAAATTTGTAGGTGAGCATATTTAGTTCGCGATTATCTTACTATATAAATTAGCTGCTGGATGAAGTACATTGATTATGACATTGTTAAATACACGGCAAAATTTTTAAATTCTGTAAGATGGGAAAAACTTTTAATTGTCATGTATCGATTCTATCGATGCATCGCCGAGGACAGTTCGTTGATTCCCATCCTCTGTATTTCTATAGCAGAGGCATTAGTGAACATCAATTAAAATATAAAGTACAAGAATGAGCAATATCTTAATTTAATAATTACTTACAATATACATAATATATATCTTTTCTTTTTTTTTGCTGTAGTCTAGGGGGACAAAAGAGCAGACGGGTCACTTGACGGTAAGTGACTCCCTTTACTCATGAACACTTGCAACTCTAGAGTCACAAGAGAAAGGGGCAAAGGAAAGGGGTTTGAACCTCCGGTAACCTCACTCACTCGATCACACAATGCAAGAATTGTTTAACAGCCGGTTTTCTGTGAGGCCGTGGTAATACTCCGGTCGAGCCGGCGCATAGGTGCCTAAGCATGACTCACCCACGTATTATGTATTATGTTAAATCGAGTTATTGCTTGTTATCTCCAATCCATTTGTGCAAGCAATATACCATACCTTCTATTATACTCAACTTTCGAATTCCTGTGGCGCAGGGGACTTTACAAACATTCACAACGACCGATACCGAGAACATCCAAACTCAGAACAAAAATCTGAGGATTACACAAAGTGTGGTTCCGTGCGGGGATCGAACCCACAACACTCGGCGCCGCAGCGTGTAGTAGCGAGGTCACCACTTAAACCGCTACGGCATCTGTGCAGTCATATATCATTTTATTTTCCAATCTCTAATTACAAATTTACTACTATTGCTTATTCTGGGCAAAAGGCGCTATTTATACGGCTAATAATCTTGTTTATTCGATAGCTAAAAAAAATTTTAATTAAATACTTCCCCATACACTGTAGCAGAGGCGATAATGACGTCATTAAAGGAAAGTGAAGTGGTCGTCGAAGAGCGCTTCAAAAGCTCCATGACGTCATATGTTACTGGAAACGATTTGTGAACGCCATTAGGTATTTACGCACTTTCATTCATAAGAAAAAAAACCTTAGTTATTGTCTGTTGACGTCACGGTTAGACGCGTGGGTAATAGAATTGGCATGTTTTAGCTCCATTCATAAGGTGTTAGTAACGTGCAAATGAAGTTAAGTGAATTCTACCGCCTACATGGTTTATGGCGGGAATAGGAAACGTGACAGACAGCAAGAAATTGTGGAATAGCAAATTGAAAATACCAAGTCAGGTTGAGTACAAACAGTATTTGCTAAAGACACAATATATCTTTTGTAATAATGGAAACAGCTGAAGATTTTGATGCAATGTTAAAAACCAAAAGTTATAATTTATTATACATATGTATATTATACATACTAAAGCCTATATCTTCCAAGAGGTATATATGTATATTATTATATGAAGTAAAAAAGTGAGAATACCAGTCACATACGTAGATTTAAAAAAATAAGCCGTATGGACGGCAACATAGGCTTGCCCCGTATTACGTGGTACAAGTGGGTCTAAATTATGAATACCAAATGTATGCGTTTGAGACTCCTTTGGGAATGTGGTCATTATGGAATAAAAAAGAAGAAGAAGAAAAAGAAAGTGTTGCCTCAGTTTAGGAAAGCCTAATGTCGAATTATATAAATCGAAGTACAACAGCCCCAAGAAAAGCCTTAATATCTCGGAATAAGGTTTAAGTTAAAAAAAGCCTAAAGCCTTTATTAAAAAGCTTTAATCTTTGTTAGGACTTGTCATTTTATAAAATAATTTGCCCTTCGAACGCCTTCTTTAAAAGTCTATCCCTACAATTTTGGGCTACAAAACTCGAGTATTTTGAAACACTACTGTGTGGCCGTTTTTATACAGAATGCACAAGGATGATTTTGATAAAACAGCGATAAAATAATCGATTTCATAAATCTGAGACGTCAAACTTATGAATGGATTTGTATGTGGGTGGAAGGTTGCCTACATGACGTCACTAGGTAAATTAAAAAACGGAAAGCGTTAAAGGATTATTTTCAATCTATCTTTCTTCTTAGAGAAATTCAGCAAATGAATAATTCGAAATAAGTGTCTCATTAAACTGGATACAATAACTAAAATTAACTAAGGAGGTAGACATTAGATATAATTTATTGGACTGCTTAATTTTCAGTAAAAATAATGTATTTTATTAGTAAAAACCATAACTCTAATTTGGATACAGTAACATACATGTACATACATATATTAATTTGATCTCTACAGCCTTCCTACAGTTATATGTTGATCTCAGTGAACAATAACTTGTTTTGAGATATTTATGCCATTCAAGTTTTTAAAATATTGTATCTATTTATTTATTTATTTGGAATACCAATAATTGATAAACATATTATAAACATATTTTATTATAGGCAACCACATATAACTTAAGTAGAACTTGTATAATTAAATTCAGATAAAACACGTTTGAAAATTTAAGGTAACCGTGAAAGGAATATTAAACATAGTATAAATATTTAACGGCGATAATATACCACAGACTCTTTAAGTCCAAGGATGAGCATTACACTTATTCAGACTTCTTAGACTCAAGATATTCCGTGATTTTGTTTTTTTTTTTAAATTAGGCGGATTATCCTCAAAAAAGTCCAAATCGAATTAACGAGAAAGATCGTTGTATGATTTTAAAAAACAATACAGAAAATTCGTAACATTATTTTGAAATTTCATACAACAGCTGTTGTAGACAGAAGAGAGGAAGCTTCATGACTTTTTTTAGACTTCAAATCAATCAAAGCCTTCATTACATATTTTATTACAATCCAAATGAACGACATTCGGAAAAATCCGCGGCAGCATCTCTTACAAAACACCACGTAACGCGGCTCTCTGCCAAATTATGTTAAGGTTTGGTCAAAATTTATAATATCATATAAAGCTTTCAACTCTGTTGCATGGAAGTTGTATTAATATAAAAATACGACTATATGCTCAACACAGAGTATAATATACCTTTCGCAATCTCACCTATCTTCAACCAGACATTAAAAATGACACATCTTAAAGACATGGTTAATGATTTACAACCGATGCTATCCATTTTTTTCTTACTTTACACACTGAAACACGGGCCAATTTTTTTCCGTCGCCCGTGCATGGGATGTTGTCCAAACGAATGACTCCCGTTTAGATAATACGAGTTTATTTCTGTTCTTACATATGTTACTCGTCACACAAAATAATAAGGCCATTGGCCTAATGACAGCAGCTTATTTTTAGTCCGGGACTTTTGAAGGCGACGCATTTAAGTGTTCCCAATGCGGTATCAAAAAACAAATAGGGATTTTCCGATCCCGGCGTGTTCCGTTACACTCGATTTGCACTCGATATTCCAGCAAAATTTAATGCGACATAATCTAGGATACTAGAACACTGGAAGTCGTTCGAATGAGAAAAGATAAATCTGGACTTGTTGTCTCTGATTTTTCTTGTTATGAGCCATTCGGTTTCTTAGAAGCAGTAAATTTTATGATTATATTGAAGTAAACTCGGACATTTTACGTAGGTATTCAGAGCTTTGATGTATTTACTATTATTAAATCTCAGTTGATAGATAGGCGACGATAATGAACAACCAATGAGTTTAATTATTACGAAACAATTTGTGCTAAGTTAAAATTATTATTGTAAATAAATTTGCGTATTACACCCGTAGGTTATCTAATATTATTTTTTTACTGAAACAACAACTCTTCGTTTCCTTCTTTCTCCTTTTTTAATATGTTGCCCATGTTCTCAGGTAGCCCAGCTCGCGTCGAACCAATGCAGTCGGTGCGAACGACACGCGGCAACAGGGTGCGTCTAGAATGCAAGGCGAGCGCCCGGCCGCCACCACGCATATCGTGGTACAAGGACGGGAAGCCCGTCGCTGATATCGCGTTAAGGAGATTCCGGGTGCAAAATTTTAGGTAAGCTCTTCTTTACATCAAATAAATAACACTGAAGCACTTAGTGATACAGGAACATGTAACAATAAATGTCTTTAGCGCCTATGGCATTTTATTCTCTATGTTATTAATTTTACTGACTTTAATTATTAATGAAATGGCTGATGCTTATTTGCGTCTGTACTACTTACGATTCAGAAAGCATAAACAATATAAACTTCATTAAATGTATCAAGAATGGTATTCGTTGTAGCTGCTGAAGTCAATAGCAAAAACCCCATTTAATAAAATATTAGATAATTTGGACATACTTGAAAACTTAACCCAAGAGTCCCAAGATGTGCCAAGTCACGATATGATGATATTTTAATTATCTGCGGGGCGTAGACACAAACGAAGCAATACTATATATAAAGGGTGACAGTTTTCACGTATACGACATATTATACCTTATTGACATACCTCTAATTTGAACCACCAACCCTACAACAATAGGACTGTATTATCAATTCAAAACGATCACTGACATTATAGTTGAAATTAGGTTTTAATCATACTAAGTTTCAAAAAGCCTTAAAAACGAACCTGGCATAATACTGCGCCACATAAGAAATGTAGATAATTTAATAAATTACTTAACATTACCATGAATTTAATACAAATATGAATCATTACCAGATGTCTAATGAAGCACATTAATAATAAATAATTATTAAGCGCTTGTGCAACGTATCTTCCAATCATAATGACCTAGTTGACTTGTACTTGTAATGTTGATCTTGATCCAAAACTAGATCATGTTTGTGTTCAATGCAATACTAACAATGTTGTTTGCAATCAAATGGAGCATGTAGCTTACATATGGTGCTAACATTAATTTGCAGGGCAAAACAATTACTGCACTAATCTCAATTGCAAGCGACAGTCATTGACCGACCGAGATCATCTCAAAATTATTTTACCGTCTAATCAAGCAAAATTAAACCATAAATCTTTGCATTAAAATCCTGTATAACCTTATCAAAGTTAAAATGCAATTGTAACTAACAATTATTACTCTGATTGAGCACTGCAAGCAATTTCGCGGGTCGTTGGGTATTGATGATGATTTAGACATTTTGCACAAGCAGAGGAGAGACCATTTGCCAAATGAATCAAAGGTCTTGAAATAGATTGAGAATTGTTTTTAAAGCGTTATATGAGACTTGCGTACTTCAAATGATTTGTGAGGGTTTTGGCTCCGTGCTAACATCAGTTTTATTTGGGTACTTGGTACAATTTATTGGACTTGGTATGAGAGAGTAGTTTGATTCGCGGAAATCCTTACAAACACATCACGACTGCTGATTTGGAACGGCCTTGACCGACAATGTTCAGTCGAATTAGCATTATATCGGTTTTCGTTCATTTCTGTTCGGTTGTCTAGAATCTCTTTTAACCTATTTTGAACTGGATTTTATAATTTACGTTTTATTTAAATTAATATACACACCTATTACGTTAGTGGGAACAGATTCCAATTGGCAAAATGTGGGTGTTTATGATTAATACACCTCTGTCTACCCCTTAAGGGATACGGGCGTGAGCGTATGTATGTACATATGTATGTATCAATCTTAAAATTAAAAGTAATTCTGTATAGCATGTACACTCTAACACGCTGTTACACATATAAGTAAAGTAACTAGACATTATATAAACTGTAGTAGCGGTAACAAACAGTATATCGCTTAAATCATATTAATTTTCTTCTAATATAGAAATCAGGACAAATAAAGATGTGTTGCTTACTGCCTATATTACAAAATTCTGTGTCTGTTAATGATTTACCGTTTTATTAGTCTTATGTTTGTCTGAAATGTATAGATTCATTTGCAAATACATATGTATGTAAGTTTGGCGAAATCGGTTGGCGTGTCAACTAAAACCACTAAGCAGCACCTTAAAAACGGTATCAATTGCAATAAATACGTTTAGCATATCAGCGTATCATCACGCCTTGTAGCTAAAAGGACAGAGGTATTATGTATGATGCATACGTTTTGTAAGATTAGATTCAGCATCGTGTACCTACGCCGCGACCAGGTAAATGTAATATTTTGCAACTCAGCATTTCTTGACAGAAAACTCCAATAAGATAAGATAAGCCACAGCGGCCTGACCCGGCAATCTTACCTTTTAGACCCGAATGCACAAAAATTAGACACTTTTGGTGATGCTTTTTTATGGTATGGGTGCAGATGGGAAGTGACTTCCGTCACCCATGAACACTTCACAAATCAAGAGTCACAAGAATGCTATCCGTCTTTCAGGGTAGGGGAAAGGGAGGAGGGGACAGAATGGGGGGTTGGGCCTCCGGTAACCTCACTCACGCACTCACACAATGCAAGCATTGTTTAACAGCCGGTCTCTTCTTATATAAGGCCATGGTAATACTTCGGTCGAGCCGGCCTGGCATGGCTCTCCCACGTTAATGTTTCTTTGTCTGATTTTATTTATTGTGTAAGTTATTGACATGCTTGACGTATTTTTCAGGAGGCGCTCGGTATTAGTGATAAGGCACGCTCGCAGTGAAGACTCGGCGTCTTACGAATGCAGAGCACAGGGTGCTGTTGGACCGCCGGCGATAGCCAGCGCTAACGTCAGCGTTCTACCTCCAGTCACAGTTACGCCGGATGACTCGGGTAACTATTTTCAAATTCATTATCAACGTTCTAATTTTTTTTTCTACTTCGTTTATGGAATTAACAACGACGAACCGTGCAACGTATCCATAGTGCATTTCGACTGCATTTCTTTACAATTTGACCATTTAATTTTTACAGAGCACTTATGGTTTTATTTTTAACTATCAGGCAGTAGGTAATCTATTTAATTATATCTTACTACTATTGTAAATTCTAAAGTTTGAACGTATGTTTGTTACTTAGAGAGTTAAAGAGCCTAGGTGAAACTTGGCACAAAGATCGATGATAATTTAGAAAATAATATTCGCCGTTCAAAATTTCCAAGCGAACAACCATTGTACTGATAAAATCAAACACTATTACTAAAATATAACTAATGATATTGTATTTATTAAATAAAGATTTACTGCCACGTGTCTTGTTATATCAGTCAACTAATACGCTTGCCCATTGCAATTAAATATGTACATGTATACATACATCAGGTTGACGTTTACCGCATCGGTAATACGGTTAGAACATGTTGATGTATTGTAGGAAATTGACAATCATACTTCCATTGATTGTTGCATGACAAACTGCTCAGCAAAACAGTGGCTTTACAAATGTAAACAAAAAGACAAACCAAGTCATGTTTACCGTCACAAAGTACGGTAACTTGGGAAACTTTTACTGCTTATTCCGTGAACTTGTTAACAATGTAACTAAACAGGCCAATAGGGTGATCAGTTCTTTGTAAATGATGTTGAATATTCCATTTTTTATATTGGCATTATACACGCTACTTGTATTTTAATTCGACTTCCAGAATAAAAAAAAATATACCAAATAGGAGAAAACAAACATCATCCTAACTAAACGTTTTATAAATTCGTTTCTTAATATTATTCGTTATTTCACTTTGACACTATAAACGCTCAATCAAAATTTCTTTTTACTTTACATAAACATCAAGGGTACAGAAAGAGACATTTGTTACATCCAGAAAATAGTAGGTACTGTTGCTAGGTGTTAAACAAATCATTAACAAAATGTACATAAACACGAGAATGCTGCAGGAGAAGCTAGTTCTATATATAATCATTTACATATAAATAATTGTTTAAATTACAGCTTTGGGTTCACCCTGTCCCATGCCAGACCCATCATCCTACTGCCTCAATGGAGGCACCTGTTTGTTCTTCGAAATCGTTCAAGAACAAGCTTGCAAGTAAGTGACAAGTTCATTTTTTTATAATATTAATTATTAACTCTCTCGTATATTGATCTCATACATAAAGAAACGTGAATTTCTAACGTTATTTAAAACCTAATCAGCTTATACTTAGTTTTGATAGTCATAATAACATTTTTCTAGTAGCAAAATAGGGAAAAATTATAGGCTTAGAAAGCGTGTGCCTTAACATGCATTGCAGCTTTAGGGGATAAATCATGCTTGGCGTTTTCGTTTGTTGGAGAAAGTTGGTCTACAGTTTCTAACTTTTTCTTAATTTTTTTTTCAGGTGTCCGGAAGGCTTCAACGGACAGCGTTGCGAGAATAAGGATATTTCAAATCGAAGCAGTATGTCCCATTCCTACACGTGTAAATTGGGCCTCTCGAATACGTACTACTGCTAGCCAGAGATGCGCCGGCTCTTAACCCACCTCGTTCCAATTATAAATTTAAAATGTTTAGCTCGCGACTCGTGACTCTCGACGAACTGGCTTTTCTGTGAAAACTCTTTTTATTTGCAAATATTTAGAGATTCCATACTTCCAAACAATAACATTCTATTTTTTTTATTCAATGCACTTTTGTATCGCCATATTTTTCAGTACTTCCCGATTTATTTAATGTAAGTTTTGATAGTATTCATAGGCCACGGCAGCAGTGATCATGTCGAGTATGCTTCTTGTAAAAATACGAGAATATTTTTAAAATACGAACTGTTGCAAACGTCGCAATAGTAAATTGCTGAGTATTTAGAATTTTTAGTTGCCAACAACGCGGTCTGACAACTAAACATTTTAGCATGGCATTTGTAAATAAACTAAGATTTTTATATAATAACGAATCTCGCTCCTGAAAAATTAATACAGAGATTCCATCTTATTGATTCTTAGTCGTCACTTTATACATATATCGCTTTTATATAGGTTATATATCATTTTAAACCAGTAACATTTCACTTCACGGAGCTTTAAATTATGAATTATATTAGCCCCTTGAGAGAAAGAACTTTATTCTTTCCATTAACAGTTCCAACAATTATATAAATTATAATTTTATTCGAACTGACTTTTCCTATTTCACGAATTTTGTCGAAATTTGATAATTAATAGCCGAATTATGATAAATTCCGTACGCCTTTATGCCATTATAACTAACTTATTAAACTGGAGCGATAACTAGTATTTGCAAATTTTTTTTTCTTCTAATATTGAAGATGTAAATATTTTACACATATTTGTAATATTTTCAATTTATTATTGTTATTATTAACTGTAAGGTTTGATTACTAGTAATATGTAATATTTTGATAAAGAGACTTGCAACTTGTGTACATATCTATTAGGGTAAGGGTTTTATTGCAGAATCACAACTAATAAGCATAGCTTGCTTGCTGTGCCAATTTGCAACTTACAAAAAAAAAAAGGAAACTCATATAAAAGAATCAAGACTTTTTAGTAGGACTGATATTTGATGCGTAGCAAGTACAGCCAAAATTATAGTCAAAAATTAATTCTCATATTTTAGCCGGTCCGTTACATCACCTAGTCAGAGACCAGTTTTAACTTTAGCTAGGTAGAAATTAATTAATTAATTTATATATAATTTACGAGTGTGGCTAATCGGATGAATGGTTGTGGATATAGCGATAACATTTTTTTTTATTTCTTCACTTCTCTTCTAACTCGCTGTACGGGACCGAAACTTCACAATAGTTTTACAATTTTTTGTTAACTTTTTTTTTCATTTTGTATAAAGTTCTTAAAAAAATAAGTTCATTATTTATATTATGTAATTAAAGTAGAAAACTTACTATTTATTGTGAATAAAAGTTGAGGATTTCAGGGCATTTATATACATACGTCTAAGGTGAAATGACGTCGTTTGAGAAAACTCTGTACACGCCCACAGCGCTCGTACATACCGACTCAGTTATCTAAGTATCTAAATTATTTTTTATGCAATAAATACCACTTGTCAGTGCGCTTGTACAATGAACGGTCTCACTATTTTCTTTGAATGACGTCATGGCATTTTTACATGAGTTTTGTATTCTCACAACAAATATTAAGGCGCGAACATCATGTTAAGTCAATGTAATGGAATATACCAAAATTACAATAAAAGAATGAGTGTTGGAATTAACAGAAAGGCGACAATGTTCTGTTTTTATTTTTTTTATTTGCATTTTCCTTAAATCCTTTAAAACTCGACCGAACGAACGAGGAAATTCGAAAATCAAAAATGGTATGTATATTCGAAATTTATTTTATGTCGTGCACTCGTTTAACAACCTGCACTCATTTTCGAAAATGAAAAAATGTGACCAATTTTTTTATATATGTTTTGGTTACATTTTTTTATTCTAAATCCTCAGTCTTACTAATGCTTTATATGTACATGGGTACTAATATTATTGAAGGGTAGCATGCTGAACGCATGTAACTAAACAATACTTCTTTCTTGTATACTTACTATTTGTTGTGAGATAACAATAGTGTAGGCATATAACACTGCATGCTAAAGCACTTCATTTTCTTGATAAAAAATATTTTTTTCTGTCTACAGGCAAAGGCGAACGCTTGTGGTAGCAAGACACGACCATCCAAGAATATTCAAAAGCTTAAAGCTTTATGGTCAGAATGAAGCGAAGTTATCAGTGTTTATTTATATAATGATATACCATTCCTGCATTTTAATGTTACGGTTCCTACGCTAAGCATTTGAGATAAAACGATTGATAGATCGAATCAAAGCTGTTGTACTTATCTATGTACAAAAATCTCGAACTTTCAGAGTTCGATAATTTCGGCCTGTCAATATTTTCAGAACAGAAAATAAATAAGTAACCTGATTAGGCATTTTTTGAAACCATTGAAATTTAAAAAATATTCAAATAAGACGGATAGTTCTGAAATAAATACCTACTCTCCGCACAAGAAATTCTGTTAATATCGATTACTGTGACGGTAACGTCGAATGTTCGATACACATAATGTGAATATTTAATAACTACGGTGAAATATGACAGACATACTTATTATAAGGTTTAAGGACCTTCAACTGCTAACTATTGTTTGTTATTTTAGAAGACGATATAAGAAAAATAATATACTAAGTGTACAGAGGCCTTACATAACATTTTATATATTCTTAGTCTTGTAATACATTTTCATTGTATAGTAAATAGAATAAGTATGTTGTGGTGCTTAAGAAAATTGTAACTTATTTACAAAATATTCCATTCTATGTTCCTAATTTTTGAATGGTATGCTTAGCTGTGTAAGGATTAATTTCATTTTATGATTGTCTAACATCATTCGCCTTGGTAGACTCGACTAGTTGCTAGTAACGTACTGTTTCCCGTATTACGGTAACAGTTATATAGTTAAGGTACTGTAGAAAAAATATTTTACCGTATCTTGCTACAGTTTTGTTCATAGAGAATAACAGAAAACACATGCATCATAAAAGAGTACAAGAGTGAAGACACTATATTACTATTACTATCTCTCTTTCTATCCGATGCACTCTGGTACGAAGCCTATGTCTAACTTCTCATAAAACTTGTTAACATCACCACAAGAGCATTTACCGAGGGCTGTAGGGTGGGAGAACTCCCAGCTAAGTCTCACTTTTTTTTCGACTCCCACGGGTGAACCTAACGGGGCAGACGGTGAGGTGGTATGTCGGACTCGAACCGACTAAAACCACACGGTTTTCCGTCAGAGGTGGGTCTATTGCAAGGGACCTGGGTTATACCCTAGAAGGGATGCTTCTAAGAAGGCTGTCTCACTTTGGACCAACATTTTTAAACTTTTTATTTTTTTATAGGAACCATTTTTGACGCAATCTTATTGTTTAGGGATAGTTGGTGAACTTTTTTAAAATCCAAATTATTAAATGGAATAAATGAATGTAGTAACAGAAATGAGTTCGATATGAATACGTAGAGAGTCTTTGGTACGTATGTATATTCAAGTCATTGTTTTAACTATTCTGCGTGGGTCACGTGACCGGTTAAAATTTTGTATTTGATATAATTTATTTTAAGTTAATTACTGTACAAACAGTAAGTTACAACGGTTATGTAGATGTTAGTGATTCTGTGGTCTTTCGTGGCATAGAAACAACAGCCATATATATACAGTTTGAGCGAATGGTGTTAAGCAAGATGAAATAGAGACTGACTGGAACTGAATGACAATAGATATTTTTTTAAGATTTTGTAAAAACCCCAGTTTTTATATTTGTGGTTTAGAACATACAGATCAAAAAGTTTTGTTTTTTCATCAATATGAGCTGAGATTTTCATATTAAATTGCCTAAGAATCATTAAGTGGTCTAGAAATTTTCCACAATGAACAACATCAAACGCATGCTGCAACAAATAGTGGTTGTATTATCAGAAATTAGGACTTAATCAGGTACAATATACCAGGAACAAAACCAGTCGTTTCAATAAAATTGCACCGCGGTCACGTGGACTGATGAGGCTCAGCGACGCAAATGTTATAATTTTTATTTTAACGTCGTCCGTTGAATGTTCGAAAGGTAAACAAAAAAGGTATTATACCCTGTAAATATGATCGCAATTAAGTCCCGATTTACACAGCTTATACGTATAATATAAATCGCTAAATTGTTTATTTAACCAAAAGAGGTTGTTGTCAATTTTTTTTACTAACATCTCTGACATTTAATAATATGCTAAAAAAATTACTGGCTGGAAATTTTCTAGAATATTTATTATGGATTTCTTATTTCTTTCAAATTGTGAACACATGATATACATATAGTTCAAAATAAGAATGTTAAGTTATATTAACAGTCATGTACAGTATTATTTGCTGAATAGGTGTTATTTATTGTAGCTTATAACTGCTATTTTGTAAGTGCTTTGTTATAATATAAACAAAATGTGAATATTGAATTCGAATTTCATTTCCATCGCCAATATAATCAGGACTGTTTTATTATTTCCTTATACTTTTTTATTATGCTTTTCAAAAGAAAACTCCAGCATTAGGAACAATTCCTGTGTGGCGAGGGACTTGTCAAACATACAAACAACGGACACAAAGAACATAATATAAATATCGAACCCACTCAGCAGTAAGAATCACTAACCACTAAGACCAACAGGCCCGTCAAACAATATACATATATAGATTTAATATGGATTGGAGTCGAGTTCAGCCAAAAAACTCTCTGGTTTTTTTAAATTGCACAAGATCTTATACTCCGACGGCAGCGCTGACTTACGACATATGTGTATGAAAAACCTCAAAAAATATCTAACTACACTACTTATGAGAATTGGCTACGAGAAGTGCATCAAGATGAAGAAATTTGAAAGAAAACGATACCTGTGATTGTAAATAGACAATGGTTGGACCATATTTAGTCGGGAAACTAACAATCATTTGAGTTTGAACATTTCGATAGACAGAACAAAAAAGTCTGAGGTTAAATAAATGTAGTTGGTAGTTTTATTTCTGTTAGTTGGCAGTTTGTTAGTTCGTTAGGAACCTTTCCTACCAACGAGTAAGTCAGTAACCTATTGAAATTAGTCGCGCTATTGCTTGGTGCTGCTATTAGTTGTGTAGGGCCATTGCTGTCGCCATTTGTCTATTCACATTCATTCCAATAAGTTACACTTTTTTTGAATATTTACAAGGCGCATTTGTAGCAATAGTTTTACTTATTAATAAACATAATATACATATGTATTTAATAAAACATTAAATATAGATATTTATATGAAGGTTAAAAATAAAAGCAAAATAAGGTTGTATATTAATTAAAAACCTGTATCTATTCATGTTCTGTATTAAAAAACAAAATAACTATTTAAAATTAAATGGACATTCCAAAAGCTAGAATCTTACTCGCAAACACTTAAATACACAAATACTTAAATCTACTTATGCTACTCCTCCACTACAGGATGACATACAGTATATTAGGACTCCCACTTGATACCTAAACACTATCAACCCCAAGGAGTAAAGCTAACCTTTTTACTGGCACTAGACACAATCTTTACTTAATTATTTGTGTTTATTGAACTGTTCCTTGTTTAAAACTAACACATTTTGATATTCTGTGTAAACTTTTCACTATGTGTTTCAAATAAGAAAATAACTGTCAAATCGCCTCATAGCCTCTCAGTTAACATTCAACTTTAGTGAAGTGAAAAGAATCTGTAACATTGACAATCACATAATTTATTCTTTTATTAAATTTATATATTTGATTTTATGGATGTTTTTTATATATATTTATCAAATCAAGATTTGAAATAAGATTGCAAATCAATTCATAATATATTTTAATTACGGTATTTAATTGAAATAAGATTGATTGCGAATTACAAACAAAACTGGATGTACTAGAAAGCTATGTTATATGACAGCTTAAGTAAAAAAAAAAAACTGATTTTGACAACAATGAACAACAATGAATGGGTAATATTTGTTCTGGTTTAAATTCGGCCTTTCATCACCTCTTATTAAAAATGTAGGTATCACACCATTAATTATAATACTGTAAATACTTCTGGTGTCTGTAGTAATGTAGCTACAAAGAGCTAAAAGTACATTTGTGAAAATAAAATTGTGTTTTAAATCACTAAATTCATTTTTGAATGTCTCGAAAATGAAACCATGAAAAGTTTTAAATAGTTACTAATCTACAAGCTTATAGCTAACAACAGTTTCCATTTTATTCAGATTTGTAGAGAAGGATTTTAGTTGGACGTTTTGTGCATTTGTTATAGAGATTGGTTCGGCCTCTGCCCATTTTTCTGGTAAGTCACAATCTGTTTTAGCATGAACTAACACATCAAATGAACATCTACAATCTAAGAATGGTAAATATGATATAGTAGCAGCTACCTGCAGCATCACATCTCTGATTTCCTGTTGGATTTTTTTTATGTCTTTACTGCTCACAGTTTCATTCTTTTCTTTAGATAATGCAATATCACCATCTTCATATTGTACATTAAAGTCCCAGCATTCAAGAACTTCTTTATTAGCCACATTGAGGATAACAAGGGACAATTTGCTTACTTTTTTGTTGACAATCCATTCTGAAATAAGAAACTATATTTTAAGTATTAGGACAATAAACAATACTGTATAAAAAAGTTCTGCAAATTGTTTAATAAAATATATATGGCTAGCTACTTAACAAAAATAAAGTGTTATGCTTTCATAATATCCTTATCAACCCTTAGTAAAAAAGTAAATGCTTTTCCTAAAGACATATAAGAAAATATTGTTTGATTTGGTTGGATTGAGCATAGTCAAAAGCTATTTTCTGCTAATTCCTATCTAACAAGTAACAGTCGAAATGTTCTTATAGCGTTTTATAAAAATGAGTTGTAATTTTGTAAAACGTCATTGGTAACAGTCAGATATAGGTATTTCTTGTACGTTAAGTTAAATTAAAACTAATTTAATTGCAATTTGACGTATAAAAAAGTACACTGCTTACAAATTACCTTCACTCTGAGTAAGAAGATTGGTTAAAAAACTCTTAATCAGTGGGTCTTCGGATATCAATAGTGTAATGCCGTATTGTTGCTCTGCTTTGAAGTTTTCAGGTGGATACAGACCTCTTTGGAATAATACGGAGTTTATAGCGAACTCTGAAAAGTGGACAGTAATTAAATTAAAGACTAATAAAAGACACTTGTGTTTGCAGCTTTTAAAACAATGGTTATAAATAAGGAAATAAAACAAAATTAACTGGCTTGTGTGTAAACAAGAGAAACTCGTGTTCGTATTAAGTCACAGAACCTACTTAAATATTCACAGAGGATTTGAGCAGATCCACGAAGTGTTATACAGTTTTTTGTTTGCTGTTGAGACATTTTTTAGATAAACTGGATAAACTTAGATTAGCTCAAAGAAGCAAGTAAGAACTTGTGCCGGTTTTGAAAACAGCCGTTTGAATCCGGTGTTGCCAAACCAACAGTGTTCCCAAGAAAAACAAAATTAACGCGTTCTCAACCTTGAATTGAATTTAAGAAAACATAGCTTAAATTAGTATCTCTAACGTTTATATAGCTGTCCGTTTTGATGAGAAACAGTGAGCTAGATTCGCTAACTATTAACTAACTACCTGATCAGTGGTAGAGATAGGCAGGCTCGAGTGAGTGCGGTTTCAAGAGGACCAACTCCCCCTCTCCTCTTTCCTCTCCCTTCATTAACCATATCTTATTTCCCATCTCCTCACTCTACCTCTCTTCTTTCCTTGCCCGGCATCCTTCTACCCCTCATGACCACCAAAGGCGGGCAGCGCCAGGCGTCCTAGGACGGCGGTGATACTACATTAGTTGTACTAATACTGTTTTTTAGTCATCTAATATTAAGTATTGGAGACGTGATTTGAGGATAATGATAAAAATCTTTTTTTATCAATATTTATTTACTTTACCTAATGGAGTAGTATTGAATTAATGACTTTAAAAGTATTGTTGAACGAAAATCTTATTGATTTTGCGTTTAATTATAGTATAAAGCACAATCTCGATGTTAATTAAAAAAACATTTTTGAAATGATTATGCATTAGATTCGATATAACATTATTTTATTACTTTGGTTCGTAAATTTATTCTGTATTTTGAATACTTTTTTGTACTTTTTAAAAGAAATAAGTAGTTATCAAAACGCATTTGTATATTTTAAATAAATTATATGTGACATATCAACGAACAGTTCTGTCTTCTTAAAATAAAATTGTTGTACATAATATCAACAAAATATCACTTAAAATTGCATTATTTATATTTTTGTTACATACAGAAAACTTCTCGATGAACTCTTACATAGTTTAAAACAAAAAATGGGCCGGTACCGGCGGAAGAGGAGTCTAAAGAAAGCGCGCAACTTTTGCCCATGTGATGCTAAAGAAGAAGTAGTTTTATTGAATTCATGGCTTGCAGAAAACGATATGCGTCGCAATGAAAAGCTGGTTCTGGCAATATTTGATGACACGGGACGCGGTGTGTTGACAAAAAAGAAGATACGAAAGGGAGAGGAACTTATGAATTTACCCTTGAACTTAACTATAAACGTTACCACAATTTTGATGGACAAATTGTTTTGTAGTATTTTTAAAGAAAATTCTAAACCATGCTTAGTAGAACATAATCAATCCGTTTCATTCCAGTCGCTAATGGCATTTTATGTCACTTTTTTAACTCATCAGAAAGCAAATACAAAATGGTACATTTATTTAGAAAGTTTACCAAAGGAGTACACAGTTCCTTACTTTTTGCCAAATGAATTAAAGCAAAATATTGATACTGATATATTGTCGGTGGTTTCTAAACAAAAGGATATAATCTATTCCTCATATAGCATTTTTGAAAATATTTTAAGAAGTAACATAAGCAGAGATAAAATTATTTTAGAATTTAAAAAGAGTTTTTCGCTGTCTATTTATGAGTGGGCCTATTTTACTGTGAACACTAGGTGTGTATTTATGGATTTATGCAAAGTGATTGATTTAAAAAGTGTAGAGAATTCTGTAATAAATCTTATTTGTGATAATACAAAAATAGCATTATGTCCATATTTAGACATGATCAACCACAGTCCAAGTGCAAGGAATGAGACCAAACTACTGGTTAGCAAAAATATTAAGAATATAAATATAAACAAATTAGATGAACATTTATTTTCTGATGTACAATTTTCAATATACACTAAAAGCAACTTTGATCCCTATACACAGGTTTTTATATGTTATGGAGATAGCCATAATGTAAAATTAATAACTGAATATGGATTTTTCATTCCTGACAATGATTTAGATTTTGTATCATTTACATTTGAAGATGTGAATATATTTCTAGAGTCAAAATCATTAAAACTATCTCAAGAGCAGGTTTCATTTATAAACAGTCATGGCTTGAACAAAGATCTCTATATAGATTGTAAAGGTCTAAGCTTTAATTTATATGGTTTACTAATGGTTGTAAAATATTACTATGATAATAGCACTGATGTAAGTAGATTAATTTATTCTGCAGCAATATGTTCTAATGATAAGAACTTGAATGATATAATAACACCAATGGTTAGAGATAAGCTAGTCGCTATTAAAGAATCTTTGAATAAAATAGGTAATAAAAATGATTGTGTTAATTTGAAGAATTGTGTAGCACTCATGTGTCAATATGTTAGAATATTAGAAAAGTTTATTAAATGTTAGTCTTTAATGTTTTTTGCTTTTTAATTTATTTTATTGTACCTTCCATACTATAAGTATAAGTAGAATGGTAAGTATGTATATTTTCATGGCTTCCTATAGTTTTTGTGGTATAGGAAAGGAGCAGGCAGCAAATGAGCCAACAGGTAACCTGATGGTAAGTGACTACCGCTGCTCATGGCCACCTGGAACTCAAGAGCAGCAAGTGTATTTTGAAGAATTGAACTGAATAACTGTTAATACTGTTTAATGTTACAGTAACGGGCTGGGTTTCCATGAAATTAACAATTCAAATAAATAGTACATTAAGTCTGGAAGATCAGGAGACTCAAAAATAAGATATTAATTCTCTTGATCTTTCGAATTTAATATTTAAAAAATGAATAAATTCTTTAATCTGTAGTAGTTTAATTTTATTTAAAAAAAAATAAAAAATTGTAATCACTGACAATAGTCGTAGCTGTTAAATTAAAAATAATTTCCATGCCTGAAAACATTTTGTATATTTAAGCATAACTTTTCGGGGGGAAGGCCCTTTCCGTTTCCCCCCGAAAAGGTATCTGGTCTTATTAATATTTTATCAGACTTCAGTTGAGGTGATATAGTCACAAAGAAAATTGACTTATATATTTTATTTTTCTATCGAGAGATATATTAGTTTTTTCGTATTAGTATTTACAATATCCTATTTATTTTAAAATCACAAAAATCAAAGATATAACCTACTACAAAAGATAATTAAAATCTGGTTCTTAGCCCGACTTGAAATCAGCTCCGACGCGTCGGTTTGAAAAGAGCTGGTGATCTTCAAATGCCTAAGTGAATTTGTATAAAACAGCTTAGAACACTCGATTAGGGACAAAATTTCAAACAAATGAATAAAAAATATAACCAAATTGGTTAATCCATCCAGTAGCTATGATGTCAAAGACACACAGATACGCGATATAAATCTTATAACACCCCTTTTCCGTCGGATGTTAGAAAGAAATAAGACTTTAAAACCGTTGATGAACCAAAACAATTAGTAAAGCTTTCGTTCTCCAGACTAGGCGTTGTTATACATTCGTAAAGAATTTATGAGTTATTAAAAAATGTCTAATTAGACAATAGAAAGTTCTATGCTGAAATCAATATTGTGTTCTGACATCTTTTTACACAAGAGTATTTACTTTATTTAAAAAATCGGCAAAATAAGAAATAGTATTTAATGACAACTTTTGGGGGAAATGGTACTAACCCATTACCCCTTATAGCCGCCGCGCCATATTGATAAAAAGATAGAGCCAGTGTCACTGATTATACATGACATACCTACAGTTTGTAACCACAGGACAGTGTTCTTTGTCTTCTGAGAAGACTAATACCTTAAATGATCATATTCTAACGATATCCCGTAATCCTAATCAGTTGAGGCAATAGAAAATATTTTTGGGGAATAATATTAATACGTGTATAAACCATACAATCATTACACCCTTTTTCCGATAGTCGTGTTGAATGCGCATAAATAATGGCCCTATATAAAACAAAATATGTTATATTTCAATTTCATATTTTCCAAACTGATTTATTTTTGATATGAAGTGCCATGAAATGATTTAGGCGAAGAAAATACACTAGAATAATATTTATAGTAACGTCATCTATACTTATAGTAATCTATTCTACTGATAATCGCGCTGTGAAGTATCTAATTAGTTCGGAAATTCATGCATAGGTGGCAGCAGTTCCAAAGTTTACTGTTCATTAGGTTTAACGATAGAGGGACATACTAGTCCGGCCTTTGTCTTTCTCAAGTTGTTCTGCTCTTGTGAGTCCGCATGACTATCAAATTCAAAAAATATATAGCCGACGTCTGTGCCATATTCTCTTCAAATTTAAACTGAAAGAACCTTGAGACCCTTTAAATGAAAATAGTTTTTTTTAATCTCTTGGTTATTACTTATTAGGTTCTCAATTAAGCAGATATCGCGTAATATCCACACCAAAAGAAATCTGTCAAATGAAGGAGAGGGGAAAAATAAGGTTTCTAATCTTTTAATACATTGCTGGTCTGGTATCCAGCAGGCTATCCTTAAGCCTTTGACCAAAAAATCAAAAGGCTAAAAACTGTAAGTAGTAACAAACATGGTTCAATAAATTAGGTAGGTAACTACTAGCCAACAGGCTTGTCTATAAAGAAAGTGGTACTAAATGATGGTAAGCAAAATGTAAGTTTTAAATTGCGTCTCAACTCTGCCTCCGCCCAATCATTCACGCCTAAAAACAAAAAATGTTCATTACATATTGGCCGAGATTTATTTTATAACAAGAATTCTTTGAACAACACAGATACAAAAAACATATTGATTAACCAAAACTTTTACCACCCTTAAATTTAACTTCCCAAACTTGTTTACCTACAGCAGTAATAATCGTTTACTTGGAACCAAACAAGCGTCACAAATAATACGAACAGCGACAGTTTCTATGCCAATAAGTTGTCAAACAAAATACATAGGTTGTTTTGAATATTCACACCAGTGGAGAATTTTCATATAAGGGTTTTTAGTGCAATAGGGAGCGACGTGTGGACGACATGATAACGACATACGTAATCTATGCACATTTTTTTTTTTTTTTTATACTATAGGGGGACAGACGAACAGACGGGTCACCTGATGGTAAGTGACAACCGCCGTCCATGGACACTTGCAACTCTTGTCGTAAGTGCGCTGCCCGCCTTTAAGGATGATGAGGGATACAGGGAGGGGAAAGAAGAGAGGAGGGATGAGGGGATGTGAAAGAGGAGAGGGAGGGTTAGGGAAGAGGAAAGAGGAGAGGGGGAGTTGGGCCTCCGGAAACCTCCCTCATTTCGGGGAAATGCAACGCAAGCGTTACTTCACAACCGGTTTTCTGTGAGGCCGTGGTATCGCACCGGTCGAGCCGGCCCATTCGTGCCCAAGCATGGCTCTACCACTGACAAGCACAGCAATTGCAAAATTTTGGGAATGTAGTATAGATTGAAATCAGGTATACTTACCAGTTTAATATAACAGTAAGTGTTTACCAATGTGAAACCGTGTTTTGTTTTTCACATTGGTAGTAAAATATCGGGTGGCGATATAAACAGATTAGAATAAAAAGCGGAGAGAATTAATTGCAGTGCAGACGCGGCAAGTATCGTGAACTGTAAATGACAAAAAATTTAAACTTCCAGTTCGGTTCAAGCTGTGAATAGTGATGCATGGGGTGTCGACGTTTTCTAGAAATATAGTTTGTACTTAAAAAATCGCACATCAATCTAAGTTAGTAGTGGATTAATCGTGTATTCGTGTAATTTCCGCCATAGTCCAAAATATCCATCCCCATCACCTGGACGATTGGCACTCCACCACTGTGCGCTTCTCCAGAAGCTTTTTGCCTCGCACAACCAGCTTATGGAACAAATTGTCGCCTGCCGTATTTCCGAACCGATACGACCTTCAAGAAAAGAGCGTACTCCTACCTAAAAGGCCGGCAACGCACTTGTGACCCTTGAGTTGCGGGTGTCCATGGGCGGCGGTAGTCACTTACGATCAGGTGACCCGTCTGCTCGTTTGCTTTATGCGATATGGGATCGCATAAAAAAAAAAAACAATAATGTGAGTCAATAAAAACCAATCATATTTAGAAGAAAGAAAGAATCCTTATTTGCAGGTACTAGGTATTAAGTTCCTGGAAGCATCCCTTCTTGGGTATACCCAGGTCCCTTGCAATAGACCCACTTATGACGGAACACCGTGTGGTTTTAGTCGGTTCGAGTCCGACATACCACTTCACCGTCAGCTCCGGTGAGTGAAGACCCGTGGGGGATTGTTATAACTTATAAGATGTAAGACAATTTAATAACCTTGTGTATATTTTGAGTCTGACTCCGTAGATGTGTCTACGCTCCATCGATCGAAGTTATCTCTCCGTTGGAAGTATGCGATTTCTTCCAGACATAAAATGTCTATTACTATTGCCATGTGTACTACAAATATATATCTAAGTATTCAAAGAGAATCTGTTCGGTTGTTCCATGGAGGGATGTTCAGTCAAAACGCTTGGGTTTTTCGTGGTTCCCGGGCATGGAAGGAACGGGCATGAGTGGATGAGTATGGTTTTGTCGGACAGAGGGCATAGCGCTAAAGTAGAAGCAGCTGATAGTTATTCAATCATTAAGAGTAGTGTTCAAAGTGCTGCAATCATAGCTTTAAAAATGAATAAAATTTATTACGCCCTTTATCGACAAATTTCAAACGTTATGAAATTAATCGATATGTTTACTTTAAATCCCTACAACTGGTGTTAGTGAGGATCGGTTTACGACTATCCCAATCAAGAGGCGACGCCGCGACTAACTGCCGCTCTCTTGGGAGCTTTACAACAGCCGGTAGTACCAAGCAAGATTTAGTTTCAAATCTAAGATTAACGACCGTATCGGTGCAATTGGAGATTGATACAAAACGATTTGTTTAAGGAAATGAGAAGCTTTAGGCTCAATCTGGTAACACATAAATATTCTCTTTTGTCATTTCAGTAGTATTCAACGTAAAAGTTGCGTGGCGTGGTTTACCAACTTGGAGCCTCGTACATTGGTTTGAGGCTCCACTATAGAGAAGTGTGCGACTTTAAAATATGAAATTTTTTGTTATAAATACTTATTCAAGAATGAAATAGATGTTAGACAGAAGCACAATATATTTTTTTTTAATGCCGGCTTAAGAGCTTCTTGATTTTTGGTTATATTTTATTGTTTAATCTCTCTCTCTCAGATAGCTTCCAAAGGCGACATACGTATGTTAAACGCCTTACCTGTAAACATAAACATTTACTTTGTTTTGCTAAAAAGACAATTTCAACTTTGAGTAGGCATTAAAAACGATTTATTAATATTCTGGTTTGTAATTATGGACTATGTACATAAAAAAATACTTTAATTAAAACCGTAGCTAATCAAAGATTGTAAGAGTCATGGTGCCATTGTTCCTTCCAAAATTTCGTCAACCAATATTGGTTAATAAAACCATGATCATCAAAACTTGGCGCCGATTCCAACACCATAATGTAAACGCTTCCTATCAACACATACAACAAAATTACAACACAGTGTCTTTCTCTTAACAATATTTTTATAGAAATATTGCGCACTGTAAATTTCAAAGTTCTCTTTTGGAAAACGAAGTCGTGGATAAAATAATAAGGAATAGAAATGAGTGGTGTTGTTATGTAGTTATTTTTTGTTGGCTTTTATTGTTCAGACTTATTGTATCGTTTGGTTTAACTAGTTTTTGTTTGGAGACGAAAATAAATTTTAGTATTGGCGGGAAAAACATGGAGTGTTGGAAGTGGTTTTATTGTCTTAAAAACTTATTTCTGTTTGTAACTGTTATAGCTTTTACGTAATTCGATTGTTTAACATCAATCATATTATTTACTCTAAGTAAAGAATAATTTTGATATTAATGTTCTTTGGTAACAGACGGTACAACACCATTTGCGGCGGTACTCGTAAGTATGGGCCGGCTCAAACGGAGCTATACCACGGCCTCGCAGAAAATTGGTAGTGAGTGAGGTTATGTTATGTTTTAACTGACAGAGGCACCGTCCAAGGCCGGTCCTTGTGACTCTTGAGTTGCAGGTGTAATGTTACAAATGCGGCGGTAGTCACTTAGCATTAGGTGAACCGTCTGCTAGCTTTATTTATGATACGGGAGACAGACAAATAGACGGGTCACTTACCATCAGGTGAACCGTCTGTCTTGTTAAGCATTGTTTGTCTACCGGTTTCCTGTGAGGCCGTGGTATTACAACGGTAGAACCGGTCCATTCCTGCCTAAGTACGGCTTTCACTTTTAATTTCGCCTTTCTTTTGCTCTTTACTCAGCCTTTCAGTGTACCCAAACGTGGTCTTGTTATTGTCCTAAAGATTATCTGTTCCCAATCGTTGCCGTTCAAACTGATTATTTAAAAGGTAAATTTACAGGTTAAACAGAGAAAAAATTTTAATCTACTAATCAATCGACTATTATATGTCCCTTGATTCAATTTTTACTCAATAGGCTGATATTTTTTACGAACTTTTACGATTGTTCTTGCGTACAACCATAAATCGGTAGTTAATATAATCATATCTTTTTCACATAAAAATAAACTACATCCATATAATTATTTGCCGAACTTTACCAAAAACAAAGTTGAGTAAATTTATTCACTACACACACACACATATTCATAAAGAAAATATGATATAAGGCTTATTTTGCGGTCGTATTCGACAATAATTCATCGTGTGTTTTCGTCGCATACTCAATAAGGCATAACGTAAGCTTTGCTGGCAGAATTGCTCTTATAATTTACAATAATCATACGTAATGTGTTATTTCTTTTGTAACGGCTGAAAACAACATAGTTAGAGGTAAAAATATCTATTACAGACCCGTGTCGTGAGGGACCCTTAACATTAGCTGTTTATTAAGTATATCAAATTTGAAACTTTAAGTAATGATAAAAATAAGAATATATAACATATATAATAACGCGTGGACAACACAGTGCACTGTCTGTTTTCCAACTGAATTCTAGGTTTATTAGTGTTTTGTATATGAGGCTAATGTCTTCGATACAAAAATTAGAACCGGTTTTTTTACTTTACTTGACGGAAGCTTATCGTTATCAATAATTAAATGAATAATGAGTTGTCATTGAATTTATTTTTTTATTCTATAGTGGGATAGACGAACCGATAGGTCACCTGATGGTAAGTGCCAACTTCTGTTCATGGGTACCTCCAACTCAAGAGTCGTAAGTGTTCTGCTCGCCTATGAGGATGATGAGACAGTGGAAAGAGGAAAAGGGGTAGTTGGGCCTCCGGTACCCTGACTCGGCAATACAATGCAAGCATTGTTTGTCTACCGGTTTTCTACGAAGCCCTGGTGATACTCCGATCGAGCCGGCCCATTCGCCCATTTAAGCATGGCTCTTCCAAGGTAAGTTGAATTAGGATTTAGCTATATTTAGATTAATGTTTTCTAGGGCACGGCGCCTACCCGACATCGGGTCTGATGGTACCCGATGCTGTGCAAATCCGTTTAGATTCTACACAAAAAAGAAAATGGAAATAATTATGTACCCGTTTGCTAATAAAGAATAGTATCTTTATCAAAACACCATCAATCATAATGGGACTGTTCTTATTACACCATCGAGTTTCCTCTAAGAACTGCGACCCCATAGATTTTATCTGTCAATAGGAAAAACACTGTATCTACTGATTGACCATATAAAAAACCCGATGATTTATCATTTTTATTGCGAGAAAAACATGTTTATGAGTATCTTAAGAGGGGTGGGTGGTATGATGCTTATTCTGAAGTGATTGTAACGAGTTTCAAGTGGTACAGTAAATGTTAGAAAGGAGTATTCAATAAGTCAAGTAGTGTTTTTATAGCAGATTTATCAGTAGTGTATATTAATGTTTATTAGATTTACATTTATATTATTATCTTTTTATAAATATAGAAGTTTTATAAATATAGAATTTTTCATCGTTTCAATTTTTCATCATCGAGAGCCATGCTTACGCACGAATGGGCCGGCTCGACCGGAGTATAAAAACGACCTCACAGATAAAAAAATCGGTTAACAAACAATGCTTGCAATGTATTGACGAGTGACTGAGGCAACCAAGCCTCGTCCCCCCTCTCCTCTTTTCACTCCCTCATCATCCTCATAGACAAGCAGCGCAACTAAGAGTCTTGAGTTGGAGGTGTCCATGGGCGGCGGTTGTAACTTACCATCAGGTGACCCATTTGTTCGTCTGCCCCCATAAATAATAAAAAAGGAAAACCTACATTGTAAATCTTTATATAAATACGCAAGAGGATTCGGCCACCAGGGTATCAATAGTATATAAAAATAGCCGTCACTCGCAATTTTTTTTTTATTTGTAAGCCTACCATAATGACTCCACTTTGTCTGATGGTAAGCAATAAATGGAGTCCAAGAATGGTGGTCACCATCCTCATTGCATGTCTAAACAATGTAGTATGGTGAGGAGAATTCACCTGCATTTATGGTCACTGCTGCGCTCCTAACTGTCGTGCGTGAATTATTCCAAACAAATACTCTATATATACTACAATATAAAAAGACTTTTTAAATAAAATTTGTGTTTCCAAATATTAGCCCGTTTAAACAGAAACACTTCAGTTGTATCACCCAAGTGCGCAAGACGGAGGGTTATGGTTTTCAAGTGTGTGTGCTCGAGCCTTGACGGCTTAATGGATTTCGAGATATAAGGTGTTATTTGATACATTTTAATAGTGCAAGTGGCATAGGGAAGATTGTTATGCAGTCGGGTTTTTTCTTAATTTTACACGAGTAGGTATAGATTTGATAAGACAAAACAGTTTGTCAATCAATTCAACCGACTTCAAAAATAGAAGGGTTCTCATTTCGGTGGTATTTCTTTTTTTTTAAAGACAACTCTTGCGTTAGGCATAATTCCTGTGTCGCGGGGGGTTTACAAACATTCAATCAAGGACACAAAGAAGACCCAGCCTCGAGACAACTATTTGTTGCCAGAATCGCACCCATGACCTCCGGTTCAGCAGTCAGGGTCACTAACCACTAGGCCAACAGGCCCTATTTGTTACCTAATAACTCCGTTATTTATGAACCGTTTTGAAAAATCCATTTTTTTTAATATCAAAGTGTATGATTTCCGATTGGTTCTATATAAATTTCATCAAAATCGGTTCGTAGTGTGGTTTTTAAATCAAAATGATTGTCTGTAAAGTTTATGCATAAGATTATCCAAATTATAAACAATGTTGAATAAATTACATCTTATTTTTATGTAGCGACAAAAGTTTTAATGTTAAAACACAAATAATGTGTAATAGACATTTCTCTCTTGACACTTCGGTCACTAGAATAGCCCCTTCCTGTCGAAACAAAATCATCATTGGCTAGTTATAATGTCCCCAGGGGGACTGTTCGGTAACTATAAACGCGATATTGCCCGTAGGGTACTTTCACAAAAGTTTTATAGCTTTCTGCTTATTATTTTTTTTTGCTATTCACATTTTTGTTTTCGTATTCTATTTTTTAATTTTAAATAAAGAAAAATTCTGTATATGTGATATTTGGTTTGCACTATTGATGACTTCACCATATGTTATGTAGATATATCTAGATATGACAGATATATCATTGTTGACGGGGGAGAGCTATGCTTAGTCTGACGCGATTAAGAGTGATTAGTGTTGGGAAAGAGATGCGGGGGTACCTCAGGTACTCTCATTCGGAAATACAGTGCAAGCATTGTTCGTGTACCGGTTTTTTAGAGGGCGTGGAATTACTAGTCGAGTTGAGCATGGCTCTCGTTCGCCCTCTATGACATAAAAAGATATAAAAACATACAAAATACTACTTTAAATGTGGTTTACAGCTCTCAAAATCAAATGCAGCTTTAATATATAGACATAATTAATTTAAAATATAAGATACTCTATTAAACTGTAAGCGAGATTATGAAAGGAGAAGTCACACAAACGCTGCATACACTATGTAAAGATCCAGAATTATTAAGTACACAAATTCCTAGTGTTGAACTTTTGTTTTTTTTTTTATAATATAGGGTGCAGATGAAAAGACGGGTCACCTGATGGTAAGTGACAACCGCCGTCCATGGACACTTGCAACTCTTGTCGTAAGTGCGCTGCCCGCCTTTAAGAATGATGAGGGATAGGGGATGCGGGGAGGGGAAACAAGAGAGGGAGGATGAGGGGATGTGAAAGAGGGGAAATGCAACGCAAGCGTTACTTCACAACCGGTTTTCTGTGAGGCCGTGGTATCACACCAGTCGAGCCTGCCCATTCGTGCCAAGCATGACTCTACCACTATCAACTTAAAAGTAGATTGACACAACTCAACTCCAAAAAAAAAAAGTATACGTACATACACATAATACGCTCACGCCTATATACCCTGAGGCAGAGATGTATTAAACAACCATTTTTGTCAATTTGAATATGATCCCAGTAATAAGGGGCAAGCCTCTTGCCGTCAACAGGGCACTGTATGACTGCATACTATATTCGCATCCTCTACTCGTCTTTTACGACACCCGTGGCTCTATTCAACTCTAGCGAGAACCGCCTCGCCTCGCCTGTAGAAGAAAATATTTTTAATCACTTTTGTAAGAGAGGGGATTTGCTCAGAAGTACATCATTGTATCATATTACTTTATTTTTTGTAATTTTATTTTTTTTATGCTATAAGCGACACACGAGTAGACGGGTCACCTGATGGTAAGTAAGTACCACCGCCCATGGACACCCGCAACTCATGAGTCACAAGTGCGTTGCCGGCTTTAGAAAGGAGTACGCTCTTTTTTTGAAGGTTTGAAGGTCGTATCGGTCCGGAAATAGCGACAATTTGTTCCATAGGCTGTGCGGGGCAAAAAGCTTCTGGAGAAGCTCACAGTGGTGGAGTGCCAATCGTCCAGGTGATGGAGATGGATATTTTGTCGCGTAGGAACAACAACGCGTCCGAACAATTTCTCTGAACACTCCCCATGATACAAGCGAGTATTTTAAAAGCCATAAAAGGGTTATGTAAAAGATTTTCATATCGATGTTTCATTTTATTGTTTCAATTAACCAACAAGCTAGATATCTGAGAAATAGCGTTGGGCTATGAAGTCCATGAAATAAGCGATCACGTTATTACTTGAGACTTGAGACGTCCAAGCGGTACACAAAATATAAAAAGTTTTGATTAATTTTCACCTCTATGTATGACATATGTATATATTACAGTTAGTCTCTATACATAACTGCTTTAAGACACTTAAAAATAAACAACTCAGGTACTCTGATATCCCAATCTTGGACTTCACTTCATTTTTAGCGTGATGGCTGAAGCGTCGGACTTACGATCAAGCGGTTGGGGGTTCAAACCCCGCCCAGTACACTACCGTCGTTAACCCACCCTTGACACAAGTATTTAGCTTAACTGGGGGGGTTAGCAAGAATTCTAGTAATGTGTGAGCCACGTTGCTAGTATTCTTTATAAGAAAAAAAAAGGAAAAAGTATTATTGTGTGTCACACATTTTACCCTTAAACTAAACTATATATGTATCAGTTGTACAGCGCCTGGGTGACAGCAATAAGTCTGCCGCCTATAAAGTACATAAATAGGACTAAGGTGTGCTAAAAGTGAATGTTCCAGGTGCCTGTCTACCCTCTCGGGGTTATAGTCGTGAGTGTAATAACATTATTATAACAGACCACATTATTGCTAGAAACCCACGATCACTAACTGCTGATAATACAGACAGTAAATTGGTATATTATTACTTATATATATTACTTGGTATATATGTAACTGCACCGATGGCGTAGCAGTTTAAGTGCTAGTTAAGTGCACTACACTACTGCGCCGAGTGTTGTGGGTTCGATCCCCGCACGGGACAACACTTTGTGTAATCCTCAAGTTGTTGTTCTGAGTCTGGGTGTTCTTTGTGTCCGCTGTTTGTATGTTTGTAAAGTTCTCCGCGATATAGGAATTAATCCTAGTGCGGAAGTTATCTTTTATAAAAAAGAAAAAAAGAAAAAAATATTATATTAAATTTATATTTCATACGCATTAAAATGAATAATTAACACGAACTTAGCTCTGCGATCAATTGTATCATGGTATGTGTGATCATCGTTGTGGCCTAAGATTGATGTTAGGACTACATACTAAGAATAATAATATTAAATCGGTGTAAGTAAATAATTAATCTTTCATTGCATACAATTGCAGACAAAATCTAATGGTTTTTACTGCGCATTGCGGGATCAGTGTTACTATGTCGTATGTCCGGTATCTTTTTTTGTGTGGGAACCCCCACGGGTCATCACCTCACCGGGGCCTTACGGTGAGATGGTATGTCGGACTCAAACCGATTAAAACCACACAGTGTTCCGACATGGAGTCTTCTGGCCGGGGCCTCTCTGTGATGGCTGGTCTACAGTTATGCATGTCGTTATTGTTATTACTTACTTATCGTCATAAGTACTTCTTAAATGTGTTCCAAAGTTTAAAAATTTAGCTTCAAGTAGGCATTTTGTCTCAGAATTTTGCACTGACTTCGAGGACTCTCTACCGCGCAGTTACAGCCAAAATCTCTGTTCCTCGCAATTAATTTATATAAAACGATAAGGTTTAAAAGCGAGGAATATGCAAGGCGCGAGCCCGATCCGCGTTACGTGATCTAGATAACAGCATAGCAGTCTTAACAAACAGGGTTGGCAATAACACACGCAACATTTAGAAAATAATTTAAGAAAGATGAGATAGAGTAGGGAAGAGAGATAGAGTAGAAGAAGGAGTCTTCTCATCGTTGATCCCTCAGTGCCTAAAGACGAAAGTCTTCAATGAGTGTGTCCTACCCGTCATGACATACGGAGCCGAAATGTGGACACTTACGGTACGGCTGGTCCACAAGCTCAAAGTTGCTCAGCGTGCTATGGAAAAGACTATGCTCGGTGTTTCTTTAAGCGATTGCACTAGGAATGAGGTGATCCAGCAGAAAACCAGAGTAATCGACATAGCCTCCGAGACTGCGTCTCGGCAAACGTAGCGTAGGACGACGGCAGGCCAGGTGGAGTGACGATTTGCGCAAGATGGCTGGCAGGAGCTGGATGCGAGAAGCCGAAAATAGATTGAAGTGGCGTGCAATGGAAGAGGCCTAATTCCAGCAGTGGACTGCGAAAAGCTGATGATGGTGATGGTGATGATGATGATGATGATGATGATGATGAGATAGAGTATCTTCGTACCTTACTCAAATCAAAGTATAAATATTTTAGATACAGCTTAACAATAAGCAATCTTTCTTCATATAAACAAATAAACTTAATCTCATATTTCTATTATATCCAATCTGATTAAATAGAAGTTCGAAGTTTTATCTTCACACATTACATTTACCTGATTCCTCGCATACGAGTATTACACTGAATGTAATTTCGGTATTAAAGATTCTATTATAAAATTCAAATTAATAATTTTATAAAATAAAAAATACTGGCAGTCTTTGGGGACTGCCGATAGAAGTCAAAACTAAGTAATGTATACTAATAACGCACGGAGGTACATATATCTATGTACATATATACACAGTATACATATAGCTCATGGGAAGCGTGCGGTGACGATGACGCGAGTTTCATTCTTTTTGTTCACCGAAAAAGTACACATACATACACAGTTTCTTCAGTGGTAGAGCCATGCTTAGGTACGAATGGGCCGGCTCGACCGGTGCGATACTACGGCCTCACAGAAAACCGGTTGTGAAGTAACGCTTGCGTTGCATTTCCCCGAATTGAGTGAGGTTTCCGGAGGCCTAATTCCCCCGCCCTACTTTTCTCTCCCCTCATCTCCTTTCCCCTTTTTTCCATCTCCTCATGCCTCCTCGGCGGGCAGCGCACTTGCGACTCTTGAGTTGCAAGTTTCCATGGACGGCGGTGTCACTTACCATCAGGTGACCCGTCTGTTCGTCTGTCCCTCTATGGTATAAAAGAAAAAGAAAAAAGTATACTTATAGGTCATGGAAAGCGTTCGGTGATTGATGATTGGTTTACCCAAAAAGTACTCAACGCGCCTAAAGAAGTTTTTACTTCAAAGAAATATGACTCCTAGTACACTTTTGATAATAAACTTAAAACTTCTTGACTTCAAGACGATTCATCACCTCATAGCTCACAAACTTTAACTAATAGTACATGACAGTTATTTTTCTATGTCGTTTTAGGTGGCAGCCCTACAACACAACGCGTTCTCCGCGAATCTTGCTCTAATAAAATATTAAACGTTCACTTAAACATCTATATTATCGCGAGTAATGACTGGCAACACCTTCTGAATACGAAGCGGATGAAGTACAGTGAGCCAATGAGAATGAAATTTAAGATAACGCTTAATGAATACCTGTTTTAAAGATATTTTGAAGTGAAGATCCTATAATATAGAGGTAGTACTTTGGCAATGGCACGAGAGTTCGATACCCGTTACATGAAAGTTTATTATTACTTAAATTGGTTGTAAACGAATAAACTGTAAAGTAATCTGTCTGGAAAATAAGGTATTTGAGTGTACACCATGAACTAGTAAGCAAAGTCTAAGACGGCCCCAAGCTGGAACCATAAAATAATTCATATACTCATGTCTATACTGCAGACGTCTTAACGTTCACTTATTGTGGTAACTAAATATGTTTTTTTAGGTACGTACCTACTTAGTCGTTTTACAGCAAAGGGCCGGGTCTAGACCACTCTTTGTGGGAGTATAACTGTCTTCACTGTATAGTTAACATAATAATGATTAGATACTTTCATATTGGTAAAGTTGGTGACCCTTGTGGTTCTCAGTAGAGTGGAATGGTGGATTTCGTAAACTAAGGGATCGGACTGTTATCTATAAGACAGTATATAAACAGTCCTATAGGGAATGGTTGACGGCGATAGGCTTGTTCTCCTTCATCTCCTGTTATGTTAGTGGGACCAAATTCAAATTGTCAAAATATGGGTGTTTTCTTCACCTCTGCCTGCCCCTAAATTAATATTTTGGTAGAGACTTTAAGTTGTGGGATCCTCTTGTTATGCTAGCCGATTTAGAGCAATAAATCAACAGCAACCTACATATACAAACTGTAAACATTCCTATACCAACACAATTGATTTATTAATATTACCTCAAAAACAGAAACGTCTCTTTTTCCCCAGTTTTATTTATCAAACAGTTTTTTCTAAAAATATTCCCGAATACACAAATTTTATTCCGTCGCACTGCTTTCAAAATCTGATACACGCCAATACCTATTGTTTATCTCTGTTAGTGAACAAACGTCCAATAACATTATTTCAGTCAATAAATCTGGTTGATACGGAATCAGATTCGCGGTGTCGGTGTTATCTGGTGAAGTTTTGTGATAAATACACGAGGAATCTGCATAACTCCCAATGTGAGTGGCGGCGGTGGGGCGCTGCTCGTGGTGTGAGAACAAAAGTTAGTGTTGGATGCGGCTTTTTGTTGTTGGCAATTGTATATTCTAAGATTTACTAAGTACTGGTGCTGTTCTACAGTGAGGACTATTGTCTGTTGCATCTCCCTACCTACCAAGGAAGTAGATAATGTAACGTAAATTTCAAAAAACTAATGTCAACGCTCTTGGAAGCGTGGCTTTAGCTGCCTTCTAATCACTGAAATTAAACCCAAAACCTTTTTTCATTAAAAAGGCAACCCTGCGAAGATGGTTTTAAACCAGGAAAGCAATTCATTAGGCACAATTCTCTTTTTAGCGTAGTAGCACACACCGGTTATTCGAGTTATTTAAGTAATATGTATATATATATATATATATATATATATGTATATATATAGGATAGAGAACACTTTATTTGTACACAACTTTTACAGGAGAAGTTTCATACAATAATTAAAAAAAAATACAATTTTGTACAAATGTCCGGCCTTATTGCTTATTGCAATCTCAGGCAACCTTCTAAGGTTCTAAGGTCATTTCTAATCAATCAAAATGATTCTCGACAGTGACAGTGGTATACATTTATAAACCTAAACTAAATATGTTATATTACTTATAAATGTTTACAGACTTATTAAATTCGTTTCAGTAGTTAGCCTCTATCGATTGCCAAACGTACAAATATTTTCACTTTACACTTACATACATTCACGCCTGTGTCCACGAATGGTAGGCAGAGATGTATTGCCATCATCCCACTTTGGTAATTAAATGGGAAATACATATTTAAAAAAAGGGGAGGATAAAAAGGCTATTGCTTAAAACGAATTGGGGAGTGTAAACAATAGCTCAAAAACAGTTCCAACTATGTAACTTGAGCCGGGAAAAAAAACATCTACTTCTAAGAGTCATCTACTTTAAGAAAACAGTAAAGCTACCGTTACCATGGGAGGGCCATGCTTACGTACAAACATGCCTGCTCGACCAGAGTACTACCAAGGCCAGAAACCCAGTAGTTAAGCGTCCTCTTTCCAATGAATTGGAGGGGTCCATGGGCAGCTGTTGCCACCTAGCATCAGATGATCTGTTAGTTCGTTTGTCCCTCTATGCTATAAAGAAACACGGCAATCTCAATTAATTGAAATTAATTGAGATTGCCGTGGTTCAACCCAATAACATATCCATATCAAGTATACTATCTCAGTATCTTCGTAGCTCCTACCGAATCCACTCGGTTGAACATAAGACATTGTGTACGGTAGCACACTTCCTGCGTTATTCTCGCTAGAACAACTGTTTGTTTGTCTGTACGTACGGAACTCATATAACATACAATATTATTATGCATATTCGCCACGATATACTGCTGGTGGAATTTATGTTCCTGTATATAATTATATGAAGATACCTACTACTTTTAAAGATCTCTAAGGCGCAGCGGTGATAGCATTCAGTAGGTTCGTGGTCACGGGTTCGATATGCCGGCAGCAGGTGCGAGAAAGGAACACCGTGGTGGTTTTAACAAGTCCGGCACACCCTCCGCTGATGCCCCGGCGGAGGATAGTCCATGAGGATATCCCTGCGTAAAAAGAAAAAAAATAAATGAAAACGATATGTTCTCGGTTCATATATTTGTGTGTATAAATCTCAATTTGAACAGATGTGGGTTTTACTGTGTATATTATTAATTATTACATAATACTCTGTGTGCGCGTGCTGCGATTAGTTTACGTTCTCGATAGAGCTGATCAGAGTATATATAGTTATTTTAACTAACAGATTACCATATAAAATATTTTCCAACCATATGTATTTATGTATTAAGTTTACAATATTAGATATACTATTAACACATATAAAATATATGATAATATATGGTTGCCAATTAGTAAGAAAACATAAAAATATACAGTATATCTAAAACAAAAATCAGACAACCATGAACTTCAAATTTCCATAAGTTGTTTTAACATTTAGGGAAAAAATTAGTATCATGTCGTTTTTATTTACTTACTTTTAATGTCACGCTTTAAAATATTAAAACTCAATCAAATAAAATAAAAAAAAAACACTATTCTTAAAACATCTTCTATTTTGAATACTATAGAAAAAACTGAATATCATAAGAAGGGTAAGATTGTGCATAAATTGAATTCAGTCGAGACCCCTCACGCCTGACCGCTGGGACTCTTTTGTTTACAATTTATTATCAGATATTTTGTTTGTGCCGATTTATAATGTTCAAATACACTATTTGTTATTATTTATTATTATATTTAAAAAGATAATTTGTGAGTCGCGGGGAACTTTACAAACATTTATACAACGGACGCAAATAACACCCACACCTGGAGCAACTAGTTCCAGACCAACATGCCATTCAAACGCTCATCAATATGTTACAATAGTAAATTGTTAGCTATCTTATTAACTTCTTTTATACTATAGTGGGACAGACGATCAGACGGGTCCCGTACATAGACACCTGCAACTCAAGAGTCGTACTCTGTTGGGCCCCCTATATAATTAAAACATAAATATATATTTTTTTGATGATTTTTTTAAACGGTTAATGCTTCACGGCTTTACTAGTTAAATCATTTAGTTTTTCACACCTTAGGATAAAGGAAGGTCAAAGCGTGCCTTCATACTCAAAAAATATTCTGGTTCCTGGGTGATAACTTAATTGGTAAAGGAAAATCTAAGAAAATCAAAGAGCTGTTTGATTTTCTTGGAATATATAGAATACATAGAATATAATTTAAAACATAGATTTAATAAACATGACGAGAACCCAAACTGCTAACATAATGAACTATAAAATTAAACATCGTCAATATCAGTAATTATAAAATATTTTATTATTTATTTTACTAGCGATATATGTACATATAAACGTTAATATATTTGGCACTCGATAAAAATAAACCTTCAACATTTTATCTAGCAGGGTCATCAGCTAGCGGCCTATTCAATATGGCGGCCCGGACTCAATATGTACATTACATATTTTACTACAGACCTCCACCTATTTTTTATCATGCTTACCACTGCTTCTTAGAATTATTAAACTGGATATGGTAAGATTGCAATCTAATTTCATTTAAAAAATGTTATGTTGTACCGTAAAGTTTTTTCATACAGAGATACTGGAGGGAGAAAATGTGAGAGTATCTCTCTCACATTTTCTCCCTCCAGTATCTCTGTATGAAAAATCCTTAGAAACGACAATAGTTGCCATGTTTGGAGTTTGATGAATTCCTACTTGATGAAAAGCTTTTATGAAGTTTCAAAAATGCAATACGCATTTCCAGATGATAAAAATTCTAAAATGTTAGGTTTTCACTTGGACTACTGAGTGAGATAGTTAACGCATGTACAAATGACAATTTAACACTTCTAGTCGAAATTTGCTCATCATCTCCTGATGAAAAATTCGGCCTGGTAGAAATAATTGTAGTATCTATTTAGATATATCTGTACTGGTCTGCCGAAGGAGCGATAGTTCAAACAAAATAATTTACTTTAAAAAAGTAGACAACTGACTTCAATGCGTCTATCATAAAATTTAAGACTAATATGTTTTTCTTATGGATGCCATTGTCACAACTGGACCAAACTCTCATCTAACTACCCTTGAAGCACATACTTTCCAATAAAAAAAGAATCATCGAAATCTGTTGACGTGATATTGAGTTATTCGTCCATTTGTCGCGCACATGCTTAATGCAAATTTAAGACTTATGGTGCATCCATGAGAAAACCATAAATGGTCATAAATGGTTTTCTCATGGATGCTATTATCAGAACTGGATAAAATATAAATGGGACCCAACGGGAAGCTACTGTCAATTAAAAAAAAAATATTCGAAATCGGTTCACTCACACACACAGTTGAAAGTACTGAGGTAACAGACATAAAAAAAATACAGTCGTATTGAACCTCCTCCTTTTTGAAGTCGGTTGATAATAATGAAGACCAAGTAATTACCGAAACTCGCACTTCAGGAGGCATTGGTAAGCTTCCATCAACAAACTCGTGACCACGGCTGAAGCGATTCTATCGAAACGTTTAAACGTCTGTAAACTCCCAAGTATTTATCAAACGTGTAAGTCTCTACTCATCTGTAAGTTAGTAGAGATATCACTTAAAACAAAATTAAATTATTTAAAAAAAAATATTTCGAGAGCCTTTCCACATCTTAGAGTATCTGCGGAATGTTTCAAACTTACCGTTGCGCCCGGAGCGGTAAGGTAATAGGAAGGCGGGGCCGGGGCGTAAAACTATATACCGACATCTCATTCCAGCTAGGATATGATAATAACATATTTTAGGCTGGGGGAACCAACCTGGGAAACGGATACTTATGAAGAAAAGTGACTGAAATACAATGCAAAATTAAAGTTTAAATGTATGTTTATGTACTTTTACTCCGGCCCACCGCCTGCAACTTAATAAGGCGCAGGTTCGGCCGCACATGGAATACAGTTCTCATCTCTATGCAGGTGCACCCCAGTACCAACTTCTCCCTCTTGACCGCATTCAACGGAGAGCGACTCGCATCATCGACTACCAAGATATTTGTGATTGACTTGACACCTTGGCGTTACGTAGAGATGTAGCTTCACTCTGCATCCTCTATCGCTTGTATCATGGGGAGTGTTCAGAGGAATTGTTCGGACTTATACCGGCTGCTGGTTTCCGCCATCGTCCTACGCGACAAAATATCCATCCCCATCACCTGGACGATTGGCACTCCACCACTGTGCGCTTCTCCAGAAGCTTTTTGCCTCGCACAAACAGCTTATGGAACAAATTGTCGCCTGCCGTATTTTCGAATCGACCTTCAAACCTTCAAGAAAAAAGCGTACTCCTACCTAAAAAGCCGGCAACGCACTTGTCACTCTTGAGTTGCGGGTGTCCATGGACGGCGGTAGTCACTTACCATCAGGTGACCCGTCTGCTCGTTTGCCCCCTATCGCATAAAAAAAAAAACTTTTAAAATATAATTGTGTACATAACATCTTGAAAATACATCATCAATAATTTAAGCTAATAGAAGGGATCGACAGCTACATTTATAAAAAGTATTCAGTTTTAGGAGAATCCAAAATTGATAATTCGCTAGAGGAGAATAATAAAACATAAAATATATTTACGTCATAGCTACTAATAAAGACTGCGTTCATCGAAGTCTTTATTAGTTAGATTTATTTACTTTCTTTTTAATTTTGTACGAGGATGAACGAACATACGGGTTACCTAATGGTAAGTGACAACCGCTGTCCATGGACATCATCTGCAACTCGAGTGTCGTAAGTGCACTGTCGGCCTTTGAGGGTGATGAGGGATGAGGGTATTCGGGGAGGGGAAAGAGAGGGGGATAAGAAGATGAAAAGGGCGCGGGGGCAGGGGTAAGGGAGAGGGGGAGTTTGGCCTCCGGAAACCTCACTTATTTCGGAGAAATGCAAAGCAAGTTTTATTTCACAACCGGTTTTCTGTGAGGGCGTGGTATCGCACTTATTCGTGCCTACTTTCGACATATTCGTGCCTAAGCATGGCTCTACAACGTAAAAATATCTAGTGTTAAAGCCCTCTTTGTCTTTCGTATATAAATATCCAATATTTTGTAACATCCACACAAACTTACATTCAAATTCCAACCACAATTTCAAATAAAATTAGAAACTAAAACCTATAAAACTATACTGATATTCTCGTCAAGTCGCATTCATCACATAAACAAGTTGATATTCGCGTATTTACATACGGGGCGCGGAACTGCAAGGGGAGGCGTCCGGAAGCCGTTCGGCAAGCGCTTTATGAATGTGTACGGGAATTATGGGGTACAGGTAGGTATTGAAGGTACTTTTGAGTTATAGCATGACTTACACGACTAGCTATACTTTGGAGCCTCTGTAGCTTGTTACTATACTACTAATACTGTTTGTCTCTCCAAACGTAGCGAAGTACGCCCACAGGGCAGGTGGAGTGACGATTTGTATGGATCTGGATCGGCTCCATACAAATCGTCACTCCACCTGGCCTGTAGGCGTACTTCGGCTGCGAGAAGCCGAAAATAGATCGAAATGGTGTGCAATGTGAGAAGCCTATCTGCAACAGTGGACTACGATAGGCTGATGATGATGATGATGATGATGATGAATGTTGTTTGCACTGTGCCCCCGCCTCTCTTCCCGGTGGTGTCGTAAAATTGAACTAGTGGATAGGACTGTGTCTATCAGATAGTATATTTACAGTATTACTTTGCCCGGTTGAGGCCAATAGGCTTGCTCGTATTACGTTAGTGGGACCAAATTATAATTGCCAAAATGTAATGGCACTCCTCTGTTACCTACATCACGGAGAGTGTTCTGACGAGCTCTTCCAATTGTTCCCACCTTCTCCCTTCCTCCACACAACTACACGTGCTGGCCTGAGGAGTCACCGCTTGAAAGTCGAAAATATACGATTCCGAATCAAAAAAAAATAATTAATAAATTCACTACCAGCGCAAGTTTTTCCTTCCCACTTTGATCCCGGGTCTTTTAAGCGGAGCGTGAAAAGGCATCTCACCAGGCCGCCATAGTGTTGGTCACCATGCTGCATTGACTAGACATCTAATGAGGATGGTGACCACCACTCTTGGACTCCACTTATTGCTTTACATCAGGCAAAGTAGAGTCACTATGGTAGGCTTATAAATAAATAAAAAATATTGAAACTCGCTAGCCGCTAAATATTGCAATGTTTTGTCAAAATATTAAAGATCTCTCCAACTGTTTCCTGTCTCAGGCACTCACTCACTATTTTAAAGTGATTTTAGAAACTGTTGTCCCCAGTATTATTTAATTACAGTAATGGACAGAAAAAGAATGATCTAATTTGGTGCAGTCATTTAGAAGCTATCCGCTATGTTCATACGTACATTGCGGCGAATGATTTTTATTGATATGGAAGATGCAAACAACTGTATGTTTGTTACTGTTTCATTCTGATCCCCCTTATAAGAACAGATGTTGTCAGGAGAACGGAGAAGAACATAAGGACTCTTCATCCTAACAAATGCCTTCAATGCCACAGACAAGACTTGTATTTATTTAAATATACGGTTTTACTCACGTGTGTATTTCGGGGATGCCCGACTAGTTTCCGTCTCGACAGGGGACCTGTCTCACGGAGTAATTCGTCGCGGCGCTTGAATAAAACAGTATATTTAAATAAATATGATTGTAACTCAGAAAAGTTTTTATTGTAATAAAGACTCAGTTGTGTACACTGCCTACTGTGGCTACCTTCACATACAGCAGAAACATTCATCAACGCTATCTAGCGAAGACGACTATTTTTTAATTTAATATAACAAATATTCATTATGTTCTATATATACATATAAGAAGTGTGGATCTCGGTGGAGTTGAACAGGCGATTGAACTAGGATTGAACTAGATTGTACTGTTATCTACTACACTGTTACGTACATGGGACTAAATTATGTTTGTCAAAGTGTGTACTTTGATAAATCTCCGCCTCCTCATTTAATGTTGAAAGTATTTTTAAGTTTAATTTGAAATGCTACGTAGTAATAATTTTTACAACTTTATTCAGGAAACAGAGAAACAGAATTAACTACTTCTATCACACAAAATAACTTCGTTAACGTGCTACCGCTGCCTTGTATGCTTATCATCAGACCGCTAATATTCAGAAGTTACACTATTGACAAAGCTTTATAGAAGATTTCAAGACCTGTACTTGTTTGTTATCTAATTTGTATAAAAAAATAACGAGCTGGAAGGATACTAGCCTCTTTTTATGAAATTCTAGAGGCCACTCCAAATTTTTACAACGCTACTCCTAAGTCTACAAAATTTACTTGAAGTACTAGAAAGTTACAAAAATTTACATTGACCAAAAGACCAAATCAAAATATGATATGAAATGAGGTAAAAGCATCTTATCAGATTCAGTTTTGTTTACGTGCAGAGATGGATAACAAAATCGAATTGGTCCACCTTCGAATCCTTTACCTACTAACCATTTTACACACTTAATCCTACATCAAAGTGAAGTTAAATATTATCTTTATTGTTTAAACATCACATTAAAAATATAAATACATATGTAACGACAACAAGATACAAAATATGCTATAGCACAACCTATTTAGTAACTACTTGATGCAGCATCGCGCTATAAAGGCTATCTTGATGTGTAACGTTTAGATAGATAATCTAATTTCAAGGCTACGCTTCATTAGCCTCGCCGGAGGGTATATTAACATTCATATAGGTACAAAGCATTCTTTGACGAATGCATAACTATCGCAAGAGATCCTAGTCATAACAATAAATAAATGACAGGAAATAATATGTATACATACATAAATTTAGTCCTGTATTCCCAAAGGGGAAGGCTGAGGAATATTAAAAGCTTACATTTTGCCGACTGTAATTAAGTGCCCTCCACACAATACCAGGCAAGTGTCATTTGTATAAATAGGAAATATATCGAAAGGGAAAGGGTTGATAAGTGGTAAGGAATGTTGCTTTTAGGGACGGAATTAGAAGTGTAAGCAAAAGTGCGAGCTGGTCCCATATACGATCGCGTTTGTCTATGTCGGGAGTCCAAGCCCTCTAAACCAAATATTGTACAATATTATTTACCGATGAATACCGAATAACGAAACGGAATTGTCACTAGTTTTATTTCTAGAAAAATATAAATTTAGTTAACAAAAAAATAACAAACAAATACGTCTATGAGTAATATTTTTCCTCCATTTGTGATCCAATTACTTAGGTGTGTGAAATGGGTCGTTAAGTATCGGACAGGCCGTTCTTATGTATTCATATCTGTTAGCATACGGGCAGAAATTCGCGTTCGATAGTACTCGCATATTGTTGCCAAACGATACCACGATGTAAGAAATATTTTTTGACGCAATTTTGATATATAATAAGATAAACGAACAGACGGGTCACCTCATGGTAAGTGACAACCACCGTCCATTAACATCCACAACTCAAGAGTCACAAGTGCTCCCGCTTTAGAGTGTGATGAGGGATGGGGGAGATATTATTTCAAATATGCTTTTCTTGTTTACTAGCAGGTACGTTCCTGTTTAGAAGAACGGAGGAAAAGGATGAAAGAAGAAAGATGTCGTTTAAATGGAGCAGTTCTAAACTTTCTTATCGGACTACCTAGCTATCAGATAAATGGTGCAAAATTATTATGAAATCGACTAGCTCTTAAAGTATTCTTTCAAAATATTCATGAAGTCAACTGAGTCTCGGTGAAAAAGCTAATAAGTACATATATTTTAAGAAAGGTATGTTCTAACTGCGTGAAGAAACTTTTTTGAGTGCAGACTTCAAACAAAAAAACATAGTTACTTTTTGCTTCTTGTCTTCATATTTATGTCTTGGTTTTAAAAACTGTGTTTGAACAATAACATCAGATTCAGATCTTAAAAAATATTCTTTAATGACCATTTAAATACCTCAGACTGACAAAGAACGTGTTACTGAAAGAAGAAATACATTTATGTTAATGTTTTAAATAGCAGTAATGAACAATTGTACGTGAATACGTGAGCATGATAGACATGGTGTAAAAACTCCATTTAATGTATTATTATGCATGTAATTTAATATAAAAAATCTATGGACCCCCGGTTGGAACGAAGTCCCGATCGGAGCAAAAAGTGTCGGTACGAGTCTTATTACACCCTTTTCGCGACTTTTAACGCGCGATAAGGAACTTCGTTCCCAAAATGACTAAAGAGTTGCTTAATAACACCAAATTCTAAGACTAAAATAGATAAATCACACAATGGTTTGGTTCAGGGGAATATACGCTCCTATTGAATTTTACTCCGCAATGCAAATTTTTTGCGGATTTTTGCGGAGTATAGCTGATGTGAAATTGAGTGACAGAGTAGGAATAGTGTGATAAGGAATCAGTGTAGTGTGAAAGAGGATGTAGTGACTAAAATAGAAAAAAGTATGCTGTACTGGTACGGTTATATCGAAAGGATGAACGAAAGAAGGTTGACAAAAGGTATTTATATGGCAGAGGTAAATGGGGTTGTCGGAAGAGGAAGACCTAGGCGAATGTTCTTGGACCAAGTCCAAGAAAATCTAAGAAAAGGCAAGGTCAAAAGTACCTTTTACCGACGAGCCTGTATGCGGAACGGAATGAAAGTTGAAGAAGCGAGAAAGGTATGTCAGAATCGTAGCAAATCAAAGGAAGTGGTCTCTGCCTACCCCTATAGGAAAGAGGCGTCATATTATGTATGTATATATGTATGTATGTATGTATGTATGTATTGAATTTTAATTTCCCGTTTTCTAGCTACTAGCCGGTAGCTGACGCTGTTGGAATATATTTTATAAGCTGCCCTTAATAATCGTTACCTAGAAACGTTCTCAACTCCAATATCATTTAAACCCTATTTAATCTAAAGATGGTGACGGTGAAACAAAGGACACAAAGAACACCCAGACTGGGGACAACTGTTTATGGAACACATTAATTTTTGTTCCGTGTGGGAATCGTACCTACAACCTCCGGTTTAGCAGTCAGGGTACAGGGTACCACTAGACCAATCCATTCAGGTGTTCCGGTGGCATTAAGTAGCAAATGACCAATATAACTGTCGAATTTATATGTATTAAGTTGGCAACTAATAAACCCGCCACTTTTTCAATCAGTTTCTAAAACGATATAGAACTATCTCGAATTTCTTGGAGTAGTATATAAATAAAGCAAGAGTTGTATGTCAGATCAGTTTACAACTGGAGCTCGAATAGTAAAACTACAGTAAATTATGGATATTTCTCGTAGAAAACTTCGGCTGCTTTTACTTCACGAATTTCGTTTAGGTCGAAAAGCGACTGAAGCCGTGCGCTACATATGTATGTGCAACGATGGGCGAAGGCGTGCTCTCTAACGATACAACCAAACATTGGTTCAGAAGATTTAAGGATGGAAATTATGACCTATCTGGTGAACCTCATCCAGGACGACGTCCTACAATAGATGTAGATGAGTTAAAAAGACTCATAGAAATGGATCCCAGTTTCACTTCACGTTGTCTGGTAGAGTAGCTTCAGTGTTCTCATACTGCAGTAAAAAAACAACTCCACGCTTTAGATAAGATCTGGAAATATTTAGTTTGGTTGCCATATGAGTTGACGCCATTTTAACTTTAGAAGAGAGCTAACGTGTGCATGGATCTACTTAGTTATCATCGTACCAATGAGTGGCTGAGGGATGTAATTATGGGGGATGAAAATTGGGTTATGTACATAAATTATTCGCGTAAGCGCCAGTTGCTTAGAACTGTAGGAGCAGGAGTACCGACGCCAAAATATGACACAAGTAAAAAGTTCTTTTAAGTGTGTGGTGGGGAATAGACGGAATTATATACTGGGAGCTGTTACCACCTAACACTAAAATCACGGTCAATATTTATAGTGACCAACTGGATAAAGTAGCAGCGAGATTACCGAAAAATCAAAATAAAGTATAGTTTTTGCACGATATTCGACCACATGTAGCAAAAACGACTCGTGAAAAATTACTTTCGCCTGGCTGGGCTGTTCTTCCTCACCCACCGTACTCTCCAGACATTATGCCCTCAGATTATCATATATTTCGTTCTCTAGCCCACTACTAAGCAGATAAAAATTTTAAAAATGAAGACCAGCTTAAAAGTGTCCTTACCACCTTTTTTGATCAAAAGCCTAAAAACTTTTACGAGAAAGGCATTATGTCTCTACCAGCGCGTTGGCGACAGGTTATAGAAAACGACGGTGCTTATATAGTTGAGAAATAATTTCATTTTGTATACTTAAAAAAATAAATAAATTTGTGTACAAATATGGCGGGTTTATTATTTGCCAACATAATATTATAATATTAGTAATGTTTAGAATTGCTCTCAGATTTAAAAACTTTTACAAAAAAAAACTGTCACCTCGAATTCAACGTAAATCGTTGGAACGAATCGTCGCCTATTTTATAGCGAGAACTCTTAAAGTTATTGCTCATGTTTCAACAGGATGGCTGGAAACTGTTCCGTATTAGGTGCTGGCGACTGCTGTATAATTTACACGTTTATTGTGTGATTTAGATGTGATCGTACAAGATTGTTGTGCTATAACTATTTTATGGAGTACACTAAGTTTTTGAGGCAGTTGAGTAAATAACAATAATACTAATAACTTCGGACATCTCACACACTGCCGTCTGATCAATAACTAGAGTAAAACTGACGGACATGTTAATGAACTGAATAATTTAATACTTAGTTATTTAAGACAACTTAAGAGGATAATATTTGTTACATACTTCTTTGTCTAGTCTGTGATCATCTATTTATACTACTATACTCTTTGCCTGTCATTGCTGACACACGCTCTCCTACCATGCCCGTTGCAGCAGACCCTCCGGTGTAATAGATTTTAATAAATAAATACACATGAAGTCTTAAGTATTTCTTTTACTACAACTAACACCTCTACAATATTGAAAAATTAAAAAAACATACATAAAACGTATTTTTTTTATCTTATTTCGTTTTGCTCTTTAAACAAGAAAAGTGTTCTGCAAAATCACTTAATGGCAAACATAACCGTTTGCCATTAAGTAATTTTGCAGAAATCAGAATAGTGGTTGTTAAAACTGCAATTTTGTGACTCAGAGTCAGAGTCAGAGAGTCAGAAAAAGTGGATGTAGTCATGCTGCGCATGAGAACAGACTGACGGTTACAGCGGGAGCCGGACCCATTTGACGATAGTTATAAGCATACATTGAATCTATAGACATTTGTCTCCCATGAGCTTGAAAACTAGTCCTCAACTTTCAAAGCAAAGTTTTCATATGTAACCGTTTCTATATATCAAAATGTTTTCCAAAACAATATTTCTGTCAACTAAACAGATAATCCGCTTCACTTGGCCATATTATATACGATGTTAATATTTTAAAGTGTCGTGTCGTGTTGTCTCTGGTCGACACAGGCCGCATATTTCATCTAGTCGACGCGTCGCCACTTTGCCGGACTATTCAGATCGGAATGTACTAATTTAATATCAAGATAAAATAAAAATTAAACAAATGCAATTAAAAAAAAATACTAGAATACTACTTTTATGTGTGTAATTACGTTTTTTTTTTAAATATCAAGACAGGCTCTCAACTAGTTTGTATAAAATTACATATTACATGTAATTTTATACAAACTAGTTAAAGGGGAAAGTTGATGAAGAATATAGTAACATATATATGTATGTATATATATATAAATAAGCGAAGAGGAAGAACCAACGGAAGAAGGTAAAATATTGTATACCTATTTTAATTTTATATTATTTTTATAATTTTATATAAGTAGAGGTTCAGAAACATATTTTAATATCCAACATACATGTGTTACAACTTCAAGAAATACGTTTAATTTATACTACCTATATCGCCATACGACAGAAATTCATACCTTGACAGTTTAAGTTATATCAGTAAAGTAAAAAAAAAAAACCACGCAATAACTAGTAAGAATAAATAGCCGTACAAAAATTAAAGCATTAAATGTTAGTTTCTTGTTACTTGCTTACATAGTATATTATAGAACCATTATAAAAGCAATATTTTTTGCTAGGTTCTTGAAAAAACTTAACAATGTATTTTTTTTATGCAATTACGGGCAAACGAGCAGACGGGTCACTTGATGGTATGGACACCTGCAACTCAAGAGACCCAAGTGCGTTGCCGGAATTTTAGGCAGGAGTATGTTCTTTTCTTCAGGGTTTGAAGGTGGTATCGGTCCCGAAATACGGCAGGCGGCAATTGGTTCCACAGGCTGGTTGTGCAAGGCAAAAAGCTAACTAATTTTCACTAACATTTTAAGCTACATATATTCTTTCAATTACTACAGTGATTAAGCCTCCTCTCATTTCAGTTTATATAAATCGAAGCGATATCGAAACGAGATTATACAACTATTTCAGAATATTCCCGTCGGTCCGTCCGGCAGTTACCATCATTTTGATTGAAATTTACTGCATCATTGTGGGGCAGAGGGCGTCGCAATAACGTTACTGCAATAAGCTACTTTGGTGATTAAATGGCGTGTATTGTATACAAGGTATTGTTTTATGTTTAGTTACATACATTTGAATTTACTTTGAATTGTTAAGTGTTTCGTGAATTTAATTGAATCTTTGTTAATATTTGTTATGGTATATGATACTATTCAAAGTGGCTTTACTATTTTAAAATACTGCTGTACTTTTCTTCTTATTAACCCCAACGAAAAAGGGGAGGGTGTTTGTGTCATCGTAGCTTCTTAAAGAATTAGCATATTTTGATGCGGTTTCTTAGCTATAATTTATGAAGATCACGGACCATACTGGTTCGATTCCCACACGAGACAAAAAAATCGTGTGATCTACAAATAATTGTGTCGAGTTTAGGTGTTCGTTGTGTCTATTGTTTGTATGATTGTCAAGCCCCTTGCGACACAGGAATAATACCTAACGCGGAAGATGTATTAAAAAAAATGGCTTGCCCTGATGACATAAGTAAGACTGAACTGTGGTTCGCAAAAAGTAGGAGTTTAAGATGTGTGAGTTTGTGTTAAAACGTAGGTGTAAAATGCATGTTTTAAAAAAAAACAACTGAACAGATACGTAACAATGCAAGTTTTGGCAAACGTCCACAATACGTGTATCTCAAGTGCGGAAATATTAAAAAGTGCGGGCTACCCGACAAATATAATTAAATTGGACAACGGTACGTAGTGGACCTGTCACTTGCGACAGGGGCGACGAATTAAGAAGGTTTGGATATGACAAGTACCACCCATTTTTTTTACTTACACTAGAAAATAAGGTATGTTGATGCTACTACATAATATATATCATATTTCATGATTTTTTTAAGAACCTAGTTTCAAACAGGTATGCAGAATATTTCCTTGCATAAATTCTAATCAGTCATTTATAAATTCCTGAGTCCACATACTCATACTTATGACTTGCCTGTAATCTTGAGTACATGAGCAGGATGTTGGGAGTGAAAAGAGGCTTCGGAGACCGATGAACATCATTTCCTGTATTTGTACTTTCATATTAAAGTTAACCAAACCTTCAAAGGTAAAACGACCGAACCGATACGACCTTCAAACCTTCAAGAAAAGAGCGTACTCCTACCTAAAAGGCCGGTAACGCACTTGTGACTCTTGTCAAATACGGGCGTATTTAAGGGGAGGAACAAGTAGGGCGGGGAAAGAGGGGAGACTTGTTGGGCCTCCAGTAACCTCACGCACTCGGTAAAACACACTGGCATTATTTAACAACCCGGTAGCAGTAAGGCCGATGTAATAACTGCTCTGGTCAAGCCAGCCCATAGGAGCCTAAGTATGGCTCTCCCACAAATCATACACTTACTTTCGTAACTTAATGTAACCATTTAGTAGATTGCAGTGCTAAGTCACATATGCGACGTACGACACAAAGTTGTCGTCACAATATGAACGCCACTAATAGTATCACAGATACATGACGGATCATGTTTGGTAGAAATATTGGCACCGTCTTCTTGTAGGTATTTTTTCATTTAGGGTGTGCTTTATAAAGGCATAAGATTTTTCTTTGGTATTGTTATTATTAGCTGTTGCTCGCGCTGTAAGTGAAATTTTGAATTGTACATTTTCCGAGATTCGGCGTCCTTTGCGCGATACAGGCATGAAAATATGTTAGTATGATTTTATTCGGGTTTTAGTTGAAGAAAATCTTTAGATGGCGCTGATCAGACTTCTATATCTGTTATTTAAGCATTTAGAGGATATGGTCGTGTTGCACTTATTGGTAATATTATATGGCTTTTAATTGAGCCGTAATAGAAAGTACTCTGTTATTTTGAACCGTAGCTTATGTAGGTTTTGAAAATAGTCTTGGGAATAGTCAGTCACCGCCGGGAGCGCTCAATATGAACTAGTTCGCTATTTTAGAGATGACTGAAAAACAAGTATAGATTTATTCGATGTCTGTTTATTTTTATTTAAGAAGCACAAAGTGTCACAACACAAGATTACATTTCTATTTAAGGAACATAAAATCAGTTCAAGAAATAAAAATTAAATTATATACATATATTAGAATATTATAATTTACTTGTTACTGGGATAGGGCAGGTCTATATTACTAGTCAGTGTTGTGAACTAATAAAATGTTAACCACAGAGTATAAATTATTTACTCTTATAAAAAACTCTGGTGAGAGCTAAAATAAGTCAGTCGGTTAGCAATACAGCACTACTCTATATTAGAGCGGACGTTAGAAAAATAAATATATGACTGAGAGCGAAATAATCTGTGAACTAGTTCGCATACTTCAGCTAAAGGAGCGATTCGTACTCTTACAACCTAGGTAGTTCGCGAACTACCGAAGACTAGTAGCAAAGACATCCAAGTTGACTGATATTCGGCATGCGTGCTGTTCCAGGCTATAATCTATCTCCGCGCTAAATTATGTCAAGATCCGTCCAGCCTCGGAATCACTCTGTGACTGAGTAACAAAATCTGGTCAATAAAAATGTTTTTTGGCCAAGGGGCTGCCACGCCATGTCTTAGATGTATAGACATTTTTAAAAACAAACAGTAACAGATATCAGAAACACATTTTACCAACAAAAAATCACTGAATATACTGAACTACTCATTCTACCAAACAATGTATCCGGATGGAACTGCCCACGCAGTTCCATCCGGATATATATATAGTATATATGAAGGTATACAAAAAGACAGAATGTACAGAATATCTATATATTGTTATATTTATTAATTAACTCTACGTTTTTTACCAACGTATCTCTGAATCATTTGATCCATCTTAAGGTTGCATGGAAGAGATTGCGTTTAGCAATAAGGCCGCACTTTGTACATTATGTGTAAACTTATATGTATCTATTTAGTTCAGAAGAGAAATATATGAGAACATATGATTTACAGGTTGCCTAACCCATTATTTCTTATATACAAGTATTTACTGAAGTCTATGTCCATCCAAAGGTTGCCAGTAAGAAATTACTTTTAGCGATAAGGCCGTCCATTGTGTTTTTGTGTAATTTTTTGTAATATAATGGTAATTTGTGTACAATAAAATTTATTCCAATAATTAATGTATACAGCGGTCACTATGGTACAAAATAGTAATGCTCTCGGCCAATCTGCGCTAGCGGAGTAATGAATTGGCTATGTTATGATTGATGCGTACTCGTGCCATTCGCTAATGGCTGGTGTTCGCACTGAGATAGAAACACGCTGCGTTTCATAGGTACATAATTTGGAAAAGTTTATATAATTTTATTTGTTTTTAAACTTAGCATAGTAAGAAATATGAACTCAGATATTATAAGTGGGGTTTACAGATTTTTTTAATTAAAAAACTATTTGTTACTCTTTAGCGAGGTTTGTGATTAAACTGTTGTTTGAATATAATTTATTACATACATACAAATTTAATGAAACTAACCAAACCAGGATTTTTGCGTATGTAAACAGTTGGTGTTCATATAAAAAAAGCTTTTATTCTCAGTTCCCGTAGATTTTATTTTAAACACAACTTCCGCATGAGAAATAATTCCTGTGTCGTAGTCGGCGTTACAAACATTTAATCAAGAGACATAAATAACACCCGGACTTACGGCAACTATTTGTGAATCACATAAATTTTTATCCCGTGTGGGAATTGAACCCACTATCTATGGTTCAGCAGTCAGGGTCACTAACCACTAACCACTACTAATAAATATTATTATACATAAAGTATACCTACTTCAACGAAATTGATTGTGAATCTAACATAGATTGAAGACATCAGAAATGGAGGGCCATTTGTTGTAAGTTGTCAAAGAGTACCATTATCAATTCGATGATCTTTTCAGTTCCTAATATGCTATACACTAAAACCTTCCTTATAATATACATATGCATTAAAATTTATTCATATCGGATCTCTAGCTTTTGTGCAAATTGTGAACATACATACATACATACGAGCCGAATGCAGACTAGATAGTAATCCTGGATACCTTTTATAAGTGAACGGGTATTTTATCCAAATACTTGCAAAGAATTATGATAAAATACCCACATTAAACTACAACAATTATGTAAGTTCAAGTACATATAATTAGGTAAAACTATTATTAGGTTAGTGCGTAAACGTGAGGGGTATCAGACGCATTTCATTACATAACGAAGTATGATTCACTGCTGGCCACTGATACAGACAAGACGTTTAGTTTTCACACACGGCGAAAAATTCATCATGCTTGTTATAAGGTCATTAGTAAGTAGTTAGGTATTTTTTTTGGTATACGGGGTCAAACGGGTTGGTAAATGACTTCCACCGCGCATGAACACTTACAACTCAAGAGTCACCATAGTGCTGTCCGCCTTTTAGGGTAGGGGAAAGATGGCATGAAAAAAGAAGGAGGGCAATGAGGGAATTAAAAGGGGATTAGGCCTCCGGTAACCACACTCGGTCACACAATATAAGTATCTAGATTACTATTATTATCTAGCATAAGCTAAACTATCGAGTGGTTAGATTTTAAATATAATATTACTTAATTTAAAAAAAAAATATTAGTATGGATGTCTAATGCAGCCTTTCTCAACCTCGGGTCGCGGGAATTTTGGCAGCGACTCACTCGTTGTTCTTGCATGTTTGTTAATGAGTGCACGCTCTTTTGTCACACCACTTTTAACGAATTTAGGATTTAGTGAAATAAAATATCACTATTGTCCTGCATCCATAATGCGTGGTTTGTATGCAACTTCCTTCAAATGAATCGCTTAAACTCAACAAATTAAAGAGTCCATCCGAAATACGTAAATTAAACGCTTGCCGCATGCTTTCTAAAAGAAAGAATAAGAAACCCAAGCAAGACGTATGAAAACTTATGCAAAATCAATTTCGGCAACAGTTTCGCTAGAAAAAAACTACCTATGCCTCTTTTCAGGTACCTTAAAAAGTTGCTTAATTTTTAAAAAGCTCCTAGTATTGCTGAGAAGTTAATTAAACCAGCTGCTATAGCCCTGGCGCGAACTGTCTGTGCTGATTAAATAGCTGAGAAATTGAAAATGGTGCCCATTGCGAACGATACCGTAAAAAAGAAAATAGATTTAATGTCATTACATATTTTAGAACAGTTAATAACAGATCTCAAAACAGCAATAGACTTTTGTATTTAAATCGAATCAGCTGTTAGTCTATGTAAAATACAGAACTCCTCAAAATTTTAATGAAGAATTTCTTTTTTGTGAAAAGCTCTTTGACATCTTTTTGACGTGATTCAAATTGTAAACTTCATAAAGAGACACGCTTTGAACTCCCGGATATTTAGATTATTGTACAATTCAGATATCCGGTGGTTATCCTGCGAAAGGATTTTAACCCGAGTTCTTTCTCTTAAAACAGAAATAGAAATATCGCTGACGACAAGTGGATTGCCAAATTGGTATATTTTTTTGGTTTATTTCTACTACGTAAATCAGTCAACTGATACAGAAATGTAAGGTCACAATCGCATCGTAGTAGACTTATATGAACAAAAAAATATGGGCAGTCCTATGGGACTTGTAAATTGTATCGTCGAGCTATTAGATTAAACACAGTGTACATATAGCTCATGGGAAGCGCGCGGTGACTATGACGCGAGACTCATGCTTTTTGTTCACACAAAAAGTACACATACATATATACACCGTATACATATAGCTCATGAAAGCATTCGGTGACGATGACGCAAGTTCTATGATTTTAGTTCACCCAAAAAGTGCTCAACCCGCCTAAAGAAGTTTTCAAGTCAAAAATTACTTTTTTTTAATAAAACAAAACTTAGTCAAGAAAAAATAGCAAATCGTCAATTAGCAGCGTTTGCCACGTTAAACATGTTATAGGAGATCTTAATGACAACCATATTTTTCTAGAGACCGTGCCGACTTTTTTAGAATATTCGAAACATCTTGAAGGTGAAATGGCCAGATGTATTCCCCAAAATGTCCTTATCGAGAAATACAATTGGGTAAGAAATCCGTTTGAAGTAGATGTAATTTTAATAGAAAGATTTGTCATTTGCTGTTCTAAAAAAAGTTTATAAATAGACTGGACCCTCAGCATCAGACATCAGAGTAGTCACTAATTACAATTAGTGATGATGACCCTCATCTATATATATTTTTTAATATTTTATGTGAAAATGTTTTTCCATTATGAACGCTGATATTGCCGATTTACGCTTGTTTACTTTGATTTGAATAAAGAAAATATTAATAACGATTTTTTTAAATATTTTATATCATAATGAAATCAATTTGAGAAAACCATAGACTTTTAGTAAATACTATTATTTTATTATCACTGAAAGATAAATTAAAAGTCAGGGTCGCGGGCTTCAAATATATTCATATTTTAAGTCGCCAGCCAAAAAGGTTAAGAACCGCTGGTCTAGTGGTTAGTGACCTTGACTGGCGAGCCAGAGGTTGTGATTTCGATTCCAACGAGAGTCAAAAATTTGTGTGGTCCACAACAAAATAGTTGTGCCTACTCTGGGTTGGCGCAAAACCATGCACTCATCCTTACCCCCGCTCTCCGCCGGGCAATCCTCTGCACCACAGCGCGCTACACACGAGACGAGGGACCTCGCGCCGCTCTTCATAAATAAATATTTCATCTACTATCGGCTGGACCGCAATCGAAGCCTCTCGAAAGACTGTCCTCTTGTTTTTATTTAACTATTAGTTACCTAATCTGTAATAACTTTCTCTTTAAATTAAAACTGTGAAATTTTGTGACTGGTGTTTGTAAAGTATCTCTGTTAATCTGTTTACCTACCTGACCAAATTTCTAGAACAAGGCAATACTACCACTTACAGCGTAAATTTGTAAAGTCCTTCGCCACACAGAAATCATTCCTAGTGCGGGATTTATCTTATTAGAAAAGAAAGAAATAACACTTATTATTCAAAAATTATAGCTGTATGCACTTCACTATGTATAAACTTGTTCCAAATATCACATCCCCAAATAGCCTACAATGAATTTTGAATACAATGAAATCAGTATATAACTGATTCGAAAAATAATGTAACGAATCCATACTTGTAATGTCTCTAATCGTACGTTTTCCAACGATTACTGCTATTAAGCAATAAAGTTTATTTTCATGCAAATTCGTGAACAGTAAAATCCAGCTAACGCCATGTAAAACTGTTTAATTGGCAAACCCTTCCGTTAATGGCTTGGAGAGTTAAAGGGAGGCGGGTTCATTCATTTATTGTTCACGCAGATTGTCATGTGTTTGTTCGTTTTAATTTCTACTACTTCTTTGTCATAAATGAGTTGATCAAATCAATTTTAAAGACAATGTACACTTTAGCCTTGTGTTTCTCGGTGGAATAGAAGAGGACTTTGGGATCGGACTGTTATCTATCAGACAGTATATATACAGTCATATAGTGTCCGGTTAAAGGTAATATACTTGCTTGAAATATTACGTTAGTGGGACCAAAACTGACAGAATGTGGGTGTTTCATACACCTCTGTCTACCCCTAAGCGGATACAGGCGTGTGCTTATATACATATATAAACATGATCCTTTGTGACGTGATGAGATATAGATGTCTTGGTATAGTTCACATATTATATGTATGGGTGTAAAAGTATTTATGTTTATTAGCAAACTGGTAACCATAATATAAGCTCTGCTTATTTTGGGATCAAACGGCCGAGTGAGAGGTAAAGTTATTATTACTACTATTGTGTTAATCGCTTTTTAGGTTAAAATCATTCATAATTTTAATATTATTATGTTGTTATCATTTTTTAAAACGATCCTTTTGAAAGTCACTGAAAAACTAATATACATATAATTGTATTTATACGCGGCTAACATACCAATGTATGTCCTCTTTAATTATCATTAAGTATTAGAAATATGTACATATATATAAAAATAATAATTGTTGTACAAAACCGGTAGTTGATACACAACTTCTGTAAAAATATTTTTTGCCGACCCTCGCTACGAGTACGCTCGTAGCAGGTTCGTAGCCGCGGGCTCTACGAGATTGGAATATGCAAATAGCAGATCCGTTTTAACTTAGACAACTGTTGTGATGTTATTTAAACTGTTATACAAGCTAATGGAAGAGCTCTACAAGTTAAGTTTTTTAGGAACGTTTATCAATCGAACCATAAATAATGCATACGTAAGTTCTTGTATTTTATGTAGCACAATCTTTTTTTTTAATGTAAAATCAGTTATTTCAAATTAACCCATTACAGGAACAGGTGTAATTTCCTTCACGCACAAGGGGAACATCTATTGTATGTATACTAATCAGTAGAGAGAACTCCTATATCGCGATTCAGGATGTTAGAGTAATTGCTACGTAGTTTAACTTGTCTGCACTAAATGGCATTGATGCATGTCTCTGATGTTCGATGGTCGCTACATGTATTTTTGAATTGTCTGTAGTAAGAGTCAATCTGACTAAGTCAATCGTAGAGCTAGTTTTTATGTGGAGGAGAAGAGTCAAGAAACTCCAAGGTGACTTTTTAAAATGTTTTTTTTAATAGATTTCTTCTTACATTGTTTATAAAAAAATAATGTGAGGACAATGTATTGTTCAATTAATACACACATAATTTCTTACTTTGACAAATGATGATAAGACTTTATCAAACCTGCTTCAGTATGTATCCTATGTCCAATATTCCTCAATTTATTCTTCTTGGTGAATAATAATGTACTATTTTCTTTTTTTATTTATTATTTATGTTGTAAAATATATTGATGCAAATGTAATTGCTATGTTATTTTAATGAATAAAGAGTATACAAGTAGTAATTTCAGGCATCTTACATACCACCACGTAATCCCAAACTAAGCAGAGCTTGTGTTATGACTAACAAACTAACAATTTATAAATACATACATGTCATAGATGAATTACTAATTGACACAGAATACTAATACCTATTGATGTCAGGATCACTAACCACTGTACCAAAAGATCGGTTAAAGCAGGTGTGAATATATTTTTACATATAACATATATTTTTTGGGTTTTATGGCCGGATCAAGGGACTGATGCAGAAGGCAGTACTCCTTGACACGGCCCGCATTGTCAGGAGATTCCTATCTTTGCAGACCTAACCACCGGTGTCTTGGTCCCTGTACCCGATGTCGATTTATTTTTTATTTATATGGATATGCATAAAGACGATAATAATAATACTTACAATAATAATAATATATGCAATAATAATTATTTTACTGTCTATTACATTCAGCTTCAAATTTCAAATTTCGTTAAATTATACGAGGGAACGTAACTAGGTGTATAATTTTGTGGCGGATATTTTAAAGTGTTTCTAAAGAAAGTAATGATTGCTATCGATGTTCAGTAAATCAGTTAGTGAAGATTGTGTGCGAAGATGACGGTGTAACGCGGTTTGCGCGGGTACGCTACCGTTTAGTGACAAGCGTTACTACATCTAGGGTTGCCTATAAAATAATAAACGATGACATTTTTCATCTTATTTTGTTGATATACCCATTTACCCAAATACCAATAACAGTGCTATAATTGTAGCTAAACAAATTGTCTAGTGCCATAAGCCTACAAGGAATATATTTAATAGTTGTAAGTTAGAGGGCTCAGACTTCCCGGCACGAGCCAGTTTGTGGTTATGCGACCTTGGCTTGCTGGAACTGTTGATAATACTCCCAATTAATTTGTTTAAAAATTATAACTTCCTTTCCGTTCTATCCTCCATTTCCCGTCAACATACTTCAATTTTTGCCGTCAATTCCCAAAAGTAGCCGGATGACGCTAATAGGCTTGACCCCTATTACAAAAACGGGACTAAATTATAATAAACAAAGTGTCTGTCAAACCCTTCGGGGTTGTAGGCTGTAGTGCATGTATGTATGATACTTTAGTAGCATTGTTTTCTTGTGTTGATAAGTAAAGTTTTCAAATCTTCGTTAGGGAGGAGTATGCTCGATGATGATGTCAAGCATATACATATACTCCCGCCTTAAACGCTTATGGGCAATCATAATTTAGACTAACTCACATGATATCGGTGTAAATCAATATACCGAATGATAATTAACAGGGGTATTTATACCGTATGATAATTAACAGTGGTATTTATAACGTATGATAATTAACAGGGGTATATATACCGTATGATAATTAGAAGGGGTATATATACAGTATGATAACTAACATGGGTATATATACCGTATGATAATTAGAAGGGGTATATATACCGTATGATAATTAGAAGGGGTATATATACAGTATGATAACTAACATGGGTATATATACCGTATGATAATTAGAAGGGGTATATATACAGTATGATAACTAACAGGGGTATATATACCGTATGATAATTAGAAGGGGTATATATACCGTATGATAACTAACATGGGTATATATACCGTATGATAATTAGAAGGGGTATATATACAGTATGATAACTAACAGGGGTATATATACCGTATGATAATTAGAAGGGGTATATATACAGTATGATAACTAACATGGGTATATATACCGTATGATAATTAGGAGGGGTATATATACAGTATGATAACTAACAGAGGTATATATACCGTATGATAATTAGAAGGGGTATATATACAGTATGATAACTAACATGGGTATATATACCGTATGATAATTAGGAGGGGTATATATGTATACAGTATGATAACTAACAGAGGTATATATACCGTATGATAATTAGGAGGGGTATATATGTATACAGTATGATAACTAACAGAGGTATATATACCGTATGATAATTAGAAGGGGTATATATACAGTATGATAACTAACATGGGTATATATACCGTATGATAATTAGGAGGGGTATATATGTATACAGTATGATAACTAACAGAGGTATATATACCGTATGATAATTAAGAGTCCGATCCCTTAGTCACCTTTTATGACACCCACGGTAAGAGATGGGTGGCCTATTTCACTCCAACGAGAACCTTATGGGTGCACGAACTTCATGAAGTGTAAAAGTTATACGTTTTACGAAATAAATTTAGTAATAGGTTTCAAATAGTAGGTAAAGAATAATCCTGGTTTCGGGCCTAAAAATCATATTGAATATATTTCCTGACAACCCTACCGCCTCCCCAGTTATAGCCTAAAGGGTTTGTCTCCCCGTCAAATAGTCGTTTAAAAACAACGTTATTAAACAAACCGCACACTGATGCGTTTTGCGAAACTCATAAATATTAAACAGAGAACAACACCGTAGAATACAAGAGGTTTTTGACGCTAATTTATTACCTTATTTAGATTAAAGGATATTGAAATGCAGTACGCTATGTGTATTGGTATAAAAGAAAAAAGTTGACGATACGACTTATTTTAATTAATTATATCATTTATCCTATTTAAAATTTAGAGCGCTCGCACTTCCCAGCAACAGCTATTTCGAGTTATATATCCAGATTTTTACCCTATTAAATTCCCAAAAGTGTAATGACGGCAATGGGCTTGCCCCCTATTACCCAAAATTTGTTATTTAATTACACCTATGCCCACCATTTCGGGGTTATAGGCTTAGTGTATGTACTTTTTTTTTTATAATAAAGGGGACAGACAAACAAACGGGTTACCTGGTGGTAAGTGACAGCCGCTGTCCATGGACACCTGCAATTCAAGAGTCGTGAGTGCACTGTCTGCCTTTGAGCGTGATGAGGGATAGGGGATGAGGAGATGAGAAAGAGGAGAGGAGGATGAGGGAAGAGGAGGGTTGGAGTTCGGCCTCCGGAAAACTCACTTATTTCGGGGAAAGGGTTGCTTTACAACCGGTGTCCTATGAGGCCGTGTTATTACCCAGGTAGAGCCGTCCCATTCGTGCCTAAGCATAGCTCTACCATCGTTAAGTATGTTATTATATTTATCATCACATTTAAATCACCATTGCTCTAATCCTATGACGGATGTAATGATAATATTAAATACAAACTTGATTTTCAAAATTTGAGATTTGACGGTTTCCTTACGAGTATAACAACTACCGACTATTCTGACTTCTATTGATATTTACCTAAATAATCCATTTCATAATAAAATAAACACTATCTAATTAGGGCTCCGTACCCAAAGGGTAAAACGGTACCTCATTACTAAGACTCCGCTGTCCGTCTGTCACCAGGCTGTAGCTCATGAACCGTGATAGTTAGACAGTTGAAATTTTCACAGATGTATTTCTTTTGCCGCTATTATTTGTTGCTACAAATATAAAAAATAGAATAAGATAAATATTTAAGGCTTCCATAAAACAAACGTAATTTTGTTGTTCGTTTTCCCTCGATATTGATAAGGGAAACAGGTAGACGCTTAAAATATTCACAGAATACTTAGTTATTCACTTAAAAACAAATGATTAAATTAAAATAAAAGAAATATTTCAGACTATACCATACAACAAACATGATTTTTTACCGTTTTTATTTTATTTTTTACCCTTCGTGCGCGAGTCCGACTCGCACTTGGCCGGTTTTTTTTAAACCTGTATAAGACCAAAAGTATTTGAATACTAAGCTACATTTTACACGTAATAGATACATAGGAATATGTATAAATATTTGTGTGATGAACATGATCATTTGTTCTGTGTCGGGGTGTAATTTATTCTCCTCATATATTTATTTAAGATTTCTTTCACACCTCTCAGAATTGATGTTGTCAGAAGACATTAAAATAAAAACACGAATCGTTCCGTACCATTTGTTTTGGCATCGTTACGATATCTAATATTAACGCGCCAACACACTCGTATGAGTGTTAGCCGAATGTTGCATGCCAGCGATTAGCAGGTGAGATGTTAAGGCGATGCTCATTGTGACTTGTTATTCATTATATTTTGCACATTTAGTATATAGGCGGACTTAATGACTTAGGCTGTCAACCGTGGTGGTCAGGGTGATGCAGAGAACAGACAAGAAGCAGGTGCTCTGAGAATAATCGTGATAAATAACGAATAAGTGTCAAGGGTGAACTTAATGCTCATGTACATACATATACTCGTATAATGAGTTACAATTATCCTATTACATAACTTCTGCCTTTAACCTATATCGCTCCTGGGTAAGGTAAAGGACTCGAGAAGCACACAATGCAGCGGATGTTTGAGGGTGAAGGAAGTGGTCGCCCCCGTTCTTGGAATGCGAGGGAGTGGCTACACAACAGGCAGAAATCCTCACAGGCGCGAGGATGCTCCTAAAAGCCTGTGAATGCCCCATGAGGCTTCTGTGCTCTGGAAGGAACTAGGATGGCTCAACTAGTCAGCCTCCTGAATGCATAATGGTCCGAACATAAAGTATAAGGCTCATGAGATTCTATGGAATCCTTTTAATAGTGGAACTGACATTGGGTTCAAGATTTCCGCAAAAAAAAGATCTCCACTATTTTGAACCCACTTCAAAAAAGGAGCAAGTTTTACTTGTCAACCAATTTTAATATTTTGTGTTCAAAGTCCAGCAGCGGTCCTATTGTAACCAAGTCAGGATAATATGTGGATGGGATTCCAGGGAAATCAACAGAAACTCTTAAATTTCAAAGGCTCTGTAAATATGTGCATATTATGTTGCTGAGCTGATGGTGGAAGGTACAACTCCATAACGGTAAGGAGTTAGGGGATAATTCTATAAATTACATTACGAATGTGTCTTTAATTTGATTTCGATTCGATTCGATTTTTCGCATCGATTATAAACTTTTTAAATAAGTAAATTTTTGATTTAATACAATAGCTTATATACATTACGAGCTTCCTCCACTGTAATCGATATATTTAATTTCGTACAAGCCAATCTGCCCTTGCTTTGAAACAATTCCAATCTCATCTGTATATGTTCTGCGTGTTTGACCTCTACCGGTATTCCTATTCACTTTAGCCTTATATACTGTTTTTGTTTTAAATTTATCCAATATTTTCAAATTCAAACGGGTCTTTTTATTTGAGGCATTATTGTAGTAATACAAAAGAATTTACATAAAAATACAAGAAATACTAGGAAGAACTATATACTATTATTAGTGTTAAAATAAAATATAAGAACTATACATATAAGAACTATGCACATGAAATGGCAATGCATATTATGAACGTTCATCAGGTAGGCCGTATGCTCGTAGGCTTGATGTTCTGACATCAGTTCAGACCATCAAAATATATTTAAAAAATAATCTTTTGGCACGTCCACTTAACATCAGTTTTTAGAATTCGAATTTTGAAACGTTTCCCTCGACAAAGTTCGGTCGTGTTCGGCGGCAGTCGTAACTCGCGTGCTCACTGATTCGTCGCCCGTTCGATAAGATAATAGCCGAGCGAAATGCCGCGACGCCTACCGCGATAGTTCATTCGTTAAGTACATAATGTTTTGTACATTTCCTTTGTAGCTTTGTTGTTCCTTATTTCACGAAGATATTCATAAAGAGGAGCAGTAATACTTTTTTTTTTTTTTTTTTAAAAAAGACAACTCAGGTATTAGGAATAATTCCTGTGTAGCGAGGGACTTTACAAACATTCATGAAACCCACCAAAACATCCAGACTGGGGCAACTATTTGTAGATCACACAAATTTTTGTCCCGTGCAGGAATCGAACCCATGACCTTCAGCTCAGCAGTCAGGGTCACTAACCACCAGAACAACCAGTCAAAATTCTACTAGTACATGTAACTGGAGTATCGTATAACACGTATTTGCTTATTTAAAGGGGTTTTACACACCCGTGACCGGTAAACGATCTACAAGATGACGTCAGCAGAATAGTAACTGCTAAATCAAAGTGATATATCTCTTCTCTGTGGAAAGAAGAAATCTTCTTTAGTGATATTATGTCTTATATATATATTAAGTTTAAACTCATTAGAGAAAAATAATAAAGACTTCAATGTCCTTAAATTATGTAAATACGATTTATAATTTAATTCTAGAAATCATTTCCCGTTAGTAGTTTATTGTAACTGAGACACCCGCAGCTTTCAGATATTCTACTGTTTTATTATTATTTAAGACTTAGTAATACGTATCCCCATGTACTCTACGATAATACCTCTCACCTATTTGCACCTACTATCATTTATTTTTGCCACACCCCAAGGTTGACTGGGAGAGAATGCCTGAGGCATTAAGTCCGCCTTTGTGCAATATGTGCCATAAGTTGAAAAGAAATAAATAAATAATATGGTGCCAATAAAATTGAATTATTATTAATATACTACTATTTTTCGATGTACATACTCACTCCTTGACTTTACTCCATGCATTTTTATTTTGGTTTGTAAAAAATAACGACTCCCGCACTAGGATCGGCTTCTGATTAGCGGGGGATTTAACAAACATACAAAAAAGTATACAAGGAACACCCAGACTCCGAACTATAATTTGAAGATTACAGGAATGTTGTCCCAGGTTTGATAGAACCATTTTTCCCCTCCATCCGCTCTAGTGGCCACCCGCGAGGGGGTTAAGTACGCGTGTGCCGTACGTCGCCTAATTAGAGAGTTTAACAGCAGACGGTGCCCGCTTCAGTGCCGGCAAGCGCTGGGAGGGGTCCGGATGTCTTACTATCAGCAGTTCCCGGATCCCTTCCGTCTCAGGCGCAGAGTGGCACACCGTGTGGTTTTAGTCGGTTCGATTCCGACACACCGCCCCGCCGCAAACCTAGGCGGGGTGACGGTCCGAGGGGATTTCCACACGTTAAAAAAAAAAAAAAGGTTTGATAGAACCATCAACCAGGTGGTGGTGGTGAGGTGACCACTTAACCCACTGCGCCATCCGTGTAGCCAATTGAGACCTTTCATTTTTAAATTTTATTAAACAATACACAGAATACACAGAACAAAATATAACAATGTTGGCTATAAGATTGGTTGCAATGTGATACATTTTCCCAATCGCATTTATGATTGCAATCACAAATTAAAACAATTTAAGGGGAAGCCATATTAAAACATAAAGGGTGACATCACACTCCAAGGCATAAGTCATTAAACTCAGCAGTTATTCGAGTCAAAAAGTTACCATTTTGTTCAATGATGTTTTTATCTAGTTCTGTGATTTGTGGGTAAGAGACTCTGTTTGAAAGTTTGCATCGAGTTCGAGTGATTAACTCCGGGTTTTAATACGGGTTTTAAGTCGCTCTAGTGGAAAGCTCCCTGAGTTTATTCTCTGTTAATTATTACTTAAATTTGTTTAGATTAGTGGTGTTTGTAGTAGATTGTCGTGTGGTTCTTGTTTGAGAATAGAGCCTCCTCATTCCTGACCGTGGATGTCGACGACAGGCAAGTTACAGATTGGAATTTTATCTATCAGTCAATAATGCACTTTTGATGACAATAGGTATGCCCCTTATACGTTAGTGGGACTAAATTCTAATAGGCAAGAAGGTGGGTGTTTTAAACCCCTCTGACTACCCATTAACATACAGGGGATACAGGCGTGAGTGTAGGTAAATATTAGTGGTGTTTGTTTTTTTTTTTATCAGGTTTTTCTGTGTAACCTTAAAAGCAAATAAATATAGCGAAGCTTATAAGAACTTATTAGCGAATAGATGTGTCGAAATAAAATCATGCAATGGGGAAGAGTATTCTAGCTAATGATATTCAAGCCAAAGAGGTGAGATAAGAGAAGTAGATGTTTTTTTGTAAAGGTCAACTACCCACTAGAATTTATTCCTGTATGCGGGGGACTGCGCCATTCGTGTAGTCCTATTACAGACTTTGTTTTAATCAGGGACTACTGCCAGACCTAAAAGGAAGTGAACTCAAGACAGGAATCCTGAACACTGTACGACAAACTCTTGACGAATTTTACAGATTACGTTTTGTATCTATTGCAGCTATGTACTGCTTTAAATATACAAATGATACTTAATTATAGACAGATAGAGTTAAAATTTGTAAATTAAACAAATCCATAGCAATTTCTAATATCACACAATTTCTAATGTCTAATGTTTAACAAACAAAAGGTGAGGAGCAATTATTCGGCACACCGGCGGGCCGGAACACTTAATGATCGGAACGGCTCTCCATTCTAATTCCGATCGCCGGACGCGCCCGAACGATACAACATTAATGACGGGGTACCCTAACATGTACCGTCTCTTCTGTTTAGATATTTGGTTAACACGGTTATTCATTATTTATTCTCCGGACAACGCAAATGAGGCCATAATGTTATGAAAATTGCTGTTGGTCTATGTGTAAGTCCAGGTAGAGTTTTACACGATTTTATTTGAACGGACAACTCTTATATTGGAGTTGACTCCTGTATCTTAAGAATCTTTACAAACAGTCAAAAAATTTACACAAAGTGTGTGTAGTGTGGGGTCAGCAGACAACATCATTAACAGGACCAACAGGCCAGTCAATAAATGGGTCGCATTTGAGTTATTACATACCTACATAAATTTTATTAAAAGCATTTTTTAACCAAGCAAGGCTGTAACCAATCCCAAGTTGAAATTTCAGTTGAACTAATTGAGTTAAAATTTAAAAGGCTGTAAATGTATTTGAAGCAATTGAATAAAAAAATCCGTGATGTATAATGAACCATTAATATAATGTGAAAAACGCGCACAACTATTGCATCACTCAAATATTGCAATGCATTGGTCGCACACTAACTGGTCACTTATTTAATTGGCTTTAAGTTTTTTTTTACCATTTTTCAAGACGTAGATTTTCATGTAGTACTGAATAATCTACCAGTAGACAGTTTAACATGACGCTTTAAACATTAAAAGTGTTTCTGTGGACTCTTTTGCAGTAGCATTCATAGGTAGCTCTAGTCACATTTCAAAAGTATATGACTTTCGTGTTGATCTAGCAATCCTGACTGCTAAGCCGAGATCGTGGTTTTTTTTCAAACCCAGGGCAAATATTTGTGTGATGAGCACCGTCATTTGTTATGTTTGAGTGTAATTTATTTCTAATATGTCTGTATTTAGAAATCCATAAGTATGTTTATCAGCAGTCTGGTTACTATAATACAAGCTCTGCTTAGTTTAGGTTCAGATGACAGTGTGTGAGACGAGTGGAGCTATTACTATTATTATATATTTAAAAAGTAGTTTTTAAAAGCTTTGACTAATTTTTTGAGTGAACCGCGTTTTGAGATTGCCAACCAATTGGTTGTTGTCAATGCTATGAGCATCCCTATATTATGGTGACAGGACCCTACTTATCAGTAAAAGCCACATCGCGAGCAATACTTTTACGTATCGAGAAGGTTTCTCTACCGTTCATTTCAACATAACTTTGTTAAGGATTCCTTAAATAAAAACGACTGTCTCTATAAACAACAAAATAATTGATTCAACATCTCTATCATCACAACATAAAATACCAATATTACAATACTGCGTTCATGCACGCACCCCTGTATGAGTCATTAATTCACGGAATCGAGTATTGTTTCCTGTAGGCACTGCCAACGATGGCTCTCTCAATTTGCGCTTTAAAACTACCCCCATCTCTCCCAACAAGTAACATCAGAAAGGGATGACAATACTTATCAATTGGCTGACCTCGGGACATGGTTTCCGGGATCCAGTCCGGTCGAAACTGAAAAAAGCTTTCTGCTTATTCCACCTTTTTGTATATGATTAATGATAGGTGTTTGTTATTTCACAGGCGTTATTGCTATCGTTGTTTTAATATTTTATATTTATTTGTTTGGTTAAGAAACTAAATCGATTTGGATAATTGATTATAGAAAACAATAAAGCATTTATAAAATTATAAGAAAAAATAAAGTTTAGCTGTTCTACTACGATTATAAGAGAGCCATGCTAAGGCACTAATGGGCCGGCTGAACACCACGGCGTTATAGAAATTCGATTGCTGAGCAATATTTGTTGTGTTTCACCAAATGAGTGAGGTAACCAGAGGCCCAACACCCTTCGTTCCCCCTTGTTTCTTTTTCCGTCGTTCCTCTCCCCTCAAATGCTGGCAGCGTATTTGTGACTCTTAAGTTTCAGTTATCCAGGTGGTAGTCACACTTACCATCAGGTGACCATCCATCTGCTCATTTGCCCCCCCCTAAACCATAGATAAAATATATAAACAATATTTATTGCCATAGCTATCCAATACATAACCCTATTAAACATAACTGCGTTTGAATTGATATCGCAAGCGTATCAAGACTAATCACTAATATGTAAACTGCATTCGATGCATCAAAAACATTTAAAACCACAACTTCTTTCTGTTTTATGATTTTATTTTATTTAGATCACCAACAAATAATACACTATTGCAAGAATAGCAGTTTCAATAACGTGCCTTGGGCTTATTTAGTTATTTTATACATAAATCAACTTCTAACTTGAACTTTAATCATGAGACAGGGGAAAAATATATAAAATAATATGAAAGAATAAAACAGTAACAATTAAGATACATTTAAGAAAATAAAATAGACTTTTCAATTGCACGTCTCCTCCCTGTTTCTCCATATTTTAATAGTTGCAAAAAGTATGTAAATGTGTGTATTGCATTGCATTACATTACAAATATAGGTTATAAAATACATAGATGCATACACTGACGCCTGTATCCCTGGAGGGGTAGGCAGAGGCGTCGAAAACCCCTACTTTTTGCCAACCACAATTTAGTCCCTATATAATATTGCTATCACCAGGGCACTGGCTGTCTGTATATATACTGTCTGACAGATAATAGTTAATTTAACGAATATCATGTTAGATCAAGCGATTCCTGGCTAATTTATGCTGCTACTTTGTACCGTTATAAGATCAAAAGAAAATAGTAACGTATAGGTATGACAATACTGAACAGCACTATTATTTCACTTCATATCGGATTGAGCATATCGCGGACGCATTTTATTTTATATGTTCCCAATATTTGCATGTTGTCAATATTTTATTTCGCTATCGCATGACGCTCTACTGGTTTTATTGCGATACTTGAATATTATGAGTAAACATACTGTTCAAGGTTGATATTATTTCTTGTAATAAGTGACTTTAAGATGAAAAAAATAATCAAAATTGTTTAGTCACAGTAGATAGAAATCATTGCCATATATATTAAACTGAACCAATAAGAGTAAAACTCAAATATATAGCTTGGTGTTTTGGATGTAGATATTTGGATATGTACGTGGGTCACACTGAAAGTTTTTAGAATATAATAAGCAAAGCAGCCGATAAAAAATGTATTTATATTAAATTTCTAATTAGGAACTCTTTAGGAATCTATAAATGTGTTAGGAAATCATATCATCAATCATATGCGGCATTTTAAAAAGTGTGGATTTGACTAGAGACAACTTTATGATTTATTACTATTACGACTTTTGTTGCCGTCGTACTCAGCAACAATGTTACGATAGACTTCGATTAGCATTTCATTACGAAGCACCGTCTAGTGGCACTGTTTTCAACTGGTTTAATGAGTTTTAACATGGTCGAAGTAAACTCAGTGATGATTCTAGAGAGGGACGTCTTTCTAGTACTGTGCGGCTAATGATAGAAGCTGATTTGGACAGCTTTCGGCATTGGTATGAGTCAAGTACAATAAGTCTTATATGAACATTTAGGCGTCAGAGAGCTTTGTACTAGATGGAAACCTAATAATTAGACGGAAGATGAAAAACGCCGTCGCTTGGATTGGTGCCGGTCAATGCCTGAAAAGTATGACGAAGGTGGTAAAGGTCATAGGTAACGAAAGCTGTATATATTGTTATGAACTCGAAACTAAGAGACAATCTGCGCAATGGATTTTTCCATTCGAATATTTGCCGACAAAAGAAAAGAAGAGTAGAAGTCAAGGGAAAAAGATTGCCCAATAAGCAGGATCCTCCTCCACCACGATAACACTCTTGCTCACTCCGCCAGATGGACTTTTGAACCTTACGGTGACGGTACCCGATTAACCTAAAGGAATTCGTTATATGAAACCTGAAGATGCAGAGGATGCATTTTAAAAAGGCGTTGAAGACATCATAAAAGATGAGTGCGCTCACTGCTTCTATCAATGATTCCATCGCATGCGACGGTGCTTAGAAAGGAACGGAGACTACTACATACAATTTAAATTTTATGGAGTGTATACATATATACATAAATATTTGTACATATATACATAAACTCAGTATCTTCGAATGGGTAGACACAGATTTCGAGGACTAAGGTAGAGCAAGTTCGGAAAATTGGGAGTCTATTGAAAGAAAAAGGGAGGATGTCGCTTATACTGGATAGATTGGGTAGTGTTAGCAATAGCAGGCAGTAGCAACAGAATCTAGCAGGTCAAGGTCGAATACCTTTAACTCGAACTCGCTGATGCCGGAAAGATCGAACCCTGTAACCGATAACAAACAATATAATTGAATGAAGAAATGAAGTTTAACCTATAACTTACACTAGTATTTTCAATTTACTCCCTAAATAATCCCTAATTTATAAGTACACGAATGTTGTAGGTAACAACATTCGTGTACTTATAAATGTGAATCCACTTACTCAAGTTACCCTCAATTTATAATAATAATACCAAGAAACACTTAAAAACTGTTCAATTATTTTCCAAGACAGTAATATATTAGTATTGTCGAGTTCTTTATCAAACATACAATCAACTTGAGCACATTTTCTCTAATCTATAAATCAGCGATCAGACGACATCGTGAACGTTTGACAACTAGTAATCATATTTTTGGTTAAGGGATAGCTTTCTTCTTCAAACTACTGCATCTGTAAGCCCGCGAAAATGCTTCAAAGTGTTTTAATGTTTTGTATTTATAACGTATGTAATGTTAATATTAAATAAACCTGTGTTTTGTCATAAGGTGTGTAAATTTTTAGTTAATTGATTTAGACGAAACTGTGTAATAAGTTTTGGGTTCCTAAAAATATTTATAAATACAAATGTGTATTTGTTTATTAATTAATTTGTTATTGTTTCACACCTTAAATGTACAAGCAAATATCCTGAAATTTTGCATATTGTAGTTTTCATACAAAAAGTGTGCCGTTCTCGAGTGACGCTAATGCGAGTATAGCCGAGACAACGGCTAGTGATATTTTGATATAAAACGTTTTCAACGTTGCCTTAACATCACTGTATAAGTACACCGCGTCACATACATCAAGCTAATGTGATATCGGATTTACGATCCCAAATCGAACCTTAATGGATGACACTAAATTCAATTTTATACGCGACACACGAATTTGTAGATGTCACTTATAGACTCATGCTGCCGAAGACCATTTTACAAATTACATACTTCTGTCTTTTGTAAAGTTTCTTTTAGACAAATAACGTTATATGTTTTTTTTTTTTTTTGTAGCAAAACGGTTAAGATCCAGTAAGTGTTTATCTGTGGTTTTTTTTTAATACTATAGGGCAACAGACGAACAGACGGGTCACCTGATGGTAAGTGACACCGCCGTCCATGGACACTTGCAACTCAAGAGTCGCAAGTGCGCTGCCCGCCTTTGAGGGTGATGAGGGATAGGGGATGCAGGGAGCGGAAAGAAGAGAGGAGGGATGAGGAGATGGAAAAAAGGGAGTAAGGAGATGAGGGGAGAGAAAAGGGGGGAGGGGGAGTTGGGCCTCCGGAAACCTCACTCAATTCGGGGAAATGCAACGCAAGCGTTACTTCACAACCGGTTTTCTGTGACGCCGTGGTATCGCACCGGTCGAGCCGGCCCATTCGTGCCTAAGCATGGCTCTACCACTGAAACAGTGGTTTAATTTAAAATAATATAATATTATTTGTGTTATTAGCTGTTGAACAAAATCCGTATTTTTTTATATATATAACCCTACCATAGCGACTCTACTCTACCTGATAGAAAGGAATAAGTGGAGTTCAAGAGTGGTGGTTACCTCCTCATTGCAAGTGCAGTCAATGCAGCATGGTGACAGACACCATGGCCTTTGGTGAGATGCTTTTTCACACCCCGCTTTAAAGACCCGGGATCAAAATGGAAAGGAAACACGTGCGCTGGTAGTGAATTCCAGGCTTTCACCGATCTGCACAGGAAAGAATAGCCAAACATTTTTTCTCTCTCTCTTTTAAAAGACAACTCCCGCACTAGGATTAATACCCGTGTCGCGGGGACTTTACAAACATTCAAGCAACGGACAAAAAGAACAACCAGACTCAGAACAACAATTTGAAGATTACACAAAGTGTTGGCTCGTGCGGGGATCGAACCCACAACACTCGGCGCGGCAGCGTAGTGGCGAGGTGACCACTTAAACCGCTACGCCATCTGTGCAGTCAATCATCAGCAAGCATCAATCATGCATCAGTTTAGTTTAGGATCGTATATTTTCGACTCTCAAATGGTGACTCCTCAGGCCAGCACGTTTACTCGTGTAGAGAAGGTGGGACCAATTGGAAAAGCTCGTCAGAACACTCTCCGTGATGAAGGCGATAGAGGACTGCCATAGAGGCGACATCTACATTGACTATCGGTGCGTGACCTCATATACATATTATTTATAGATATGTATGAATAACAAGGTCATTGCATTTATATTTGCATATGAGGTAAGGTACCTTTAAGCCGGTGTTTCAAATGAATTGCACCGAACGTGTCCATGGGTGAAGGATATAATCGTATTTCGGATCAGTAAGACGATATATATACATACACATCCGTACATACCTTTATCCATGAGGAGGTGTATTAGACAAACACATTTTGCTAATTAGACATACATCTTCTAGAAATAATATTCTTTATATGGGCAGACCAACCGGGTACATCAGAAATGAAAGATAAGACAAATGGGAGAATATTAAAATTAAAATGTATGACTGATATTCATTTAAATATCGGAAGTTTCATAAATATATTAAATATTTTCTCGAAAGCAAAGGCAAGGATCACATAACGCTGTATAATATATATGTACATACGCACCTACATATGTACATATTTAAGTGTTCTCGTAGTTACCGAAGTACAACGAGATCACAGCAAGACAGAATATAATGTATTCAGTGAATATTGTCGCCGGAGGCCGCTTATTATTAGTGTTCCTTTTGGGACTCCATATTCTATTTTATTGTACTTAAGAGAAAACTTAGAAGTTGGGACCGAATATAACAGTTGACGTATTTTTATGTGCAATAGAATTGATTATTTTTATTTAATATTTGAGGGACAAGCAGAGAAAAATAAAATAATCATGACATGATTTCTGTTAATAAGCTGTTCGGTTATTGACTTTTGATTTTAGTACATAAGAGAGCATGAAATGAATTCATAGTACTACTTTGCTTCGAGTTTCGGACACACGTCTTACACTCAGAACTCATATGTAGACGTTAAGAGAAAATCTCCATAGTTGAAAGTCAGTCTCCAGTCAAAGAAAAGAAAGAAATTAGTGAGGGGTCTGGAGGCCCAACACCCACTCTCCTCTTTCCCCTCCCTTCATCCCTTATCATTCTCAAAGGCGGGCACTTCACTTACGACTCGACGAGTTGCAGGTGTCCATGGACAGATGTTGTCACTTACAATCAAGTGACCCGTCTGTTCGTCTGTCCCCCCATATTATAAAAAAAATAAAAAAAACTTCCATTAACTTTTCCTAAAAGTTCAAAACGGCACCCATCAGTAAGTACTTTACGCGACGGCATATATCCATATTAATTTAAACCATATTTCACTGTATTTAATTCATATGCTAAATAGATGCGGTGTTTTGTCAACCGTTCGGTACAATACAGCAGCAAGTTTATTGTTCAGCTTTGGTAGCGATCGTTTATAAATTGCTGGTGAAATTGCAGCTTAATTGAACCTATTCCATTCCAGTTAAAAATACACGTGATTTTATTTCTCACTTTTCGTTTAGATTGTATAGTACAAGTTACACATATTACAAACAGTATATTCCACCCGTCCGTCAGATTCGCTTGCGTTGCATTTCCCCGAATTGAGTGAGGTTTTCGGAGGCCCAATTCCCCCTCCCCCTTTTCTCTCCCCTCATCTCCATTCTCCTTTTTTTCATCTTCTCATCCCTCTCTTCTTTCCGCTCCCTGCATCCCCCATCCCTCATCACCCTCAAAGACGGGTAGCGCACTTGCGACTCTTGAGTTGCAAGTGTCCATGGACGGCGGTCACTTACAATCAGGTGACCCGTCTGTTCGTCTGTCCCCCTATCCTATAAAAAATAAAATAAAGAAAAAGTAAGAACCCTTGGGAAATAAACAATATAACAATTGTTTACCGTGTATGTGTATTAAGTGACTTATTTATTATACTTTCATAAAACAACCTTACATTTTTTTTTACCTAACTCTCCAACAATCAACAAATTGCGAATAAGGTCACATAAATCAGAGTTATTTTGAATTGTGTCCGCTCAGAGCCAACCATCTGCTAATTCAGTGAAAATTGTATCTCCTCTATATTTAAATTTACATTATTTGAGAATTAAGACGCAATGAATGGAGACTGGGGCTGCCCTTAGTAATGAAGATTAAAAAAAAAACTGTATTTTGTGTATTTTCGGCCGCATTTAATTTAAACTAATATGACTTAAATTTTACTGTTTTACATGTAACATAGACAAGAGAACTCCCGCATTAGGAATAATTCCTGTGTTGCGGGGGTCTTTGTAAAGATTCATATGAACACCCAGACTCTTGACAACTATTTGTGGATCACACAAATTTCTGTCCCGTATGGGAATCGAACCCACGACCTCCGGTTCAGCAGTCAGGGTCACTAACCTCTAGACTAACATGCCCGTCATATATGCACATACACTCATGCCGGTATTCCCGAAGGGGTATACCACGACTATAATTTAGTTCTAATTATGTACAGTGACAGTTGGATTCTAACATAATAAGAGAATTTATCTTTTATGTACATAATAAGTGTGCCAGCACATATAATTAAAAACTAAAGCCAAGGGCTCATGTACAATGAAGTACGACGGAAGGTCCCAAAATATTTTATGCCCTATTGTCTGTCAGTTCGTCACAGCGGATACGGATGTGTGTTAGTTCCCGTCTTATTTACGTACCTTTATTGTTTCTGTGTCTCTGATAGTTTACGTTATGTGGGGTTTAGGGTTGTATAAAATTTGGGTAACTATACCTGTGTTTTATTTGAAATGCTGGTTTTCGTTTCCGGCTATAGGAAACGGGAGTGCCACTATAATATGAATAATAATGAAAATCGTGACAAAATAGCTACAAGAAAATTATAATAATATTAATGAATTCTTGTTTTGGTCACAGCTAACGAACGTTTCTTTAATAACCGAATTGAAAAAAGGAGGTGGTTTTATATTAAGCACTTTTTCCGCACATTTATTTTATCCGAAAGAGTATACTCCTACGATGGTCCCATTGTAACATAATAAGAATTTAATCATGGGGCTTCATTGAATTGTCGAATAAGATTGGAAATGCACCTTTTTACTACGTAACGTATCGCGCTAAGGAATTAAAATGGCGTATTGAAGGCAGTTATCTACATTTTTAAGAAGTCAATTATGTTTTATTATTTATCATCTACGATGATGAACATACTCATGACTCACGATAACAAAACTAATATTTTAAAATGTTGTATTTTTCAAAATGTAAGTTTGTAATCGCAAAAAGGGTATTGCAAATTTAAGTTTGTCTTTGGGAAGGTGTTTTTCTTTTTTTTTTTTGGGCGTATCTATATAAGCTTGGACTTACGCCTGAACTAAGAGGAATCCGGAAACAGCTTTAGTCAGACATCCAGACTCCTAACGCTAGTTGCCTGCAGAAGCGCGAGTACCACTGCCGCCCGTTTCGCCGGGGATGAATTGGGTCCGAGTGGAGTTCGTCCTGACGGGCCCATTGCCCCCCACTCCTTGTGTGATGACATCTTTACAGAAGGTTGCGATCGCTGTAAAACTTCTGTCTCTACTGGCCATGGAGCGTATGATAGCCTATAGCGAGAGATCCTCTTTGATAACTGCCCAATCCGCCAGCGCTCTTGGCCAAGCCGTTACTGTAGTCGCAGTGGGGGCAGGTGGGACTCATTTTCCTCCTAGCGCTCGAGTGCAGGTACTTTCCGAAGCAGTTGTGCCCAGATAGAACCTGTCCGTCAGTCCAAAAGAAAGCGTTCCATGCTGCCGCCTTGAACACTCGAAGATGACTGTCTTAAGCGTCTCTCCAGTCGGTGCTACCAACGAACCACCGTAGCTCGGCAAGAGGGGTAACATATTAGAACAATAAAACATTTTTTTTAAATTGGTTATACTCAAGGTTGGTCCAGTTTAAATTGAGTAGACCACTCGACGATGGTAAGGTAAGAATAAGAATATATGTACGTCATTTCTAAATCGATTTTAATAATTTTTAAAATGAATTTACTTGTTGTGCTGAAGATTGGTCCGGTTTAAATTAGAAGGAAGTATTCCACCACACTACCACATTACAAATTACCAGGACAAAGTCGGTGAAGTCGCTTATACATATTTGTTTTTTGTCAAGTATACTTGTTATTTGATACATAGGCACGGTGCGTGAGTCAGATTCGTACCGGTTCGACTTCTTCTACATTACCTAGTTTTTTGATGAACCAGTAAACAGCCTAATCTCTTAAGAAAATAAAATTATCTCTTTAACGTAACTTATTCTCCTCAACAGAAATATCCGTTGCTTTGTAATTACTATGATGTACTATTGAATAATAAATAAAACGTGGTATGCTAGCATGACTACGAGGAACAATAGCTGAGTTAAATAGCTTCCTACTCAGACATAGGGCGGGTGGTAGAACAGACGGAAAACATTGGTCATGCCCGCCGACCTCAAGATACTATTGTGATTTAATTGTCGAGTTCAAATATATTGTGTAGGGGACACATACATATATCTAGAGGCAGATAGTGGTCTACAACCTAAAGTCTATGGGTTTGAATGTCACGGAACTTGATTTGAGAATTTTGAAAACAGCGGACTTTTGCATGACTGTTGGGTTCAAATTGTCCCCGGTAGGCCAACCAACTCAAATACAGGTTTTTATTTTTACATAAAATATTAATAATTATTAATAAATAATAATTATTCGTGTTTTTGTCTGTGTATGGTTTCTTTTTAAGTACTACTTTATACACCTCACATAAACCTGTCTGATCAAACTAATCAGAGCTCGTTCAATTGTAACTAGACCTTTGATAAACATACCTATATGTTTCTAAACGCATACATGTCATAGATAAATTACAGTAGGATCACAAATCGCTATATCAAATGGCCAGTTGTATAACGTAATAAATGATACTAGGTTAGTGTAGTATACGTAGAGAAAAAGGTGTCAACTGACAGTGACAGCTGTCAAAATAGCTGAATAAAAAATGTCTAAGTTTATGTGTTTCCATTGATATATCTACGTTTATATTAACGGTCACAGCAGTTTGGGCATACATATACATATATTATTTCCTTCAGACTGTTACAGTTTAGGATACGAAAAGATTATACAGGTTGACAGATACAGCGTAGTCTGTCCACTTACAAATTGATGTGGTGATTTATACATAATGCATATCTACAAAAAAAGACATACGTCTTTCTATTCTGTGTGTATAACAAAATCAGTAACGATACGATATTATCGTCTCAGTTTATATAACTGCCTTTGAACATTTTACTTGTAAGTAACTTAAAGCAACAGACTAATTTCATATTTTTCCTGTGATTCAGTAATAAAAAAATCAATACACAAATGAAATGAAGACGAGCATTTATCTCAACAATCACTAAACGCCAACACTTAATTCAATAACAGAGATCCCTATCAAGCACGCCCGGTTATCTCGTCACCCCACGCACCAATTTACATACAAATACATACAAATCGGGTACGGAACCATAATCGGTTCCGGGTCACGTGCCTGCCGTGGTGAATCGGTTAAAGAGATCATTCCTTCACGGTTAATAAAGTCACAATCTTCTCACAATACAAAACAGGCTGTGTGGCTGTTTCCCTTGCCTCGGAAAAAAATATTCGCGAGGGTAGAACAGATTCGAAATTAGAATTTGATTATCGGAGTGTGCCGACTATTTATCATTTGTAATGATGCCTCGGCTGTGTGAGGACGTGCTCGCTAATATTGTAATCTTGTAAATGCGTTCAGCAAAATACATATTTATTATTTTTCGTATTCTGTGAAGCTATTTGAGTGGAAAATATTGCTTTTGCATTGATTATGCATGACCGTCTAATGTTTTGAACGATTCGTATTGTTGTCTAACCATTTGTTATAATCTCTTAGAAGTTTTATTGGATTAAATTGAATGATTTCTCTTAAATAGTCTCAATCTCCTCTGTTTTCTGAGTACTAAGCATTGTCACTGATATTGAGGAATAGTTAATCTGAAACATTACGGCACAGTGTTTGTCTTACTCGAACAACAGAATACTACAGCGCACAGATTAGAGATCCTTTGCCAAATGTATTATAACGTTAAGTCATTAGGTCCCATTAGGCATATTGATATTTTTATTAAATCCCGGAGTACTTTGGTCCTAGTATAAATTTATCGTGCTACTATAGGGGATTGTGTTAGTATAATTTGGATTTAATTTTATAAGATGTTACCCTCATCCAGTCACAATAATTTTCCTTATACAAAGCAATTATAAAAGCTTAAAATATCAAATAGTCAAATAAGTCAAAAGTCAAATAGTCACTAACAATTGGGTGACCCTTCCGCTCTGACTCTTATATAATAAAAAAATCAAACCAAAAAGGAAACACATACATAAGCTGAAAATAAATTCTCAAAATAAATTCCTCAGCCTCAGTATGGTGATCATAAGGAGAGCGTCTACTAAGTCCTATATCTTTGAAGAGGGCACCAACAGCCACCAATGTAGCGACACATCCGTCATTCGTGTCTGCCAACACGATTATGTACAGGGTGTTGGAAACTATAAAAAAGGGATTATATTTTTTTGGAAAATACTAGGAAATTAAAAAATCTTAGTGTATATTTTGGGTCTAGAAATTGTTGGTACATTTATTGCATTAAGAAGATATTATTTTAATATTATTGTTTATAACTGAACTGGATTTTTAGGGAGACAAGGTGGATGAGAAATATTTCTGAAATCATCACCACCAAAGACACACCTGTTTTTATTTTAAGCGTTTGCGTTTTAAGTTTTATATCTAAATAGTTTTAGTTAGTATGTAAGTTACCACCTTAATAGTTACTGTTTGCATTGAAGTCAGACAAGTCCTTAAATACACTTTATAGACGTGAAAATTAAAGAGAGAACTTAATTTGTATATTTGACAACGCATTTACTCAAAACAGTCCATTCAACACGTTTGCTAGCATAGAGCATTTATTTGTTTACTTAAAACATAGTGCTAATTCGCGCTTATATTTAATTTTTTTGGCCCTACAAAACACGTTATGTATGTTACAATACCAAAGGGGAAAAAAAGTTGAAAAAGAATGTCCGGGGAGTTTGTGTGTTGTTATTTGTTGCCCGCGTTTTTTTTTATTTAGAATTATTTTAATAAATAAACATCAGGACGTAATAAAACAAGGTTTGTTACTTATATTTTTTTTTATTTTTGTTTTAAAGTTTGATACTTTTCTTAATCATCATCTCAGCCATAGAATCTATAGCATATAGGCCTCCTTCACAGAGTATCAAGAAGACATCCTGGGTGCCACCACTGTCTGCTTACGATCTTTACAAGGTTGTCAGTCCATCTTGTTGATTGACGACTTACGCTTCACTTTTCGGTGTTTACCATTCAAGTATTTTTCTTTTTTTTACTTTTCGAGTTCTATGAGTCTTTTAATATGACAAGTTAAAGATCAAAAAATATTAAACTTTAAATATGTTATGCTTGTACTTTTGAGAGACTTTTTTCATAAAGTATAAAGAAATACAACATAAAACGTAATTATAAAAGGAACACACGCTATAAGCTCACCCATTCACCGTCAGGGGCGCCGGTCGTCCCCAATATGAATATTTTCTATTGAATTACTCACGGTTCGGCGGACGGACAAAAATATTGTTCTCTTCGCACTCACGCGGACACCCTGTGAAGTTTCCACATTTACGAGGTTCTACTTACACAGTGTATGGTGTTTTTCAAGTTTCGGTTTTAGAGTTTTGTCCTTACGTAATGGGGACATTGGTCGGTGAAGGAACTGAGTCAGCAGTTGGTTTCTACAAGCTATATTTTTATCATTACATGTTGTGATTACTGATTAGATGCTGGTAACCGAAACATACATACATTTTTTTTTTTTTTTTTATACTATAGGGGGACAGACGAACAGACGGGTCACCTGATGGTAAGTGACAACTGCCGTCCATGGACACCCGCTTCTCAAGAGTCGCAAGTGCGCTGCCCGCCTTTGAGGGTGATGAGGGATGGGGGATACAGGGAGCGGAAAGAAGAGAGGGGGGATGAAGAGAAAGGAGATGAGGGGAGAGGGGGATTTGGGCCGCCGGAAACCTCACTCATTTCGGGGAAATGCAACGCAAGCGTTACTTCACAACCGATTTTCTGTGAGGCCGTGGTATCGCACCGGTCGAGCCGGCCCATTCGTGCCTAAGCATGGCTCTACCACTGCTATAATACATTACCTGCTATACATTAATCACGCTTATATCCCTGAAGGGAAGACTGAATCGCAATTTTTTGCTAACCATAGTTTTGTCCCACTTATGTATTGTGGGACAAGCCTATTACTGTCATCCAGGCGCTATATGAGTGTTTACATACTGTCTGATAGGTAACAGTCCGATCCCCTAGTTGTCATTAACGACAACCACTGCAAGAGTTTGGATGGCCCTATTCTCTGTACCGAAAACCATTCCGATTGTAAACGAAAACCGAAAGTTGCAAGTTATCACTAAATACAACTTGATACCTTAAAATATAGTAGATAACAGAATAAGTAAGAACTCAATTCCTTTATAATATTATATTGTTAAAAAATGTCCTGTGTCCTGCTCCAGAGGTCGAAGTATCCCTACACCAAAACTAATCAATATTGGTTCGGCTATTAAAAGGGGAAAAGATTACAGACAGAGTTACTTTCGAATTTATACTATTATATGTACTTGTGGATATTCTTTAGCAGTCAGGATACAATAAAATATTAGTGACACAATGGGCAGCTTTGTCGCAGTCTGCGATCTCTTACAGGCAACTGCTAATGGTTATATTATAAGATAATGGACAATTGGTAGCGCACAACTAAAAAGTGAACAACATAAACAAAATATCACAGAAATATGTCCATAGACATCAATATACATATTAATCAATCTATGTATACAAACATACATGCATAAATACATAAACAATAATTTAAATACACCCATACATAAGTATAAACATTTACACTCACGTACATATGTACAATACTCGCACACACACATTTTAACACATCTCACACACGGCCGTCTGATCCTGAACTAAGAAGAGCTTGTACTATGGTAATCAGACTTTTAAATAAATATATGCTACAGATAAATTACTGAACAAATCATGATCATGCTCATCACGCAATTATTTGACCACGGGGGGAATCGAACTTCTGGCTTAGCAGTCGGGATCACTAACCACTAGATAAACAAGCCAGTCAATTATAGTTTGTTACTAACAATAAAAAAAATAGTAAAAAAAAAACAATAATCAATAATCCAATCACATACAAAAATAAGATTACCTAATCAGCCAACTCAAGATTTATTTGCCTATAGCACCCCCTATGACATTACCAAAAATCTGGTGTCCATTTCCCATGAGATAATTCGTTACTGTTGTCTCACCATCGATGCGGACTAACCTACATTGGTGTTAAGGGTCTCAGCACATGGGAACGATGCTGTTCGCAAGTATTTGGACACGGTCTTTTAGTGACGCTCGCTCCCTTATTCACGGTATATATAAAGTTATTGATTATACGATTATAAAGCTTCTTCGTGGTATAATGACTGTATAGATATTAATTGCAATATCAGTTGATGAAACAAGATATAAATTAATCGATTAACGGTTATTACAAAGAAAGCAGCTCTATTAAGTCTCAATAGAGCTGATTTCTTTGTTTAAACTTTTGATTAAACTACCATTTCATTAAAATACTTAAAATGCGATTTAGGGATACAGTGTGTAGTTTACAGCTATAGGCTTGTCCCTTACTACGTAAGTGGGATTAAAATTATAATTGGCAAAATATAGGTGTTTGTTACGCTTCAGCCTAGCCCTTCGGGAATATTAGCCTGAATGTAGTATGACGATTTAAAGAGCTTTTATTAATCTATTTTTCGATAGAAAACTGAATATAGTAAGCGTACCTATCGTATCGTTGTATATTCATACTTGAAATACTAAATATGTTATCTAGAAATAAAGAGAATGCTTATTTGACTCTGTAGGTAACAGATTTAGTTTTTTTTTCTGTTTGCATAGTACATATACTAGATGACACTTGATCACTTTGAATGTTCGGATTCTGTTTATTTAAAAGGTGACTTACAAGGATCCCTCAGAATAAGAAATCTTTTGCCTTGTCAGAAGGGAAAAAATATTATTGCTGCTTTAGTATTAAACTTGCTTTAGTATTATTAATAACAAGATCACAATTAAGATTTTTGAGTTTTATGAGATAAGATTAAGTAATTGTTGGACGTAGAAAGAACCAGCCTAGTTTAGGAATATCCGGGAATTGACAGGAGTTGCAAGTGATGCAGAAATGTTTCACTTCGCAAGAGACAGTATAATATTAACAGCTGACTGCCAAACTTCGATAGTAGAAGATTTATATTAAGAAGAAGAATGGTAGATAATTAAAGAACTAACTTTAGTTTATAGCTATGAACCAATTGTTTTTAAACTAATGTTACTAGTATTCTTCATTTAAAAAAATAAAAATGATCTGGATCGACAGGTAGTGATCATACGCTGAACTCAAAGTGTTTTATTATAACCGAGTCAGTACTTTAGGCCTTTATGAATTCATTCTAAGCTTGTTAAAAAAATCTACTTACCATAAATATAAACAATATTTTAAATCACATCAGTCGTAGCAGGGGTTGCAGGATGTCTCTATCAGTAACCCTCACGCATAAATTCGCTATGCTTCGCCTTGTTACCGATTCGAAACATCAAATTTATGTATTAGATATTGTTCGAATGTGTGGGGTCTAGAAGAGAAGTAATTGTTATAATTGTAGCTATAAAGTGGATTGCTTTTAGTAGAGAATTCAGAATATTGTCCTAAGCAATTATTTTTTCATAATTTGAAAAAAGAGCGTTATTGATAAAATGTCTATGACAGTGAATAGTTTGTAGGGATCTAAGTTATATACTGTAATAGAAAATAAGAATTACACATTTGAATTTTAAATCTCTGTAATTAATAGTTCACTACCAATATTACTATTTACAAAATAAACACTTAACAATTAATATTGCACATAGATTAGGTGATAACAATAACAAACTTTATAGAAACAATGAAACTTGACACAGCTCGTGTACATGACACAATATGTAGCTATTTAATTACAATAATACTAATTTTATGACATTCCATAAAATAATTAAGCAAAAGTTAACCGATCGACTTTGAATACGAAATAGGTTAATTTTAAAATGCACCTATTCATAATTAAATACTTTTTTGTAGTTTTCGAACTCGATGGAATTGATACTTTTTTCAAAATATTAATTTATTTGTGTAAAAGAGAACTACCATTGTGAGAGTAATATTGTTTGTTTTTCTTATTATAATTTGACGCAGCGGGAACTTCATCTAAATCACCTTCTTTATCCTGATGCGCGGTCATGTGTCTTGTTAAATGGTGCCTTTCTCGAAAACTTTCGTTGCAAACTGGGCACTTTAGTTTTTCTTCCCTTTTTCTTCTATGGGGATCGATAGCAGACTCACTCTTATGGTGTGTGCGCATATGATATACCAAGTCAGATGTCATTCGAAAGCTGATGCTGCACTTAGCACAAACATTTTGCGACGGTAAAGTAAACGCTGCTAAAGTAGGCGGTAACAACGTGCTAAGAAGGGCCGCGGCTGGATTTGCAATTAAAGGATTTACTGGTTCTCTGGAAGGCACAGGAAATTTCATAAAATCTGAATTTGGAGGCTGAAAATTCTGTACACTGAACGGGTACGATGAACCGGCTTGCAGGTATGGTATTTCTGGTCTGAATGGTAAGAAATTTATTTTGTTCGGTGAAATATGTGTCGTTTTAGCATCTTGTTTATCTTGGTATTCCATAACTTTATTGAATGAGGCAGGACGTGGCTGCATTGCTGAGTCTGGATAATTTGGTGAAGATGATGGTACATTTTGGCCTTTGAAGAAGTTGCTGCTATTCAAGAGATGTGCTGGAGTAAGCAAGGGGTTAAAACCAGTTGATTTATTGAAAGATCCTGTCGGTGGGCTTGCAGCTGACAGCGGTGGACTCACAGAATTTTGGTAAAGAAAATTATCTGGACTGACAGATGGGTTTGGTGACCTTGTTGTAAAATTGGACACTTTTGTGAAAGCACTTTTAGGTGACATTTCAGACTTCTCCGAAAACCTTTCATATCGGGCTCGTGACTGCATGCTAATCAGTGTCGGGTCATCGAATATTTTATTCCTATATTCTGGTAAAAACTTCGGCTGGCGCGCTGCACTTTCATTAGAGTTCGGTCGACTCCGAGATCGCTCTGAGTTTTCGGAATCACTGCAGTACATTGTTTTGCTGGGATATTCGTCTGTTCCAACGTCGATATTGATATCCGATCCAAAGCTTGGAGATATGTTATTATTTACACATATGCGGTCATCATCCTGGTCTTTTAAGTCCATTGTGTTCTCGTTAGAGTAATCACCATGCTTGTAAATTTCTGGCATCCTCTTAGGCGGAACTTGCTCCCATTCTTCATTATGAAAAAGTTGTTTAGATACTCTGAGTTGTCTTTCTGGTGGCTTTGGACGTACTTTCTCATCTGGCATCATGAGAAAAGCTACATCAAAAGACCGTTTCGACGACTTTGCTTGATTTAAAACTGTTGGTTGCATTTCTGATTTTATTTGCGAAGTTCTTGCACTTTCAATATTCAAATTAGTTTCCTTAGAATCAGGAGACGTCTCTTTATAATTTTTGAAGTTGTTTTGAACGTCCATTGTCATCGTTTATACATTTAATTAATAGCACACGAACTTAAAAGTTTTCACACTTATATCGCGGTGATTTGAAAAAGACGCGTGCGTACAACCCGACGGTCACAATACGAATACGAGTGACATAAGGGTGAAAAATATATAAGTGGGGTTTCGCACTACCCAAAGCAGAGAGTTTAAAGTTGTGGAGGCGTGGCGTGATCCACCAATAAGCTTGGGGCGGGGGGCGTCAAAGGAATGAGTTGGCCAATGAGAGAATTTCACGACGATAGAGAGCAGGAGAGCTCAATCACCAGGTCAAGATAATAATAACTGCTGTGAATTGAGAGCGCATTGAGTTGTGGTAGGGTCAGCTTGACAATAGCGGTGTGATATTGAAAACTGTGGTTTATTTCACCATTCACCGGGTACCGTCCTCAAAATTAATGCTTTTATCATCTCACTATAGATTTTGTAAACAATGTCCTTTGTTTTATTAGGGTAACAAACGAATGAATTCTCTTCAATAGAATGGACATTACATTTTGACATATTGACTACGGTGAGTAGTGTAATAAATATATTTATAGCTACAATTTTTAATTCACCTGATACATATACTCATAATAATAACGTAAGTTGTAAAAAATCAATAAAAAAGTTTTTCAACCATTACCATCTATTTATCTCACTCAAACATGGTACTAGAGAAACTGAAACGATTATGATTGCAATAAATATGTTTTATATGTCCCATAAAAAATGATACTTCATATACTTGGCCTAACCCTCGACTGTATAGATGAGATTGCGAATAATGCTATTAACACAGACGCTTCTCCTCAAATTGATATCATACTTGAAGATGCTACAAAGAAAATTGGGCTTAAACGCGTAAGCAATAAAATCGTTAATCCGAAAGCTATAATCAGAGCTAATATAGCAGAACCTGACTAAGCAAAATTGAACACAAAGATAAGTGAAGAAGGTATATAATTGTGTGACGTTGAATATATAGACATGTTAAAAGAAGACCCAAATGAGTTCTGTTCGGTAGTGGGTAACGATAATAAGATGGGCGCAGACGTTAAAGGAAAACCATTTGTCAGATTTTAGCCATTTTTTGGCCATTCGTTCGCTCTCAATGAAAATCTGTTCCATTTATTTTGTTGCCGTCTTAATGAGAAAATTTAAGTAATGTTTCGATTCGTAGAGAATTAATGTTAAAAATGTTTTATGTTGATTAAAAGGGAACTTTTTTGTTAGAAAAATGATTTTTAATAAAGTTGACTACACCTGCAATTAATATGTACCTAATAAATTATTTTAGTCTTCATGTGATAAAAATGTACAAGACGTTGAAATAATATAATATAGTGTGTGTCAGTGTGTGTGTGTGTTTATGTGGGTGTGTGTGTACGCAAATTAAAATTATAACATACTACCATATTTTATATTGCTACTTTTATCTTTTTTTTTTAAAGACAACTCCCGCACTAGGACTAATTCCTTAAAAACATTCAACCAATGGACACAAAGAACACCCAGACTCAGAACAACAATTTTGAGGATTACACAAAGTGTTGTGCCGTGCGGGGATCGAACCCACAAAACTAGGCGCGGCAGCGTGGTAGCGAGGTGACTACTTAAACCGCTGCGCCATCCGTGCAGTCGAATTTTATATTAGTCTTTTATTAGGAATCTGAGTTTAATGTGTTCGAGAAAGAATTAAATGAACCATTAATAAACAAATGCTTTTATACTCTAACGGATTACCCAAATAACAAATAACAATTGCAATGAAATTAATTTATATTATTGTTTTAATTATTATTCACTATGCCTGTAACTGTTATTATGTTTTTCTCATGTACAAGAAATGATTTAATTATTTGTATCGATCTAATAATGGTTTCTTTACTCTGCTTGACATAACTAATTATTTTGATTTTATTTAATATCTTTAATATCTTTGCTTGCAGCTATTCTAGTCAAACTATTTGTATCTTAAATATTCTCCATTGTAACACCATCTGTAACAGTATTTTAGCAAATAAATATGATTCTGATTCTGATTATTCGTTAACGATAATTAGAATATAGTTTATGTTATATGTAATAATTTCATTTTGACTGTAATTAAATAATTCACAAAATAATTGGGCTTCTATAATTGTTATAGAAATTTATTATAGCTATAATTACATATATATTTTTAGTTCTAAGGTTACCTACTTCAAATATCCATTCAACTATTGCAGATCGTGTTAAGATCATAATGAGTAAGTAAAAAATTTGTTTTTAATGGCCAGCTACTTCTAGAGGAAAATCGTTAGTTTTCTACAGCTGAAACTGAACTTAGAGGAACTTCTGGTAGAGTGAAAGTAATGCAAATTATTTCTAAGGAATTGTGTATCTATTTCGTTAAATATTTTTTTATTACAAATAAGTACAATTATTCTATAAAACATCTAAAATAATGTAGGTCTGACAACGTACTTTGCGTTTCTACCACTAATGTTATTATATAATTAATGTTGATTAATCAACAAAGAGCATACACCACTGGGACTACAAAATTGAAATGTTTAAATTGAGACATGAACGGTTGTATGGATGTGAGAAACACTTAATTAATTATTCAGAATATTGTTTCGTATTTAAAAGCATATGCCACAGTACCTTCTTAAATAATTAATAGGTCCAAAGGACAGACAGTCAGTTTGAGGGCCCGGACTTCCTGGCACCAGCCTATTCGAGTCATAGCTATGCGAACCTGACTTGAATGAGCTATTGCTTATACTCCCACACCCATCTTTATAAGCAATTTCCCTTTCCTTCTCTTTCTATTCTTAACCTGTCAATATACTTCAAATTTTCGACGACTATAGGTCTAAGCTATTACGTAAATGGCACTTCATTATAATCTTTGAAATGTGGGTGTTAATGCGCCTCTGCTTACCCCTTCGGAAATGCAGTCTCGAGTTTATGACAGTCACAAAAAAATGGCATTTCATCATAGTCAATTTAAGTGAGGACTTTTCCTCAGACGGACAGTTGTATGCTGTATGTTGTAGAGTGAAATCTCACACCTTAGTGATTTTATCTCCAAATGGGAAAACCGCAGCGTCCGTACTACGGTAATTAAAACAAAAATTTTAAAAAATTAACACACAAGTGAAGCTAAGAGCAACAGCTAGTATTATATATCTTTATTTCTTTTATAACACATCATTTTGTAAAGTATCTAATGCAAGCGGTAGCCGCATTAACTAATTAAGACGTGTTGAAGATTTTTTAACAAGAAAAGAAAATAAATTTGTGAGTGTAAGACAGTTGAAATGTTCGAAGATACATTTGTCGGTGTTTACACGTAATAAGATGTCAGTGACGGGTCTGGCTGCAACGGAGATTGATGGATTTACTCTCCGGGCGATTGTGATTTGTTTCAAACGCACTGTCCGTGTGAGAGCCATTTTGAGGAGATGTGTCTTAGTGAAAGTCAGTTCAAATAATAAATTGCTATTTCTTTTACTGCTTTGTGATACTCAACCTTATTTTTTTTATGTGATACAACAAAGCGTTTTCATGCATACATACGTAAGGCTTAGTATACGTCAATTGACATGCCCCCGCTCAACAGCTATTCTATACAAACTTTTAAAACTCGTACTTACACGCTAAACAGCGTGAGCGTGGTAGACTCCTTTTTTTTTTTTTAATATTTAAAGTATGACTTCATTAGTATGTTTAGCAAGATTTTTAACACGCCCCTTGCACATGTGAGGCATGCGTGTATGTGTGTATTTTAACAGATTAGCAAAAATGAGGCTAAAGTTTTAAACCTGCGAATATATGTATTTTAAAACTCGAACAAGACTCTACTTAGGTATTTGGAGACTTGTGAAATAGAATTTTAAAATAGTGAGCGTTAGAGCACATAAGATTAGCAGTAGATTAGAATATAAAGCATATTAAGCGACTACAAACGTTATACCTCATCCCTGATGGTAATTAGTTGAAGTTATGAATATGTGTAACGTATACACTGCACATAACGTGTTACTTCGATGCTAATATTTTGCGTGCAGCTTTTAATTACTTTATTTGCCAACTGAAATAAGAAACTTGTTATAAAAGGTTGTCTACTTTACGCTCCTTGGGAAAGGCCTTCGCATACTCAGGCGCTAGGAGGGGTCTGGATGTCTATATAAAGCTGTTCCCGGATTCCTCCTATTTTAAGCGCAGCATGGCACATCGTGTGGTTTTAGTCGGTTCGATTTCGACACACCGTTCCACCGAAAACCCCGGTAGAATGATGGCCTGAGGGGGTTTCCACACAAGAAAAAAAAGGCCTTCGCATTTTAAAATAAAAGTACCTATTGCGTTACACTGATTTTACATTTATACACTAATGCCTATATGTCAGAAGGATTAGTCAGGAGCGTTTCAAACGCATACTTTTTGCTAAAAATAATTGAATCCACCTAACGTAATATATGCCTATTGCCATTCACCAGGCACTGTATGACTGTATTTAAACTGGTATGATAAACACAACAGTGTCTTTCTGACAGAAAATAGTCCTTGTACCGTAAGCTGGTAATCGATTGGAAAATAAATATTAATAGACTATCCATCTTGTCAACGTCAAAGACCAATAAATTTTGCTTAAAGTGTTTATCAATCGATGTTTTCCCAAAGCCTGATAAGTAATTGTAGGCACGCGACTCACGTCAGCCCGCACGCGTTGAAGGCCCTTCAATGGATCCCTGAATATACGTAATCCTATTTTGTTATAAATAAAAGATTAGCTGATTATTTATTTGAAGTATTGTGGGGTTGAAAAGGGTGATATGGTTTTTTTTTCATTGCTGTAGCATTCGAAGGGCTTAGAAAGAGATTGAAAATATAGAAAATAATAAAACTTCGGATGTAAAAGTTAAGGTATTACCAAGTGACATTGCTGTGACCTATGACATAAAAATACGTACATATGTATATGATATGATGTGATTGTTTGCCACATAGTAATATAAAAAGTATACTAACAATTCTTGACTAGTAGTAGATACACCTCAATAATATTACATTCATGTTTTTGTTTTCTAAAAGAAGGATATTTATTAATTCAAAACTTTTTTATAAAGGATCTTACAGAAACCCTTTGATCTATGTACTAGTATTTTGAAACTTACTCTCCTTACCTATCTTTAAGACGTTTAAGGCTATTTCTACAACAATTTCCGACTATTTCTCAATAAATACTCAATTCAACACAACATTTTTTCAAGAGAAAACTTTTTTAGGCGCGTTGAGCACTTTTTGGGTCAACAAAAATCATGTAACTCGCGTCATCGTCACCGAACGCTTCCCGTTTAATCTAATAGCTCGACGATACAATTTACAAGTTACTGAGTATTTACTTCTATCGGCAGTCCCCAAAGACTGCCCGTATATTTTTTTTATCCAACTATTACTTCCAGAGATTTGTTACTTAAGTATAGATTGTCCAAAGAATGTTTGATGAACCCGTTATGGTACAGACATACAGACAATCAATCCAAAAAGTCTCGTGACTGATGATGTGCTGACCAAAGTTCACATGTGCAAGTTTGATTGCGCCTCGTCCCGACAGATTAGTTATATTGCTAATACTGTTTCTTTGGAACAATTGTTCCTGTCCCTAAGGAAAAGACTCGATTGTATCGAGACAATGATCGAGTAGGTGTGATCCTTGAGATGTTTGTTTATTGGTTTTGTTTATCTATTTGCGAGTGAGAAAAGAGCTATTTACAATCATCAGTGGACGTTATCTGTACATACTATACGGTAAATACAATTTTACAGAAGAAAGGAGGATATCACTATTAAGAAAACAGTTATATTACGCATGTGAGAGTAGAATAGAATTATATAAAATCTTAGGTTTCAAAAGATTATTCAAACAATAACACAAATGATCTTCCTCTCTCTGAAGTAGGTATCGAATCCGCAACTTTTCGCATGGTGTAGTTGGCAAGGTGACCATGTAAGCAGTTGCGCCATCCATCAATATGACATTTAACCAATGATTAGTAAGAATGTATTATGGTAAATTCCTGACTGGTATGGCTTTTCATTAGTATAGAAATGTACAATTGGGAGTTATCTCCCAATTGTACATTTTTGGACTGTCAAACACTAGTTCCTATTTGTATTTCCAAAAAAATAATAAAAGAAGTAGTTGAAGATAACAGAGACAATATGAAAACTTATGTTCGTTAGTCAGTAACTGCATGACCGATATCTGCTTTAATATGCATATTTCAAATACAAAAAAAAAAACAACTAGCAGCTGCAATTTTAAATTTATGTGCGATGTGATTGGAGCCATCAATCTCTCGATTCATGTAGCGTGGCATTCCTAACATTAGTAATAGTACTACTACTGAGTCCCTTTTTTTTTTTTTTTTTTTTCCCCGTGCGGAAATCCCCTCGGATACCACTTTCTGGTGGCATGTCGGACTCGAACCGACTAAAACCGCACGCCATCTTGGGTACTAGATGCCGGGGAACCAGGTACACCCTAGAAAGGAAAACCCTGGAACCCCGACGTACCTCGGGCAACCTACGGTTTGTAGATGGCCCCCTCCTGTGTGGGAACCCCAATGTTCCCGTAACTCCCGTAACTTGGGGGATCCCAAAGGCGCGCACGCTCCGCAGCGTCCGCGCCGCCACCCAAGCCTACTTCTGCTAGGGTGACAGATGGCCTCATCTGTCACCCCCAGGCCTGCGCTTATGGAGGACGGAGATCATTCTCCGATCTCCGGCGCCTGAGTCGCCTGTGGTGCCTGGCCCGTTCCCGGGCCTGGCGGGCCGGAAGAGTTCTAAACCTCTCCCGATCCCGCTCCGCAGTCTCCTTGGCAAGCATAACTTGCTCGCAGAAAAACTTGCTTGCTACTGAGTCCCTATAAATAATATAGTGACCATTACAATAAAATAAATCAAAGCAATCAGAATATGCACTACCCAAGGTAATGTGGTAGAGCCACAACAGTGGTAGAGCCATGCTTAGGCACGAATGGGCCGGCTCGACCCTTGCGATACCACGGCCTCATAGAAAACCGGTTTTTAAGCCATGCTTGCATTGTGTGATCGATTGAGTGAGGTTATCGGAGGCCCAACCCCCTGTCCCCTATCTTCGCCTCTCTATCCCCTCCCCATTTTCTCTTTCCTCCCTTTCCCCTACCCAGCAAGGTTAACAGCACTCTTGTGACTCTTGAGTTGCAAGTGTTCATGGGCGGTGGAAGTCACATACCATCAGGTGACCCGTTTGCTCGTTTGTCTCCCTATGCCAAAAAAAAAAGTCATTCAAAATCATACTCTGATTAATGTAACGTTCAAATCTTTAACAAAAGATATTAAGAATACATCGCTGGTAATCCTCCAACTAAACTGCTATGTCACAAATCAAAACAACACCTGTACTGTACACTAAAATATGCTCAATAATCCCCATAATACGAAATACTTTAATACCAACATACCATATGGTGTCTTGATCACCGACAATATAACCCTGCTATACGCAATCATCCCTTTTGTACTCTCAATAGCCTCTGGATCACTCACCCTATTAATTATCTTTATTCTTTTATTGTAAACCCCATTGCAAAACCTACTTTATGGTAATGGTGGTTGGTATTGGTTTTCTCAAACAGTTTTCTTTCTAATATGGTAGTTTTGTCGCGTTCCAATTTTACTTTCAATACTTTTGTATTGAGAACAGAACTTGTTTTAGATATTTCAAATCCTGCCGCTGTATAAATAAGGTTGATGTTAGAACTATTTATTTTGCCAATAAAAATAAATGTAGTTCTAATGAAACTTAAACTCTATGGCGTCTAAAAATAAAGTTCAATTTTATGTTTTTAGGTGCTTAAAGTTCAAATGAGTGATTGTGAACATTAAAGTGGGATCTGGTGAACACTTGTTTATGAATTTTTGTACCATATGGTATAAAAGCCGACCTGGACAATACGCCCCCATGGCGGTACCCCATTACCATATGCGACGTGTTAAATAAGTATTTCAAGAGATTCGTATTACTTTAGCGGTAAAAGCGATCGATGGATGAATACAATGCAATGATTGATTACTAAAGTTATAAAATTTTATACAGAATATGAAAATGAAATAAATTTTAAAATATTTGTAAAATTAATTAAATTGACTTTATTAATATAGTGACCAATTTGTAATTACGTGGTTGGCGTATTCCTGTTTTTATCAATCAATTCAGGGATGAATCAAGAAAAGATTTATTTAAATAAATACACATACTCACGACTACATCCCAAAGGGAGACGCAGAGGCGTTTTAAACACACACTTTTTGGATGGAATATACCTTATATGCAGTTAAGAAGTAGCAAACAAACTAACATAACATAACGAACCGATACGACCCTCAAACCTTCAAGAAAAGAGCGTACTTCTACCTAAAAGGCCGGCAACGCACTTGTGACTCTTGAGTTGCGGGTGTCCATGGGCGGCGGTAGTCATTTACCATCAGGTGACCCGTCTGCTCGTTTGCCCCCTATCGCATAAAAAAAAAGAAAAAAACATATATAAGTACAAATTTTAGAATAGAGGTTTACTTCAGTACTATCATAGTAATTGTGGATGTCAGCAATATTCATTGAATCTTCCACACAATCATTAATATTAATATTTACATGTTAATGTACCCACTTGTTGTCACGAAGAGTGCGCGTGCGCAAATAAACACAGTTTTGCACAATGCGCCGCCATAATGCATATTGTTGTACGCTTTGACAGTGGTGTACACAGGGTAACCGGTTTTGATACTTTATAATTTAATTATGATATGTTTCTTGCATATTATGTTTGTAATGCTTATTGAAATATTGATTTTGCAATGAATTGGATAGGTGTGTATAATTGGTAACAACGCTGGTAACAAATGCGTTATTACATGTTCAAAACATCTTCTGTTTTACTAGTTGTCATTTTCAGTCTATAAATTAATGTAAGTACAGGCATACTAAACATAATTCTTACTTTGTGCGGTAAAAGTGGAACCTGATCGTCACTATAAATATGGCTACAATTAATCATTAAAATAACTCAATGTAAATAATTTATAATAGCTGTAAGTAAAGTAAAATCAGCTGTAAAAAGTAAATGAGTAAGTAATACTAAATTGTACTAAATTGTGCTACTGCCTACCCTTTCGGCGACATAGGAGTATTGTAAGACAATATGTATTTTATAATAATATGTATGTATATTATGATGATTATGATATATATGGCCTCCGTTCCACTGGGTTCAAGAGGGCGATGACGTGTTAATGCATATGCGTTTGCGCGTATGCTTGTGCACTGATATTTTATTAGCTTTAAATTAAAAACGGTTTAGGTGCTTACAACAGCTTGACAGCAACACCTATCAGACCAAAGTCCGTGTAGATACATATGAAGCTAGTTAATTTTTGCGAATTTGAAACGTGTCAAGTATCAAAACTAATTACCCAACTGGTTTGTATTACGATCACTCAACATATGCGTTTGCTAGCGGCCATGTGATCACAATAAGTGTAATGGTCTCTGTCCATCCCCTAGATAGTTATCATTGTAATCAGAGCTTTTGCCGCAGCAGCATACATTTATTTGAATTTTGTATTTTTATTGATACTTAATGATATTCCAAAGACAATAACAACATTATATTTTTTTTGTTAAATCTTATTTTTATAGTATGTATCTTCTTTGAATATTTCTTAATACCTACATAAATAATATAAGATATAACAGATAAAGGACAGGCAGGCAGAGAACAAATGATTGTGCTCATCACATAATTGTTTATCCTTGGTGGGAATCGAACCCAAGACCTTTACTTACTTACTGTCCTGTTAGGTAGCTGTTAGACAGCTAACTAACAGGATAGTCCATATAAAATAAACTTCATATGAAATCACGAACAATGCATATTTATGTTTCTTTGATTAATGATTTTTAGAGTAACAATAGTAGAATAGTCAAAATACATGAACCCACAAAAACATTCGTCAACAATTTGCAACCGCATCATTTTAAGGGCACTTCAGAAGGGCTGGTGCGCAATACGATCAGCATTTACACGCCATATGTACCTTTGGGCTTAAGCCACACTCCAGGGACTTGCGCCCTACGCTAATGAAAACGGAGAGCTTTTGATACTGTCAAATACTATGGATGCGTTTCAAACAAATGATTTTTTTTTCTTGAAACTATTTATTTTTAAATAAAAAGGCTAAGTTGTAACAATGACATTGGCGGAACATGTTCGTTTCATCTATTGAAACATCATCATTAACCGTGTAGCCTAATTGTCTTAATATATATATGTTTTGGTTTCAGTTAAATCGAGCTTGGATATTACGATAATCTCAATTTTCACTTTATCGAATCCCCGTGTGACGTCGCCGATCTCATTGTAATGTTTTACTCATTAATCGTTAACTAATATTGCCTATGTTTAATCACAATGTCGTTTACTGTTTCTAACTTTGTTGTGTTAAATATTTTAAAGCATTTTTTACCATATGCCAGCAAAGAATGGATGCACGCTCTGAGAGACCGTCGGAAAGTGACGTCTCAGTAGGGGGCATCGTACGCTTTACTAAAAAATATAATATCTATCAAAAAATAGTTCTACGCAATTGTTTGCTTTTAACATACTGTACTTTCAAGTAAAAATCTAAAATTGGTAATATTCTGCATTGTCTACATAATATAGTCAGCATAACGGAATAATTTTCATAAAAAAATGCATTGAATTAAATATTAAGAAACATTTAGGGAAGTCCAGAAGATGTGTCTAAATAATTTGTGCCACACATTAGTGTGTATGTAATGATTAATAATATTTTGATATTTAAAATTGGCACAAAATAAGGTTATCGATTCGACAAGTATGTATGTGTACCTACATATTAATTGAAAACCAAAATATTCAAATATGGCAATCAATTAGGACCTTCAAACGGACAGAAAGTATAAGAGGCGATGTTTAAACATTTAAACATCGCCTCTTATACTTAAATTACAAAAATCTTACCAAAACTTGCACTGAGTTGCAAATTTTTGATGACGTACACAAACAAAAAAAATCAAATCAATATCAAATACCCATAAAACCGTACAGCTACTCCATTTATATTCTTTTAAAAAGCCGCATGCCACCCCAGCTAGCGCATCTAGCCATATGTCGCGAAAAATTCTACTGTAATTGCATTAAGTCACCCTAAGTCGAGTACCCGGCTTTTAATTACAATCATCCACTTTGGCATATGTGGAGTTTTGTATTTGTAGTTTCGGAAACTTCCAACAATACATGGATAGTTATTAGTTTGTAGAATCTTGTTGAAACTGGAGCATTCATTTCTGAATAAAAAAATCCAACTATGGCGGTGTTAGATGTAATTTACATTAAATTTCTTAAAGCATTTTTTTTAATAACCAAGTTAGAAACAAAAGAAAGCTCAAAACAAAAAGCTTTAAATGATACCTTCAAAACTAAAGCAAACAAATTCTGGTCTCTAGATGCAAATTGGGGACAATATGAACGTGAAATATGGGTTCAAGAAATCCTGAACTTGAAAAAAATAAAAGAAAACAAATGAAGAGAAAAAGTTCCCGAGGCAAAAAATACAATGCGACCGAACACAGGGCAGGAAACGTCGCGTGAATAAGTGCCCACCATTCTACAGGAAGAAGAGATCCTTTTGGCTTTCCCTTTGTTGATAATGTTATTATTGTAATGTTTACCTGCTGAGGATAGCTTCACCGAACTTGGGAAATAGAAACGTTGAAAATTGTTGTAGGTAATGAAAGAAAGCCCATTTGAAGGTTTGACTTAACTGATCGAACGTGGCTAATATACATATATGATATGATATCTTACGTCACCCACATGTAATTAAAAAAAAAACATTATATTTTATATAATTTAAACATAAATCACTGATATTATATTCTGCTATACTGACTAATAAATGCTATTTCAATATATTTTGTATGTAATGGTTTAGTTATTACCATAAGAAATGATTTTCATCGGGTGTTAAAATACTGGTTCTTAGACTTCAACTTAGCAATTTTATATAACTTTTAATCGTGGTTGTTTTACAATGAACTTTAAAGAAACTTAAAAAATTTGTTACTAGGTTAACTAAATTTTAGAATGATGATGAATGAGTAATGAAGTTGGGTCGCTAGCTGTGTTAATAGTAAGTTCATTGAGAGTTTATTATAAGTTATTTATAGTATCATAAGGTAACACAGTCATTCAGTCTGTTAAGTCACTCTATCTCTTTTGGCTTGCCTGTGATATACGGCAGCGTCTATGGGTGGTTTCAGATATATAGCAGCAGTGTTACCTATGTAAAATTGAACATTGAAAACCCTACTGTAATAGAATACAATAAACTTTATTGTACACCTTTAAACAAAATTTACAATGTGTATACAAAATAGAAATGTATAAAGGGCGGCCTCATCGCTAAATGCAATTTCTGGCAGGCAACCTTAGGATGGACAGAAAAAGATAAGATACCAAAGAAAATATTTGAAGCTTAGTCGTGTGGCACACCACAATTGTGGCGGTAAGACCCATCATGGAGGATTGGCTGGAGAGGCGACATGGTGCTCTCTTCTACCGGCTAGTGCAGGTACTCTACTTGATGTTTCGGTAAGTAGCTGTATCGCATAGGCCGGGATCTAACGCCTGTGTGCCACCACTGTGGGAGCTGTCGCGAGGATACCGCACTCCACACGTTAGTGGAGTGCTATGCGTGGGTGGTGGCACGTGGGTGGAAATGACCTCCGGCCTCCATGAGCGCTGGCCTGAGGACGACGGAGTGGGCTATCTATCGCCCTAGCAGAAGCAGGTCCGAGATGGCGGCACGGCGTGTTCCGTGTGTGCTTGTATAAATATGTACAATACAAATATATTTTAAGTGCTCACCCACCATTTGTCAACTGTCCTTACATACCTCACGAGCTTCTTATATCTACTGTAATACATTTACTTACTGATTTACGTCCTCTATATTTACACCATCTTTCCTTCAATAATATTTTGCATACCTATTCATACAGACCTATCAACAAAAAAATATTCTTCACAAATAACGCGAAAAAGAATTCGTACGAAACGGAAAAAATGTTGCCGGTAACCCTCAAATGAATGTTGCCTCATTACGTATACAGAATCCTCCGGTCCGCCCGTCTGGGCCATGATGATTTATGAACTATTTTTTGTTGATTTTCTCCCCTGAAGCTAAGACTCTTTGCCAAGTAATGGAAGAGCATATTGATAGAGCTGACTAAATTCATTCTGTAATTTTTGGCGGAAAGCTTTATAAGTTTGCCAAGTTTTAAAAATGGTTCTACTGATTGTATGTAATATATTATGTTGTGTAATTATCATTACACAAATATTTTCGAATACAAGTAATTCAACTATTAAAGAGATTCAATGATATTTGGACATTTCGCAGTTTCAGTTAGATGTACAAAGGTAAGTTATGTAATTATCACTAGCACAATTTTGAGTTTTACATTTTAAAAATTGTATTATATATAAAATAAAATTTAGATTTTCTAATACACGTTATAATTGTAAGGAAAATTAAAAGGCAAAATAATATAACTTTTGTTTTTCTGTAAAATGTCGGCATTCTTTCTCGTCCTCTGCCTACCCCTTCGGGGATATAGTCGTGAATGAATGCATGTATAAGTAAAATATTGCAGTAATCCATAACCCACAAAACAGTTCATTTAACTGCATTTGTTCCAATAAAAACATTTAACGTTTAATATGCTTTGCAGGATCATTAACGATATTTCTATTATACTAGATAAGACATTTTTTTCGATAAACGCATATACACTAAACTAAATCATCACTCAAATAGTGTTTTGTGACCCTTGCTTCATCCAAGTGTCATCCATATCCTTTAGCTACAGTTCTGTTTATCAGCCACGGTGTCATCCGTGTCAACCATTAGCACAAAAGGCTCTCAATGTTAAATGTCTCAATTTAATGTAACAGCCGCGTCGCCCTCGCGGTCGTTATGGCCCACAGTCGGTTTGGAAGGGTTAATTCGATGGAAAGATTTTGGCTTGCGGTACAGTTGTAAACGGGTTGTCTTTGTTTAGTTATATTAATGGTTGGACGAGACATATCGTCTGTGATATGATGTGTGACAATAGACAGAATAATATTCATGAACAGATTTAAAGAAAGAAGTGATTGTGTTCTTTTTTATGGGATTTAAACCCATAGAAGCGGATAGTATTAGTACATATACATGTTTTAGTATATTTTTTTTCGAATATTATTGTTTACTTTACTATAAATGTATGCATGCCTGTTTGTCTAGTGGTTAGAGACCGATAGATGAGTTAGTGGTCCAGAGATCGATTCCCATAGGAGACAAATATTTGTTATTTGTGTCCGTTGTTTATACGTTTGTAAAGTCAACGGCGACACGGGGGTACTTCCTAGTGCAAGAATAGTCTTTTTTTTTATATTATGTTATTCTGATATTTTCTTTCCGGACCAATACGACCTTCAAATCTTCAAGAGGAGAGCGTACTTCCACCTATAAAGGCGCGCGCACTTACGACTCTTAAATTGCAGGTGTTTAGGTTCTTCGATAGGTGCTTAAAAAAAAGATATGTTTTTTTTTTTTATGCGATAGGGGGCAAACGAGCAGACGGGTCACCTGATGGTAAATGACTACCGTCGCCCATGGACACCGCAACTCAAGAGTCACAAGTGCGTTGCCGGCCTTTTAGGTAGGAGTACGCTCTTTTCTTGAAGGTTTGAAGGTCACACTGTACGAGTATATAATATATATACTCGTATAGTACGACCTTCCTTAGTTATATAACTATGAGGTAAAATAAACAAATATATTGTATAATTAGTTTATTTTTACTATTGGAGTCACATGCATTTGTAAATCTATTCCTAGTATTAAGATGATGTAGTTTGTTTATACCTACTATTGAAACGTAGACCAACCCGTCAGCATGCAAGGCCGACATTTCCATGATTTAACTGTAAATATGTGCAGACTATCTGAATTATATATAATTATATAACGCATTTTACAATTCTTGTTACTTAGGTATTCTGAAGGGTAGAGCTAAAGGCATAATAGACTCCCATATTTAAACAGCTGAAACTTGATCCCACTCTCGTAATGGTGACACTTAAAGAATAAAAAATATTGATAAGAAGGGACAGCATTGAAAGAGAAGGGTTATTGCTTATAAGAATGAATTAAGGAATGTAATCAAGTAGAGTAAGTAGCTCCAGCAGGTCATTGTCGCATTCTGCAATTCTGCTTGATGTTGAGACATACGAGCCCTCTAATATGGTCTTGTAAATTTTAAATAAAATTCTCACTGAACTGTTTCATCTCCACAAAAACTTCATACAAAGTGTTTTCAAATATATGTTATTCTATTTGGGAGCGAATTAAATTTACTTATCTCCAATTTAGAAGGTTTTTATAACTAAAGAATCGCCGCCCATAGTTGAGTGAAACGAAAATCGGAATTTTATCCAAAGTTTTACACTCGGTAAGTAATAAGTCAGATATGTGTAACATAACCTCAAAACAATATACAGTTCAACCCTTGACACGTTTTAACATCGCTTGCGGCATAACTCAGCGACATCCAGTTCGCCTGCTGTCCTCCACTACTAATTAAAGGAAATGGTCCAGAAACAAGATTGCGATATTGTTCTCCCTAAATTTTTACCCGTCTCGTTTTAACATATAAACGTACGGCTCGTGATGTCTCTTTTCCTCTAAACGGTGAGTGGATGTCACTCATTATGCTAAGTATCTCCCCCTTTGTTCGTTGCGAGATTGGCGATAAAGCTCTAGCTTTTTTCTTTTTTTCTTTCACTTGACAGTTGGTATATGGAAGCAGATTAAGATAATTCGGTCGAGGTGTTTTTATAATGCTTAATTTTATTGTTTTACTGATTTGGGTGTTTTCTTTTATTTTTTTTTTGGGTAAGAAGGTTAGAGTTTGTTTCTGTTTTCATTCGTTAAAATATTATTGATTATAAGTATAAAAAAAATAGTATTATATTTACGCCAGACAATCGTCGGAAAGTATTACATAAATCACATAAGGCCTAATTAATTACGAGTAATTACGTAACAACAATTTTATATTGTCAATCAACTAACGAACCACAATAATAAAATATAAGAATGTTAACGTTTAAAAATGTGTATTAATTAAATAAGTTCCCAAACACTATTTGAATCTTTTTAAAATATAACTTTAATTTTTAATTCAGGAATTATGTTCTTACATTAAAACATCGCAATTACAAATCAGAAACTTCGTTTGCAATTGAAATTGCCAACCAAACTAGAATAAAAATGAAACAACTGCTTCATCCCAAGCGCATATTGAAAAACGAGCGATTTTTTAATAAATCGCTTCGAACATTCTCCATTACGAGCAGAAATACCTTATTTCATTACGGCAACCGTTCCATTAGTAAGATACGCCAAATTCTATTAAACTCTTTTTTTGTAAAAACAGCGCTTGTAGCGGAAATATCGCTTGAAAGGTATGAGTATTTTAAAACCAAATGCATAGACTGTTTTGTCTTCTGCGACACCTTGTTCGATATTCAAACGATTAATTCTAATTTCATTAAACATTAGTTAACATCATAGTAATTACTTCTACTAAACCTTGAATGGGAGTTATTTCATGCTGAAGTACCTTACAATGGGTCAAGAAGTTAAAATTCTGTTGTCGCTTTCATCGCTTGAATTTTGTAACACAAAGGGTTTACACCCTACGTTTCTAAATTTAAATTTATGTTTTGTTAGATTTGATCGCATTTAGCGGCATGCGCTGTTCCAAATGAAGCGATAGGCACTTTTTTTTAAATATGATTTATTCTGCCAGTATTTTGTCATACGACTAGGACTGTTGATTTGTTTCACAACATTAAGGTTTTATTCAATTATTTACTCATGTTATTGACTGTGTTGATGCTAAAAAAAGCTTCGATTTGTCTTTGACTGAGCTTTTCGGCACATCTTATGGCTTAGCAGTACTTAGCTGAAATATAACTATGAGAAGTATACCAATGCTTATAATGATTAAAAAAAAATGTGTTTTTGCTGCTATTGAAAGTTGAGGCCGATGAATTTTGCTTTAAAAGCCGTTTTTCTTTCTTTTTGTGTTACCTTTCTTTTTATCTTTTTATGTGTACCGAAGTACTTTTTACTATCTTACATCTTTATCATATGAAAGGGTTTCATAGTTGAATTATTTCAGTAAAAGAGGGACCTAATTCAAATTGGTTTAAATTTCATATACAGATTAGCATAGGAACTAGGTACTGAACATTTTCTCACTTCCCAACAGTTGTTCAACACATTCGCATAATATAACCATCAACTTCGCTTCACTGAACGTACCGATATTTCGATTCAATATCGATTTTAATTCGATTTCATATCGATATGAGAGCATTTGCGTGTCACGATTCTCGAATCGTAATGAATGGCACTTTCAATCCGTTACGATGTTAAAGTGTAATGTGTTTTTGGGGTTTAAATTTTTATTTTTATGAACACAATGGTCATATTTAAAAATAACGTTTGGTTATAGGTATTGGCTATAGCAGATGACGTTTCAAGGATTAACTTTCTTATGTATTTACGCATGTATATTGTCTAATAGACGCGGTATATGTAACTTACCTATATAGAACTTCTCTGAGCCCATTTTATTCGGAAAACTATACTACAAAAATGGGCTGATACCTGATTCTGTTTCTGTTTAAGTAATTCTTCACAAACACTCAAGTTTTGTGAATGGTTTGACAAGCCGTAAACTTGTTATTCTTTGAATAAACGTGTTACATATAAAATCATTAATGATTTTTATACAAATATAAAATTGATTGATTGAAATCATATTGACTTTTGAAATATATGTATATTACAAAGTTTATGTTACAGAGGTAGAGCCATGCTTAGGCACAAATGGGCCGGCTCGACCGGGGTGATACCACGGCCTCACAGAAAACCGGTTGTGAAGTAACGCTTGCGTTGCGTTTCCCCGAAATGAGTGAGGTTTTTGGAGCCTCAACTCCCCCTCTCCTCTTTCCTCTAGTTATATAAGTATAAACTATGAGTATAAGTATTGTAATTTTCTTAGTTACAGCGCTTTTCAATAGTTATTGTTTTATCCACAAGCAGTTCGAGAGCAATGAATTCGGATCTCATAAATCTCAAGCATGCTCGATCGGGTTTGGTCTGGAATGCTAGCTGCTCTTGAACGTAGACACAATCTGACCAAAGTAAGGCTACTCATTAACATGCATAAAGGCAGCCTCCGCACACAAATTGGGTCAAACATAGACTTTTTTAAATAATATAGGAGGATCTTAAAAGTCACCAAAAGAGATTTAATAACACCTAAACCCACGCATTGCAACAAACACCTTTTTATATGTAGTGGTCAATTTATTATTATAATTTGTTAATAGCTCACCCTACAGATAGAAAACATTTAATTTATAAAAGCGATAACTATCAGCTTTATCTCCTAAAGGAACAGATTAACAGAACATTTAATTAAAACAGAGATTATAGTGGGTGTGTCCGACCGTCAGGTGCGGCTCGACATGTGGCTCCCACCGTCTTAGTTTACATAAACCCGTGTAGGATTCTGTCTTGGTTATACAGCATGATCGTATTCGTATCCCAGTTTTCAGCATTATCCATAGACCGTTACGGTTTATGATACCACTATCTTAAAGTTAATATGTTCCTTTACTGAGTTATATTACAAAAATATTGAATATTAAAGATAATCGTTATTATATATAAATAAAAAACGTGTGCGTTTCGGGACGCCCGACAGAAGTGATAACTTAAACTAAACTAAACTACCGCTGGCGTATGCGTGAGACAAAGGGAAGCCAGACAGTTACGTAACGCGTTACGTAACGAAGCGGTTTACCGTCCCATAAGAAGTTATCACTTCAATTGTATAAGTATACATATAAGCTCACACCTCTCCCGCTATCAGGCTAAGCAGAGACAGCATCCCGCTACTTGCTTCTATTCTTACATACATCATAAACTTCCTTTACTGTCAATTAACCTTTCATACAAGCTACGGTTTTGGGTCTGACCTGTCGATTCTACAGAACATCACTATCACATCATAGTAGGTTTCCTAGAATCCTCAGAATACCTACAATAAAAGAAATGTGTATTTTCTAAAATCTAATACAAAACTAAGTTTGTTACACGTATATTTTTTGCGGATGAAACGAACGTTATGACGTTTTACCTATACATTAATTGGTTGATTGATTGACTCATAATTGTACATACAGAGACAATATCTATACAATAATAATACACTTGGCGGCCTTATCGCAATCAGCAATCTCTTCCAGGCCACCATTGGATGGAGAGAAAGAGGGGATGCATTGTACAATATATGAGTCTCTTGACTACACATATACACATTTAATGGATACACATAAAATATATGTAAATACGCTTACACAGTCATACATAAATATATGCATAAAAATACAAATTAACATTATAAATTGATACGGCTATGTAATAAATATATACATAATACTACCAAGTATGTCACATAGACTATATAGGTAATAGACTATATGTGTAATTACTATATATGTATACACATTCTACGTGTGTTCTCGCTTAGCCCAGTAGTTCTCGGTGGAGGGTAATAGGGCCACCCTATCTCGTCCCGTGGGTATCATGAATCTACTAAGGCATCAGACTGTTATCTATCCGACAGTATATACAAAATTCAGTGCATGAATAATGGCAATAGGCTTATTACGTAAGTTGGTAGAGTTATGCTTAGGCACGAATGGGCCGGCTCGACAGTTGCGATACCACGGCCTCACAGAGAACCGGTTGTGAAGCAACGATTGCGTTACCTTTCCCAAAAATAAATTAGGTTTCTGGAGGCCTAACTCCTCCTCTCCCCTCATCCCCCTCTCCTCTTTCCTATCTCCTTATCCCTTCTTTCTTTTTCCCCTCCTTGAACCCCCGTCCTTCATCACCGCAGGCGGGCAGCGCACTAGCGACTCTTGAGTTGCAGGTGTCCATGGACGGCTGTTATCACTTACATCAGGTGACCAGTGTGTTCGTCTGTCCCCCTATAGTATATAAAAAAAATATAAGGTAAGAATAAAAACTTTCATGAATTAGATTCATATTTATTTAAATAGATTCATATTTATTTAAATAGATTTTACTCACGACGCACTCCGGTTGGTTTCAGTGCATCGTCCGGTACCGTCGCGGCTGGACGACTTACTCCTTGAAAAAGGCCTCTTGTCGAGACCGAAATTAGTCGGGCATCCCCGAAATACACACGTGAGTAAAACCGTATATTTAAATAAATATAAATTAAGGGGGGCAAGAAGTGTTTGTGAGTGTGAAAGTGAATGAGTATGAGTGATACTCGTCATTGACAAATGGATGGGTCCAAAATCGTAAATTAATAAAAATACATATTTTAGAAATAGGTAGTATATGTATAATAATAATTAGATCAGCCTGTATCAGTCCATACATATGCGAAGGAGCGCAGTTCAGAATCTCTCCGTCTCCACAGTACACGACATTGTTATTCAATCTCAGATTAACTGTTGAATATTGAACTGTTTCGATTTAGATATAAATTGCGTAGGAAATATGGATATGAAATATATAGTGGGAAAGCCATGCTTAGGCACGAATGGGCCGGCTCGAGCGTAAAATACCCTGGCCTTACAGAAAACCGGTGTACCGGTGGCCCAAAACCCGCTTGTCCACTTTCCCCTCCCCTCATCCCGCCCAGCTCATCACACTCAATTGTCGACAGCGTACTTGCACGTCTTGTTTTTCTTGAGTTGCCCATGTGCGGTGGATTCCCTTCGAGTACCCGGCACCTCATTTGCCCCCCCCCCCCCCTCATTCCATAAAACAAAAACGTACAATGATTTATGGAAAATAATATTACTTGTTTAAGTTGTGTAATCATAAGCAATTTTGCTCTTGATAGTGAGTAGTTAATGAACCTGCCTGCTGAACCAGAGGTCGTGCGTTCATTGTCCCCAACCAGGACAAATATGTGTGTGATGGTATTGAGCATGATCATGTGTTCTGTGCCTGGGTGTGATTCAATATATATTATACATAGATAAACATATTATATATGTCTACTCAGTTCGCTATCAGACGGCCGTGTGTGAAAAAAAGCCCGTAATAAATTAATGGCACTCTAAACTTATAGTAAAAAAATATCAACTAGTTAGAGTTTCTGCATCAAGTTTTAATTGCACAGAAAAATTAATAAGTGGAAAAAATCCGCACATGTCCGGAAACCACAATAAATTATCCAGTGTTCGCTAATCCGAAGTTTTGTGAGCGGGCAACACTATCTGTTCGGTGCACGCCGCAACCTTCCGCGCATCGCGCCGAATACGCACCACTCCGTACCAAAATGTACCGACAGCAAAGAAAAAAAAAAAAGCAACCAGAAAGCTCGCTTTTATTTTTTGAAGTAAAAAAAGTTAAGATTGGACATTGCATTTAAAATAAGTAATCAAATGTGTACGTAGTTAATAAATATCTTTAGACCTTGAATACTTTGCCTTTTTTTAACGTATTCGAGGTCTGCAAATATAAGCACTAAATAAAATAACGTAAACAAACATGTTCTTTTATTTCCGAAGGCGTATTTATGTATTCGTGATGATTCTTTTGAGTAGTATGTTTTTATGATGATTCTAATAGCTTTCTCTAGATATAATACTCACCTAGATTTCGACATGTGAGGTGTCATTTCAATCGTCTTAATACTCGTAGTAGACGTGACGTAGGGCGCAATATTTAAATGTAATTATCATATATTTAGACTAGTAGAGACCTGTGGTACCCAACCTCCTTTAGATGAAGTTTCATTGACTTACTTTACTTTACTTAAATTATTCATCGTAACCAAAATAAATTACATTTAAAATATTTTAAAAGAAGCTTTTTCAATCAGAGTCATATCATGATTGCAATAAAGATGCATTATGATCGGAACTGAAGGTGTATTCAAAATTGCTGTTCAATCGGAATCCTAAAAATGGGTCAAATTAAACATGCAAAATTTGACACTAACAACCAATGTCTGTTACATTGCAAGTGAAATAAAAGCTTGTAAAATATTCGGAGACGACACTCTGTTTTGGTGACGGTACCGTTCGTCGGCACGACTATTAATCACGGTTTATCGAGTGCTAATCCAGGTTTAAACAGATAACTATTCAGTCGGGCCATTGTCACGGCGAACGCACGGACAGGGCTGTCGGCACGAAAAACTGGGTCTTCTGTAATGTTTTATGATGTAGGTACTGAATGTGAAAGTGTTTTAAACAAGTCTAAGCACTTGTTTAAGTAAAAGTTTTTGTTTGCTTGTTTATATTTAGTGTTTTGAGTTCGATCGCAAGACGGGAGGCCAAGTTTTTGTTTGTCAGTTGGGATATATGTATATGTTAACTGTTTTATTTATTTTCGGTGGGGAGGAAGGTTATGTTTTTCATGAGTACGTAGCTTGATGGTGGATTTAAAGTAACGTTCTCAAAAAAAAAACCGAGAGAACCTGACTGTGTCTCAATTAATATGATACAGGTCAGGTTCTAAATCATTTTAACTGCCTTTAAAAGGCAAGGAAAAGAATTCTGTTGCAGATGGAATATGAGTATAAGCAGTAACTCAAGCATGTCAGAGTGGCAAGTGAACCTATCACTCGAACTAGTTGGTGCCTGGAAATCAGGGCCCTCTAAGTATATACACACATCTTTAGTGGATGAATAACAATTTATTTTTTATAGATAACGTAAAATTTACCACAGTCGGGTATTTCTATTATTTAGCTGGCCAAAATTACAACTCTCAGAATGACGCTCAAGGAAAAAAAGATGGGTATGGTATTTAATGATGCCTTGTAAATAAATTTATTTTAATTATGAAATCTCAAACTGCTAGTAAGTGGTTTATTTCACATTATTTTAATTCCTACTGAAGCGATTTCATATATGTATGTAAATCGAAAATTTAAAAAATATAACTTATGATTAATTTAGTGCTTATTATTTCAAGAATTCCTTCAAGTAGTATAATGACTCGCCAAGAAGTATTTGGTCTGATGAGATCACAAAATGATCTCAATTTTAACGATCAACTAGAATTTGGTGATTACTTGATTTCATAGAAACGTTATTCCAAAGAACAAGTTACATACATAAATCACATTTTTACACACTTCAAATTAGAGATGAAGAATCAACGAGCAACAACGAAATATAGAAGTGATCCATTTACCTTAGGAGTATGGGAACAATTATATAAAAAAAATTGAATTGGTTCTACTCAAGGTTGGTCATTCAAATTTGAAGATAATTTTCCTCTAAACTTCTATGTTGATAAAGTAAGGAATTAATAATAGATATAAGCTATAACTCTGTCATTTTAAAATCCATTTCCATTATTCTTTTATTTATTGAATTGGTTGGTCCAGTTTCAATTTGAAGACCATATTCCTCATCTTTGGTGGAAAATCGAGGAATGATACATATTACGTAATAACTTCGTCGCTTCTAAAATTCTTGTTAAATAAACGTGTGTGTTATATTCTTCTTACATGAATATGTATGTAGGTACCATTCGCACCTTTCCAGGTTTTTTCTCAGTATACCATAATTAATTTAAAGCTGCAATGCTTTGTAATTAAAATAATAATCACACAAAGGCATATAAAATGTTTATATAATCACTTTTATATTTACTTTTGGGAGCAATGCGTTTTTAAGTTATCGTGAACGACGTATTTGAATCATCTAGCTGGCCAAATGTTTTATCCCGCTTTATAATATGGAAATGGCCCATCAAATCATGAAACCTTAAATTTAAATGTACCTTCGGTACTTATTACTAGTTATAGGGCAAAGGCAAATGCGTGTGCAGGAAACGCATCATCGCTAAGGGTTTTCGAAACATTTTCTAAATGGGCTCTCAACTCGATTTGCACATCATAGATTATTTTCTCTGGATTATCAGACAAACGTATGTTCTCAGATTAGAGTCTTTTACTTCGTTCACTAGCTTCTTCAAAAGGTTTAATAAGTCAACCCGCTCTTGTCGTTTTTTCAAGTAATTTAAACACTCCCCTCAGTAATTTTTCATTGTGTTTGTTTTTTTTACAAATGGATCACTTCTATATTTCGTTGCTTCTCTAATTTGAAGTGTGTAAAAATGTGATTTATGTATGTAACTTGTTCTTTGGAATAACGTTTCTATGAAATCAAGTAATCACCAAATTCTAGTTGATCGTTAAAATTGAGATCATTTTGTGATCTCATCAGACCAAATACTTCTTGGCGAGTCATTATACTACTTGAGGGAATTCTTGAAATAATAAGCACTAAATTAATCATAAGTTATATTTTTTAAATTTTCGATTTACATACATATATGAAATCGCTTCAGTAGGAATTAAAATAATGTGAAATAAACCACTTACTAGCAGTTTGAGATTTCATAATTAAAATAAATTTATTTACAAGGCATCATTAAATACCATACCCATCTTTTTTTCCTTGAGCGTCATTCTGAGAGTTGTAATTTTGGCCAGCTAAATAATAGAAATACCCGACTGTGGTAAATTTTACGTTATCTATAAAAAATAAATTGTTATTCATCCACTAAAGATGTGTGTATGTAGTTAGAGGGCCCTGAGTTCCAGGCACCAACTAGTTCGAGTGATAGGTTCACTTGCGACTCTGACATGCTTGAGTTACTGCTTATAGTCATATTCCATCTGCAACAGAATTCATTTCCTTCATTTTCTATCTTCCCTTTCCTGTCAATATACTCCAAATTTTCCCAGCTACTTCTTTAAATTGCTCGGATTACGGTAATGGACTTGTTCCTTATCACGGAAATAAGACTAATTAAAATTTTAAACAAGCAACAAAAAATTTCTGCGTTGCGTAAAATATTTCCAACATATAGCAGAGCTTTCTGCACAAAGAGCAAATATTTAAAAACGTCAAACAGAAAACCCAGCAATAAACATAGCGAGCACATTTCCTCTAAGCCTCTTAGTGCACGCCATCTTATTCGAGTGACTACGACAAAATGGCGGCGGTCTCGTTGGCGCACTGTTCAATTTGAATATAGAACAGCGTATGTCGCCCGCGCTCTGCGACACTAACTCATCGGATTCGGTGAGATGGTGCGGCAATCGTAAAAATATATTCTTCCTTTTGGAATAAGGATGTAATAGAGACAGCCATGTCTATGGTTTTTTAGTAAACCCTGTTTTGGTCACTGTAGTATGTGCATTATTATGTGTGTGTAACACTTGCGTTGCTATTGTGTGTATTTTTAAATAATTATTTGAAATATTGGAAGAAACATATCAGGTTGCTGTTATATAATTCAAATAACGTTGAGAGAGCATTATACTATGAAAACTTATTTAAAAAAATCTAAATCAATTGGAAATCACGGCCTTTTCTGGGCCTTTTCTAATTAAGGTATCGAGAGTTAATAGCTACAATGATGAATTCAACTTTAGTTTAATATAATATAGTATTTGGACTTACTGTATTATCTGTATTTACGCACGAATTCTTAATACCATTAGTCTTTTGAGCTTAACTTGCAAGAAAACAAACACCTATAAACATTTATCAATAAGGCTTCACGAATTACCCAATTGGTATGATAGGAACTCTTGCAGCTTTTAGCAACTTCTAGCCTCAATCATCACTGTTGACAACCAAAACATATCCTTGCACACTCACCTCCCTGCTGAACTAAGGCCTCCCCAAGGAAGTTGCAACTATCCCGGTCTAGGGCAGGAAAAAAATAAGTAGTATGCTACAATAATAATAAACAAACATCGACTCCATTATCCTGTTCTAGACTTCGTAAGGCAAGCGCTCAGAATATGCCGGTCAAACCACGGCCGGTGGAGATAGCACTCAAAACCGACGCTCCCAAATGGACGGGCTATAAAATATATACCTTATTAATATCTCACTTTTCGCCTTTTTGCTCGACAGAAGCGGAGGGTTTTGACAGCGTAGAATAGATTACGAAGAGGTTTGGCTAAAACAGACTTGGGAGGTTTAACGAAAATGGTTTTTATACTAATTGAACTTTGTATTCTCTATTATTTATTACTTTTTAAAGTCTAGTTAGAGGGAGTTCAGATTTTCCCCCATTAGCCAGTTTGAGTTATATGGTATGCGACCCTGACCTGGTCGATCAATTGCTTGAATCCCCCAACTGGGAGTAGTAACTCTATATCCTCCATCTCCCTTTCAGTTTCCTACTAATTCTCCTATCGAGCTACGAGTTTCAAACCTTCAAGAAAAGAGCGTACTCCTACGTTAAAGGTCGGCAACGCACTTATGACTCTTGAGTTGCCACCATCAGGTGACCCGTCTGCTCGTTTGCCCCTATCGCATAATAAAAATGTACAAACTAATTGAGAAATAAATGGAAATGATTACTATTTATTTTTACTTCCATTTTTATTTACCGTGCCATACAAAAAACAGAAAATTTACTGTCATGATCCTTATGTATATAATCCGTTTAAGATTTTTAAATAAAATTGTACTCCACATAAAAAACTTATAAGGCAGCAAGTATACAGGATATTTCAGATCGTCTGGACTCCTAGGCATTGCATAGAGATCTAACTTTACTCTGCATTCTCTACCGCTTGTATTATAGCAGTACTGGGAAGAAATGTAACGGCTTACACGAGCCGTCGGAACATAACTTCATACGCGACAAAACTTCCATCCCCATCACTTGGATAATTGGCACTACACCACTGTCGGCATACCTAAATGTGCCCTTTATTCTTCTAATCCTTATCATACTAGCAACAGAGCCATATATTCCCATATAATCAGCTTTTAAGCAGCCGTCGCGTGTTTTTATGACGATATGTTTTATGACACAGCTATATTGATATATGTACATATGTATATATCATAGTATGCCTTATATAAGGTTTTTAATTTACTTATTAAGGTAATAAATTAGGAGAAGTTTTTATCATTCCTCTACTGGTTCTGTTTTTCAGGGGCAGAAATAACAAAAGGTCAAAAGCTGGTTGCACGACAAGACGCTTTAGTAAGAGAATATTAAAACGAAAGCAGATTAACAAGAAGCAGATGGAGTTGAAGAAGATTTTTTCACAAACTTTATTGTATTTACTTAACTTTTATTTCACTAACCTGTTGACAAGAGATTTAATACAATTCATACCGTTATGTTGCTATGCTATTTTGTGTGTTGTTTCGTGTTTATTTTGACTGACCTGTTGGTCTAGTGGTTAGTGACACTGTCTGCTAAGCCAGAGGTCGTGGGTTCAATTCCCACCCAGGACAAATATTTGGGTGTAATTTATCTATTGTATGCATGTATTCAGAAATGTATAGGTTTATTAGCAGTCTGGTTACCATAGTACACGCTCTGCTGAGTTTGGGATCAGACGGCCGCGTGTGAGATGTGTCAAGCCATTATTATTACATCAATAACTATATTTACTTTTATTGATTGAAACGTTACACGTCTTTTAGTGTCAGACATAATGCAAGAGCATGAACGTGTGACGCATAGGTGATACAGAAACAAGTGAAATAAATGTATGTGTGTAATTGTAATCGTTTTTCATTCGTCGTTCCACTTTATGGGCAACGGTTAATCATTGTTAACCCTAGGAGGTACTCATAGGGTATTGCAGATCTATCCCATATTCTAGTATTTTTTATTTATAATGTAATGTGCAACTCCTTTTTTTTATGCGATAGGGGGCAAATTAGCAGACGAGTCACCTGATGGTAAGTGACTACCGTCGCCCATGGACACCCGCAACTCAAGAGTCACAAGTGTGTTGCCGGCCTTTTAGGTAGGAAATACGCTCTTATCTTGAAGGTCCTAAATGCATTACCCCTTTTGACGGTGATAAGGAGGGGGGGGGGGACATGCGTCAAGTTAAAAGATTAGAACAGAGGGATTAGATAGGTAAGAGGAGAGGAAGGATGAGGGGAGTTTGACCTTCGGAAACCTCATTAATTTAACACTATTTACAACAACGAAATATGACCATCGAAACAATTTATTGATGTTTAAAATATAGAATATGCATTTTAATTTGATCAATGAGCTATTAATGTTTTCAGTACAAATAATAATATGTTTTGAACTAAGTTAAACAATAAATTTTATGTTTGTAAACTTGCCGACGCGACGCGTTTGGGAACAGAGATACCAAAGTATGAATCTTAAAAATTACATATTATTAAACCATTTTCATTCCAAATACTATTACTTGTAAGTAATAATAAATTAAACTTAAAATAAAATCAATAAACACCGAAATGACCGCCAATATTATAACCCCACTTCGGTAAACAATTCCCACAACACGATCTTAAACAATACTTCTTTGTGCTTATTAATACTAAAATCGTGTGTCGTCTTTCACAGAGAAGCTCTTTACCAATATTTTAAGAGTTCTTCAAAAGCCATTTTTCCGATAACCACTTACACGCCCTTCACAAACTTATACTTCCACTATTCAATAAGAATTTAGTCCTTATTCTTTACTCGCTAAGGATGATGTTTGATTTCCTTAAACGTAAAATAAAAAGCCTGGGTTTTCAACCCGTGCAATGCGATAGGTGCTTGACTTGAATTGATCAAAATAAATGAATAAAAATGTTCTATAATTGTTAGAGATAACGGCTCACTGGTTTTAGAAGAGTTTCGTATTGTTTTATTATTAATGCAACCGACATTTGTCCTAGAAGTGGACATTGTAGTGAATTCCTGTGAGAATATTGCTTTAGAGTGGGTTTAGTACGTGAGACCAGTTTGGGGCAGATTGCGGGGTTTTTTTAATTATTTTGTGCCAGATGCAGTGGAAACACAAAATTTCTTGTACACTCAAGAATCATTTCGTTGATTACACACTAAATAACCGAGTTAGCAAAGTGGTTTCTGCTCGTATTTTAACTACCTGGCAGCCGTCCTCCGGGCACTGTATATATACTGTCTGATAGAAAACAGTCGATTCCTAAGTCGCCTTTTACGATACCCGCAGAGATGGGGTGACACTATTTTTCTAAAACGAGAACAAAACATTAACCCATTACTTCCCAAGCATCGAAAACTTTGGATTTTTTTTATCAAATCTTGAAACTAAGTTCATAATAGAAAAAATAATACGAACAAAAAAAAAAATAGTTCTTTTAATGCTGAGTCAGCCTGTCCTATAAATATGACAGTGGGGACATGTGATCAGAAATAAAAAAGTAAACAATTATAAGAATATTAATATTAATGTTTAAAACTGTTAATGGTCAGAAGTCATAAGAATATTAATGTTTAAAACTGTTAATGGTCAAATTTTCAAATACAGCATTTGAAAATTTGACCATTAACAGTTTTAAACATAAAGTTCTATTTATTATTATTATTTTATGGTAAGGTATAAAACAATCACTGCAGAGTGTTTTTTTTTTTAACATTTAGCGCAAAAAGTAAGTGGTTTTTTTACAACCTTGTCCCTGGCAACGCCTCTGTTTGTCCCTCTTCGTCATATTGTGACCAATATTGTCAAACCTGACAGGTTGTAAAAGGCGTTTTGATGTGCCTGGTGTAGGTTTGCTTGCCTTGCCGATTTTTTCATCAAAGTATAACAACCAAGAATAAAATTTTGAAAGATTACCACAAGTTTTTAAATTATGTTTTCATTTTTTTATATTTGGTAAAGGTCTAAGAATCAGTTTTATGTAAATTCAAATTGGCAACTTTTTTACATTATGGTATATAAAATCAGAATATGATGCTTCTTTTTGAGGCAACAAAAATGATATTTTGAAAAAATTATATTAAAATAATGGATACACTTATTGCTTAAAAAAAAATATCTAAAAAACAGTGCAAGAATACGAATTTTCTCAGAAACGATAAAAATAAACGACCTAACATGTAAAAAAAAAATGTTGAATATGGTGTCTCAAAAATAGGACAGTGGGGAGGAATGGGTTAATAAATTAATTTCATTCATTTTTTAATTTTAAATAATGACTGCACGGATGGCGTAGCGGTTTAAGTAGCCTCCTCGCCACTAAACTGCCGCGCCTAGTGTTGTGGGTTCGATCCCCGCACGGGACAACACTTTGTGTAATCCTCAAATTGTTGTTCTGAGTCTGGGTGTTCTTTGTGTCCGTTGCTTGAATGTTTGTTAAGCCCCACGCGTTACACGAATTAATCCCGATACAGGGCGCGGGTGACGGCAATAGGTTATCCTATTACATTAGTGGGACCAAATTCTAATTGGCAAAAGTGGGTGTTTCATAAACCTCCACCTACTCTTTAGGTGTTTTATGTAAGTTAAATGTTGTATCAAAAAAAAAATATCTTTAAAAAATTTAGATTTCATTTCAAGCGTGTTTAGTATATACATATGTATATATAAATAGATGTGGATGAGCACTAGCAAGTTTTAAACTCACATATGGGTTTAAATTGTGAGAGATAATGTATAGCTATGTTACATTTAATGCGTAAGTAGAATTAACAGTAGTTTTACTCATACTGACCAAAAAAAGAAAAACAATCTAAAAGGAATGTAATAAAATAACCTCTACTAAGTAGAGCTCGATAGAAGTCCAATCAGAAAATCAATCTTCGCCCACATTCGCTAGTAAAAAGGTGCCGCACCCAATATTTTCTGTTATCGGCCGATAGTTGAGCCCTGCGAACGCTAAAAACTCAATACAGTATTGCTTTCACAGCGAAGTAGCTGAGTTAGACTGAACGTAGATACGATCTGTAGTGACATAACTCTGATTTTTTTTTATGCGATAGGGGGCAAACGAGCAGACGGGTCACCTGATGGTAAGTGACTACCGCCGCCCATGGACACCCGCAGCTCAAGAATCACAAGTGCGTTGCCAGCCTTTTAGGTAGGAGTACGCTCTTTTCTTTATGGTTTGAAGGTCGTATCGGTTCGGAAACACGGCAGGAGACAATTTGTTCCATAAGCTGGTTGTGCGAGGCAAAAAGCTTCTGGAGAAGCGCACAGTGGTTTTTTTTTTTTTTTATACTATAGGGGGACAGACGAACAGACGGGTCACCTGATGGTAAGTGACATCGCCGTCCATGGAGACTTGCAACTCAAGAGTCGCAAGTGCGCTGCCCGCCTTTGAGGGTGATGAGGGATGGGGGATGCAGGGAGCGGAAAGAAGAGAGGAGGGATGAGGAGATGGAAAAAAGGATGAAGGAGATGAGGGGAGAGAAAAGGGGGGAGGGGGAATTGGGCCTCCGGAAACCGCAAGCGTTACTTCACAACCGGTTTTCTGTGAGCCCGTGGTATCGCACCGGCTCTACCACTAAAAAGTGGTGGAGTGCTAATCGTCCAGGTGATGGGGATGGATATTTTGTCGAGTAGGACGATGGTGGAAACCTGCAGCCGGTATAAGTCCGACTGATTACACGAGATTAACACGTATAACATTTACATGGTAGTTCTTGCATGTTTAAGAAATCATTGATAGACATGCATAAATATCTGTATCGTCGAAGAGGTAAGCAGAGGTGATTTATTAAACATCTCATTTATTAAACGCCCACGTTCTTCTCCTGCTTACAAGGCCCCTTTTAACTTTATTTCCCTCCCCCTTCAATCCCGGGTCTTTTAAGCGGAGCGTGAACAGCATCTGACCAGGCCGCTATAGTGTGGGTCAACTTGCTGCATTGACTAGACATGCGATGAGAATGGTGACCACCACTCTTAGACTCCACTTGTTGCTTTATATCAGGCAGAGTGGAGTTATTATGGTAGGCTTACATAAAAAAAATATGTACTTACAGTGATAAATAATATGCAGTGACATTTAATTTGAAAAAACAATATTTAATTTACCATAGAAATCGTTTACCAATACTTAAAAACAATCATGCGTTGTTCATAAGTTTAACAGATAAAAACGTGATTTTATTAACATCTTCTAGAGGTGTACCTGTGCCTCATCATTATTTTAATTACAAAGTACTGCATTTAAGTACAAGACAAGACAAAAATATAATAGTTACTAGTCACATTAGTAGTTAAATACGTAAAAATAGTAGTAGTAGTAGTAGTGAAATACGTAAAAATGATCATGCCATTGCTCACGAATTGTGAGAAAAAGAAGAAGAAGGTAGGAAGTTAATAAGTTATCTTAGGGAATTAATGGAATAGGAAAGGGAGAATTTCTATCCTGCTATATGAAAGAGAAAGGGGAATTTCGCTCCTGCTATCCAAGAACTAAATGATATTGCTTATACGGACTCCCCAACCCGAGTGTAACCAAACCTCAAGCAGTTCAAACTAGCTGGTGCCTTGAAGTCCGGACATGGTCTTAAAAATCTAACTGCTTAAACATTGATAATGAGGATAATTGATATTTAGACAATAATTGTAACTGTAGTAACTACCAGTCATTTATTTTAATACATACCGTCAATGTTGCTGAGCTATTGGAATTTAATACGAATTTTATTAAAGCTAAATTATTATCTTTTGTCTTATCCACAATATCCTATCTTCTGCTAGGTCAGCGCGACAAGGCGAGTCGTGGACACATAACGAGTTTAACAGAATATGATTTTCCCACTCGGCGCGAATGAGAGACGTTTTAGCGTCACTTTTTTACATCCCCTTGGGGTTTGGACGCAGACTGTAGCGAATATGTACCTTGTATAAGTTGTAGAGTGAATATAAAAATGGGTTTCAGAAATTGATTGTAAATAATATTAAAAAAGAAACTATTGCTATCCAACATTACTTAATTAACTTATCGTATACAGACACAAAATCACTCATCACTATTATTAAGTGTAGCACACCATCCAAACATATACATATACCACATACACATACACAAACAACAACATATTTTGTTAACAGGGATGTTTTTATTTATTTTGTCATGTTTTACACACACCTTGTGTGTCGAATCTATCAGACATACAGTGCCTGGTTGTAAGTCATGGTTAATCCCACTTAGAAATAGGCTTGCCCGTATTTATAAGTGGGATTAAAATTATGGTTTTCAAAAAGTGAGCGTTTCTGACGCGTCTGCCTTCCCCTTCGAGGATATAGGTGTGAGCGTGATGTATGTCGTATAAATATAACATTTCTACAGTGTGGCACACTGCAGTCATCATCATCATCATCAGCCTATCGCAGTCCACTGCTGGACTGCGATAGGCTGATGATGGGCCTCTCCTATTGCACGCCACTTCGATCTAATTTGCATAAATAGACTCACGTCTATGTCTTCGAAGGGGTAGGCAGAAGTGTATTAAACGCGAACGTTTTCCTCCTGCTTACAAGGATTTTGTTATCTTTATTTGGCAACTGGATGGGTGTACTCTCTGGATGAGTCGCTCTCCGTTGAATCCGGTCAAGAGGGAAAAGCTGGTACTAGGTCGCACCTGTACCCTACCACCCATAATATAGATAAAAACATGATTTTATTAACATCAACGCATCTGGCAACTCGCAACTGCTACACATAGGCCTCTCCTATTGCACGCCACTTTGATCTAATATCGGCTTCCCGCATCCAGCTCCTGCCAGCCATCTTGCGCAAATCGTCCCTCCACCTGGCCTGTGGGCGTCCTACGCTACGTTTGCCGAGACGCGGTCTCCACTCAAGAACTCGTTTTCCCCAACGGTCGTCGGTTCTGCGGCTAATATGGCCAGCCCATTGCCACTTCAGCCTGATGATCCAGTGGGCTATGTCGATTACTCAGGTTTTCTGCCGTATCACCTCATTCCTGATGCGATCCCTTAAAGAAACACCGAGCATAGCCCTTTTTTCAGCCCAAACTGCAGGAAGCCCAGATATGTTATGAAAAATCTCAAAAAATGTACAGCGTAGCATTCGACCTAAGAAATATAAAGTTTCAATGTTAATACTGTTTTAGGTAAACCTTATTGAATTGATGTTTGGCTGACAAATTCACCTAAAAGCAGACGGGCACAGAGTACCTATAATTCCTGTTTTTTTTTTTATACTAAATGAGGACAGACGAACACTCGGGTCACCTGATGGTAAGTGAAAACAGTCCATGGACACCTGCAAGTCAAGAGCCGTAATTGCGCTGCCCGCCTTGAGTTTGGTGAGGGAGAGAGAGCGAGAGAGAGAGAGGGGGGGGGTTGAGGAGATGGAAAAGAGGAGAGGGGAACCTCACTCATTTCGGGGAAATGCAACTCAAGCGTTACTTGACAACCGGTTTTCTGTGAGGCCGTGGTATCTCACCGGTCGAACCAGCCCATTCGTGAATAAGCATGACTATGAGCCCCTCTAATATTCGAGAACTACTCACAATACACTAATAACCATTAATTATTGAGATAGGTGATTAGAATATTAGTATGAATATTTTACTCCATGGAACCCTTGCTTTAGTGAGTGCAAGTAGAACTTGGGTACGTGGCTGTTGTTAGGTAAAATAAAAATACATTTTCAAAAATCCACTTAAACCTTGCGACATACTTAAAGCGATGAGCGCTCGCCACAATATCATAACACGGAGATTTTCTTCTAAGCCGCGTTAATTTGCTCCCCGCGTCCGAGCGAACGTCAAATACAATTTTACGGTACGACGGACACTGAGCCGATTGTGAGAGACAAGAGACAAGCCTGTTGAGTTATGGATGTGGTTAAAATTGATATGGTGTATCGTACAGAACCTTATATAAATTTCCTACATTCCAAAATTCATTAGTAGCCAGCCTCTATTAAAATATTGGAGAGCCATGCTCTTCAAGCACGAATGTCGGGCTTAAACGGAGTAATACCACGTCTTCACAGCGGACAGCGGCCTTACGAATGAGGTTATTATCTCCCGAAAAATGCGAAAAAAAGTTATTAAATGATATACGATTTTTTTTTGTATAGAGATCCGTCGCTACGCTAATTACAGTTAAATCTTTTTTTTAAGAAAATCGTATGTCTTTATTGCAGAAGTAAATCATTGATTAATTTGAATGAACATTATTAGTTCTTTGCACTGTATTATATATACGATTGCTTTAAACCTTAACGAGTTTTTTTGAAGAATATGATGATAGCCCTTTTGTTTTGTGCAAATATCTAACTGCAAGTGGCACAAATTCTTTTTCAAAATTGACTTTTGCATGGATTTGTTGGTGAAATACATATTTAGATATATATTTTGCATTTCTTTCTTTTTATCTCGTGGTAAAGCCATGCTTAGATACGAATGGGCCCACTCGACCGGTGTGATACCACGGCCTCACAGAAAACTGGTTGTGAAGCAATTATTTGTTGCATTTCCCCGAGACTATTAAGGATTCCGGAGGCCCAACTCCCCGTCTACTCTTTTACATCTCCTCATCCCCCTCTCCTGTTTCTCCTATCCCCATTCCTCATCACCTTCAAAGGAGGGCAGCGCACTTACGACGCTTGAGTTGGAGGTGTCCATAGACGGTGGTTGTAACTTAAAATAAGGTAACCCGTCTGTTCGTTTGTCCCCTATATAATAAATAATAAAAAATAAAACCATATTCAATGCTCCTATCATGGTAAATTGTAATAAACTGTATTTTTTAGCTCTTTATTTTCAGACGAGGGGGTAGAATATTTTCTTCAAATTAAAACAGGACTAGCCTCTAGCACGTTAGTGAGGTTTCCGGAGGCCCAACTCCCCCTCCCCTTTTTCCGCTCCCTTCATCCCCCTCTCCTCTTTTCCAGGTCCTCATTAACCTCTCTTCTTTCCCCTCTCCGTATCCCCCTATATGCGACTCGTCTGTTGCAAGTGTCCATGGACGGCGGTTGCAACATACCATCAGGTGATCCGACTGTTCGTCTGTCCCCCTATATTATAAAAAAATACTACCCTTTCAATTGAGATCTTCCCTGCGTATCTAACTTTTATAGTTCACAGCAGATGCTTACTTATTATTTAGGTGGAATTACGAAATATTATAAAATCGTATTTTTTTGTCTTGTTAATTATTCATTATTGATTTTAATAAAATCATATATAAGTAGGCAGACGCGTGTCAAAAGCCCCACTTACGTTACATTTATACTGTCTGATAGATAACAGTCCAATCCTTTAGTCACCTTTTGCGAGACCCACAAGAGACGGGATGGCTCCACGTGGCTCCATGGCATAAAATATTGCTTAATTTATAATAACAGTCTTACCGTATCCATTATTTCCCACATCACTTCACATAATGCTTGTGGTCACGTATTGGTTAAAGGGTAGGGTGGGGTTGTTCGCGGATTATATTCGCAGCTCACAGCTCAAACGCGATGCTATATCGGTAAGCGACGCGTCCACTGGATTAATGCCCTTACGGAGCTTTATTTCGAAATCTAATTTCAGGGAACAGGACGGTTGTTTTGCAAAAGAGTTTCATTTTGGTTGTAGATATCAGAGTACATCCTTTACACTAAAAAGATGATGCTATAATGATAGCTTGGTGAGAGAGTGTCAACATATGTAAAATTATTTATAGACCAGCGATTTTTTTTTATTAAAAGATTTTTTTTTTCCCCTGCCTGTTGTCAGTTCAAAATCTTATTCTTAAAAAGTGTTCTAAGAAGTCAGGATATACGTTAGGTATTTACGTTATACGTTGATAAAAAAAAAATAGAAGAAGAACTGGTTGCAGCTATCATTTCGTCCTGAGATATCTGGTTTGCAATTTTATGCTTTATCTTAACTGAAATAGTCAATGTAGATATTAGGTGATATATCCGTTAGTGCCTGGTTACATGAATGATTTGGTGTTTTTCAAAAAAGTCAATTTTATTAAACTATATTTGAAAATGTAGAAATCTGTCCATGCAATATACCAAGAATAATAATTATTTGTTTTTGTTGCAGCATCAATCCTGACTGACTCGTGTATGTTGTGTGTAATGATTTTCTTCTCAACAATGTATCAATATGTGGACGAATCCGTAGCTGTAATATAGTAAAATAATTATAATTAAGCAAAGTGAATAATGCCACACACCTGTGTCAACAAAGAGTGCAATAATATTTTATCAAAATGTATATGGGTGCATCAAAAAACCGATCTTCATACAAAATCATTGCACCGTGAAAACACATCAGCTTACCAAACAACAGCAACAATAAAATAAAATAATATTATTTATTACTGGCACGAAAAACCGATAAAAGATAATCAGATAGAGGTTTTAATTCAACGGTAGTAAAAAAATAAATTAATAAACTTCGCGTATAGTCTGTGGGAATTTTGGCACTTGTGTTCGAGAGAGACGGAGAATAAAACAAGTTCCATGGGATGACACAAGTGGAGGGCATTAAGGGAGCTTATAGCAGTATTTTTTAAATTAAATCTTGTATAAAAAATAAGGACGTGTTGTGACAAACAGATACTGTGATTTGTTGTTTTATTATCGCAATAGTTAATATATCATAACATGTGCTTAACAATATATAAAAGTTTTTTAGGACAGATATGTAAAGCATGAAATATGAAATGAAAAATGTATATCCCACCCTGGCAACATACAGACGGACGACATTTTCTTAAGACATTCCATTTAGATTTGTCAGGACATGTTGTGTTGCTATTTTAGTTCAAAATATTTTGAGACCCTTCATACTGTCCGGAATCACCGGAATCACAATCTGTTTTTTGTGAGGCCGTGGTATGAGCTTAACCGGACCACACGTCCCTAAGCATGCTAAGGAGTTTGTACTCCATTAAAGACTAATAAAAACATTTTTAATTTTCATCATAGATACTTAACACTAAAACATTATTGTAAGACGACAAAACACTTGACTGTCCACTAATGTTAAGCCTCTTCGTACTAAATTATCTATCTCCAATCAGCCGCAAAGCGGTTTATCACTCGGCAACTAAGCCCTTGATCGAGTTAAGCTCCCAAGATTCGAACAATTGGAGACTCAGTACAGTTCGTTTGTGGCACGTGAGCTGGGTATCGAGTACTTGGAACTATCGTGTTGACACTTGTGAGGTAACGTTTAGTTAGTACGTTCCGGACACGACACGGGATGAATATAATATTTAGTTCGATACAATAATAATATTCTAAGAAATATTTTGCATATCTCACTGTTTCTAAGACGTCCTGATGCATAGTTCTATGGTAAGTGTAAGTTTAGAAAATATTGTGAAGTAAAATCTCCAGGCCATGATGGAGTCAGCGTCGAGCATCTAAGGTATGCTGGTGTATGAATGGTATACTGTCCATGGTTTTAAATTTATCCATAGAGATATTCACACATTCCTAACATTTATAGTACGTGTTTTTCATTGATGTGCTAGTTATTAAAATAAAACCCGGAGGATGCTTTTATTGTTTCCAATTATAAGCTGATCTCGTTGGCAACAAAACCAATACTCAACCAATTCAGATCCTTAGAGGAGTTAGACAGGGAGATACACTTTCTGCTAAACGTTCACACTCGTACTGGAAGATATTTATATAGATAGAGAAGATATGGATATTTAAAAAGTTAAATTAGGAAGAGCTGCATTAATATAGAGAGCAAGAGACTATTTGCAGACGATTTGCAGATGAATGAATCTTGACAAAACTAACCCCAAATAAAAAAGTATGTGTATCTTGGTCAGGAGGTCATTATGGGAAAGGACAATTTCGCTAATAAAATTAAGAGGCGCATAATACTAGCCCGAGCATTCGCATTCCACATGAAAATTAACGTCGAACAAAATCTCGTATTCATGACCATTGTATCTTACTAGCGTACACTAACGGCCCAAAGAGCAATTGAGAGAAAACTCTAAGTAGTTACATTAAGAAACCGTAAAAGAAATGAGTGAGTAAGAGAACATAGAAAAGTGTGCGATGTTACTAAGCGGGTTGGCTACCCGGTTGGTAAGGCTACCCTTGGTCCTGCCCGTGGTCGTTGTGCTTGCACACGTACCTTGGTACTGGAGGTGTTCAGACCGTGGGGTGAAAAACGTCCATAAGGAAATCAACACATATAATGACATCGAAAAGTGGCGGAAGCGATGTAGTTAGAAACTGCTCAAGACCGAGAAAGGTGGCAAAAACTGAAGAAGGAGGCCTACTGCTTCAAGGCGAAAGGATCATCGATGACATTGAGAGGGAGCTCAGGGCTCTAAGGTGTAATATGTTGGCGCACAGGTATCCACGTTGTTCTGATAAAGTAAAAGTTACCTTATTTATTATTATTATAATATATTATTTCAATCATTTCTGGTAGGGTTGACACGATTTTGTAGTTCATGTATGTTTGCCGAGTATTGTTATTGTATTATAATAATATAATGCTCTCGCTTTCCAGACAAATACTAAGTATAACTTATACTATTAATAAGCAAATTGACGTAACATATACAAGAGTATAAGATAATGCTGTTCGAAAAATTTTCTTACCCCAATTATCTTACCTCACAGCTTAGTCTTCTAGGTGCTAACCATGACAGAGATCTCCGCTCCACAAATAATTTGTTACTCCTATGCCCTACTCACACCTCCTCTCTCGTTAATTCTTCTTTTGCTGTCCAATCCATTTTATTTTGGAATGCGCTCCCTCCTGAGATTAGGATGACCACCAACCGCGACACGTTTAAAGTTAAAGTCCGTGAATTCTATTTGAGACAGTTGACTGAGATACCCCCATGACTAAAACTATAACTAAAGTTTGTATCTATGTATTGTATTTATGTGTATGTATATAAATGTATGTATATTGTATTTATATAGCATATTTGTATATATTTGTTCATTTGTATGTTAATATAATGTTTTTTTTTTGTTTCTTAATATTTCATCTTTGTACACCTGCCATGTCCCTCACTGAACCACCCAAAGGTTGACTGGTAGATAATGCCATGTGGCATTAAGTCCGCCTCGTGCGTTGTATTATGCAGGAAGAGTTTTAAATAAAATAAAATAAAATAAAAAAACAAGCATTGTTGACAACCAGTTTTCTGTGAGGCCGTGGTATTACTCTGGTCGAACTGACCCATTCGTGCCTAAGTTTAGCCTGTGTACCTTTCAAATAAATCATGTTTAACAAATGTATTTTAATGGATCATACCATTTCTTTCAAAAGTATTTCATTACTGTGTTATAGAGGTTTTACATCAATACAACGCACTTGTCTTGTTAGAACTACGTATGTTTTATAAAATGTTTAGAATTAACCCAATTTGTTACAAACAAATGAAGAATGTAACTGCATTGTTACAACTCTTTTCTATTTTATATCATTCGAAAGTAAATAAGGTTAATTTAGAGGGAAGTTTGACTGCTCAGACTTCCTGGCAGCAGCCAGTTCGAGTTATAGGTATGCGACCCTTACTTTCCTGCCTTAAAGTTATTAAATTGTCCATACCTACATACACACGCTCACGCCTGTATCCCCAAAGTGGTAGACAGAGGCGTAATGGGGGGCAAGCCTAGTGCCGTCTTTGGTAACTTTGGGAATGAGATGGCAATTGGGAGTATATAGAACCTCACAGGAAACCGGTTGTGAAGTAACGCTTGCATTTCCCCGAAATGAGTGAGGTTTCCGGAGGCCCAACTCCCCCTCACCCCTTTCCACTCCCCTCATTCCCCCTCTACTCTTTCTCATCTCCTCAACCTCCCATTTTTTGTTCCCATCCCCCCATCCCTCACCACCCTCAAAGGCGGGTAGCGCACCTACGACTCTTGAATTGCAGGTGTCCATGGACGGCGGTTGTTACTTACCATCAGGTGACCCGTCTGTTCGTCTGTCTCCCTATAGTATAACAAAAAAAAAAAAACTATAAAAGTACAAGTTATAGTTAATTTATGTCACATTAACGTCTATTACGCACTCTGCCAGTCAATCATTACTTACTGCATTTCATGTTGTGGAAATGGGTGTGAAACTGTAATTTTCTGCCTTCCTCCATAAGCGCCGCATTAGGGTTCTCTGTGACGGCGCGGCCTCTGACTTCCAGGTGGTTAGCGCTGGTGTACCTCAGGGCTCCGTCCTATCGCCCACGCTGTTCCTTCTGCATATCAATGATATGTTAGCTCTTGGCAACATACATTGTTATGCAGACGACAGCACAGTACACGGGCGATACTTTGGACATCCTGTTGCCAAGCTAGCAGACGTTGAGGGAAAACGACAGGAGCTTGTTGCTGAGCTCGACCGGGTCTTGAGTCGCATCTCTCAATGGGGTTGTGAGAATCTGGTCGAGTTCAGCGCCAAGAAAACACAGGCGTGCGCGTTTTCAAACAAAAAGTCTCCATTCCTTCCCCTTCCTACTCTTCAGAACACTCAACTGCCACTACAGGATAGGCTTAGTATACTGGGTATGGACATCTGTTGGGATCTCAATCCGCGTGATTACATCGAGAGCGTCACTAAGGCGGCCTCGCGGAAGCTCGGTGTATTGAACAAGGTGAGACGGTTCTTCTCGCCCGAGCATCTGTGTCTTTAATATAAGACCCAGGTTCGCTCCTGCGTGGAGTACTGCTCTCATCTTTGGGATGGCTATGCGCAGTATCTGCTTGACGCGCACGATCGGTTGCAGCGACGCGCAGTCCGTATTATAGACTGTCCTGAGGTCACCCAGTCTCTTGAGCCCCTGCAGTTGCGAAGAGATGTCGCCTCTATGGCAGTTCTCTATCGCCTACATCACGGGGAGTGGTCTGACAAGCTCTTACAATTGGTCCCACCTTCTCCCTTCCTCTACAGGACTACACGTGCTGGCCTGAGGAGTCACCGTTTGCGAGTCGAAGATATGCGATCCCGAACGAAACGGTTTGGCTCTTCTTTCCTGTGCCGATCAGTGAAAGCCTGGAATTCCCTACCAGTGCACGTGTTTCCTTCCCAATTTGATCCCGGGTCTTTTAAGCGGGGCGTGAAAAAGCATCTCAGCAGGCCGCCATAGTGTGGGTCATCATGCTGCATTGACTAGACATGCAATGAGGATGGTGACCACCACTCTTGGACTCCATTTATTGCTTACCCTCAGGCAAAGTGGAGTCATTATGGTAGGCTTACAAATAAAAAAAAAAAATCTACCCATTGGTAACAGTACACAGAGCCATATTGAATATTACAAAATTTAGACCAATTTTATATCTAACCGTAATACTGACAACTAACTACCTAAAAGACAAAATTTGCTCTCTGCAAAATTTAAATATTCCTTCACAAAAAGGTTTTTCTTCTATCTTAGTCCCTTTTTATATTATAAGATGAATGCAGAAGTCCCAATTTATAACTTATCATACTACGAACGTGGTATCCATTTATATCTTATCATATTCCACAGAGGGCCGAATGGGCTGGCTCGACCGGTGCGACACTACGGCCTCATACGCTTACGTTGCATTTCTCCGAAATTAGGGAGGTTTCTCTAACCTACACACACACACACACGTACTCATGCACGCACGCTCGCATTCACGCACACGTAAACACACACGAACACGCGCACATTAAACTTAAGTAGTCAGTGATGTGGGATACAAAATATCAAACTTCAAACAAAACCTGTCTAAGACTTACGAAGTTTAAACTTTCTTTTTACTATTAACGGTAACTAGTTAATGTTTATTATCTGTGCTCTATGTTTTGTACGCACAGCTCTATTTATGAAATAAAGATTATTTTTGAAAATAGTTTATTTTCTATTGTAATTTAATTGTGTCGTTTATTGTAAAAGCCCTGACCTCCTTCAGTTGGATAGAAACTTACTTGAAGTGCCTCTAACAACCGTCCGCGCCGCCCACAAATACGGATTTACTTAAGTTTGTACATTTTATCCAGTTTTCGAGCCAAACTATTATAACAATCGTTTCGAGTGTCAATAAGTTTTATAGTAACTATTGCTTATGTTTACTTTTTTTACTACTTTTATGTACGTTTACAACTAACTAAGTTACTAATAACTACTATTGATTGTTATTAAAGACCCCGACTTAACAGCTTGCAGCATACCTTGATAAAGTACCCCTGTCAGGTCCTTATAGGCTTACGAAGATACTTCCATATGAGTAAAACACCACATGGAAAGCAGTTAAGGGGAGTATTATTCTAATATTAATGTTTATATATACTTGCATTATAATAATTATCAAGGTTATATTGATTAAATACGTTAAAAATGAATAAGAAATTACCGGCACAAATATTTTCTTATGGAAATGTTAAAATATTCGAACAAAGCCAAAGATTTCAGTGAAATAAGTAAATCTTTGATATTTTTATTGATTGCTCCACCTTTCGAGGTTCATTATACTTGAAAATTCAACGGAAAGGCGAGCCAACCCGTCAAATTTGAATTTCCGTACCGCAAATTAGAAGAGATAAGGGAGATGTCCTTTGCACTAGTGTGAAAGGTACGCAAAATGTTACTCAGAATAAAAATGTGACTGATGAAAATTCAGCTACTTACATATTTTTGCGCTATCAAAAGGAGTCGATGGTTCGCGAATAATTTTGAATCGAAAATACGCTTTGGCACCAAACGCCTTTTGTACAATCAATATTCAATGTTGGCAACCCTGCTAGTACACGTTTGAATTTGAAATCAATCATTTAGAATTTCAAACGAACACGATTTTTTGTAAATAATGAAGTGTCTGCAAGACTTAGTACTAATATAATGTACTTAGGTGTTCATAACTTCTAATAAGGATTTAGATAGAGTTAGTAAAATGGCTAACTCGAACTTGAGATCTAAATGATTGTGCTTTTAGTCGTCACTCTGTACACAAACACACTTTGATATAAACATTTACAAGAAGAGCTAAAAGTTAGTTTTCATAATAAGCAAAGTTAATAAAAAAAGTCAAATCCGACTGAGTCACTCTAGTACCTTATGACACTTCCATTGTCAAGACGATTCAAACGGTACCACATGTCCAATACATACACTCGATAAATACAATTATTGTTGTTGCGTCGTCGTAAAAAGGCATCTTATAAATAATATCAGGACTACAATTTTGTTTGTTCATGTGGCGTAGAAATGTATTGTTACTTAAATAAAAGTTGAAAGTGCAAATACCTATTTTTTTTTATATTATAAGGGGACAGACGAACAGACACCTGATGGTAATTCACACCTGTAACTCGAGAGTCCTAAGTGCACTGCCCGCCTTTAAGGGTGATGAGGAATGTGGGGAGGGCAAGAAGAGAGAGGGGTGAGGAGATGGAAAAAGGAAAACGGCGTCAGAGGAGTTGAAAAAGGAGAGAGGGAGTTGGGCCTCCGGAAACCTCACGAACTTCGGGGAAATGCAACGCAATCGTTGATTAACAGCCGGTTTTCCATAAGGCCGTGGTATCGCACCGGTCGAGCCGGCCCATTCCTGCCTAAGCATGGCTCTACCACTGTTAAAATGGCAACAATTTTATTATTCCATACATTCATTAGATAAATCATTACGCATGAAGTTAGCTATGTGCAAGAAACATCATACATAAATACATTTATACTCGAAACCTTCCTTCCTTCGCAGTGACGGCTAAAGATTCTGTAAGGCCCAAACCACGTTAAAAGATTTTGCGGTAGATGACCTGCTTCTAAACAATACACATATATATATATATATGTATGTATATACATATATATATGTATATATATATATATACATTCAAGCCAGTATCTCCGAAGGAGTAACGAAGCGTATCAAACGTCCACAATACATTACGTAACCTATTACGTTATAGCTAATTACCGTATCGACGGTACTTATGTGTATAAAGACTGTCTCATAGATTAGATAACAGTTTAACCGCTTAATAAGCTTCTACACCTACGAGATGAGATGACATGCGACTATTATACCCCACCGAAACTACACGACTACCTAAAAATCTCCCTTATAAATTTAATATTGGTTTCTATAGTTCTCGTTTACATACATACATATGTTCACTCCTATATCCCGAAGGGGTCGACAGAGGTTTATTAAACACCCACATTTTTCCAACTAGAATTTGGAGCCAGTAACGTAATATTGGCAAACCTAATGCCGTCCACCGAGTACTGTATGACTGTCCTTTAGTCGCCTTTATCGACATCACCGGGAAGAAATAGGGTGGCCCTATTCTATTCCACCGTGAACACACGGCTCGTATTCAGTAAAGATATGAAGCAGAAAAACTTCAGTTAACTACTATTGGGTTTTAGAATACAGACCATTAAATAAGTGTATAAGGTTGTTGGATGGAAATGTATCATTGACAAATGACAATAGACAACAATTAATAAGTAAAAATAACCAGAGGTCTCCTCTGCTTTGAGCTGGAGAAGAGATACGTTATCACACACACATATTTTATTTTCAACCGACTTCAAAAAGGAGGAGGTTCTCAATTCGACGTTTTTTTTTATTATTTGAAAGGTGTTGCTTTCCGTGTTGCCCCATTTCAATTTAGTCCAGTTCTGACAACGGCATCCATGACAAAACCATATAAGTCTTAAAATTTGTATTAAGAGTGTGCGTGACAAATCTACGAATAACTACATATCACGTAAACCGATTCCGATGATTTTTTTTTATTAGAAAGGATGTTTTGATTAGGTTCTGGCAATAGCATCCATGAGAAAACCGTATAAGTCTTAAATTTTATGATATACGCATTGAGGCCGGTTGTATACTTTTTTAAAGTCCGATTATTTATATACAGTTTTTGTAACTACGTTGCACAAGGCGGACCTACTGCCTAATACTAAAAGTATTTTGACTGCATAACCACTGGCATCATAAAAAAATGTTCGATTATGCCACCGTTGTTCTTTTTATCATTAAACAATTTCGTCACACAATGACGTATTACGAATATCTAATATTTTTTTGTTCCTTTTTGTAAGGCATTTATTGTTTTTGTAATGCCTATTATTACAGTATTTTGAACGTCGCGGTAATATGACACTGGTGAAGTAAGGCCATCTATTGACAGTAACAAGAAGTATTTACTTCACCAATTGAGAGACAAGTTGTAGCTCCAAGAATTAAGTCACCCCTTGTTAGAAATAACTCGCCTAATGCTCGAAGGATATCATTACTATAGAATTGGCAGAAGTGACATCTATTTTTCTGTAAAGAAAGAAGTACACATTTTGCGTACAGCGCCACCTCTGAGAAAGGTTAAAGACTGCAATCCAGAGGCTTTGACCTCGACTGAGCTTTCGGAACAGAGCTTTTGCACAGCCAGGGTGTGCGATGAAATTATATGTTCATGTGTAAATATAGATGGCGTTAGACGTCTGAGAAAACAAGATTGTTAACAAATTTTCTATAGAATACACAGTACTGTGTGCAGTCTATGGAAAACTAAAAGATCACAAAATAGACAGAAAACTTTCATTCGACTAGACTCAATTACTTTTGGATTGTAATTGATTTCAGTGTCGATTTATTTGTAAAAAGTTTTCATCTATGTATCGTTACATGGTTTGATGAAATCCATACCTATTAAATATTTATAATAAAAAGTGTTACTTAAAAGATACAAATATAAAAACCAGATAAATTAAATATCAATTTACAACTTCCGTAGCTAAATATTCTCATAATATTTATTCTCATACATTTACTCTCATAATATTCCCAATTGTTCCAATTTCTAGACACCATTTGGTAAAAAGTAAAAGAGGAAACGCAATTAATATTAATTGGAGATTCCATGTGAACAACATACATCGCATCGAAGATGTATGGGGTATCATGGGGTGCATAAACGTGAAGTAGGATCAGTATGCCGTTGACAGCCGCGACGCGCGCACGTGTCTCGTTCATTTCATTCACTCATTGAAGACATCGTCGTATTGAATGAAGTTTCTGTGATTGTCAGTGATGTTTTTAAAAAAGACTTTCGGGATCTTGTTTATTATCATTACGTGTGTACGGAACGTCATGAATGGGGGTAAATAACCTGACAATATTATGCGAATTTAAACTTGTTAGAATGTTTTTGGTTGTTATTGTTGTGTTTTTGTTTTTTGGTTAAATAATAATTAGGGTTTTTGTTTTGCATGTTTTTTTCTAAGAAGTAAGAAATGGATGAATGAAATCGTAAAACATTTTCAGTATGATTTATTTACAGTACAGTATTCAAGTGTCTGTTGTCACAGGAGTGTTATGTTGTTTGCGCGTACGTAGATACGAATATATATATTCGTATCTACGTACGCGCAAACAACAACAACTATGTATATATATATATATATATATATGTGTGTGTGTAACCGTGTGTGTATGTATGTATGATGTTTCTTTGTAATAGCCTGGAGCCTGGACAACTTGATTTATTTCGAAATGAGAAATGTCATTTAAATCGTCTGAAGTCTAGAGTGACAGAGAAAAAAGAGAAAATTAATAAAGCAGTCTCGTTTTATATTTTTCTGTAAATTTTACTTGTTTGAGTTATTTTAACCTAAAGCCTGAGGTTATGCAATATATTTCTGCACTTGACGTAATCATTCTATTTTTTTTTTTTCATTTTACCTTTCTTGTTGTCTGTAAATTAGATATATATAAACATACATAGATACATAGGTATAGATACATATATAAATATACATAGGTATAAACAATAACAGTGTAATAACAGCAATAAGCTATTAATATTCACATAGATTTCAGGTGCCTAATGCATCATACATACATACATACATTCATGCACCAGCATCTATATAGCTTTTACATAATTGTGTAAAATATTTGAAAAAAGTCTCTTTGGAGTTTCTTACATTTTCTTCTTTATAAGATTAGGTATAAGACCAGGCAATTAGGTTCACGATTGACTTCATTTAACTGACTTCTTAAAATACCTTACATGGGTTTAATTAAAAAAATAATTGTTGTGATTTCACTTGATTCCCGCATTGGTAGGCAGAAATGTCGCAAACGCTAAAATTTTGACAACCATAATCTAGTCATACTTACTTAAAAGGGGCAAACTTATTGCGGTCAGGCGGGCAATGTTATATGTACTGTCTAATAGATATCTATATATACTGTCTCTATATGTCATATATACTGTCTAATAGATATTTATATGTACTGTCTCTATATGTTATATATACTGTCTAAAAGATATTTATATGTACTGTCTCTATATGTTATATATACTGTCTAATAGATATTTATATGTACTGTCTCTATATGTTATATATACTGTCTAATAGATATTTATATGTACTGTCTCTATATGTTATATATACTGTCTAATAGATATCTGTATATACGGTCTCTATATGTTATATATACTGTCTAATAGATATTTATATGTACTGTCTCTATATGTTATATATACTGTCTAATAGATATCTGTATATACGGTCTCTATATGTTATATATACTATCTAATAGATATTTATATTTACTGTCTCTACATGTTATATATACTGTCTAATAGATATCTATAAATACTGTCTCTATATGTTATATATTCCCAATAACGTATTTGCCTTATATGACACCCACGATAAGAGATGGGGTGGCCTGTTCTACTACATCGAGAATCCCAAGATCATACCAAATAAGGCCCAAAGAAACTTTTATATTGTTGTAAGTCATGTGTTAATATTGATTTTGCGAATGCGAATATTCTTTATGCAGTCTTATTTCAGCTATAGATATTCCAACTGTGCGAGATATAATACGCGGTGAAAGCCAATACGCAAATTTAAATCTAGTTACTCTATCGAATACTTATGCGTATTAGAAATTGCTGATAATTTAATAACTCTCACCTTCAACCCATTAAAACGAATGAAGGTTTTATAAGATATTTAAGATTTTACAAATCAAATATTTTAGTAGAATAAATACTATTATGAGATTCAGTGAAGCTCAGACGAGCTATAAACCTCCGAAATCTAATTTCCTCAAAGAAATATAAAATTGAGAGAAGATAACTAATTAAGGCTTTCATGCCTCTTTTGTTTGAATTTGACTGTTGAATAAAGTCAAGTCAAGATTTGAAGTTGTTCGCAAGGGCAATGGAGTTGATCAGATTAAAGCAAAAAACCAGCCAAGTGCCAGCCGGCCTCGCGCACGACGGGTTCCGTTTCATTATCTATAAAAACGGCAAAAATCACGTGTGTTGTACGGAAGCCCTCCTTAAATATTTGTTTTATTTTAATTTAATTATTTATTTATAAAGTGAATATATAACTATATATTCTGTAAACATTTCAAGCGTCTACCGGTTGCCGTTATTAATATCGAGCATAACGAGCAAAAAAATCACGTTTGTTTTTCCAGTTTTTTAGTATTTGTTGTTATAGCGGCAATAGAAATACATCATCTGTTAAAGTTTCAACTGTCTAACTATCACGGTTCATGAGATACAGCCTGGTGACAGACGGACAGACGGACAGCAGAGTCTTAGTAATAGGGTCCCGTTTTACCCTTTAGGTACGGAACCCTAAAAATGAGTTTGTAAAGTATTGTGCTGTATGTTTTATTATTTATATTCGTACTTAAAATAAATTTAAAAACATACGCCTCTATCCCCGATGGACTAGGCAGAGGCGTATGCCCATATTATTATTTAGTTCAACTTTCGAAGGAGAGAGGAGTCTTTACCGTGAGTTAAATTTAGGGATGTTGATTAATTATCCGAATATATTCAGTCTTGTCACAGCCAAAAGTACTGCATATTATGTATAAAGAGGCCAGCGAATATTTTTCAACAAAATTTTAATCTAGAATTTTCACTCCAACTCAAGTGCACACATAGTTTAGGGTTTATTAGTACGATACTAAAATATGTCTACACCGGTCTGCAATACGTTGTATTCTCTCTAACACCCTAAGAAGGTTGCCTAAAAATATGATACGATGAACAAAGGCAATCCTGAGACAAGTTTTAGTTGCCAGACCAATCTTATATGCATGCTTACTACGCTCATGCATATTCACGCTGTCCAATCCACCAACACACAGGAAGTAATGGGTGGTCTATTGGTTGAAGCTATGCACGTATGCGCGTGAACAATTATTACACGAATAGAACGCTGTTCTTAATCTTACTTCCTAACTGTATCCATACCAATAAATACAAATTCATTTTAAGGACTGTACTGTATTTATATAAATTAGTTTTTCTATCTCTGTATCTTCTGACTACGACTACGACTGATGGCGAGATTGTCATAGGGCTTTCACTAGCATAGAATAGAGGGTTGTCTTCCAAATCGATTGCTGGGAAGTGACGATAAAAACCAAGTCACTGTTTACTCTACTCTTAAATGTTCCGGGATTTTAGTTCTCTGAAAAAAGGCGAAAGGAATTACGGTCTTGTTTGGTCAGAGAGATTTCGCATATTCACTAAAGTGAATCCAGTAAGAAGCGACTTAACGATAATGACATGTAGCATGTAATTCTCTATTCTCGAGCACAGGGTCGTTTATAAGGTCGATACTTAGTCGAGCTATCCACAAAGATGACTGCAGTACGCCATACACGATCTTAAGCTGTATATAGGTAAAACAGCTGTACAGCCGGACCTTCGAAATTACTCCAAATTTCTTGGAAGCTGCCTGTCGTTTACTCGATTTGTTGGTCGAATTTAATTTTGGATGTGGCAGTGTTACTCAGACGCCTTAGAGATCAGTAATCGGTGTTAATACACGCTGGAAAGTGTGTGTAAGGCCTTTTTTATACCATAGGGGGATAAACGAACAGACCGGTCACCATCATCTGCAACTCATGCTGCCGCTGCTGGGGGGAAAGAAAAGAGTGGGATGAGGAGGTAGGAAAGAGGAGACGGGGATGAGGGGAGAGGAAAGGGGATAGAGGAGTTGGGCCTCCGGAAACCTCACAGATTTATGGTAAATAAAACGCAAGTATTACTTCACAACCGGTTTTCTGTGAGGCCGTAATATCGCACCGGTCAAGCTGGCCCATTCGTACCTAAGCATGGTTCTACCCCTGTTAAGGTCGAAGTTATCTACTCTTTTTCTCAGACAAGAGACAAGCCTGTATTGTTGACGTGTTCAAGTTTAAAAGATTTGCGTCACCCCTATCGAAAGTGTTACCAATTTCTAAAACCAATATTTCGACTTTATTATATTAGTACTCTTTGAAAAAACTTCTTCAAGCGTTGTGAGTTGCTCCATAATCTTAACCATCGAATGCTACAATATTATGAGTAGGGTTGCCATAAACACTTGAAGAGCTTTTATATAATTTTATTATTTTATACATTATGCCAAAGTAGTTTTATAACTACGTCAAAAATCGCTTTATATGATAAAGTTAATTAAAAGTGTGAATTGTATTATAATTAAATTCGATTTGCGCAATTCATCCGCTAAGTGCCCCTTAAATTATAGCGATTCATATAACATTAAATTTAATGATGGAACTTTTCTAACAGCTTGACACCGATGTAATTGAAATTAAATTTAATAGCCTTCAAGTATTCGATAATCATGTAATTATAGTGTATCGAAATCCAATTACTTAAAACTTAATCCAATATTTTCTGAGACCGGTTACGAACGACAAATTAATAGGCAGAGACATGCAAAGATTCTTCACGACTGAAATAGAAACATGCAAGTGATTGCTGCTTTACAAATTTATTTTCATTAATATTGTTTTTTGACAGATTTAGCTTCGAGAATATTTAGAGTTTGATTATTTTTTGCGGTTAAAACAGCTTCTGCATTTTCTCTCACATTTATTGTAATAATGTCAATAGCAAAATTGTATGCAAAGTCGTTCATATAAGGACCCGTTAGATTTTTTTTTCTTATTTAGTATCACATTACGTAGTGGGTTCTAAGACAGTTACCAGTTCTATCTATAACTACGACTGTCCGTAATTTGCATTCAGATGATTGTAAAAGATAATTTGAATAAAATTAATTTAAAATGCTATAAGACCTCCAACGTTCAACATTAGGTTTTGCGGAATAAGGTTTTATATGGAGGCAATAATAACTGTTATCTCGATCTATACTCTGATGTTATCTATTAAAAAGTTATAAAATTAAACTAAATGTTCAACCACGATGCACTCTTGCTCGTTCAATAAGTAGAAAATACCATTTAAGACATGTTAGTAAATTAATAATAGAATCTGCTAGAATCAGTGAAGCAACATTCTTCTAGTTTGCATTTGCAGATTTCTCTTGCCTATGCCGTGGTAATCATTAGCTAAAAGCTTGATATTAATCTACGATATTTCTTGAGAGAAGTTCAATGTATTATCATCAATAAAATGTATTTTCATCTCTCGCAAATAAAGAATCGCCTTCATTCTAGAGACTGTCAGTTACAAACTGTAAAAAGACATTTGAAAAATTAAAAGTAACACTAGAAAAGTAGAAACGGTTGGTACAATTCAAATATATCAAGGGGGATGTGAACAAGTTTTATTAAATGAGTGTAACCGTATTCTTTCAATAGAATAAAATCGTAGTGAATAAGTAGAATGCCAGAGCATCTGCTTTCATTTCTATACTTACGAATATAGTAACTTGATACCTTAAAATGTTTTTTCTATCCATAATCTGTACAAGGCGTATCTTCCTTTTAGCGGAGAGTTCCAAATATTTAGATATTATCAGTATAGATTTTGTATTACTCACGTCTATTTAAATGTTCTCCCCTTTTAGCCAGCACTTCAACTAAAGCGGAAAGGCAGCTGTCCGCTCTAAGCGTCAATTACAAGCCGTTCATCTACAATACAATATAAAATAAAATACAATCATTCACCTACGATCACATAACTACCTTTTGCCTAAAATATCATCGATTGAGCTAATTCTAGTCTTATGAATTTGATCGGGATGACTGCGCAGTGCTACTTACCAACTTTTAGGATTAATATGAGCCTTAAAAACAGTCTGTTCTTCGTCTAGTCTACTACCTACACCCATACCGAGACCTTAACAATTGTTGTCAAATTTAATGAAATTTTAAAGACTTGTTTCATTGCCATCCTTATAAGTGGATTTAAGCAATGTTATCTACAATACGACTCTGCTTAGAAGTTAATTATTTTTAACATTTCTTATTTGTCATTTGTATAAAACACTTACTTTGTAAATCTATCAACGAACTAACTAGCTATCACTTGATCATACCCAAATACATACATGGACCATTAAACTCTTATTTTAACCAGTAGAAATGATGTGAAAATATAAAAGCGTAATAATAAAAATAGGAATGACAAGAGTGAGGGGTGTAACTGGCCAGAAATATGTGACCAGTTAACGTTACTAGTAATTCTTTAAAAAAAAAAAAAAACAATTTTATTTGAGTTCTCTAGGTAAAAGGTTAACGACATCTGTCGTTTATGAACCATTCAAGCGATAATGAAATATAACAACATAGTTTCGCTCATAATTAGTGACGCCTACTAATGTATATAATAGAAAGTGTAAGAACTGAAGATGTATGATTGTTATGCTTCGTCGAACTGGGATGTACATGTTTATATGATTGACAGGTGGTATGAGGATCAGGTAGCTGATTATTACTGTCTCGTTCACACTTTAGTGGTTCGTATCACATTTCTGATAAAACCCGAATAAACGTTTGTTGCATACAAAATCCGATAATCTGATTATAAAACGGACAGCTCATATACATATTTCTGAAGTAACAGTTTTATGTTTCAATTAATCACTTAATTGTGTCAGTTTTTTATAAAAAAAATATATAATAATAAACATGCATTATTTCATTCTAGTAATCTTTTACGTGAGCGCTAATATTAAACTACTTCTTTTAAAATTACAGGATTATACTTATATACTGTCTTGTTCTAATGCTTAAATTAAAAACAATAAAAAACTGTAAATTGTTGATGACCATCGCGTGACCCGTCTGCTAGTCAATCATAAAAAAAACCTATCTCACAAAAAATACAAAGATTGTTTTTGTTTGAAATTATAGTTTTATTCATTTGAAAAATTAACCAAAAAAAAAATATCAGCATTTGCTTTCAAGAGTTCAGTCATACAAGTGATGCGGTTGTAACCTACGAGTATAAGTGTTCATACGTCGACTAACTTTAAATGCACTCGAACCTGTTGTGGCATGCTCCGCCACAGTACAAGTTATCTTACCGGCATCCCCTGATTATTTATGATACTTGTTATAAATTTGAGTACTCCAAATACCTGCATTAATCTTAATTATCTACTGAAGAAGGCAGCTACTGATGTACGCTAAATGGTCTTTGAAATACCGACAATCCAAACAGACGTTGATAATGAAGAATAAATATAGAAAATAAAATCAGAGATTCATAACATATCCTTTGTAGTTACAGACATTATCAGAGGACGCTATTACTATAAATAATTCTAAAAGAACTAGTCTAAAAATAGTCTCAAATGTTTATATACATACATACGATCACGTCTGTATCCCTTAAGGGGTAGGCATAGGTGTATTACACACCCATAATGGGGTGTGGGTGTTCAAATGTTTACAATTAGATAATAAGTATATTTTGTCTCTAAGCAACAATATTTCTGCGGAGGCTAAAAATAATGAGATACAGTTTTCATTCTTACAAGGTTTTTTAAATATTTCTCCCCGAATTTTTAATAATTCCTGTATCACTGGGGGCTTTACAAAAATTTAATTAACGTACACGAAGAACAACCAGACTCGGGAAGACTATTTATGAATCACACAATTTTTTGTCCCGTGTGGGAATCGAACCCACGACTTCCGGTTTAGCAGTCAGGGTCAGTAACCACTAGACCAACAGGGCCGACAAAGTTTGTATGGGTGTTGATGGTTTCTTTCATGTTTTTATAAATATTCATCATCCTCACAATTTTGCAGTAAGATAATTATCATATCTTCGATAATTTCTTTTAATATTTAATTAACTGTAGATAGTCTGTGGTTAGTGACGCTTGGGTTCGAGTTCCACACGAGACAAATATTTGTGTGATGAGGGTAATCATTTTTATCTGTCTGGGTGCAATTTATCTATAATATATATGTATTTAGAAGTACATATATGTATTTATCAGCTGTCCGGTTACCATAGTACAAGCTCTGCTTAGTTTGGAATCAGAGGGCCATGTGTAAGATGTGTCAAGTTATTATAATCTTTTTTAAAGTTGATTAAAGTTTCAAATTAAATGCTTAACAATCAACAAAGTCTATCACAAGTTGGCTATACAATCCCAAAACGCAAATGCAAATACTATTTCTATTAAATTATACGAACACTAACATATGTTTTTGTTACAGAACCCGAAGACACAACTAAAGAGATTAGACCAGAATACATACACCCCGATGGGCTTTTAAGCTTTGACCCATACCTCTCCGAATTTAGAACAGAAACAGAAGAAGAAGACGACTACATACCTCTACCAGAAAATGACGAAACTATAGACGGCCTACCAATATTTCTTTTAGAACCAAAAAATTCCTATGTATTAAGAAATAGGCCAGCAAATTTGCTTTGTAGAGCAGCAAATGCTTTGGAAGTGTACTTTAAATGTAATGATGTGAAAACAGATAAAAGTATTCAATTAGAACACGTGGATCCTCATAATGGAGTAAGGGTAGTTGAAGCAGAACTAAATGTTACTAGAAATGAACTCGATGGAAGTACTAAGAAATATGGTTGCGAATGCTACGCTTGGAACAGTAAGGGCAAGATACGAAGTCAAAGTGTTTTTATCGAATATGCATGTAAGTAAATTAAATGAATATTGTTTTACAGTCATTATAATTATTCGTCATTTCTATTTGAATATTTATAGTACCCATTAAATAATAATAGGCGACTCATGTCGTGGCTTTCATTACCAATGTGAAAGTGGTAATAATAAACTTGCATATTCAATTTTTATACAAAATCCCTACGATTAGAACAGAGAGAACTGACTTTGATAGTCAGCCTTTAAATTGAAACCTTAATTAATAAAAGTTATTAAAATGAAAACGAATTTTACAAAAATAAAATTAAACATTACGTTGTAGACACGACTTTCTTGTAAACCAAAAGGTATTGTTTATAAATAATACAAATATTAACATGCAAATGGCGGCCTTAGAGCTCAAAGTGATTTTTTTCATCAAACCTTTAGGTAGACACTTTTAAGACTTATTTTTAAATCATGTAGAAAAGGTTTGCAACAATTCATGACGTCATTTGGCTACATCTACCGAAAAATGCTATTTCTTGTCAAATAGATTAGCGTCTATTACTCCTAGTACCCAAAATTTTACGCTTACAGAATGTCAATATTTATTATCAATCGAAAATTTTAAAACTTTAATTTTAGTTTAAAAATGGAATCAATAGTTTTCGCAGTCAAGATCATAGACTTAGTTAATATTTAGAGTCTGACTACACAAAAACACCTACCAACACAATTTAACCTTCTGACTTTAATTAAGATTTGTTTAAAATAAATATACAATACTTCTTAGTCCATTTTCATGTGTATTGGTGACTGAAGTGTATCGTCAATATTGAATATTAAATGGGCTCTATATAAAGCCTTGCCATCATTCCCCCCCGTCGTTCGAGAACTACCGAAGCATGCCCTCTATCATAAATATCCTCGACATAATACCGGGTGTAATTAAAAATTTTACGATTATTATAAGTAAGATTAAAAGCCTCTCTCTTAGTTTTGTTTTCATTAATACATTTTGTTACAAGTTAATAGTTTCCGCTCTTTAATAGAGTTCTCGTTTGAAACTGATTAACATTTAAATGTTTCTATTATTTAGCGATTGCTACGTTTTAAAATTTGAAAACTATGTGGTACTGTATATGATTAACGAATCGAAAGGTAACATTTGGGCTTGTCATTCTTTATGTTAAATACTATGACAGGTCATTTATAATAAAAGTTCAATTACAGTTTTAATCAAGCTTTTCGTAATATAGACATAGCCAAAGTGATCAGAGCTATTAGGTACTATTTGATTATAGATCACGGATGAATGTACTGAGATATTTATATTTTTCGTTAATATACTGATATTATACATTGAAACAAATAAGGTACTAAACAGTAATCGAACTAGATGTGGCAAAAGTTGGACGTTTTTTGCATCAGTTTTTATTTCTCCCGTCAGTCGAACTGTAAAATAAGCCCAAGCTTTATAAAAAAAACAGTGTTACTTTTGAGGCCATTTGCAGTATTAGTTAAACTTAAAAAGTGTGAGATTAAAATATTTTACGTACATATAATAATTCAGATGAAAATGACAGATTTATTTTAATAAATGGGTTTACTTATCTCGGCACGGTACGGCTGGATACCGTCGCGGCTGGACCACCTACTCATTGAAAAAGGAACCCCGTTGGGACTGAAACTAGCCAGACATGTCCGAAATACATAATTGAGTAAAACCGTTTATTTAAATGAATGTAACTCATACTTTATTCCAAATGTCAGAGTCACAAAAATATAAATTCAAAACAATCCCCCTATCAGCAGACTTCGTCATTACTTCCTCCCCTATTCCGTTCGAAAAATAAAATAAGACGCAACTGCCAATGGTAACAGAAAACTCCAGAAAGTAACGCATAAATTGTGACAATAAGAGGACCGAAATAAAATGGAGTGCAGACAATTAACGGCTACCATTGTCTAGAAATAAACACCCCACGCCGCGGCAAGACATGCCACGTTGACACAAATCATTATCCAAATGTAATTTGAAACTTTAATTAGTAAAGACAAGTTTTTTAAAGAAAAGGACTGCGGTGTAGAAAATAACGCTTGCTTTTAAATTATAATATATAGAAAAGAGAGACCCAAGTTAAACGTAACATGTGAAACATAGAGTTGTATAACATGGACTGGCTTTTTGGTCCAGTGGTTAGTACCCTTAACTGCTGAACAAGAGGTTCCTACACGGGAAAATAATTTGTGGGATCCACAAATCGGTATCGCGAGTTTGGGTGTTCTTTGTGCCCGTCACACCTATAGTTGTAAAACTCCTTTGCCATACCGAAAAATATTTATAGCGCGGACGTTGATTAAAACATTTCCAACCGACTGTACAAGAAGGAGGGTTATATTTGTCAACTGTATGTATGATGTTTCTTTGTAAAGCCATAGATCAATGGAGTTCGAAATTTGCGGTATCATTTGAATCATTTTAATAGTTCATAGAAGTGACATAGGCTAAATTATTACGAGATAAAGTCATCAAAAAAAAATAAGTGAAAAGTCATATTGCAGTCGGATTTAATATGTTGAACAATATTTTACTTCTTTACAAAACATTTACTATATCTATTCAAAAAAGATAAAACTGATCTGAACCAAGGCATCATTGAATGCCTTTACATACATCACAGTCATCGCCACTCTGAAAGTTATCTAGTCATTTAACTATGCTCCGTGACTAAAGAGAATATGGATCTTGGTTCCGAGAGACGTTAGTGTCGCTCTACTATCTTCGACTAAAGATTGCGAGTTCACGGGCAAAGAAAAATAATTTTGAACTAAAATAATACTAAAGTCACTCTAGCCACCAGTTACTGGTGATGCATCCAAGTAGCTATTAAAGCCGAAATTGCAGGTAGAGGCGCATAAAACGTAAACATTTTGCCAACCATAATACAGTACGTGGCAAGAAATAATGCACATCGACCTCTAGAAAGAGACATCGGCTAATTTCGGCTTTGTAGAGCGTTGTCCCTTTCTGTCTCTTTCTAGAGGTCGATGTGCATTATTTCTTGCCCAGTACTGTACGTATACTGAATGTTTAAACCATAAATTCCCACTTATGTAATAGGGGGTAAGTCTATTGCAATCTATCGAGTACTGTGTATACTGTACACATTCTACGGAGTAGATAATATTCAATATTCTAAGCCCTAGAGTTGCTATTTACGACACCGACTCGAAAAGCCTAACTCTAAAGGCTCGAAAGGACTCGAAAGGCCCTATTCTCAAGTACAGTACTCCTTGGCTCAAAACTTAATGTGATGTTTACAATCCATTAAATTTTTAATTTGAAAATCGTAAAAGGCTTCGTGCTTATAACACATTCCAAACATGAAATCCACACCAGGAACTGCCTGTACAAATGTGTTGATAGAATAATAGACACAGTGGATATCATTCTGGGAAGGTGTGCGCAGAATTCTTCTTACCTATTAATGTTACATGAAGCTCGAGGAATCTTGTAAGTTTATAGGCATTGTAGACACAAGTCAATTGTCTATTACAACAAACATTATTGTGTGAGTGCCATAATGTAAGTGGTCATAAAGTCAGCGAAATTTAATCGATAAGACATCGATGCTTTATTTCTTTTATATAAGTATTTCAATTAGTTTATAGAATGAAAGACAATACTACATGAGGCTGTAGTAATACAGAAATTCCATATAACCTAAGTGTTTTTGCAATGATCTAATCATCATTGATTGTATCTATGTGTATCAAAATCATCTCTGAGTCCGAGACGGCCGAGGTTAGAAATGTATGTAACATGTAACAATTTGCTCATTTAATTGTTTTCTATTAAGTATATGATGGTTAGTAGGATTTTCTGTAATAGAGTTGAGAGGAATTGTATCGTCGGCGTCTTGTCTTGCCTATATATCATTGTATAGATGTACCTAGGCAAGATGAAACGAATAAGAGCCATTTTGTCTCATATTTGTCCACCGAAGTATTTTTATTTTGGTTATTACATTGGCAAGGTTTAGTAATATCCTTAGGAAACATTATATGTATTACAAACTGTTATCTTAAATCTAAAGGCCTTCGTTATACTCTTATACATATATATCTTTCCTAGTGATTAATAGTTTTTTGATTGATATTGTTTTAAGGAAGAGATTTAGATTTCATTTTTTACGGCTATTGGCAAGCTTAATTAAAAAAAAATAGTTCAAGTAAGAAAAAAAATAAACAGATATTAATAGATAAATAACAGTTAAAAACTTTGCATAAATTTTGGTCGTCCTATATTATTATCTTTTTCTTTAGCCGCTATAGAAGAGCTTTGGTTATCTTTTCGTATATATAAAATTTATTTCTAAAATTAACTGTTATCAATATAAAACTGAAAACAGTTAATTTTAGACATAGTATATAGTATATAAGTATATAGTATATAAGTAAAGACGTAGACGTAGGAATAAAGAAATGAATTTTCTTATTTTTGAATATTATGCTAAATAGATTTAGTTTTATTTTTATTTTCAATATGAATAAAAAAACTCTCACCTCAAAAATATACCGGTCAACGCGCTTAGCAAGACATTAAGCCATTTATATCTTTAATATGAATTATTGGATTTAATAATTGTCAGTTACTATAACTATACTAAATATATAATATATACTAAAATGTAATGTTTAGAAGGAGGTTTCGTTTGGATTTAAATGAAATACAAAAATCGTATGAACTACATGTAATCTAATGGGTAACTTTTCTTGACTATTGTGATATTTGTCGATATCGGAATTTCTTCTTAACTTTCAACGATGCAACTCTATCATCCAAAAAAATTTTTACGACTGTTTTTATTTTCATCCCTTTTTTAAGAGGGTGGAGTAACGGAACCATTATGTAGAGGAAACATTATTTCCGCTCGTTAAGTCAAGCACTTTGCACTTTGATGAATGCTCACTAGCTTTCTATTTGTGATACGAGGGTGGATCTCTGTAGTTGTATGCTCGGGTGAAAGTTGCTCGAAAGTAGTACGTACGTCTATTTGCTCGTTTAATGATGAAATTCTACTTGACATAGTTAGGTTTATGAAATTCGTAGATACTTGTTGACTTCTACGCATGTCGATCTACGATTCCATATGAAAATCAGCTTGGGAATTTGGGAATAGGGAATGTTGCTTCAGATTTATAGCCACATTAATATACTTGATTTAATATAAGTAACTTTTCTTGCTAACAAGTAATCTTTTAAGTGTGCAAAAATACTGTAGGAAATTTTAAGGTTTAAATTTGAAAAGCGATGATATTGGCCCAGAGCGTGTGTATTCATTGTGACGTAAAAGTCTAGTCTATACAAATATCAATCTAATAGAGTGTTAAGTTTTGTGTGCCTAGGAATGTTTGCGAATGTAATAGACTGTCTCAGCGCCCAGTGACCTCGTAGGTTGTCTTTTTTTTAATAATTTAAATAACTTTTTTGGCGGTGAATATTTATTTATATTATATTCATATACCTATAGATATATTAACGATTTGATATTAAAAATCGAATAGAAAATATTAAAAAAATATATGCTACCTATTACTAGCTTTAAGAGTTGATCTCTTTTTGTAACATCTATTATCATTAATACAATCCTCGGCTCCCAACTAATAAGACTTTTTAAAATATATTGAAACAACACAAATTAACAAACGAAAATTAACTTTCTCCTGTCAGACATAAAGAAGCAATTCTTACAACAACCATCATCAACTACAGTGGAGGCTGGTAAATCAGTCACTTTTAGGTGTGTTCCACCTCCAGCGGCCCCTACGCCTACAATAAAATGGACAAGAAATGGCATCACCATTGAACCTACAGTTGAAACTCTGGTATTACCCAAAGTTAGTTTGCAGGTTAGTGTATGTTTCACACAATTTAAAAATACTTACTTAGATTTACTGTAGACTAAGCATATACGAGACTTGTTACCCTGCGGTTCCCGTAGAAGTAGGCCGGTAATACAAATATCTCGATCGGCTATTTACTGAAATGAGTATAAAAGTCTGATGAGTTGTACATATATTCTGCTCATGATAAAAATGCAAGCATAATGCAGTGTAGTAAGCGTGTGCAGTAGTGTGTAGTAAGTCGCAGTAATAAAGTCTTCAGACTGTATAACTCTGTAAAAAATGCTCATCATGAGAATTTAAATAGCGCGGTGCAGTAAATAACTCAGATTGTTTTCGCTAGATGACCTTGAATAATGATAATGTTTTATATCCACACAACACAAATAGTTTGTCTTGTCTTGGTTGCAGAAAGAGGTAAAATATAATTTTTTCGTTTATCCAGGATATGGCTAACTACACCTGTATTGCTGAGAACTTCGCTGGTCGGAGAGAATCTGACGTTGCTGTATTGTCTATCTACGGTATGTTATTGGTTGTAATAAAAACTAACCATTGTAGTCGCACCCGGTGTATGAGAAACATTGCTTTGAAATTGTAGTAGCCTGTAATAGTTATAAACTGTTAGGTAATGAAGATTTTAATGAAACAATTGGAGCTACCAAGGTATGGCAGCCCGTCTATTCTACAGTCTGCATTTTATCAGTTCTACGACGTAAATTACTAAGTCCTGTAGTAAATAGGAATTTTAGATCTCAGTAGCAATATGCTTTAGTTAGAAAAAGCAAGCAGTAAGCTAAAAAAACTGTAGTAAAAAAGGGAACCATTTTCCCGGGCCCAACTCCTTTTTCCTCTGCCCTGTCCCCCTTCTCTTTTCTCATCTTCTCACCCCCTCTCTTCTTTCCCCTTACCGCATCCCCTTATCCCTCATTACCCTCAAAGGTGCTCAGCGCACTAACGTTCGTTGTCACTTACGTTCAGGTGACACGCCTGTTCGTCTGTCCCCCTATAATATAAAAAAATGCGTACTTGGATATATGTGTGATAACTTAATAACAAAATAAATATAATATATCAATACCATCACCTGGACGATTGGCACTCCACCACTGTGCGCTTCTCCAGAAGCTTTTTGCCTCGCACAACCAGCTTATGGAACAAATTGTCACCAGCCGTATTTCTGAACCGATACGACCCTCAAACCTTCCAGAAAAGAGCGTACTCCTACCTAAAAGGCCGTCAACGCACTTGTGACTCTTGAGTTGCGGGTGTCCATGGGTGGCGTCCGTCTGCTCGTTTGCCCCCTATCGCATAAAAAAAAAAAAAAAAATACAACTATTGACAAAACAAAAAAGAGGAATATAAACCTTACCACAAGGTAAGCCAGACAAGAAAATAACAATCTTTATTGTAATTTGCAAGAAAGAATGTATAATAACAATAACCACCAATGAGTTTTAACCTTGATCAAGAAGATAAGTAAACAAATAAGTACAGAAATGAGAAAATAATGATTCGATACGTTTATCAACTAAATAGAAAGAAGAGTAGGAATCAAACAGGTGCAAAGGAATAAAATAATAAAAAAAATTGATAAAAAATTGCAGAAAGGATGAAAAAAAAACTACTGAAAAAGACCTAAAGATAAGATACTAAAAATTGCTACTGGATTCTATTGAAACTTGTACCATAGTCAAAGTGTGTCCAAATTGATAAAAGAATATAATGTATTACAAGATACACAATTACAGAATTCAGCTAAAAAGGCTATTATTTAAAAATACTACATAAAAAAAAACTACTAAAAACTAGAAATTATATAACCCAGCATAAAAAAAAATTTGGTCAGTTCCATTCATATTTATTTAAATATGCGATTTTACTCAACTGTGTATTTTGGGGATGCTCGACTAGTTTCAGTCCCGATGGGAGACCTTTCTCAAGAAGTAAGTCTTCCAGTCGTGACGGTACCGGACGTCACACTAAGGTCTGAGTAAAACCGTATATTTAAATATATGTACCAGTATTTTAATGTGACAAATAAGAATGCTAAAACTAATTAGAATAAACTACGATAGGTATTAAAATTAAGCAACTATACTTTGGAACAAATGTATTACATGTTTGGATATTATGTACGTGTATACTAATGAACCTGTTTATTTATATATATATATATATATATATATATATATATATATATATATATATATATATATATATATATATATATATATATATATATATATATATATATACGAATATATATATATATATATATATATATATATATATATATATACGAATATATATATATATATATATATATATATATGTATATATTCGTATATGTTATCCACATAATGTAGTACTGTTTTCTTAAAATGTGAACATGTACTGTTATTTTGACTCAAAAATTAGTATCAATAAATCTAAAGTTCCATTTTGAAAGTTTTTAATACATAAATAAAATTAGAGACTAAAATTGGAACGCACACACAATTTATATACTCTAAAATGGCGCTAAAAAGGTATGATAACAGATAAGAAAGAAAAATAAAATACACTAATAACAAATTGCTGTGCATAAGATTGGAAGAGAACTAGAGGTAGACCAATCAAGATATAGAAATATGATATTAAAAAAGTAGCAGGTCCGCTATAGTCTCAAAAAAAAGGACAGCAAAAAAAGGATAAATCTTAAGTTAGAAGACAAGTTGTTAAATAATGAAAGACAACCGATTTCCGATTGTATAATTTCTTATAATAACATAATTTAATTTCAACTATGTTTTAATTTTAGTTATAGACAGAGTAACCATCTATATTTTAATTAACCGCAATAAAGGCTAATTTAATTTTAAAATCTATTTTTATCTGCATATCATCATTATCTCTTATCTTTATAAACTTTACCTTTATTGAATAGTAAACGGGGGGTGGTCAGAATGGTCGACATGGACCCCATGTCGCTGCGGCACACAGACGAGCGGGCGCAAACGCTCGCGCAGCTGCACAGAGCCATCCCCAGCAAATGGCGGCGCGCCCTGTCGCGGACAAGCTACTCAGAGTGATGAGGAATGTGTGACGTGTAAGTTTTAGTAGTAAGTTTTATTTGAACGGTATGCTCTACTTACAACTGTCTGGAAGTAATATCAAAGAATACAGAGTATTTTTTATATCGATTTAAGTATTCAATTTCCAAACGAAGAGAAACGGCAGAGTTTCTCAAGTTAACCCGTACCAGGACTTATTTCTTTATATATGTAGTCCGTTTTCGATTAATTATTCTATAGTTTTATTGTACAGGACGTACTTCAAAATTGGTAGACATACAATTTTATAAATACCTCAAAGTTAGATCTAGAGAAGAATGTTGTACACCCGTTGACTTGTCTTGTCCGATTTCCCTAAAAAATGGTACACACGTGTACTTCTATTGATATTTAAGCCATTTCAGGGGAACTAATCAACAGTTTACAACAGCCATCTCTGGTTTATTTTTATCAATAATTTTAATGAGAATTATAACAAAGTAAAAGTATTATACACGTATTTTAGCTAGAAAAAAAGTCGTACACATTGCCGCTAATAAATGCGTAGCTCGCTTCGCTGCGTATTTTCCACATTGATGTGCCTTATAATAAAATATAGCAATTATTTTGTTTTGATCTTTCTCTCTCCGGTTTTACATTTCAAAAAATATATTGCAACGAAGCAGATCAAATATTAGTATATTCATGGGCTGACCCATAAAAAGTCTGTATACCATCTAATTAATAAGATAAGACTTGTGACTACAAGGATCAACAAACATATTGATATAAATACATTTTCTCTAGGTGGGTCTTGGTCACCGTGGAGTGCATGGTCCATTTGTAGCGGTGACTGTGTGAGGGTCAGAAGAAGACAGTGCACTGGCAATTGTGCTGGGTCGTCCCTTCAACATGCAGCTTGTGTGGATGGACTGTGTACTACAGGAATAAGTAAGATTTTCCCTAATTTTATAGGTAAACATATTTGATAAAGCCATGACATAAATTCACTTTAAAACAGAGAATTGAATATTATTTTGAATCAGTTTACTTTGAAACAAAAAAAGTGTTGTTTAATTAATAATATGTCTGTCAATATCTGTCAAAATCAAGCGAGTCTCTAATTAATGTCCAGCCTTCCATTGTTGCACCGTTGTTTCAATTAATATTGGTATTTATATTATTATTATTTACAAAATAAAAATTATAAAACTGAATACGTTATTCTAGTCAATTTTGTTTATTCGTATTATATTCTTGACTTTCATTATTAAATAAAATATTCTCAAATAGTATATAAGAGATACACTAACAGTAGATATCACTCCAGAAATAACATGATATTCATTATTCTTCTATGTGCTCCTAAAACAAAAATACGTACATGTGTATGACGTATGTATATTTTATTTATGTTCAGGATACTACACAAACAACACGACTCTGTACGTCGGAGTCGGCATCACAATAGCAATGCTACTTGCTGGAGTGGCAATATTTTACGTGTGGTGTAAGTACAAGAACAGGCCTGGATACGCCGCTGGCAGAATAGGTGGGTATTACATTAGATGTGTATATAATATACTGTAATAGGGACTTCACCGCGCCTATATTTAATTGTTTCAAATTCGGGTAATTAGTTGGACGCACAGTCACGAAGGCGTCGTCAAGCTCTAAGTACTTTGTCAGTGACCACAATCGAAACCTTATATAAACAGAAAAGTTTTTATTCTTACCTTTACTGTCCCATTGCTGGTATTTTTAAAGTCCCCTCGAATCAAACGAAAAAGTATTTTACCTAATAAATATTGATACGTTTAAATACCGTTTTTTAGATGCATACAATAATTAAACAGTGATGTAAGATTTACCATAGCAATTAAATTAAGCAAAGTATTTAGTTAAATCATCAACATTCAGGCATACCAAAGACACATCCAGGTCGAGATAAGAATAATGCAGCTCCTGATCTGACGAGGACTTGCAACGAGTATTGGATGCAAGGTCCTGACAATCACTACGATATGCCACATATTCGGGACAGGTTGGTTTTATAAGTTTACTTGTATTCATTTTAAAATTAAATGTATATATTTAATTTTATATACTTTTATATATATATATATATATATTAATTGAATACGAAGGTATCAATATACCTCAAATCTTTATCATACTTTTTTGTTTAATAATGGTCCAGAACAGGTTTCATAATACCATAATAATTAATGAATTTAACAGAAAATGTAGAAAATATATAAAAAAAACAATAGTTTAGTACAAACATGTGCTGAGTTACATACATTAATGTTATTCCAAACTACTTTTAACGTGGGAGAGCCATGCTTCGGCACGTATAGGCCGGCTTTACCGGAGTGTTACCAACAGAGAACCGGCTGTTAAACAATGCTTGTGCACGGTGTGATAAAGTAAGTGAGGTTATCGGAAGTCCAACTCCTTTCCCTTCCCCTCCTCCCTTTCCCCTACCCTAAAAGGCAGACAGCACTCCACTCTTGTGACTCTCTATACTAATAAACAAAAACTTATAACTGACTGATAATAACTTCTGGTAACAATAATTATGGCAACCATACTGCTGATAGACGTACTTATAAATTTCCAAATACATGTATACTGTACATAAATTACACCTAGATACAGACCAAATGATCATGCTCACTACACAATCATTTGTCCTGGGTGGGATCGAACCCATGACCTCTAGCTTAGCAGTCAGGATCACTAACCACTAGTTCAACAGGGCAGTCCATAATAACAATTTTTAATTAGAAATATTTTTTGAAGCATGCACAGGATTGAAGTATAATATTTCATTTATAAGTTATGTCTAATGGGTTATAATCTTTCATAATATTTTTATAGCCGGTAAGGAAAAAAATTATGTCATGAATATATTGTTGTTTATCAAGTAATAACTTTTCACATCCATTTCCTTCATGCGCCATTATTTTTCCACCCCTAGCTATTCATCCCCATTTGGGAACCGCAGTAGACAGCAGTCATCAACCGGAAGTAACCATTACGAGATGAAGCCTTACAGCCCTTCCGGTGACTCCGCGTCCAGTTGCTACACCAATTGTGAGTGGTTTTGTTGTATTATTATATGAATAGGGGAAAATATTGTCATTATACAAAGGACTGGAGAAAGCAGGGGTTGTAGAACTGTAGATAAGTTCCATTTTGTTATTTATAATACAGTACAAGTGACGATGTTGTTTCTCTCGTGGTTCATTTGTTCATTTCTCGGTGGTTCATTTGTTTTCTACGTTATTCACATGTTTTTCACTACACTTATTTCATAGTACTTTGATAGATACAAATTTGTGAATACACTTATATTTTTAAATGTTTTGAAGTAGGTATGTAAAATAAGGTTTAACGTATGTAAACGCTTATTTTTAATATTATTTTAATTATTCAGACTCTCTCTTTATAATATTAAAAAACAATGAGGTCTTATATAGCACCTTTAAGGTATCTTTCTCTTCGTCTTAACTTTCTGTCAGTGCTTTCAACAAAACCTATTGACTGATTTTGCCATTTTTCATACTAAATTTAATATAACCCCGACCCCTCTCCCGTCTGGATGAAAATCAGGTTTTTTAATTACTCTTTAATTACAGCAAGAACAATGACATCCAGATCAAGTGAGTGTTCGTCACAATTAGCGGAACTGACATCATCTCCGGCGTCAGTATCCAAAGTGGATGTAGCGGTTACACTGCCTACAGGACATATAGACACAAGTTACAGAGATAAAATATGTTTAACTATTGTAAAATGAATTAATTCGGAATTTAATTTGAAGGAGCTAATGGGAAAATTAGTTACTGTTGATGATGATGATTGAAGTGCATGTGACGAAAAAATAGTTTTATGTATGTGTTAGATATCAATTTTTAAGGCTTATAAATTTTAAAATCTAATAGAAATTATACCATTTTTCTTTCAAAATTATAACTACGGCGTTTGGTATTGGCTATGTTATTTACTGTGTACAATAAAAAGTAAATCATAAATATTTGAAAGACAAACAATTATATAAAACATACGCAAGGGGACTCGTTTTCATTTGATTTAATTAATGTTTAATTTAGATTGGTACTTCTAACAACTATTGTTTATGATACGTTAGTGATCGATACGTGTGTTATATATTCCCATTAGTTCCAAAATTTCCTGCCTAGCTAGAAAAAGATAACACATGATGAAAGATTGTTGTCTTAGTAGATTTGTTTTTCTTGTTTATTTATTTTAATATGTTGTATAATATTTGTGGCGTCATAAGAGATTGTGGTTTTTGAACAAATTAAATGCATTAGGTAATATTAAAACGTAACATTTCTTTTATAGTAAAAGACTGAAAAGCTCTGAAGAAAACTGCCATTTTTAAGCATTTAGAAAAATATTGTTTTGAAACGCTTTATAAATTATTATCTTAATGCCTACATATAATATGATTTTTAAACAAAATTAAACAGCATATTCTAAGAACACCTTTAGTTACTAATATACTAACTAAATGTAAATATTGTATTTAAATCTGTGATATTAAATAAACTAATTTGTAACTGGTGTGTGAATTTTTATTGATTAAATTATTCGTATTGCGTTAAATTTTGATAAATAGGGAAATATGACAAATAACGATGCCCGTGATTGCTATAAACAATTGAAAGAGTAATTAAAAAAATTAAAAGTGAATCACTATTATAATTACAAACAAATGAAAGTAATATTTTAGAACCTTATCCATATAATCCCAAGAATTAATATTAATTATTGTTAAAAACAATGAACACACACTTTTTCTGTTGACTTATATTTTAAATTCAAACCCGCCAGCTGAACTTTCCAATAATACTAAATATATTTAATTGTATTCTTATCAGACCTAAAGGTGTGTAGCAAATATCAGATCAATCTGTGAACGGGATGGGAGTGAAATAGAATAGAGTACGTCACACTAAGGTACTGGTAAAGAAAACGTAACTGGCAAAGAATCCGCCATAAGTCCGCATCTACATTTTGTGCAGTGTTAAATAAAAAAATACTCAAAAAGCAACAACCCGCAGGGAAAGCTAAATAAAACTTAAGGAAATAAAGCTGAAATAAACTCTGGTAAAAACTTTAACCGTGGTAGAGCCATGCTTAGGCACGAATGGGCCGGCTCGATCAGTGCGATACCACGGTCTCACAGAAAACTGGTTGTGAAGCAATGCTTGCGTTGCATTTCCCCGAAATGAGTGGGGTTTCCAAAGGCGAAACTTCTCCTCTCGTCTTTCCTATCTCCTCATTCCTCCCCTCTTTTTTACATCCCCGCAACTCCCATCAATCATCACTTTCAAAGGCGGGCAGCGCACTTGCGACTCTTGAGTGGCAGGTGTCCATGGACGGCGTTTGTCACTTACCACTAGGTGACCCGTCTGTTCGTCTGTCCACCTATAGTATAACAAAAAAAACTAGAAGTTCCAAGTAGGTCGACCTAATTGCTTTGAAACTGTCAAGGTTTGGAATGAATTGTCTGCGTCAATTTTTAAAACGAACTATAATCCTGGAACACTCCAGAATAGAGTGAATTTGTTTCTCTTCGTCGTTTCCAGCCACCTTTTTCAGGTCGTTCGTCCAACTAGTAAGGGACGAAACTGGAGACGGTGAGAACGTAAACGTGCACATTCCAATAAAAAATAAAAATATAACAGCATCAAGTTAAGATCGGTCAATGAGAAAAAAGCATACTATTCATATCTTCAAACTAGACACAAGCTTGATGTACAATGAATATGTATCATGCTATTTATACCTCAATACAAGTGGACCATAAATACTAGGCTATGAATAAATCTTCTATAATTGCTGTGTAATCTTAGGTACCGGTAATTACATATTGCTTCAATCCATCAATCGAAGATGGCAGCCTCTTGAGCCAAATAGTTCGTATATCCTGTTTTTAATTCTACAAATTAAGCGGATCTATTCTCAGTAAAGTGTCAACGTATACATCATCTACTAATTACTTGGTGATTATATTAGATGTTAATGGTCAATGCGACCAGGAAAGTGTAAAATGCAGGACTTGATACCTGAGGCTTATAAGGTGGACCATAAAAGCCTTTTAGCCTTAGATATGTTATGCAATGTTAAAATGAATCAAAATCTCTTGTAATAAACAATGTAGTTAATTTAAAAAAAAAAAACAAATATCCCTGAACCAGAAGTCTTATAGGTTGGTTAAATTACATTAGATCTGTTACCATTACCACCAACAGTACACTACATTTTCTATAGATAATGTTAGCAATCCTGTTGTGACAAAACTCACTAAAGTAGACTAAAAATCACTAAAAAATAATTTAGTACTGCCAATTGACGTTTAATATTACGAAGACGAGATTAAACTTATTTTAGTTGGTGAGAACTAAAGTTGGTTAAGTTAAATATCCATTATTATAAATACCATTATACCACCATAAATACTATCTATTCTTAACCTGAGAGAATTTTAGAGAACGTTTAGTTTAGTGAGGTGTGCAAGAGAATCGGCACCATTATATTTCTAGTACACAGAGATACTATAAACTCAACAAACCATATACAAAATATATAGTAGGTTTAAATTAAATTAATCCAAAAGCATTCGGTGACAACGTAAGAGTCATTTTTTTATAATATACCTGAACAGATGAACAGACAGGTCACTTGATGGTAACTGACAGTTCTCTTCCCATATGCGCCATAGCACCCGGTTCACCCCATCGGGTCTCTCCCAGCTATCTACTAATATTGTACATTTGAGTCCCAATTTTATTTCTCCATCGAAATATTACTTGGAAAATAATTTCGATAAGGTCTCTAATTTTATGCTTTTGTCTATTTAGATACTTAATATTTCATCCAATTGTTTTGTGGACAATAATGAGTACATCTATCTCTCTATGTTGTTTATGTTGTCCATCTTGGTTAGGTGATAAAAAAATAAGGCACAATACTAGTAGGTGAAATATCTGATACACTGTTTAGGTTTTAGTATGAACACACTCCTGAAATATTTAATTTAAACTGGAGAAATATCATTGTCAAGAAACAACATTATACGGTTAACAATAAGTGGTTCTAGGGGTAATTTTAAGTGAATAATTTTTCTAGAACATAATATCAGTCTGTCAGAGAATGAGTTTCAAGAGGCTTCTTTAGAAAAGTATAAATATAATTAAAAAGTAAGCCATTCTCTGTTAGTATGTTTTTAATTGCGCTCTTAAAAAACTCGTTGTACACGTTCATTTAAAATTTGTTCTGTTACAAGAACACAACAAAATAATTTTCCTAAGTTATTAATTTAATAACGACTTACAATTATGAGCATGTCTTAAATATCTTCTACAAGTTAATAAACATAACTTATGCGTAGATATGCTCGAATCCAAGGGGGGCCTGACTGAGCAACGATGCAAGCTTAAGTCGAGATGTCAAAAGTAACTTTTAAAACTGCAACAATTTTTATGACTACTAAAATAGAACCCAGTAGGACCACTTAATAACTGGTTATTAATACCTACATATCGGATTTTAAAACACGCACAGCGGGAGTCTGTTTAATGTGTACATTTGTAAGAGAATAACATCGATAACCCGACCCTTTACTAGTGTTCGATCGTCAAATAAAACTGACCACTTAAACGTAATTTTTAAAACATTTTAAGAACTAGATAAGAACTATTAATAAAGAATGAACACTCTTTAGATATCACGATAGGAGCTGATTGCATAGATATAGATAAATGAACTTTTCATTTTATATGAAACAAAGTTGAAAATAGTTTTGTATGTGTAGACTACAAAAAAATTGTTGGATAATTAGTAGATCTCTCGGGTGTTTGTATTCTATTAAATAGTACAAAGTCAGACGTCGCTGAAGATACATTGATATACGAAGTAAATACACAAATGACCAGCTATATATTGCCAACTGTCACTAAATTACGTATGAGTATTCTAGAGATAATCTTGACATGGGTAGACTGTTTGTGTGACTTTTACATAATCGTACAGAATATGAGCGTGTTAAATATATGTAATTTTAATTTTATGTTTATAAAAGCCTTGTACAATTAAGAGACTCCCTAGTAGTTCTATTATATTAATGGTCTCCTGTTTTTGCAATAAAACCTATTTTGGTCTATTTTACGTGAACACTTCTCTAGTGAAGCAGTTCACCTCTCCAAAAAAAAACTGGAAAAGTCAAGTCACCAGTATTGTTGTAGTGAAGCTAAATACAAATATAGATTACAGGGCGTAAATGACAATAATCGGACTTTAAATAAGTAGACAACTGACTTCAATGCGTCTATCGTAAAATTTAAGACTAATATGATTTTCTCATGGATGCCATTGTCACAACTGGACCAAACTCTTATCTAACTACCCTTGAAGTACATCCTTTCCAATAAAAAAATAATCATTGAAATGGGGTGGCGTGATATTGAGTCCATTTGTCGCGCACAAATGCAAATTTAAGACTTATATGGTTTTCTCATGGATGCCAATATCAGAGCTAGACCAAATTGAAATGGGACTACACGGGAAGCACCAGCTTAAAAGTCACCAACTCAAATTAAAAAAAAAAATCGTCGAAATCGGTTCACGCAGTCGAAAGTTCTGAGGTAACAAACTTAAAAACAAAATACAATGAATTGAGAACCTCCTCCCTTTTGAAGTCCGTTGCAAAAAAGAGAAGTTTTGGTGGACAACTATTATTAAATCGATTTGCATTATTGTAATATTTTGCCAGAGAATTTTGCGTTTATTTAGAAAATGGATCAAGTTTTTTTATTGCTTTCATATATCAAAGATGAATAAAGGGTCGAATCGTGCTCGTCCCGTGCACCTAAAGTAACCTCGTGTGAAGCAACAAATCAAATGCTATTTTAGTTCATCCCATTAGTCAAATTGTATGACTAAAACAAGTTCAAAGATCCTTTAACGTCTCACATTTGTCACTTACGCCACTAATTGGGACAGTTTAAGTACTTCAGTGTTATAAAAGTGTTTGTGGCTTCATTTTTTGGTACAAAATTTATTGCCTATTTCGAGCATTTTAATTGTAAATTGTTCAACTGATTTGGTAGTAATGTGTCTTGAGTATTTGAAAACTAAAATTATATTAAAGCGATGTGTTTTAGTTTTATTTCTATAGTAATCATAGCAAACTATTTAACATATGTAAAACAAAGTATGAATGTAAGAATGTAAAATTTTGATTTACAATTCGCTAATCATCTAGTGAGATATCTGTTATAAGAATTGCAAAAAGAACAAGAAATAGTAGTGGAAATAAAAATAAAGTTGTATGTACAATGATATATATACATATATATATATATATATCCATATTTCGATATGTATAATTAACACTAGCAAGAAGAGATCTGTTCACCTCTTCTTTTTCAGTATGTGTACGTATGGTTGCTAGTTAAAATGGCACCATAAGGTTATGCTGGGTAAAATAAAAAAGGCAACAGTCTTTTATAGCGATGATATGAACAGAGATCAGCACCCGACAACTATGAGAAAACTTACGCGTATCGGTGACTTCAGTAGTAAAGAAAGTCCAGGCAAATTTCTGACCCAGGTCCAAGTTAGATATCAAAATAAATGATTTGTTGTGAATGTCTATAAGGGAACATATATTTTCACTCGCATGTATTTTGAGGACGCTCGACTAGTTTTGCACAGTGCAGTGCAGTTCCTGACACAACCTGACACCATCCCTTCATTCCTTAATAATGATCCCAAGTCCCCCAGCCCAGCCCAACTAGTCGTTCATCCCTGATATCCACACATGAGATAAACTGTATGTTTCTTACTAAATAATTAGTAAGATCCTGAAAGAAGAGTTGGAATTTCTTCCCTTGTGAACGGAATCACATACCACTTTACTATTCAAGAATGTCTGATGTCGGTATGGATGAGCCGGGAGTACCGCTACGAACAGCTGATCCAGTCTCAGTGAGCGCATTATAAACGTAACTGGCTTTTACCGCAACACCGTACGCTCTTCTCGGACAAATACAAATATTTTCAATTTAATATATAGAATCTCAATAATAGGTTGATTTACTGTCCCGCGTAGATAGTCAATATAAAAATATTTTGAAGAAAAGAATTACCAACGACTTTTAAACTAAAAACTAAGTTGCAACCGCGGCGTCACCTGCGTGGTATGTCCATAAAAAGTAGCCTGTATACTTCCCTAGGGATCGTATTAATACATAACTTTCATAAGAATAGGTGCAGGCGTTTAGATGTGAAAAGGTAACAGCAGACAGATAGGTGGCGTTACAATCGCATTTATAATATGAGCATAGATTAAGTTTGTTCCGAACAGTAAACTGGGGTGCAAGCCACAGCAGATTCAATCACAAATCACGAAATACGTCTCATTTCCGAGTTTAGCAAGAGCGAGTTGCTATTTGGGTGCAATTTGAAATAGAACTTTGCTGTTTGTCAACAAACATGATTATTTTACCCGACTGCGCAAGAAGGTGGGTTATGATTTTTGAGTGTGTATGAATATATGTATTTTTGTCATGAGCTCAAAGTCTAGACAGCCTGACGGATTTCTAGATGTGAGGTGTCATTTTTAAGCGTTTTAAAAGTAAGCGTGACTGGTATTACAAGACGAGATACGTCAGCAAAAAGGAAAATATGTAGTGATTTTTTATTATTTAAAAATAAATATTTACTAACAGTGAAAAAAAAAACGAACGTTGTCCAAGCAAATGCACATACATTAGAAATTCTTTAATGTTAATTCCATTGTAATATTTTTTTTAATGTAACGGGACAAGCGAGCAGACGGGTCACGTGTAAGTGACTTCCGACGCCGATGAACACTTGCTACTCAAGAGTCACAATTGTGCCGCCTTTTAGAATAGGAAAAGGGACGAGAGGAAAGAGGGGTCGAGGAAATGGGGAGGGAAAAAAAAGTTGAGCCTCCGCTAACCTCACTCACTCGGTTACACAATTCAAGCATTATTTAACAGCCGGTTTTCTGTGAGGCTGTGGTAATACTCCGGCCTCGCCAGGCCATACGTGCCGAAGCATGACTCTCTTAATACGTATCTGTACTTACCTAAACTTTTAGTGAATCAGGATAAATATCTTACTATTATGTGTCTATTCAAAGCAATTTTGGTACATCTGAGTCACACATCAATAGCCTTGTTATTGCCATGAGTAACTTGTTAAATACGAAAACTATGATTCCGAGAAACATGAGTAATAAGGACAAAAAATATTCCAGATACGATAATAAGTGGAATGATTCAGGAATTACATTGAAACTATATTCAGTTCACACAGTATACGCTGATGTAAGTCCAGTGAATAGGTTGACTGTGCACAAGTTTAATATTTTCACATTTCATATATATTGTCGGCTATTCAAGGTATATTTTTGTATTTAAAAACTTTTGTTAGCGTGTGACTACGGTCATTATAACTTGATTAAAACTTCAGGCAATTTAACAAGATACAAAAGCAACTTATAGCATGAATAGAAGTCTATCTCTAGTATATTTTTTATGCTTTAAAATAAGAACTCCCACATTAGAAATTATTCCTTTTTTTATCGTTTGGAATGCCCAACGGCTCATCACCTCACTGGAGGTAACAGTGAATTGGTATATCGGACTCGAACCAACTAAAACCACACGGTGTTCCGTCCCGAGTGGGTCTATTGCAGGGGTCCCGGGTATACCCTAAGAGGGATGCTTTCGAGAAGGAGGAAGAAATATAGGAATTATTCCTGTGTTGCGGAGACTTCACAAACATACATACAATTAACACAATGAATACCTTGACTCGTGACAACTATTTGCAGTTCAAATTTTTGTGTAGGAATCGAATTCACGACCTCTCGCTCAACAGTCAGAGTCACTAATCACCAGATCAACAGTTCAGTCAAAAGTAAATATGTTTATTTACTGGTTATAAATATTAGTGAACGAAATTGTGTACTGGACTTTTCTAAAATTAAAGTAAGCTATTTTGTACATCTTGCACTTGACTTGTTATCAAACACAGATATAAATTATAATCAACATAACTTATGTACATCTGTTTCACATCACACTGAAAGTTCAATCACCGTTAAATTATATGGGTATTATGGAAGTCGTTACATACGTACATACATACATACGATCACGCTGGCGGCGGTATCCCTGAAGGGGTAGGCAGAGGTATATTAGATGTCCATATTTTGCCTATTACAATTTGGTCCTACTACACCTATTATCGTCAACCGGGCACTCTACGAATACTATACATACCGTTACTCCTATATTCTCAGAGTCGCCTCAACAGCTACGAGTGTATAAGTAGATACGAAGACAGAAGAAACGGAAGGGAAGGTTTTTTAAATATATTATAGAGGGACAGATGAACAAACGGGTCACCTGATGTTAAGTGACAACCGCCGTCCATGGACACTTGCAATACAAGAGTCGTAAGTGCGCTGCCCGCCTTCGAAGGAGATGAGGTATGAGGGGATACGGGGAGGGGAAAGAAGAGATAGGGTGAGGAGATGGAAAAAGGGGAGGGCGGACAGGGAAGAGGAAAAAGGAGATAGGGAGTTGGGCTTCTGGAAACCTCACTAATTTCGGGGAATGCAACGCAAGCGTTACTTTACAACCGGTTTTCTGTAAGGCCGTGGTATCGCACCGGTCGAGCCGGTCCATTCGTGCCTAAGCATAGCTCTACTGCAGTATATTGCTTTTTCAGTGGTAGAGCCATGCTTTTGCACGAATGGGCCGGCTCGACCGGTGCGATACCACGGCCTCACAGAAAACCGGTTGTGAAGTAACGCTTGCGTTGCATATCCCCGAATTGAGTGAGGTTTCCGGAGGCCCAATTCCTCCTCTCCCCTTTTCTCTCCCATATCTCCTTTCTCCTTTTTTCCATCTCCTCATCCCTCCTCTCTTCTTTCCGTTCCCTGCATCCCCCATCCCTCATCACCCTCAAAGGCGGGCAGCGCACTTGCGACTCTTGAGTTGCAAGTGTCCATGGACGGCGGTGTCACTTACCATCAGGTGACCCGTCTGTTCGTCTGTCCCCCTATAGTATAAAAAAAAAAAAAAAAAAAAAAAAAATATATATCTTATTTATAACACTTCTAGTGTTGGCAAAACTTCGTGGACGTCAGGGTCGAGATGGGCAAGCCTTCCAGCTAAACTTTTTGTAGTTTGATCAAATCCAATTGACTTTTTTGCAGTTTCTGTTGTTACTGTTACAAGATATATATGTAATACCTTAGCTAACCACTTAATGTGTTACTGAAAAGTAAAGTCAGATTTTTTTTTTAGTAAAACTGGTATTCGTTTTCTGTAATATTACGTCCTTCAAATAAAGTAGCGTTCTATATACATACAAGAAGTATAACAAAAACTTAATCAATAGAATTATTTACTATTATTATCTATACACTTTCGCAATTGGCAAGGCAATTGTAAATCGGAGGCCCAACTCACACTTTCCTTTTTCATCTCCCCTCATTACTGCTCCTCTTTCCACTCCCTGATCACCCTCACCGGCGGGGATCGCACTTACGACTCTTTCGTTGGAAGTGTCCAGGGCAGGTCTGTCATTTACCACCAGGTGACCCGTCTGTTCGTTGGTGCCCTATAGAATAAAAAAAAATGTCATATATCTAAAATAAGGGTTATGTTTAATATTAAACTAGTAGAGGAAACTTACTTCACTTGCATCGAATTAATTGTAAGTCACTAGTTTTAAGTAGATTTATGTTTTTGTGTTTGTAACACTAGGTTTTTCATATTAAATTTAGGACTGTACGTGCAATCAAATTATTCTGGCTACAATACCCTTATTCCACCTACAATGCCACACAACTAGGAACATAAAGTTCAGTTTATATTGCTTTGGCGCTGGATAATTTATTCCTAAATACATCGAATAAATCAATAACGGCCAGTCTGTAACAGACTGCAATTACGCATTGTCCGACTGTTCATAATTGTTTAATTGATTGATTAGTGGTTTCCATTAGATACGTCCACCACACAGATTACCTACATATGTACATATATTTACTACGTGATACATAGACTACAGACAGAATAGAAAACTGAACTGATGGAATCAATCATAATGTTGATTTATAGTTCATTCCCACTGAATAAATACATACAAGTCCTACGTGAACCTGAATCCTTTAATTTTTCAATTCAATATATATGTTTCCTAAAACCTAGAAGTCCCCCCTATTGTTTTTAAAAAAAATAAATATATGACATCAGGGATAGACTAGAGGTGTGGTAGAGCCATGCTTAGGCACGAATGGGCCGGCTTTACCGGTGCGTTACCACGGACTCATAGAAAACCAGTTGTGAAGTAACGCTTGCGTAGCATTTCCCGAAACTGAGTGAGGTTTCCGAAGGCCCAACTCTCCCTCTCCTCTTGAGTATTACCCGGTTTGAATTATTCATGTAGCAGTCCAATAAAGTCGCCTCATCCAATGCTGTAATGCAACTAGAAAAATGTAATCCGGAACTGAAATGAACTTGTTTGTACCTCTTTAACACAGTCTTGTTCACTCTGGGAAAGAGATTGACCCTATCTGCCAAATCATTTATTGGAGACATTACCAAGTCTTCGAAGTGAAATTAAAAAAAGATTATCTCTTGTACATCTGGGAAGGAAATGGAGTATTTAGATGGCTTAAATGGAATATATTTTATTTTTAAATCATAACATTTATTTTGAAAATGAATCGAAAATAAATTGTCATAAGTAATTTAACAATTAATCGTTTGTATAAATAATTGATTACCTACGTGAAGATAGCATGACGCAGAAAGTACCCCATGTCTATTTACCCAATATTAGCTGATTGCGTAATGACCCCGATGTGTATCCTCGCAATATATGCAGATAGCCGTCCAGACAAACGGACATACCGCTGCCGCTGCCGCTGCTGTTTGCACACAGCCCGCATATTCATTAAATTAATTGTTCCGTCAGGTTCCTGGAACCTATTACCTTAATACCACTTTCTATGCATCACTGGTAATGGAACACTTGAAGATGTCTGTTTGTTTAGCGAGCCATGATTGCAGTATATTATGCTAATATTAGCTCAATTTCAGTCGCATAGGAATCAGTTTGATTTAAAGCTTACTATATTTATAGACTGTCATGACGGGCTTGTTGGTTTAGTGGTTAGTGATCCTGACTGTTGAATCGCAGGTCGTGGGTTCGATTCCCACACCTGACGACTTTGTGTCCGTTGATTCAATGTTTGTAAAGTCCCCCGCGACACAGAAAAAAATCCTAATGTAAATGTAAATGTTGGTCTAGTAGTTAATGATCCCGACTGTTGAACCAGAGGTCGTGAGTTCGATTACTGAAGGGGACAAAAAAAATTGTGATCTACAAATACTTGTCCTGAGTTTGGGTGTTCAATGTCTCCTTTGTTTCTACGACAATAAAGTCCTCGTCACACAGAAATAATATAAACAAAAAAAAAACAAACCAAATCTGAAGTTTTATATGTTTAAACTCCATGAGCTTCATAACGTTTCCCTGTAATGTGAAATATTAAATAAGACTGACCAAAATGTTTCTTAATTATATGTATATAATTGATATCACAAAAAAACCGTAAAAGCTAGTCTAGAGCGGTAAAAAACCAAGGAGATGCATGGATTCAAAGTGAACATTTGAAAGTGTCTATCAATCTTCATGAGTAGAATAGCCATCCCATTTTAATCTTCCCTAACTCTTCTTTCCTTGGGTGTCGTAAAGTCTCCCGATTACACCCAGGACAAGGCATTGTATTGCAATTTGTTAGTACCCGGTTGACGGTATTTATTTCTTTTTCTTATATATAATAGGGCAAACGAGCAGACGGGTCACCTGATGGTAAGTGACTACCGCACATTCGCAATTCAAGAGTCACAAGTGCGTTGCCGGCCTTAAAAAATATTAATACATGTACATATATGATAGTCATGTTTAACTGTTTGTTAACCAATCTTCGAAAGCGTTATACGAAAAATTATTTTTATTTATATATAATTAGTTTTATTTTTTTATATATATTTTATATTTAAAAATATAAAACATATTATATATATATTATACTATATATATATTTATTTTATTTATCAATATAATTTATTTTATCAAAATAATTTATTTTATTTATGGAGACATATTACCAATTACCATTTCGACAAATTCCAGAATGTGTGTGTCTAAATCTTATAAAACTGTTAGCAAAGTAATCTAGTTAAAAGCGGCTTAAAAACATTTACTGTTACAAGCAGACAATTAGTCTGAGATATATTAGAGATATAAGAAACTTTACAAGAGATATATAGAAATGATCCGCCATCTAAGTATGTTCCAGCGCATTTCTCAAGCAGGCTGTCAGGCGAATCTCTCCGAAACGTACATTAAAATTTCACTCTTATAGCGTAACCGATAAAGATATCTTTGTCGTGAAGGTACAGGAAGGCAGTTATTCGCTATTCGGTTGTATAACCTACAGAATGTGCCGAGGATGTTCGATTGCAGCAGACTCGACGTGCGGACTGCGAGTTATGAACCATTCAGAGCTAAAATGTTGCTTTTGAACATTCTGTCTGAAATATTCTTTAGTCCACAGTAATAATAAAATAACTTATTGGTTATTTGCGAGACAGTGTATTTTATGTATGTACCTATAGTTATCTTAATAATAATAATCATATTCATCATCATTTATTTATTTATTAAACATAGGTAAATACAATTAATGAAGATCTTAAATACATCGATAGTCTATATGTGTATAGTCGATAGTCACTATGTTTTGCCATTAAGACATACAAATACAATTTAAATAATGAGCATAGGTACATTGAAATATATATTAAATTGTTATTATTAATTATGTCACATTTATCATTAATTAGGTATTGAAATTAATATTATTTATATATATACTATAATTAAGTAGTGAAACATTTTTTTATTTTATTCCATTACAATTATCACAATGTATCATTCAAGAATTCTTCTATCGTGTAATTTTTCAATTAGTAGGCGCATTAAGTATCTTTTTAAATTGTATTGTGGCAGATTCTTAATGTTATTGGGTATTAAAGGTCAACTTGCATTAAATTTAAAATATATCAAAAGCTCAGAAAGTATCCAAGGTACTATATATCCTACTTAACAATAAAATATAAAGGCTTGTTTCAACTCGTTAACCGGCCCACAAATTAGGGCATTTTAAATACAATAGTGACTGGTAACGAAAAGTGGATTCTGTGTCATAATAAAAAGTTCATGCACATATTCAAAACGCGCTTAACCCACTACTTCCCAAGCATTCAAGTTTTTTTTTTTATCAAATCTTGAAACTAAGTTCATAATACAAAAAAATAGTACTTTTAATGCTGCGTCAGCCTGTCCTATAAATATGACAGTGGACATGTGATCAGAAATAATAAAAGTAAACAATTATAAGAATATTAGCTGTATTTGAAAATTTGAGCATTAATAGTTTTAAACATAAAGTTCTATTAACTTATTTGTATGGTAAGGTATAAAACAATCACTGCAGAGTGTTTTTCACATTTAGCGCAAAAAGAAACAGGTTTTTTTTTACAACCTTGTCCCTGGCAACGCCTCTCATTTTTTATATATTTGGTAAAGGTCTAAGAATCAGTTTTATGTAAATTGGAGTTGGCAAGTTTTTTACATTGTGGTATATAAAATCAGAATATGATGCTTCTTTTTGAGGCAACAAAAATAATATTTTGAAAAAATTACATTAAAATTACGGATACACTTTTTGCAGAAGAAAAAAAATATTTTATCAGAAAAACAGTGCAAGAATACGAATTTTGTCAGAAACAATAAAAATAAACGACCTAACATGTAAAAAGAAAATGTTGAATATGGTGACCTAAAAATATGACAGTGGGGAGGAATGGGTTAAAGAATCATTATAGCTCTTGAGACCTCGACGACTCATACACTAACATACGTATTTGCAGTCAAAATTTTATGTTTAGAACTAAGCAAGTATTTCATTGATGTTTGTGCAAGAATAAGTAAAAAATATATAGAAAATTTATGAATGAATAAAATATTTGTGTTAGCAATCAGAAAAATATATAAAACAATTAATGTTATTACAAAGTCTGTCTTTGATAGTAAACTCCAAAAGCTATTACTCTCCAATTCCCTTACTCATATTTTGTCATATCATCATCACTATATCGCTGTCCATTGGTATCCAAAAAAGGCTTTGAAAAGTTTTGTATAATATAATATTTTTTAGTGTATTGTGGACTTATTTAAAAAAAAAAAACATTACTTAGATCCAATCATGTGGTGTCTAAGCAATTATGACTACTCACGCTAAAAATTATAATAACAATAAAATAGACTTGCTAGTAGTGGCAAGAAACCCGTTAATTCGGTAGCATAAAAGTTTATAACAAGTCAGGAAGCTTAGATCAGGTTTAAAAATAATCGGTTTTCGAAGCTCAGCAACATTTTAGTTTACCGTATAGTGCGTCCAATCCTGAGACATCCGTCGGATATGTCTGCGGACGTCGCGAGGCACAGCGATACGGTACGTGGAATGTTCGACATGTTTCGACGTCAATACTCCTGTATCATTTCACAAATAGCATAACACTATTGTAATTTTACATAGTTACATAAGTTACTTAGAAAAACATATCTGATAATAAGAAAATCTCTTTTCACAGTCGCCTGTATTAGTTTAGTTAACTTAGGGACTTTTTTATTTAAATATTTTCCGCACTGGAAATTATTCATATGTCGCAGAGGAATTCACAAACATATAAACAATGCACACAAAGAATACACAGACTCAGGCCCACTGTTGGATCAATAAAAAATATATATTGTCAAGTGTTTGAATCGAACGCACTACCTGCGATTTACCAGTCAAGGGTCACCCATTAGAGATAGAGAAACACACACAGTCAATAAATAAATAAATAAATAAATAAATAAATAAATAAATATATATATATATATATATATATATATATATATATATATATATATATATATATATATATATATATAAATATATAAAATATATATAAATATATATATATTTTTTTTTTTATATATTTTTATTTTAATTTTATTGAGACAACTCTCACAACAACTCCTGTATCGCGGGAGGCTTAACAAACATTCAATCAACGGACAAAAAGAACACCTGGACTCACACAAAAACCCCCGTTTTTGTCTCATGTTGGAATCGAACCACCGATCTCCAGTTCAGCAGTCAGGGCCACTGACCACTAAAGCAACAGGCCCGTCATAGATAAGAAAACATTGTCGCAATCTGCAATCAAAAATCCGTGAATGTTCTTTATACTTCAATATTACTAGTCTCCAATGAAATAATTTCATCATGAAATATTTTTACGATACAGCAAAACTACTAATGAATTATCCAAACATAATGAATGACTCATGAATAAGCCACAAACAAAAACAAAGAGTTACACTTAAGTAGATACATCTGTGCGCCATAGCCCCCGTGATTCACAAAATTATAGCTTGCTATTAACCAGGGACGGCCTCATAATAACCTATTTTCGTTCGTTTCGCCAAATCGACCGAAAAGATAAGCTATTAATACGAAGAGTTTCTATTGTTTGCAAAAGTTGGAAATGTATTTTATGTTTGGGGGCGAGTTTGCAGTGAAGGTGGTCGGGTTTGGATTTAGAAAACCAAATTCAAACAAAACGGGTATACAGTACAGTATTTTGTTTATCCGGGCTAGACTGGCCAAGCTACTCACCAAGCTAGACTAGCCGTTTCAAGTTAAAGCATTAACATAAATGTTTCCTCTTTTTTTATAAACTAAGATAATGATCAATTGAATCTCCTAGATGATAACTGTGGTTAAAAACTTTAAAAATAAATACCGTCTATAAGTGTATATTATTTTTGGCTGTTAATAAGTAAATTTAGTATATTATGTAAATGTATTGGCTGGAGAGGCAAAATGGCAGCCTCTCTTACCCGCTCTACTCCACACCCTAGTTGAGGGTCAGCGTGGGCGCAACAGCGACACGACTTCTTGATCGCTACTGGTGTGGGGAGCCTCTCGCTAGAGACCTTGGTTCTGTCGATGGTACAAAGTGAGAGTAAATGGGATTCTGCCGCCTGGTTTTGCGAGGAGGTGATGTTGGCCAGAGAGGCGGCGGAACGGGAAAGGAGGAGGACAAGTACTCTCCCATCCCGCAGAAGACGCACCAGACGTGGGAGAGCAAACACTGATTTCCGACCTCCATGAGCGCTGGCCTATCTATCTATAGCTGGGGGTATCGGGCTGGGCTGACCGTTACCCCAGTAGAGCAGCACGTACGTGTTCCACGCGCACCTATTTGATGTGGGGGGCGTAAGGCCGGATTCCAAAGTATGGTCGCCTGCTGATCAGGTGGCCAAAGTCTGTTGGGGTTTCCGGATGTTTCCTTCTGAGGTTATCCCGGGCCCCTAACAATAGACGCTCTCATGACAGAACACCGTGTGGTTTTAGTCGGTCCGAGTCCCGACATACCACCTGACCGTGCTCTGGTGAAGTGATCAGTGTGGGTTTCCACACGAAAAAAAATGAAGATGATGATGAGATGCGAAAATTTGGAGTATATTGACAGAAAAGGAGGATACAAAAGGAGGATAAGGGATATTTCTTATATAGATCGATTGGGGAGTATAAGAAATTGCTGAATGAAGTCAGTGTCGCATACCTGTTACTCAACCTGGCTGGTGCCTGGAAGTCTCATTATTCTAACTTATATACTATAGTACTATAGTAATATGTATATAGAAAGTAGTAAAGTGGATTTTTAAAAGAAGAAATGGTGAGATATGTGAAATGTGACATTGACGTATCAGGTCAGTGTTGCATGACAATGACACATCGCTAAGGCGGGTTCGTGTATGTATATGTTGCCAATGTAAAAATTGAAATTGTAATATAGTGTATTTAATCAATACTGCAAAGATAAATAATTTCTTTACTTTCTTATCGTTGCTAACATTCAACTTCTTTCCCAAAATACTACCAATACGTATCTCTCTTAAGATATTAAGTAACAAACTAACTGAAATACGACTATTACAAGATACATGTTAGCTCAACCAACAAATAACAATGATAAACTTCTAACTACTGTCCAAATATTTTATAAATTCCGTTAGATATCTAAAATTTAGAACATCTCAGCTTGGTAGTCCGAAACAATTTGATAATCGATTCGATATTCCCCGGGGTACGGAGAATCGATGCTAGCCACCGGTGGTATCCGATTCAATCGGAACGATTATAGATTCAATATTGGGATTGCTTGGAGGACGTTGTGTTACGTATTGTTTTGTGACCAAATTTTGGGCAATAGATAAGAGTATCTTGTTACCCTTTCAGTTAGAAATTAGATGGTATGTTTTGAATTCTGAATAGTTATGGAAATGTTTAACATGAAATAAAAATCATTAAGTTATTGATTGTTTAAAAGTATAATGATATGATATCAGGGGTTCTTCACTATTAGATTCGTTGGTAGTGGAGTTAAATGCATAGGTGTATTGCACGGCCATTAAAAACAAAACTAAACATAGACAGACAAATTGCCATTGAACAGATTGGTAGATTGTATGAAGTTGCTCTACGTAGTACCTCATCATTTGCATTTATAATAATCATTCAACTAATCGCAGTCTACTGCTAGATATAGGCCTTTCCCAAAGAGCGCCATAGCATCCGGTTTACCACCGTTCGCATCCAATCTATCCCAGCTACCTTCTTAGGCTGTCAGTCATTTTTCATTTTACCCAATCGCGATCTCTACTCTAGGACCCGTTTGCTTCAAAGGCCATCGATTTTTCGGCACATGTAGCCAGCTGATTACCACTTCAGACTTTTACTTCCGAATTTTGCCCTTATCTTTTATCTCCCTTCGCTTTCTCTTCTCTAGGTAACTACGTTCCTATTTCCGCTTTGTAAGCGATAGTCATTTACCATCAGGTAACCCACCTGGTCGTTAGACTCGTCAGCTCTCTTATAGCATAGAGAATTACACATTGGGCCATCGTCGTAAAGACGTTTGCTTATCGGTTTTTTTGTCGTTTACAGCTTATTTTTGGTCTGGTCGCCAAGGTTAGGAATGAGCTGCCTGCATCTATTTCTGCAGAAAACGATGATCGTGGAACCTTGAAAAGTAGAGTCAATAGGTTTCTCTTCGATAGGCGTGCACCATCTTCGTCTTCATCAACGTCTATTCTAATATACAAAAATAAAAATGATTAGTATAAAGTTGACACTTGATTAATTAATTACATTGTATGTACATATTATTTCAATTATTTATTGGATGCAAATTTTTATTTATTTTCATGTCTTTACGACAGTCTTGTTTTACATTTTAAATTTTAATACACCATGAGTTTAAGCTATTCAGTAGGTACGCAACAGTTAGTGTATATTGATGTAGATATCAGTAAACTGTTTATATTGGAGCGAAATAGCCGGGGACATGAAGACAAAATAAAATCAATACATAGTCGTATATAAAAATTAAAGATGAAGACATTCGCGATATAAATCTCGCCGGTACTTTACCAATATTAATGCGACTCTTTTTTATCCAGTCTATTTGAATGCTTACGTGACAACACGAGTGACAATATTATTTGAAAATAAAATAATGTTCTTTATTATTACATATCTGATGCAAGCGGCTTTTCTTTCATTCAGGATCATTACAATTTTATATACTTCTCTGTAGCCATACCGAGATGTATGCAAAATTTCGGGCTGATACGATGACAAATTTTCACCATAAGACTCCTGCTGCTGTAGCTTCATTTGCGTTGATATTTTAAACCGTACCTTTTTCTGGATAAAAAGTAATCTATATGCTATTACAGACTACCAAATATCTATGTGCCAAAATTCATCCAGCTATTCTGACTTGATTGAATAAGAAACATACATTCAAACTTTGCTGCCCAGAATGTTTGTGCATTGTTTTCCCAACAAATAGTTCAAATACAAATATAATTTAAGGAGAATAGAACGTGTATTTTTATAATTGGATCTGGATCTTCTTAATGCAAACCCCGAACACAACAAACAAACACGACTTACTCAAATTAAATTTAATTTCAACGAACGAGCAAAATAACACTTCATCATTTGAATTCGTTCATTACGACAATACGTCATATCAATAGCAGCTAATGATCTGTGCAACGTTAATTAGATGTCATTGCATGTCATGTGGACATTGCAGTGGGCGTACAGGGTATGCGCTGTTTTAGATCGTAATATCTAAAAGTTGAAAATAAATTAATCCACCATCAGTTACCCATCACTAATGCTTCAAATTGAGGTGTAATATAGGAAGAAAGGGTGGATCCTCCAATCAGGTAAGGCGGTCATATCTGGCGGACCGCTGCTTAACAGTTGATGTCGAAAAGTCATACATATACTAATCGGCGCTAGAACTTTAATATCGTGATTCAGGATTGTACTACGTCTTTAGAGTAGTTGCTACGTAATTTGGCTTTTCCTCACTAGATGTAGTTGTTTGCTTGTTTCTGCTTTATATGGTTGTCGCCACAAGGTCGAAGATGGCGTAATCAGACTATATATTACGCAAGCGTATCTGTTAAAGAATATGTTCATAATTTTCAAGGCAATCTAAGAACAGTTCCCAAAAGTGTCCTGGTAATGGCAATAGACTGGAACTCTTGGACTTGGACTAAATTATAACGGGTAAAATGTGTGCGTTATGGCTCTAATTATGGCTCTCCTTACGTCTACGAGGATAAAGTCCCGAGAAAAAACAATGAGTTACATTTCTTTCGAAAGTACTGCGAAATGACCAAATGAAAATAATTTGAGAGTCCAAAGTAAAGAAATATGTACGAGCATTCATATACGTCAAATTGATAGACCATGTTTACAATTCGTTTGATAGTGACATCATGTTACGGTGTCAACTATGTTTAGGGCTATAATTAAGAATAGGCTGCTAATGTTAAACATGCAATGGGTGTTCATAAGTCAAATATCAATATGCGTTGTTCCAATGTATATTTTTAGTTTATGAAATTACTTATGCTACACAAGTACTGGCAACGCACTTGTGACTTTTAAGTTGCCGGTGTCCATGGGTGGCAGTAGTCACTTATCGGATAAAAAAAGCCACTTGTTTATAAAAACAAAAAAACACAATTATCTTGCCCTAGAAACGAGTTTCGTGCCTCCATTTTTTTATTACATATTAATATAAAGCCTCCATTGTTATTTTTAAATACATATAGCCAGTGTCACTGGGGTGATGTAAAGATCTTTCAATACCCCAAACATTCCGTTAAGTATTAAGATGTTGGTTTATTAAAGAAATTTACATTCATACATAGTTAAATACTTACGTGAATGAACTCAAATCCCTCAAACCTCTTATGTGCTACTGTCTTTTTCAAAGTAAAAATCAAAATCATTTATTTCAAATTAACTAATTACATTTTACTATTATTATATGGCAGTATTAAATTGTCAGGATTAGAAGTCAGTCCTACTAAGGCAGCTATTTGCCTGATCAGATACCTAATCCTGTGTATGTAGAAGAAAAGGCCAGAAACTCCATGGACACTTTATCTCAAAACGTTTTTTGTGATGGAGCTGTCCTGCCCTGCTTAGGCACGTATGGGCTGGCTCGATGGGTTCGACACCACGGCCTCACAGAAAACATTAAGCACAGCAAGATGCGTTGCATTTAACCGAAATTAGTGAGGTTTCCGGAGGCCCAACGCCCCCTCTACGTTTTCTCTCCCTGCATCTGCCATCCTCTCATCACCTTCAAAGGCGAGTAGCGCATTTACGTCTCTTGAGTAGGTCGTGGGCGGCTTTTTCACTTACTATCAGGTCACCTGCCTGTTCGTCTGTATTACGATTTAAGTGATAGCTAACTCATCTTAACTAATCTTCGTTGCTATAATCATAAACTTATTTAATATTGTGCGCATTCGGAACTTGCCCAACTGCTACTAAAGACCAACGGCCAAAGCAGGCGTGTTCCTTCCTAGTACTCAAATATCTGCAACAGATACATAAATTCACCGACCACCAAAGGATGAAGACATTCGCGAAATGAGTTCATAAAATAGTCGTAAAGTGGTTAATTTATGTGAACCATTTAGTCGCGTGGTTGAAACGCCGCCGCCGCACGGTGAGTGACGTTTACGTACCTATAAAACGTTTATGTTTGCCTAGTACGTAGGATTGCGTATGTTTGTTAGCATGTTTGCTTTATTGCATGCTGTTAACTCATTAAAAACTAAATGCAGCTCCCATTTGAACATAACTCTGGTTTCAGTGACCGCACCGAAATCAGAAAAGATGTAGGTATTATAGCATTATAATTTTCGATAACATTACTGTGAAAGCGAAATGCATTCTATTGATTTTTAAAACGTAATAAGTCCAATATAAAATTAGGTGAGTATTAAAGAACAGTTTTTTCAGAATGATGCAAATACTAATAAAAATCGTTTTTTAATTTTTTTTTAAAACTTGGGGGACCGACGAACAGACGGGTGTCCTGATGGTAAGTGACAACCGCTGCCCGCCTTCGAGGGTGATGATGGTGGGGGATGCCTTGAGGGGATAGAAGAGAGGGGGATGAGGAGATGAAAAAAAAAGAGAGGAGGAATGAGGGGAGAGGACAGGGAATAGGGGGAGTTGGGAGTCCGGAAACCTAACTCATTTTGGGGAAATGCAACACAAGCGTTACTTCACAACCGGTTTTTTGTGAGACCGTAGGATACCACGGGCTCACAAAAAACCGACTGGTGCGATAGCACCAGTCGAGAAGGCCATTTTGTGCAAAGCATGCCTCTACCACTGAAAAATATTTATAATTATTTTTCACCCGTCAATCTATACTAATAAATAAAATTGGAGTGTCTGTTTGTAATACTGAAATAACCGCTTTTTACTAAGTGCATACGGACGTATACACGGTACATATACCAAAACGATTTTTTTTTTAATTTTTGTCTGTCTGTCTGTCTGTCTGTTTGTTCCGGTTAATCTCTGAAATAGCTGATGTAACAAGGAGTAACTAAGGCTGCTTTTATTTGAGAAAAAAAAAAGGACCTCACAAAAAAATTACCAATTGAAAACTGTGAACTGAACAATAACTTTTTTTTAAATACCACGCGGACGAAGTCGCGGGCAATAGCTAGTAATAAGTAAGTTCTAAATAGGGCCTGCACTTAATTATTAAGATATAGAAATAACAAGTGTTTAAGGAAATAATGAATTAAACTGGAAAAGTTCAGGGGTTTTCCCATGCACTGATATAAATGAAGTACGAGAAGTCATTTATTAACAAAATTGTATTTCAACAACTTCACGGTAAACATTTTGATATATGTATGTTTATATATAGGTGTATATATATTAGTATGTATAATTTGTGTACGTATAGAAACATGTCAACGCATATCGTATCTTTTCTGTGGTGTACAATAAAGAATGTTGTATTGTAGTCTATTGTGTATTATTACATGGCTCGGATCTAGTTTGAGAACATTGGAGATAATGTTGATAATATAGAACTTCTAAAGCAGGAAGCTTTATGTATTTTAGACTAATTTCAAGACGTCCACGAAAAACCCCATACTTATCTTACATATCTCTATTCATGCTAACCTAAAAGATTAAAATTAGTGTAACTGTTTCTGCAATCAAAATATACCGTAATAACATCTTTATTACAAGTACTAGTTCCTTCCCTTCACCACAAATTCAATGCAGCTCTTATACCCTTTAATCAATGCCTTAATCCCTACGAGGGAGGGTTTTATCCCTTCAAAAACTTCAGAACTGCAATTATGTTGCAACGGTGAACATTGAAAACGGTAATTTTGTGATTTTCCAAATTGAGGGGGTGCGATTTGATTACTTGTTTGTCTCATAATCTTGTGATTGAAATGATTTCCTTAATGTTCGAAATACAAATACAAATTTTTATCCGCTGTACTTAAATATTAACAGCTACAAAGAAAACTTTTTGTGTATGTTGAATACACATGAAAGATTTTAAGGGGATTAGTCGTCATACCTCCTAGCTTGTCGGCAATTTATAGCGATATCACTTAAATACACCTCACTACTTGAAATAAAATTGAGGAAAATTAAATCCTTCTGCGTACTGTAACAACAAAAACCTATCTATGTCATTTTAGCAACATAATAGCACACGATAAAGTAGGGTTTTATATTATGGTAGGTATATGTTGTACACGAAATGTTGTCGTAGTCCACTGTAAAACGAAAGTTCTGTTTTAAAGGTCAGTCTTCCATTCAGCTCACCTTACTCAGAGGTGGATTACACGCAAGATAGCAGCGCTTGAAATGAACTGTCGCAGACTATTTATTACAAATAAACAATATTTAGTACAATGTTATGTGAGCTAATATATTTCTCATTTTCAGTCTTCTTTTATTATATTTCTTTCTTCTTTCTTTTTAACTTGTTTTTCCCTGCCTAACTACCTTATTTTAATAGTAAAATTTTAGTTAATTTACTTTTAACAATATAATATTACACTATAAAACAGTATTTTATTGAATAGTATATATATATTGTATACTACATTTTGTAATTCCTTTCTAGTGATTTAAAAGAGTGACCATGAGTTTGTTTGCTCGATTTATTCTTTTAAGGCTCATTTAGAAGCGCGGGTATAGATTAACACAATCAGGTATTTCAGTATTTTATCTCTAATATTAATTTCACGTTTGACAAGGTACTATAGTTACGGTTACGCTGTGTGTATAGATCTATGATATTAAATATTTTTTTAAAAAAGACGATTTAATTTTCTATTTTATGAACGAAAGTAATTTTAATTTAATTTTTTTTTACTCCAACTCAACTCCATTAAATCTTATTTAGTGTTGAGGATGTTCTAAAGAAAGAACAATTTAGATGTACTCCAAATCGATGGGCTTATGTGAAAGGTTTGTTGACTTGTAGAGGAAACTCGTAAGGTATGTAAGGAACAAAACAATCTACTCAAATGGGAGACAGACGCTAACTTATATATATTTAAACCTCTGTATTTTGAAAAATACTATTTTCATTTTTAAAACTTTATAAATGAAGAAGTTGTTGATGAAAATTATGTGGTGTGTATATATGTATATATGTGTGTATGTTACTATGTCACGCCCTGGAGCTTTTATGACTTCGTATATTTCGAAATGTAAAAAATAATTAGTGAAAATGTAAGGTATAAGATTTCGAGATAGCGTCAGCAAAAATAGTGTAAATTTATAATATTTGAGTTTTTCATATTTTTTAGTTTCACTTACTTCTTTCCTGTACCGATCGGTGAAAGCCTTGAATTCGCTAGCAGCGCACGTGTATCCTTCCCAGTTTGGTCCCGAGTCTTATAAGCGGTGCGTGAAAAAACATCTCACTTGGATGCCATAGTGTGGGTCACCATGCTGCATTGATTTACACATGAGGATGGTGACCACTACTCTTGGACTCCACTTATTGCTTTCCATCAGGCAGACTGGAGTCGTTATGGTAGGCTTATATATATATATATGTATATATAAGCCTACCATATCCGAAACAGTAATTTAACAAAAGCATGTGATACACGTCAAAGTGAAAAGTTTCTTAATTCTAAAAATACTGAACTGACTTTTTTGTATAAAAATAATATCAAAATGTCGGAAAGTTAATTACTCTCTTGAAATAAACACCAACAATTGGAAAAGTAAAATTCAATCAAACGAAATAAAAAAAGCAAATCCGAATGTTTAGCTACAGGAAATCTCGGTGCTCAACTTAAATCACATTAAGGCGACAAGGCTTTTTAACCTTCCCTCGTCCTACGGGGGTAAATAGCACCGCGACAACCAGTGGAACCGTGGTCGGCAATAAAACACTAATTTTTCCTTCTGCGTCTAGTGATACACCTAAAGCAGTGCTGCAGATAAATTTAGCTTTCGTCAAACTTAAGTTGATTATTAAAAGTCCAAATAAAATATACCGTGACATATCTTATGTAACCATTAAAACCTTTTACAAGATTTATAATTTTATTGACACGTAACAATAAGGATTAAAAGTTGGGGTTGGTCGATAATGTTCCCAAATTTTTAAACAAAGATGATAGGATAGTGATAGTGACACTTTACCTGTGATTATCTTAATTGTTATTGTAATAACAGTAATGAATTGACTGCACTGCACTGGCGTAGCGGTTTAAGTGGTCACCTCGCCACCATACTGCCGGGCCTGGTGTAGTGGGTGGTGGTGTGGTTGTCCCCGCACGGGACATAACTTTGTGTAATACTCAAATTGTTGTTCTGTGTCTGGGTGTTCTTTGTGTCTGTTGCATGAATGTTTGTAAAGTCCCCCGCGACACAGAAATTCATCCTAGTGCGGGAGGTGTCATTTCATTTCAAGATTTCATTACAATGAATTTGGCTTAAACGTATACTTTAAGCAGCTTAACTTGTCATTGAGTTCTATTCGAAGTTCTGAGCATTCGACAAAGAATGAAACCTCAAAACACTACACTGCATAGTTACCCTTCCAGTGTTGTGCTAGGAAAATATACCGTCGATGTTTTAAAAGATTTTAAGTATTCGTAAGAAAATATTACCTACTTATACCTTACATTGCAGTTTTCTATTAAGTGTAGAATGATTAACGTAATCAAAAGCCTTAGACAAAATCTTAAAGTATAAGCCCTTTGAAAAGCAACCAAATTAATATAAAAAAAGTAATGCAGACTGCATCCAGTATCGGAGATGGAAGGACCTCTGAAGAAGCTGGCCACTCGTGCTAGCAAAACGTTAGGAAGCAATTCCAACATACGACGGCCTTTAGACCCGAATAAAGCCAACGAGTCAAAAAAGTTATTACTTACGCTTTGAGCAGCATAGTAAACATTGATAGAATATATGTAGGTATAATTAATTTATGTGGTATTTATTTAGGGTAAGTAATCAGAATTCATGGTATATATTTAACAGAAGAATTTGCTAGAATAGCTTGTGAATTTAGCCTAGCTACCCAAAGAGACGTTATACTCTCAATCGCTTTTACTGGACGCCATCCGCCTCCTTGCAGATTGGACGAAACAGGAAATTAACTTTCGCCCTCTCGCGTGACAAGTTTATTAAGAACAATTTCTGTGTTTATTCTTTTTATATATTTTTTTGCTTAATTAAACACTGAGTCGCCGGTTTGGCTGGATCTTACATTTTTTAATTAACAGAATTTACTCTTTAAATAGTAACGGGTATATATTGAACAGACGCAGGTAAACGGTTAAGTAGTAAATTCTGTCTGAAAGAATTTATATTGTATATTTTAGGGATTGGGGTCGACTTTGCATAATCTAGTCCAATTTAACTCCACGAAGACACAGGTTTGCGCACATAGAAATGAGCACACGGGTTACTTGAGTATGAGTGGCAAACGCTAACCATGGACCTCCAACTCTAGTTGTAAGTGCACTGCCTGCCTTTCAAAGCACCGAGGGCGGGGTTGGGGGTAGATGTGGGGAGGGGGAATCAGGAGGTTGGAGATATTACTCTTTAAAAACAATCCAAGCATTGTCGACAAACAATTTTTTGTGAGGACGTGGTCTTTCTCCGGTCGGGTCAGCCCATTTGTGCCTAAGCTTGGCTCTCCTACGGTTAAAAATATGCCACGAACTACCTTGCTATTAAATACCTATAGTTTCATTCATGTGAGCCTCAAGCTAATATAAAGTAAGAGTGGGTCTTAACTAATATTAGCTTTATTGATCTACTTTAAGTTTCAATTGTGCCAGAGTTGTATTTTTTAAAAGGAAAAAAAAATATTAGTTTCAAATTACTATAAAAAAAAACAAAGGTATTTGAGTTTAACACGCGGTCTTCTATACGACCTTTATATATGACCAACTCTTTCATAAAGAACCTATACATACATTTAGAATTGTGCTTAAAACCTACATGCTATGAAGCACACGTACCTATTGCCATACAAAACTGTAGTCCAGTGACCTGGCTTTTCCCTTTGGGTCTTCGAAGGAGACGTTAAACTGATTTACGACACGGAAGCGGGCCAATTCTCACAATTCTGCCTACATGGTCGGTGATTCCAAAGATAATGGTGCAGAAGTACCATGAGACAATGTTACAATATAGTACCATTACGATACCCGGAATGAATGCAGGCATGGACAGCTAAACCATTTACTAGTGACTACGGTGACCTGGTTGAGACGTTAGGCGAATTAAAGGCACGTTTATATATGTAAGTATTTAGCGCGTTAGTTCACGGTTTAGGAATGTTATTAAATTTATTATATTTCATGGAAGTTTGCAATATATATAAAAAGTACATACTTAATTATTATTTAAACCAAGTTTAAAAACAAATAAACAATAAATTCCTCACACCGCCTCTCTTCTTTCCATTCCCCGCATCCCCCTGCCTGTCATCACCCACAAAGGCGGGCAGCGCCACTCTTGAATTGCAGGTGTCCTTGAACGGCGGTTGTTACCATCACGTGACCAGTTGACCTCCCATTGAAAAACTACTAGACTTAAGTACCGGTAGCAGTACTAGACTTAAAATATGTTTTTTAAGTCTGGTACTGGTACTGGTACTAGTTTTTTTTACTAAGAAGAGGAGAGGGGTAGTTGGGCCTCCGAAAACTTTTCTAATTTTGGGTAAAGGGAACGTAAGCGTTGCTTCATAACCAGCTTTCTGTGAGGCCGTGGAATCGCATCGGTTAAGCCGGCCATTCGTGCCTAAGCATGGCTCTACCACGTTAAGTAGTTGTGATATATAGTGCCATTTTTACCTACTTTACTATCTGTGAATTACTCTTTACATAATGCGTATTGAATAGAAAGCTTCGGTAACATTCAGAAGTTTGTCGAAATTGACCATTATCTTTTACATTGTTGCTAACAGAAGTGTTTTATGACTAAAAGTATACAGTTTGTACATATATGACTTGCTACTTTGTAAAGTGTTAGCTTCGGGTGAGAAGTTTTTTGTGTTTGGTTTGATATATGGTTCGTGAGTTCGGGCCGGTAGGGTTAGGTGGGATTCTAACCTAAAACTACTTGATTGCAACGTCGAGTTGCGTGTGGTATAGAGCTCGCCATTCGAGGGCGTAGTGTGATGTTCAGACAGAGTTGCAAGGGTGTTGTAATTTTTAAATGATAAATGTAATATATAAAGGAAAATATGAATTTGAAGATACACATGAGAATTTAAAACTCTTTTACTAAGTTCAGTAATGTGAGATTATTTCACTTCGGGATCAAACGTTTACATTCACTTGTTTACTCATTATTCCTAGAAACAAGGTTTCAAATTGTGGTCTTATTTAAATTATTACCTAAAACACCTACAATATATTTTCTAGCCCGTTCAAAAATGTTTCCAATAAACCAATAAATAATTTGCAATACTTGCGACATAGTATTCACGACATTTTTCCATCTGCCCCAGTGAAAAAAAAACAAAACGGTGTCATCTGTCATTATTACGCTTTCACAATGATATTAATTCCAGTATTACAGAGACTTTGTTATATTGCTTTCATACGTCACTCGTGAAATTTGGTGGCTTTTGTTGAGTAAATAAAGTTATGATAGTGAAATAGAATGAGTTAAGAAGGCTTATGTTTGATGTTTTATGTAAAACGTGTTAATGAAGAGTTAAGTCGTGTTTTAGGATGTGATGTGATGTGAGGTGTAGCCAATACAGTTGAGGCAGCCTGAATAATGTCTTTTAAAACAATGAAAAAAATATAGATAGTTGATTTACAAGCTAACTCTTATGGAACATATGTTTCATAGATAAATTTCATCATCATCATCATCATCGGCCTATCACAGTCCACTGCTGGGCATAAATTTATCAAGCAATAATTGTAAGCTTTACAACAGCGTTTCTTTTTTAAGTATATATATATATAAGTTAGGTAGTTAGAGTATATAAGTTAGGTTAACATCTAGAGAGGTCTGTCAAAACTACTTGTGGAATTTTTAAGATCAAAAATCATAACATTTCAGCTGCGACGGGATTGTGACACTACCTACAGAAATAAATTAATACTTAAATATAATCGTTATTATTACACTTCAAAAAATGTGTTGATAAAATACAAAGAAACTTTTCCCGCGACCTTATATGAAGAGGCCTTGATTCTATCACATGTCAATTTCAATTGGATTGAAAAGTGAACCAAAGAACGTTATTGATTCAGTTTTCAGAAATTCTAAGCGGTTGGTATCTATACGTTACGATACGTAAGCATTAAAGTTGAATACCTTCAATCAATACTGTTTGAACTATAATGCAAGCTCGCTCAAAAAGGGCAAGGGGAACAATGCAAACAGTGGGGCGGCCAACTGCGGGTAATTTACCAATTTACCCCAACTGGACTCAACTCGAGGTATCACCACTAATGCTATATCCTTACGCTAATTTTCAGTTAAGAAAGAACGATTATGCGTAATAGATCGACAAAGATTTAGATACAGAAAAATACATATAATGGTGTTTATGTTCAGTTACTTCGCCTTTCTTTACATTGTGCGTAGTTTGACTGCTTGAGAATATCTTAGAAAATAAGTAAATCTATTACTAACTGTAAAATTAAAATTAGCAAATAAATAAATTGTTTAGATATCTATGCTTTCGTATTTGACTTTTATATTTAATAAATTGTGACTAAAATGCTTGTATGTATCTATTTTGTATACTCACTTACTCTCTGTCAAATATATTTAAGGTGTAAATAAAGTTTATTCTATTATATTCTCATATTCGAAGACACCGAAACGGGTAGAAATATCGAAATGAAAAATAATTATCGGGTAGTATAGTATTTACATGCACTGATGAAAAAATAAACACCAGAATGACATTGGTTATGATATAAATCGCCTTAAGTTCAAATTTTTTGTATAACCATCACGCAAACTGAAGGATATGCAAACAGAAGCAGGTATACAGTTGATGTAAAACTGACGGTTACTAACTGTAAATATGAATTTGTAGTCTTAGTTTACGCATATTCAGCGCTTTAAATAAATCAGTAATCCGATATCATGTTTTGGCTCCTAATGTAATTATGTAATCAATTCTAAAATAGTCAATGTATTTAAATCAATCATAACCCTAATGCTATTGGTGGTCATTGAACCGCGACAGGCAATTTGTTATTGTTATATATTTATTTCATTAAATACAATTATATATTTTTTTTAATACATTCGTATATAAAAAATATCGTATAGTGCAACGTTGACATCAATAGGCTTGTCCCCTATTATGGCAAATGGCAAAAATTGGGTGTTTAATACACTTCTGCCTAGCCCTTAGGGGATATAGGCTCTGAGCATACATATGTATGTGTACGTATGTATAAAAAAAAAATTAAAAATATAAAACATAGTGCGCCACTTTACCGGTGGTTAGGGCTTCAGAGACCGAAAATCCCTACAATGCGTGCCGTATCAAGAAGTACTATCTTCTGCAGCAGGTCTCAACCCAGCTGTCTATCGTGAACCTATGCAGATATTAAACTAGACTCTTAGCAATCACCCCATGAGCTGAAATGACTTTCTACTATCACTATATTAGGTTTAATGTCAACAATAGTCTTATTAGTAATTAATTATTTTATCCCAGTATAATGCTGCAGGACTCTTTTCGAGAACGGGTACAGATATGTACCTGTGGTACGGTACCTCCACAGCCACAAGATACATCTTACATATGCTTGTTGCTGATGGACTATCCTGGCCACTTGGTTGTCTTTTAATTTTTTTATTTTTTTATTCTACAGGGGGTCAGATGAACAGACGGGTCACCTGACGGTAAGTGACAGTCGCCGTCTTTGGACACCTGCAACACAAGAGTCGCAAGTGCGCTGCCAGCTTTTGAAGGTGATGAGGGATGGGGGTGATGAGGTGAGGGGAAAAAAGAGAGGCGGGATGAGGAGATGGGAAAGAGAAGAGGGGGATAATAGGAGAGGAAGAGGAGAGGAGGAGTTGGGCCTCCGGAAACCTCATTCATTTCGGGGAAATGCAACGCAAGCGTTGCTTCATAACCGGTTTTCTGTGAGGCCGTCGTATCGCACCGGTCGAGCCTATTTGTGCCTAAGAGCATAGCTCTACCACTGTTAATGTCTGTACTATATGTGTAAGTACTCAGAAGTTGCTAGACGCAAATTAATTATATGCCTGAGGGTTTCTCCGGGACGGTGCGGTTCTTTAGGATATGTCTCCGATAATTGTTTTTCAATAGAAATTTACATGTAATTGCACAGACAAAGAATTTGATAAGTGGGGTAAATTAGGAAGATACATATAATGACCCGTAAGGGATTTAGAGAGGGGTCTCTCTCACCCAGGCAGACATTCGTTTACTACTTCCACTATCTGTTCGATTTGACAACCCTACCAAATATGTGTAGTTTTAGTAACCCTACTAACCGCCAGAAAACTCAACGATCTTTAATTTTCTCTTAGATTGTTGGGTACCCATAAATTTATTTCACACCAAATTTCCTTATACCGTCTTATTGTCGAATGTGTCGTCGGTTCTCTAGTTCGCCACGTCGTTCCTATGAAGGAGACTCGTGTCTTCATATTTGGCTGTATTTGTGGTTTTGTAAGTTCCATATAAATATAATTAAAAAATAAACATAATTAAAAACGTGTGTGTGCGAAATAGTGCATTTTAAACCTATACGCAGAGCGAGGTCTATGGGTCGTTTGATCTTCTGGTGGTAAAGGTGGATGGGTAAGGTGTTTTTTTTTCTTTGCTTCTATTGTGAACATATTGTTGTTACTCTAAACCTACTGTTTGCTGTAGCAAAGTAAGTTACAGTACAACTACTTCACCAATCAAATCAAACAAAAACAGTTGTCAATTATGTAGGAGACATTAAAATAGAAACTTCATGACCGTATTGTTCATGTACTGTTAAGTTCACTCGACTGTTTGGTTTAGTTTCTTGAAGCCTCATCTAGACAACTATTTGAAGATCGGTGTTAAGAGCATGAAGAGTTCAATGACTGCAAATTTTTGTTATGTTAATTATATCTAACAAAATTCATCCCGACCTCGGCCAATAACAACTCTATTTTGATAATATTAAATACTTAATACTAATTTTATTTTAAAATCTAAAAGAAAACGAAAAACTCACTTTATGAATTCGCTTGTAAATCGCTTTATGAATGGAATAGAACGCTTGTAAATCACACTGACACGTTTCCGATCGCCTCAAGTTTTTCTAAAATAAGTATTTGAGACAATTCAATTTCAGTAATTAAGTTAGAACGTGGTAGTATCATACAGAAAAAAGAAATACATCAAATAAAATTTATAGCCTAAACAAAAGAGTCTTCGCGTGGCGATCTCGTATTATGTCAGACATGATTTCTGAATATATTTTTTTTTCCTTCTTATTGACCTTATTGTGCCTTAATGATTCTTAATGGCCAGACAGAATAATTGTAAGTAATAGGCCAGGTAATACAAGTAAGTTCATTAAAGTTCTTGAACTATGTAGAGCATTGCTGCACTTCTAGTTTATATATGTCGGGAAAGATAAGGTTATGAAATCAAACATGATTACGTAGATACTCTCAGTAGATGCGTTAAGTCTATTCAGTCTCACAAACCAGTATCTATAACAGGTGATGGTGCGCTACAACTGCTGAATAAATATGCAATAAAAGCTGTACGGAATCTTTCACCAGGTATAGGAGTTTCAGCATACACTCCAGACATTAGTTCTATATCTTCTGTATCATCGCATACGTTTCCCAATCGATGTTATAGGCTGTAAATGTTAATATAAAATGCAATACAATATTAAACAATCATGCGTAACATAAATGATTCAAATTGAAGATATGTATGCCAAAATATAATTTTTAATCAATCTCGTAGATAATTTAATTGACAGTCTAGTCACTCAAAATGGACGTGGAGATTTCAAGTAACAAAATTTTATTTTTAGTCGGTAGTCTAGGAAAGCTAACAATCGCTGGAAACTAGCGTTAGCTGGTGGCATGTGGTAGTAATGTCAAAGCCGTCAGTTATACTACGTCAGGTCCACTATGATTCTGGCAGCTCACGATCGTTTTTATAACTACATATGTATGTACAAAAGTTTTATCGAGTATAAAATAATTTTAATCACCTAAAATCAGCATCTAAAATCTACGTTGAGTTGACTCCTGTACTACAAATACTCACAAAATACCTTTGGATGTTGTCGATACTGCAAAGCAATCAAACTCGTACTTACAAACTGAAATGTCTTTCACATCTGCCGCGTATTTAGATATTTGGCAGTAAATTGAAATCTAAAATTTGAATAACGTAGACTTAAATCAAATATGAAAATAGTCGCATAGGAATTTAAAGAACAGGATCCAAAATAAACAATCAAACAGTAGACAATTTCTAAGTTAATTAAGAGTAGGTTAATTAAGTTTGTTTTGGACTGTATGTATTTTTTTATGTACATATGTTAAACGAGTTCCGCCAATCGTAGACCGAGTTGCATTCTTTTTTTGAAAGAATATATTTACTCATGCAGTGATCTCATTGTCACCAAGTCAGGTTTAGATAATTGGATCACAGGGAATCGAAAAAACCGCTAGTTATCCCACATTATGTCAGCGTTCTTGATCTTCTCCTTCTCCACTTCATCCATTGAGCGTCGTCTTCAAAATCGAAACTTCTGTAATGTTTCTTATTACAGAATTCCCTGTACTTTATATGGGGCGGGAATGCGAAATATTTTTCGTTTTTCAAGTCATTTCTTGCCACCAAGTATTCTCTTAGCCAGCTGCAATAAGATGCACTCATGACTGGCCTGTTGGTCTAGTGGTTAGTGATGCTGACTGCTGAGCCAGAGGTCGTGGGTTCGATTCCTACCCAGGACAAATATTTGTGTGATGAGCATGATCATTTATTCTGTGTCTGGGTGTAATTTATCTATTATATGTATGTATATAGAAGTATATAAGTATGTTTATCAGCTGTCTGGTTACCATAGTACAAGCTTTGCTTAGTTTGAGATCAGACGGCGCTGTGTGAAATGTGTCAAGTTATTATTATTAAGAAATTATTTATGTATGTTATGTATAAGCTAAATTATAAACTCTCATAAAAAATAAATTATTTTTTTGAAGCTGTCGTGTAAATATTAAGAAACAGGATTAAAAGTTCAATGCCTACTATTAAAAAAAAATGCTGTATATAACTGCCTCTTATTATGTCAGCCACGTTTTCATAATTGCATTGTTGGTTAGATATCCTAATGTGCTTGTTAAGTTAACACTAAGCAATGTATTTAAGAACAGATATTTTTTGTCAAATAACCTTGAAGTTTATGTTTAAGTTTAAGTTTAAGTTTAAGCATATATATGAAGTCACTTTTAACCTACTTTTAATAATCGTATCGAAATAAAACTGTAGGTATACGTCGTTTGGATAATTTTACTATAATTTGGTAGCGTGGTGCTAATCTGATGAAAGAACCAGTATGTTGATAGTGAAAATGTTCAATATTTACTAGAAAGTCTTTGAGTTTGGGCTTATTTGATTTGTTTTAAGTAACAAAAAAACATTAGACTAGGTTACGAATCGTTTTTTTTTTTACCCCTTACTTCCCAAGCATAGAAAACTTTGGTTTTTTTTTATTCAAATCTTGAAACTAACTTCATAATACGCTAAGAAAAAATAATACAAAAAAATGTTCTTTTAATGCTGAGTCAGCCTCTCCTATAAATATGACAGTGGGGACATGTGATCAGAAATAATAAAAGTAAACAAATATAAGAATATTAGCTGTATTTGAAAATTTGACCATTAACAGTTTTAAACATAAAATTCTATTAACTTATTTTGTATGGTAAGGTATAAAACAATCACTGCAGAGAGTTTTTCACATTTAGCGCAAAAAGTAAGAGGTTTGTTTTTTACAACCTTGTCCCTGGCAACGCCTCTGTTTGTCCCTCTTCGTCATATAGTGACCAATATTGTCAAACCTGACAGGTTGTAAAAGGCGTTCTGATGTACCTGGTGTAGGTTTGCTTGTCTTGCCTTCAGATTTTTACATCCAAGAATAACATTTTGAAAGATTACCACAAGTTTTTAAATAATTTGTTTATGTTTTCATTTTTTATATATTGGGTAAAGGTCTAAGAATCAGTTTTATGTAAATTGGAGTTGGCAAGTTTTTTACATTACGGTATATAAAATCAGAATATGATGCTTCTTTTTGAGGCAACAAAAATGATATTTTGAAAAAATTACATTAAAATTACGGATACACTTTTTGCAGAAGAAAAAAATATTTTATCAGAAAAACAGTGCAAGAATACGAATTTTGTCAGAAACAATAAAAATAAACGACCTAACATGTAAAAAAAATGTTGGATGTGGTGTCTTAAAAATAGGACAGTGGGAGGAATGGGTTAAACAATTATAATTATTTAGGCAAACTTAAGTGATATCTAGATAGAATAGATTTATCTGTTTAGATAAATATTTTTTCACAGCAGTCAGTAGGATACATTAAAGTATTAATGTTACGTTATTGAAAAGACCTTGTAAGAATAGAACTTCTGTACGAGCAACTTTGTCACTAGAAGAATAAGATTAAATAAAAAAAACACACTTACACGAAATGTTACTTAATTATAATAGAAATTAACGCACAAAAAATCACACTATTCCAAAACAATAACAGAATTATGTAGTATAACTTTAACCTTAAATTTTCAAGTTATCTAAATTATCATTCCAAATTAGTACCACATTCCTTCGAAAGGTTCATCTCACTAAACAACCCAATGCCATTAAGACACGGTGCAAGCATGTGTTACAGGACGATCTTACTCATCTAACAAGTTAAATTATTTTTCAAAAATGATATTGTATATTTATTTTATATGAAATACTTTATGCACAGAATGAACATTGGTAGCCTAAATGCCAAAGTCATTCTCTGTCAGTCTACCTTAGGGTGGTGTACAAAAAAAAAATACTTGCTGCATTCACACATACTTAAATATACTCATATATGGATGTGCACACATTCATATACTTATTGATACTAATATAATGATAACTTAAGACATCTCATCTTATACACGGCCGTCTGATCCAAGACTGCTGATAAACATACTTACACATATATTTTTAAATATATACAAATTGAACATAAATTACACCTCCAGTCGAATACGAAATTATAATACCTATTAGATTATTACGCTTTCGCGTCACAGCTAATAAAGAGATCATCATAAAATCTTATCATCATCGTCATTGTCATTATCATATTCCCATACAAGTTACCAGAGAAAAGTTGAATTTTAAAAACATAAGAGTTTTTCAACAAGAACTTTGTTTTTTAAAACAAAATAAAACAAAGCATTTAGATGAAGATGATTCAAATTTTTATTGTATCACAAAGAGTAAGGTTTGGCAATTATGAATGAAAAATAATATCTGCCAAAAATATCACCACGCTGGCAGATGTCGATTCTTTCATCAAAATTTTTAATCACTTTTTGGCAAAATGGCGGGTCTATTAATCGTATCACGGATTGTGAGTTTTAAAGCTGCAATCGATTGGATTTGCTCCTAATAGACTCTGTCCTCAACATAGCTCCATAAAAAATAATCCAGGGTTGTTAATTCACACGATCTGGCTGGCCACTTAACAGCTGAATTTCGTGAAATTATGAGATCAGGTTTGGTTTGCTATAAATTGATCGTTTTGTTGGCTCACGTTTACTGTCACGATTTATCTGGTGAGTTTTGGCCTGACTTTTCGACTGCGCCATCGTCAAACTTTCCTATATTAAGTAATTTTTGTATTTAACATATCAGGCTATCAGCAATCGAGATAACAGATTAAAAAGAAATAAGGGTAGGGGGGCAGGGGAGACGTCTGAGTTAAAAGCAAAGCTGTTTTAAAGATTAAATAATGTCTTCTGTTGAAAATGTAGCAAACCAGAAGAACAATAGAAAGACAGAATATCAACTTAAATAATATTAACTTTTAAGAATATCGCGATAGTACAAGATCGAAGGCCTAACGAAGGCGTCGTGGGCATAAACCTGAAGCAGATAAATAGTTAAAATTTATCCTCCCCTAACAAGGGGTCTCACAACAAACATTTAAAATCGAATCCGTCACCTCCGTGCAAATCTAAAACTTTCTCAAATACTTGCCGTCACACCCTAGTAACTGCTGCCTAAAATTAATGTTAACGGAAAATCACACTTACTCTATATCACATAAAGTTCAGTGAAACTGTAAATGTAATAGGCAACATACACAAGCTATTTGTGTAGTTACGACACGGCACTTTGAACTTTAAACAATTAGAAATAAAGGTATTCTGAACTTTAAAAGAGGCTGGTATGTCAGTTTACCCTCATTGTATTGTTTGGGAAGACGTTTAGGAAGAATGTCGCAGCGATTTCGGATATGTCAGTCGCGGGCTGTCACATCATCTGGTGGAGTGCTGGGGAGCATGGGGCCCTTAAGTTACCGCTGATAAAAGTTTTACGGACTTATTGGTCTTAAGTTCTCTTGATGGAAATGACTTGATCTACAAATGAGTAATTTATTTATTTATAATTTGAAAACAGTATCTTAATGAAAGAAATTATTTTTGAATATCTACGACTTGTTTAGAATGGAGTGTTTTGATAAAAGCTTACAAGGTCAAAAAGAATACAAGATTATTAAGAATTGTAAACCTTGAGTTATGCGTTGCCAACCGAAGAGAAAAAGATAACTTCAGTGCGGGAAATACCTAATGCTTATAATAAGGCATCATGAGAATTTATCATCAAGCGTTTTGCAGCTCTGACCGCTCATTTTATAGCCCTTCAAGTCACCGTCTTCCCCACCAACAAGTGATAGCTTACAGTAGGAGGGTAGATTGAATAACGTTTTGTTTATTTTTGCTTCTTCGTAAGCGTAAACAATAGTGTCGGGTAGCGCAGATTATATATAATCCGGTATAGCTGCTGATTATATTTTCGTGTTCACACTAAGTGTTATTAAGTAGTCTATAAGGGTTCCTTTATTTGCGAAGTCTTTATTTACGAAGTACGTTTCTTTATGGCAATTAGAAAGCTTCGGACAATTGCTAAATACCAGTTTGCAGTTGAGGAGTTTTTAGTAAATAAGAGAATTAAGAGAAAACCTATTACTAAATAAAATGTTAGATTATTACAATAAATATATATTAATAGTATAAAATATGTTATTGATCTTAATACAAATAAGCCGTGTCGTACACGATGGAGTAGAATGGGCCACCAAATTTCTTCCCGGTGGTGTTGTTGTACGAGTATAAGGTGACCAAGTGATCGGACTGTTGATTGCACACAGTCATACAGTCCCGGTTAGCGGATATAAGCTTGCTTATCAAAATGTGGGTGTTTATTAGACCTCTGCTTACCCCTACAGGCGTGAGTGTATGTATGTAAATTTAATCAGTTCATTAAACATAAAAAAAAATATTAAACATTAAATAAATAAAAAAAAATAAAGGCCTTTTCCTCTCTTCTAATAACACAATACTGTGCTCTACATGGTCCACGATGACACATATTTAAAGTTTATACTATCTGTAATATTACATTGTTGATATAATAATATTGATTGTTTTGTAAGAGGAAAAGAAAGACATACTAATAACCACTGATTATTGATACAAAGCATGGGAAAAATCAATGGAGCAAGTGTGAAAGTTCCGTTGCTTCAATATCTGAATTCTTTTCGTGGCTGAGACACTACAAAAGTTTTAAAAATTATATTGTCATATTAAACACAATTGAATAGTCAAAAGTTAAATTGAAGGTATCAAATAAATCTTTTCTTAGAATAAAAAGTTTTGTGAGTTACATTTATATTCCTTTAAATATAGGGTTTTATACAAGTGTGCGTCAGTAAGTCATTAAGGCGTGACGGTACCGGACGTCACACTCTATTACTCCTTGAGAAAGGTCTCCTGTCGGGACCGAAACTAGTCGGGCGTCGTCGACTGAAATACACACGTGAGTAAACCGTATATTTCTGTAACTAGAAAAAGGAAGAGAATCTTAATATAATTTATTGGGGCTGATAGAATTGAATGTCTTTTCTTTTAAACAATCAATTTCAAACTTCAAAATCAACTGTAAAAAAATGCAATAAAAATATTTTATCCGAGTGTTGCTCTTTCTTTCAATACTGGCCCTGATCAGACTATGAGATCATGATCATGTCTAATTGCCGAACGAGGATTTTTTTTTATACTGTAGGGTGATAGACGAACAGACGGGTCACCTGATGGTAAGTGTCAACCGCCATCCATGGACACCTGCAACTCAAGAGTCGTAGGTGCGCGTCCGCCTTTGAGGGTGATGAGGGATGGAAGGATGCGGGGATGGGAAAGAAGAGTGGGAAGTTGAGGAGATGGAAAAGAGTAGAGGGGGGATAAGTGGAGTGGAAAGGGGAGAGAGGGAGTTGTGCCTCCAGAAATCTCACTCATTTCGGGGAAATGCAACGCAAGCGTTACTTAACAACCGGTTTTCTGTGAGACCGTGATATCGTACGGGTCGAGCCGGCCCATTCAGGCTTAAGCATTGATCTATCACTCAGAAGTTGTAATATCTTTTTCCAATACTTTATTTAGACTTAAAATTGTTTCTAGATAAAAGTTCTGTAGGTTGATACAATTGTTCTTTTTTCAATTTGCGCTTTTGAAGAACAAAAGTAAAGTATGCTGGGACAACATATCACTATGACAGCGTTAGCGGCTCGGTATACACACGTCACTATCTATCGGCTCGGTATAGATACTATAACACACACCTAGCAGATCAATATACACTCGTTATTTCTATCCTTAGTCACGCTCACACTAAGACAAATATAAGTATATTTAATATATACATATATAGTACAATACATTCGTATAGCAGCTTTAGCAATTTTCATTCATTATGAAAATGTATACGTATAGTATTACGTGGATATACTAACCCTGTTTTGGTAGTTTCGGGTCCATAGTCAGTCGGGCAAATGGTTTTTGGTAACTTTAAAACAATTTTTTTAGAGAATTCTCTAAGAGCGAAAATATATTCTTTGGACGAATTTATATGACTGCTATTGTTAGAAGTTATTTAAAGTACACGTCTCGAAATGTAGTTTTATAGTGTAGACGGCAAATGAGGGCAAAAAACAGGCCTTATACTGCTTTAATTAGTCTCTCTTTAACATATGCGTTGGAAAGAAAAGCTGAACAGAACAGAGTGAAAAGGTCTAACTGACAAAGTCCCAAAATACTTTTAAGGAAATGAAGACTACGATAGGTACTTTTTAATGAAAAAGTCATTGTAAATGTAATATTAATAAATTTGTGACGTAGATAGATAACTTTATTTATATTGTACATAGGTATAAAGGTATAAGGTAAATTGATATCAATCAATCAATTTTACTCAAAACCCTAACAGTATTGTATCTTCGGAGGTTACGTTGATAGTTGGAATACTATCTCTGCCCAGTTAAACTGCAGAAGCTTAATCCTTTTCATTTTCTTTTAAACTCATAATGCAGCCTTAAAAATGTATAGGTATCTAATTAGTAAGTTGTAATAAATAAATAAAATAAAATTAGTCTGCGACTGCACGGATGGCGTAGCGGTTTAAGTGGTCACATCGCCACTACAATACCGCGCTGAGTGTTGTGGGTTCTATCCCTGCACGGGACAACACTTTGTGTAATCCTCAAATTATTCTTCTGAGTCTGGGTGTTTTTTGTGTCCGTTGTATGAACGTTTGTAAAGTCCTCCGCGACCCAGGAGTTAATCCGAGTTGTTCTTTAAAAAAAAACTATAAAATTCTTAGGAGCTTACGTAAACTGGTAAAGTTCCATGACGATTGGAGACATTGCTAACTAACATGGCATCGTTACCTCTATGTGGGATCTCATTTTAATTCCATAACGTAAAATATCGATCAATTGCTTAACAAGTTCATAATAAATAAAACGAACGCTTAGGGATTGTGATGTATAAACCGCAATGATAAAAATATAATTATTACGAAAGTGTTATCGTAAAATGCAGTGCCTATGTTACCTAATATATTCTAGATGCTACACTTGCCTGAATCTATTTATGTAGTATCCATTATATTATTACATACATACATTCGATTACGCCTACGTTCCCGAAAGCGTAGGCATAGGCACCTCAAACCCGGTTACGTAGGGCCTTTTGCAGTCATCCGGGCATTTCAGGAATGTACATATATACTGTGCTTTCTGATAGATTGCAGTCCGATCTCTTGGCCGTCTTTTACCACACCAATGGAAGAAATGGTTTTGGCCCCCCATTCGTTGGACACCAACGAGACCATTTAAAGTAATTTCCCTTTCATTACTATAAATCTAAATAGCGGTATGTAAAGATGCATCGGTTAAAGGACTCGTAATACTTGGCATCAGCCAGTAAGAGTTACAGCTATTGCACATTATTGCAAGTTGGATATGGGAGTACCCAAATCCATCTTTATAAGCAAAAGCAGTTTCTATATTTTTTTATAATGGGTAACAAATGAGCAGACGGTAACTCAAGAGTGGGTCATAAGAGCGCTATCTACCTATGAGGGTGAAGAATATGCATAGTGAAATGTTTCATTAATATTTATATTTTTTTTTCTTGGATCCCAAATAGACTTTAATTTTATTTATTCCCTAATACAGTACAATAAATTTGTTGTAATAGTATTTCATGAATGTGAATACTTTACCAAAATTAGATGTTTTGGACAGTTCGTTAACAATTGTACTACAATTCCAAATTTAAGTTACTAAAACAAAAGTAAGAGCATCCAAAAGAAAATGACCGAAAACTCTAATGCAGCACTTACTGGCAAATGGGGGAGCAGTTCTACGATTCATTCGCATTGAATGCAGTGAAATGCATACAAATACTGTGTTTACTGTCTAGCCGTGATGGATGGAATGGGAACTTTTTACGAACGAACTGCTATGAATTTAGAATTTCTATTTGCATTTATGACCGGCTAAGTTTCTGAGTTCGAATAGTTCGCTAGGAAATGTCTTCGTTAGACTTTGAGATGTAGTTTGAACTCGCAATTTCTTAATTTATCAAAATTTGTCGTTGATCCACCTTGGATATTATTGTAAGCCACTTACTGTATTGATTACAATATTTTTAATTACAAATAACTGTTTCACCTCTTCACAATCAAATTCAGAACAGTCAGATAGAAAGCGAAAGACGTTCTCTTTTCATGCTTTTGTCAACATTTAAATGTGTCATTCATAAACGTGTTATATCATACAGAATAGAATTAGTCTCAATGATAATTATTAATCTTTGAGTGAATATGTTGTGTATGTCATATATGTGACTTTGCCTGTTAACTTCCTGTCACAACACTAACGTGTCAGGCTATTAACACAGGCATGCTAAATATAGAAAGAAACAAGTAATTTATTAATTCTTAGTCAATTTAATAGCATAGCTCAAGAAAAGCTTGAAGCGGTACCTTTTTACGGCACTGTCAATTTTATGTAAATAGCGACAGGTCTGGCATGTGATTACGTCGTCAACATGCCTGTGCGAAATAACAGCTTGGGTACGAATGTCCCAGTGAGGCTGGAAACTATCAATTATTGTTTGCGCTGCGGTTAATGCGGCTTTGAGAACAGCGATTACATTTTATTGCTGTAAATGTAGAAAATTCTAGTATAACCCTTTAAACTATAGTTTTTTACCACGCTTTTAAAATACAGTAGTTAATGTTGCGAGCTAATGAAGTCTTTCTTTTTGTTAGTTGCCTAGAAGATTATAGGTTTGATCCCTTCACAGGACGAGAGCCAACTTTAATTATCATGCAACGATTGCCAGTTCGTCTTCATTTGTTAAGACATACAACTTGTTTATAAGTTAGAACTTCAATTTTATAACCCAACTTATTTCTACCTCGTAATAGTGAAGTCGTAATATTTCATTGAATCTGTATGTGCGGTGTGGTATGCATTATCCATTCATCTACGTGCATGTGTACGACATGGCCCACCTAATCCCTTTTTGCAATCACCAAACATTATTTCTACGTTTAATATATAATTAAAAATTAATACATAATTATATTTAACACTCAAAGCTAGTCTAAAAAACCCTGTAATTATCTTTATAATTAAAATTCATGTCAAACTTTGATCTGGTATCCTCTCGTGACATCTCATACAATCTCTTCCTTTGACTTTTTTAATATATTTACTTGTACTTATATTTCTGTTTACAAATCTCTATACCCAAGTCTGTACCTAAACCGCTGTTTTCGAAGCCATCCATCGGCTGGTGCACAGTAAACGTTAATTAGTAAGAGGCGGCAATTTGCGGTCTTCAAATTGACTGAGTCAGTGTTTGAGTAAGGAGGCTGGTTGTTTGAATTCTCTTGTCAATTACCTTGTTTGTGTTTTTACCGTATAATCATAAATTCAGATGGTTTGTATTAGGAAATTATTAAGAATGCAACATTATATATATAGCATAGTTCATTTGCGCTGGACACACACGTGCTATTAAAACTTGATGACTTTTTATTTTCATTGGCACCTTATTAATTTACATTTAGGTGTGTGCCGATTGCCTTCGATTAAATAGATTTTGTCAGACCCACTGTCAGCATTTTTAATAAAAACCTCTTTGTGAATATATTTGATTTATTATCGGCAAACAAGTAAAGTGGTATAGTAGAGCATACTTATTAGTTGAAGTTAAATCTATTTTTTATGCTTATAAATAGCGTTATGTCGCCTGCTTTAAATTATACTAGACTGCACGACTGGCGTAGCTGTTTAAGTGGTCACCTAACCAATACGCTGCCGCGCCGAGTGTTGAGGGTTCGATCTCCGCACGGGACAACACTTTTTGTAATCCTTAAATTGTTGTTCTGAGTCTAGGTGTTCTTTGTGTCCGTTGTTTCAATGTTGTAGAGTCCCTCGCGAATAATGAATTAATCCTAGTGCGGGATTTATCTTTATAAAAAAAAAACAAAAGAAATCTCCTTTAAGAGTTTGTAACTTTGATTCTAGGGCGAATACAATAGGGCCACCCCATTTGTAAGTATGGGTATTATAAAGGTGTATGAAAAAAATAGTGCTGTATAATATTTTCTACAAATTCTTTTAAACCTGAATGTTAACTAGTATCTAAGTAAACAAGAATAGCAACAAACAACAATTAAAATCCGATGATCGGATCACATCAACAATGAGAGTCTGTTGCATCAATTAAGAGATTAACGACTGCCAGCTCAGCGCTGCTAAGCCAATTGTTTGTTATCGAAAAAAAGAAAATAAAGAATTGAAAAAAAAAAAAAAAACATTTGCAAGTTCGTTTGTTTGATTGAGGTGTACATCTGAGAATATTTTGTATCACCTAAAACTCTTTTAGGTTCATGCAAAAAAAGTGCTCAGATATTGTTCTCATTGTATTTTTTAAATTATATTAACATTAGACAAGGAATTATTTCTTCAGTAGTAGCGAGGTAAGGCCATGCTAAGGCACGAATGGGCCGGCTCGACCGGTGCGATACCACGGCCTCACAGAAAATTGGTTGTGAAGCAACGTTTGCTTCGAATTTCCCAGAAAACAGTGAGGTTTCCGGAGGCTTATTACCATTCTCTACTTTCCCCTCTTCTCACTCCCCCCTCATTTTTCCCATCTCTTATTCCCCTCTCCTCTTTCCCCTACCTCACAACCCTCAAAGGCGGGCAGCACACTTACCACTCTTGACTAACAGGTGTCCGTGGACGGCGGTTGTCACATCAGGTGACCCGTCTGTTCGTCTGTCCCCCTATGTTATGAAAAAAATAGGAGTTGTCTTTAACAAAAAGAGAAATAAGTAAAATTGTTAAAAAAATATTTTGATAGAAATGCAAAGAAAATTAATTTGCTTTTATAGATGGCTTAATGGATGACTCTTTTCCAAATGGGTTGCATACCTACTCTAGGGCGTGACAAAAAAAAAACTAATATACATAATTAAACTTAAAAACTTTAGTATTATCACACAAAGAATCGTTTAATCGTATTTAAAAGCTGAAAAAGCTGCAGTTGAATATACGTTTACGATGTACAGATCACGTAACGAGGGTTAGTGCCATTCCAATTAAAGGATTACAACGGCGCGTTGAGTACACGCATGTATGAATGTACGAAATGGTCACGCAATGTTAAATTGTCATGGGGCTTTATTTTAAATAAATTTTAAAGAGTCACATTTGGGTTGAAAATAAAGGTGACCTTAGAAATGACGCAATGAAGTCCGGAGTTCATTTTAAATGTATAAATACAGTAGAGCCTCTTTAAGTAGAACCGTTGAGTCAAAAATCTCCAAAACTCTAAAAAAAATTTTGTTGTCTTCCCTTTAAGCCCCAAAACCTCCACTGCTCGAAATCTCAACCCTATAAAGGTTTGAAGTGTGAGAGTCGAAATAATCAGTGAGGCACCACAAGCCATTTAGGTATATATTTTCCCTTTGTAACGCAAAAAAATATTAAAATATATTGGAACCCTGTATCTTGAACCTTGGCGATGTTTGATTTTACAACCTTTAATTTTAACTCGATAAAAATAAGTTACCGACTTTAATAATATAATTTGCCGAGAATGTACGTCATTGAAAAATTAAGTATTCAGTAACTAGAATACTTAATTCTATATAATTATAAAGGAATTTATGGCTGACCTTAATATGTACAAATTGATATAGTGTCAGGTTGATTTCATTTGAACTCTAGCGAAGCAATTATTCGTGAAGATCAAAAAAATATCAGAAGTGGTTTAGTTCTATACATACTTCAATTTTAACAACAGTATACAAAACAACATGCGCTCCATGGGTTTCCATGTTATACATATCTACGAGAACTACGAACTCGGAAGAAAAATAATTTCCTGCTCTTTATACCTTAGATAATGCTATAGATTCAAGTCAGAAGTCAGAAACATCTAAGCATCTAAATCAAAATAAATAACTGACTTTTTCAATACACATTTTTATTAAGGTTTTGACTTGTAAATAAATGTAAATGTAAATAAATGTAAATGTAAATAAATGTAAATGTAAATGTAACTAAATGTAAATAAATGTAAATGTAAATAAATGTAAATGTAAATGTAAATATAAATAAATGTAAATTTAAATAAATGTAAATGTAAATAAATGTAAATGTAAATAAATGTAAATGTAAATAAATTTAAATGTAAATAAATGTAAATGTAAATAAATGTAAATGTAAATAAATATAAATGCAAATAAATGTAAATTGTAAATTTACTTGATTTATTTTTTATTTCACTGCTCAAACTCAAAATTTGTTATAAATAATCTAAACCTCTACAAGTCGTATATTTACTTATATAATCCGCCTAAGTTGAAATCATTCATAAGTCGAAAACTTTATAACTCGAATTTCCTACCTAAAAGGCCGGCAACGCACTTGTGACTCTTGAGTTGCGGGTGTCCATGGGCGGCGGTAGTCATTTACCATCAGGTGACCCGTATGCTCGTTTGCCCCCTATCGCATAAAAAAAAAATATATATTTATAAGTTCGACTAACAGAGGCTTTAATGTAGTTGTTAGCTGAAATACCGATCTTCTATTTTTTTTTTTCATTTTATTTCATTAGAAAATACTTTTCCCTTTTTTATGACTTACAAGGTATGTACAAGGTAATCTTAGATACTAATACGAAGTGCCAAAACCGTACAGACTGTCTGTGGGATCAATATTAGAAATAAGAACATATATCTATCTAAATATGAATACAAAAAATTGAAATATATAAGTTAGTGCAGGCTTTCTAGTAGACAAAATTCTGATTCTGATTAAAGTTCTGAAAGTTACTTTTAAATTTAGTTTTCTTGTTAATACATAACTAACGTTAGAAAAACTAACGAGGAGGTACTCAACATGGTCCAAGAAGAACAACAGATACTTGGGATTATATATATTATATAACAAAAGAGGGAAAATTTTTGGCCATCTTATACGACATGAAAACTGCATGAAACCATCATTAAAGAGAAGCTAGAGGTAAGAAGAGGAAGAGTAAAGCCAAGAAGAGCATTAATAGACCAAGTAAAGGAGAAAGCAGGTATCACGTCATATAGGAAAGTCAAGGAATTGATGGAAGATTGGGACACATACGCTCTTAAATTTTGAATGAATGAATGTTAATACATATCTATTATGAGCAGCATTAAACTATTAAGGTAATCGTTCTCTTAGGGTTATTTATATATATATATATATATATATATATAAATACGTGACTGACTCTCTGTAAACTGTTATAGTTGTTTAAAGATAGATAGATAGATAGATGATAGATTTTCATGGCAATTATTGGCATGATACATTTGGACTTATCCATAGGGGAGCATTGCCTAGTTAACATTTCATTATCATCAGATTTACTTCATTAGCAGATTAAGCAACATTCTTGGTAATAAATTCATACCTTTTATGCTTCGTTCTCAAAAAAAGGTACGAATTTCTGGCGAAATTTATATTATATAATATAGTACTTAAAAATAGCTATTCACGTAATAGTGTCCTTGTCTATTATTGTTTAGTACAAGAAGAGAGCTTTAAAAGCGGGGAATAAAGTTGGCATTACAAGAGTGACATTATTCCAAATCTTTATAAACATCGGTTACCTGTTCCCTGAAGTATACTTATTTGCAACTACCAAATTTTATAGGTTACCTACATATCATTTAAAAAAAAAAACTATAATACCTAAGAGCTAGAAACATTAACCAATCGATTACGACGAACATAGAAAGAGAATGCTAATTGTGTCCATTGCAAACAGAACATATGTATTTATGCAAGTATGTATAACCGTGTTAAAATAAAGTTTATTTGCGGTACGAGATTTTGTTTTTATTTCTTTACCCCACAATCATAGCGAGCAGTGTGACATGTCCGACTTGATGTATTTATTGCTCACTATAAGATAACGGAGAACTCCTACAAAATATCAAGTATAAATATTTTATACTTAAAGAACTTGTACACTGACCGTGTTAAGTTAAAGGCAACTTATCATACTTACTGCACATATCTGCCTGACACTTGAGTAGTTAGATTTTTTACTAAAGTGATTGGGTACTCATGAAACGTGGGTGAGCCATACTTAATGTAAGGGACGGTTCGACTAGACGAATACCACAATCTCACAGAAAACAAGTAAAAAGCAATTTTTGCGATGTGTTTCACCGAGTGAGTGAGTTTACCAGAGACCCAAACTTCCCCGCTCCTTTTTCTATGCACTCTTTTCCCTCCTTACTTCCAACCTGAGGGGGGCACGCTTGAGCTGCAGGTGATCTGTCTGCTCGTTCTATAAAAAGTGAAAAAAGTGAATTTTATAATAGTTTTAAAGCAATGTAGCTTATTATTAGAGAATAATTAATACTCTGAGCTTTTGATTAATACAAAGCAAAGAGTAACCCAAAACTAAAACAACACTTCCATCTTCACTAACGATAAAATTGATTTAAAAACGTATTTAGCTCCTGATGCACAAGGAGTGTTATGATTATAATATGTGTATTTGTATGTTTGTATGAGGCATCATAGCTCCTACACGAATTGCCGGGGTACACAGGGACTTACTTACTTCCTTTCTAGGGTACACCTGAGGCCCCGGCCATAAGACTCGTTAACGAAACACTGTGTGGTTTTAGTCGGTTTGAGTCCGACATTCCTACCAACTTACCATTAGCCCCGGTAAGGTGATGACCCGTGGCGGCTTCCACACACACAAAAAAGAAAAGCTCCTACATAAATGGACCGAGTTCAGATTCAATTTATATTTTATGTGAAAGTTGACAGACAAATGGAATATCCTTATTCTGTTTTTGTGAAAAGCACTCAACCCACAAGTGTGTATAAAAGTACTAATGAATGTGTAAGAAATTCAAGTTGTGTTTCGTGCGTTGTAGCATCTATGCCTAACCTGGAAAGGCGGAATATGTATGGCGGCATGAGCATATGTGATTGAGAAAAAAAAAAATACTAAATATCAAATATCAACACTTACGTAACTACAACAGGTATTTTCTTTGGTTTTTGTTATTTTTTAGAACTTCCTTAATTCCGTTTATTGTTCCAGTAAAAATATAGCCTCGCACTTACACATATAAAATTGTTCAGTCTAATTTTAGTACTCTTAGTTATATCACATGTTTTTAACTTAGTCTTTTAAGGAGCGTCCAATATGTAGTATCCTTAAAAATTTTGTGCTAACAGATGAGCACAGTTCAATGTGTTGTCTCGTAGTAGATTTATTCTCATAACAAGACGAACTGACGCAGAAATAGGCGACTTGTGAATTATTTGGTCTGGAACTCCAAGCTATTTTAACCATCCTCCATTGCTCGATAGCAATTGTACGTTATCTTGTTTTTAAATCATAATTTAATAATATTTGAAAAAAAAAAAACAATATGAAAGCGAGACATTCCCAGTTCAATTAATTCCCAATTCAAAAATATTTCGTGGGATAATCAAATAGATGATAAAAGGTTATTTGATGTAATTTAGAACGTTTTTATTGTTCTAAAGAATATCAATATTCTCAATTACATTTTTAGCTTTAACTTGAAAAATAAGGGCAAACCCTCAACCGGATTTTTTTGTTAAGTAAAATCATAACCGGTTTAAATTATAACAGACGACCTGTAAGACCTGCCAGTAATACTGTCATAGATTCTAACTAAACAAAAATTCAATTGCAGAAAAATATTCCTCGTTTAATAAATATCTTTTACTAACTATACCTGCCAATAGGAAAACTATCTTCATATAAGCACATAAAGTTGAAATCAGAATGTAGAGTTTAGGAAAAAATCATGGACTATACCAGTAACTATGGTAACGGCACGAACGCTTTAACAAATTTCTCTGTATCTGTATGAACTCTTATACGTGGTACGTAAGGCACACATTACTTTGTTTTAACTATAAAAGAAAAGTTTGTTATGAAGTAACAATGTCGAGTGAAGTGGACAATGGAATAAAACTGTTTGCCTCACTCTTAAGGGCTATTAGAAATGTCTACGAGTTCCGTAAGAGGGCTACACGATTTTGTTCGCTGCCGGCTATTGTTTGACGGTAGCGAGATATTTGCGCAATGCTTTACCAATGCTTCCAAGAAAGTTTTGGTATATCGTAGGTTTAAATCTCAGTCAAGCTGACAGTTAGATAAATGAAATACTCCCTTCGAACGGCAAAGCTATACTCTATAAAGGCCTGAGGCATGTCATCTTTCTAACGCAATGTATCTCAAACCCATTTTTCATAGTTGTTGTTTATCATTGAAAATTACATCTGAATTAGGGTAATATATATTACCACAGCCACAAATCATATACAGACTCAAACCACCCACATTATAATAGGGTATCAGACGAACAGACGGGTAGGTGACCCGTCGATGGTAAGTGATAATTGCCGTACATGGACATGGACGCTGTCCGCTTTTGAGAGTGATAAGGGGTGGGGAGATGCGGTAAGGGGAAGAGGAGAAACGTGGAGAGATGGGAAAGAGGAGAGGGGGGTGAGGGGAGGGGAAAGAGGATAGGAGGAGTTGGGTCTACGAAAATTTCACAAATTTCGGTGAAATGCAACACAAGCGTCGCTTCACAACCGGTTTTCTGTAAGGCCTTGGTATCGCAGAGGTTGAGACAGCCCAATCGTACCTAAGCAATGCTATCCCAAAAAAAAAAAACTGATAGACATAGACCTCTGCCTGCGCCATAAGACCTGGACCTCGGCCTTCCTTATCCCAGTTAATAAGAAAACATCCCAATAAGAGGTAGTTCTATAGGTCATTCGTCCATTTGAATAAAGGACGCATTACCTTTCATTTAACGTCAGTCTCTATCCTAGGACCCGACCCGACCCGACCGGCCGAGGTGTGATTTATAATATCATTGTAAAAGAAAAAATACTTATTCCGTAATTTCTCTCCGAAATCTTATAATCTCGAAAAGTCATTTCAGAAAGTCGACCTACATAAGAAAATACTCCACTGAAAACTTTAATCATATTTTTTTTACGATTACAAGACAAGCGTGTCCAATTATTTTTTTATACTCCCGCAAACATTTTTGTATATATTTTCATTAATTACGTTAATTAAATTCGTATTATTCAGTGCTGTCGGGGGAGTTTTACCCAAAACTTTCTTCTCTGATTTCCTTCGGCTAATTAAAATGGACTTTTTAAATTTCGAATTCTTCGTTAGGTTTAGTAAAATCTGGTTTGAATTATTTAATTGTTGTATTTGTTAAAATTTCGTATGTTTTGTAAGAGTTCATTCTTCCAATAACACTAACAGCCGCACTCAGAGACGTCTAACGGTTACTTAAGGGGCTCCCCTTAGTAAAAATTTAAAAAAGTTCACACTCAGAGTCAGTTAACGTTTCATTAGCGTCCCTTAATGACAATTAAAGTTAAGTCCAGCAAAACCTTTACTTAACTTTTTAAGGACCGATTTTGACACTTACGTTTGAGCCAGTTTAAGGTTATATTTTGATTTTTACCAGTGAATTCGCTTTCGAATTAAGTTCATAAAAACGCAATAAGTAATGTCTGATTTGGCAGACTTTATTGAGTTTGTGGATTATGCCAGAAGACATAGAGAAGTAGGACCGAGGCGGTATTTACGAGATTATTCTGATCCTTATAAATTAAATATGACATTATACATGACATCACTATATTCCGTCAGAGGACTCGAACTTCCCAGCACTAGTCAGTTCAGGTTATAGGTATGCGACCCTGTCCTGCTTGAGCTATTGCTTAAACTGACTTAAGCCGTCTTTATAAGTTATATAATATAAACCCCCCTTTCCTGTCAATAAACCCCAAATTTTCCATCTAATATCCAAAAGTGCCTTAAACAGGCTTGTCCAATATTACTCAAATGGGACTAAATATAATCAGCGAAATGTGAGCGTTAATAACGCCTCTGTCTACCCGTAAGGAATACTACCGTATACACGTACATATGTAGCTTATTCGTGTTGGTTAAGTTATGAAGCTTTTGCCAATTATTTAACTGTTTTCTTGTATTTGTGGGCCCACGCACATATAAGCACCCGTCCACATAGATGCCAAAGTGCTTCACTTTATTATTGCTTACTAATACTACTTACTAATTGAGGCCGACTAAACCTCTGAATGAATCTTATTTAAATTTGTCAAAAAAGTAGCGTAGTTTTAGTCATTTAGTATTAAAATCATTATACGTATTCTAGTTGACCGGGTCGGTCGATGGCGCAACGGTTGAAGTGGTCATGTCGCTATTAGCAAGCATAAGCTTTATATGTTTAAATCTCACACAGGACAAAAGTAGCATTACAGTTGACAGAGCATCGATTCGAGTCGAAACTTAGTTTTTCCAACAAACAATTTGAGTGTTACATTACAAGTCCGTACAGGTGGAGCGAGTCGAGTAATATAACAAACTCGGTTAGAATGATATACTATAAATATAGTTAAATAATGCTGCGTTAGTTATTAAGACATCCGTACTTGAAGTGTTTTAAATTAAATGTAAATGTCCCGTTAGTACAACAGAGTGTAACATTAGTCAGAGTAAACGTACCATGGTACACGCGACTAGCGACTTTGAAGTTGTCAGCAAAGATGGATTTATTGTGTTATGTTTGGCCAGTGTGACGTTCCTTGAAAGTATTGTCGCCGTCTATATGATTCATTTGTATTTGTTTTTATTGTAGTAGTTTTGAAAGATGAAATATATGACTTCAATATTCAATGTCTTTTTTACCAGCTTTATTTAAATCATGATTTTAAAAATAAGCTTACAGGCTATCCGATGCAAAACAATGATTAGTATTGAGATTGAGTAATGTAACTTACTTTAGCAGCCGCCTCATCCGCTTGATTTCTCAATTTGGAAAGGAAACACAAGGTTAACAAAATGCCAAACAAAAACTATAAATTCACAATACTAGTAGCAGTGTCTTAGATTGTCTGTGTCAAGATTAAGATGCCTGCTATCGCAAAAACAATATTACGCTAATAATTACGGTCAAACTTTTTTTCATAAAATGACGTGAATTGGTCATTGGCCATTGGTCGCCTTATATATCAACTTTGTAACGCTTTCATATTTATTGTTAATCATTATGTACTTTATTCCATCTTCGTCATTACAATTTCACTTTCCGACATATTAATAACCTTAAACATTATTATGAGGTTGGTCACTGTGGACCTAATCGCATTTCATAAAAGTAACGTTTTCAATTATAACTTGCTATACGTACCTACAAAACGTAATCAGGCGAAGGAAGTCGTACGCCAAATCATTGGTTTTCGTACTCCAACTAATTTAAATGTCGTCATCATCAATAAATGCAGCAAATATTTGTTTTATATAACTGCTTTAAATATCTTACATATTGTGTTTCAGGAATAATTTCATGAAACTGAAAGTGGGCGCCATGTTGCTAGGTATAAAAATAATTTGTCGCTGAATAAAAGAAATTGATTCTTAATTTATCTACAAAATTGTGTTATAGTATAATATGTAACCAATAGCTTTAAAATACATCTCAAGAAGTTTATATAGGAAGGATTCATTATAATAGATTTTTACAAGATGTATTATTAAACTTGCTGATTTAAATTACGTAATTCAGTATCACATATTCATTAATTTACTATACCCATTTTACTTAATTTATATATTAAAATGCCGATATTATATGTAAGTATATTCTTGCACTACAATATATAAGATATATTATACCATTCATTAAAAAAATTAAGGTATTGAGTGTACACCATACTGTCCCATTTTGTATTTTCAATTTTCTTTCCATCCCGTGGTTGACTGTGAGATATTGCCTCTGAGCAATAAGGCCGCCAATTGCACCATCCAATGCAGTACTCAATATTATAATAATTATAATATCCCTGTCGCCTAAAGATTTTCTTTTCCACTCCTTTACAATCGGTTTCTATATTTTCTGTAATTAAATAAAACCTGGTTTAAAAATAAAATAAGTTTATTTGATTTATTCTTTTTAAAGATAATAAATATACATGTAGTTTCAAAAAGTTTATCATACTCATAAAAATCTCTTTGATATACGAAGCCTGTATTTCAAAGGATGTTTATTATTAGTAAACCCTTGCGCTTAAATGGAATTAGTCACGTACGTTCTGCCGGATAGTCCTTCACAAGTGTCATTAGAGATTATAAGGACATGAAGGTTTATGTCATCAAGAAGACAAGCTACATTTGCTAATTGCATTCTGATTTCTGTTTAAGTCAATCTACGTACATCAATTGAACTGAATGCTCCACTTATATTACGAGTGTCAGGTTTCATTCGAATCTTCTCTCATTACAAATTCACTAGGTATGTATGTAGTTTTTTGTTATGTCTGCACATTAAATTAAAATGTTTTTGTGTCTGGTCAATGAATCACATTCTTCTTAAAAAAGTACTTAAAACTTTTTCTTTATCTACCAAAACGATAAATTTTATTAAATTATTGATATTACTTTCTAAACGGTTTAATATTTTAATTTATTTTCCATCATTATACAAAAAAAAATCATTCAATCAACGGATATTAAGAAAACCCAGACTCGGGCCAACTATTTGTGGGTTACACAAATTTTTCCCTGTGTGGGAGTCGAACCTCCGGTTTATCAGTGATCCTGATCACTAACCATTAGACCGTGGTTTTCCTTTGACAATGACATACTTTATTATTTAATTAGCTAATTAGGACTGGACAGACTTTTGCTGAAAAAAGGGATACTCGTAAAGTTAAATGTAGCTACGAACAAGCGAGAGATAATCTAATATCTTTAAACTGGCAATTCTTGTATATATGTATATATATACATATAATCTAAATCTTGGAAATGGCTCCAACGATTTTCATGGAATTTAGTATTTATAGTATGAGTTTCGGGGTGATGAATCGATCGAGCTATGTTTCATTTTAGAAAACGTCGTTTTATCTGTATTTTCAGGCAATGAAAATGCTACAATATCATTAAAATACGAAGAATTCAAGAAAAGAATTTTGCCACTATCTACAGGTTTATAGGTATATAGCTCAGGTGGGAAATCGGGCGGTCCCAAAACCAAAAGACCTCGAATCGAGTCAAGTTCAAAATATTTTCATATTGCATCAGTAAGTAATTCGTATCTAAATATGATTTCCAAAAAACACACACAAACATAAAATTGACCGCGTTAATTACTGAAGTTTCTTATGGTAAAGCTAAAATAAGACTCATATCTAAAGTTCAAAGTCTAAAGGAAAACCAGGTCTCCATTTGTTTTCTAATGATGCACGAATATTACAGAGTAGACGATAATTTAAACTAAAAAGAGAAGTCCATGTTAAGAATTACCCAATAGCTAGTTGAAATTGTTTGTTCGTTGGCTCACTTATGCTAACAATATAAAGTGAACTAGAAATCAATTAATACCCATTACTAGAACAAAAAAGGGGCCAATGGTAGAAATTTGATACCTCTGAAATTTGATAATTTCGTTTAGAACAAACGGTCAATCACTCCCGCATAACAGAAGAAGTATAAAAATATGTCATAAGAGATAGTAATAAAGATGATTATTGCTTGGATAAAGTTTTGATGGACATAATAGTTCATGTTAGCCTTTCCCACGTTTCTTTATGACATCAAACATTCTGCCACGCGTATTATGGTAATAGAAAAAAAAAGAAGCTACTTTGCATAATCTGTGGATGACAGCCTGACATTAAGTTGTCTGTTTATTTCGCTAAGATTACAGGATTAGAATTGCTGAAAAATCTACTTTATATGGGTGACCGAAAGTCTAATTTTAAGAACACATTTGTGTTTGTTAGTAACGGTCAGTGATGCTCATGTGACACGGGTGTGAAGCACACGAGTTAGTTTGTTTTCTTTTTACTAATGTTTTGAGTTAGCGTTTTGGTTGTGGCAACACTTAAATTATTTATAAATTAGTAGTGTTTCATGAATGCGCTGCCGTGCCTTGTTTTTGTTTTATAAACCTATGGTGCAAAAAGTTTAATTTTATTGCTTTACTAAAACAAAATAATTGGAAAAGTTATAACATAAAGGTAATTTGTTTGACTGAGTGCTCTTTTGGTGTCCTTACCACTAAGCCAGAGGTTATGCTACGATAACCTCGAACAAAAACCTGTGTAAGCCATATATGTATAGTGGGCCCAGGCCTGAGTGTTCTTTTGTCCATTGATTGTAAATTTCTCAAGTTTCCAATGACATGAGGATTTTAATTTTCATAGCTAGTAGAGGAGCTATCGTTTTAAAAGAAAAAGAAAGTGTAAAATTATTGCAAACTAATTTAACTTTTTCTCGAACAAATATTGATTTAACTTTTATTTTATTTTCCGGAATTTATTTTCATAGGATTGAAATTCGTGTAAAACAGTCTACAATTTTTATTTACTAATACAGTGACGTCATATTTTTGAGATCTCCAGTAGAATTGCCGTAGAATTTCAAGTGACATTCAATATCGCACTTGACGCGTAAGAGAGCTAATTAAACTTCGCTTTTTCATCAATCACAACAAGGTTGCTTGCAGGGTGGATAGAAAAGTCATTTAAAGGCCACACACAGGCTACAAAGCATAGTAAAAGGTTACAGGGTCGGACACTCATGCGTGTCACCCCTGTATTGCAAATCGGTTAGGATAACCACTTTTCATTACGAGAACAGGAAAAGAAATATATTTCAGGGCTGTTACACTATGAAAATCGCCATATTTGTTGATACGATTACCTTTATTATAATATGACTATGGTATATATTGATGAAATTGATGATTCTATTTGAATAGACTTGTATTTTAAAGTCTGCATGTTGTAAATAATATCAATATTTGATTTTTATAGCTTATAATATAAGATATTAATTTTACAGCTACAAAATTTCCATGGGAGTGTCAAACTTAGAGATGAATGGGTCTGCTCTGATTTATACTACAGCCCAACTCCCCATCTCCTCTTTCCCCTCCCCTGATCACCTCTCCTCATTCTCAAAAGCGGATAGCGCCCTTGAAACTCGAGAGTAGCGGGTATTCATTGGCGGCTGTTGTCACTTACCATCAGATAACCCATCTGATCATCCACCTCCTTAAATCATAGCTATAATCCTAATATTATCCCATTAGTAATTAATATGCCACCTTCAGAAGATGTACTCATCGACACAAATTGAAAATTTGTCAACATGATCCATAATCCTTACTAATAGGAACCAACAAAGAATATTCTGCATTAAGCGTTTCTAAACACAAGTAAAGAAAAAAACAATCTAAGTAAGCAAAATATAAAGGACAGGATTATGACATACAATATCGTATTTATTCTGGAACATCAAACGTATAGAATTTAATAATGCATCATTTTATTATGGGAACATGTTTCACTGCGGAAAATCCAGGGGTGGTTTTCCGTTGCGTATGAAATGAAAGAAATATGAAAACAATAATGTTATACAAAACATTAAGAAAATGGAGATGATTTAGTACCTTGATTATTGAAATATCAGTTATATATTATTTATTAAATCAAATATTAACTAAGATATCATGTCAAAAAGTGTTATTTTTATAAAAGTGCCTACATCTACTACCGTTGTGGCTGTCAACTGCATAGTATGTGGCTACTTAATACACATCTGTCTTGCACTCTGTAGTTGCAGGCGTAAGCTTATGTGTGTATTTTTATGTTACATTAGATTATATTTAATTAAGGCGGTTATGTGTACAGTAAAGCTAACAAAAGCGTTCACAGATAAATTATTTTCCTGCATTTTAAACATCGTTTATTATTAACTTGTTTTAAGAAAGTTTACTTAATGCGTTCGAGAGGGGGATCATACCAATTTCCTTGAGAAAACAAGGGTTACAAACGAATGCAGTTAATGTTTAATGAAATCGATAGCTGTTTTCGTCTTTTTTCTTGTTTTGTTTCTAAATGTTGTAAGAGTAATAACAGTCAATCTTGCTGATATTTAATACGGTGTAGCAACAGAATCACATAACATGAGCGTTAATGAAAATAGTTTTTTTTTAAGGATTATTAAAAAAATATACTGGCAGTCTTTGGGGACTGCCGATAAAAGTTAAAACTAAGTACTTGTGAATTGTATCGTCTAGTTATTAGATTTATACACAGTATACATATAGCTCATGGGAAGCGTGAGGTGATTTTTGTTCACACAAAAAGTGCTCAACTCGCCTAAAGTAGTTTTCCCTTCAAAAACTGTTTTCATTGGGCTCATGTTATGTGACAATAATCGCTTTTACCTATAAGTCATTTTTAATAAGACACCGGGAAATAAAATATTACGGCTAAATGTATTAGGGCCAAATGGCTTTATTTATTCCCGTTTCGGCATTTGACACGTTTTTGAAACGTTTAACATACAATAATTGTTGTTTGTGGCGGCCAACATACTACATACATCTACAGCTGATACACCATCTAGCGAAGAAAAGCGGAACTACGTAGCTACTACTCTCTCTACGTAATATGATTCTAATTAGTACGTATAATAATTCTATAATATTCCTACCTGGTATGAGGAACCGACTAAGACAAGGACAGACGTTGGAGGGACATGACAGTTTAACTGCTTTTGATTGGGTTTTGGTTTCATTGCCTTTTGTTCTTGTATTTTTCAACTGTGTCATAAAATTATATCAGCGGCAAATTGGACTTAATGGTTCTTTTTCTAACATATATTTCAAAAACGAGATAATTATATCAGATATGAAGCGATGACCTGTTAATTGTTACCCCACATTATAATAGTGACCATTGTATATATTAAACGTTTTATTCTTAAACCTTACAAATCATGGAAAATCCAAATACCTACCGCATAGTATAAAGCTTGTTAAGGCTAGGTATGTAACACTATGCAAATAGTTTTAACCCCTGAATATATTATACTAAAGGTAGAATGATTAATTGTAAATGAGTTACAACTTGCCTACAGGTTCATACAGTGTGTGCATATCATTAATGATATATTTAATGGCTGGTGTGTCTATGAACTTATTTGAGAGAGTTTCATATTCATATTCTTTATTGTACACATGGAATACAAAAAATACAAACTATATTCATGAAGGAAAATACTATGTACAAAGGCAAGCTTGACCCATAGTTAAGTTTTCTTCCAGCAAACCTTGGGAGTGAAGAGAGGATAGTAATGAAGAGTCAAAGTGTGTACATAGCCTAATAAACATATATATATATACCTAAAGTAAGAATATATAAAGTATACCTACATATATACAAGAAGAACGAGTTCATACTCCATATAAATACATATATAATATGTTACACAATATAGCGTAAGCAATATGTTAAACATATATACATAAATACACAATTATATACATACTTAATATCTTTACCAATACTTATTGCTGAGAAAGCTAAAAATCCTTGATTCTTCTCTTAAAAACGATAAGAGAAGGGCTATCAAGGATAGTGGGGGGCAGGAAATTCCTCTGTCGTACCGCAGAAACAGTGGAATATTTATCGTAGCGAGTAGAACTATGAGGTGGAATTTGTAGCAAGGGAGATTTATTCCTGGGGACAAAACAGTCAAATCGCTCTAGCAGATAGAGAGGAAAATTAGAATTGTGAAGAACGGAATACATTTAAGAAAGTATATAGACATCTCGACCGATCGATCTCTCGCGGAGGAGGATGGACTCGATAATCATATTTCCTTAAACTGAAAATGGTGTAAACTCGATAGCAATATGTATGCTGCATTATTATCTCTTCAACGAATCATCTACAGGTAAATATAATTACAATAATCCTACACATAGAAACTTAGAATATAGCGTCTGTGTGTCTTTATCTAACGCTTTCTAATGAACCTTTTGAAACTACTTCAATTAGGAGGTTGTATGTTCTACTATGTATACGTACGAATCTTATTTTTTTATCGAAAAACAATATATTCCTGCAGTGGTACCTTTGTAAATAACACAGGATTTGATTAGGGTTCCTGTTTCATTCGAAGGTAAAAAACTCTAAATTTATAGGCACTAACAATGTAGACGTATTTCGAATATAAAATTTGAAAAAAAAAAACAATTATTTCTACATTTATTTATAATTATACAGACTGTATCAACCGCATGTTTTCGTCTTACAAATGACAACAGTTTGATTTCTACGATGTGCTGAGTTTAGAATAACTACGATCGGTGTCTTGCTATCATGTCTACGAGTTTAGTTAGGACATAAATTTAGGTTCTGAAATACTGTGGGAGAGCCATGTTCACCCTTGGGAGCAATCCATACTTAGACACGAATGGGCTCGCTCGACTGGAGTTATCATAGTAAACAAATAGACGAACAATGCTTGCATTGTATTTCCGTCTTTTAAACTAAACAAACTAGTTATTGTCTAATAAACTAAGATTGTTGTTGAGGCATATTATTATACTGATATCGTAACTTAATAAGGCTTCTCCCAGATTGTTTTTATTATTTTAACACATAATCCCTCACATTTTTTGTCGGTAACCACATACTTGAATAACACCAACAGGTGTGATGATCGGTAGCTCAATTCTGTTAATTAATTTTGATATCAGCCATAGTCATTTGATATACGAGATGTTTAGATAATATCAAGTTTATTATGATAGTTTTGACTACTAAATTTTTTAATTAAATAACGGTAGCTATTTCTCATTTTTCATTAATACCTGTCGTTTTTGATTTGTAACTTAGTGGAGAAAAAACCTAGACTAGTCATGACACAATGAATAATAAATTGATACGCCTGACACATGTCGGCTCCAAATGCTGTCTGATCTAAAACTATGCAGAACTTGTACAATAGTAACTAGGCCGCTGTCAAACATATTGTAGAATATCAACCTCTTTGGTATTTGAGAGGAGGCTAAACTCTTCTAAATCTCTGATGCTGTATACAGCATAAAAAGTATAAAGTATCAAATCAAGATGGAGTCGAAAAATAAAGGAGAGAATTGACAGGTGTATGTAAGTTCAGAAGAAGAGTTTACCAAGATTAAGATTAATTTTAGATGTAACTATAGGTGCTACAATACTTATATTTCTGAATACCTACTATATCTTATATATAAAGTTCTCGTGTCACAATGTTAGTTGCCATACTCCTCCTAAACGGCTTGACCGATTTTGATGAAATTTTGTATGCATATTCAGTAGGTCTGAGAATTGGCCAACATCTATTTTTTATACCAATAAATTATAAGGGTGACCCTATACAGATTTTTTATGGCAGAACAACGTTTGCCGGGTCAGCTAGTAATATTATAAATGTGAATGTAAGTTTGTTTACTACTTAACCGATTATCATGAAACTTTATACACATATAGTGACAGTGAAAGGACATAGGATACTACTAGAACTCCTACTACATAGGGTAAAAAAATATTTTGGGAGATTTGATTGTTTGTAAAAAAAATTGGAAATTTAGCAACTTCAACGCCATCTATATTTAAGGGATTCAATGCGGGTAAAGCCGCGGGTATTTAATATTAGTAGTAGTAGTATTAGATATTTTATTTAGATATTTCTACGTATTTAAACAAGTTTTTACATATTGAAGCTGTATAATCAATTTGCATACTTATACATTTAATTCACATATTCCTAAAGACTCTAAGCAACGATCTCACATGTTTACTGTTTTATTTAAGACTGTGATACTGTTATATTTCAAATTAAATGTTATATAGTCGTGATATAAGTTGTAGCACTTATAAACAATGTACTCAGAAAAATAAAAAATAACAACATGTTGAAAAGAGCAAAACAAAAGAGAAAAGAACTGTCAACAACTTCACAACTAACTTAGTTTCACTCTCCCACTCCTGAAAATTAAAAAATACCTGTAATTGATTGAATTGAAATGTATGTATTATATGCGTCATTAAGAAAACAAAGAGCTTATCGCCTTCCTGTTCCACATGCAAACACTACCTTCGTGCAAAGACTTGGTCAGTTTGTCCAGGTCCATACATATAACGCTGTAGCTAAGCATTCATCTCTGCATGAGGTCATTCGAAGAGGTTGTTTTCACTGCCGTATTTCCGAACCGATACGACCTTCAAACCTTCAAGAAAAGAGCGTACCTAAAAGGCCGGCAACGTATACATAGTACATCAGGTGACCCGTCTGCTCATTTGCCCCCGTCGCATAAAAAAAACTCAATTACGATGTCTCGGAGAATATCTTAAGAATAGTGTCCTGAACATTTAGTATTACGATTGTTATTATAGTTAGTTCAATTTTAAAGTTCCTCAGCACGGTAATTGCACTATATATATGTATATATGTATATATATATACACTACACTATATATACAATACACTATATATATACTACACTATATATATACACTATATATATATATATGGTCAATAATAATATTGAATGTAGTTAATAATTCTATGATATGTGTATGTCAAGTCTTCACGATACAGGCTTGTCTAGTGTGAAGACCACAGAGTGGTCTTTTGTTAAGCATTTAACACATCAATACCTACACAGTTAAGTGTCTTAGATAATAAGCCTTTTAATATGACCACTTTTTTCATTTTCATTTTCAATTTTTCTATGAAGTTAACCAACATACCTCGTAATTAACGTCGATGAAAAATGTGATGAAATCTGTGGGTTCTTAGTAACATTATGGAACATTTCACACGATGTTAAAATCAAAATCAAAAATAAACTCGGTTTTTATTATATAAATAAGTTTTATTTTTAATTGGCAACAAATCCGTCTAGTGGAAGGATTACAGTAATGATAGAACATAATGCTGAGTGAACACAGCACCAGGATTATACAAATTCATTAATCAAAAAGCTTTTATTCGTGGTTTTAGTATCATTGTGGTTATGTGGAACCTGGTTTTCAATATAAATTTTGAATATAAATTAGGATTTTCAATTCAGCTTCTAAGCATTATGTTACAGTTAGAATGAACGTTGAGATGGTGGCGCAACTTATTCCACAAGCATGCCTCAAACTCAGAGAGTTTGCTCTGCACTCCTCGTTATATACGCCTATTGCAAAAGAGGTGGCCAAGATCGGCAATCGTGTTTTTGGAAGCTCTTGCAATATACCGACTTGTTTAGAGAACACCGTGTGTTTTTAGTTATTTCGTATCCACCATATGTCCTTATCTTTGTTTACTTACTGCAAGTTAGTCAGCATATTTGACATTTCATTATGGTCATGGTAAATGACTCCAACAAATCTTTAATACCATAGTTTACTAGATAAAGAAAGAGAAAAAAGAAACGAAAGCCAGCTGCTAAAGTGAGTAAACTTATTTTTTTAAGTGTAGGGGGGCAAAAGAGCAGACGGGTCACCTGATGGTAAGTGACTTTACAAGACACTGACACAAGAGTGCTGTACGCCTTAAATGGTGGGGGAAAGGGAGTAGGGAAAAGACGGCATAGGTAGAGGGAGCGGAGAATAAGGGCAAAGGGAGTAGGGAAAAGACGGCATAGGTAGAGGGAGCGGAGAATAAGGGCAAAGGGGATTAGGCCTCCGGAAACCTCACTCATTCCTTAACACAATGCAAGCATTGTTTACCAGCCGGTTTTATGCGAGGCCATGGTAATACTACAGTCGAGCCGGCCCATACGTGCCGAAGCATGGCTCTCACGTTAAGACTTATAAATTAACCTGTAACATAGCTGTACAATCAGAATTAAATGAAAGCATCCGGGAAGCAATTATAGATAATTTATTACTGATTCATAATTATTGTTATTCATCCCTTGAGTAGATTTATTATAATCGACAAGTGCTCAATTGGTTGAACGTGTTCGCTTGTTATTTACTTAAGGTTAAGTTCAATTAAATAACAATTTATTTAAATTAAGTCAAGCATACAATGCATGTATAAGTTGCCCATGCATGCATGCGTTCGAATCACAGAAAGTTAAGGACTTCTTTCTACTAGTCTAATCCAAGATGCGACCTTCTTTATCCTAAGTTCCTGCTCTTGCTAATTTACATGTGTTAAAAGGAATACATTAACATGAAAAGTTGGCGTCAGACTGGTAGACCGTCGTAAAAGATAGAAACCAAAACTATTGAAATGTGCACATTGCACCGACCCCAAATAATTTTGGCACAGAGGAGATAACGATGATGTCATTAAAATAAGGTATTTAAAACACACGTATTTATATGTGAAAAAGTATTTATTACGATGCCATCACTGCTCGAAAGTAAAACATAAAATACAAGAAAGACATTTGACTTACTATAAACACTTGAGAGTATATGATTACATATGAAGTAACTGTATTTTAAGCCAAAAGTTACTCATAATTTGGAACATAAAACATTTTTTTCTTAGTCCTAAACTAAGCAGTCAAGAGAAAATATGAAGTATTTTTAATAAGAATAAAACCAAAAAAAAATATATATATATATATAATAAGCTTGTATTTACTGTTCCATATATGTAATCAAACCTTGGAAGTTAAATTTGACCTTTTGCTCGTTTTTTTTAGAACCTTGTTCTTATTATTTTAATAAAAGTTTGTTTTTAAAGAAGATTTGCTACGGTTTCTTTACCGCTATAACCCTTTAATACAATTAAATTACTTCAAATTGGCTTACTGCAGTAAACTGATGCACATAGACCTTTTCTCATGTGCACCGTAACACACAGTTACTTTCTTAGGATAAAACTATTAAATATATTGCCGCATTGATGACCCATACAATATAATGGTTTTACTCTGTTGATGTAATAAAACGTATACAAGACGACTTCTCCTTAACTCGGTTTTATTCTCGGTGGTTGTATTAATATAATATTTTTATGGGATACCCGAACATGATATGGGCGGTGACGTAAATATTTTGGTTAAAACTTCGATCGCTATCTCAATGTCAAGTATATTCATAAATGTCTTTAGATATATCTTTATGCTGTTCTCATATGGAGCGTATAACATATATTGTTATAATATCATTCTATTATCAACTTTTTATTGTATTATTATTTAATCTTTAACGATCTAGAGTCGGTCGGGTCGGGGAGGAGTATTTGATTGCAACGTCAGACTTAGCGCGTGGGATTCCTGCTAAGTGCAAATATTTGTTTTGCATGAAATATGATTGTGATTATTAAAAATAAGAAGCTTCAAAAGGGAAAAAAGAAATCGCATCCTTATTGTAGATTGTAGATTTATAAGATCGCCTCGGCTCATCACCTCACCGGAGCCGATGTTGACACCGGATACCGGAGTCCAGGAGCCAGTGACAGCTTTCATGAACAAGTCCTTCACAATCGAAATGCATTAGGTCTTTATATTATGAATATTCATGACCGTCAGCTGCGACTCTGTGGATGGGGCGGGCAGTGGCAGAACTGGAAGCGGACGCATGGAGAAAAACAAAGTTTTTTTTTAGTAATTTCCTCCCATTTTAAAGCTTGTAGGATTATAGTTTACCTAATTTCTTGGCCTGGCCTGTCTGGCCCCAGAGAACCCACTAGATTGGACCCAGCGGGCCACAGTATTCAAAGGACTAAGAGCACCTCCGGCACAGGAAGTGCTCGAGGACCTTCCATCAGACCACAGGCCGGTCTTCTTGTGTTCAGGGAGCCCGCGGCTACGGTTGGCCCACCGAAGCCCACAGTCCACATAGACTGGAGAGCCTATCAAGAATCCCAAGCAGGTTACAGCCGCCCAAAGGTTGTAAAAACGCCAGTGGAAGTCGATGAAGCCGCCGAAAAAATCACCGGAGCTATCCAAGCCGCACTTCGAGTCTCCTCGAGCACTAGACCGAGCAGCGAGCGACAGAACCCTCTGCCCGCTCGACTCCGTAAAAAGCTTGAGGAGAAGCGAGAGGCTAAGAAGCTCTGGCAGAGAACTCGGCACCCCCGAGACAAGACCCGATACATCACATCACTCATCCACAAATTTTTAAGTGGTAGAGCCATGCTTAGGCACGAATGGGCCGGCTCGACCGGTGCTATACCGCGGCCTCACAAAAAACCGGTTGTGAAGTAACGCTTGCGTTGCATTTCCCCGAAATGAGTGAGATCTCCGGAGGCCCAAAATCCCCCACCCCCCCCTAATGATAGCGCTGTTAACAAAAAGGATACCCCAGGGGGGTACCAGCGCTAGCGTTGGAGAAACCCCCCCTTGACGTCCACCCCCAGTACGGATTATACCTGAGCGTGGACGCCCAGGGTGCCCCTCGTACTCTGGGGGGGCTCAACTGCGTTCTTAAAATCTGTTCGGGGCAAGAGAAGGCATACCACCCCCTTTCACGTTTACTGTGGATTTTTGTAACATCAGGTTTTTACATTCTAACCTCGACACTGTCCACCACCACCTTGAGACAGCAAAGCCGGTCTTGCTCTTTTTAACCGAGACGCAGATATCATCTCCAGCGGACACATCCTACCTCTGCTACCCTGGGTACGGACTGGAACACTCCTTTGTTCCTTAGGCTGGTGTATGCGTGTACGTTAGAGATGATATCACTTCTCGCTGCCTCGGCAATCTTAAAGGTAGGGACCTCTCCATCTTATGGCTACGTGTAGACTGCGACGACCATCTGGTGGCGGTGATGCCGAAACGGACCGACTCATCGACCACGTCCAAATGGCTACAGACTCAGTGCTCCAGTAGGTCCCATCCGCAGAGATCGTAATTCTTGGCGACTTTAACGCCCATCATGCCGAATGGCTTAGTTCGCGCAAAACCGATCATGCGGGAAGATCTGTTCACGATTTCGCCTTGGCATATGGCTTGACGCAGCTGGTAGCAGCGCCTATGCGAATCCCAGATGCAGAAAGCCACGTGTCACTGTTGGATCTTCTGCTGACCTCACATCCTGACGGCTACAAAGTATCCGTTGAGGCCCCTCTTGGCTCTTAGGACCATTGCCCGATGAGGAGTATAGTGCCACTCGTTCACTCGCTGCAGCCGCGAGTTACAGGCAGTCGCCGCGTATGGCACTATAGGTCAGCAGACTGGGATGGAATGCGAACATTGGGCGGCAAAGAAGGAAGGTGGCAAGTCCCAGACCTGCAGGAAAAAGCAGCAAGGGCGAGAATGTTACCAAGCATGGGCTAATGCAGCGAGAGCACGGGATATAAAGACCAGCACATTAAAGAAGCAATTTAACTCTGCCTCCAGGTCCCTCAAAAGAGTAATTGCTGGGGCGAAGTCGGCTCACATCGGCAGAATTGGCGAGAGACTAGTGAGTCTCCCTTCCGGAACTCGTGCATTCTGCTCCCTTGCCAAAGCTGTCTAGGGGAACTTTTGTAAGCCATCCCTTCCACCTCTGCACATAGGAGATAATTCGTTGGCCCACGACGCTAAAGAAAAAGCCGATCTTCTGGGCAAACTCTTTGTGTCCAACTCGACTCTGGACGACGGGGGAAACGCACCGCCGACCATACCGCAGTGCGAGAGTCGCATGCCGGAAGTCCGGTTTACACAAAGAGCAGTGCGTAAAGCGCTTATTTCCCTCGACGGTCTTAAGTCGAGTGGGCCCGATAGAATCTATCCTATCGTGCTGAAGACGTATGCTCCAGAGTTGGCACCGGTTTTAACGCGCCTTTATCGGCTTTCCTACTCTCTTGGCATAGTCCCGAACTCATGGAAGACAGCTCTAGTGCACCCAATCCCTAAAAAAGGAGATCACTCGGATCCGTCCAATTACAGACCCATAGCCATCACCTCCTTGTTCTCGAAGATGATGGAATCCATTGTTAACTGCCAGCTCCTCCGGTACTTAGAAGACCACCAGCTCCTCAAGGATCGACAATACGGCTTCTGTCGGGGTCGTTCAGCTGGTGATCTTCTTGTTTACAAGTGGGTGGGCACAGGCGATCGAGACCGAGGGGGAAGCGTTGGCCGTTAGTTTGGACGTGGCGAAGGCCTTCGATCTGGTGTGTCTCCTTGCAAAGCTTCCTTCCTATGGGCTTCCCGAGAAACTATGCAATTGGCTCACCAGTTTTCTTACAGACAGAAGCATCAAGGTCGTTGTTGACGGTGCATACTCCGACTCCAAGTCTGTTAATTCTGGTGTCCCACAAGGCTGTGTGCTATCACCCACGCTGTTTCTTCTGCATATCAATGACATGCTGCAGATTAGCAGCATCCATTGCTATACAGACGATAGCACGAGTGATGCCCTTTACACCGGCCGCGCCTAAAGCCGATCCAAACTTGTGTCTGAAATCGAAACTTCTTCATCAAAAGTTTCAGATTGGGGTCGACTTAACTTAGTCTTTTTTTTTTTTATCGTGTGGAAGCCCCCTTGGGCCTTCGTCCCACCGTGGTTTTCGATGCGACGGTGTGTCGGAATCGGACCGACTAAAACCACACGGTGTGCCATACTGCGCCTAAAATAGGAGGAATCCGGGAACAGCTTTATTAAGACATCCGGATGACCTCCTCACAGAAGGTTGCGGCCCCGGTAATATTCCTGTCGCTACCAGCCATGGAGCGTATGACGGCTGGTAGCGAGAGATCCACTCCGATGACTGCAGCGAGGACCCGACGCTGCGTCGCCCAGGCGGGGCATCCGCGAGCGTATGCTGAGCCGAGTTTTCGCTGCAGTTGCAGTGGTGGCAGGCGGGACTTAATTCCCTCCTAGCGACCGAGTGCAGGTACTTTCCGAAGCAGCCGTGCCCGGAAAGGACCTGCGTCAGTCGGAAAGATAGAGTCCCGTGCTGTCGCTCTGCCCATTTGACGATAACTGGCTGGAGTGCCTCCACGGCGGCAAAGCTAGCACGTGGAGTAAACTTCGGCGAGCACTTCCGCCCCCAAGTCCCATGGGGGAGTTCCGGCCAACGCGCACGCTGCCGCTCTAACCGCCATGACCCTCTGAGGGCGCCAGAGGCGTGTCCTATTCTGAGCAGTCAGATCTCCACCCACACCGGTGCATCGTATAGGGCCATTGACCGGACAACCCCCGTGTATAGCCGCCTTGTAGCGACGCTGGGTCCACCCAAGTTAGGCAAAAGGCGCCCAAGAGCGGACGCAGCGCCGACCAGCTTTGGAGCAAGCTGCCGAAAGTGCTCGTCGAAGAGCCACCTCCCGTCAAGGGTCAGGCCCAAATATTTAATGTGGGCCCGAACCGGTACGAGGACCAAGTTGACCATGATGGCGGCACCAGCAGGTGGACCACGACGGGGCCCATGAAATAAAAGGACCTCCGTCTTGTCCAGGGCCACCCGCAAGCCTAGCGCCTCGATGCGCCGGACCACAAGGGAGGCTCCTCTGGTGGCCAGGCACGCCGCCTCTAGAAAGTTTGACCCCCGGGCTGTGACCAGAGTGTCATCGGCGTAACAGATTACGCCCAGCCCGGGGGGGAAGTCACCACGAAGGGCCCAGTCATACCCCATGTTCCACAGGAGTGGTCCAAGGACAGACCCCTGCGGAACACCGCACGACATGGGCCGACGACTCAAATTTTTATCTCGGTCCTCGTACATGACGGTACGCTACTCTAAATAGTCTGCCACTAGTCGCACCAGGTACTGTGGTGTGGTGTGGTTCCCTTATGCAACTAAATGGCAGACTATTGAATGCGTTGGCGATGTCTCAAGATACCGCCAACAGCACGCCGCCACAGCTCACTGCCTCTTCGGTAATGGCTCTAAGGCGCATTACAGCTCCGATCGTCGAACGACCCGCTCGGAAACCGAATTGGCAAACCTCATCCAGGTGCCGGACGATGCGGGCAGAGAGTACCCTCTCAAACACGACTTAACCTAGTCTAGTTTAACCCCACGAAGACACAGGTTTGCGCGTTCACCACTAAAAAGCTGCCATTGGTCGTATCACCTCAATTTGAGAGCACTTCCCTAACTGCATCAGCCAGTATCGGAATCCTTGGTGTCGATATACCAAGCGAAGTCCAGTTTCGCGGTCACTTAGTAAGTAAGGCCATGTTAGCCTCGAAGAAGCTTGGTGTGCTAAACAGATCGAGACAGTATTTTACTTCGGCCCACCGCCTGCAACTTTATAAGGCGCAGGTTCGGCCGCACATGGAATACTGTTCTCAACTCTATGCAGGTGCACCCCAGTACCAGCTTCTCTCTTGACCGCATTCAACGGAGAGCGACTCGCATCATCGACTGCCAAGATATTTCTGATCGGCTTGACACCTTGGCTTTGCATAGAGATGTAGCTTCGCTCTGCATCCTCTATCGCTTGTATAATGGTGAGTGTTCAGAGGAATAGTTCGGACTTATACCGGCTGCTGGTTTCCGCCATCGTCCTACGCGACAAAATATCCATCCCCATCACCTGGACGATTGGCACTCCACCACTGTGCGCTTCTCCAGAAGCTTATTGCCTCGCACAACCAGCCTATGGAACAAATTGTCGCCTGCCGTATTTCCGAACCGATATGACCTTCAAACTTTCAAGAAAAGAGCGTACTCCTACCTAAAAGGCCGGCAACGCACGACTACGACTCTTGAGTTGTGGGTGTCCATGGGAGGCGGTAGTGACTTACCATCAGGTAAAAAAAAAAAAAAAAAAAAAAAACATTTCACTGTGTAGGTCAGTTTCTATTCCTTCTAGCCTGTTTATATATTATCATTGTTTTTTTAACCAATATATTTTTTACTAATATCTTTTTTGAGTATGTAACACACAATAATATACGAACAGTGATAGAGACATGCTCAGGCACGAATGGGGGGCTCCACCAGTGCGATACCACTGCCTCACACAAAACCGGTTGTAAAGCAACACTTGCGTTGCATTTCTGCGAGATTAGTGATGTATCATTAACCTATATATTCTTAAATGTGTTTTTATACTATAGGGGGACAGACGAACAGACGGTATTGTAGTTTTAAATTATATTGGCACATACAAATAAATCTACCATTATTTCCTAAAAGGCATGCAAATAGCATAGGAATGTAACTATTCAATCGACCACTGTGTAATTTAGCATTCCTGGAATTAATTATATATCGCACATGTCATCGCGTAGTTTTAGGTTTGTTACTACACCTAAGTTATTGTAGTCCTATCAAAGCATTTAGCTTATCTACGATCGTTAATATTAATACTAATTGTTTGATTACTGTGTGGTTCTCGATTGAATAGAATAGAGAGACACAGGGTGGACATCTTCCCTGGGTGTCGTAAAAAACGGCTAAAGGATCGACCTGTTACCTATCAGACAGTGTGTATACAGTCATAAAGTGCTCATTGATGGCAATAGGCTTGGGTTAATATATTAGGCTATTAGGCTTAGTGAGACTAGATTCATATTGGTAAACTCTGCCTACCTCTTAGGTGATACAGGCGCATTGTATGTATGTACTAATTATTTGATAAAAGCCCGATTGTATTTCATAAGCTGTTTACTTTTTACTCTCGTCCCCCTTTTTATTGAATCACATCTATCATTCTGATATCTTACTTGTGACCTATGTCACTCCGACTATGGAATGATATCTATGTTTTGACAAGTGACACCTCGCAATGCCCAAATAAGCCAAGCTCGACCGGAGTAATGTTGTATTACTCCGGTTGAGAACGGAAAACCGGTTGACAAACAATACTTGCATTATATTGCCATGTGAGTGAGAGTACCGAAGGCCTAACTCTCACTTTCCTCTTTTACCTCACTCCCCCCTTATCTGGCCCCTTCCTTATCCCTCCTCTCCTCTTTTACACTCTCTCACCTCTTTCAGAGGCGGGCAGTGTGCTTACGACTCTTGACTTGCTGGTATCCATTGGCCGCGGTTGTCGCGTGTCGTCTATCCCCAATATTATAATTAAAATTATATATCTATATTGGTTGTATAGGCTTTAAAATATATGTATATACTTTTTTTTTTTCAAAACTTCTGCTACATGATTTCAATAGTTTCAATTGTTATGTTCTAAATTTAAAAAAGAATAACAAAATATAATGCAAGGGTCATACAACGTCTCTACGACATTAAGAGTCGCCAGTTAACGAAATGTTTTTAGTTTCATATTACTGCTATCTCATCTGGTGTCCCTATCTCTCCCCGTGGATATTATAAAAGTTGACCAAGTGATCGGACTGTTATCTATCAGACAGTAAGTATAAAGTCATACAGTGCCTGGTGACAGCAGTTGACTTTCCCCCTATTACGTAAGTAGTGCTAAATTATGTTTCAGACGCCTACCCATTTTAGGACTATACTCCTCTATGTGGAGTGATTATATGTGTTTATGTATTTATGTAACTATCAGTTATAGGATAATCGGATTTTTTAAAACTCTTGTGTAATAATTACGATTCCATGTGATCCTTACGTGATATAATTAAATAATTAATTGAATCTTAATACCATAAAATCTTACTGAAACTCAGTGTCCATCTACTGGAAATGTAAGATGAATGCTAAAATTAATATCTCAGCTTGTTGTGAGAAAACGACACATTAATCTTTCGTGTATGTCATACAAGTCATACACCAAAAGGAATGAATGATCGCTACATTACTGAGAAAACTGACGGTACCCACCGAACAGGTAATTGGGTTTTTGTAACGAAGAAAAGAGCACTTTAACCATTGGAAATTAAAGTCTAGAATTGATGCTTTGTTAATATTTATGTAAAGGAATTTAATTTTCGCAATAGTCTTCCGCCCTACGATTCTCCCTGCGCTGGATTTATAATTTAAATATTTTTTATTTAATGTATTTTTTATTTTCATTAATTAATGAATAGAAATGAATTAAGTCAAAAGTGTGTAACACATTTGATTTTTAAAGAAATCTTACTTTTATTTGCGAAATTTCATACCGAACTGGCTACCCAATAAAAGTGTATTACACTTTTATCGTAATTTTCATAACTAGTTTCAAAATTCAATACACGAACACACAACAATTTCAATGTTCAATGTGTATTAGTAAGTTTTAATTAGATAGGTACAATCGTTCACAGTGCTCGCTCTATTTCCGTCTACCATTTAAATGAGTTATAACTGTTTCTGAGAACCACTTAATGCAGTTATGATGTGCAGTAAATTGTCAAATCACAAGCAGCAATGTTATTTTCGGATACAGAGTGTGTATGGCAATGCTCATTGGAATGTTATTAATATTTGCTCAATATCTGACACAGACTAACTTGAAATTAGCTTACATTAAATCGGACAAACATTTAACTCTTAATTAAAAAAAAAAAACTGGTACGTACATAAGTGCTTTTTAATTTATAGCAAAGTATTTATATATTTATTAGGACAGGAGGCATGAGTATACGTATAAACAATAAAAAACAGTTATAATTCTTTTATAAATCCAATATAAAAAAAGTAGCATAACATTTCATAAATACAAGTACAGGTCTCCCAAAGTAATAATGCGCATAGAAATCTTCGTCACTGTTCGGCAACGGTCGTATGTCCCGAGCGTCGGAAGACGATATATATATAGAGTGGTTAAGTGCATATTATATATATATATATATATACATATATATAAATAAAGCAAAATAAAGCAAGCCTTTCGCCAACCTTCGAGCACTTTGGGAATGAAATGGGAAAATTGGGAGTACTTAGATTGGTACATACATGCAATGTGATTTAACAGTGGTAGAGCCATGCTTAGACACGAATGGGCCGGCTCACAGCAAACCAGAGGTTTCTAGGAGTCACCTCCCCCTCTTTTATATCCCCTCCCCGCATCCCCCTATCCCTGATCATCCTCAAAGGCGGGCAGTGCACTTATCATCGGGTGACCCGTCTGTTCGTCTGTCTCACTATATTGTTAAAGAAAAAATGAGTTACAGTAACATACAGCTATCCTTGAAAAATAACAATAAAAATTAATAAATTGGTTTGTCAAAAAAAGAGTGACGGTACAAGAGGCTCAAACCCCCTCACCCCCTCCACATCCCCGTCATCACTCTCAGAGGCGAGCAGCGCTCTTACAACTCGAGTTGGAGATGGCCATGAGCGGTGGTTGTTACTTACTATCAGGTGACACATCTGGTGGTTTTCCCCCTTTGCCATAAAAAAATACTACTTTAAATATTAATTCTCCACTAATCCGGCACGTTTCACATTTGTTATGAAAATTATTAATTGACGTTCGAAATTTGACTGCACAATTGTTCCAAGTATGATAACATGTTCAGAATTCTTCGTTTCTTTTGTTAAAGCCTGTTCTATCTTATATCGTTTACCGTAAAACAAACTGTATTCCTGTTCTCCATCAGTGCCAGCCGTGCTGTTACCATGACAACAGCGCCGACCTACCCTACACTAGAAAACCTAATAAAAATACATCGTTATACGAACTTATTTAATGCTGTCATAAAAACCCTTGATCGTATAGACATAAAGTTCTATTTGTCATGGCAGTGGTGTAAATATAATTTTAATACTAAACGTATAAACAGCTAGTCCCTCGCTTATTTAGTAATACAATACTTTTCGTATTTCAAAAGGGAAATGTTTGATGACAGTTTTATTTCGTTTGATGTATTTCACTTTAGTTGAAAAAACTTAGGGGCTGCTATAGTATATGGAAATTAGTTTGAATCCTGTTAAAGTATAGTGTATGTTGTTAGAAGGTGAAGAGTATGTATGATGGTGGTCCCTGGAGAGGTACTTACTGATAAACGTTTTCAAATTAGATGACCATACTACGAGTATAGTAAAGGTTGCAGTAATTAGTAGGACGCTTTTTCACTAACAGTCTTTTTGAAGAGTTTCCTCGTCGCATAAAAAAAAAAAAAAGTAGGACGTTTTTTAGTAAATTACCTACATACATACGTACATAGATACGCTCACGCCTGTATTCCTGAAGGACTAGGCAGAATTTGACAAAGAAAATTTGGTCTTTCTAGCAATTATGCGGCAAGGCTAATTACCCGGGCATTTTAGGAATAAAAAGTGGGAAAATTGGGAGTACACAATAACTTGATGACGTCGAGGTCGCATAACTTAAATTTAGTTTGTAAATACATGTGTTTTTTTTATGGTATAGGGGGATAAGCGAGCAGAATGTCACCTGATGGTATGTCACTTTCGCCGCCCATGAGCATTTGCAACACAAGAGTCAAAAGAGTGCTGTCCGCCTTTTAGGGTAGGGAAAAGCGAGAAAGGGAAGGGAAAGGGGTTGGGCCTCCGGTAACCTCACTTACTCGGTCACACAATGCAAGCATTGTTTTACAGCCGGTTTTCTGTGAGGCCTTCGTAATACTCCGGCCAAGCCGGCTCATACGTACCGAAGCATGGCTTTCCCACGTAAATTGATGATATGAATATAGTTATAAAACAAAACATCTAAGTTCATATGGTATGTCAATTTATGTGAAGATCGTTCAGATACCAACCAGATATTTATGAATGCAAATTTTACCAACACAAGTGGGGAAGTCTCCTTCCAGTCTGGATGGCCCGACTAATGGCCGGCACTTACTTGGCTAGACTGCCGTCGGAATCCCGCGTCGCGTCTAGGTATGGCCTACAGCGGGCTCCATGTGAAATATCTTCTCCATACATACTGTATTAATATTTAAAGATACATATATGCACATGAGCAAGCCGCTGGTAAAAGCTTTATCAGACATGTTTATAATTATAATAAATAATTTATTACCTAAAACACGGTTCTAACAAAGATGCTAATGACATAAAATAATGTTCAAAATGTTTCGCAGATTCTCTGCATGTAACTTTTTTTGATTACAAAATCTAATTTTTATGACGAAATGATCGATTGCAAAATATTAACTTTAATTCGTGTATTGAACATAAGTTACTAAAAATTAATAAAATAAATCAAATATTAGAAAATAAAATTATTATCCTACGCGACAAAATATCCATCCCCATCACCTGGACGATAGGCACTCCACCACTGTGCGCTTCTCCAGAAGCTTTTTGCCTCGCACAATCAGCTTATGGAACAAATTGTCGCCTGCAGTATTTCCGAACCGATATGACCTTCAAACCTTCAAGAAAAGAGCGTACTCCTACCTAAAAGGCCGGCAACGCACTTGTGACTCTTGAGTTGCGGGTGTCCATGGGCGGCGGTAGTCATTTACCATCAGATGACCCGTCTGCTCTTTTGCCCCATATCGCATAAAAAAAAATTTATTATCGAATTAATAATATCAAATGCCACACGTTAGGAATACAAAGGTCAACGATAGGAACACGCAAGAAAAAAAACGTAATTTAATCGATAAACCAGGAAATATATTCTATATATATTTTACAATATTGTGCACCCCTATTAGTATTACTAAGTATTAATTATGTCCAATTAATATTTAACTATCATTACATTATCTACTATTTATTACTACTTATTAATACAAACTATTTATCTTCAAGAAATTCTTTGGAAATTTTGTAACTTCGTTTCTAAATTTGTTTGTTTTTAACCCACGAAATAAACGGAGGAGGTTCTCAAGTCGACGTGTATATGTTTTTTTTATGTATAACCACACATAACTTTTTACAGAGTAGCTCGATTTTAAAAACTCTCTTTTATTGGATAGGGTATACCTCGAAATTGGTCCCATGTAAATTTAGAAAATAAATCTACCCTAAAGGTGGGAAAAAAGGGGTGATTTATTGTTTACTCACAGATTTTAAGCTGGGTTGTGTATTAATAATTAATATAAAACATAAATGAAACATTACATTATAATAGTTACATTACATTACTCTGTCTCTGCATATCTGCTAAAGCTCGTTCATGGTGAGGTTTATGTAATACCTTATTTGGCAGTAGATCAGATAATAAGCACGTAGTTTATAGCCACAAAAATTATAAAAAATAGTTTTTTAGCAAAAAAATGAAACCGAAAAAACTGAAAAGCAAAATAATAAAAAAAAAATATTTAATCATAATAACTAAGTTCTTAAACTAATGTAATACCTACCTAATTTTGAGTCGACGCCAAACAATCAATGAACAAAGATACCTAGAATTTAAAGAAAAAGCAAAATTAAAAAAATCAGGGATAAACATTTACGTTCTAAAAAATGCGCTTTCCGCACAACCACTCGCAACAACGTGGGTTGCTGCATCGCTGACATTAACTTCGTGAACGCTCTGCATTTTCCGGCGAATTGGTGGGCGTGTCGCGCCGCGCATCACGCTTTACGTAATTATTAATTAATTTGCTTGTTATAGATTTTTGCTGACATGTAAGACGAGTTACTGTGATAAAGAGTACTCGTACATCTAAGCAGCTAAAGGTTATTGTAGTTTATCTCTAGGCACGTGAGTTTTTTTGCACGCTTTAATAAACAACTCCGTATGTTTTTTAACAAACATGCCGATATCTAAAATATATAATGACGTCAGCTGTAGGCTTTTAAATTCTGGTCTGCAAAGTCTAGTGGGATGTTATTAGGCTCGATTATTAAAATACTAAGTTTTGGTTACGCATTGGATCGCATTATTGTAGTTTGTATATCACTTCCCCTGAAGTGATACGAACCCCATCAGGAACAGCACTTTTTTCTACAGACAATGGGTTGTGTAGCAAGCGCAAAGCTGGCGAGCCTCAATGAAGACCACTGAGAATATATTAATATAGAGGCAGCTCTCTATAACGGTCTGTAATAATGTTTGCATCGACCCATTATTGGGATGGTTGGTATTTGCAAATTGTGTAAGTGTAATACATAAACAAACTGACGTCCATATTTATGACTAACTGTTGCTTTGTCTTGTTGATTAATTTGTAGCCGTGGCTTCACTGACGTGTTCATAGTTGACGATGTGTACTAATATGCGTGTGACTACCAAGGAACGATTTTAATATAATATACGATTTAATTTAAAATATGAGTTAGGAATTTGGGATACGGAATAGCTCTTACTAAGTAGAGGATTGGTTAGGCTCAATTTTTCTAATACTTTAGAATGAATATTGTATAGGAAGCCGAAGAAAGTTTCTGGATCATAATTAACTTTTCTGTTAAAGGAAATCATTGTTAATTTTAACACGCAAATATACTTTGAAAGTTACCGCAGATTCTGACCTTTTTCTTATTAAAGAAACATAAAAATGTAACAGCCATAAGTAAGTTAGTTGCATTTCAAATAAATATATAATTTAGGAATGTATTAGAACAACGACAGAAATACTCAGAAATTAGATAAGAAGTTTTAAGAAGGTTATACTGCTAGTTTTGGAAAGTTTTCGAAGTAGATCCACTGAATTAAATGGAAGTAGTAAGTACTCACTTTTATATTATTTAGATGTTATTGATGAAATAAAATAATATCTATTTCTACAAACAAATTGGAAAACTTATGTAGCTGAATAAAAAAATAAAAAAATATTTTAAGTTTTTCTTGATTTGTTTGTGGAAACCATGTGTGCAATAAAATATCATTTACATTAAACCTTGATAATACAAACTCTCCGAAACTAGTAGAAGTGGCAATCTTGAGTTGAAGGTATCCATTTAAGTCGCTTACCATCAGGTACCACCTACTTGGTGCTAAATGTTTCTTCTTTCGTAAAGGTAAGTATAGTTCAGGAAGGTACTAGGTAAACAAAAACACTATTACAACTAAATACGCTATTTAATTACTCAACTAACTCTACGCTATGAGTAATCCAATCAAAAGGTTCGAATCATAAACCGATCAAAAAGTAAAAAAAAAAATGGTGATATTAATGACATACACACATAGAGGACTTAAAGATGCATCACACTGTACAAAATATATCGGATGCTTAAAATTATTACAGGATGAATAGTTATTTTGAGTACAACGGTCTATGTTAATATCGATAGGAAATTCGCCAGACTAAAGAATGTGCAGATGTAGTGTAAATCAGATAAACGATTGGTGGTGTCAAACAGTCTCGGGTTAAGGGACAGAGAAGCGTTTGAGACGCTAAGTTTTAGACGCAGCGGTCGCAACGTAGGATGTTGTATATCTATTCATTAACTCGTTTTGAATTATGTATTTACCTTTATTCCTTCTTTTTTTTTTTTTTTTTTTTTTTTTTTTTTTTTTTTTTTTATTCGTAAGCCTACCATAATGACTCCACTTTGCCTGATGGTAAGCAATAAGTGGAGTCCAAGAGTGGTGGTCACCATCCTCATTGCATGTCTAGTCATGCAGCATGGTGACCCACACTATGGCGGCCTGGTAAGATGCTTTTTCACGCCCCGCTTAAAAGACCCGGGATCAAATTGGGAAGGAAACACGTGCGCTGGTAGGGAATTCCAGGCTTTCACTGATCGGCACAGGAAAGAAGAGCCAAACCGTTTCGTTCGGGATCGCATATCTTCGACTCGCAAACGGTGACTCCTCAGGCCAGCACGTGTAGTCCTGTAGAGGAAGGGAGAAGGTGGGACCAATTGGAAGAGCTCGTCAGAACACTCCCCCTGATGTAGGCGATAGAGAACTGCCATAGAGGCGACATCTCTTCGCAACTGCAGGGGCTCAAGAGACTGGGTGACCTCAGGACAGTCTATAATACGGACTGCGCGTCGCTGCAACCGATCGAGAGCGTCAAGCAGATACTGCGCATAGCTATCCCAAAGATGAGAGCAGTACTCCACGCAGGAGCGAACCTGGGTCTTATATAAAAGACACAGATGCTCGGGCGAGAAGAACCGTCTCACCTTGTTCAATACACCGAGCTTCCGCGAGGCCGCCTTAGTGACGCTCTCGATGTAATCACGCGGATTGAGATCCCGACAGATGTCCATACCCAGTATACTAAGCCTATCCTGTAGTGGCAGTTGAGTGTTCTGAAGAGTAGGAAGGGGAAGGAATGGAGACTTTTTGTTTGAAAACGCGCACGCCTGTGTTTTCTTGGCGCTGAACTCGACCAGATTCTCACAACCCCATTGAGAGATGCGGCTCAGGACCCGGTCGAGCTCAGCAACAAGCTCCTGTCGTTTTCCCTCAACGTCTGCTAGCTTGGCAGCAGGATGTCCAAAGTATCGCCCGTGTACTGTGCTGTCGTCTGCATAACAATGTATGTTGCCAAGAGCCAACATATCATTGATATGCAGAAGGAACAGCGTGGGCGATAGGACGGAGCCCTGAGGAAGGGATAGTAGAACTGAGTTAAACCTGTAGATTCTGTTTTAATGTACGGAGTTCCATAGCATATACAAATGTTGTGATGCGGCTTGGGAATAGTCCTTATAAATTTCCTGTTCAAATATTATTTTCTACAGCCATGATTCCGCTTCATCATGCCATAATGAACACCATCTAATATGACTGATGCACACTCAATAAAATCACATTATTTCATAGTGCTCAATCACGTTGTTACTCTCGAAAAATAAAATCTATTAAAATATACATATTCCTTTAGTTGGCACATTTTGTGTGAAGTGTGATCCCCTGTCTATTTTGTGGAGCCGCTCAGTAAGCAAGGTGTTCGTTTGTTTTACTTGGTATCACAGCCGGTATTATATGTTGCCGTCATCAGGTCACTTTTGAGAATTAGATGGACGAATTTGGAGCATATTGAGAGGAAAGGGATATTCGTTATACATATGGATTGGGGAGCATAAGAAATTGCTCAAGCAAGTCAGAGTCGCATACATATAACTCGTTCTCGTTTGTGCTCTAACTTTAATGTATGTAAAGTATGTCTACTGTATTTTTTTTTTAATTTTGTTACCTCAGAACTTTCGACTGGGTGAACCGATTTTGATGTTTTTTTTTATTTGAAAGCTGGTGTTTCCCGTGTGGTCCCATTTTAATTTGGTCAAGTTCTGACATTAGAATCCATGAGAAAACCATATAAGTCTTAAATTTACATTAAGTTTGTGCGCAGCAAATGGTCGAATAACTCAATATCATGGCAACCGATTTCGATGATTGTGTTTTTATTTAAAAGGGTGTACTTCAACTGTAATTAGGTGAGAGTTTAGTCAGGTTCTGAAAATGGCATCCATGAGAAAACCATATTAGTCTTAAATTTTATAATAGACGTATTGTAGTCGGTTTTCTACTTTTTTTTTAAATCCGATTCTTTAAATTGTTGACCAGCTAAAAATAATGAAAACGTTTAATAACTATTATCTACAATATTGTTCACAAGCATAATGCTTTTTCTGGCTTATTTTTTTAAGTAATTTTAGATATTTTTACACGCCCGTCTGCTTCGATGCCAATCGCACGAGCCTAGCATGTAAAACGGTCAGCGATTGAGTCAGCGATCGCTGCCGGAATTCTGAACGCTTCTGACAATCGTCTTTATTGAGTCTTATATCGATATTTAACATTATGCATCCGTCCCCATGTACTTGGATTTATTGCCATCATTGGCTTCTTATGCTATGTTCTGCAATATTATCATTGTGGGTACAATTTAAGCAACCATTTGTAAGCTGTCTTGACATCTTCGAGCTACCGATTTATAAGTCATCTAAATGTAAATTTGATCGTTCACTTGAAGTTTCTTCTTATTCCGTGACCTAGAATATATTATCTAGCCAGCTGTTAACAGATTTTTTTTTTAATTTCTCTGCATTAGGTATAATGAAAGAGCTCAAACTTCCCAACACCAGCTACTTTCGTATTTTTGGTATGCTATCCCGGCTTGCTTGTACTTAATTCATCTTTGTAAACAAAATCTTTTCCTTTCGTTTCTGTCCCCCCTTTCCTGTCAATATACTACATAAATAACAAGTTATCGAATAATATGGCACATATTAAATACCTGTAAATAAACTTTGAAAAATAAAAAAATGTCTTGAATTCGTATATAAAATACGAAGCAATATTTTCAAGGACCATGCATACAACATTTGTCTTCCCTTTAAATTATAACTACAATTGATTAAACAATGAAGGTACTAAATCTATAATGCGATTCTCTCTCTATTATAATATCTACCCTAACAGTTGACAACCACTTTGTGGTCCTCAATTCTCGACTGCTTCACCACAAATTGTAACTAGAGACACTATTGGCAATCAGATTTAAATTCACTTGAATGCTCAAGTGAATTTAAATCTGACTGGTTGACGTGTCGAGTAGAAATTTAGAATTTGGCAATCAGACCATGTTGCGAATGTTATTATTTTTGTGTACAATTTCACGAACTACAATGTTGTATACAAACATTGAATATGCCCTTTTTAGAATCTACATAATGGGCGCGGCTTTACAGGAATACTTAAGGGGTTACGGGATTTGATTCCTACTCCATGAAAAGAAGTATGTGACTTAGATACTATAGGGCTGCTTTTTGTAATATATACTTGTATTTTAGATCCCAGTGTTATACATGCTAGAAATTTGTCTCGAAAAATGGTATACATTTAAAAATTAACGTGAAATCATTTGGCTTACATGTGACACATATAAATAAATATTTTATGTCTGCTGGTCACGAACCTAAATTCATGTTCGTTTCTTAGGCGTGTGAAGAATAAAAGACATGTCAAAGATGAGACATCGAATATTAATCGCAAAAGGAAGATATAATAGTAGATAATATTGCGATTATCGTTTCCTTCGGCGATTGTGATCAATATGGCTATTTCCTTCCGGAACAGGAGTGTTAGCATTCGATGGCGAAAGCTCAAGTTTAAACCTGTATATTTGTAAATTTTATTCCAGGCTATACAATTCCCTCGAATTACGTGAAAAGGTTATTGATTATATTGGAACTTTTGATTACATTTACATGTTAAAGTAATATTCGTAATGTTTTTCTTATTTTGTTTACATGTCAATCGTTACCATGCTTTCTTCTAAAATACTAATTAATGGACCAAAACTGAAAAAATATGTAGGTAGTTCTTTTATATTTCAAAATAATAAGACAAATTACACAAATTGTATATTCAAACAGTGAGGTAAACCTATTTTTTACATCGAAGGCTGGGCGACTGTACTAGAAAAATAATACAGAATCTAGTAGAGCGATGTAAAAATTGTTGCGTGCGTTTGACAGCTGTTCCAAACAGAGGTAGTATTGCGAGTGGATAGCAATGATACAGGGTGTTCTTACTCATATTTTTCAGAGTTTCCACATCATCATCAAATGTAGAGTTAATACTAACGAGTACAGTATTTATAAGCTAGGCTGAGTTGCATATATATGAACATGTGTATATATGATATGGCTTAACTCATATCGTGTTCACATTGTTTTAAATTTGTATAATAACAAGTTACATAATAATGTAATAGAATTTATTTTCAGTCAAATAATAATAATGAAGGAGTGAAGTTTATCTTTTTGACCCCACATTAGCTTCCTTTTATAATTATTTTAAAAGAACCTTGCTTAGAGTTAATTACTAATCTAAATCATAAATTTCAATGAGAACAATCATAGGTTCTTTCGAATTATCAGGAAAATAAACCCGTGAGACTAAATCGTCGCTTAATGACTGTTTTGATACGTAGATACTACTCCACATTCCAACAAGCAAGAAACTTCCAAGAAACTCACTTTCAATTTCTTTAAATATATATGTATACACAATATTGTGTATACTGTACTACATAATATGGTCATACTAGTCCTTATTTGGGGTAGTCCTTATTTTATTTACTAAAGTCGATATTAAGTTAAGCTATTAGTTAAGATATTGTATGCATACGAAAACATGATGTTAGCCAAAAAATGGCAATTTGTAAAAAAAAATAAAAAAATACGTGACCATTCTAAGAACAGCCTCTAGTTGTTGAGAGTTATCACTGACCGACACACCCTGATCTGCATAGAATCTATTTTTAGATAAGCATGGTAACAATTCTCGTACTCCGAAGCTCACTTTATATTAGTTATCATTAAATTAGAATTGTGTTATGTCGATGACGTTTTAGCACTTTTATCATCCGAATGAAACAGAGCGTATTATTTTAAATTTATATTAGGTCTTGCGGGTTAGTTTTGAGGGAACGTGTCAAGTAGCTGTCACGACACGTTGGCACAAGTTACTTAGATATTCGATGCGGCGTGTAAGCGTGTTAGCTTGAACTTTAATTATTCGAAGTAACTCACTTACAGTAACCGCACGCAAGTTTTCAGTGTGATTAAATATGGAACGCGATAAATATCATTTTCGTCGTTAACTAGTATACTTTTCCGATTCAAGTGGTGGAGCCATGCTTAAGCACGAATGGGCCGGCTCGACCGGTGCGATACCACGGTCTCACAGAAAACCGGTTGTGAAGTAACGCTTGCGTTGCATTTCCCCGAAATGAGTGAGGTCTCCGGAGGCCCAAAAACCCCCACCCCCCCTAATGATAGCGCTGATAACGAAAAGGATACCTCAGGGCTAATACAACCAGCGCTAGCGTTGGAGAATCCCCCCCTGGACGTCCACCCTCAGTACGGATTATGCCTGAGCGTGGACGCCCAGGCTGCCCCTCGTACTCTGGGGGGGGCTCAACTGCGCTCTCAAAATCTGCTCGGGGCAGGAGAAGGCATACCATGGCACCCCCTGTCACGTTTACCGTGGATTTTTGTAACATCAGGGGCTTACATTCGAACCTCGACACTGTCCACCACCACCTTGAAACAGCAAAGCCGGCCTTGCTCTTTTTAACCGAGAAGCAGATATCATCTCCAGCGGACACATCCTACCTCTGCTACCCTGGGTACGGACTGGAACACTCCTTTGTTCCTAAGGCTGGTGTATGCGTGTACGTTAGAGATGATATCACTTCTCGCCGTCTCGGCAATCTTGAAGGTAGGGACCTCTCCATCTCATGGCTATGTGTAGACTGCGACGACCATCCCCGCATCTACCTATGCCTCTACAGGTTCCATAGCGGTGATGCCGAAACGGAACGACTCATCGACCACGTCCAAATGGCTACAGACTCAGTGCTCCAGCAGGTCCCATCCGCAGAGATCGTAATTCTTGGCGACTTTAACGCCCATCACTCCGAAATGGCTTGCTTCACGATTTCGCCTTGGCATATGGCTTGACGCAGCTGGTAGCAACGCCTACGTGAATCCCAGATGCAGAAAGCCACGTGCCTTCACTGTTGGATCTTCTGCTGACCTCACATCCTGACGGCTACAAAGTATCCGTTGAGGCCCCTCTTGGCTCTTCGGACCATTGCCTGATTAGGAGTATGGTGCCACTCGTTCACTACAGTCAGGCAGTCGCCGCGTATGGCACTATAGGTCAGTAGACTGGGATGGAATGAGAACATTCTTTGCATCCTACCCATGGAGGCAGGTTTGCTTCTCGCCGGATGATCCCAATGTCGTTGCTGACTCTGTCGCGGATGTTGTGCTTCAGGGTATGGAACTTTTCATTCCATTCTCCCTGATTCCCACAGGCGGCAAGTCCCAGCCTTGGTTTGGTCGAACCTGCAAAGCGGCGTCCCGCCGAAAGCAGGAATGTTACCAAGCATGGGCTAATGCAGCGACAGCACGGGATGTAAAGACCAGCACATTAAAGAAGCAATTTAACTTTGCCTCCAGGTCCCTCAAAAGAGTAATTGCTGGGGCGAAGTCGGCTCACATCGGCAGAATTGGCGAGAGACTAGTGAGTCTCCCCTCCGGAACTCGTGCATTCTGGTCTCTTGCCAAAGCTGTTCAGGGGAACTTCTGTAAGCCATCCCTTCCACCTCTGCGCATAGGAGATAATTCGTTGGCCCACGACGCTAAAGAAAAAGCCGATCTTCTGGGCAAACTCTTTGCGTCCAACTCGACCCTGGACGACGGGGGAAACGCACCGCCGACCATACTGCAGTGCGAGACCCGCGTGCTGGAAGTCCGGTTTACACAAAGGGCAGTGCGTAAAGCACTTCTTTCCCTCGACGTTCATAAGTCGAGTGGGCCCGATAGAATCTCTCCTATCGTGCTGAAGACGTGTGCTCCAGAGTTAGCACCGGTTTTAACGCGCCTTTATCGGCTTTCCTACTCTCTTGGCGAAGTCCCGAACTCATGGAAGACAGCTCTAGTGCACCCAAACCCTAAAAAAGGAGATCGCTCGGATCCGTCCAACTACAGACCCATAGCCATCACCTCCTTGTTCTCCAAGATAATGGAATCCATTGTTAACTGCCAGCTCCTCCGGTACTTAGAAGACCACCAGCTCCTCAATGATCGACAATACGGCTTCCGTCAGGGTCGTTCAGCTGGTGATCTTCTCGTATACTTGACTCACCGGTGGGCACAGGCGATCGAGACCAAGGGGGAAGCGTTGGCCGTTAGTTTGGACGTGGCGAAGGCCTTCGATCGGGTCTGGCACAAAGCGCTCCATGCAAAGCTTCCTTCCTATGGGCTTCCCGAGAAACTGTGCAATTGGCTCACCAGTTTTCTTACAGACAGAAGCATCAAGGTCGTTGTTGACGGTGCATGCTCCGACTCGAAGTCTGTTAATTCTGGTGTCCCACAAGGCTGTGTGCTATCACCCACGCTGTTTCTTCTGCATATCAACGACATGCTGCAGATTAGCAGCATCCATTGCCATGCGGACGATAGCACGAGTGATGACCTTTACACCGGCCGCGCTAACATTTCTCGGGTAAACGTCATCGAAAGCCGATCCAAACTTGTGTCTGAAATCGAAACTTCTTTGTCAAATGTTTCAGACTGGGGTCGACTTAACCTAGTCCAGTTTAACCCCAAGAAGACACAGTTGCGCGTTCACCGCTAAAAAGATGCCATTGGTCGTATCACCTCAATTTGAGAGCACTTCCCTAACTATATCAGCCAGTATCGGAATCCTTGGCGTCGATATATCAAGCGAAGTCCAGCTTCGCGGTCACTTAGAGAGTAAGGCCATATTAGCCTCGAAGAAGCTTGGTGTGCTAAACAGATCGAGACAGTATTTTACTCCGGCCCACCGCCTGCAACTTTATAAGGCGCAGGTTCGGCCGCACATGGAATACTGTTCTCATCTCTATGCAGGTGCACCCCAGTACCAACTTCTGCGTCTCGACCGCATTCAACGGAGAGCGACTCGCATCATCGACTGCCAAGATATTTCTGATCGACTTGACACCTTGGCGTTGCGTAGAGAAGTAGCTTCACTCTGCATCCTCTATCGCTTGTATCATGGGGAGTGTTCAGAGGAATTGTTCGGACTTATACCGGCTGCTGGTTTCCGCCATCGTCCTACGCGACAAAATATCCATCCCCATCACCTGGACGATTGGCACTCCACCACTGTGCGCTTCTCCAGAAGCTTTTTGCCTCGCACAACCAGCTTATGGAACAAATTGTCGCCTGCCGTATTTCCGAACCGATACGACCTTCAAACATCAAGAAGAGAGCGTACCTCTACCTAAAAGGCCGGCAACGCACTTGTGACTCTTGAGTTGCGGGTGTCCATGGGCGGAGGTAGTCACTTACCATCAGGTGACCCGTCTGCTCGTTTCCCCCTATCGCATAAAAAAAGAAAAACAGCAGCAAAAGCTCACAGATTTATTGTAGATACGTATCATGAATATGCACCATCTGTTAAGACATGTGAATACTGGTTTCGAAGATTTAAAACTGGTAATTTGATTTAGAGAGTAAAGAACGTAGTGGAAAACCAAAAAATACGGTGACGGTGGTGTGGCGTTATTGGACGAAAACCCTGCCCGCACACCATAAGAATTAAATGTAGGTAGATCAATAATTTCTGAACGTTTACACGCAAGGGATAAGACTCAAAAACAAGGAAAATGGGTTCCACATGTTTTACCAGAATTAACGATGCAAAATCGAGTAACCATTTGTGCTTCACTACTGTCTCGTCACAAAAATAAATCTTTTTTGTATCAAATCGTTACCGGTGATAAAAAATTTATCTACTATGATAATCTAAAACGTAGGAAATCATGAGTAGATCCTGGTCAACCGCCTACATCGACTCCGAAGCGTAACATTCACGTAAAAAAGGTATTGTTATGCATTTGGTGAGATATGAAAGGTGGTATTTATTATGAATTGTTAAAACCAAATAAAACCAAATGTAGCTGAACATTATCAACATTAATTAAGTCAAGCATTAAACCAAAAACGTCCAAGAATTGCACATAGAAAACAAAAGATCATTTTACTGCATGACAATGCTCGCCCACACATCGCAAAAACTGTAAGAGATACACTTTCAGATCTTCAGTGGGAAGTGTTACCGCATCCCGCATATTCACCAGATTGTGCTCGTTCTGATTACCACCTATTTTGATCCATGCAACACAGCCTTGCGGATAAGTACTTCAAATCTTACGAATGTATCAATAAATGAATCGAGGAATGGATCGCTTCTAAGATTTTTTTTTATGATAGAATCTATTTGTTGCCCAAAAGGTTGTAGCTAATAATGGAGCATATTTTGATTGAAATATAAATTATCTTTTTTTATAATACAAGAGTATTTCATTTTTAATAAATCCCTCAAAACTAACCGGAAGACCTAATATAATTTATATTTTTGATTAAGATAATCTTGTAAAATAGTTATAGAGCTTGTGGTATAGTCAACTAAATCCCTTGGAATCCCATTACTTGGACAAATTGGTACTGCACAGTTCACGTATTTCTCCCATCAGGTTAGGCAGAGACCAAAAACTGCAACTTTCTTCTATCCTTACATAACCACATCGTCAGCTGCCTCTACTTTCATTAAACCGTTTATTCAAGCCCTTCGGTTTCGGATGTGTCCTTTCTTTAAAACGTCACCAAACTGATTGGTGAATGAATATTCCAGTTTGCGTTTACCTTTATTTGTCATTCCTTCCGTTTTCATTCTTTTAATATGCCCAAACCGTCTCAGCATACCCTTTTAAATTTTCATACCTAAGTCTTCTTTTAAACCACACTTCTTCCGAATACCTACATTCCTCTTTCTATCAACCAGTCTTACTCCATACATACTTCGGAATGATCTCATCTCAACAGCATTTATTCTATATTCATAATTTTCCTACCACAGTGTACTTGACAGTGGTAGAGCCAGCTTAGCCACGAATGGGCGGCTCGACCGGTGCAATACCACGGCCTCACAGAAGTCCAGTTGTGAATTGCATTTCCCCGAAATGAGTGAGGTTTTTTGGAGGCCTAACTCCCCCTCTCCTCTTTCTCTCCCCTCATCCTCCCTTTCCTCCCCATCTCCTCTTTCACATCCTCCCCTCATCCCCCTCTCTAATTTCCCCTCCCGCATCCCCCATCCTTCATCACCCTTAAAGGTGGGCAGAGCAATTACGACAAGAGTTGCAAGTGTCCATGGTGACCCGTCTGTTCGTCTGTCCCCCTAAAGTATAAAAAAAAACCATACCCAACTCTCATTACCGTACATTAATATAGAAATCAGCATTAACCGCATTTATTCTTCTTTCGATATCTGCTTTTCACCTTCCGTATACATACACACGTTTACGCAGGTAGGCAGAGATGTAAAAATTGTTGCGTGCAGAGATGTAAAAATAGCCACATAATAAGAAAGTGATACTAATCTTTATTTGGAACCGAAAAAATACATAACAAATTATATATATTCGATAAAATCCGTAAAGTTAAATCTTATATCATGGCTATTAATGCCCACCTCAAGGAAGAAAACTTCATAAACGTTCCAGAGTACACGTAGAATCTTAAGATATATCTGATACATGAAATTTACTAAAACAATAAGATACGCCAATTAGCATTCTTACTGTAGCTACCAAAAAGTTAATTTGCTCACTCCACGTTAACGTGGTGTGGATCAGTACTCTGAGCACGAACATTTCGACATACAGTAACGTAATAGTAAAAATTTGTATGGAAATTTGTACAGCGTTCCGTGGACGTTTTAAGAACAAATTTTTTACCGCACGAACGTCTTGCATAAATTCAGTGGTAGAGCCATGCTTAGGCACGAATGGGCCGGCTCGACCGGTGCGATACCACGGCCTCACAGAAAACCGGTTGTGAAGTAACGCTTGCGTTGCATTTCCCCGAATTGAGTGAGGTTTCCGGAGGGCCAATTCCTCCTTTTTTCCATCTCCTCATCCCTCCTCTCTTCTTTCCGCTCCCTGCATCCCCCATCCCTCATCACCCTCAAAGGCGGGCAGCGCACTTGCGACTCTTGAGTTGCAAGTGTCCATGGACGGCGGTGTCACTTACCATCAGGTGATTCGTCTGTTCGTCTGTCCCCCTATAGTATAAAAAAAAAAAAAAAATTCATATCTTTACGGTAGCAGGCTATCGAAAAGTTGTCACCGGTAGTTTTAAGGTGACAGTGCTATCGACTAGCGAATTTTCTGTGTTTTTTTAAGTTTGCTTTTATTGAATTATATAAGTATTTAAGATCATGTAGCACTCTGGTTTTGCCATTTTATTGCTACCTAACTTGATTAAAGCTAAGAGAACTTGAAAAAACGGTCATATTATATACATATATACCTACTACTCCAACAAATGTTTCGGCAATGTAACTTGAAATTCAATGATTTTTTGTTTTGTTATTTAGTGGTGCACATAAGGAATAAACTTCGTTAATTAAAAATAAAATGATCAAAAAGACAATAAGGACTTATTTTTCTTCTGATCTTTATATTGTCAATGAATCAAAACTTTATATAATTACTAGGGATCTAATTTTATAGTGAAATTTAGAAAAAAAAGCATTGTTGTTATTATTCAATATATATTTATTTACTCGTGTAATAACAAATCATGTTTAAAAAAAAAACATTGAAATATTTGTCTTAGTATGTTGTGTATCCTTAAATTCGTGTAATCATTAAATACAACCGCTTTATACCATTACCGCCGCACGCCACTCTTCTTCACTACAAGATTTGTTAATTTCTATGCTTTTAAATAACTAAGTTGAATTCTTCTAGTTTTACCGCCACTGTCTCCGATTTATAAAGCTTTGTGAGTTCGATAAGTTTCCATTCCTACAATTAGATACAAACTATTAGTAATTCGAACGAATGCATACCTGCCATTAATAAATAGAACGAATGTGTACTTCGCTATTACATACTTACGTTCATCTAATTTTTATTGTATAGAATCTAAACTTGTTTAAGAGAATTATATTTAATCTAATATATAAAATTCCCTTGCCACAGTGTTTGTTGCCAAACTCCTCCGAAACGGGTTAACCGATTTTTATGAAAGTTTTTGTGCATATTTTGTAGGTCTGAGAATAGGTTGTAAAATAAATTTCATACCGCTAGGTCATCAGGATGACCCTATACAAATTGTCTATGGCATAAAAACGTATGTCAGGTCAGCTAGTTGCTAAATAAAGAGTATGATTTACAAAAAGAAACTGTTATGATTACTATAGCAACGCCATAGATTGACAAAAGTAATATGGGTGTTATTGATAAATAAAAATATTATTTAATAATTTTGCCGACTCCTTAGAAAAAGTATTGTCATTGTTTACACATTTTATTATTTTCTTTAGCTGTACAAACGATTCAACAATTGCAAGAATGGTGGTTACTGAACGTTTAGTTTATTTTCATTCGTTCTATTAACAGTGTGTTCTTGGCATGGTTTGGTTCAGTCTTGAAATTTTTTTTTTACCATTTTTTTTATTTTTTTTATTAAATTTTAGAGCGATTCGAGCAAAACTCACGGAGTTATGAATTTTCAACCATTCGAGAATATTTCGTATACCTTCGCGACCGCTGCACGCTGAACGCGGAGGGTCGCGACTTGGTTGCTATTTCGTCATTGTTCGAGTCAAATGCATACCTATATCTGTACATACTTGTACATACCTTTACATACCTGTACATACCTGTCCATATCTGTACATACCTATTGTAGCCCTTCTAATTATTCAAGATTCATTAATTGATTGCAAGTTTCTTCTCAGTTTTCGTTAGATTTTTGGAGTGCTAATTTTTTGGTCGTTTGTTCATAAAAAATGCCGAGGAAAGTTGATAGAAGTGACAGATAAAGGATCAGACAGATCAATGAGAATTATATCATTATAATAAACGATCAAATACGGATATGTCGAGCGGACGAAAAAACTCAAAATGGTAGCAAAAAAGTCGAATTCTTCGAAGACAACTGCAACGCTTTGCACATCCTGAAGAATAGTTCTCTACTGTACGGACCCGGTATCGACGATTCTATGTAAGTAAATGGCGAAAAACAGAAAATAAGATCGATTTTTTTCGTGTCTAAAATTTTAAAGCGATTTTCCCACACTTCATGTTTTGAAAGTCGGTGGACACTGTCCCGCAAAAACTACTGGACCGATCCTCTTGAAATTTTGCACACATTTTCTCAATATAATTAATGAGGTAACGCTGTCGAGTATTTTTTTTTTTTTTTTGTACAACGACAAATATGTGAGATTTTTGAGGCAAAAATCGCATTTTTGACTTCAGACGGTCACCAAAATTAGAAACAATAAAAAAAAAACTCGATAGTGTTACCTGGGCAAATATGTCCACTAACAGAATATTTTTTGTTTTTAGTTACGATGTCCACCGCATTTCAATATTTTTTTATTCGTCTCGGGAGATTTGCTGCCCAAGGCTCATTTGTACATACTTTTAGCTGAAATTTTCACGAAATATTCTTATCTTATAACATCATTCAACAATATTGTAATGTTTTTGTTTACTAAACAATGTCCGCATCTTGTATAAAAATTCGAGAAAAGGTGTCTTTTTTAGCCTGCCTTTACTATAGTTATAGAGCACTGTTTACGGGAGAAAAACTCCTTATGATTACTTGACGTAACTGTTGATTGTTCCTGCACGCGGTATAGTACGCCGAGATACCGAATACAATTAGAGTGCGTTATTTAAATAAGACTTAATAACTAAAAAGCTACAACCTTTAAGTTTAGGGCCTTGGAGCTCAGAAGAACTAAATATAATCTGTTAAACAAGCTGTATATGACCTAATATAATATATACGTGAGCTTCAAATTCAGGATTTATCCAATAAATAAAAAAATCACACGCATCTCTAGACGCCACGTGTCGCAATCATTAGAAACAGATGCTGAGGGTAGTTCGTGAATAATAATCACTGGGGTGACTAATTGATGGGTCGACGGTACATGACAGACGCGGGTCCGTAACGAGAACCCATGGTTACCGATGCTTTTTATATGACAAGTCTAAATGATAGATGTCGATTTTCATTTGAGTGCCCTGCTTGTGGGTTTTGTTGTGTGGTGTTGGTTTACACTTAACTAGACCATATCATAACAAATATTTATATTCAAAATAACTATTTTTAATTTTTCTTTTGCTATTATATATATCATGAATTTACTAAAACCTTTTTTAATTTTTTTATAAGATTGGTGGCAAACGGGCAGACGGGTTAAGCAACTACCGCCGTCTATGGATACCTGTAAATTCAAGAGTAGCAAAGTTGCCAGCCTTTTATTTAGGAGTTCGCTCTTCTTGAAGGTTGTATCAGTCTGGCGACAATTCGTTACAGAGGCTGGTTGTTTAATTGTTGTGTTGTCATGTTTCGTTAAATTGTTTATTTCGTCACTTATATTTTTAACCCTGCAAAATTATACTCGCTTTTGATAAACCTTTCATCGTAGATGAGCTTTCAGAACAATAATATTATTTTAATTGTTTTCCCAATGCTATTATTAAATTGGTAATTAGTAAAAAGAGCTATACTATACTTCTTAATGTCTCTTTAAAACGAATATATACATTGCAGCAGCCAGTTCAAAGTTGGAGTCAATTAATACCAACTTCATACAATCGATTAGATATTTTAGTTATGGGTAAATCATAAGATTTTAGCGATAATGTACCTCTCGGTTTTTGTAGCTTTTTTGATATTTTTTTCTGTGGTTGTCTGTCGATTCTCACTAAAATAAATTTATCATCCGAAATTTATTACTGCATATTTCCATACCAAAAAAAAAAACATACTTTAAAAAAAGAAAAGTCAAACAGAAATATCCCTTTTTCCTAGAATCCATGAAAAAAAAAATTAAAAACATTGATCAACACAAAGATAAAAAAAAGTAATAGTATAATAAAATAATATAAATATGCAAATTATATAAAAAGTAACATCGTATTGCTTGTGTAAGCCATCTGTTTACAAATACATAGTTAAACCTTTTTGAGAAGTTTTCTATATAGCAAGCTACAATAGCTCACGATGTTGCCTGCGACTATTGCATACTTCCGTATAAGCATTTGGTTTGTGTATTAAGGTCTTCTTTGAAAACTATTCATAATAACAGCGCCTTATCGAAGAAAGTGGATTAATTCTTACAATTACATTCGTATGAAATGGTTCCGCCACATTTTCCTAAAATATAGCTTACAGCGGTAATACGCCAGTGACGTGACCGTTACCTATCACGCTGTTATCCGACAGGTTTCATTAGGTCTACAATTTGGAGTTTGTTACTTCGGTTAGAAATTCGTCTATAAATAGCTGTTTGATTTTTGTTCAACTAAATCGTTGTCTCTCATACCTCACGCCTTTCTATCTAGTATGTGAACATAACGAGTAGCACGTGTCCAGCAGTTTGTTACTGTAATTAACTGTTAGCGTCACTTGCATTGTTCAAAACTCCGTCAACGATGACGGGTTACCTTTTGTGTTTTCTCAACCGTGTAATTTCGTACTACAAAATTTTTCATCAGTATTTTAAATTGGTAAAATACTTTCTTCAGGTTTGCAATAACCAGTTTAATTTCTATTTCAAGATTGGGCTTCGAAATTGAAATTCTGGTTTCACAAACTCTTCAGAAAGTTGTAGCTTTTTATATTGGCAGCAAGTCTCAAACTTTAGGAGCCTCTATGTGCGTAGACTACAAGCACTAGCATAGTGTTGTCTTCGTTATGAGTAAGATTTTGAATTATAAATGGTGGCTTAAGGTTGGATACTAGTAACCGTTTGAAACAATGCAGAACATATTTTATATGTGGAAAATTTTTCCCTGTTCATGATTTTCTGTAACTATATGAGTGGTATAAAATATAAATCTTAGACATCTTGATTGCCCAGTAACAAAATATAACCAGGTCGATTCCAAGTGACGCTTTTTAAGTAGTTTCATTGCTAACCTTGGTGGAATGGCTAGCAATAATCTATAACAGATGCACTCTCAACCTGTCACTACCTTACGGTGACTGGTCAAAATTAACTGTACACACGTCATTTGCAAGGGACGGGTGTAAATGAACCGTAAGTAGTGAAGGGTTGGGTCTGTTATTGTGTAGTATATTCTCTTTTAATTTATCTATCATAACAATCTATACTTACTAAACCGAATAATTTACTTTTAATATTGCAAAATCTAGAGGACTCCTGTGAGGTATTTATAAACATTTGTTTTTTTTATCGTGTGAAACCTCCACGGGTCATTACCTCACTGGAGCCAACAGCGAGACGTCTGCAAAAACGAAACGTAAACGTAAAAGTGTCAAACAAGTGACGTTTGCGTAAGGGACTTGAAAAATTCGAAATAACGTGTACCGGCGCGCGCGCTATAAAGTTTAAATATATTCTGCTCAAGAAACGCGAGTGTGATCAAGAAACCCCGAATCAGCTCATTGCTTCCCGTGTCGTGATAAAACAAGAAGTGCCACGAGTGCCGAGAACCCCTGGCGCCTTCCACCAACTCCTAACCATCACCAACCCGTGAGTACATTTCCACCACTTCCCCTTACATCAGCGTACCTCACCGCTGTATGTATGCGTCGCACCAAGGCGCATATAATACAACCTCACTGGAGCCAACAGCGAAGTGGTATTTCGGACTCGAACCGACTAAAACCATACGGTGTTCCGTCACGAGGTCTATTAGAGAGGACCCGGGTATACCCTGAGAAGGAAGCTTCCGAGAATGGTATTTATAAACATAGCGAATCTCCTATTTACTTCGATATAGGATAAAGTTCTTAATTTAACTAATATTTATAGTGTGTACAATTTCATATTTTTTATTTAAGTATTTATGCTGAAGTTATGATGATTATGACACTGTATCATCATAATTTTATAAAAGTAATTCATCACAAAAGTCAATTATGTAAACCAGTTGTTCAAACCTTTATTGTTAGCTCTCTAGCTTATGTATAAAATATGGAGAAGGTAAAAGTTACTGTGAAATATGTTGATTACAAATGTTCTTGTAAATTTATTTAAATATAATATTACTGAAATTAGATTTTGAAACCCCCCTTTTACTTTTTAACTCTGCAAATGTATGATTTATCAGCTTTTTATTTGGCTTGTGAACAATCCGTGCTCGTCATTGTTAAGTTTCAACTACTCTATCCAGTTTTATTGCCTATAAACCAGTATTACGTTCATAAAGGTATAGTTTTAAAATTTACATAGTTTGCTATAAAAAAGGTTCTTGATACGTAAATGTATCTTTTCCCCACATTGTTTTCTGTGACTCTTGCAGCATAGAAATCGTATCGCAGACGTTCTATATTTTTCAACATCACAACGTCCTTTGTAGTATAATATTTGCTTGATATTGCGTTGTAAAAAAGAGCGCTACTCGCAATATTCTAAGCTTTTGATTTTGTATCATTTGCTTGAGTGTTTCTAGGAAAACAATATTTAGTCTTTTGTTCAATACTCTTTTACATAAATATTGTTATGTTCAGAGCATATATCGTTGGTAGTGTACATTTGTAACTTTGAATCTTAAGTTATACTTTTAACGCAAATATGTATATTCTGTTACAATCTCATCTAAAAATTTTGATAAGCAGTACATTATTAGGGTACAGTTCATTTTGACTGGAGGGCTGCGAACTCCTGAACACAGCCAGTTAGAGTTACAAAAAAGCGACCTCGTCTTCGACCTCCGTTTAAGTAAGGTCTTTCCATTGTCTTTGATTGTTTTTAACTTTCCCTTCCAACATAGCCCCTTTTTTAGTTTTCTCAAGCGTCCAGTTGACGATACTAAGCGTGCAAGCCTGTTAGGTTTGTAGTAAAAAATCTATTTCAAAATTTCTATGTTCAATTCACTACTCCCTTCCTCTTTGGGTATACACGAGTAAGCGTATCGTAGCGCAATGGTGGAAATTCTAAGAACAACAATCTAATTATCAATAAGATTATCCTTTAAAGATAAGAACATGTGTTCCAATTGGAAAAAAATGTTTCAGAATTTTTATTCAATAAAAGGCTGAGATAGTTTTATCTTAGATGATGATTATAAACTATAAGCAACAAAAATACATCTTAATTGGGTGTTGTATGGATGCTTCTAGTTTTTCTAAGTAAAAAATCCATAATATAAAGCCACACATAGCAATAAATATGAAAAAAAAAAGATATTTAGAAACAAGAAATAATAGCTTGTTGTATTTTATAATATAACAGTTCGTTCATAACACAAACATTCTTATAGCATTTCCCTTAAACTTCCAGCACGTCGTTCAGCATAAAAGGCATCCATTATAAAATTTCATTTCAGTCTTTTGTGCCTTGATGAATGTAATACTCTCCTTAGGTTATGAGCATAAGAAAAATTGAATATTTGTTCTTATTCTCTCACCCGTAAAATATTAGGATACTTGAGATGTCTTGCATTAAGAAACGCCTGCCTTTGTAAAAATATTATCTTTTTAATCAGCACAGTTGCATCATTAAAAATTTTGAATAAGACTTTTTAAATAAGAACCAGTGATGAAAATTTATAAATCAACGAAAAAAAATCCAAAACAACAACAACAAAAAGATGCGTTATTATCGAAATGGAAAGCTAATACTTTCAACTCAATCGGACACCGGAAAGCGTGTCAAATTTAATATGTTACCTGAATAAACATACATTGCAAGGTTAATAAAATCTGATAAATAAAAGATGTGTTTTATATTTCTTTATAGTGAAATTGCTTTATATATAACTAGCTATTGTCCGAGGCTTCAACCGCATTGACATAAATTTTACTGAACGGTGTGGTGACTTACACACTTACCACCAAACTTACATCAACACCATCTAGCGGAAACAAGCTGAACCACGTAGCAACTACTCCTATGTATTAAGATCCTGAATCGCCATATGTAAGTTCGATGGTTCTAATCGATGGGCCACAGTCCAGCAAGCATGATCACCATGAGGATCCTTTTATTGTGTTAGGAGGTCTTGATACCTGTTCCTATACAAAGATAAGTCCTGTCCCTAAGTCCTATTCTGTACCCCTCACAAGTTGCATGCAAAACTTCATGATGTTCACTTGAGTAACAAAAACACAAACAAACAGGCAAATATATATTTGGATTATTAATAATTATTAAAACTTGAATGCGTACTTTAGGAAATCAATCGTTATCTAACTATGTAAAATAGAATGGCAGCTGTTATATATTCCCTATCTGCATTATCCGTTCTCTGGGCTCAACTATCTGATATCGTCTTTCATACCTCTCCTCTGAACACTATCGATTAAGATTTCCTTAGAGAATAAAGTTTAAATGCTTTATTTTATCAGTTCAGGAACTAAGTTACTACTATTTCTTATTGAGATGTAAGTAATGAAAAGTATTTAAAATTATTCTGAGTTCTATTTTGGGCCTATATTTCACTGCCTTATCGTATAAAATTATTGAACCAATTGCAGGGTCAGACCCTCGTCTGGCCTTTTAATTCGTTTATTAATTTTGAGAGGCCTGTATTTTAAGTTACATTAAAACCATCAGGTGAATCTATACATTCTCTGAAAGTGTTTCATATTTCACGGTGTTTTTTACTGTAGAATATATATATAAATATACACATATAGATATTAATTCTGCTCTTATTTCTATATAGTAAGAAGCAATGGAATTTTTACGACTATTTTTATGATATCCCCTTTCAAGAGCGATCAAGTGAAAGATCAGGAAATGAACAAAATCTACTATTTTTTTTATTTGTTGTTATGTTTTTTTTATAAAAACCTATTTATCTCTTTCATAAGTCTTTGCATAGTTTTTGGCAACCCAAAATGAAGATTTTTACGACTACTAATGCAGTTGTCTAAAGTTAACGTAAAACCGCCGGTTTTTCCGTCTAATATAGTTTGGTAGAGAAGAAAAAAGGATAGCGAAATAAAATGTCCACAGGCTACAAGTAACTAAGTCTTGACTAGTTAAGGTCATCAGAAAATCTATATAGCTATACTATGTAGACTAGCTGGAGGTAAATAGCTACTGTTCAAGCGTATGATCACCATACGTGTGATATAATCACAAAAAAAAAAACACTATCTGACTACTATTATCAATGCGAAGGTTTAAAAATGGGTTTATTACTAATCTGGATAATCTTGCCACATAGGTAGATTGTAAGCGGAATTTCTACTGTGGAAAAATGTAAGCTTTTCTAAACATATACGTGGACAGACAACAGACGGGTCACCTGATAGTAACTTACAACCCATTGACACTTGCAACTCAAGAGCAGTAAGTGCACTTTCCGAATTTGAGGGTGATGAGGAGAGGGGGATGAGGGATGGAAAATAAGAAATGGAATGAAGAGAGTGGGAGTTGGGCATCCGGTACCATCACTCTTTCCGTAAAAACATGTAAGCATTGTTGCATTGTTAAGAGTGTGATCCCGGCGTCCGGTCGAGCCTGTCCACTCGTGCTTAAGCATGACTCTCTTACGGTACTCACTCACCAAAACCATGAAAGCATTGTTTGACAGCCGGTTTTCTGTGAGACCGTAGTATTACTCCAATCCACGGTATATCGTTTAAAATTGTTTCCAAACGAACAAAATTACAAGTAATAGCTATTTTATACATATAATAAAATTGTAACAAGCTGATGTCTGAACATAATAGATAATAAATAAAAACAAAAAATAGCATAGTTACATAGCATAGTTTAACAGCCGGTTTTCTGTGAAGTCGTGGTATTACTGCGGTCGAGCCAGCCCATTCGTGCCTAAGCATTGCTCTCGCACGGTACTCACTCATCAAAACCATGCATGATTTGGTTTATTAGAGTACCATAAGTCAAAACAACAGTTTTCATATAATAGGTCTGTCTGTCTGTTTGAATTGAAAGTAGTGTATTGCTAAATTTCTAACTTGAAATATACTCAACTTAACATTAGTAGCGCTCAAAAGCTACATACGTACATACATACATACATACATATATTTTAACAGTGGTAGAGCCATGTTTAGGCACGAATGGGTCGGCTCGACCGGTGGGATACCACGGCCTCACAGAAACCCGGTTTTCCATCTCCTCATCCTCTTCTCTTCTTTTCCCTTCCTACATCCCAAATCCGTCATCACCCTCAAAGGCGGGCAGCGCACTTACGGCTTATGAGTTGCAGGTGTCCATAGATGGAGGTTGTCACTTACCATCAGGTGACCCGTCTGTTCGTCTGTTCCCCTATAGTATAAATCAAAACGAAAATACGCTCACGCCTGTAATCCCCTTAGGCGATTAGGCAGAGATGTATTAAACACTTATATTTTGCAAATAACAATTTTGTCCCATTATCATAATGTGTGTATCAACCGGCCACTGTATGTCTGTATACCTGTACATGCTGCCTGATATGACTACGATCCTTAGTGGACTTTTACGACACTCACATAAAGAAATCAGTCTGCTCTATTCCACAAAGAACTACAAGGTGATATAGTTATTGTAATAACAAATATACGTTTAAAGAGACAAAGCATGATCTCACAGAACATAATTTCACTGATGTGTCTACAATTAACATGTTTTAAGAATTGAAATTCTGCTGTCATTATGTATGCAATCCGTTGTTATACTGATTGTATACGATAATTGTATGAGGAAGAATATCTTAATTCTCGTTTATTTTAATAAGTTTTTAAACGATGCTATATGTACTTTTTGTACTAGGATCATAAATAATTGAGTAAAATAAAAGGCAATGAGATATTTATTCTGTTTTTTTACATGAATGAAAAAATAAGAAAAATCTCAATGATTCGTGTTAAATATGGGAAGCCACTTTTTTAATATCTTTTCATACTTACAAGTCGTATTCGACTTTCTATTCACATTGTATTCTTGACAAAAGGATTCTTCGCGATGCAGGATTGATCAGCCCAAGCTCTGAAGTCTGTTCCGGGAATTTGATTACAGCTACGAATGTTATTGCTACAAGACAGAAATTTAGATTTGATCACAATAGATAATTTAGTACAGTGAAAGTTCATTGAACAATTAGTCACGTATAACATATAGGTAGTAAATATATTTAGGCACGCTGCGTTGCAGTTTCCCGAAATGAGAGACGTTTCCGGAGACCCAACTCTCCCTTGCCCTTTCCTCTGCCCTCATCTTCTCTCTTCTTTCCCCTCCTTGCATCCCAAATTCTCTCCTCATTCCCCTCTTCGAGTCCCCTATCCCTCATTACCCTTAAAGGTGGGCAGTGCACTTGGGACTCTTGAGTTGACACCACAAACATTTGCAAATTGACCGAACTAGTTAACATTTATAACAATATTGCGAATTGTCATTACTGCACTGTGCTCTTAGAACTCTTGAGATGGAGGTGTCCATGAAGGTTGTCACTTACCATCAGGTGACCTGTCTCGTTATCTGTCCACCTATATTATTTCAAAAAGTAGGAATTTACAGGCAGGTGTGGCTATACTTTAGGGTCGTATTGTAAACGCTACTATTACTTCTACTTAGAAAATTCTTGACTTTCACATATACACGTAAAACTTTACTTTCTTTTACTAAACTTACAATATTAATTATTGGATTTGTGACTGCAGAAGATAGTAGAGTTAAGTAGGATTACATAAAAAAGAAAACTAAAATTAGAACATTTTTTGATCACAGAACCGAACCATGTGATCTAGGGTGTTGGAACTTGTTTTTTTATTTTTGCCGGAATCGGTGCAACCTAGCCTTACTTACTTTGACATAGTGAAATATTTTGTACGTACTTAGAAAACAGAATACTCACTTATAACCTGCCTTTAAGAAGGCACTGGGTTGAATTTCTGTCACTGTATCCCCCACATCACACATTAATCTTGCTACCGTAGCTTTTCTTATTTCAGCAAGTTGTACTGAACAAAAATCACGATGTCAAGAGAACAGCAGAGAAAGCTTAAATACATGAGAAGTGAAATATTTAAGAACAAGTTTTTGCTTCGCATTATTTTCGTTTGTGGATGAATGACTATATCCTTTTATGTACCTCTAAAACCGTGTTTGTTGAAGACAAGACATAAAAGCGTATCAAATAATACTAACAAAGAAACAAATTTATTACATATTATAATTACCCTAAATTGTAAAAAAATTAAGTTAGCGCTAGTAAAAGTTTACAATATTACATTCATATTACATACATACTAAGACGCTTCGTCAAAAATTCCTCTCCTCAACTGAAGCACGCTTGAGAAAAATTGTGTTCTTAGTCTTAACAAATATCCTCCACTCAATCCCGCTTAATTTTTTTCGTGAGTTGAGGTGAGGGAACACTTGTGAAACCCAAGATAGAAAACTTGTCTTCTTCAAAAATTGTTAGCGCATGTAAAAAGTGTTTGAAATGTAATACTCCTACCAAATTTACAGAGGGTATAGTTGACAAAATAAAAATAAGAGCAAGCAGGAATTTAATTCTTATATAACCATAAAAAGAAAATAAAACTCTTACAGTGAAAATAATTGTAGAAAAAATTGCTATTACAAACTCAAAAACTATGAATGTTACACAATTAACAACAAAATATAAAGCCACGGGATGAATTGCATATATGTATAATACTAAATCTTGTATCATCTTTGGAGTAACCAATTTCAGTGTTATTATTATTATTGTCATATTCGATTATTTAACTAATAATGTTGTGTTGTGTATAATAGGGTACGATGGAGGTGGCGTATCCCTATGGTTAAAAACTCCTTATTAAAATAAAATAGAAAAATAGCAATTTAACTAATAAATTCAATTACGAGAAAGGCCTCAATTCAGTCCAGAGAAATATCTCAGAGAATGGTTATCTGCGTTTTATAAACATACTAAAATCCATCATTATTAAAATAAAATTAAGTAAAATTACACTATAGGTAGTGTACTTACAGGGAGTAAAGGCGTTCGGCCTATTGGCTCTTTCATACCAATGTCTATCAGCAACTACGTTTCTTCTAAGCTGGTCTATTACAAGGCAATAAAATGTAGGCGGAACAAAACCACCGTGAATTGGCCTTTCTACCCAGATTCCAGCTAATAGATCGATATCGTCTACTCTTTCATACACGTCTCTCAGAATTTCTACTCTCTGTAAGAATAGTAAGCTTTAATGTACAATAATAATTAAAAGGAACAATTTGTCACCCCAGGCTCTCTTAACTTAATAAAAGTTATCCGAATACGAACCTAGCTTATTTTTTGTGTAGCTTTATTCCATTTATATAAATTATCAACATTACTTACCTCAGGATCAATGAAAGCAAAAAGATCATTGAAGCTATTTATTGAGTCTCCAAAGCAAACTTTCCTGTATTTAACATAGGGTTGAAAACCGAAATGACGATTCTTGGATAAATCGTTTGTCATCAAATCCGCTACCTTCTGATGAGGACCCAAACCTTGTTCTGTTATCTGTAATAAAGGAATCTTTAAAAAATATCAAATGATTATCTAAATATTGAAATGACGTAGCTATTTTGTACTTACGTCAGGATCAGCAATATAGTCTACGTTAGCACTTCCTTGTCTAAAACTACCTTGTGTTATGATATCAATGTTATCATCAACAGCCAAAAACCCAGTTCTTAAAGTAAGGTTCACAATCGGGTACTGTTTAAGGTAATACCCGTTTCTGTCATACATTCTGCAATATTACGTAAATGTCAGATCAACAATAAAATCAGTTAAATATGTATCTTAACTTAATAAAAATACAACTTAATTCTATTTGAAGATTTTAAGGGGATTTCGTCTAAGGGTTCACAGTAGTCCATTGCAAAAGACCCGTTCATGATTAAACACCGTGTGGTTTTAGTCTGCTAGATTTTGACATTAACCCTTATTGTAGGTCTTGGAAAAAGTATGACCAGCGGTGGCTTGCACAGGATGTTCATCATGAGAAACCTTCCGCTGGTCGTCCTTTTACCTTTCGTTTTCATGAACAATCGGAGTTCTAGTTAAAATAAATATTTTAGAAACTCGACAATGATTCTAGGTGGTAATTCCGTTTTTTCATGATCTAGATAAATAATATTTTATATTCAAACTGTATTAACTATTCAATACTTATTGCTTACTTCAATGAACCTTCTTGAAGTGTGTGTACCCATCTCAAGGCAAAAGGGTATTCCAGAGAAAGTTGTGGCGGAACATTTTCATTGTATACATCCCTGAATCCATAAGTTTGTATAATTACTGCATCTCTAACCAGATTGTCATATCCTAAAAGAAATAATAAGTATACCCAATCCTACAAGATTGCAAAATCACAGTTCCAAAGAGTTAGCAGCAATGCAGTTTGTATGTACTATTTGTTTATCAGTATTATAATTTTAAATGACTACATAAATACATAGTGTTATTGAATACATCATATCTTTATCAACTACTACGATACCATATTTATAACTTATTATGTTCATGTTTATTACCTAAAAATATGGGCATCAATTCATAAAAATACATTTGCAAGGCTGCAGCTATGTTAATGTCTCTTGCTTTATTGAATAGTTGTTCATCATCCCAACAGGGATTTACCAGGCTGAGGCGTTCAGCAATAAGGTTGTGGTGCCGCCAGAACCAGATAGCCATAAGATTGATACTGGCCAAGGTATTGCCCCCGTCCTCCGCTGAAATAAACATTTTATCTACTTGTAACTTATAAATATAACACAATTTATTAAACATCCTATAACTATCAAAATTTATTAAAACTGTAAAGAGAAGTTATACTGTGTTATTACTAAATAGGTCCACAACTATTGAAATATATCTGATGAAGTATTTATACGTATACATATATCGGGGGGGGGGGGGGGGGACTCTGATCATTACACTGCACTGCACACACATTACATTACACCATGGCCTCATTTAAATAACCATAATATGGTCCCATTACATATTAACAATAACAGCATATTGCTGTCAACCAGGCACTATACACAGTACAATAAAAATGGGTATGGCTCTGTTCTTCTCTACCGTCAAACACAGAGCCTCCGAAATTAAAATAATTTGTATAAAAGAGTTTCATTCGCACAGTTAAAATCATAGTATATTGTCATCGTTATTGGTCATGTCATGATTGTCCAGTCAGTTCATTCAAACAAGATTATTTATATATAATTAACAGGTTGTAAAAATATAAACAGAAATGTTTAATACGACTCCAAATATAGTACATAGTTCATCGAACTCTGAATAAGTATTTAAATGAATCTTTAAAATTCAAATTATAAAACAGACGATCACATCCAAGGCTTACCCAGAAATAGCACTTAAAAACAAAATGTATTACAATTAATTTATTTTAAACATAGTTCACACGTTAAACATCATATTAATGTTACATATAGATGTTTCTTTTACGATATATTTATTAGAAATCCAAGTATCTATACTCAATATGAAAGTAAATAAATATTACTTTCAATCATGAGCTATTTTCTAATTTTAGAGTCCTATTTAAGCGCCTAATCTCTGTATCCACAAAAGAGAGCGACCACGCAAGATTTCTTTACAGTAATAATAATATATATATATATATTATTACTATATATGTATATATACTGTCTAGTAGTTTCTTAGTTGGAAGATCCAATTAAATTAAATACATTTTTGGTATTCTAATATTAATAGCATTAACTTGAACAAATATCAGTTGAGTGGCTGTATAAATTACTTACGCATCGCGTGACACCGTTTTTCGTGAGGCTGGTTTAAGAAACATACATTGTTCCTAGACTTGGAACTTGGGGGCCATAATCTTCCATTGTCAAACTCATATCGTAGCAATCCACCGCTGTATAATCGACCTTTCTGATGTAAATTATTTGCAGAGTTTCCGTATACTGTTGAGAGGTCTAATAGTGGCGTTGAAGAAATGATCTTAAAAAAAAACATCCACAATAACTGAAAGCTTTCTAGAAAGACTTGATAAACCTCTTTAGTCAATTATCTACTCTCGTGAGTTCCCCGGTTATACACTCGTGTATATTTCGTTGATGCCCGACTAGTTTCGGTCCCGACAGGTCACACACACACGTGACGTGATGACTTCACACTGTGACGTCCGGTACTATCGCGGCTGGACGATTTACTCCTTGAGAAAGGTCTCCTTTCATGGCCGTAACTCCGGCGTCGGGCATCCTCAAAATACACACGTGAGTAAAACCGTATATTTAAATAAAATTATCTACTAGTTTAGTTTATATTTAATAGATGGAATAAAATCAAGTCCGCAAGGAGTCTGTACTTAAAATGTATTACAATATTAATGGTAATAAATTGAAACAACACTCACTCTTTCTGGAGTTGTTCCATTGGGAATACATCCAACACTCTGGAAAGTCTCGGGCCTAGTCATATTCAGACAACGAATACCAGAAAATCTGTGCACCGGGTCATCTTCAGGAATTTTATTCGGAGCACACATTGGGTCAGTCTTTCCTTTCGAAGTACAGCAATATGGTCGCCACTGTATGTAGTTAACTGAATAAAATAGTCAACATTAAATACGTTAGGCAGTTGGTTACAAAACGCGTTATCTTTTTTTTTCTATTACACTCTTTCATTCGTTCGTTCACAGCAGTTTCCATTCAAATCCCTTTTTACACAGATCCTCCAATTCTTATGGTTCTCTCTTCTAATCATAAACTTCCATACTCTGTTTACCACATATAGTCGTCCCTCCACATCTGTGATGTTTTTGTTAATTAACAATTACAAAATCTTACTTGTGTCATGCAGAGAAACTACATCGGCAGACATGAAGACGAAATAATGAATTGCCAGCTGTGTGAATACCTGGCTAGGGACTTTTCCCACTGATATGAGACGTGTTCTGAGATATCGAGCAAGTGGCATTGCATTACCCGATGATGATTTTTTCGGTTCAAAGTCTGTAGAATAGAAAATTAAATTTCATGATTGTTTATTCTCTTTAAAAGCTTTTGTTGAATTATATAAAAAAAAAAAACATTATATTTGTTTAAACAAACTTAGAATCCATGTTAGATCATGTTTATAATAAAGGTGTGTTGGCATCAAAACTAATAGTCCTTTACTATTTATTTATATATCTTAAGTCACCTCCACACATACATATTATTCAAGTTTACATATGTATAAAAGTGGAAACTCGGCGTACACCGTACACTCCTTAAGGATGCAGTTTTTGTATTTTTTGGCAGATAACTAGTACTTTTGATAGCAATGCAGTTAAGGTAAATGATTGTTTTAGGAATGGTGTTTCGAATTGACAAGCTATCTCGCTATTAAGTTCAGGAAAAACAAATTTGTGAGAATTGCATCTTACTAGCATCGAATTCCGCTGGAAGGATTCTTATAAAAGGAGTGTGACTCGCTCCTCGTGAAGGGTACTTGAGATTGTTGCAGGTGCCATCGACACGCCTACCTTCAAGGGGGTCGCATGGTTTAATCTCGTTCACGCACCAGCTTAAAGAATTAGCTTAGGTTTAAAAAATACGATATTTATTCTTGAACCGGTTTTGGGGCAGATAGTATATTTTTTATTTATATAAACATACAGTTCCCCAAGAGAAAACTTTTAAAGGTACATACATCCCTTAAATATTTTAACCGCACGCATAAATCATACTCACAATGCTATACAATATGTATAAATTATATTTAAATCTTATGTATTTCTATTTCAGTACTTATAAGAAAACAATAAATACCTACTAAACTGAAAAATAATACCTAGAATTTTAAAACAAAATTAAATTTAAGAATATCATACAATCCGTTTCTGTTTTTTTTTTTCATTTAAGTCTAAATAAAAGAAACAAGGCAGTACTTACAATGTCGAATTAGCCTTATCGTGACGCTTCACAGTATCAAGACTTATCGGAACTCCATAATACGAATCGTAAAACAACGCAGCATTGACGTCACAAAATGATATCAAAAATATTAGAGGAATCATCTCAATTGAACGTATTTACCAATCGAAATATTTTATTGAAATGCTCGATGACTATAAAGCTTTAAGTCTTAAACTGGTTTGAGATATACATATATATTTTTTTTTAATGAAAGGTTGCTAACATATTAATTGCTTTTGTACAAGAGCAGATTTGACGATGAGATCAATGCTCTCGTCTCATATGAAACATGTTCGGTTTAGCTAAGTTGTAAACGTCAATGTATGATTCTTATCAGAGTATTAACGAATGTTACTCTTATAATGTTGGGGTTGATAGTTTTAATTAAAACACGCTAGAACAGCTGAACATTATATGATATAAATGTTTAGGGTTTAAAAAATAGCATTTATAATATATTTTATAAAAAAAATTGATGCCAGAAAACAAAAAACGTATATTTATAATAATTTTAATCGGAGAAATTGACATGTCTTATTTCAATTCAGGTGATAAGCATTAGACATATTTCCGATAATACAAATGAAGAGAATTGTATATAGATAGGAAGGATGTGAACGCGACTGTCCTGAGGTCACCCCGTCTCTTGAGCCTCTGCAGTTGCGAAGAGATGTCTTCTATGGCAGTCCTCTATCGCCTACATCACGGAGAGTGTTCTGACGAGCTCTTCCAATTGGTCCCACCTTCTCCCTTCCTCTACACGACTACACGTGCTGGCCTGAGGAGTCACGACAAAAAGTTGACGACACAACTTTCAGTGGTAGAGCCATGCTTAGGCACGAATGGGCCGGCTCGACCGGTGCGGTACCACGGCCTCACAGAAAACCGGTTGTGAAGTAACGCTTGCGTTGCATTTCCCCGAATTGAGTGAGGTTTCCGGAGGCCCAATTCCCCCGCCCCCCTTTCCTCTCTCCTCATCTCCTTTGTCCTTTTTCCATCTCCTCATCCCTCCTCTCTTCTTTCCGCTCCCTGCATCCCCTATCCCTCATCACCCTCAAAGGCGGGCAGCGCACTTGCGACTCTTGAGTTGCAAGTGTCCATGGACGGCGGTGTCACTTACCATCAGGTGACCCGTCTGTTCGTCTGTCCCCCTATATTATAAAAAAAAAAAAAAAAAAAAAAACTTACGAAAAGTAAAAGCATTTGGTCAGTTTAGTTTTTCATACGATTGTCTGTCAGAATATATGTATATTACATGCTAATTGATCTCTTTCTAGACAGTATACGAGTAAAGTTGGTAGAACGAAACCCTTAATTGGTCTCCCTGCTACCTACCTACCTACATTCTTATATAGTCCTCTTATAATCTATATTGTCTGAAAAGTAAATATAACATAATTAATATTTTCTTAATAATCTTTTAAAAATAAGCTCTGTCATTTTTTTTTTGTCTATGGCTTTATTTTCTACGAACCCGTTATCTTATTTAATTACTGAAATTGTGCAGAACTAGCATAGAGATATGTATGTTAAGTAATACACATAAAATTAAACTGTTAATAAATAAACAATTAAGGCAAAACAAAAGTTTAAGCCACACTAATTGAGAGGGTGTCCATGGGCGGCGGTAGTCACTTACCGTCAGATGACCCTACTGCTCATTTGCCCCGTATCGTTGACAATATATAATCTTTTTTAATTTTTGTATAGACTATCCCCGCACTAATCCAAGCTCGGGGGTTGTAATCAATAACAATCAAACCTGACTATTGCGTCGCGGGAGACTGTACTAAACCATAAATTATATTATTACTTCATCTCTAATTCACTGGAGATCCTCAAAATGTTGAATAGTTGTATTAAAGCATTACTCCTATTTCAAAAAAAAAAAAAAAACTTTACTGAAAGAGGAATTATACGTCACTATGTCGTAGTCATGTCAAACTTACTGTAAATACAGGCTGCTTTAAAAAGGTATTTTAATTTTTTAGTAAAGTTATGTGTAGCCGTCATATAGTTAATTTATTTAAAAAAAGGTTTTTTTTTGTTTTTGGTAAACACCTTCTGGCGTGTGTATTTCTAAAGAACTTATTATGATTCCTGACAATTTCAAAGATTTTTTTTTACCTGCATACCTGATATCAAAATAGGACAACTATGTTAAAAATAAAACGAGATTATCCTAAATTTCTATTTTCAATTTCATTGCTTCACATAATTTACGGTCTACAACACGCCCCTTAAAATATAACCACTCTTTTCTGAAACACTCTGTATAAGAATATAGTGATACTTACGTCAGGATCTGCAACATAATCGAGTTTTGCGCTTGTCTGCCTGAAGCCACCCTCAGTCATTTAATTTATATTGTCATCCATAGCGAAGTAGCCAGTTTTTAATGTTAGCTTCACAATAATTAAATGTTTTAACTAGAACTCATCTTTGTCATACAAACTTAAAGTAGAATAGGGTCATCCCATCTCTTACCAGTGGCATCGTAATAAGCGACTAAGGGAACTGACCGCTATCTATCAGACAGTAAGCATCCAGCTTTACGGTACCCGGTTGCCGGCAAGGCTTACCCCCTATTAAGTGTTAATTTACACTACATTTAGTCATAATTTATACTTAATACAAATGCCTACTCGGTACTAATGTTAAATATTTAAATAATATTTTAAATTTACTAGTTCATTCTTATCAGACTATAAAATAGCAACAGAATTTTGGCAGTGGATATTCGTTTTTGATCTAGCCTATGGGTTGTAACCGTTGTACAGTGCGGATTAAATCTGTTAAAAGTTATACAATCGTTTATTATTTCAAAGATCCACCTAATAACCTACATACTCCTCTGCCTACCCAGTAGGGAATATGGCCGTGAGCGTATGTATGTATAATAAGAAACTTATTACACGACTTAAACGACAACAGTAAAAAAATATTGTAGAAAAAAATAATCTAAAAATAATATATTTTTCTTTAAAAATTATACAGCGTTTGTATAATGACAATGTTGGTAGATGTTAGGCAATATAAAATCCTAAAATCCTTAAAATAATGAATGTAAAGTCATTACATGTTCTATTAAAATTCGATATTGATCTTGTTATTGCCTTAAAACAATAAAAACAATCATGAGCCATTCTTTCAATGAGGGAAATACCACCAGCTGAAAGTTCACATAATTTACATTTCTTACAGTCAGGTCTGTCAGAGAGTTTTTGACAACTGATGCTCAATGTCACTCATCATCATCATTCATCCTAACTACCTACTACTACTGTACACAACGTTTTAAATGCAACGCTACCTCTAAACTAAAATAAATGCACGTACTTGTAAAAACCAGCACATAACTGCAGTTATAAATAATAACATTCACTAAATATCAGTAGCCGTGATGTTGTTCATATCTTGATCCGCGCTCAGGTGACAATTATAAAACTTATAAAGTACGTCTCGTTTTATCACCCACCATTCCGTAATAAATAATTTTATTAAATACTACATTAATTTATGTATCTGTTATAGTGTCCATATTTGTAATAGATAATATACTAGTTTTTGATGTCGCGATAACCTACTTTAAAGAACTATCTTGTATATTATGAATCCATGTCATGAGATATTTGAGGTAACGTCTACATTGTGTTTGTCCCTGAATCCACAGTTGAGTCCAAATTTTTGAAAAATGAAATTTCGATGTTTACGTTTCAAGTATAAATATAGCACTCAATCTAGATATTTGATATATCATTTACTTTGCTAAAATATTTTGGCAAGTACAAATTTAGACCGACAAAAACTACCACACAAAGTAGCCATCACTTTAAAGATCACCTACTAATATAAACAAACTGATAAATGCTCTACACCTTCTATTTAAAAGACAAAGTATTTATTTCGTAGCAATAATAGTCCATGTAATAATGTTCTTTAAGGACTTTAATTACGTGTTTTTTATGATATAAAGGGGCAAACAAACGGAGAGATTTTCTTATGGTAGGCTCCATAGACACCTGCAATTTAAGAGGTCCAAGAGCATTGCTTTTTGGGTGGGAGAACACTCTTTTCTTGAAGGTTTGAAGGTCGGGTCTTTTGTATTTTACTTCTTGCCATCTCTCAAATTTTATTTGACTTCGGTGCCATATGTATTGAACAGTTGCGTTACTATATACGCTTATTTAAATATTTTTCTTTAAGTAGAATTGTTTGTTATCCTAAATTATTTAAACAACATTTGGGTTTTAATAAAAAGAGTATATTAGACTAAAATATAACTAAAGTAAACTAAAGTAATCTCTTTCCTCGTGGCGAAAGTATTGGACTGTTATGTAACACACAGTATATATGCATATATGTAGAAGTCATACAGTGCCCGGAGGACGGCTGTTACGTTAGTGTATGAGACACCTCCACCTATCCACTCGGGGATACAGGCGTGAGTGTATGTACATATGTGAATAACGTATTGTAAAATGATAATTCTTCATAACTTTATAAGATATATGTAACTTTAACTAAGTAAGTTTTAATTAAATGTGTATTTGTAGAAATGTATTGTACTTTCAACTTTAATATATTTTCATCTTACGCATTTAATAGCATATAAGTTGATTCAAATAGCATCCCTTGGCCTGAGTTAGTCTGACAAGTCTAGTAGAGGAGTTTATGAAACGATCTAAAATATTATGAAAACTACAGATCCTTGTTTACAAACTACGTAATGAATCTGGCATAAAATAATAATTTATTAAATGTCTACTAGCCGGTCCTAGTAATACCACCTGACTTTATAGTAACTAACTTTACTTGTAACGTCAATAAGAAAATCATTTCTTCATTCGGTTTTAAGAGTCCGGCCATAAAATCGAATACATTTTTTTTATCCGAGTGCCCCTACAAGAGCTTAGAGTTATGATATTTCTTTATAATGTTTAAAAAACATGTTATAAATATAATTTGTAAAGAGCAACATTCCCTATCAGGAGGTGTACCATTCTTGACACATCCAACACATTGAAAAGTTTCAAGTCATATTCAAGCACCTGATATAGGAGAATCGATGGACGAGGTCATCTACAAGTACCTTATTTGTAAAACATGTAGTCCATCTGCCGTTTCTTGGTACTGCAGTGTGGCTTCCACTCACTACATTTTGCCAGATATATTTTGATGTAAAATAGTCTTTTTCAATAAGTTTTCTTACCAAGTTACCGCTTTCTTCATCACGATCACATGCAAACAAACAAAAATATATTGGCTGCACATCAGTGTCTTGCAAACAGCGGTATCAGCTAACAGGACGACAAATGACTGTGCAGCCAACATTGTAATGACTGTGCTGGGCTATGCACACTGATAAGATGCTGGTCCTTACATAGCGAACAAGAGGTAGAGGCCTATGCTTGACTTTTTTGGATCGTAGTCTAAAAAAAGTAAGGATTAAGAGTCTTTGTGGGTATTATTAGGTTAAGGTTTCAAATTTATTTAAATTTTTAGTTAGAAATTCTTTGGGAATCTGTAGATGTGTAATGAGTTCATATGTCATATGTTTTTTGCGGCAATTTATAAAGTGTCTGTCTGACTTTCGTTGTGGTCCTACTAAACAACTATCTTACGATAGACTTCGAGCCCTAATCATGCCACTGCTTACAACTGGTTTAATAAGTTTAAACGTTTTCGAAGCAAACTCACTAATGCTCCTCGAGAAGGACGTCCTTCTACGGCGATTACTGAAGACAACGTGAGTGCTGTGCGGCTAATGATAGAACCTAATTGAAGGGTAACATATTAACAGATTCTGACAGCTTTAGGCATTGGAATGAGTCAAGTACAAAAAGTCTTTCATCCGTGGCTGCATTTGAAAAAGGTGTGGAAGAATTCGGTAAAGAAAAGTGGGCTCACTGCTTTAGTCAATGGTTCCATCGGATGCGACGGTCCTTAGAAATGGCGGCAATTTCATTCCATTTTTTTATTTTCCAAAAACTTTCAGTGTGACCTCCGTATTCCGTGTTCGGAGATCTACGAAATTTACACTTTAAAATGAATAATATAATATTTAATATATATATGTATATATATTAAATATTAAAAGTTAGTTATATATTTTATACTTTGAGGGTAGAAACTGATAGGATAGGATTTCATTCGGATAGGATTAAAAATATAAGTAACTAAAGCAACATTTATCTGATAGTGAAAGTCACGTGACAATATGATCCCTTGCATTGCAGATTACCTGGACCAGACAGACAACCGATATTATTTATATATATGCATTTCGGTAAAGGTAAGAAACAGGTAGACAATCAAGAGCAATACATTCACGCCTGCATCCCGAAGGGGCAGGCAAAGGCGCAATGGAATTAAAGCGCATACACTTTGCCAATTATAGTTTAGTCCCATTTACGTAATATGGGGCAAGCCTATTGGCCTCATTCGGGTACTTTTGGGAAATTGAATATAAAATTTGAATTTTATAGACAGGAAAAATATATAATATAATATGTATAGATATATTTGGGAATAGTGAGTGTTGGGAATAGCTCCAGCTAGTGAGGGTCGCATACCTATGTATAACTTGAATTGGCTGGTGCCATTAAGTCCGAACCCTCTAACTTGTACAGACTTTTATAGATTCAAGCGTATTATAATTTGTACAACTTCCAGTTTATCTTCTTCCTTTCTCTTACCCTCTTTTCCCTTCTCCCTTACCCCCCTAAAAGGCGGACAGCATTATTGTGACTCTAGAGTTGCTAGTGCTCTTGGATGGTGGAAGTCACTTACCATCAGGTGACCCGTCTGCTCGTTTTTCCCCTTGTACTATAACAAAGAAAAAAATAGCTCTGGTTTTAGATCATTTGGTCAGTATTATTTGTTTTTGAAATAACACTTAATTAGGAAAGACAGCTACTGCTACATGATCACAATATCTTTGTCTATACCAGCAATAAGCCGAATAAGAGACAATGTTCGTTACTCTTTACAATTCACATCGCGACGTATGGAAATCGATACACATTTGGGGAACATTGCTTGTCCGTACGTGACAGTGGTACACAAATACGACAAATACTGATCTTTGTATGTATAGCCTTTATTTGCATTATGGCAGCATTGAGGGATGAAATTTTTAGCAATCATTCTGTATTATGTTGTGTCTGGTATGGTCAATATTTTTTATTGTGACACCATAACGCGTGGCATTGCGAGTTAATATTCTAAGAGATTTTTTGTTTATGAAAATAAAGAAATAGGACCTATTTGAACAGCGAGTGGTAATAACAACAAGAGTGTCCATGGAGTTTCTAGCTTTTTTTTTTTCTCCATAGGATCTACGTATTGGAACAGGCAACTAGCTTCATTTCTGACTTAGTCGGACCGACTTCTTCTCTTGACAATTCAAAGATATCCATGATTGTTTCAGTTGAAATAAACGATTTCCAAATCGTTTTTCTGTTTTGAAATACATATGTAGGTAATGTAATTTAAGCGTTATCAGTGAAATGATAGGACTCAAATCGCATATGCAGACGGTCAAGACGGACGGACGGACGACGGAATAAAAAAATTTCATCTTCATCCTTCACAATTTGTTGCTAATTGTATAACACAAATGGTACACGAATTGACAACTCATTTTATTTTTATATACATTCCTTTAGAGCCAACAGACATTGAAAGATTTAATGGGTTGCAAAACTTGCCCCCCCCTTACTTGTTTCAACTATTGTTTGAGCTACCCATAAGCAATATATCCTTCATTCTCTTCTATTCTCGCTTTCCTTGTCAATACACTGCAACTGTCTAAAAAAATTATAGATATAATTAACAAAGTGTACGGTAGAAGGCAAGTTACTCAAGTGAGACTAACTCATAGTCGAAAAGATGTGGAATAAGCCTCTGTGTACCACTTTCGGGGACACAAGCATGTGTATATGTATTTATGTATGTACTTTTGGCTCAAACATATTACCAATAACCGATAACAATTTGGTTGACCAGAACCATGTCCTCTTTTTTAAGTCATTTCATTAAAAACAAGTGTTCTAATCAACACTCTCTAAATAAATAAATAATCCTTTTATACTGTCTCGCATAACTCAATATTATCTTAAAGGTCTAAGCCGTATTGACTCGAACATATAATCGTAGGGACGTCCAACGGTGAAACAGCGGGACTTCATGGTCCTCAAGGAAATAGGTTTATTGCCACCATATATCAGCTGTCAGGAACTCGCGAGTGGTTTGAATATGAAATTATTGCTTAACTGTTAAACAACACTGTATTTTGCATTATTTTATTTAAGTCCTTGATGTATATAGTCTTTATTTTTTTAGTGCAATATTGAAATAGGACTTAAAGAGGTACCTACTATTACTTACTACACTATTTTATTGGAAAAATAGACGTTCGTCGCTTCATTCGTGTAAAAATTTGTACCGTGGAGGAGAAATGTTTCAGCACGTATGAGCCGGGTCGACCAGAGTATTACCACGGCCTCAGAGAAATCTGGCTGTTAAAGAATGCTTACATTGATTGATCGAGTGAGTGAGGTTACTGGGGGCCCAACTACCTTTCCTCTTGTTGTTCCTTTGTAACTCTTGTTGTTCTTGTTGTTGTTTGCACTCTTTGCTGTCTTGTGCCCGTATACTATAAAAAACTTGTATTATTTCGGAACTATAATCTATCTCTGTGACAAATTAAAACCAAATCCGTCGAGTCGTTCTGGCGTTTTTTAGTGAGAAACCTTTATCGAAAATTGACGCATTTTTGATAGTAGTAAGATTAAGGTCAACAATGCCTGCGAAATTTGTAGAATGCTCGTATCGACCCATCGTTTGTATTTTAGTATTTAGTATTCGATAGTAATATTCGAACTTGGTTAAGTTAAAGTAAAAAGTTCAAATAAAGATATCATGATACCAAACTCGATTCAAAAGTGAAAACCGGCTCTTATTAAACAATATTGTACTGCTCAATAAACAATAATTTTCTGCTCCACTGATTTATGCCACTAAGTTTAGCATCCATTAGAATATGCTTTAGCATGAAAACGCAATGTCATAGCAAGATAAACGATCGTTCACGATAACATAAACACTTCCACAGAGTTAAAGTACAATTTAGAAATATGCAAATAGGCTTGCAAATCCCTCTGTACAAAGACTAAAATACGCAGAGGTGATCAATAGGTAATGCGATTTATGACTAAATTTACATTAAAATATTATAATCTTTATAAGTATATATATAATCTATATATATATATATATATATATAATCTATATATATCTGTATATAAGTAATCTATATTGTACAATACGTTAATATACATACATATATATATGTATGTATGTAGTTATCGGCAAATCATGTAAAATTATGAATTTACCAAGAAAGTATATAAGTATGCTTGACATTATTCATAAAACACGCAACAAACAATGCTAAATATATGTCTTTACACCGAATATGAAGTTCATACTTAAAAATAGTGGCTAAAAACTTTTTATTGATAATATTTATACTCTTATAAGTTTAACAATGAAAGTGATCGACCAAGACCGCCCATTGTACAATACGTTAATGTTTAATTAAGATTGATTGTAATTTCTATAGTGTACAATAAAGAATATTCTAATCTAATCTAATGTTAAGGAGTAAATTATTCTAGAGAAAATTTCCCATGGTCTATCCAATGACCGTTTTCTTTGTAAAATGAATAGATTTAACGTACGAGTCCAGTCAATTCGACTAAATAAGCGTGTTTGCCAAAACAAAATTAATACGACAGGAGATATTTTGTTCAAACCTGTTTTAAGGCGCAATGTTCCATATGAACGTGTCAGCAATATAAACCTGAAACGTTGAAACTTATTGAATACGCAGTTTTTCAAACGCCCGATAACCTTTCCAGGTTACGTATTGTTTCCAGCACTGCAATGACTGGGATATAAGTGCAGTTCTTATGATGAAGTTATTGATGAAGTTTTTCAGTGGTAGAGCCATGCTTAGGCACGAATGGCCCGGCTCGACCGGTGCGATACCACGGCCTCACAGAAAACTGGTTGTGAAGTAACGCTTGCGTTGTATTTCCCCGAATTGAGTGAGGTTTCCGGAGGCCCAATTCCCCCGCCCCCTTTTCTCTCCGCTCATCTCCTTTCTCCTTTTTTCCATCTCCTCATCCCTCCTCTCTTCTTTTCCTGCATCCCCTATCCGTCATCACCCTCAAAGGCGGTCAGCGCACTTGCGTCTCTTGAGTTGCAAGTGTCCATGAACCGCGGTGTCACCTACTATCAGGTGACCCGTCTGTTCGTCTGTCCCCCTATAGTATAAAAAAAAAGTTATCTAACATTCTAACTTTAAAAAATAAAATAGGTAAATTTGTTTGAAAATATTCGAAAATATTTGAAAATATTCAAATTTTTATTTCCTATTCTATGGCATCTATTGTGGGTTTTAATTAATATTTCTGTATAAGTATCTGTATGGTTGGATTAATTCGTAGCATGGAACCCATGGTTAAATACGTAAATTTCACCTGGTTTATTTTAAAATACAAAATTAGCATTTGAAGCATTTGATAGTTTATATTGCAGTTTATTAATAAAAAATATTCTTTTTTTATAATTATTATTAGAAAAACCTTTATTAAAAGTAACCAGTTGCCATAGTACAGAAGTCGCGCTATTAAATGGGGAATACAATATTAAAACATTAATTTTCATAATTATGTTTAACGAGAATTCCTGTTTCTAAGCCCCCACTTTTAAAATTGCAAAGTGTTAGAATGTTAGGATCATAAAACGTAAGGAAAAAAAATTATATTGCTGGATTACAAAGTACATACATATACTCATACCGTATCCTCTAATGGGTAAGCAGAGGCGGGCAAATCTATACCGTCATCGTAGTGTGCCACTTTTGGGAATAAGATGGAAAATTTTGGGATATATTGACAGGTTAGGTAGGATAGAAAAAGAAGAAAAAGGAAATTGCTTAAATAGATGGTTTGGGGTTAAAGGAAGCAAACTAGTCAGGGTCGCATACCTATAGCTCAAAATGGCCCGTGTCGGGAAGTCGGAGCCCTTTAACTAAATTAATTATTCTAAGTTATAGATAGGTAATAACAGATTAATACATAATGATAAGTATAATTGTTTGTACTCTAAAACAAAATTATTAAAATTTCTGAGGAAATAATCGCATAAAGCAAAAAGAAATTGCATGAATGTATTTAAATAAAAGTTTATTATGAATATACATTTTTCAAGAACGGCTTCTAAAAGCTACAGGCGTCCAGTGTATATGTCCGTTAAAATAACATTGTTTAACAATGTCGCAGAAAGCATTTAAAATTTTGGTCGCGTTTTGATACGTTTGGATCCAGGTTTAGATTTGCCCACGTCGGGTAATTTCAAAATTTTGAAATTATTTTAACATTTTCCTACAACATTGTCGTACAGCATTCGCTACTGTGGTATTATTTGTGATTATTCATGATTCCTATTATTTATAAAAAGAAAACTCGGGAACCGTACTTATTAATTGCAAAATTATGGGCCTTCTGACTAAAGTTATGGTTTAAAAATTCTTGAGGCATGATTTCGTGCAGCGGAAGAATGCAACGGCGATTCTCGCTCCCTCGATCATAGGTAAGCAGAGGAACCCCAGGGTGGTTCATAGCCGGTAAGAGTCCAGCATACAACTTCGCCCCACCCCACGGGGAAAGACATCCATAAGGATCCTAAACCCCGTCAACAAAAAAAAAATTTAAAATATCGTGTCTTAACTTATGTAAAGTTAAAATTCTTCACATATAATGACTTGTGATGACTACCTCACACACTAAGCATTATTTACGAAAATATATTCATGACAACATAATTTGCTAAAATCTTCAAATAGCCAGGTAAAGGTTATATATTGGTTGCTACAAGTGCGTTCTTCTGAACAACATAAGCATTTACAGAATATTGTTTATCAATAGGTGTTGGAGCAGTAAAATGTTTGACATCTACCGACATACTTTAGATTTGTTTCATAAAATCTTGATAAAGGTATATTAGACTTTATATTGATAGCTATAAACTTAATTGAATAATTATTGTATAGGGTCAGAGATACTCCGAATGTTGCTTAAATACTGAATAGGCAATAAGATATTTACAAGCAACTATTTCTGTATACTAGATAATGACATTTGTATACGAGTACGAGTGCTAACTACAACTTTGTAGATTAATGCTAATTTTGATAAACCGTTAAGATATTTTATATAAAGGTCTTGTAAACTTTTTTAAAATAAAGTAATTTTTAAATTGTGTTTTGACTGACCGCCCATGAATCCGTGGATAAACCTGAGGGGAGAGAACGTAAAGGAAAGAGGACAGGAGGATTTTGAACCTAAGAAGACCTCACTCATTCGGTGAAATACAACGCAAGCACTGCTTCACTACCGGTTTTTTGTGAGGCCGTGATATTATTTCGGTAGAGCCATAATTTTATTTATTAATAAAAAAAAAGATAACACCCGCCCTACTGTGTTTACAAACATACAAACAACGGACACAAAGAACACCCACACTCTGAACAACAATTTGAGGATTACACGAGGTGACCACTTAAACCTCTACACCATTCGTGCAGCATTTATAATTAATTCACTAATTTAAGCGGCTCCCACCAAATAGTAAACTATCATAGTATGCTTATGTACTTGGTCCAGTTCTGACAATGGCATTCATGAGAAAACTATATATAAGTCTTAAATTGGCATTAAGCATGTGCGCGGCCTCATAACTTTCGACTGGGTGAACCGATTTTGATGATTCTTTTTTTATTGGAACGGATGTATTTCAAGGGTAGTTCGATGAGAGTTTGGTCCAATTGTGACAATGGCATCAATGAAAAAACCATATTAGTATTAAATTTTATGATAGACGGATTGAAGTCGTTTGTCTACTTTTTTAAAGTCCGGTTATAGTTATAATTAAAGTGATGTTAGGGAATGTACTATACCTACCTGCTTCATGACAACTCTACCTTTTATAACTGAACTATACACCTCATACACGTCTTTTCGCAAATCATACTATGGTACCGTTATTATTTTAATGTCATCAAAAACTCTTCATCATTTTTAATTTTGATAATGCTATGATGTAGTGCTCTAGTTGGCAACAGTTGTAAAAAAAATTATAAAACAAGTGTTAGCAGATTTAGACCACAAAATTAATACATACGAAATTAAAAGTTAAGAAAAAGTATAAGTAATTACCATTGATCAACATAAGACAAGCATGTTTATCTTGACCATTACAATAAATTCAGACTGATTCACATTAAGACAATTTACAAATGAAAATCTAAAACCAAACAAGAGGCACCATAAATAAACTTAGCAGCAGCATAGATCGGAAATCTGTTACCGGTACATTTGTCGATACAAACCATTGCTTACAAACGTCTCTTAGAACGTCTCAATTCTCTTCGTAACCAAGCTAGCATTCGACTTCCCGAACCACTGGATTTATTTAGATGTTTTGCGGTTATTCGTATCTGTTTTATTTTTATCTCTTTATTTAGCTTACACATTACTAATATAGTGTAACCAATGATTTCATGGGTACAAATATTTTTTGTCTTTTTTAAAACATCTCGATGTTATTTATGTACAAGTTGATAGTTATACTAAGAATAATTCAGATTTATACATCAATTATTCATGTTGACAGGAGGGTGAAAAATAATATAATGGACACCAATTTTAAGATTAATTACTTTTTTTCATCGACCTGGATAATGTCATAAGTAATTAGAAAAATTTTAATTTTTTTTTCTATATTTATATATTGTTTCTTTTCTTCATAAAGGCACAATTATAATATAGGGTTTTATAACACCAACTTGTAATCTACCTATTATTGGTTTATTCATTAGATCTGTCACATCTTACCTGGCTTGTTCTTCAAATCAAACCAATCATAGGTATTTTGGAATTGTCAGAGAATTCACTCGGACTTAGTCAGTCGTAAACCTACTTGCCTGTTCCTATACGTAAATCTTATTGAGTAGAATAGTAAAAAATCAAGGACCGTTTTGACTCTTCTTGAAATATTTGACACAATTTTTTTGTTTTATGGTTTATAAGTGCTAATAAAATATAATTATATAATATAATTTATGTTTATTCAATTAAGCGTTGGTTTCCTTTTTATTATTGCATCTGTTTCAGTAGTTACCATATTCTGGCTTCGTTTAATTTTGCATACTCGATTAAAAGGACAAGCTTTTTTATATTTACCTCCCATAGATCAGGGCTGATATAAGGGTGGGTGCAACATCAATTAAAGGATTACAGCGCCGTTTTGTCTCATTGTACGAATATATGGGTGTGCACTGTGCAATGGTCACATACATTCGTAAATTAAATACTACACGACGATTAGTAGTATCTTCTAGTTTATTTATAATCTGTATTGTCTAAAGCTGGTTACAATAAATTGTTAGAAATGTGAGGAATTCGTTAGGAATTTGTGATTATCTAATTATTTTACACGTTGTTTGTCGTCCAGCAGCCTAATTGATTTTCTATTGTAGTATAAATCAAAATCTATTTTTATTTTGATAGTTCTAGATTCTTTTGGTAGTCGTTTTCATAGTTTAATCTAATAAAAACATTTGTTGTCAAAATAAACCCTAAGCTAGTAGCACAAACATCACTAAACATGACTTGGATGGTTGATTGGTTAGTTGGACTCCAGCAAAATCGCATAGCCTTGCCTTCAGCGTATACATGTGTACTACATGCTGAAAGTAAGAAAATTATTTTAACGATATAAGGGTATTTTGGGGTCCACAGCCAAAAGTTTAGTTTAGTAGCTTAGCTTAAGTAGTCACTTTTATTTAAAGTAGTAATCATACTGTTATCGTAGATATTTAGTTTGAGAACTCTGCTCTATAGCGCTGTGTCCGAGGCTGGCACGTCATGGAGGAGGTGGAGACGTTGTCTGATCATAGGTACATTCGGTTCGACGTCGCTGCTGATACCTTTGATGCGCCAGTCGCGATGGCTCCTGACGGTCCGCGTAGGGCTCTGAAGCGTTTAAATCGAGAGTTCCTCCTGGAAGCCTCCATCATATAGGCCTGGATATCTGCACCAGATAGGCCTGTCGATGTGGATGTAGAGGCACAGTGGTTCCAGGAGGCCATGTCGCACATCTGCGATACGGCTATGCCTAGTATTAACACCAGATCTGCGAGGAGCCAGGTAGACTGGTGGACGCAAGAGATTACGTAGCTGCGAGATGATAGTGTAACTGTACGCCGCCAGTACTCCACGTTCCGCAGAAGGCACCACCGTCCAGATAATGCGGCATCCCATGAGGCGGACCTTCTTCAACATTACGAACAGTGGTAGAGCCATGCTTAGGCACGAATGGGCCGGCTCGACCGGTGCGATACCACGACCTCACAGAAAGCCGGTTGTGAAGTAACGCTTGCGTTGCATTTCCCCGAAATGAGTGAGGTTTCCGGAGGCCCAAATCCCCTCTCCCCTTTCCTCTCCCCTCATCTCCCTTCCCCTCATCCCCCTCTCTTCTCTCCGCTCCTTGCATCCCATCAAACTCAAAGGCGGGCAGCGCACTTGCGACTCTTGAGAAGCGGGTGTCCATGGACGGCGGTGCCCTAGCAGAAGCAGGCCCGAGACGGTGGCGCGACGTATTTCGAGCGCGCCTTTGTGATTCGGAGGGGGGTAAGGCCCCCCATATTCCATAGAGTGGTCACCTGCTAATCAGGTGGCCAAGGCTTGCAGGGGTGCCCGAAGGCTTTCCTGTTAGGGTATCCTGAGTCCCCTGCGATATAACCACTACGACGGAACACCGTGTGGTTTTAGTCGGTTCGAGTCCAACATACTATCTCACCCTCAGCTCCGGTAAGGTAAACCCGTGGGGGTTTCTACACAAATAAGAAAAAATAAGTTATCATACTGTTAAAACCCAAAATAAAACCAACATTTATTATTATTTAATATACACAACACCAAACCAACACAACAAACTCTATTACAAAATTTCAGTAAAACTTACACTATATTTGTCTGTTAGAGAAACCACATTCAATTTTTTTATGAATTAATGTATTGTCCGAAGAGCTGGTTGAAAATACCACTACCGCAAGATTCATCCCTCCAAGCGGAGAAATCCATACTAACGATGTTTTGGCAGTTACACATCTGGTTCCTAAAAATAATAACAAACCCTCTATATACATAGCTTGACAATTCATTAGATGCATTGTCCTGGTACATTTCTTTTTTGGTGTCTTCGCTTTTTAAGCAGATTAAAAATCATGTTTTTGGGTATCATCAAGAACATCAATTTCCATAAAGCTAGTTACAATATTGCACTTAAACTAGGTTGTACCATCTAGATTTGCATTGCTTGAAGAATAAAAGCTTAATAAATAATATGTCTTACTCCAATCCAGCTTTCAAGAAAGCATGTGGTTGAATTCTTTCCACGGTGTCTCCAATGTCACACAACATTCTTGCTATTGTGATCTTTCTTATTTCATATAACTGGCCTGTACATAATAGAAAGCATATTTTAATTTCTCACAAGTTTTTTTATGGTATAAGGTGATGGTAAATTAATACCGCCGCCCATGGATATCTTCAATTCAAGAGTCGCATGTGCGTTCCCGGCTTTTTAGGTGGGAGGGAGTATGCTTTTTCTTGAAGATTTGAAGATCATATATGTATACATACATTCACGGCCACCGTCGTCCGGAAATACCGCACGCTACAATTTGTTCCACTGGCTGGTTGTGCCAGGTGAAATACGAATACGAATTTAATTAACATTCTAATTGTAATTCTTAAAATATAAGAAAAATGCTTATGTTTAATTTATTCAGGAAACGGTAACAATATGTATTACCGTTTAACAGTGGTAAAGCCATGCTTCTTGGACACGAATTTGCCGGCTCGATCGGCGTGATACCGCGGGCTAACAGAAAACTGGTTGTGAGGTTTCCGGAGGCCCAACTACCCCTCTCCTCTTACTTCTTACCTCATCCCCTCTCTTCTCTTTTCCATTACCACATCCCCCCTCCCCCCATCGCTCATCACGGAACAAATAGTACAAATTTTAAAATCATCGCTGATTACACTTTTTTTCAATAGATACGGACTGAGCCAGAATACTTACGGAATGTAAATGCCTTCGGTCGATCAGACCTCTCATACCAATGCCTGTCAGAGTATACATTACGTTTTAATTGATCTATCACCAGACAATAGAATGTAGGAGGAACAAAACCACCGTGTATAGGTTTTTCTGTCCAAATTCCGGCTAGTAGATCTATGTCTTGAACTTTCTCGTACACTTCTTTCAAAACCTCTATTCTCTGAAATTTAAGGAGATATAAATAAAATCACGCATATACATAATCACGTAACAAAAATATTCGATTTTTTGTTCATAGTTAGTTAAAGTAGTTGTAAATATTAATTACTCCAACAATAACTACGCCTTTATGGAGAACAAAACTGGAAATTGGTGGTGGAATGCCTAAATTTGTTAATACTACTTGAAGAAGACACAAGATAACTCAACTTGTCAAATCGATAGTCTTGAAGTTTTATGTATTTTTTTTTTAATTTTTGATAATAATAATAATTGGTATTACTAATTTGGTATTAAATATACACTCGGATTTGTGAGTTCACTGACTCTAAATTTCATATTCAAGGACATATTAACAAAATTATATGAAAAGAACTCGGAAATTAATATTTATGTCTTTGTTGTGAGCACTTCTGTTATGCCTACATATATTACATATAATAAATTGTATGTAAGTTAATTATTGTCGCCACCGGGCACTTTTGGGGAATAGATAGGTAAATTTATATACAGATATAGATATACAGGAAAGAGAGGATATAATGGGGAGGAAAGAGGTATTGCTTACACAGATCAAATAAAATAAATTTAAAGAAATAATCACAAGTTATAACAAATAAATAAATAAAATCATTTTTTTACTAATTACCTCCTCATCAATAATGCCATGAAGATCCTCAAAGGTCCGAATTGGCTTATTGAAACAGAACTCTCTATAATTGACGTAAGGTTGGAATCCAAAGTAACGGTTTTTGGATAAATCATTTGTTACCAAATCTGTCACTTTTTGATGAGGGCCTAAACCTTGTTCAGTTACCTGTAAGAAATATGAAATATTACATTTGTACTGTAACTTCTTTGGTAAATTTTAGTGTAATCTCGGTTCTGTCTGTCTGTCTGCCACTTTGTTATTACTCTTTAACATATTAAGAATCGATAGTGAGAATTGAGACTGATGAGGGATGAGGGAAAGCGAGGAGGGGAAAGAGGAGAGGGGCGATAGAATCGATGATGTAAATGCAAAACAAGCATTGCTTCACAACTGTTTTTCTGTGAGGCCGTGGTATAGCACCATTTAAACCGGCCCAATTATGTCTAAGCATGGCATTATCACTGACAAGATTGAGCTATTTTACTATATACATATTTAAATTAAACTAAACATTTTAAAAATCAATTAACTTACATTAGGATCTGCTACATAGTCAGGTTTTGAACTGCCTTGTCTGAAACTGCCCTGTGTCAAATAGTCTATGTTGTTGTCCACAGCCAAGAAACCAGTTCTCAATGTCAGGTTCATAATAGGGAACTGCCTTAGGTAGTAGCCTTCTTTGTCATAGAGCCTACGGAAATAAAAGGATACATTTTGTATCGGACTTCCCGGCAACTGACTGGTCAGTTCGAGTCATAGATATGTCCCCTGTTGGGAGTTGAGTAACATAATATATATACAGTGCTCAGTAGACGCCAATAGGCTTGTCTGCTATGACGTAAGTGGGGATTAATTTATGGTTGCCAATATGTGGGCTTTTGATAGCCTCTGCCTTGGGTAGGCAATTTGGAAATATATATTGAGTGAAAGTATGTAAATATGTATGACTATCTGACTATAATATACATAGTTAGGAATATGAAGCGTAACTTAGAAAATAGAATATATATATATTTTTTAAAAGACAACTCCAGCACTAGGATTAATTCCAAGGGGGACTTTACAAACATTCAAACAAAAAATTTCAACTAGACGCGTAGTTGCAAAAAAATAAAGCTTTTTCAATTTTCTTTTTCTACTGCATACTAGAGATGTATATTTTAAGTGCTTAAAAAGTCGACGGGACTGTTGCTGTAGTGGTAAGTGACCCTGATTGCTGAACCGGTCGTTGGTTTGATTCCCACGCTGAACAAAAATTTGAGTGATCCTCAGTCGACTGAACAAAAATTTGAGTGATCCGACTCTGGGTGTTATTTGTGTCTGTTAAATGTTTGTAAAGCCGCACGACACAGGAAATAATCCTTACATGAGTGGTCCTAGAAAAAAGGGGTAAAATATGTTGTCCATTTTCTAGGAAACGTAAAATTATTTTAAACTTCTCAGTAACTGCGGCCAAGTCTGTTGGGGTTCACAGGGATGTCCTTTCTAGGGCGCCCTTAAGGCCCCGGCCAGAACACTCACAGTAAGGCCAGTAGTTTCCACAAAAAAAAAGAGACAAATTTTATTAAATTGCTGAGTTGGTGATGTTTGGGAGGTAGGTCGTGGTTTTATTTTTTGTTACGCTCGGGCAGGATTACCTAATACATTTGTATATTAAAATATTTCATTATATCTCATCTTAGTTTACGCGGAAAGTATTAGCCAAGATAAGATATAATTTTGTATTTAGTTAGTTGCATAATTATAAATAAAAACTTACTTTAAAGTGCCGTCCTGTATATTGTGCAACCATCTTAGTGCAAACGGATATTCTAGAGATAATTGAGGTACTATATTTTCGTTGTATTCTTCCCTGAAACCACCGCTGGGAATGATCACTCCGTCTTCAACCATATTTTGGTAACCTAAAAATACAAAGAAAAAATAACCAGAAAGTCACAAATATAGTTAGGATCATCAGAGAAGGCAGAATACGTTAATAGTGATTTTTATAGTTTATGAAAATCAATAAGCTCTTCTGACAAACGTGTAGACCACATTGATGAAGTTTTAGCTCTGAAATTATAAAGAAAAAATAGCTGTAGTTAATATTTTTTTATAAATATATGTATATTTCATCAGATATGTATAAATTCTCAATTATACAATTCTGAAGAAGTTTGTCAAATTCGTTGAGTTTTTTATTTCTAGGTATATTTTTTTTTTCGTTCTTTGAAACGTGTCAATTATTAGTCTACAGTGTTACACTATATGTAGTTGTAGTATATGTAGTATGTTAATTTTATACACGTCCTAGTATATTTAGAAATTTCATAGAATATGTGTGTATTAAGGAATCGATAAGCAATTATTTTACTCAAGATTATATAGGATTTTTTTTTTTATGCGCTAGGGGGCAAACGAGCAGACGGGTCACCTGATGGTAAATGACTACCGCCGCCCATGGACACCCGCAACTCAAGAGTCACAAGTGCGTTGCCGGCCTTATATATATATATATATATATATATTCTTACTTCTCGTTCAACTCCGGTAGTATATTATATATTATTAGTGCGTTAGGAATGTTGCAAAATGTATAAAACTAGAAGTTAACCCGTGAGCAAATATTGCATGTTTATTTTACAGATCTCTTACGCCCTTCATTAAAAAGGATATTACGTGATTGAAATTAATTATTGTGATGTATCATAAAGAGGTATATTGTTGTTATAATTATTAAACAATGAAACTTTACATGTTGCAGCAACACTTGCGTTGCATTTCCCCGAAATTAGTGAAGTTTTTCGGAGGCTTAACTCACCCTCTCCTTTTTCTTCTCCCCTATCCCCCACCTGTTTTCCCATCTCCTCTTTCTATTCCCTGTATACCCTCATCAAAGGCGGGCAGTGATTATCCATCAGCGACGGTTTTGGACAAGCTACATTGATTACACTAATTTTCATATGGTTTTGTTTGAGTCTGTCAATTTGCGACAGTTATGGAAATTAGGTAAGCAAATATATAATCATTGAACTAAATATGACTGTTTTACAAATAAATATAAAAACTTAAAAAGGTTGCTCAACTATACAACAATAAAATATACTTACCTAAGAATATCGGCAACAACTCGTAATAATAGATTTGTAGTGATATTGCAATGTTTATGTCTCGTGCTGTCTCAAAAAGTTTATCATCATCCCAGCAGGGGTTGACCTTGGCTAGTTCTGTAGCAATAAAGTTGTGATACCTCCAGAACCATATCGCGACCAAGTTGATACCTGCTAGTGTATTCGAACCATTCTCAGCTGCAAAATAAAAACAGTTGAGTATTTCTTTTGCTTTATTTTTATTGACAAATAATATTACGAAAACATATGAATCCTGAGTGTATTATTAAATCTCTCTTATGTTTTTCCCTTGACATACACTAACGCCTGTATCCTCGGAGGGGTAGGCAGATGTGTAACTAACTAATAATAGTTTATGCCCATTTACGTAATAGGGTCAAGCCCATGCTTAAATGATAGCACCTTATTGATAGCATTGCCATCAATAAGGTGCTATCTTTTGGAAATAAGATGGAAAAAATTTGGAATTGTTGACAGCTAGCGAAAATCCTATCTTACTTAAGCTATTGTTTATACAGGTGACTTGGGGAGTATAAGCAATAGCTTAAGCTGTCTGTTCGTCTGTCCCCCTATAGTACAAAAAAAAAAGCGAGGTAGGATTTTCGTTGTCGTTATTCTGAAAGAATGTATGTCACTCAAACTATTAAGTACCTCACAGGCTCTAAAGCGTGTCAAAGAAATATCAGCTACACTAAGATCGTATGTGTGTGCCTGTTTGTTAATGACATGGCTAACAGTATCATGCTTGGTGAGTTTGCACTAATAGTTTGCACTGATAGTTGGAATACGGCCTCTGTCTAGTTCAACAACAGAAGTTTAATCCATTTCATTTTATATTGAACTTATACTGTGTCCTTTAAAGCATGTATAGCTAATTCATTATAATAAACAAATTAAACAAACATTTTTTTTTTAATTTTAAGATGTTGCTACTCACGCATTTGATGACATCTACTTTCCTTAGGGCGCTGGTTTAAATAGCACACATTGGCTTGTGTCTTGTAACTTGGAGGCCATATTCTTCCTTCCTCCATCTCGATCTTAACCATACCTCCCGTGAACAGTCTACCTCTTTGTAGCAAAGGTGGCAGAAGATTACCATATATTACAGACAAATCCAGTAGAGGAGTTGAAGAGACTATCTGAGAAGACGTGGAATAATTTTAGTTGTATAAAAAAAAGTTTTTGAAGTCAGAGTCAGCTCATGCTTATCCTAAAGATGCATTTTCCTCGGAACTGAAGTAGTACAAAATATTTCAACTCAATTGGACACCAAAAACGGGTAAAATGTAACATGCAAAATTTAAGCACACACATACGTTGCAAGTGAAATAAAGCTTGTAAAATTAATAAAGAAATAATAATTTGCACAAAACGAAAAGCAAAGCAAAGTAGAATTGGATAGAATAGAATAAACTTTATTGTACATTTTTACAATATGTTTCCAGTGAATATACAAAATAGACATTAACCAAGAGCTACCGCGAAATGCGATTTCTGCTAGCAACCAAAGTATCACTAAAAGCGATTTCTTAGATTTTTTTTAAAATCCCTCTTACAATACGAAGATACACACAAATATGCATGGCAGACAATAAACGAAATCACCTCATTTGGGAAACAAACGCACTAAAAAACGTCTTCGTACAAATCTTCGGATTAAATTATTTTTTTGCTATAGTAACTTTAGTTATAAATACCTTGCATTTTAATTAATTATACAATGGAAGTAATATTCGTCGCAGACGGGTCAAGTGATAGTAAGTGTCTTCCGCCACCCATTGCAACGACAACGAACAATTGCAACTCAAGACTCGTCCGTAGAGTAGAGAAAAGGGAGAAATCTAAAGAGGGGTAGGGTAAAGGAAAGCCGGTTGGGCCTTAGGTAACCTCACTCACTCGGTTACACATTGTTTAACAGCCGGTTTTCTATGAGGCCGTAGTAACATTCCGGTCGAGCCGGCCCATACGTGCTGCAGCATGGCTCTTCCACGTTATGCATAAAACAAAGGAATATAAAAACAATCTTATTAGCAATTCTGCCCTCTCAGTACAGAAGGAGGCTGGTTTCCTTAGGGCTTGTGAAATCATACTGTGTTTATCAGCATTGAACTGACTGATGTTTTAGTGGTTTTAACTCGCTATATAAAGGCAGTCATTGCACTGGAAACTTACCCTGTCAGGTAACGTGGTATTTTTTACACATCGAATACTTTGGAATGTCTCAGGTCTAGTCATATTTAAGCAACGGATACCGGAGAACCTATGGACAGGGTCATCCTCGGGTATTTTGTTAGGAGCGCACATGTAATCAGTTTTGCCTCTTTCTGTACAGCAGAATGGCTTCCATTGAATATAGTTTACTGAAATATAAAAGTAATTATCAATACCACAGGCGACACAAAGGTACGCCATAGAATTGGTCAAGAAATATGAGTAATTGTTTTCTAGAACTATAAATTTCAAAATCAAAATTTTTAAAATCCCTCCAACGATTAGAAAAGAATTGATTATCTTCAAATAGCAGAGCAGATTTTCGTGAAACATGGCTTATCACAATCTCGATAATCTCAACATAACACCTCTTATTTTACGTGATGTTCCAGTAAATGTAAATCAATTAATATAGTATTTTTATACTTATATATATATATAAGTATGTGGACACCTACAATAGATGTAAATTAGAAAAAAAAAAACAGCGATTATGTTACATTTTTTTTTGTAGCTTAGTGGGGCAAACGAGCAGACGGTTCACCTGATGGTAAGTGACAACCGCCGTGCATTGCCCGTCATGAAATAATAGTTTGCGTACCAGTGTCATGCAAAGAAACGACGTCAGCAGACATGAACACAAAATAGTGAACAGCCAGCATAGTGAAGACAGTGCTAGGAACTTTGCCAACTGATATGAGGCGAGTTCTGAGATATCGCGCGAGAGGGAGATCATTGCCAGATGATGATTTTCTTGGGTCGAAATCTGGAAGAAAAAAAAGTTAATAAACAGTTGATAAGCGTGTTACATCAATGATCTTTTTTGATGTTTGTAGTGCAGATTGGTTAAAAAGAAATACAAAATTGTTTAAAAAATTATGCAGTCCACTTGCTTTGCCCTTTTGGGATGTTGAAACAACGTGAAAATGTTCACTGTGATTTCAGAAGTTGTCGTAAAGGTAAGTCTCTAAATTTTGTTTAAAGAAATCTGCGATAGTTACTTGGCTTCTTACTTTTATCGAAAACGGCAGGGAGGACTCTTATAAAGGGCGTATGCGTCGCTCCTCTCGTAGGATGCCTGAGGTTATTGCAAGAGCCATCAACACGCCGTCCTTCTTCAGGATTACATGGTTCGATCTCATTCACGCACCAACTGAAAAGGACAATTACGTTCACGATCACTGTTCACCACTTCATCTTGACTTCTAAAAGTTTGGTTATGGAATAGCTCAAGAAAGTCAGGGTTCGCACACCCACTCACACACACACACACTCGAACTTACGAGCCCCTTAACCAATCACTTGATAAAAAAATAAAAGATTTGGATCTTAATCCCTTAAATTACACCGGAAACGGCATAATTCAAGTGTCAAAAATGCTTTAATATGAATAATACTGCACTGATGGCGTAGCTGTTTAAGTGGTCACCTCGGCACCAAGCTGCCGCACCTAGTGTTGCGGGTTCGATCCCCGCACGGGACAACACTTTGTTTATTCCTCAAATTGTTGTTCTGAAACTGGGTGTTCTTTGTGTCCGTTGTTTGATTGTTTGTAAAGTCCTCCGTGACATAGGAATTAATCCTAATGCGGGGAGTTGTCATTTTTAGAAAAAAAATGAAATAAAAAAAATAAAAAATATTAATTAAGTAATTTATGACAAGAATATGGATCTGTATTTATAGGGAAATATCTGATTAAAAAACCTAGAACATATTATCTATATAAAAAGACAAAACAAAAACTTACAATGTTGTATTCGCTTTATCGTGCCTTTTCACATCTTCCCTCGTAATTTCTGTTCCAGTATAGGAGTCGTAAAACAAGGCGCTGTGCACGCCACAAAACAAACCGAAAAAATATATTAGCAACATTCTACATGTGCGAACTCATTGAGACATGAACCGAAAATACGTCGAGAAATAATCGTCTAACAGACAGGTCTGGTTTAATAACGTTAGCATGAAAGTTAAATTATCTTTGAGCAAGGACGAAGGAGGTAACTTTACGGAAGTCAGTCGGTCGGTAGGTCGAATATGATTCATAAGAACTAAACATTTTAATTAATTTCGTTCTGAAATTTGAACTATGGAGTTTGCAACGAACAGTCACAGAATGTGGTGGTGGGTGGGACTCTTCCATAGAAAAATAGTTTTAATATTTGCCTTATCCACGGTGTAAATAAATATTAAATATATGATAGTCTAATCTACATCCATGTTACGGTAAATAAATTATTGTTAAGCACATCCATTTTACATTTTTTTATAACGACAGTGATATTCGATGAACACAATGTTTCCTGCATCCCGGGGAGCTTCACAAACATACAAACCACGGTCACAAAGAATAGGCCCCTGAAATGTTTTGTTCTGTGTACTACAAGATAACATAAATTAGAATAGACATTTTAGTTGTAAACAACTCTTATTTCTCACTTCCGATTTTATGTTAAATAACCAGAACATAAACTAGCAAGTTTACTGAATAATTTGGAAATTCACAAGGCATAAAACATTAAGCGAGTTTTCCATACGATATTGAAAGAACTTGCAAAAAGAACTGCAATTTCCTGAAATTCTAGCTTTCTTTTTTGACTTGGAATTAAACCCAAGCGGGTACCACTTCACCGAGTTTTTACTCTGTATATATACGCCAAATAAAAACTTGGTGAACTGGTTTTGTCCTCATTGTACCGATTAAAACCGCACGGTGCTCCATCTACGGATCCTCCATCACGGTCTATAGTTTGGGGTTTAGGTAAAGCCTAAGAAGGATCTTCCTCAACCCTCGAAAGAACTTAAAATTATAGTTATTAAATGAAGAAGAGTTCTAGCATAGTTGAAAGAAGGCTATTGCAACTTTTCGTAAAGGAAGATCAAATTATTTTGGTATTGCAAAGAACAATTCTTCAAATATGTACATAACAATGAAACAGTAACAAATGAAGACTTAATAACTTTGAATATAGCGCGATATATATGTATAAAAATATATCAAAAAGTTGATTATCTAAAAATGCCGAGACAAAATGAAAGTAACTATTTTTTTATACATATATTGTAGAAATATATTAACTGTAATACGCCAATTGCGTAAAAATATTCCTTTATTTTTTGTAAAGGTTATAACGTGTGCAATACATGTAAATCGCATGCTAATAATACCTCAGTTTTTATTTAGTCGAAATAATTAGGCCTATCCTGTTGTTTGTTATACTTATCTTTACGTGAATAATATTTCATTAACATTAAAATTATCATTTACAAAATAATAATAAACAATTACTTTTTATTTTACCGATACAGTACATTTTTTAAACGTCTGAAAACTATGTAAGTACAGAAAAATACAGCACGCAAATTTGTTTTTTAACTTTATATTGTTCGGTTTGAAGGTATGTGTCGCAATAATTCCTCTTTTAGTTATTAGTAGGGGCTAAAATTAGTAAGAAAAAAACAGTGTAGGAAAATTCTAAACTGAACTGACTTTCTGAGTTTCTAACGTTCTATGTATGTCAAATGAGTAGACGTGTTACCTGATGGTATGCGACTACCACCGCACATGGACACCATTCAAGAGTCTCAAATGCGTAGCCAGCTTTTTAGGTGGGAGTACGCTCTTCTCTTAGTTAAGTAAGATACCTTAACAATCGTGATAAAGCCAAATATTTACTTTGCTGTGTAACATTTGAAATACTAATCGTACTCCTACTAATTTATAAATTATTTATTTGTGAATTTAGAACATATCCAAAAATTATGAAACCTAGGTTTCTTTAGTGCTTAAGGAAAAAACCAAGAAATATTATATTTATTTTAACTAAAAACCTTGAAAGTTAGGCAAGACACACGTTCTAAGAATTACGGCATTCGGAAATTTATTGAAATGAAAATATTAACACATATTGCATTTTAGTTTGTTGATATTTATAGCATAGATTATATCTGTGTCTTGAAGAAATTATATTATTATGAATCTTATCTAAAGTATTGTATCCCGTATAAAAATAATCTTTAAAAATGTGTTACTGTCCAAATTAATTATAACATAAGGTTGCCTGTGAAACATTGCATTAAGCAATAAGGCCGCCATTTGAACATTTAATTGACAAATGTATTCGTTTGATACTAATTAGCAGAGAATTGTGACGGTTCTTTTTACCTCGCTCTAAAATGTCTTACAGCATATGAATACACAAGCTGCAAGCAACTATACACACATAACACACATACGCTGTTCCTTCTGCATATCAATGACTGGTTGGCTCTTGGCAACATACATTGTTATGCAGACATCCTGCTGCCAAGCTAGCAGACGTTGAGGGAAAACGACAGGAGCTTGTCGCTGAGCTCGACCGGGTCTTGAGCCGCATTTATCAATGGGGTTGTGAGAATCTGGTCGAGTTCAGCGCCAAGAAAACACAAGCGTGCGCTCAAACAAAAAGTCTCCATTCCCCTTCCTACTCTTCAGAACACACAACTGCCACTACAGGATAGACTTCGTATCCTGAGTATGGACATTTGTCGGGATCTCAATCCGCGTGATTACATCGAGAGCGTCACTAGAGAGTGTTCTGACGAGCTCTTCTAATTGGTCCCACCTTCTCTTCTATTTGGTTTGAGAGTCGAAAATATGAAGAAGCATCTCACCAGGCTGCCATGGTGTGGGTCACTATGCTGCATTGAGTAGACATGCAATGAGGATGGACCACCACTCTTGGACTCCACTTATTGCTTTCCATCAGGCAAAGTGGAGTCACTATGGTAGGCTTTAAATTAAATTTATTATTGTTTTTTTGTGAATAAATTAAAATGTGTAATGTATAAAGGCAAGAAGCAAAGTTTATTTTTGATATTTTTTCCATATTATAAACGTATACTTACATATATAGTTGTGAAATAGGCGTTAGCGTAAATCGTTGTCCGAAAAATATCCGCTTCTAAATTTACTTGGTTACGTCCAAAATTATATTATTTTTTTAATTTAGAACCCTGTGAGATAGGTACTACTCGCATTTATCCTGTTTTTTTAGTTAAATCAAAACGGAATCAAAAATCTTTTGGCAAAGTGAGTCACCAAAAACCACCGTCCCACTAAATACAGTGCTTTAATTTTTAGTGAAAATTCTAAGTAAAAAAGGGGAAAACATACATACATACATACATAGGTAACAGGTCCATAACTTTGACCTCCTGATAGGTAACTTATCAGCAAGATTTCGTTTCAAAATTTTTATTTTATGATTTCCTAAGAATCCACTAACACACAATCCACACACACTAAATTTATGTACTTTGAAAAAACTTACCTTATAGTTAATATAAATCACGATTACACTTACATCGTTAAATCAAATACTCTACTGTCCTACTTTATTTATTCGTTATGCGTAAGCATTTACTTTGTTTCATGGCATGATTTAGTTTCAATAATGATTTTGCCCTTACAAATGATCGTATTTGTACTTCTTCACGATGCAAAGTAAGGAGACCTTGTAGGACTTTTGTTGCAGAATTAGATCAACCTTGATTGAAGTTAACGCCTACACAAAGAAGCAAAACTTTCGTCTAGGGTTTGGACTCTAAAAGAAAATAAATATATACATATCTATATATATATACATATGTATATAAATAGGAACATACATATTTATAATGACAAGAAGTAGTTTTAGTCCGGTCAATTTAGACAATTGAAATAAAGAAAATTCCGACAGAGCCAAATCTTCGTATAGACCTTAGGTTGACCACAAGGAATAAAGTGTCAAAAGTCCCCATCAGTCCCATGTGAGCTTAGGGACTTATTCGGGGCCCAAGGTCAAAATTTTAGGTTTTTTGGATTTTTCTCGAAAACGGTAAGTTTTATCGAAAAAGTACTTTTGAACAAAGTTGTAGATCTTAAAATTCTCTATAAAAATGGTCCCTATATTTTTTTCTCTAAGACCCACTATTTCCCAGATATTGCGCTTGTAAGAATCACGTTCTACATAATATGCACACATTTCCACACCACCTGTGAGGTAGTGTACTCGGCGCGTTTTTTTTTAACGTGGTATCCCCGGTAGGCCTAGTCCACGGACCTTTATGACGTTATTTTCAGGAACAATAATTATTTAATAGTATGAAGATGCCGAGTAGTAGTAGTATGAGTAGCAGATGCCGATGTTGGAGGAAGACAAGATAGCTGTACTTGCTTTTTGTTTCGTGTATTTTTTACAAATGTTAAATATTTGTACGTATCTTCACCTCAAATACTAATTACTAAAGGAATTCGGTTTCTTCTTGCGGTTTATGGAGCTCCATAAAAAATTGATTGCATAGATACGTACAGATATTTAACATTTGTAAAAAATACACGAAACAAAAAGCAAGTACAGCTATCTTGTCTTCCTCCAACATCGGCATCTGCTACTGAACATTTGTTTCGAGTATACTATCAAGTTCAGACATGGCAAGGCAATGAACTAAACCCTGAAGACTGGGGTTGGCAATTGATAAATAATACTTTGGAACCGATTCGAACTTTACTGCCCCCTGCTCCAGAAGAACTTCTTAACACTATTTTTTGCAATTGCAAGAAAGGTTGTAGTGCCAAATGTGGCTGTAAAAAAGTAGGGTTGCAGTGTTCTCCAGCGTGTACCAATAGCCAAGGTGTCTCTTGCTCAAATGTTCAATTAAATACAAGAGAGGAAGATTCATGTGATTTTGATGAAGAGACAACTGATTCATCTTCATTTGAACAATTTCTAAGCGTTCATCAACAGGCAGAAGAAGAAGAAGAACAAGAAGAAATTGAAGAAAACATGATTGTTGAAGTTGAATATGAAAAGTATGAGTCAGATTAAAGTAATAAAAAAAAATTAGAACGACAGTTAAACTCAGTAACCAATATCAATAATCTTCATACTATTAAATAATTATTGTTCCTGAAAATAACGCCATAAAGGTTCGTGGACTAGGCCTACCGGGGATACCACGTTAAAAAAAAACGAGCCGAGTACACTACCTCACAGGTGGTGTGGAAATGTGTGCATATTATGTAGAACGTGATTCTTACAAGCGCAATATCTGGGAAATAGTGGGTCTTAGAGAAAAAAATATAGGGACCATTTTTATAGAGAATTTTAAGATCTACAACTTTGTTCTAAAGTACTTTTTCGATAAAACTTACCGTTTTCGAGAAAAATCCAAAAAACCTAAAATTTTGACCTTGGGCCCCGAATAAGTCCCTAAGCTCACATGGGACTGATGGGGACTTTTGACACTTTATTCCTTGTGGTAAACCTAAGGTCTCTACGAAGATTTGGCTCTGTCGGAATTTTCTTTATTTGATCACTATTTTTATGTCAAATTGACCGGACTATTTACCACTTGCTTTTTAAATATCAGTATGGATTTGGCTTGTCGAATTTCTAGTGGTAAATTATTCCACAGTCTGACTGCTTAATTTTTATTTTAGAATTGTGTGGTATGTCTTGTCATTTTCAGCTTCCAATTCTCTGACGATCTCAGGTTCCTGCAATGTGTGTTATGTAAGAATTCAAAACGTTCGTTAAGATAAGAGGGAGTATGTGGATGGAACAGAGTACTGTAAAGAAGAGAAAGAATATGAACATTCCGGCGAAGGCGTATAGGTAGCCACTTGAGCTTTGAACGATACTGTGAGATATGATCATATTTCCGTAACCCGAATATGAATCTTATGTTACATAATCTTGTTTTTTCTTCATTGAAAAGTGTTTTTTAAAGTTTCTGTAAACAGTTAGAACCTCGAAATAAAAAAGATCTACTAAAGAACACCTTACGAGGACCCCAAATGGTATTTTATTCAAAGATTTTGTTCATGAGAGTATAACGATAGTTTAACGATGTTTGTGTGTGTGACAGAGTTCGATGGTTTAATTAAAAAAATTGTCTTGACTGTTTTGCGTATGTAATGTATTCCTAGCTCTGTGTTATGACGCAGACAGTAACAAATATATTTTTAAAATTAAGGTAAGGAAAAATGTTTAGTTAATCATAAGAATATATTTACTGACTGAAATCCTTTACCTAGTTCTTGTTAATCAGTTTCTAGACTTAATTATTTTGACCTTGCTCATTAAAAAATATTAATAATATTATTTTATTTTATTTATTCCCAAAATAAGATTATAAAATTAAAACTTAAATACTCATTACGTAACTGTACTTGCATTCTTTCAGTAACAATAACTATCTACATGTATTCATAATTAATTAACATTTACTACCATTATTCAGTTATATTTATTTATTTCGATATTTATTAAAACACTAAAGTAAATAATTGGTTGTTCGAAACAACTTAATAATGATCACGATTCGAGCAGAGACGTGTCTTTTCAAAAAATATTTTACTAAGTTTACCTACATTTATTACTAAGTAAAAAAAAAAGAATAACTGCTTTTTTAAATCTCTCCTTTTGGCTGACGTTACCCTGCAAACACAATGTGATTACCACCTTTAAGACCCTACTATCATTATTAACACAATTTAAATTACACCTCACAAGTCGAAAATAAATCATATATGTTTATATATATGAACATACAAACATACACACATCCTCTTGAAAAACATAACTCTTCTTTCTAGACGACATGTTAAGTAGGTACAGTAGTTTAAAGATGGTACGGAAGTTGAATCCCAACAAAATGACTCTTATTTAAACGTCATAAAAGTCAAGACAAAATATAAAGCCACATACATACTACAATTTTCCAACCATATTTAGCACAGGCAAGGCTATTACTGTTAACCGGGCCTTGCACATATTATGTCTGATAGATAACAGTTCCATCCCTTGGTCGCCTTTACGACACCCACGTGAAAATATCGGGTGACCCTAATCTTTTTTTTTGTTTTGTGTGGTAACCCCCACGGGTCAACCTTACCGGGGCTAATGGGTAAGGTGGTATGTCGGACTCGAACCGGCTAAAATCACAGTGTTCCGTCAACGAGTCTTATGGCCGGGGCCTTAGGTGTACCCCGTGTGTGTTGGAAGTCCCTGTGTACCCCGGCAGATATGACCGCCTTTTGAGTAAAGCGACCCCAACATGATGTGTCCGTCCGCCCCCCTCATATTTAGTCAGGCGCGCGTGGAACACGTCGTGCCGCCGTCACGGACCTGCTTCTGCTAGGGCGATAGATAGCCCAGTCTGTTGCCCTCAGGCCAGCGCTCATGGAGGCCGGAAGTCATTTTGCACTCTCCGTCGCCTTGTGCGTCTTCTGCGGGACGGAAGAGTACTAACTCTCTCCCGTTCCTTTCCGCCGCTTCTTTTGCAAGCATTACTGCCTCGCAGTACGAAGAGGCGGAATCCCATGCACTCTCGCTTCTTTTAAAAAACGTTTTTTTTTCTTTTTAAAATCATATAATTTTAAAATAATAAAATAAAATATAAATGTTAGCGACGTGAAATTAACGTTTATCGATAATTGAATTTTGACTGTTAGCCATACAACCTCTTTTCTTTAAAACTCTAACGGCATCAAACAGTATTAGCAGAAATAAAAGAATTATTCATCCATATCGAACTTGATCCCTCTTGCACTTGCGAGGCGGCAGTGCGGATGTACAATCCGAATTAGGTGAACAGACAATTTCCTTACAAATAACTTCTAATTATATAATTGATTAAGGTAAGGCGATGCTTTATATAGATAGGAACAAAGTGTAAAGTTATTATGTTGAGTGTTATTTGAAGCATGTGATATTTACACTGCTGCCTTGAAAGGAGTATTTATCTAGAGTTTATGTATGTATGTGTTTCTATATTCCACCTGAGCTCCTAAATGCATGGACAGTTTTTGATGTATGGAGTATAATAAGAATCCTTACATCATCCCGAATGACACAGACACAAAATACAAAGTAACATCATAAAATTATGTACTATATTAAAACAGAGTAGTTCAATGGTGGTATATTTTTAAAGAATATATAGTATTTCCCACGTATGTATAATATGTATGAATGTATCGGAAAATCATACAACAAAAACAGAGAAACATAACAACTGTCATTTTCACAAGAGCTACTGATTTCAATCGGTTTAGATTCGATTCAATTCAATTCGATATTATTGTATATTGCAGGTGCCCATGGACGATGGTTGTCACTTACCATCAAGTGACCCGTTTGTTCGACTGTCCCCTTATATTATAAAAAAAAAAAATATGTTTCAGGGAATGTATTGGTGTCTTAAAGATTAGGAACTGACAAATAACTAATATTTATTAACAGCCAACGATTGCGTCAGTACGTCCACCTGAGATTGTATATATGTAAAAATACTCATATGTATTGTTTTTATTAATCCAAAACATAACATATCGCCTATTAGCTTTGGCCAAAGCATTCGTATGAAGTACACCCTTATATTGTCAAACGGAGCAGCACTTCAAACGTCCTACGCGACAAAATATCCATTCCCATCACCTGGACGATTGGCACTCCACCACTGTGCGCTTCTCCAGAAGCTTTTTGCCTCGCACAACCAGCTTAAGGAACAAATTGTCGCCTGCCGTATATCCGAACCGATACGACCTTCAAACCTTCAAGAAAAGAGCGTACTCCTACCTAAAAGGCCGGCAACGCAGTTGTGACTCTTGAGTTGCGGGTGTCCATGGGCGGCGGTAGTCACTTACCATCAGGTGACCCGTCTGCTCGTTTGCCCCCTATCGCCTAAAAATAAAAAAAAAAAAACTTTGACTCAAATTAAATGGATATTTCGTTATTCGACTGCTTATTTTGTAAATCTTTCAGTATAACGGTGTTTTAGGAAAGTCATTTCAACTGAAAGGTTGCCCTGAAATATTACTTTCAGCAACAAGGCTATCATTGTATTTGCTATTTTCTTGTAAAATAATTGTAATTGCTGTGCAACAAAGTTAACTTCTATACTATTCTATTCTCATCAGCTAATAACAGCAAATCTGCCGCCATTGCTCCAACTAATGTATACGTTATACAAAATAAACATATCACTGCTAGAGGCTCCGCACTGCGTGTTTTCGCCGCGCTGTCCGAAAACCTTGAGGTGTACACTGAGTGACTTCATAGAGGCCACTTACTCTACACTTGTAAGTATGTAAACTCACACCTATATTCTCGTCGCCGTCGTTAACGTATTGCCGTCAACCGGGCACTTTGGAAATTGAGCTCGAAAATTTGGAGTATATTGGCAGGTAAGGGTAGAGAGTAAAATGGAAGAGATAAAGAGTATCAGCAATAGCTCAAGAAAGTCAGGGTACCATACCTACAACTCCAACTGGCTGGGGCCGGGATGTTCGAGTCCTCTCGAATCTCGAGGAAACTTGACTGAGACTGCCGTATGCATTTAGCTGTAACACATACGTAAGAGTTTCTTAGTGGCCTCGGCCAGGAAAAAAAGTATGAGGAAATGTAACATGAGCTGGCTGAGGCGTCGGACTCGCGATCGAGTGGTTGCGGGTTCAAACCCCGCCCAGAACATTACCGTCGTAAACCAACCAACCCCCCAGCTAAGCTAAACAAGCATTTAGCTTAGCTGGGGGGGGGGGTTACAAGAATACTAGTAATGTGTGAATCACGTTGCTAATATTTTTATTTTTCTATTGTTTATTAGTCTAACAAAACCCCATACATCCAAGAACTTTGAAAATATTATACTCCTTATTGTTCAGTCGTGAGAAAAGGCGACAGTGTCTTGTACTCAATCTATCATATGTACGTAAATAATAGCAGAGCTCGCTAATTATTTCAAACCTGTTTAATTACTTCTATTATGTGTGCAAATCGCTTTTTTTTTTAATATAATATAGGGGGACAGACGAACAGACGGGTCACCTGATGGTAAATGATCACTTCCGTCCATGGACACCTACAACTCAAGAGTCGTAGGTGCACTGCCCGCCTTTGAGGGTGATGAGGGATGGGGGGATGGGAAAAAAGAGTGGGAGGAAGGAAGAGGAGGAGGAAAGAGTAGAGGGGGGTGAGGGGAGTGGAAAGGGGAGAGGGGGGGTGGAAAGGGGAGAGGGGGAGTTGGGCCTCCGGAAACCTTACTCATTTCGGGGAAATGCAACGCAAGAGTTATTTCACAACCGGTTTTATGTGAGGCCGTGGTATCGCACCGGTCGAGCCGGCCCATTCGTGCCTAAGCATGGCTCTACCACTGAATGCATATTACGAAAAAGGCCCATTCCATCTTCTCAGCGTGTCACTGGTCTTCTCCTTGTATATTTCGTTAGGTTATTTGGTTTAGTTGCCATAAATAGTATGACAAAGAAAAATATATGTTTTTTCTATTACATTAAACATTTATTACTGTAATGTATGTCAGGTTATACATTAATATAATAGTTTTAAAAGTAGATGAAGCTCATTCAACATGGTCTCCATTACCATTAATACAGTAGTTTAAATGTTAAGGCCAGTTTTCAATACTTGTGTGCATGAATAGCGTAGCGGTTTAAGTGGTCACTTCGCCACTATGTTGCCGCGCCTAGTCTTGTGGGTTCGATCCCCGCATGGGATAATACTTTGTGTAATCCTCAAATTGTTGTTCTGAGTCTGGGTGTTCTTTGTGTCCATTATCTGAACTAGTCCAGGAGAGAATCCTAGTACAGGAGTATTTACAAACATGCATGTGCAGGAGTTGTCTTTTTAAAGAGAAAAAAAAAAGAACTAGAAACACGCACTCTCGCCATGGGAAAATTCTTCACTGCCAATCTTGTAGATCCAAATAATCATGGCGTTTAGTTTTACTCTCTGAAACTGACCATAAATCATAATCTAGTGGATTAAAATCGGAGCTAGATGAGGACCAGTCCTCAGCTCCAATGACGTTTCTACGTTCGTTTCCAACCACGTTTGGAAGGATCTAGCTTTAGGATTCGATGCTGAGTCTTGCTAAAAGGACCATTCTTTGTTATGGAATATGGTGTTGTTAACAGGCTTTATCACTTCCGCAAGAATCGTATATTGATACATTTGTGCAGATGTTTTGACACCTTTTTCACAAAAATATAGCTCAGTCACTGCTAGATAGCTGGCACACCCCTAACCACTGAAGTCGGATAATGCCCACGTTTTTCTGGGCTGACTAATTCGGAAGTTTAAATATGAACTCGGTCATTCTGCTTATTAAAATATTTCTCAAATAACAAAACTGTTCACGACAGTAAATATTTTTTATTTGTGACCTCATTTTGCGTACCGTTTAAGAAGTTGTTTTGATTTAAATACCCTATTTATTTCTAAGTTATCAGTTAAATAATGACTATGGCATCTCATCATCTAGCCTGCAAGTCCTAAGTCATCTATTTTTAAATACGTCACAGTGTTCTGGGTGCTATATTCATTTACCAAGACAAAATATTTTGCTTTAGTTATTTCTTTCACGGCTTTAATTGCCTTTTTCATACGAGTACTACGTGAACGGCCAGATCTTTTTATTTTACAAACAGAAGAGGTTTCATTGTACCTATCAATAGCCCGGTACACAAACATTCGACTAATACCAAGTGGATTGAGAGTTTCAAAAATTGCATTTGACTCCATACTTTTGTGTAATGTTATCACTGTATACATATCTGTATATGTTCATATCTGTATCATCATAACTGCCACTTCAGCTTTCAAATTTAAATTTTACTTTAACATAACTTTGTTTTCCTGTCCTAAAAAATAACAATGTATGTTCACTTGTCTACGTTAAATTCATAGCTTAATCAAACATTGTTCCAGTTTCGCTGATATATGTATTTGTGAAGAAATTTCGTTCCCTGGACTAGATTGCTTACTGGAATAATTTCATTACCGTACTGGGTCACATTATTCCAGTGGCATTCCAGCACTGGATTCGATTAGTGGACTCAGATGCTTCATGACTTATCTAAAACTACATAAAATTTAGTTATCATGTTAAAAATAATTGTTTACATACAAATAGTAGTGGTTATGTTCAACAAAGCAACAAGCTGATGTCGTCGAATTATTGCTTAGGCTTTTTAATGCATCGGTGTAAGCAGCATCTCCTTCTTTCGTTTGTTTTCCCTTGTATTTACTTTTTCCATTTAATATAAAACAGACCGGTAGACGGCAATAAGGCTTACCCTCTTTTACTTTTGTGGGAGCTTACCCCCTTCACGGATAAATGAGCGAGAGTATGTATGTAAGTATTATAAATTTGTTTATATTATTATTGTTATAAAGAAAATAAAAATATTTTCGCATAAAAAATTATTAGCAAAATTTTTTTTTTTTTGGTATTTGATTATGTCCCGCAGTGTACACGTTAAGAGGCACGATGTGGACATGGAGTTAATCCAGCGGTTGCCGCGCAATATATTTCTTTGGGCCAACTTTAATATTTGGGTTCTACCACGCTGATACTTAACGCAAACTTTGAATTTAATAACTGCCTGTTTGCAAACGGATTTTTGTTGCAAATCGCTACTTTATTGGTACTATTCAACTGGAATATTTTGAAGAAGGTTTTTTCGATGTCGGGATTTTTTGGCAGGACATGTTTTGTCCTTGTTGGAAGAATCGACAGTTTATTAATTATTACAGTATATTATTATACATATAACTAATCCTGACTCTTCAATTATTTGTACACTGGAACTGCTCATCTCTTACACAAACTCTCTTTAGATCCAATGATTGTCTGGAAGAGATCGTAAATCGCGATGAGGTCACCAATTATTGTACTCACGCTTTAGCTCGATAAGGTTCAACATGTATTTAATTTAATTCTTTGTTTTACGATAGAGAGTTTTACCAATATATTCATCTATTTACAAATATAAAGACTCTTTACTTACACGAATGGGCCTGCACGATCGGAGTAATACAGCGTGCAATGCAATGCATGCGTTGTATTTAGCGAGTGAGTGAGGGTACCTGAGGCCGTGTTTCCGCCCCACGTCACCCTCATCGGCTTCAAATGCGGACTATTTACTGTAGCGGAGCGAGCTCTTAATTATCTTTTATGGTAAGAGAGTGAACCAACCGAGAAGAATAATTATTAATGTTTTATGTTAAAATGTATAATTTATTCTAATGTTTATATAGTTTTGTCTCTAAACACTAATTACTTATAATTAAGAAATGGTTAAATAGAAAACCTGCGAATAGTACAAAATTGATAAATCAAGGTGATAAATGGTAGTCGTATCGAGCTCGGAAGCTGGTTAATTGTGAACTGATTAAACAATCGAATAAAGTTAATTATAAATTCCCAACGTGTGCCAAATATGCATATATTGCACGCAACTGAACAGCTCAGCGTTAACGAAATGTGCACTATATGCATATTTGGTTAACGCTGAGCTGTTCAGTTGCGTAGCTCTGAACACTTACAACTCTTGACTTGAAGGTGTCCATGGGTGGATGGTTGTTATTTACCATCAGGTGACCTTTCTGCACGTTCCTCCCTTTGCCATAAGAAAAGGCGTAGGCAGAGATAAATTAAATATCCACATATCTTGAATTAAAATGTGGTATAAGGTGTCCAGTTGCCACGTTACGAATTAAAGAAGGGGAAGTTAGAACACGCATACGGATGGGTTAGGAAGTGTTAATAAAACCTGGAGTAGTCCAGGGGCGTATACTTATTCCATGAACTGATAGTTGTCGGGAACAGCTATTAAAGTATACAACTGCGCACAAAAATATTAAAAATTACAAAAGAGTGGGGGGGGGGGTGAGGTGATTGGAAAGAGCAGAGGAGGGTGAGGGGAGTGGAAAGAAGAGAGGGGAAGTTGGGCTTCTGGAAACCTCACTCAATTCGGGAAATGCAACGTAAGCGTTGCTTTACAACTGATTTCTCTGAGGCCTCTATCATCATGCACTAAAGTAAAATGGTGTCGTAAAAGATGGCTAAGGGATCGGAATGTTATTTATCAGACAGTATGTATACAGTCCTACAGTGCCCGGTTGACGACGACTAGGCTGGTCCCATATTACGTTAGTGGGACCAAATTCTTATTAGCAAAATTTTATACACCTATGCTCTGCCTATGTGTGTTTATGTATCTAATGATCTACAGATAATTTAGAAAATAATTATTTTGGTGTTAAAAATGTAAATTATTCTATTCTAAAAATATAATTACCATATCAAGAAACCTTGACGTTTCTTTCATATTTATTTTCGTTAAATATTTGCTTGCTAATTAATAAAGACTTGTATTCATACTCGTAGTGGCAAATGTAAATTTATAGCTTTATTTAAAATTATTTAATTATTACCGCAAAATAATACTTGAATTTCATTTTTTATTAAGCCTTTGTGTTATAAATACCTCTACATATATGTAGTCTTCGTTTACTTGAATACTAATGATATCTTTTTGTAGATTTTTTAAAATCTTCAAAAATCAAACATGCAACCAAAAACAAGGAACACCTGAACTTTGTGGATCTCACAAACCTTTTTTCCCGAGTAGAAATCAAACTTATAACTTGCGGTTCAGCTGTCAGGGTCACTAACTTTTAGACCAAGAGGCCAGTGGATATGAATGTCTTTGTTAATTAGCGGTGTTAATTATTCATACTTCAATTATATAATAATATACAACATGCCTTGAAGCTAAAACGATGTACTTATTGATCTAAATCTGTTGTACTCGTAACACATAATTAAATGTATTAACGTGTATATTTTTACATATTAATTCAATTGTACGTATTAATATATTTGCATAGTAATAATTAATACTATAATATAATACAACCACCGCTAATATTGACCATAAGACGCTTAGAAACATTGTTTCGTTAACCAAAACCAATTGCTTGCTCGAGGATAAGTAGTTACCTATACTTTAAAATTTCGAGGAATACGAGTTTGGTCACTACAGGACTTTATAGTCACCCTCCTGAACAAGAGTATGGTCAGCGGACGATTCCCTGAGTGCTGGAAAATCGGGAAGTGCCTGACAATCGACGCTGTATTGTACCTGAAGGCTGTGACCGAAGGGGCATTGGGCCGTCGCGACGCGCTGTTGATAGTGTCCTTAGATACCACCAACGCATTTGGCAGTCTGCCATTCAGCTGCATTAGAGAGGACCTCTACTACCAGTGGGTGCCACAATACCTGATGACCTGATGCGACTGGTGGTAGACTACTTAGACGAGCGTACCGTCATGTAGGAGGATAAAAAATGAAATCTTAGACGTCAGTGCATGTCGTGAGGTGTTCCACAGGGGTCTGTTCATGGACCGCTACTGTGGAACATGGTATATGACTCAGCCTTTCATGGTGATTTTCCCCTCTAGGCCCTATTATTTCATGAGGCCCGTCAACTCGATACCGGTTCGAGACCATATGAAGTATATGGTTCTGATCCCTATAGGTGGCGCTACGAAGAGCAATTTTGACAGCTTGCTCCAAGGCTGCCAAATTCTTGGGCGATTTTTGCACAATTTGGGTGAACACAACGTCGCAATAAGATGGCTATACACCGGGGTTATGTAGTCAATGGCACTATATTGTATACCGGTGTAGGCGGAGGCGTTAACCACTCGATTAAGGCGTGCCTAAGGCGCCCCCAGATACTAATGGCGGTTAGAGCTATACGGGGATACCACCTAGTGACAACTGAGGCAGCGTGCGCGTTGGCTGGTTCTTCGATCGAAGATTCGACCAAGTTATACTGGCCTTGACCAGCGATGGACGCCCACCGTCGTCGAATCCATGAGATAGAAGGTAATTTATTCAACCGCACTTTTACTATATTTTTATTTATGTACATACCGTCACATGTACTTTCAGTCTAATTCTGTAAAGACAATGTATGGCACATAGTGTGGATGCCTTTATCAAAATGAGCCCTGTTCAATCAATCTCCTTGAATAAAGAATAATATTTCACTACCAATTTCATAAGTGTATTTTTGTTAAAATCTGTTCACAAGGTATAAACAGAAACATAAGAAAATTGGAAACAAACAATTTAGGTGTCCAAAACGAAACTTCAAATATAAATTCTATTGTAGCTACGCATAATTCCGACAGCTTTAATATCGGTGGTTATTAAAACCTGCGTAGGTATTTAATTTCGTCGTCTCTCGTAATTTATCGCGTAGAACACCTTACAATACCAGTGAGCTTTTGAGCCTCTCACGACACAAAGGCTTTATGAGTTATATTAATTGGAAAATCGAAAGTACGATTTTAATATTCGCTTCTTAAAAAGGAATATTTAACTGGCTAAAGTAATATAAAATATTTTTATTTTTGTTGTTCAACGGAGTCTAAACGTTTCAAATGCTACGATGTGCACCAAATTGAAGTTGGACGGACCTCCAGGCAACAGCTGGTTCGAGTTATAGGTAGCGACTCTGAACCCTATTTTGTTGTCTATGTGCTTTTTGTGTGTTTGTTACATTTCGACATAATGCTTGATGTCGATCACATCGTTTGACTCTGACGAACAAGAAACACTTTGTCGTGTCCTCGGAGTTCAGTAGTTTTGTTTCACAGAAGAAAACAATAATTCATATTTCTATAATTGAATTGTATGAAGTATTATAATGAATTATTAAGACTGCAGTATTCAAAGAGGCGGCGGAACGGGAACGGGAGAGGACCAACGTGGTAGAGCCATGCTTAGACAATGAGCCGACTTGACCGGTGCGATACCTCGGCTTCTTTTTTTATAATATAGGGGACAGATGAACAGATGGGTCAGCTAATGGTAAGAGATCACAGCCGTCCATGAATATCAAGAGTCGTAAGTGCGCTAACCGCCTTTTAGGGTGTTGAGGGATGGGGGGATGCAGTGATGAAGGGAGAGTAAAGAGGAGAGTGGGAGTGTGCAGAGAATTTATTCCTAGAGGGAAACCTCACTATTTTCGGGGAAATGCAACGCTAACGTTGCTTCACAACCCCCCGCATTTCACGGTGTTGTCGCTTGATTGTCAGGCGACCAATGTCTGCAGGGATCTCGGATCCTTTCTGGGGTATACCCGAGGCTCCTGCAATAGACCCACTCGTGACGGAACATCGTGTGGTTTTTGTCGGTTCAACTACCCCCGACGTACCCCTTCACTGTCAGTTCCAGTACGGTGATGACCCATGGGTATTTCCACATAATAAAAGGTGACTGAAGTTTAAATTCCCTTAGATTAAATTCCCGTGGGTGTTGTAAAAGGTGTATGTGTCCCGTGGGTGGTATATACATACATATGTGTATACGGTTGCCGTCAACCAATAGGCATACCTGAAGGTAAGCTTAAGTGAGATTAAATATAGAGCTAGATAGATATCGGCGCGAGTATATGTATGTATGTAAAAGTAAATAATTACTACAACGTTAATGCTAATTAAAGACAAAAACAATAAGACTACTTACCAAACCAGAATGTCGGCGATGTCCCAATTACGATGGTACATTTAAGTAAGGTTTCTGAGTACGTATACCGTATATATGTTTATACGACAAGGAAGCCGACAAATTAATATGCTGGCTGTAATTGATGACAATTAGTGAGCGAAGCGGAACGGCATGGCGTTGATTGTACCATGAATGTGTGATTTCCACTATATAGAATTATATAGTGTGTGTAAGTATTAGGTTAGAAAATGAAAATGTATTGCATAATACTTGAATTGTATCTGGTACTATGTATTTTTTTAGCAGAATCAACAGAATAATACTGTGCAAGTGTCTCCATTACTTATTTAATTTAATGTATGTATTAATATATACATAAGCTGGCCATAAGTACTGTTACAATAAAAAAACAATATTACATTTGATTTTGTAATATGCCTCTTGGCATTAAGTCCGCCCCGTGAAATATCAAATGCGGGAAGTCTTAAATAAAATAAAAAAAAATATATATAAAAGATTTAATCGAAAATCGTCTAGGTGCTTCATTTAGAGAAATACGTACAAAAAGATACAAATACATTCAAAAAATACACAGATGTTTATTATATATAGGAATTAAACTCAAAATTATTGTATTTTATGTTTGCCTCATACTTTTTTGAAGAGGAGGTTCTCAATTGGATTGGATTTAAGTCGGTATATATACGCCATTTGTGAACCAATTTTAAAAAAGGTAATCGAAGTTACTAAATAATTATTTGGCGGTATATTAAAGAAAAAAAAAATACGGCTTATTACAATTTACATATTATTAATACAGATATATGTTGAAATATATATAAGCTTTATAGTTATTTCATAAGTAAATGATCGTTTTCGTATTTATTAAATCAAACAAGAACACCCAGACTCATAACAGCAGTTTGAGGATTATACAAAGTGGTGTCCCGGTGAGACAGCGTAGTCGCGGGGTGTTCTTTGTTTGCGTTATTTAAACGTTGTCCTTTAAAAAAGAAAAAAAGAAGTCGTAGTTTTACTTCTAAATATATACATAAATTATTTCACAACCTAATCAATAACTTGCGGGGAGGTGACTTTAAAGTGATCTCTACTCTAATACTTAGTAATCTGAGTCAACAATGTCTTACACAATTATTTGTCCTGGAATCGTACTTACTACCTTAGCTTAGCAGTCGGATCACTAACCATTAGACCCACAGGCCAGTGATTAAATGTTGATAGAGTTATCCACGTTTTCAATATAACGTCTGTGACCAATATCATATAATATATTCAATACATAAATCACAACGCCCTAAACACATAACACTGTTTACCAGCAAATAAATATTCATAAGTGTTTATCAGCAAAATCTTACTTGTCACTTTCATCAGATATTAATTTATCTACTAAGCTGGAAAATATTTGATAAACTTCTATCAATTGTCCATTCAAAATTCAACCTTATTTTGTACGACATAGATTTTGATTTATATTAATGATGAGATGGTTTTCGAGGGCAATAAGTGCCCGATCAAATTGAGATACGAGCTCACACGTGGAGGTTATTGGCGCACAAGTGTTTGGACAAACTACGATATTGCTTATTTGTGCGGAAAATCTTAAAGATTGGGGTGAAATTGGGACTGCTGTAATCGTCTATGACCGTAGAGTTTGACGAATCTGTTTTTTTCTTCATTATAAACAACGGTTTTTTATTCATAATTTTATAACCTACATACATAAACTCACTCTGTATCTCTGGAGTAGATAGAGGTGAATAAAACACACACATTTTACAAATTAGAATTTGGTTCTATTTACGTAAGGAGGAACAAATCTATTGCCGTTAAGAGGGCGCTGTTAATGTAATCATACTTACATTTACACCTCTATCTCGAAGTGGGTGGGCAGAGGCTTCAACGCTGACTTTTTAAATACATACTATCTGGTAGATAATTATATCTTAGTCACATTTTATACCCACGGGCAGAAATGGGATGGCCTTCATCTACTCCACAAAATACCGCACGGCACGTTTTCTAAATCTTTTATTCTAGATTAGTATATTAAATGTTTTATCATAATATATTTAGTGAGGATTTTTTTTTTAATTTGATTATTAATTTTATTTTAATAGTATTATTGCTAACCAGCAGTAGTTTAGTTGTATGCCTAATATACTTTTGATGGGGGCCGGGAAGGCGGTATGTCGAACTCGAACCGACTAAAAACCACACAGTGTTCCGTCATCGCGCATCTTGTAGCCGCTTAGTACCTAGGGATCGTATGCATATTGATATTATATTATTATTAATAAATAAATATATTGTCTAAATTATTTCTCAAAAAAACTACCAAAATTAAAAACAAATAAAAATAAAACTGTATCTCATACAAAGATATGTTTTTAAATGAGACTGGTAGTTCTACAGCTTAGTGCGTATAAACACACGCAAACAAAAACAATTCAGTTTCATTATACAAGCATAGATTATGTAACGCTATATGGTAAAAAAAAATGGCGGCTTGTGTACAAAAAAAAAAAAATGTTATGTGCTTGTGATAAAATGGCATTAAACATGTTTCGTTATTTTTACACAGTGATGAAGCAATAAACTACAAGGAAAATGTTCAATAAAATGTTATACTTCGTGAAAAATGACACGACGAGGCCACGTTCCCGTTAGCAAGTCATCATATTGGCAAACCATTTATCATTATTGAGGGTAATAGATACCCCTTTTATTGGTTTTGCTTGCTAAGCACACTATTAAACATGTAAAGGTTTTTTTATATAGGGGGACAGACGAACAGACGGGTCACCTGATAGTAAGTGACAACTGCCATCCATGAACACCTGCACCTGCACCTGCAACTCAACTATGAGGAGAGGTGGTCTGAGGGGTGGGGAAAGAGTAGAGTAGGAGTTGAGCCTCCGGTAGCTCCAATCACTCGGTAACACAGTGCAAGAATTGTTTGTGTACCGGTTTTCTGTGAGGCCGTGGTAATACTCCGTTCGAGCCAGCCCATTCGTGCCTACGCATGGATCTCCCACGGTAACAGCAGGCACGTCTTGAATACTTTAATCTAAAAGTGCTTTTTAATGGCATAGGGGGCTGGGTCACCTGAATTTATGTGACTACCACCGCCCGTAGACACCTGCAACTCGCATTTTGACTCCCAGAGATGCAAGTACGTTGCTGGCCTTCTGAGTGTGACTGCGATGTTTTTACTAGCCAAAATATGCGTAAACAAAACATTTTTTTAAAATTAGCAACTTAATTAACGACTTAAAAAATAATTTCCTTGCTTTGCGTTGTGTTATTGTCATATGACACTGACTTAACACGTCATTGCCACGTACATATATACACGTATAAAGAGTTACGAGTATTTAAGTTCCTGAGAGTTGCACACCGCGTGCTAGAAAATAGTTGGACCCCAATTTATACTGCGAAGGACACATGCATCCCCTGTAATGCTAATCAGTGCTCACCTTAGTTGAAGATTTAAAGCCCACAGCACCAATTGCTATTTATTGCTGACTTAGAAACTTAAAAGATGAAGAAAAAATAAATAGTATACTGGTCTAATGATAATGATTTAAATTTAACATGGTAAGCTTAAAATTTAACTAATATTAATATAAACAATGAAATGTCTAATAGATACTTTACAATTCTATATAAAATTGCAAGCCAGTGTAGAATATTAATTTCGTTGTGTGCAATAAGCACTATCTAATGTTTCAGATCCTAGAAGGTTTAAAGGTCGCATCAGTTCAGAAATAACCCAGGGGAAAAATTTGTTCTGCGGATTGATTGTGCGATACAAAAAGTTGTAAAGCGCCTATTATCAATTGTTCTGAGGACTCTTAGCTATAAATTCTTAGCTATAAAACTAAAAATCTTAACACTGACGTATGTATATTTAATTTGAATAAACAATAAAGGTAGCACACATATAACATTATTCCGGTAAACGAATCTAATTTTATTTCACCACAAATATTTCCCATCCAACCATGTATCCCTGAAGTGCGACTACCCAAAACAAATATCAATTTCAGAGAACATCTCTCAACGCAAGCATCGAACAAAGAAATACTCAAAGCAAATGTCGTCCGTTTCAAATAATTTTTCACTTCATTAGCGCTGTAGTTAGTGCGTGTCGTAAGATGGGCTGTGACTGTTTCAATGTTCCCGTGAGTCATGCAAATAGTTATATGCTCTTTTATTTGTCTCCTTGGTAGGGAAAAGTAAGGTAAAAGACGTGTATAATTAAAACTACTGGATTGCCAAGAATACCAATACATGATAGTAGTAGAGCCATGTTTAGGCACGAATGGGCCAGCTCGATCGGTGCGCTACCACTGGTGAAAAACTGTTTGTAAAGCAACGCTTGAGCTGCATTTCCCCGAAATGAGTTCATTTTCTGGAGGCCCAACTCAACCTTTCCTTATTTCTGTATATCTATCTAATAAATAATAAATAAAAAAGTATGTTCGTCTGTTTCGAAACAAAATCCCGATTCAGAAATCTAGAAGATACTCAGAAATAGATTTTAAAATCTGAATGTTTAATTATAACATTTGATTGATAAACTTACATAGATCTATGTAAGCTTCGAGTGTTTGAAGAAGAGCCATAGGCCCCGGACGTCTATATATGTGGTCTTTTTCAGTGTCGTTTTAGAGGAATGTACTTAAATATATGTACATACATATGTAGAAGTTAATTCTTTAAACTTAAACAAATACCTGCATGTAATGATCTCTATTTAGACTTAATAGTGTTATACTACACACCACGATATTTATCTTAGTAAGGAACAATTTATATGTAGAAGCATATAAATAAAAAAATACACAGAGTATAGACCTAGGTCAGGATATTACGTAATTTTGTCCAACAATTTCCAAAGTGGCTATCCAAAGAAACTAGGTTAATATGAGATTTTGCTTATCAGAAGTACAGTAAATATAGGCGAAATTTTTGGATGGAATAAGACCTTGCTATAAAAATGTCTATAAAAAGGGTCTTACCTCTTCACCTAACAGAAAACCACGTTTTTTCAGGATCTGTAATCATATAAGATGCTCCTCAATATATATTTTTCTTGGCCTCAAATTGATTTAGGTCGCCACTTCTTACGCACTGTTTTGCTCGGTTAAAAGGAACCTCAATACAAGTAACCCCTTTTGATGTTATACTACTTGGAGAATGTCAGTCACAGGGTCCTAATGTGATTTATTTGTTCCCGAACCATTGGTGGCTTAGAACATATTATGGGTTTTAAAAATGTGGTAAAAGGTGTTTTCTAGCTTTCATTTTAAAAAATCCTCAATATTTCTATTAGCTATATTTAAAATGTGTATGCGTCATCAACACCATCCCTTCAGTCTTCGGACGGTCACTCTAGACATATGCGTCTCATAAAGTTTTCAAGGGTCGCACTCAAAGGTCCTTATTAAATGCTTTAAAAACTACCGCTCAGAGAGATATTTAAATATTAATCATTTTATTTTATTGAAATATTTAGGTAATAATAATATATTATAGTTTATTTTCTGCGATTTAAATTGGAGTTCTTTTGAGTATTGCCTGCTTATTTTGTTAAACATATTAATTTAATAGTCACGACTTATGTGAATATTAAATGTATATGCACATTGTTTCACGTTTTTAAAGATTGAATGATATATTTAAAAGTGGTAGAGGAGTGTGACCAGATTCAGTATTTTAATACTTTTTGAGTATATTTTAGTAAGTTTTCCAAGAGTCAGTATTTTTAAAGGTATATTGGCGGAAGCCAGTATTTTTGGGTATATTTTGGAAAAAAGTTATGGAATACCATAGCCATGTCATAAAATTATTAAAAATAAAACTGCGTACATTGATGTTTAGGGGAATTTCCTGATTATATATTTCATTTTGGAGCAAAGATCAGTAAGTTACAGATAGGACATGACAGATGGGCCCCCTAGAATTACAAATAGTATCGAATCATCTAGTCACAAAATGATTTTCTGTTCTGCACTTGGCTTAATATTTGAAGGTTTGGTTTCAAACTTTCAAATTGAAACTTAGGGAAATTCCCGAATTATTGAAAGTTTCAATAATTCAGGATTTTCCCTAAGTTTATATTGTACATGTTCGTCGTAATATAAATAGAGCGCACGATTTTTAGTTGTCATTTTACTTCATGCTATTACGCTGTTATCTGATACGCAATTCAGTAACTCCAAAGTAGATTAGCATCTATAAAACAACATGCAAATACTGAAAAGCATAAATCGAACTTGAACAAATATAAAGGACAGTCAAAGGTAAGCTTAACTTGTTTTTAGTTTTTAGTAAAATATGAATTACTGTACCTAAAGTCGAGAAGTTCGGAAGTACTTTATTTAGGGTATGATCATAATTTATGTTTTTACTTGTTTCCAGGTTGACACATTTTTCAAAAAGGCACCACTGAAAGACGAAGTCAAGAAAGCGGAGCTGCGTTTATGCGGTTTTCTTTCAGAACACAACATCTCTTTTAGAGCTATGGATCATCTTAGTGATGTTCTAGTGAAATGTTTTCCTGACTCCGAAATTGCAAAAGAATTTTCCTGCAAGAGAACCAAAGCAGCAGCTATTACCTATAACGTTTTAGGACCCGAATTTAAAAAAGGTAATGATTGAAGATATACTTCGTACTGTATCTCCATTAGGTAAACCAGTATATTCAATTGTAATCGATGAAAGTACAGATGTCACCACAATCAAAGTGTTGGCGATAGTAATCAAATACTTCTCTGAAACCAAATGTAAAGTACAAACCAAATTCCTTGATTTAGTTGATTTAAGTGGTGAGACTGCAGATCATTTATTTGATGCTTTGTCATCAAAGTTATCCTAGTTAGGTTTAGATATGTGATGGGGTTCGCTGCTGATACTACGAATGTGATGTTTGGTCAACACTCTGGCATTGTTACAAAAATTAAAGAAGTGAACCCAAAGTGCTTATTCATAAAATGTGTTTGTCATTCTGTATCATTAAGTCATGCTTGCAAAATACTACCTAGAAATTTAGAACAGATTGTAAAAGAAGTATATGGATACTTTTCTCAAAGCAGCAAGCGTCAAAGAAAATTTGTTGAGCTCCAAAATTTCACTGACACTGAAAAACATAGACTACTGCGTCATTATGATATAAGATGAATATCGCTTCATGCTTGTGTTAATAGAATAGCAATTGAGCAATGGAGGGCACTGCAGTTGTTTTTTCAAGACCAATATTTGAGTGATCGCATTATGTCATTAGAATTTTTATATAATTCTTTTAATAATGATATAAAAAAATTATACTTTTACTTTTTAGACTACATTTTGCCGATTGCAAATAAAATTTAATATAATTTTTCAAGGCGACTACCCGTGCATTGAAAGATTATATGATGATGCTTCTAGTATGTACTTGTCGATTTTGGGTTGCTATATGAAAACTAATTATATAAAAAGCACGGACAACGTATTTACATTAGACCCAAAATCTAGTGTGAATTATTTGTCATTGAATAATATGTACTTAGGGATTCAAGTGGGTCAAGAATTAATTAAACATAGGGGAAACATAAACATGAAAGAAAAAATTGCTGATTTTTTCAGAAAGTGCCAACCTTTTTTAATTGAATTGAGCACGCAATTGAAATCACGTTTGCCTTTTGAAGATCAAATTTTCCGAGAACTGAAATTTCTTGACCCACACACTGCCGTGAATAAAGAATTTAGTAGTTTAAGAAATGTTATGGAAACTTTCTCATACGAAGTAGTAATTTATTACAATCTTCGAGTACTTGCTCACCCCTTTCTTGTGAACAATTTTGGTTGGATGTTGGGAAAATTTCTAACAGTGACGGAACATTAAAATACAAGAATATATCTAGCTTCAGTAAATCTTATTAATGTCGAATGCTGCATGTGAGCGCATAATTTCACAGATTAATTTAATAAGAACGGAACAGAGAAACAGATTCATAAACAAAAATGTGTCTGCAATTTTAAAAACCAAACAAGGTATAAAAGATAAAGGAGGCTGTGTGAATTTTAACCCATCAAACAGAATGTTAAAATATAATTCTATTATTTATTGCGATGATGATGATAATTAATAAAAAAAAAATATATTTTGAAAATCAGTATTTTTGTTGGTATATTTTCCCTGTGCAAGTTGGTATATTTCAGTATTTTTTAAGTAGCTTCGGTTTTCTTGTAAAATTTAATCTGGTCACACTGGGTAGAGGCACGTTTAGGCACAAATGGTGTACAGTGTGGCACAGTGCGATACCACGGCCTCACAGAAAACTGGTTGTGAAGTAACGCTTGCATTGTATTTCCCCGAAACGAGTGAGGTTTCCGGAGGCCATGCTCCCCCTCTCCTACTTCCTCTCCGGTCATCCTCCTCTCCTCTTTCATCTCATGGATGTCACTCACCATCAAGTGACCCGTCTGTACGACTATCCCCTTATAGTATAAAAAAAATATTTGAAAATGTAATTGGAATACTGATGTATTCTTAAATGTCTCTTTTGTTATAGTATTATATAAAAGACAGATAATACATACAAAACGTGTCGAGTTATGCCTACATCTAGAGCGTACACGTTAACAATGAAAATTTTTCTCACAATTCTTATATCCTGATAATTTGAAAAGCCAATTTCGTCAGGGGTTACCCTCCAAAACTCGTTTCACCCATAAAATTGAGTTAGCCAACCGCTTAATAAATTTGGCAAACATCTCGTATGTGTGCCGGGAAAATGTACAGAAAATACTTCTCCAATGATATACTTTACAGTATGTTTTTTTAAGAAACATATCTCATTCGTTTCTGAGAATGTAGTTTTATAATTAATATTACCTTAATATTCTGCTACTTTCAAATTTTAAACTTTATAATTTATATTATGTTTAAAAAACAGTAAGGACCGTAAATAAATAAAAAAGGAGTGGCAATTATATAGAATATCTGATACAACAAAATATGAATATTTATAGAATATATAACTCTGTAGCATTTAATGAATTGCTCTATATTTTTAAGGTTTAGATAATGCTGTCATATAAACTTTTTAGCTGTCTCGGTGCCAAAATTCATTCAGATCTGTTCATAGTTTGGGTATAAGGAGATATTAAACTATAATTATACTGATGTAATCCAAAAAAAATAATAACAGAAACGAGAGGATATGAACAATAGGATAAGCAAGCGCTCATGAAGGCTGGAGATCTTTTGCCCTCTCCGGCGCCTGGTGCGCCTTCTGCGAGACGGAAGAGAGTACTCTTCCGTCTTCTTTTCGCCGCTAATTTGGCAATCATCACTTCCTTCCAGTACGAGGCAGCGGAATCCTACCCACATTTTGGATGGATATTGGATTTTGGACCATACACATAACCGATAGCCTCTAAGAGGTCGGTACGCCACTGAGCCCAACACTTCACCAATGTCTGGAGTGCGGTGTCCTCGCGGCAGTAACCATGTCCAGTAAACACCTGTGTCATCCAACCAAACCATAACCCCTTCTCCGGGATACATATCTCATCCTCCTTCTTCTTACCGCTCACCGCTTAGGGATGCTGGCATAGCCGTATTTATGTAAATATTCATAACATATTAACTTAAAAATATTAATTCCTGAAAAAAAAAATTACTTTCAATGCAATTTTTCTTTAAAAAAAAAAACAATCTACATTTGCATAAAACCAACATTTACAAACGTTATGATTCGACACACGACTCCCGAAAATATCACCAAAGCTATCAAATTGAATATATCGGAGGAAATTTTATTCATATGGCGTCACGTAAAACGTGACAATCCATAAGTATTATGTTTATCAAAATTATTAATCTCGACATATGTGCGAACAATCCTTTGATCAATAAATATGTATTCGTTATATTATTACAAACCAATTTACCTCGCCTTGCCATTTCAATTCAATATCACTTAATCGAATCAATAATTAGCATTTTACTCTTACAAATAAAGAGATCAAATACTGTTGATTAACATCGAATAATTTCATAAATGGACTGTTTGCAAATGTCTGTGTTTATCGTTCATCAATAACTTGATTATGTATACTTGCAACTGCATTATGTTGAGTAATGAAAGTGCTTTTTGAGCATAAGAGTTAAAGGGTCTGCATAAAATAAATTTCATTTACCATAAACCTTTTTTACTTTAGTAGCATGTTAGTTATATGTTAGATTTTTTGAAAGTAACTGTAACCTAACTTGGCTGGATATCGAACTTAACATTAAATTAAATAGTCAAAGTAGTTCATAGATTTTAGATTTTTTTATGAAGAAAAGTAGAAATTGATGACATGATAACACACACATTCCGAAACTCTCTGTCACTCCACAGGACTAGTCACTTACTACCGTTTGCTCGTGCCCCCTATTCCATACAAAAAAAAAATAGCAGCAAAATAATAGTGTTATTCTTTTGTGCTGCAAGGTTTTTTACTCACCTGTAATAGCTTAACATCGGGCAGTCTTGTATTCGATTTTATTGTATTAGATAAGGAGCGACGACATCATTTGACACGAGAATAGACGATGCCGTCGGATAGCAGTCGAAATGTTGCAAGCTGGTTCCAGGCAACGTACTGTGTCACTCCTGGCACTACACTGAACGTCATAAACCGCTTCTGGACACGTTATCGTACCTGGACGATCTTGCAAAAAGACTCTCAAAAAGAACCAGTAAATCCAAAATACTACTAGAGGGAATCGTACTGACCACCATGATTTAGCTCACGAGCCTCGTAGCTCTAACAGCTACGAGGCTCTTGAGCTCTTCAGGCTTGCTGATAAGTGACCAAACCATCCGAATGGTTTTTGTGAAGTCGGTCTGCATTCCCAAAGGCCGCTGAGAGTTCCTATAGCACCCCATCGTACTGCCCGTATTCAATGGTCTTGCGAACATAAAAATTTGGATAAATAAGACTGGGGTTGTGTTTGCTTTTCCTAAGAATCTCGTTTCAATATGAGGGCGGATACAAGAAGGTATCGAGTTTAGAGGATCTCTAGACGTTAATAATATCTGAAGAATGTAGGGGAAACAATTATGGTTTGGGTCGGTTTTTGCGATCGGTGGAAGAACCGATATCATTTTTTTCATTTTTTGTATTCACATTAACTTAGGTTGATTTCCCACGATTTGCAAAAATTGCAATTTTTCTTAATTTTACAAAAAATATGGAGAAGTTGTTAACTTAAACACTGGCATTAAAGTAAGAATTCAGTCTGGAAGAATATATTTGGTAAATATTAATTGGATGATTTTCTATAGTTAAAAATGTACTTGATCCCTGGACACTTTTGATGTGTGTATGTTTTTAAGTATTTTAATCAGATTGAAAATATACATATTCAGAAAATATACACAACTAATTAAGGATTGGTAAATGTACTTTAATTAATAATAACATCATAAAACTATATTAAGTTTAATTTACTGTGGTAAAATTACTAGGTACGTTTCATTTCCCAAAGCGGTCATTACTTAGCGGACCTCTGTAGTGGCCTGTACACACTACCTAAACGATATAACGAAAATTTTCATACATAATAATGGACATAATATACCAGACCTACATGTTCATATCAGACTTGCCTGTTTGTCTAGTAGTTACTAATCCTGACTGCTGAGCCAAAGGGTTCGATTCCCAAACGGTACACAAATTTGTGTGATCTGCAAATAATTTTCCCGTTTCTGGGAAATCTTACTAATTTCGAGGATGTGCAAAACAAGCGTTGCTTCACCACCGGTTTTCTGTGAGGCCTTGGTACCGCACCGGTGAAGCCGGCCCATTCGTGCCTAACCATGGCTTTCCCTTTTCCCTGTTAGAGGTACAATTTATTATTAGAAGCTCGTGAGATATGTAAGAATATAAGCAATTGGTGGGTTATTGTCTCTGCCTACCCCTAAGGCAGAAAACCTAGAGCGTAGTCGTATATTGTAGTAAGTTTTTCTCATTGCAGCATTACAAGCAGAATTTTAAAGTCTTGCTAATGATACCTATTTCGATAGGTTTTCCAACCCTATCATTATTTGATCGTGATATAGTTAACGCTGTCGAGGTGATTAAACCAACACTCTTGCATTTATTAAATCTTGCAACAGTCGAATCTAATACTAATGAGTTTTTTCTAGCGGCTTAAGACTAGTTCCCTCAAGACATAAGTGAAAACAAACGTGCATGTATTTTTAACCACAATTGGCACGCTTTTCTCATAACGTTTAAGTTATTTTTGTATCGAAGTATTTTTAACCGTCACGCAAAAATATGAGTGTTTTAATTTTGACATGGTAGTTTGTTTATAAGTCTCTCTGTGGGCCGTAGCTCTTAAATGGCTGAATCAATCTTGGTGAAGTTTCTTTATTCTCTATAATATATAGTCCTTTTCTGTAACGCAAAGCGTATGTAACATTTTATGATGATCGGTTCAGTAGCTTAATTATGCAGGGATAAGAAACAAGTATACTTTTTTTCTTATAGAAAAGGAGGCCAATGAGCACATGGGTCAGCTGATGGTAAGAGGCTACCACCGCCCATGGACACCTGCAACTTAAGAGCAGTGCGTTGCCAGCCTTTTAGGTTACAGCATTTTCTCTACATACATTCCCTTATTAGTTAATATAATAATGGCAATGTATCTTCGGACTTTTAATAACATGTGACCTAGATGCATTAATTTATCGGACTTTGTTTTATACAATAGAGAAATATTTTCTGAAAATAAATTTAACGGCCAGTGAGTAGGCCACTTAACAAAGCAACCGTAGCTTTCATTCCACCCCATTACTCTGCAAAAGATTAGCTGATCACTTGCCAAGGCTAGCTCGCTAGCTACCTTTGTAAGCTCTACCAACAGTTTTAGAAGATCTGAACTACTTTTTAATATAGTTTTAGAAGATCTGAACTGACTGAACTATATATACACTATATTAAAAAGCCACACATTATATAAACACACACACACACATATACTCGCATATATATATATATATATATACATATATATATATGCGAGTATATGTGTGTGTTTATACGAGTACACATGCGCTCAAGCCCGTATCCGCGAAAAGGTAGTCAGAGGTGTATATAACACCCACATTTTGACATTTAAAATTAGATCCCACTAACTTAACATAGTGCATTTTAAAAACTATGCTAGAAATGTCATGAATTGCTAATTACATAGCAATTCATGACATTTCTAGCATAATTTATACTTATGCACACAGACAACGAAAACAGCAACGTAATCTGATTGGTTGCCTATATATCGATTATTGTAAATATAGAATTAGAAATCTTATAGGTTAATCCATGTATTGTGCGGTGAACTGACTACGCTACCTAATGATCAAAAGTGTACATATAACGGAATACTTTCAATGAAATACAAGTCGATTACAACCATTCCCTGGTGTTTCGCTTCAATAGCTACGGTTCAAGGACTAACAAGTCTGGTCGGCTAATATAGGCACCTTTCCCTACTCCTAGTATTATCTGCTTAGCTACGGTTCGACGGTTTATACAGCCTGGCAGGCTAAGAAGGTATCTTCACCTCGTTCAGCCAGCGGGCACAGACAGGGAAAGCACTCTTAACGACTTATAGGGTCAGCTACCAAAACAGCTGAACCCGTAAACTGTATAATATATGTATACAGTCTGATAAATCACAGAATAAGAAGTTAAACTATAGATTATGTTATTTCATAAAACTAAAATGAGAATAGAGCTTTAATTATTTTACATCTGAATAACCCAGAACATTTTAAGTTCTTGACACGAAATTCCACTCCGAACGGCGAAACTAAGCTCAATGTGCAAATAATACGGAACGCATAAAAAGACTATCATGGTGCCTTCAAAAATGGTGGATGCGAAAAAAATAACAAATAATTACACACGCGACGTAAAAGGGGGAGCGAATAAGGGGCGAACAAAAGTGTTTTGTTTTACTTTAATATCTCACTCCTGTCACTGGCTAGAATCCTTGTATGATTAAAATGTACCCTTTACCGAGATACATGTTTTCTTTGAAAACCACTTTTGAAGTGCGTAAGGCTTTTTAATTTTGGAATATCAAAGATACCTTTTGAAATCCACTTCGTTTTCATCAAGCATTAATTCTTTTCTAATGACAGTATGTGTGGCTTGCTATGATTATATTCACAATAGCAGCATAAAAAACGGTAAATTATTTGTTAAATCGGTCTCTTGTTATTTTGGATCATCCTTTTCATTATTCAGCAAATCGCAGTCCACTTCTCATCATGTTACAAAAAGCATTGTCATGTTTCAAGGTTCTTATGTATCGTTTATAATTAGCTAATGCTATTACCAAAACGTTTTAGAATACGTACAGATGTATGTGTCTTTCTTTAAATTTTATATTCATATTATTTCCTAAAATAATAAATAATTGCACATGCACGCAAAATAAGCACTCAAACGCACACACACATGCAACCATACCCACACACATACACAGACATACATACACACTCAGTCTCATTTATAAGAGTTATAGAAGCCCACTAAGACACTTACCTGAGATACTGATACTGCACGAGTCCAGTGCCTGGAGAGGCTGATAATCTGTCATACAGGGGTCTTCCTAGTACAGATACCAGTCTCCCATATGGAAGAAAATTCATGACTAGAATAAGTTTTTTTTGTACTATGTAATTTTGTAGCTATGTGAGAGAGAATCAATAAACTATTATTATTATTATCTTTATTTAAATTAATACAAACATATAAATTACATTTTTAAATATACCACATAAATACAAAATACATTTAAAAATATAAAAATAGTGTCCAACCGGTATCGGGTACAGAGACCAAGCTACCGGTGGTTAGGGCTCCAGAGACAGGAACCTCCTCACAATACGTGCCGTGTCAAGGAGAACTGCCTTCTACATCAGGCCCTTAACCCAGCTACCTAACGTGAGCCTCTAATGGTGTTGGTCGAGGCTCATAGCAATCAACCCATGTGCTGATATGACTATCGGTACAATTATTGCTAAATCCACATCCCACATATCGACAACCTCATCGGCTAGATGCAAATATTTTATTGTTTTTCTTTTTCAGCCTTTATGAGATTTTCGTCATGGGGAACGGTAATATCAACAATCATTTCTCGGCGCTGTAAACGATCTATCACCACTATGTCAGGTTTATTGGCAACAATAGTCTTGTCAGTGATGATAGATTGATCCCAGTATAATGTTGCACGACTATTTTCAAGAACTCGATCGGACACATACCTGTAGTACGGTAACTCGACAGCAACAAGGTTATATCTAAGAGCAATTTGCTGATGAACTATCCTGGCTACTTGATTATGTCTATGCAAGTACTCGTCTTTGGCAAGATGAGAACAACCGGAAATTATATGCCTAAGGGAGTCTCCGGGACGATGATATGCCCGACAAATGTCAATTGTGCCATCCTTCAGGATGTGTTTCCGATAATTGTTCGTCATATCAACTTCATCTGTAATTCCACAGATAAAACCTTCAGTTCCTTCGAAGAGATCACCGAAACGTAGCCAAGACACAGATAATAAAAGTTCTACATCGGGCCCGTTTAAGGCCCGTAGCTTCCATACTTCGCTACGATCTGTAACATTAAGTACTGCAGGTTTGCGCCAGTTCTCTTTACCTAGACTAAGCGGAGTAAGTCCGTCATCAACTGTCATGACATCCCGGTGCACCTTTAACAGAGACAAAGTAATCTCTAAGATTGCATACCTCGCGATTATGGAGGGTCCTGGCATTTAAAAAACCACGGCCCCCACATTACCGCGGGATATACAATCTCATAACTGATGAATGTGGATGGTGCATTCGATATGCGGTTAAAAGTGTACGGACTCTTATATCCAGGGCATCCAATTCAGCCTGTGTCCATCTAAGTACACCAACGGAGTAAGTTAGGACTGGTATGACCCAATCGTTATAGGCCCGCACCTTATTACCGCCCGACAAAAAATTTTTAATACTTTTTCAGGCGGCCAAAGAAACGTTCCTTTAGCGATTGCTTCATAGTCAATTTATTTATACCCAACGTCTGTGACATACCTAGATACTTGTACATTTCATTTGCGGAAAGACGTCTTAGGTCTGTGGAATCTGAAAGTTCAGTCCCTTCGGATTCCACAATCTTGCCTTTCTTTACATGGATAACAACACATTTATCTACACCAAATTTCATATTAATACATTTACTAAAGGTTTCAGTTACCTCTAGTAATTTAATTAATTGGAAATTATTACACGCAAATAGTTTCAAGTCATCCATGAAAAGAAGGTGGGAAATTACCTGACCTCCCTTCCGCAAACGATAGCCTAGTCCTGAGCCTTCCAAAATAGTACTGAGAGGATTCAAGGCTGAACAGAACCACAAGGGACTCCACTGTCACCCTGAAATATACCTCGCTTGATCTTTATATACTCGCTGTCACTTTGAGATTGTCGACATCCTGGATAGTTTAAGACTGTTCTCCATTGTTGCATGTATGCAATGTGTTGCATGTATGCAACAATGGAGAACAGTCTTAAACTATCCAAGATCCTCCAAGAAACAATCCTCCAAGAAACTACATATAGTTGTGTCAATTTTATACAACTCCATCACTCTTAGAAGCCACTTATGCGGCACAGAATCATAGTTTTTTTTTCTAATCTATCCAACATGTTGCCAAATCTTTTCGGTTACGGCGAACTTGTTGGTTAATAGTTGTGTCAATAATAAGGAACTCTTTAGGGCCATGTGCCCAACTTCTACATACATTCTGAGAGTAGGCCATGATATTGTTGTTAGTTATATGTGTTGTTATTTTAATTCTCAGTATGGACGTAAATAACTTGTACACTGTTGGCAAACAGGTAATGGGTTTGTAATTTGGGATCCATGGCACTACCAGACTTGCAGAGTAGGTGAGTTACACCTCTGGTCATAAAAATTGGCAATGAACCTGATTTTAAGAATGACTGAAATTGAGGTGCCAAATATTCATGTGAGCTACGGAGCCACTTTAACCAAAAGTTATGCAGTCCGTCCGGTCCCGCTGATTTCCAGTTCGGCAACGGACGATCTGCATTAGCTACATCTACACTGGTTATTGATACTGGCTCCATACTATTAATTGACTCACACGAACGTTCAACATATCGTATCTATTCACTCTCAGTATGAGCGACAGACATCGACCAGATGTTACGCCAACATGTATTTGTTACTTCAACATCTGGCAGATGCGTATCGCTCACTAAATCAGGTTGTTTCCATCTTCTATAAACCCACCTCTCGTCCCTTTGAAAAGTACGATTTTAAATGTATCGGTCTACTCGAATTTTATACCTGCGTATACGTTTTGCCAAACTTTCTGCTTCAGAATGTCAAAGCACTCTGTAACTCGCGCTACATAATCACAGGAACTGATACCAGTTCCCGCAAAAGCGCGATTTATAAAACGCATTACTCTTGGGCGTGTGTTGCCCGATCTGACACAGATAAACTTGCCAATAAATGTACTCGCCTCAGTCGTCATACGTCGCTCAATCCTACATTGCAACGCCGGATCACAAAGCTTTTGTCGAGGAGTAGTGTCAACTCCTGGGAATTTAACACCAGCTACTGGATAAGCTGCAATCGCCACACAATAAAGAATTGAATGCGTATCACTGAGGTTTTCACTATTTTTTAAATAAATAGGCAATAAAGCGTCAAGGGCAACACACTAGGGCACGCTATTTTGCGTTTATGCATCGGCAAGCGTGGTTTATCCATCGGTACATAAATGTTGAGGATACGATGTTTATCCTCAACATTTATGTACCGATAATCCAAAATAGCATCTTCCAAAGTGTTCCTTATTTTATCATTATACTGGGTACTTAAAAATGAAATAGTGTTATCCTCCTCTCCCACAATAGGACTAAATGGGGGTCTTGCAGTGCTTACAAGACTCTTTACTAGTTGTACTGGAGAAGGGAGGACAGGTCTAATCTGCAAGTCCAAGCGTAGCCTTTCAAGCACGGAGCTATCCAATAGATGACATCGCTGATAGACCCGTATTTGATCCGACAGTCTTTGCGTCGAAATATTAATAGCTGCTTCAAGTTCCTCCCTCTGTAGCCACAAAATATGCTCACATGACGTTCTCATTAATCGATATCGTCCATCTCATGCGACGCACATTACTACCGGCAGCGGGGGCCCTATTCAAAGCCCGTGGGCCTCGGGGTCCCAAACATGTCGGTGGCCGGCCTCTCCCCTGCCGAGGTACAGGTGTTGGCGGGGAAAAAACTCATCGCTTGAAGTTGAGCTCAACGCCTCTGCACTAGCCGAGACGGTTATTGCGGTTTCCGGGAGTTGCAAAGCGGAGCTGAGCGACGAGTCCGGGGGTGGTCCTTGTGCTTTTGACCTGGATCTTGTCAACATATGTATTTGTCGGCAGCTAACGTATTATATTTTTTTGTAAAAAAAAAATATTTCTGATGTGTCATGACGGTTAATGTCATGACGTTCTTTATTTATGTTTCATTTGGTGTTTTTCGTGCTATTTTATGCATTTTTGTAGGCAAGCAGGATATTGGAGTAACTGAATAGTATAAGAAACTGGAAAATTATAAGTATTATCACAAAAAATATCAATATCAGAATCGCGTTGCTAAAACAAGCCCGCTGCCATGCAGTGTTGCCAGGTCATTCTCAGGTCATTTTTATTATTATTATCTTTTAATATAACTTCACTCTCACACCAACCGACAAATAACCCTAAAATATTAATTTAAGTTTTTGTAACAAGCTGTATATGACAGTGTATGTCTCAGCAAGAAATAAACCTCATGAATATTATAGGGTTCAGGTAATACTTTATATGTTTATCAGAGTTTTGAATTCAGAGTATACCAACGAATTCGTATGAATGCTATCGAAATATGTATTAAAGTCTCTGAAATGTTCACAACTAATATTCCCCATTATATTGTAACCTAGACTGAAACATCAAACTGTGTTCAAAAGATAAAAAAATTCTCTTTGATGATATCAAGCGCTCTCTAAACTTTGTTCAAGGAATCTCAGTGGGATCTGTTAAAAGTGTTCGCTTCGCTGGCTTCGTTCACTAGTTTTATCGATAGAAGAATAGACGTGAATAAATGACGTTAAAGCATACCAAACTATATCTTTAACGCTTGTTTCTTAGAACAAACGCATCTAAAATGTTTATAATAAAGTAAAATATATTCCCTGAAATAACTGTGAAATAAAATTCATATATTAGAAAACTATAATACAAGAATACAATTAATCTAACTTTTTTTTGAACTATAGGGAGACAGACGAACATACGGGTCACCTGATGGTAAGTGACAACCGCCGTCCATGGACACTTGCAACTCAAGAGTCGTAAGCGCACTGCCGGTCTTTGAGGGTGATGAGTGGTGGGGATGAGGAGATGGGCAAAAGGGGACAGGGGTGAGGGGAGAGGGAATTGGGTCTATATCCAGGAGTGGACTGCAGTGGCTAATTGATTGAATGATTGATGTATAGAAGTCAAAGATTGAAAACAATTACTCCATAAAACCCATTCATGATTATAAGACGTTTATTAAAATTGAGAAAAAGGATGTGATGTGACACATTTACTCTCTAAAATCCTTAAAACAAAAGAACTGAGTTAGGAATAGATATTTAAACATGTAAGCAAGTATCAATGCTAAATATTGTGTTAGTTATATATAAAATTGCGCGAATATGAATACTCGTACTAAATACATATTTCATGAAAATACGGCATTTAATCTTTATATATATAATTCTTCTGTGAGTGTGTATGTCACTGAACTACTCTCAAACGACTGGACGGATTTTGATGATATTTTTTGTGTGTGTTCAAGGAGATCTGGGAATGGTTTAGATTCACAAATCAGCCCGGCAGATGGCGCTGCAGTTGGTATCTAGGTTATTTATCTATATTCCTAATCGCTTGAAATATCATGCAGGACAACGTCTGTCGGGTCCGCTAGTATATTATATTTAAATATGTACTTCAAGTTTAAGTAATTTTCCCACCCAAATGCTGGTATTATACTGGGTTTGTTGTGTAATTGTTACGTAGTGTTGAACCAAATTGATGTGCCGTAGGACGAAGACAATACTTCACAGGGTCTCATTTATATAGTTGTTCGTTTAAATGCAAAAGCTTTACTAATAGTAACGATTTCTATAGCTAGAATCATTTTTGATGATCCTTTTTTTGAGAATTATACTTAATACTACAAGATTAATATTTCAACGTAATTCAGACTAGCAGTACCTGAATCGCGATATAAGTGTTGTCATTCCAATTAGCACATATGTATGTATATATAGTATCCTGACATCAACCATTACGCCTCCTGCGTCTGTCAGAAATGATCACCTCGCCTGATTAGAAAATCATCTCTTGGTGTTGGAGAAACATGAAACATTTCATTTCCCCATAATATTCTACCACCCTTTTGCACTCAGATGCCTTTAAAACAAGTAATTTTTTTTTTTTAAGACTAATTGTACACTATTTACATATATGTATGTTACTGTCTACTGGTCTGGGGAGGAGCTCCTAAGTCAACTTTGATACGCGTAGAACGTGGACAACGAGCTATCCTCAAAGTATTGGCAGGAAAGCCTATCCGATTTCCGACAAAAATGGTCTCCTCTATCTGCAAGGTCCTCTCTGTCAGACAGTTATTTATTCTTCGTACTGTAATTCGCAAGCATAGTCAGCTACCATACGATCCAAATATCTACAGCACGAGATGCCGCTCTGATAGAGTATGCGATATAAAGTCGCGTAGAACCGTAGCTGCAAGTCGGCATTTTAGATACATCCCCAAAATTCTATAATAAAATCAACAAAACCCTTAATATTTATTTTCTTAATGGCCATAAAGTAAAAAAGAAACTTGAAACATAGTTAAAATCCCTTGATTATGATACTACGGAAAAACTTGTGGAAGCATAACATTTACACACACATACACACTCACACACACACACACACACACACACACACACGCACACACACACACACACACACACACACACACACGCACACACACACACAAACAAACCATACAAACCACACATTCACATTCACATAATCACATATCCATTCATTAAACATTTTACCTCTTTATTTTAAATATTTTTGTTATATGCTATGAAAAACTTGCTTTAATTTAAGTATTTCTCTGGAACAACCTACTTTCCTGCCAGGAGGGGGGCGTTGGTAGCTGTGCCACAGTTTCATACTTTTGCAGCTATCATCGTTTCTATTTTGTTTTTGTTTTTGTATGTGTTTTTAGTTCCAAATAAACGTGATTATTAATCATTATTGACTATTGTATATATAATGCAGCATTCAGTTATATCAGTAGCATCATCATCACCACAGAGATATAGCCACATACTAACACAAGCCACAAAACATTTTCGCCCATCATTCTATTCTTAACTATCTTCAATATTAAAACAAGGTAGAACTTCTATTTTTCTTTTATTATCAAATTAACATTCATATTCCAGGAATATAATATTTAGTTGAAGTAATACACCCTCATTATTTCGAAGCAAGGGGCGGCACGAAGTCTGCGGGATTCCCGGTAATTACGGTAATACGGAGCTTTGAAATAACACTGTCCTCTTCAAATATTTACGCGGCAGTCAGTGGAAAGTGAAATTAAATTTTATATGGACAACTAGATTCTGATTGCGGTTTCACGAGATTTCACATAGTGGTGCATTTATGAGTATTTTGTTAGTAAATTCACGTACCAAGTTATGTTTTCGGAAATTATGAAATACAATATTTGAATATGTTATTTTATGATCCTATCAGACGTGTTTACATATTTTTATGTTTCATTAGTTAAGTAATAGTATAAAATCGTAGAAGACAACGTTTTAAAAGCGTAAGCATAATATTGAAAAGGACAGATTTGAAAATGTATTGTTGAAACTCTTATTTCATAACCGAATTGACTTCTAAAACTTTTTTCTTCTTATGTTAGAGGGGGACAGACGAACAAACGGGTCACCGACAACCGGGTGAATAACAACCGCCGGCCTTGGACACCTACAACTCAAGAGTCGTAAGTGCACTGTACGCCTTTTAGGGTGAGGAGTGGTGGGGTTTACGGGAGAGGAAAGAAGAGAGCAGGATGAGGAAATTGGAAAGAAAAGAGGGGGAGTTTGGCGTTCGGAAACCTCACTAACTTCGGGCAAATGCAACGCAAGCGTTGCTTCACAACCGCTTTCCTGTAAGGACGTGCCCGGGGCTGGTTGAGCCGGCCCATTCGTTCCTAAACATGGCTCTACTACTGTTAATCATTTACATACATTTGTTTTTAGTTTCATCATTATTTTCAGACCAGCTATTTTAAGCCCAAGTACGCCTATACCTTTCTTTAGAACATTCGTACACTGTACATATTTACAGATATAGCAATGTTAATTCTAATCTTGGATAATAAAATTCTGTTGACTGACACGTCTTGAACCTAAACCTTTAAGTAATTTCAAGTCGAGGTTGGAAATCCCATACACGGTATCGAAATTATTGTGTCTGTCCTACTGACAGGTTTTCATTATTACTACAAAGTTGTCTAGACATATGGTGATTCAGGCATTTATGGGTGAAACCATATTTAGATCTGTCTGAACCACCTATTCTAATTCTTCATTTGTTACTTAATATTCCATTCAGTTATTAGTATAATAAATAAGTTTGTATTTTTTAGAAAGTCTCACAAGAGATGCAGTCTCTTGTAGTCTTTCTGAGAGTAGGTGGTTTTAGAAGGTCCTTACAATCCTCCTCCTTACAACATGCAAACCATTTCCTGTACTATGTTGAATTTTGTTATTGTTGATTTGTTGTTGGTAAAAGTGGGTGTTTGAGACGGTTTTAACCATTCAGGAGCATAGGTGTGATTATACGTATGTATGCTAGTACCATTTGACGCGGATGCGAATGATTGCTTCACTCCTCGATAAGGCGAATCAGAGGCTCTCCGATTGGCCAAAACTAGTCGGATATTCTCGAGGCACTTAATCTCAGCCACATACATACATATATGTAATGACTAGGAATGTCACGTGCAAAAGCTGTTATTCTATACAAACAAATAAATAATGGAATGTAAATGGAGATGATGGAGAGTATACAAGTACAGTGCAGTACTCTCAGAAAATTAAATTCTAACTGCTTTTCTCAATGGAGTTCCACGTGGCTTACTCAAATAAACACAAATTACGAATAAAAGAAAGGGTTGCGTATCAAAATATCACAACCAACAATCAAACCCATGATCTTAAGTTAGAGAACTCACCCAAAGTTGTTCGTTTCCAAGGTTTCTTCCAAGAAAATGCCAATTTGTTTCCTGTGGAACTTTGAGCGAACATTTGGCTCTGACAATATTTCATGTAATTTACTCTTTTAGGGACAGAATAAATTTGTACTCTCGCAAAATTCTGCGTCCCCATGTTATGTTTGCGACAGATGTTTCAAATATTTTTTTCTTCTATTTTATTTTGTCGTCGTACTTTTTATTTTAAAACTGTTTTTGGTTTTGTGTATTCGGAGGTTTGTTTCACAACATTTTTAAATTGTGTCACAATATTTTAATCTGAATTTGGTCGTTACTGTTTTGAATGATATTTTTAATTAGTAAATTTTATTTCATTTTAAGTGATTTTGCTTAAAATTATAAATAATTTAATAAACTGCTGCTGCTGCTCATACGTATTGTGTTTCTCATGTTTAAACATACATACATACTAAATTAAATATTGTGTTATACCTATATTATAATATTTTTTTACCGTTTGTTAGGGATTCTTTTTGGGGTTCTGTTCTTCGAAAGTAAAAAAATAAGAACCGAAAAATAAGAAGAATAAAAAATAAGAAATAAAGGTGTCAAGATAAAATCAATATTAAAATTTTAAGTTCAAATCAAAGGATACGATCATTAAAGCCTCAATTTTTTTCGTGGGTAAATCAAAACCGTTACTTCCCATTACCCTAGAATTATGAAATTTAGCAGTAGAAGTAGTAGAAGTACAGGTTAAAAATAAGAAGATTAAAAATAAATAAAAAACTATTTTTACGATTACAAAACTATGTTTTGCTGTCAATATATATATAACGAATACAATGTATCAAAGAGAAAAGTGGAGTTAAGTTTGTCTTTCGAAAAAAGATTCAGATAATTTGTAGATCGATTCTCGAAATAGACAACGAATTAATATATGTCATATGTGTGAATGCATGTACGTATTATTATTAAAAAAGTAATATCAGCACACGAAAAAAACGAAAGAATTTGTGATATTAGTGAATCTCTGAATGTATGTTTATTTGTCGAACACCCTAGGAGCTGGCTAAACGGCTTGATGGTGTTGGGTTGGTCATTTAAATGTTCTTAATAGTGTTAGTAACAGGGTGTTAGAAAAAAACAAGTTATATAATAAACAATGGGGAAATGCAGCTAGCCTTATGGGTACGGTTGGTCGGGAAGACGCATTTTTACTTGCATAAAATTTAAAACATAGTGTCATTGAATTTGTTGCACAATTATTTTTATTCGGAATTTAATATGTAGTACTATTCTTATTTTATTTGTTCTAAAGTAATTTTATTTTATTGTGGGATTTTATTACTTGTATTTTAGTTATAAGCTTTTTTTATGTACATTCAACACAATTTAATAATAATTAACTTGCTAACTACTACAATTAATGTAACACACGCAGGTTTCAGATACCGTAATTTTAAGTGACCTCCTTAAAAAATTGGAGGGGAGACAGTTGAGAGGAAAAGGAGAGGGGGAGTTGGGTCTCCAGAAACCTCACTAATTTCGGGGAAATGCAATGCAAGCGTTATTTCACAATCGGTTTTATATGATGCCGTGGTATCGTAGTGGTCAGCTCTACCACGGTAAATATTATCAGCTATTTTAATTGCCTCTCTTTTAATTTACGTATTGCCTAGCGCCAAAATAGTTTTGTGTGCTATTATGTTTTGCAAAAAGTAAATTAAAATACAGACTGTATACTGTGTTATAAAGGTTATATTGTAATATCTAACTGGTGATTTAAATGAGGTTCAATGAGTTTGTCAACATAGACGGGTATATTATATATTCTATATTTTTAATATTAATTTTACACTTGACAAAACGACCTATATCTGGGGTGATGCTGCGTGTATTGATTTATAGTTTTAAATGTTTTTTAAAAGAGTATAATTTCAAATAATTATTCAACAGTTTTGTAACATAAGGAAATTTAATTTTTATTTAAATTTAAATTAATTATTCTATTTTTGAAGTGTAAATTTAAAATAGGAAGGACACGCCTCTACCAACTCCTTCATGGATATAGGCGTTAGTGTATTTATGTTAGTTAAATACAGTTATTTAATACTAAAACAGCAAACAGGAAAAGTAAATTGTTACAAATACTCGAATGAACAATAGGAACACTTGAGTGTAACCGTTGGTAGTCGTAGAGCAATGCTTAGGCACGAACGGGCCGGCTCGACCGGTGCGATACCATGGCCTCACAGAAAACCGGTTGTGAAGTAACGCTTGCGTTGCATTTCCCCGAAATGAGTGAGGTTTCCGGATGCCCAACTCCCTCTATCCTCTGCCCTCATCCCCCCTCTCCTCCTTCCCATCTTCTAATACCCCATCTCTTTTTTCCCCTACCCGCAACAACCTCATCACCCTCGTCACTTACCATCAGGTGACCCTCTGTATGTCTGTCTCACTATAGTATATAAAAAAAAAACAATCGATTTTTTTTTGTTTCTTAAATAAGAGGACTCCCTAGCACTAGGATTAATTGCTGTATTGTGTGGACTTTAAAAACATTTAAATTACGGACATGAAAAACACCCATACTCAGAACAACACTAATGGAAATATAATATCAAACTTTCTAGCCGTTAAATATTATGTTATACCTATATTATAATATTTTTTTACCGTTTGTTAGGGATTCTTTTTGGGGTTCTGTTCTTCGAAAGTAAAAAAAATAAGAACCGAAAAATAAGAAGAAGAAAAAATAAGAAAAAAAGGTGTCAAGATAAAATCAATATTAAAATTTTAAGTTCAAATCAAAGGATACGATCATTTTTTTTTTGTTTCTTAAATAAGAGGACTCCCTAGCACTAGGATTAATTGCTGTATTGTGTGGACTTTAAAAACATTTAAATTACGGACATGAAAAACACCCATACTCAGAACAACACTAATGGAAATATAATATCAAAATTTCTAGCCGTTTTTCTGTGTTTGCATAATTGAGTTTACCTAAATATTCTGTCAACATACACACAATGTTAGTACCTTACGTAATATATATTAAGTAACTTATTGCACAAATAGGATCCTAAGAATGAATAAAATCTTTTTATGAGTGCATGTCTAGTACAAGTTTTTATACAAATCAGGTCATTTTTTGTTTCAATCGTGGGTAAGGATTTTAATAGTACTTCCGAGTGTTTTTTTTAGGATGGTGTGCTCGATGAATACTTGGCGAACTATAATAACCTTGTGTGTGGGTAATGTAAATGGATGGTTAGTGGCTACCTTTAGTAATGCTCTTTGTGCGCGTTCTTAAGGCAGCAAAATTGTCTTTTTTGGACAACCCCAGGAATTTATGCTGTATGGATTGACATAGAGCTAAATATACTCGCTTGATTAATGTGTAGTCAGCTATGTTACGCCCGTTCTTCAAAGTATATGTATATAACTTTACGTACATCATAAATCGATATGTTTACGAAAATTTTTATATGCGTCAATGACACCTAGATATCGTTTGTTTTCATTAAAGCAAAGCAAGCGCATGCAGTGTACAGTTGTGTGCATAAATATTTAGATTAGTAAGTGGCATGTTTACATTTCCTATTGCGAATAAAATGTATTTACTTTTGGTTTTATGTAACCAGTGTGCTACCATGTTAAAGCCTGTGATTTCACCGAGAATAACAGAGCGGTGTCATCAGCACACTACACTACTAATAATACACACACGCAACACTACTAATAACATATATACATATATATATATATATATATATATATATATACATATAAGGAAAAGCGCTGGCCCTAAAATACTTCCTTTAGGAATGCCAAAACTAGTATTTTGGACTTCATAATTCTTAAATGGGCTAATCTCATACACTGATTTTGATCACTGCGGTACTCAGCAAATAGTTAAAATTTTAATTAATCTAAAATTAAATTTACTTATTCCAAGTACTTCAAATTTGTGCACTAGCATAGCGCAAAATATGGTGTCAATATGAAGTGGGGTGTGATCAATATGAAGTGCAAACCCATGACCAAATTAGTAGCTATGTAGTCTGTCAGTCCATTTATAAATATAATAATAATAATAATAGGAATATTGGCAAGCTTATCTGTTTCAGATCAGGTAATACACGCCCGAGAGTAATGCGTTTTGTAATTCGGGCTTTTTCAGGAACTGAAATCAGTTCCTGTGATTATGCAGCACATGTCACAGAGCGCATATGGCTTATACTGAGGGTGAATGGATGCGAGATGTTGAACGTTCATGTGAGTCAATTAATACTATGGAGCCAGTATTAATATCAAGTAAAGATGTAGCTTGTGCGGTTCGTTCGTTGCCAAACTGGAAATCAGCCGGACCGGACGGACTGCATAACTTTTGGTTAAAGTGGCTCCATAGCTCACATGTGTGTTTGGCAACTCAATTTCAATCATGCTTGGAAGCAGGTTCGCTGCCCACTTTTATGACAACTGGTGTAACTCACCTCCTCTACAAGTCTGGAAGTGCCATGGATCCCAAAAACTACAGACACATTACCCGTCTGCTAACAGTTTATAAAATATTTTCGTCCATTCTGAGACTGAAGATAACACTCAACACATGTCTCTAAGAACTATATAATGGCTTTCTCTCAGAATGGATGTAAAAGTTCCTTATTATTGACACGGCTATTAACCAACAAGTTCGACGGAACCGCAAGGATTTGGCGACATGTTGGATAGATTATAAAAAAGCCTACGACTCTGTACCGCAGACATGGCTCCTAAGGGTGATGGAGTTGTATAAGATTGATACAACTTTATGCACTTTTTTGGAGGCATGTATGCAGCAATGGAGAACAGTTCTTTGCTATCCAGGATGTCGGCAATCTCAGGATGACGGCCAAATTATATATCAAGCGGGGTATATTTCAGGGTGACAGTTTGAGCCCCTTGTGATTCTGCTTGACTTTGAATCCTCTTTGACGCCCTGGATAGAAGAGTCCATACACTGCTAACTGCGTACCGAATGCAGTATCCACGTTCATCAGTAATGAGATTGTATATCCCGCGGAAATGCGGGGGTCGTGGTTTTTTAAATGCCAGGACCCTTCATAATCGCGAAGTATGCAATCTTAGAGACTACTTTCTCTCTGTCAACGTGGAGGTACACCGGGATGTAGTGGCAGTTGATAATGGACTTACTCCGCTTGGTCTAGGGAAAGAGAACCGGCGCAAACCTGCAGTACTTAATGTTACAGACCGTCGGGAGATATGGAAGAGCAAAGCATGGACGTTTTTATCGATCTATTATCATCTCTGTCTTGGCTACGTTTCAGTTTCTTCGGAGAAATTGAAGGTTTTATCTATGCAATTACAGATGAAGTTGTAATGACGAATAAATATCGGAGACATATCCTGAAGGATGGCACAATTAAAATGTGTCGGGCATGTCATCGCTCCGGTGAAACCCTCAGGCATATAATTTACGGTTGCTCTCGTCTTGCAAATGGTGAGTACTTGCACAGACATAACCAAGTGGCCAGGATTGTCCATCAGCAACTTGCTCTTAGATATAACCTTGTGGATGTCGAGTTACCGTATTATAGGTATGTGCCCGACCCAGTTCTTGAAAATAGTCGTGCAACATTATATTGGGATCGATTTATTATCACTGACATTACTATTGTTGCCAATAAACCTGATATAGTGGTGATAGACCGACTAGAGCGCCGAGCAATGATTGTATACATTACCATTCCACATGACGAGAATCTCATGAAGGCTGAAAAAGATAAACAAATAAAATATTTGGATCTGGCCCATGACGTGGTCGACATGTGGGATGTTAGTTCTGCAATCATTGTGCCGATAGTCATATCAGCTCATGGGTTGATTGCCAAGAGCCGCGACCAACATCTGCAGAGGCTCGCGTTACACTTTATATTTTGTTATATATATTTTGTTTTTATTTTATATTTAAAAATGTAATGTGTATGTTAATTAATGTGAATGAAGAGAATAATAATAATACTTTATTAAAAACCTTGTTACATTTTTTTTTATACTATAGGGGGACAGACGAACATATCTATAATTACCAGAACAGACCATGGTAAATGACAACCGCCGTCCATGGACACCCGCATCTCAAAAGTCGCAAGTGCGCTGCCCGCCTTTGAGGGTGATGAGGGAGCGGAAAGAAGAGAAGGGGGATGAGGAGAAAGGAGAAGAGGGGAGAGGAAAGGGGAGTGGGGGAGTTGGGCCTCCGGAAACCTCACCCATTTCGGGGAAATGCAACGCTAGCGTTACTTCACAACCGGTTTTCTGAGAGGCCGTGGTATCGCACCGGTCGAGCCGGCCCATTCGTGCCTAAGCATGACTCTACCACTGTTAAAGTTACATTTCACAATAAATAAACGAAAATGGCTACAGTAGTTTAAACTGTGTCGTAGCCATTAACGTCCACGTCCACATCTTGACTATGTAACTAAGGTTAGTAGTTTTAATTTTTACTATAAATGAACATATTTATTTTATCTATTATATGTTGACAGTGTACGTGTGTATAGTTAGTGTAGGTGAGTGTATGTTCGTATGTATGTGTATGTATGCAAAGTGTACAAGTTTTCATTTAATGATGTCTTCACTATGTGTGTAAGTCAAAGAAATTGCATGGTTAGTTGATATTTTACTCCTGAACACAAATTGAACGATTGAGGGTAGACCCGTTATCTAAACACAATTTAAATATATATGTTATAACGAGCGCAAGTTGATGTTTAAGTTTTATAAGTACGTCATTAGATTATATTATTCCATCCAACTGCACAGCCATTGTAAAGCTTCATTTTCGTGAATACTTAACGAAACAAAGGATTTAAGTGCGGAATAAATTGGCCCCAGTAAATATAACAGCCTAAAAGAAAAATTCAGTTGTGAGGTCTTTATATATTTTTACATTCATTATTAAAAAAAGTTGTTAACTTTATTGTTTTTTTCTTCCTATGAGGTTAAATCAGAGGTGGGTGGGAATTTCTCAGAGAGACAACAGATTTTTAAATCCATAAAAATAAATAAATAATTATGCATTCCCAAACCTTTTTACCATGATTACCGGCCTTATACAACTAATTTCTTTCATGCTCAATTTTTAACTTCCTAAGAACATTTTTATAGTAATTTTCATATATTTTATAAGTTATGGAAAGTATCTCAGTATCATATGCTCGTTTTGATTGTCGGTGAAGTTTTTCTCTTTGTCTCATGCGATGCACGAGACCCAGCGTATTCCACGGCTATATACTTTCTAGACGTCATTGTGGTAGAAGTATTTTTAATGTTGCATTTTGCAACCTGTTAATGAAATAACGTAGACAAATATTTGAATAATCTGAGTGGAAAAGGGGGCAAAAATTAATAACACATGTCGCTTGCCAAGTTTGTCATATAGATTTGACTAAAAATGCGCATGCAGGTTCTTTCAGGTAAAAACAATCGTAATGAATCTAGAACGGCATAATGAACAGTAGAACGTAGTAGTAGTAACGTAGAGTTTGTTACTAATAAATGGAAGAATTATTTGACTTTATGATAAAATTATCTAAGTAAGACGTACTTTGATGGATAGGATAGTTAAGTCCATGATATAATCAAATATTAAGATAGTTATGTGCATGACAATCAGTTTTATCAGAGGCAATTTTAATGTTTATCACCTGATAAAATTATGTTTTTATACCATAATTGAATTTTTAAATGGATGTAAAGCGAATCTAAAAATGAGTTCGTATTTTAAGAAGGTTTGCTGTGAATAGCACCTAAGATGTTACAATCATACAATCATGGAATATTGGTTCTACTACAGCAATATTTAAGTTGTTTTTAGTGTATACAACTAAACCATCATTTTAATAAAAACTTTTTACGGTTTTATGGTTTATGGTTTCGACAGCAATGACATCCCAGCTTATGTCGATCATGTGGAAGAAAACCTAGAGTCGAATCATGTTTCACGAGATATCGACACCTCTTGCTGTGCTTGCAGGTGCTGTATCGTGGTGTGCTCATGAATATTCTTCTTATTGAAAGATATGTACAAAACAGCCATTTAAGATTGTCCAGACTAAACCTTATGGCAAATGTTTGTCACCCAAAGCTTTTGGTCTTAGTTTATTTCTCCCTCTGTCACTATAGCGCAGACTTCTCCTAAGAGGGCGTCAATAGTCGTCATCCATTTTTATATCTCAGGCGTTTTTATTATCTCGCTAACCAAGTAGATTTCTCGAAGGTTTTAGTGGGCGGTTGTTCCTCAACAATCGGCTGATATTGTTTTGTTGGTGTAGGTGGAAGACTTCGCTGCATTAATTGGCTACGGCCCAGTGGATTTGATCCTGATGTAATAACATGGATTCACACGGAATCAGTGAGAAAGATTTATTTCATACTTACAGATTCTAGCAGTAGGCATAAATCACTCGCGACATACTTAGTAAAACCACTTACACTGCAAAAATATTATTCAAGCGGTAAATAGCTATTTTTTTATTACATTATAATTGTATGCGAAATACACTAAAGCTTACTCAAATGTTGAATGAATAAATGAATAACGATCCGAATGTTATACATATGAATGTTATACCTACTACAATCGCTGATATACTCATGCACTGCCGATTCCCGTCAGCCGTTCACTTTCGGGAATTAGTTTAAGTTTGGGAATAAAATTTGAGTATATTTACAGGAAAGGGAGGGAATGAGAAATTGCTTATACAGATGGATTTGGGAGTACGAGTATAAGCACCAGTTCATGAAAGTCAGGAGCGCATATCTATAACTCGAAATGGCTGATGGAAGTCGGAGCCCTGTACCAATATGATCTTTGATCCTTTCAGCAACAGTTCGCTTTGTGCTTCGTACTTCGCGAACCATGGCCGGTGCAACAAGGTTGAAACATCAAGGTGTAGGTGGTAATTTTATTCAATTAGTCAGTCGCATTTGAAATTGCTTATTGGTAATATAGCTGAATGTGGACACAAAGTGACTTCACTTTAATCTCGTCTAACAAATCTGAGAGTACATTAAACGCATCGTACCCACTTTGATAGCCGTCGTTTCCTCGAGAGTCGAGCTAAAGTTTCACAAAGTGTAAGCGAGTAAAGGCATCCGATAGAAGGCTCTCGTTAGACTCCTCACAAAGGCACTATTGTGTTTCTCAGACGGTTCCAAATGAAAAGTATAACTTGTTACCGGAGTATCGGAATGATGCTGCTAGCGAAAATGTCATGGAAATGTCTCATATGTATTTAGTTTATTAATTCATTCGTTAATATTTAAAGTTGATATTTGGTGGGCACTCATTGAAAGTATTAATACGATTGACAATCTCAATTATTTTGATAAAAATGTTAAATGAAGTCGGGAAGAGGTAAGAGGTAAGAGGCAGTCAAAAACAAATATTAACATACTTGGAGTGCTATATTCAAATTCAATAGTGCAAATTATACAGTTACGTAGAATCTTGGGCGAAAAAGATGAAATATATCCTTTGTCAGAAACTGCTGAATATGAACTATAATTTAATCTATTCTGGCACAAGTTATATTCATAGTTATTTTGGACAGTATCTGGCTAAAAATGTAACTATACTATTTTACCATAGTACAAGTTCTGCTTGTTTTGGGACAAGACGGCTTGTGCTGGATGTCTTAAGAATATTATATTTATTGTTACATTCAAATGTTAGTTATTCTTATTAGGTGATAATCATATGGACTTATTTTTTTAGAGATTTTGATAGACTGTCAGTTTTGATTATTTTGTTTTAAGAATGAATGTAGATGCAATATACATTTATTAGGATAAACAACATACAACATCAAAAGAGTAAAACAAAAACAAAATTATAAATGGCGGGCCCAATAGGATCCCTTCCCTTATTCTTTTCCCTTCAGAAAATAGTTCAAAGAACCTTTTGTTTCTTCTTTCACAAATGATCTTGTCATTGTCAAAAAAGTATTAAAAGTGTCGAAAACTATATTTTTAACACCACATATAATACCACATATATTTTTAACACCAAAACACCTTTATATTATTATCTGCATCCAACCAGGCTTCATCATTGCCCATTTCAAAGTTGATAAGTGAACAACTAAAAATCTACGAAGTGGAGAAAAGACGGAGCTTGAGCCTTATAAAACGAAACCTCTTCAAGGAACCAATAAACTATCCAGACTAAAGTTTAATTAAATTTTGTATTGTCTTTAAACATTTGGTACAAATCATGAGCGAATAGGAACACGCTTTTGATTTATTAGTGCGTTTAATTAGGGACAACGTTTGAGTGACATTCACGCACAGGTGTGAAATCATTTGGCCTTGTTATTAAGAGCCATAAATTATTTCTGATATTCTAACCGCTTCGATTTCAATAAAAAAGAATTTCTTAGTAATGACTTGATGAGAATACTGTTCAATTCCTTAGTTTGCAGTAAAATATAAGCAACACTTGCGCCTGGAATCCCTTTGAAACCATTTACGTCTTCTTGATCGATAAAGTTCAGAAAGCGTTTCTGAGATTCCTATTCAAAAGTGAAAAAGGATATTATCCTTTTATGTACCCCACACTATCCGTGAGTGATATCCTTAGCTGCAGAACACTGCAGCTAAGGATATCAGTCACTAGAAATGAAGAGAATGCACGATCAAATCAGAACAGTGTGCTCGATTTTATTAGGTAAAACTGAAGCCATCGAGATACACCCAGAAGTATGTCGATTGTTTGTACCCTATAACTACATACTTGGTAGAAGTCACAGACTATTTTCAATACCTACAAGTCGTACTGTAGCACGCTGTCACCTATTCCACGGACACTTAAAATAAGCAATTAATAATTTTGATGCTTAGCTAAACGTCGATTAACCATTTCTGCTTGGGTAAAAATAGAATGTTCGAGTTAGTTTATGAATGTCTAGAACCTGGACCTAGTGTTATTTGAATTTGTCATTCGTCTCAATAGTACGAGTAACATAGGGCATAACATTTAAAATTAAAGTTAGTATAAAAGAGAGAATGTTAATGAAGCAGGAGAATGTTAATGAAGCAGTCTAAAATTAACAGTTTGTTTAAAATAATTTACTTGTTTGATAAGAATTTTAGTATTTTTTCAATTACTTGAATTATTTGATTGTTTATAGTGGGAGGGCCATGCTTAGGTATGAATGAGACGGCTCGAGCGGTAGGATACCACGGCTTCGCAGAAAACCGGTTGTGAAGCAACGCTTGCGTTGCATTCGCTGTCGTTTATTAGGTTTCTAGAGGAACAAGTACCCCTTCAACTCAAACCCCCTATCCTCTTTCCTATCTCCTCATCCCCTCCACGCACCTATAAGTAATAGCAGTCTGAAGATGACCGATCAACGGCACTTGTTCACGAGTGTGGTGCATGCGCCAGCCATCATCTATCTCAACCATATCAAAGGGACCGGTCTGTTCGTCTGTATATATTATAAAAAAAGAAAATCGAAATGAAGGGCCTGTTGATCAAGTGGTTAGTGACCATGACTGATGAACGGGAAGGTCATAGTTGTCCCGAGTCTGGGTGTTCTTTGTGCCCAATGATTGAATGTTTGTAAAGCCTTAACAAACTGCTGACGACAGTTCGTTAATACATAAAACATTTTTTTCGGTTCTCAATTCCAATCATGATGGCTTTAGTATGCCAACCCGATTTCTGACAGGAAAACCCGAAGAAATCTTTTGCACCTAAAATCTGATGCACTATATTCAAGGTATCTGGTTTCACTAATCGAATATACTTATCACTTGCACCAGACCTTAAGTTATAGCTGTACTTTGAAAAGTTGTAAGGAACTCTTTGGCTTGGTTTGCTTCACCCTGCGCGAAAGAGCTAAAATTCAAATTTAATCATTAGTAATAACTGTGAAAGAAATTTCACTGTGCATGACTCATAATGGAAAATTTTATCATTTAAAGTCAAAACTGTTAGAATTTTAAATATACGTTTAACTATAGAAATATGACTTAGACTTGGCGGAGTGGGAGCAAAGACTTGCGCGACCTAGTGGGGCGAGCACGACGATATGGCTGCAAGACCCGTCCTCCGAGAGTGGCTGGAAAGAAAACATGGACCCCTCACCTACCGGATGACACAGGTACTTTCCGGACACAGGTGTTTCGGCAAGTACCGCCCCCATGGGAGAAAGATATCCACATGAGGATCTTCCACAACGGCAACATAAATAAAGATCCTTGATATCAAAGGAACATTACAACACAAATGATCTATTTAATTTTAGTTATTCTTTACAATCGGACTGTCAACTAAAATTCATAGTGTCTTACAATTTTTATTAAGAAAACAGTAGCGCCTGTTTATTGCCACAAAGTATTTGAATAACATTAGACATCATTATGAGTAACGCTTGTTATACAACATTTTGAATGAAAAAGCAACATGTTTCTTTTTGTTATAGTAACTCTTTTCTAACAACTTCATTCTAACTTTGATACTTATGACGTTAAGCTTAGAGTACCAATTTTGCCGTGACATAATCTAAACTATTCTCCCCCATAGAACAGTAGGCATAATCTCTGTTATAACTGTCATACACATAACCTACTTATACAAGTTTGTTAATATTCCATGTTCCAACTAACACCAAGCTTATCTTAGTTTACTTGGCTTTACGACACCCTCGGCTTATAGGGTCATCAAATATGCATTTGGTTATATTAAAGTCACCCTTTTCGTATGTTACAGGGGCTTATGTGGGTCAGGATAAACTGACCTCGGAATTCATATGAAAATCTTAGAAAAAAAGGCTAGTGCGTGAGGTACTGCCACGAAGACAATAATTTACAAGTACGTGTAATTATTTAATTTTTATTTATATAAGCTTTATGCACTTAACGTATAGAGGCGGACTTAACAGTCGGGTGATACAGGCTCTGCCAGTTAACCGTCGGGTGGTACAGGGGAAGCTGAAAGTAGATGCATTTAAAGATTAAAAGATAAAAGCTAAAATTACGATTCTTATTGCTTAGCAATGGTGCTTGAGTAAAGTCGTTATACACATTGTAATATATGAAGTTACTTAGAGATACATATATAAATATATAAGAAGATATTTAAATCCCCGGTTTGTTTTCTGTTTGATCCATATATTTGATCTCTCCTCTTCTATGTCCCGCACAACGTGTATACATCATTTCATTATGAGCCGTTAAAAGTTTAGCCCGCAGTTTCACATGCGTTTATGTTCACTGCTCCGTTCCCTAGAGTCACAGCGTGATTATTTACAGACTATAGCCTAGACTAGAGCCTTTCTTCCAAACTTGGCCTCCTTATAATATTCGTATAGAAGGCTGAATCGTTAAAAAAAGGAAATCCAATTAGTTATTTAAAACATAGGTTAGTTTATCAATACTCAATTTAATCTCATTTTATTTTATTTTTTCTATTAAAAATAGGCACGACTTCTTAACAGCACAATAACAACACGTCAACAGAATTTAACTTTGGAGCTTCACGCATTCGGTTCTACAAAATCGTAATTTTGTCGTCAAATTAACGAACAGACGCGACTTAAATGGGATGCGATGGCGTGTAACTGAAACATTTGTTTCTATATTTAGTTCGTATTGTAGAAACATCAAAGGGACATTTTTGTTTAAATTTAATTCTTCTTTCAAAGTTTTTGGTAGTATTAGACCTAGAGCTCGCAAACTCCTTCACAATAACGTTTGTATAAAAGTTTTTTTATAATGTATGTATAGCAGAGAGTAAAAGTTTGTCAGTTTGATTGATAGATGTCGTTGTGCCGGTATCCTAAATCGCATTTTTAAGATTTTCCTATTGATACTATATAAGATCAAGTGAAACACGTATTTATGTTTTCGAAATAAAACCGATGTAGAAAAGTACGTTCAGTTTATTATTGAACTACGGCCTAGTATACCGAAGAAGACCAATCCCGCGCATCCCCTCCGTTTGCCAACAAGTTGGGTAAACAATGTTGTTTTGGGAGTCTTTGTAAAATTATATGTAAATAGTAGAATAGAGCCACACAATCTCTTTCCGCCGATTCAGTAAAAGGCGACTTAGGGATTGGATTTTTATCTATCAGACAGTATATATACAGTCATGTAGTGTACGGTTTACGTTAGTAGAACCAAATTCTAATTGGACAAAAATATGGGTGTTTAAAACACCTAAGCCTACCACTTCGAGAATATAAGTGAGCGTATGTTGGTATGTATACCAATAATAACGATACCATTTTTACCCGATTGCGTAAACAGGAGGGTTATTTTTTTCGAATGTGAATATATTTATGTCTGGATGTACATCACTAGTTTCATTGTCACTCCCTAGAGCTTACACGTCTTAATAGATTTCGACATGTAAGGTGTCATATTGTATTTATTTTACATGTATTTATTTGTTCACGCTATCGTATATTTAATAATTGTTATTATTACTGACATTAAAACTTTAATAAAAATGTCTCTATTTTGTAGGTATCTTATGAACATCTGATAAGGCGCTCATACTCCAAAGTAGGGTCACCTGCTAGTCAGGTGGCCAAGATCTGCCGGGGTTCCCACATGCTTCCTTCTGAGGGTATTTCGGGTCTCTAGCGATAGAAGCCCTAGTGACGGAACGCCGTGTGGTTTTAGTCGGTTCGAGTCCGACATACCACCTCACCGTCGGCTCCGTTCAGGTGACGACCCGTGGGGGTTTCCACACGAAAACAAACAAAAAGTTTTTTAGTAGTGTATGCATTGTCTTCACATATTATTTTATTTGCCCTCATAAACTGTTCAAATAAATATGTAAAATATTTACAAAATTCTGTTCTTCTCCAAACGAGCTACGTGTAGGAACTCTACTACTCCACGACTGAATTGCTAGACAGACGTCCTCTCTTAACAATTCAAATATACCTGTAATTAGTTTATTTTGAATTAAATGGTTATGATTTTATATAAATCGCCTCAATAGTAGAGTTACACTGGATATGATAATTCGATATAACGTCGACAAAAACACTTGAAGTTTTTAATTCAGTCGCATTTTATATATTTTTTTACTTTCTATTTTGCTGCCCGCCTTTGAGGGTGATGAGGGATGGGGGATGCAGGGAGCGGAAAGAAGAGAGGAGGGATGAGGAGATGGGAAAGAGGAGAAACAAGGTGAGGGGAGAGAAAAGGAGGGAGGGGGAATTGGGCCTCCAGAAACCTCACTCAATTCGGGGAAATGCAACGCAAGCGTTACTTCACAACCGGTTTTCTGTGAGGCCGTGGTATCGCACCGGTAAATGTAAAACCACTAGGTAAATGATTTGACGATAGCAAAGTATGACCAGAAGACGTGTAATATGATACAAGTTTATACTCACTTTAACTATCTATAAAACCTTTCAAGTATAAACCAAAAGACTTTATTCAGCACAACTCGACTTGTCAGGACATATGAGGATTGACATACTGAAATCACTTTTATACTCGTAATACTAACATTAAGATACAAACAAATTTAATGTCGTATCAGTATTTAAAGCCTCGTAAACATAAAGAAATAACAGTGAAATAATGATGGCAAAGTACTATAAACCATACATCGAGTTGTGACATTTTAATGCATTTAAACCTAAATATGGTGAGAAAGCTATAACATACAAACACACAAATAAAGGTTGTCCCTATATTCTATTGTATATCTTACGACTTACTGCTTGTGTCACTTTCTCACTGCGACAACTGCAGTTTACTATTTTAGTTATTACTAGCATGTCACCGCAGTTTCAATCGCGTTTATGTTCACTGCTCCGCTCTTAACAGCCACAGCGTGATGTTTTATATTGTATGTTATTCCTCAGTAAACACTTTATTCAACACAAAAAGAATCATTAAAATCTGACAAACAAGAATAAAAGTCTCCTCTGCTTAATTAATATACTCGTATATATTTACATATATAGATGTATATAGTCAGCAACAGAATCCGTTTAACTTTTAACTTAAGCTTTTATGTATAGGTATATATTTTATTAAAGAAATTATTCTGGTCCTAAACAGGAGGAAATCGTAACATTTACACGAAACTAAATCATATACTTGAAACTTATTATTCAAAACTAAGCGTTAAAACAGAATAAAAACATATCTTTTGAAGCAGGTAAATTCTACGCAAAATAATATCACACTAAACTCAACGCTTCATCGTGTAATCCTTTCATAAAAAAAAACATGAAATTTGATCAGAAATATTGGTATTGATATACAAAATAATCTTCCACGAAACCTCAAAAAACAAGGACGGGAACGGGGCTTTAAAAAAAATAGAACGATTAATACATTCAGGTCACGAGGTAGCTGAGCACAAAGTAAAGCTACGTCCACACTCTGTATTTGAGAAATTTTACTATACTACTAATAATTATTGAAAAACAAAGAAAAATAATCACTAACATTATTCTATGTGGTCATCGATCATGCTCAATATTTATACAACGAGTCAAAAAAATGGAACACAGCATGCAGTATTAAGTCCAAACAATCCTCTGAATACTCCCTATGATACAAGCGATAGAGAATGCAGAGTAAAGCTACATCTCTACGCAACGCTAAGGTGTCATTATTTGTTTTCACAATATTTGTTTGCAACTGTATGCTAGAGACGTATATTTTGAATGGTTAAAATAAATGTTTCATTTTCTGGGACACGCTGTATACGATATAAACACGTCCAATAAGGAATAGGAAGAGACATAACTAACACTGGGAAATAAACAATTTAAGTAGTAGTAAAAGAACTAGATCTTGATCTATATATAGAACTCAGAACAACAATTTGAGGAACACTCTGTGTAATCCTCAAATTGTTGTTCTGAGTCTGGGTGTTCTTTGTGTACGTTGTTTGAATGTTTGTAAAGTCCCCCGAGACACAGGAATTAATCCTAATGCGGGAGTTGTCTTTAAAAAAAAAAAAAAACTTGAATATCGGAAAACTAAGAGAGTGAAAGCAAGAGTTGTATATGTAAGATAGAAGGAGCATAAAACTGGCAACATGCGAATTTAAAAGTAGAAATAACTAGTAATTAAAGACATCCTTTCTGTACTCGATTGTACTCGTCTTTTTGTTTGTGTATTGTAAACGCCGTTTACTCCATAATTAAATCGGTTTCTTAACTCACCTATTTATATTGTAATATATGGTTATATATGTAATCAACAATAGGAAATCATTACACATCTCCGAACGCATAACACATTCCCTTCTCTGTTTCACATCCCCGCTTCCGTTTCCCTTGTTCGCTAGAAATAACGTGTCATAGCACGCTAGACCTCCACCGACCATCCGCATAAAAAGATAAAAAGCATTAAAAATTACGTGTGAATCCACGAAACATATAACCAATAACAAGCTAATGTTGCCTATCCTAATGCTATCAAAAAACGTCTTGTCAGTGATACGAATGAACCGGCGACAAAAGAGGTGGTTTGAAGCTACGCGTATCCAGCCTACAGCACTGCTGCGAGGACCTTCCTGCCCCTTTAAAAACTCAAGTAAGTCACCTCTGTGTATAGAATTAAAGCTGTACTGCATCTATACTGAAATAACTATAATATTTATTTTAAATTGAATATGTTTATTATGTAATGTACATATAATACATGTCTGTATTCTTTATCACGCCTAACGGTTATACATAGCTAATGCATTATTTAGATTATATGGGAGAAGGGATACTCTTTTTAGCCCAGTGCGCAAGTAGGTGGGTTGAATGAATATGTGCATGTGTACGTGTGTACATAGTGTGGGTCACCATGCTGCATTGACTAGACATGCAATGAGGATGGTGACCACCACTCTTTGACTCCACCTATTGCTTTCCATCAGGCAAAGGATTCACTATAGTAGGCTAATATAAAAAAAAATACATATGTAAAAAAAGTAAGTGACCCTGACTACTGAGCCGGAGCTCGTGGGTTCGTTTCCTACACGGGAAAAAAAATGTTTTTGACTGACAAAGTGTAGGTAGACCCTATTTGTTAATTAGACAATCAGGTTTCAACATTCTTTGTGTTGATGCCGATGTAAACTTTGTATTTGATATAGGTACACACAATAACACACTGCACATGTATCCCTGAAGGGATTGACAGAGGTGTATAGAAAACCCTCGTTTAGCCAATTAGAAGTTCTAACATAAAAGGGTCAAGTCGTCAACCGGGATCCTTAGGTACTAAAGATAAGACAGTCGTTGTCACGAGTCTGGGTGTATTGTGTGTGTATATTTGTAAGAGTCCCCCGCGATACAGAGATAATGTCTAGTGCGTGCGTTGTATTTAATATACATATATACAAATATATATATGTATACATAATAAAGTAGGATCCTATACACAGTTGAAAGATCTTGACAACAGCCATGAGCTCAAATAGGTCTATCTTTTCCTATTATTTCTCCAGGGAGAACAATTCCATGGAAAAGATAAAAACAATGATACGAAGTTCACCACAGTATCAGCCTACAGCGGGTTACAAACGATACCCGATTTTATTAGAACTAATTCAATCACGCTAGTGGGAGATATCCCTAAGGATTGAAACTTTGTAAGCCGCTTTATTTCTTTATACATTGTTAGTTTACGTGTGATTGATACAAATTGCTTTGGGGAGGAATAGGACGCTGTTAAAACTTATTATCGCAAGTAATTATACTATAGCTACGTGCATCTACACTATGATACTCAAATTATTAAAATGTATGTATGCTAGTACATTTTCATACCGTGTGTTCCTCTGTGGAGAACAATAGAGCTACACCGTCTCTTCCTGCGGGTGTCATAAAAGTCGATTCAAGGATTGGACTGTAATCTATGAGACATTATATATACAGTCATATAGTGCCTAATTGACGGCAATAAGCTTGCACCCTATTACATCAGTGGGACCAAATTTTAATTGCCAAATGTGGGTGTTTAATAAACCTCTGCCACCCCCTTCGGGGTTACAGGCGTGAGCGTATATATGTATCTGGTACGTTTACGTTGATCATTAAATCAAGGTATGGCTTCCATATTCTATCGCACTTCTGTGGTCATAAACCGTCATGTGAGAAGATACGGGTAGGAATAGTCATGAAACCGTAAAATTGAGTATGTAACTTAATGTCCCATGACTCTTGGATGAGGCAAACTGTTCTGTTAAGCCATTTTTTTATTATATATGGGGGCAGATGAACAGACGGGTCACTTGAAAGTGACAACCGCCGTCTATGTACACCTGCAACTCAAGAGTCGTAGGTGCGCTGCCCGCCTTTGAGGGTGATAAGGAATGAGAGTTTGGGGGGAGGGGAGAGAGAGGAGGAGTTGAGCTTCCGGAAACCTTACTAGTTTCAGCGTTGCTTAACAACTAGTTTTTTGTGAGGCCGTGGTATCGCACCGGTTGAGCCGGCCCATTCGTGCCTAAGCATAGCTCTACAACGATAACTTTCACATTTATTGTTAAGCGACAATTATTTTAAACCTGTGACGTAGTCAAGTTTGTCCACTCTACTCTAATGGTAGGTTGAGAAACAACATGAAAAGTATCTGTTTTATACTTTCATAGGGGTTTTCTTATTTAAGTTCGTCTTCGTCTTCATCTTATTTCAAAGGTACCAAATCAAATCGTACAAAACCATGATGATTGTGTAGTTAATCAAATCAATTTAATTTTAAAGATTGATAATATGATAAAGTTATACTCCACATGCGCTGTAATTCAAAATAGCAGCATGCATTCAGTCTTTATCGTAGAATTACAGTCATAAAACTCTGAATTTTATACAGAAATGAAGCTGTTTCAGGCTATTAATTTTCAATATTTGATAATGAATTTCTAATATTTAATCAACGGATTCAAAGAACTCCCAGAATTGAAAAAACTAACTATTTCTAGATCACAGAAATAACTACCCTTGAAGTACACATCCTTTCCAATAAAAAAAAGAATCCTCGAAATCCGTTGACATGATATTGAGTTATTCATCCATTTGTCGCAAAATTTAAGACTTATATGGTTTTCTCATGGGTGCCATTGTCAGAACTGGAATAAATTATGGACCATACGGGAAGCACCAACTTTCAAATATATAAAAAATCTTCGAAATCGGTTCAAGCAATCGAAAGTTCTGAGGTAACAAAAAATATAATACATAAAAAAAAATATAAAAAAGTACAATTGAATTGAGAACCTCCTCCTTTTGGAAGTAGGTTGAAAACCCACACCGTTCACCGGTTTCAGGTACCTACTTCTGACCACCCCTTTCTTCAGAACATCGCCATTTTGATCAGAGTAGATACATATTTATTATTAATTATTTGTTTCCATCATTCAGCATACCCTTCTAAATTTTTGACACTACGCCCTCTTTCAATCCACGTAGCTATCTAATATTTGTATATATTCCTCTGTATATCAACCAGTAATATGCTCTATTGACGGCAATAGGCTTGCAAGGGGGCAAGCGTTAGTGGGACCAACTTCTAATTGGAAAAATATTGGTGTTTTATAAACCCCTACCACCACCCCTGTGGAATGCCGATCCGTGAAAGTCTGGAATTCACTACCAGCGCACGTGTTTCCTTGACACTTTGGTCGTGAGTCTTTTAAGCTCATCAGGCCGCCGTATTGTGGTTCCCCATGCTACATTGACTAGACATGCAATGAGGATGGTGACCACCACTCTTGGACTCCACTTATTGCTTTCTATCACGCAAAGTTGAGTCACTATGGTAGGCTTATAAAAAAAAATGCAGACGTAAGCATATGTATGTATATATGTGTATGTATATTAACCAATCTTACTATACTCATACTTCGTAATGATGTCATCACATCTGGATCGAAGTATTATACATAATCATATTGAGTATGAAAAATGATGATAAACAAAAAAATATCCTTATTTAAAGAGATCACAGACTTGCTTACAGAGATCCAAACAAACACATGTCCGTCATGGATAAACACATGGAATTTAGGATCACAATTCTTCAGAGTCCATCAAATTTAGAATGTATGTATATACCACTACAAGTAACTTTGCGGTGGCATATTACATTTTGGCATATCTGGCAATAGGCCTGCCCCCTATTACGTAAATTTTACTAAATAATCAACGGGGCAAGCGTTAGCTAGGCTTCTGTCTACCCCTTCGGGGATACAGGCGTGAGAGGCTTTTATTCACAAATAAGGTTCATGGTCAAAAGGTAGTATAAACATTGATGAATAACGTAACAGCATTGAAGAACTCAATTGTGTCATAAAATTTACATTTTGATACAATTGACATGTGCGATTGTCATACAAATGCCGATGTAATCTGGCACTAACAAACCTATTCATCTTTTTGTATGTGAACGCTTTGTTACAAGTGTATGTGCATTGAATTTTACGAATTATTTGAACGTTAAAATTATATATTTTTCTTTCTTTCTAATATACATCAGTATTATACAGAATACAAACCACTTTCTAAGTTTATGAAAAGATATACACATATACATATTATACTTTGTTACTTGTTTAAATTTTGTGTTAATTTGGACACTCTGCGACACTCGAGAAAAGTATTCTATTTTCTCTTCTGTATCAAATGTATCACAATTTCACCATGATTTATCGAAAAATTAAGACAAAACTATTTATTTCGCTTCCATTTATTATACATTGGTACATACTTAGATTGGATTATATCAAATAAATATTATGAATTAAATTTACGCACGAATGGTATAGATTTTTATCTTATATTTTTCCAAACATATTATTTTCACTTTTACAACTTCTAAATGGAATCCGTCAGTTAAATGTTGGGGAGAGTTGCAGCTTAATAAATAAAGTTGCCTGATGCCACGACAAACTGTAAGCTTGTCTGATCCTAGCAATCTCCTTAACTCCGAGCGTCACCTAATTAAATGATTACCCGGCTGTGCCCGGCTTTAGAGTCCTTACTTTTGTCCCCTGACTGCACCTTTCCGAATATATATTTTTTTGTATTTGTTTCTTGGATTGTGTTGTTTTATGTACAAATTGAAGAGAAAATATGATTCTCTATTCCGTTTATATATCTCAAGACTCAGATGTTAGCGAGTGTGTTCGATTAGAGAGGTTATTGGCTAATTAGATGATATATAAAAAATCAGCTATCATGACACGACATGATTTTTAAAATTATTATGATTATGCATTTTCAAAAGTCTGACATAAATGTTTGTACTATGCGTGTAAAATAACTGTCAACCGCCATATTGCCTCGCAGTTGACACGCAACTTAGCAACGCACATTTATAAACTGATGAAGTACCTGTGTTTAAAATGTACTAATTTATTAATTTTTGGGACTAAAATATAATCAGCAAAATGTAGGTTTTCATTACGCCTCTATCTACCCCTTCGGAAATAAAGGCGTGAGTGCATGTATGTGTACATTTTGTCAATTTAAAATAAAGTTTACAGTTATCTTCTCATTTGAAATTCTCATTCGATAGTAGAGTGATGCTCAAAAGTGAGTGGTAAGGTTAAAACAACTCTCATTTTTGTTCTCAAAATAGATAACTAATAAAAGTAAAAAGAAGAAACTAATAGGAAATCATACAATACAAACAAAATGAGAAACCTTCGTAATCTTAATACAAAATATTAATCTTCCTTTATTGCTTACAACGTAGAGAAGACATAAAAATATATTCTTCAGTTCGCTTGGGGGAGCCTCGGTTCAGTGGGCAAGAAAGAATATTAGAATACTCGCATTGAAAAGCTGGGACGAATTGAAAAACAACGCTTAGATATCGTATTTTCTTTTTTTTTGCAGAAATGTTGTTCTTTATGGTCTGGAAGTTTCACGCTTGTCGGGTTTAAGAATTAAACGGTTTGTATCTATAGAGCATTCGATTTTTCAGAAATATACTTAAACAACAATTCTCGTCTTTAATCTATGTTACGTGTCTATTGGTACCCGTTTAAGTACCTATAGAGTTATGTTTTTCTAGACGACAGTATCGGCTTATTAAGTACCTTCAGAGTACCTACATCAGTTTGACTCCTACGCGCAATGGCTTCAGATTTAAGATTGCTAAAGAAACATAGTTGACGCAGAAAGATTGCCAACTGTTTGTTTAAAAAGAACGACTTTTTAAAGACGTAGTAGCATGATACATGTTCAATGTGTTCTACAGAAATAAATATTAAAGTGCCCCAGCAATATTAGTTTTATTCCATATAACTAATTATAATTCATTGTGTCCGTTTTTTGTATGTTTGTGAAGTTCCCGCGATACAAGGGGAAAAATAACATAACACATACATATAAAACACACACTCACACCTTTATCCCACATTTTGCATTTAGCTTATGCAGCCCGTTTGGTACCGAACTAGAAATCAGCCGGATCGGACGGACTGCATAACTTTTGCTTAAAGTGGCTCCATAGCTCACATGTATGTTTGGCATCTCAATTTCAATCATGGTTGGAAGCAGGTTCACTGACCGCTTTTATGACGACTGGTGCAACTAACCTATTCTAAAAGTCTGGTAGTGACATGGATCCCAGAAACTACAGACCAATTACCTGTCTGTCAACAGTTTCTAAATTATTTACGTCCATTCTGAGAGTGAAGATAACAACACATGTCTCTAAGAACCATATGACTTTCTCTCAGAATGGATGTAGAAGTGGGGCACGTGGCACTAAAGAGTTCCTTATTATTGACACGGCTATTAACCAGGATTGTGGAATCTGAAGAAATTAAAATTTCAAATTCGACACACCTTAGACGACTTTTTGTAAATGAAACGTACAAGTATCTAGGTATGACAAAGGCGCTGGGTATAATGAATTGAGTATAAAGCAATCGCTGAAGGAACGTTTCTTTGGCCATCTGAAAAAAGTACTGAACATTTAGGGCCTAATGCAGAAGGCAGTCCTCAGAGGTTCCTGTAGCTGGAGCCCTAACCACCGGTAGCTTGGTCCCTGTACCCGATACCGGTGGCGCACTATTTTTTATATTTTTAAATATATTTATCAGTGGTAGAGCATGCTTAGGCACGAATGGGCCGGCTCGACCGGTGCGATACCACGGCCTCACAGAAAACAGGTTGTGAAGTAACGCTTGCGTTGCATTTCCCCGAATTGAGTGAGGTTTCTGTCCCCCTATAATATAAAAAAAAAAAATTCTTTGTTTCTTTATCTTTAAAAATTTAATTGATATGTATATTAAGTTAATTAAAGAGATAATAATAATATAATAATTTTGACACATCTCACACACGGCCGTAAATATATCACTAACCAAAATTTGTGCTGGATGGGTCACAAGCTCTACTTTTCAGAGGCCAAAAATGTTTTTGTTTTATTGGCGGTGTGCAAAGAAGCATTGTCGTAGTGCAAGAAGATGCAGTTTCTTGGCCTTCTTTCTCTTACTTTTTCAAGAACAGCGGGTAAACAAATGGTGGTGTAGCACTAGACATTAAAACTTCTTTTGTCATCAAGTGGGACTGTGTCAACGGGACCCGTGCGTGAGAAATAAAATGCAATCATTTTTTTTCCGACGTCATTCATTTTTCGTCCGAGCCAACTAACTGAAAAATGAATATCAATTATATTTGTGTCCTACACACCTAAGCTTGTTTATACTAATACTCGCATCGCACTCGCAATAATATTCGTATATTATATAGTTTAAAGTTTTTTAAACTCTTTTTTTTCAATTGCTCCTTAAATAAAATAAAATAAATTTAAACTGTTTGTGTACTGCATCATACGTAGTGTACAAACTAAGTAAGTAACCACAAACTAACTAACAACATAGTACAATTTCAACTAATCTTTTACTAAACTAAATAAAATAGCTAAACAAAATTGATTTATTGTAATAGAATTGGATAGTTAAATACAATGTGTTGCCTCCTCTATTGTTTAAAACATGGGTCCAATTATTCATAGAATCTGTGCGTCGGTTTATGTTAACCTGTATCAATTGGTCCCAATGGAATTCTAGCACATCCTTCAACTGTTGAGTTGTTATCACTCCGTATGAGTCCTCTAAAACACGTCTCTGGGGCAATCACATTCGTGCTCCATGGGGTTGAGGTCTGGAGATTGTGCAGAGTAGGGCAATACCCGGGTGTTTCCGATTGCCAAGTACTCACTAGTCCACAAAGCTGTATGCGAACGCGCATTGTCATGCAATAACGTGAAAGTGAAGCCAAGGGTATGTGCAAATAGAGAGACATCAGGCCTCAACGTAATTTACAACGTATATATTTCACTTTACAAAATTATCTCAGTTCGTTAGTCTTTGATTTTACCCCCGCCCATATCATAACAGCTAAAGCCCTTGATTGGATGTACTCCCTAGATGTATCATAGACTTTCATTATTCAACGTAGACGTAGACTTACTTTACTTTACTAGTTACTTCAAAGTCACAATGACTATTTTTTTATTAACATTGATAAATTCAGTTTACTGTATACTATTATATAGTTCAAAAACAAAACTCACAAACTAATACTGAATCACTGATTTGTAAAAAAAACATTGAACGTTCACTTCTCGCTCGAGCTAAGCGTCTGCCTTTTTATTTTAAAACTATTACTTTTCTCAGTTTTCCCTTTCTTTGGAACTAATGAAAGCCCCACGTACGGAGCATAGATTAAATAGGAATGGCAGGACGTTTTGTTTAGTCTCTGCACATAACACGAACATCCTAGGAACTATGTTTCTTAATTAATTTTAGGATAAGTAGTATATTTGAATTTGAAAAATGTATACGTATAATAATGTAATTTATACAACCTGTACTTTAATAAGCTTTGATTATTTTCATTGCCTCTATGTATGTATTCTTCCCCTCTCACTCACTCATATATACATATATATACATCATATATATATACACAAAAGATGGCCCTCTGTCCTTGATATTCACTATAAATACCAGCGCTGCTAAGCAGCAGCGAGCTAGTAAGCATCAGGTAGCACAAAGCTGAGCTAATGTCCATTTTTGTCTCATGCAGCTACTTGTCAGCACTAACGTTTGACGAATTTAGTATCCTTGCCTTGTATGAGTACAAAATGAATATATTTTCTTTCTTTGTTCTTTCTTCTTAACTCACTTTACTCTAATTAAAATTTCATGTCATCGATTCAGATTCATAGATAGTGGTCCTTACATAATTCATTTCATTGAGTGCGTACTCAGGACGTACAGGTGAGCACCTGATTGGGTGTCGTGCTCGTAGGCCTTACTCACGGCAGCCTATTTCGCATAGTTTTGGGGCTAAAAACAACATCATTTTGCGTTTTGGAGCCTTAAACCAATCACTCTGCTAACATCGGCTGACGTCTTACAGTCAGTTGTATGTATCCGTCTTGCGGAGTGGTTGTACTCCTTCTGCAAACTCGGTGCTGCTCAGCGGGATCTCCTGTACTAGTGTAACGCTGCCGAAAACACAGAGATCTTTACATTTCATCTGCGATCAAATTAATTATATTTAAGGTATTATTAAAATTATAAAATCAAGGCATATTATACATACCCAATTTAAGTTAGTAAAGAAAACGCATTTAAAATCGAACTAATGCATTTTTCATGAATAAACAAGACACAAAAACAAAAAGGTTTTTCGGGTAGGTGCTAAAAAAGTGAACACATATTTGCTCTTGAAAAAAGTTATTATTTAATTGTTTTAAACAGTTTTTACAATATTTTAACACTATTTCACTTATTATATAGTAGAATTATTAAGTACTTACGTTGGCATCACACTTGATGTAATATTACAAGTTTTACATCACTCCACCTGCCAGTTTAACACCCATATTTATATATACATTCACAATGTCGCATCTGATGGAGATTGAGTCAGCACAAAGGAGTCTAGAGGAGACTTTTAACCGGAGAATGATGGAACTTGAAGCCCAGCTGCACAGTGCAGTGCCTGCGAAGGAAACTGCAGCCAGAGTAGCGGAGGAGTTCCGTACCTTCCGAGAACTGGTTTTCAAAATGCTAAGCCTCCTGCGTAAGCAAATCAGCGATTGTCACAGTAGCATAGATGCGTTGGAGACAAGGCAACGTCGCAAAGCTCTAATTTTCATGGGGGTCCCGGAAACCGAAAAAGAAGAGTGCACCACTACTGTCCTGAATCTTGTCCAAGATAAACTAGGCCTGAGAGACATCACGGCACACAATCTTAAGGCCTGCCATAGGCTTGGAGCTGGGAGGAAAGACCATACTCGACCTATCTTGGTACGTTTCTCTGCAGAGGATTTAAAAACTTCCGTATGGACAGCAAAGTCGAAGTTTAAAGGCTCCCCTGTCTCAGTTTGGGAGTTCCTCACAAAAACACGACAGTCGGTCTTCAGCAGGGCCAGGCAACACTTCGGAATGAGAGCAGTTTGGACACAAAACGGCACTATTTTCATTAAATTACGGGATGGCAACCGTTCCAAGATAAAGTCCATGGAGGAATTGTGTTCACTGCTGGAGAAGCATCCGAAGCCATCAGCTGACAGTGGGTCGACGTCCAAAAGACATGGTAACGTCCGTAAATAACTTGCGAATCTCCGTTACACCTATTTTTTTTTGTTTACATCTACGAGTGCTTTACATTTGCGTATATCTTGAATAGTTATGTACATTTAAGTTAATCCTGAAATTATTGATGATGAATTATTTTTGAGTCATAATAGTTTAATGTATAAATAACCCACATTTTATTAAATTATCATAAGATGTCCAAGTGACGTTTTGAGTAACATTTGACATTTATCGTGTCCCACGGTGTAGAGAAACTACGTTCAGATATACGCAGTGCAGCAATACGTTTTATTTATGCATTTTTGTTATGGATTGAATTATGTTTTAGTTTAGTTACATTTTCTTTTTGTTTATATGTTGTTGCTGGCGGGTGGTGTAGATTTGTTCACGCTACCGAAGTACGTATTATTATATTAATATTTTATTATTTATATTAACATTTATTTTATCAACGGTATATTATAGTGTTGAGATATTTTATATATTTACTACATGTCTTCTGACGTTGAATCTTTTCATTCAGCAAACGAATCTGCTAGTGAATCTAGTAACGACAGTTTCTCTTCAACTACCGATACCCTTGGTGATTTTGTGCGACGGACGTTTAACAATCAACCTAAAAGCTGGTTGAATGTTTGTCATATTAACGCGCAAAGCATACCCAGCCACCATAGTGATTTCCTTGAGTCTTTTTCAGATACCGAGGTACATGCCATCCTGATTTCTGAAACCTGGTTAAAACCTCACTTGCTCTCTACTACTTACCCTCTCCCTGGTTTTGTTCTGATACGTAATGACAGAATTGGCAGGAGAGGCGGTGGAGTAGCTATTTATCTTCGCAGCTCTTTTTCATACAAAATCTTAACTTCCTCATCTTCCTCTTCCTCCGCTTGTGCGGAATACCTTTTCCTAGAGATTTGCGTTAAGGGTACCAAATCTGTTCTTGGTGTGGTTTATTGTCCTCCTTTTATCGACTACTTCTCCAGTCTCGATCGATTCTGGAATCTTTAGGGTCTGAGCATACACATCATATCATCATGGGCGATTTTAATACCGATCTCCTTGCTCCTAATTCCCTCCGTTCCCGGAAACTTTTCCAGATCATCGATTCATCCAGCCTGCATGTTCTACCATTGTCTGCGACTCATCACAACATCGATGGACCTGACACATGGTTAGACTTGATCCTAACTTCTTCTCCTTCCCTTATCCGCAATCTTGGTCAACACCACGCACCTGGTTTTTCTCATCACGATCTCATTTACCTCTCCTATGCTCTAAAGCCTCCTACACCACGACCTCAAATTATCAGTCTTCGTTGCTTTGGACGGATGGATGTTGATAAATTACGTAGCGATGCCTCTAAATTAATTGGAAACCTCTATTTGAAGCTCCTACAGTGGACGAAAAGGTTAACATATTCAGCAGCACAGTGACTAAGCTATACGATCAACACGCCCCATTTAGGAAGGTAAGAATTAAACGTCCTCCAGCCCCGTGGCTGTCTACGGGCATCAGAGCGGCTATGAGGCGCAGGGATAAGGCTTACCGTAACTATTGGAGGAACCAGTCTGAGGAAAATTGGTCTGTATACAAAGCTGCAAGAAATCGGTGTAATCAGATGGTGCGTAATGCTAAACGCTGCCACATTCTTCAAAACATTAATAATTCTTCGGCCTCAAACATATGGCGGTTTCTTGGTACTTTGGGTATTGGAAGATCTGGATAATGTAACCTTGGTACAGCATTTGATTTAGATGACATTAACTGCCACTTCACCTCACAACCATTGTATGATCATCAGATCAAGAGCAGTACCTTACAATTCCTGGCTGATCTTCCACGCCCTAATATTGTTTTTTTTCAGTTTTCTCCAGTTGCATCAGATGAAATCAAAAAAGTAATCCTCTCTATCAAATCCAACGCCACTGGGAGTGACAATATTAATCGTCAAATGATTACCCCTATCCTCGAACTCCTTCTCCCCGTTATTACACATATTGTTAATTTCTCGCTTGACTTAGGTATTTTCCCGTCCCTATGGCGCAACGCACTTGTCATTCCCCTCCCAAAGATTCCTAATCCAACGCTATTGAATCACTTGCGACCTATTTCTATTCTTCCTTTCCTCTCTAAAGTGCTCGAGGCCTGTGTCTACCAGCAACTATCACAATTTGTATTTCATAATAATCTACTAAGCCCCTTTCAGTCGGGATTTAGGCCTGGTCACAGCACGACATCTGCTCTTCTAAAAGTAACTGGTGACATCAGGAAAGGAATGGAAGATTCCAAAGTTACAGCGTTGGTTCTGGTCGATTTTTCGAATGCTTTCAACACTGTCAATCACGACATCCTGCTATCAATACTTTCCCATCTCATGATTTCACCTGATGCACTGGAATGGTTCTCATCTTATCTTCGAGGGCGCCAGCAATCCGTCCGCGTCAATGAATCCTCTACAAGGTGACGTGATATCTGTTCTGGTGTCCCTCAAGGCGGCATACTTTCTCCCTTATTATTTTCTATATTTATCAATCTTATCACTCAACATCTTCAGTGTACGTATCATCTTTACGCCGATGACTTGCAACTCTACTCCCATGCTTCTGTGGACGATATAACTGAGTCTATTTATAAAATAAATAGCGACCTTGAGTCTGTTTCTCGCTGGTCTGACAGGTTCGGCTTGACAGTAAACCCATCCAAATGTCAAGCTATTATTGTAGGCAGCCCACGACTGATGTTTAGGCTTGATCTAAACAGTTTGCCATCAGTGACGTTTAACGGATCAGTTATACCATTTAGTCCTTCTGTAAAGGATCTAGGTCTTATAATTGACACCAACCTTAACTGGCAAATCGAAGTTACTAGTGTCAGCCAAAGAGTCACAGGAACTCTACGAGCGTTGTATCGTCTGAAGAACTTTCTACCATCTAAATCCAAAGCTATGTTAATTCAGACTTTAATCATCCCCATTATCGATTATGTATACCAAGGTTCGAGCTCTTCTCCTCCATAAACTGGCAGATACATCTCAACGATAGACTATATATATACATATATGTATATGTATGTATGTATGTATGTAAAGCATATGTATGTGTATGATAATATGTGTTATATTTCTGTAGATATATTTAACATCTGTTTATGTTTATTTCTGATATGATAATTGTACCCTTTATTTTCTTTAACTTATTTGCTATTACTGTTTAATGCACCTACTTCAGTCATTTCTACATCACCCTAAGGTAGACTGTCAGAGAATGCCTTTGGCATTAAGTCCGCCTGTGTGCATTTTGTGCATTAAGTTTTAAATAAATAAATAAACAATCGAAAATATTTTTTCATCACCTGCTAATATGTTATCTGGAACAAAACAGGTTATGTGCCTACCTTTGATAAAGAATTATATGATAATTGATCGAAACGATCTCTGAAACCATCAGCCAGACTGGAATGGTTATTTTTACATACATTACTACTTACTTTCGTTCTTTTTACTTACTTTAGTGGTAGAGCCATGCTTTAGTGGTAGAGCCATGCTTAGGCACGAATGGGCCGGCTCGACCGGTATGATACCACGGCCTCACATCTTCTTTTCCATATCCTCATCCCTCTTTTCTTCCCCTCCCCGTATCCTCCTATCCCTCATCACCCTCAAAGGCGGGCAGCTCACTTACGACTCATAAGTTGCAGGTGTCCCTGGACGGTGGTTGTCACTTACCATCAGGTGACCCTTCTGTTCGTCTGTCCCCCTATAGTAAACAAAAAAAAAAAAACACAAAAATACATATACTCACGCCTGTATCCCCGAAGGGGTAAGCAGAGGCAGAATTAATGCCTACATTTTTCCGATAGTAATTTAGGATCATTTACGTAATACAGAGCAAGCCTATTAACGTCACCCGGGCACTTTTGGGAATAAAAGGGAAAAGACAGGAAAGAGAAAAAATAAATTGAAGGAAAGGGTATTATATATATATATATACATATGGATTTGGGAGTAGAAGCAATAGCTCAAGCAAGTCAGTGTCGCATACCATAACTCGTACTGGCTGGTGCAGGAAAGTCCGAGTACTTTAACTATAATATGACTGGATTGGATTGTTCTTTTTACATGAAATTATTTATTGAGGAATAATATAAGCCATAAAACAACACACTACGACGCTTGAGAAACTGCAGTAAAAAAAAGTAAAAACGTCTAATATATAATAATAAAATATTTCAGTTAGCGGTTAAGTTGTACCCCTTCAGCGAGGCTTTTTTTTATGTATAAGCCTATCAACTGACTCGACTTTGCTTGATGGAAAGCAATAAGTGGAGTTCAAGAGTGGTGGTCACGATCCTCAATTTATAAAATAGGAAACCAAAAAGAACCAGAAATAAATTCTAAGAACAATTTATGTACCATCATCCAAAATGGCAACAAGTGCTAAATATTTCTTTATAGAAATCCTCCTTGCCACACCATACAGGCAAGTACCAATATTCAATCCTTCGTAAAAACAAAACGGAATTGATAAAACAGAAAAAGAAGCCTCCACCGCTAAAGAAAAATCCCATCTATTATAATATCTCATTCCTATTCCAAGATCTAATTTCCTATTCATCGAACGCCATATTTCTGGCACCCTACTGAAAAACTTATTTACAATTTCAGCCCTATTGTACTTTTTGTGAACAAATATAAAGACTTATTTCGTTTGAATGAGAACGCTAATAAATTTGTAATCTTATAAGAAATTCGATACAAAGTCTCTGAAATGTATTTTTTCCCTCGGTTTTGAGGAAATCCTGCGCGTTCTTGTAAGCCAATAAGAAATATTGGATTAAGATAAAAAACATGATTTACAGTCGATTACGTAATGAAATGTATGGAAAAGGATTGTTTGTTTCAATTAGAACCTGTGAATATTATTGTAAGATAGCCTAGCCTAGTAAGACGGCCTATTAAAAATCGAGTTATCAAATACGACAATCGAAAGTTATTTTGTGATAATAAAATACTTTAGGTATTTTTTTATGTTTGTGTTTTTTTAAATAATGAAATATTTCTCAATCTCCGATCTTATTGAAATACTAGTAGTAACATTGTGGTTATGTATATGTAGGTTATATATATAACCGAAACAAATATAGTTTTTATTTTAACTTTTTAACTATTAAATCTAAAATGAATAATTTTACAACATTTACGCGTGATAAGTCAAACGAAGTTGAATCAAAGCAACAATTTTGATATAAAATAATACTAATTAGACTTGAGAGTCTAAACGTCTCTATTCTGGTTAGCCATCCAATGAAACAACAAAGCTCTAAAAATAAACAGTCCCCTATGAAGGACGGGAAATGAACTATGAAACAGGTTTAATTAACATGTGTAATTGCGACCAGAATTTGCACGAACCGTCACCGCTTGCTGCTAATTCATTAGGTTCGACCACGCGACAAATTCAAGATGCTTGAGGGATTATTCTGGTTTGATTTTACTGCCTGTGCCCATCATTAATATGTTTTTAACAAACCTTGCTAATAACTTGTCTAATAATAATGAATGGTTGTGTAAGTTGATTCATAGGTTGGTGCTAAATATATTCCAAAATATGTGCAAGGGATAATGTCGAATGACATAATTTATTAACATTGCACATACGTGCGTAGTATATAAGAATATAATAGGTTTGAAATTCGCGATATAATATATATTATACATCTCTCGTATCGAAAGTATCCAACGAAAATTCATAATTTTTTGATGTTACAAACAACACATTCAATATAAGTCTGACAACTGCCAGCAATGTGTGACTAACTTGTTTAACGACTACTTTTACTCAAACTTTTTAGAGCGACTGGTAGACACACAATCCACCATTGTCAGATGTTTTGGGATCGGGGTCTCATGAATCGCCATCGAACATGTCCTCTATCAAGGTCAGTGAAGATGAGGTCCTTGCACTACTTAAGGGAATCAAACACTAACCATTCCGCTGTGAATCCTGTTCCGACGATCCTTAAACGAGGGTATTGTTCCCTTAATCTGGGAGACTGCATACGTTTCTACAATTTACAAGTGAGGTCCACGAGATTCAGTCGAGAATTATAGACCCATCTCAAAACTCTGTCTGTTAGCCAAAATATTAGAAAAAATTGTTCATACTCAGCTCTACGCTTGTCTTAGGCCCCACATTGGTGAATATCAACACGGCTTCATGGAGGGGCGTTCATGTACCACTAATCTTATCCTATGTAGTGAGTATCTAGCCGAGTGCATGTCACAACCCAGTCACAACCCATTTAATATTATTTTCACTGATTACAGCAAATGTTTCGATCGTCTGGACCATACTCTGTTCTTACGTAAACTTCATGGCGTAGGAATCAGGGATAATTTGTATAGGTGGTTTTCTTCTTCTTTCTTTTTATGTGGACAATAGATGTCAAACTACCGAGTGTTCCCTCTGGAATTCCTCAGGGTTCTTTGCTCGGTCCCTTACTGTTCAATATTTTCGTTAACGATATTTCCCTATGTTTTAACTATTCTAAATTACTTGTTTGCAGATAATATAAAAATAATATGCTAAATTAGAAACTTACTTACAATCTACAATCTGATCTTGACTGTTTCGACAATTATTGTAAGGATAACAAAGAATATTTAAATATTTCTAAGTTCTGAGAGTATCAGCTGAATTCAAAAATATCAAAACAATAAAAATCCTTTATTGTGCTTTTGTTCGCAGTCACCGCGAATACTGTTCACTGGTATGGAATCCGGCTTATAATATCAACATAGACATAATTGAAGCCATCCAAAGAAAATTCCTAAGATACATACAGTTTCGGTTTTCTTACCGAATTATTTCAGTTGATGTAGTAAATTCTACGTACTCCCACTGTACGAACATGTGTCAATAGTTGATCTTACCTTTTTATTCAAACTTGTGAACAATTCTTAAGACTGTTCTAAACTACATTGTAAAATTAGATTGCGCATATTGCCGGTAAATCTAAGGAAACCAGACTTGTTGACTTGACTTGACTGTATGTATCGCGGACAACATTTAATTATAGACGTAACTCCTACTTGTTCAGAGTATGTAGAATGTTTAATTTGTATCAAGCGCATGATCTCGATCTGTTCTATTCCAGCATCGACCAATTAAAAACAACCCTAAGCAATAATTTCTTCGATAATGTGGAGCTTCAACAATGAGATATGTGTGTGCTTTCTGTTTTTGTTTTTCATTATTTACTACCCTTATTTTATGCTGTTCTTCTTTATACTAGTATACAGCTTACTGACTCTTATAATGGCCTATAATGGTTTATTCCAAATTAATATGCGAAAACTTTTATTTTGGCCATTTTAAACTAGTTATTTTCAATGTTCACACTAGCTGTAAGTTTTCTGTAAAGTTAAAATAAAATAAAACAATTTAAATCATTCCAACAGATTCCATATTTTTCCCTTAACTAATCGCCGCGTAATAGCCGATGGGACTTACCTAGTGAGAATAACATCTAGTTCGATTGATTGCCCTGACTTTCTTAAGAAAATAAATTTTAATGTATCGACTAAAAGTGTAAGTAATTATATGCTAATTCACCTTCCATTGGTATCCACAAATTATCGTCAAAACGCGTTTCTTTGGTGAGCGGGTAAATCGTTAACTTAACAAACCAAAATACATAACTTTGACAATTCAATTCTAAACGCGATTCCTTAAGGCGGATACTCAGCCTTGATTTTTTTTCTTCAAAGTCATAAATAGCAACAACCAATAATTTCTCAATTAATTATTCACTGATACCTTCTTCCACATTTACTACACAGCTAAACAGTGAAACTCGGAGTGTTCACCGTCTTCCATACAGTAGCTAAGCGTGGGTACCTATAATTAGCTATCTGCTACATATTATACATCGCTGGCATGTTATCGGCTGTTGGTCTTTCTAAGATTAATTAAATAAATAAATAAATACATAAACATTAGGTGTACCAAAGCCAAAAGACCTGGTATCATCATCACCATCATCTTTTTAGGGTCGGTGTATGTCGGTTAATGTATACGTTGCAAGAGGGTTTTGGATAGTTTCTTAGAGGCTTGACGCCAACCCTCCTTAGACAACAACACACTCTCTAAAAGAAGATATTTATCAAATCCATTTACTTAAACTTTCCTTCACTAAAATTCTGTAATATATAAAGTACAATGCAACCACTTCAGCAATGACGATTTACACAAAAAAATCAAATAGAACTTGTAATCTATATATCTATATATATATATATATAATAGATTTCCACCGATATATTGACTCATCGCGATAGCTCTGGAACCATAAGGCGTAGAGACGTTGCGGGGGTGTCAACAGGTGTGCTAGTACAATAATTATCTTAATACGTATAAAAAAATATTGTCCATTACTCGGCTTGCAGTTATATCGTTCCTTCTGAACAAAATAAGCTCGGCTTGCAGTGTGAAATAAAGCAATTACCTCAAGATCTCAGTGTCACACATCGAACCAATCGCGAGATGTAGTCACGTAGCACATTATTCTAGATCTAAGATTATCGATAACCTACATCAGCTACACGCTTTAGCTTTTTATTTATGTACAAAATCGAATATTCTATCAAATTAAACATTTAGATTAGAATATATTATATATTGTACACTAGGAATTCATTAGTAAATTTTGATGAAACATTAATTTAACATTAACAATAAACGGGTTTATCAATAAAAGCGATCTCTGCCAGACAACCTTCAGATGGATTTAGTGTCAGGAGTGGTAGCTGAGGCATTTATTTAGGGTTTCTATTATTTCAGGTTTATTCCTAAACCAGCCATTACCCGCAGTTTAACCAGCGTTTATGTTCACCGCGCTCCACTCTTCAGTGTCGTAGCGTCAAGATATATAGCTTACAGCCTTCCACAATAAACGGGCTATTTAATACCCAAATAATTTTTTAAATCGGATTAGCAGTTCCTCAGATAATCGCGTTCAAATAAACAGACTCTGCCTGCCTGCTCTGCCTCTATATAATATGATTATAGATACATATTTGTTTTCGGACTTTATTAGAACTTTTTGGCACAAAAATTGTACATTTCATAGAGCTAGTATTACTAGGACCTTGCACTGGAACTGACTGATTGTTTTTTTTTTCTGCACACGTTTCGTTTGCAGGTCGCTTCGTGTGCTTAACAGAATCGTGTTTACAACTACTCAATATAAGGCTGGCCGTATTTTTTTTAACTAATTGTAAAAAGAAGAAATGTTTAAGGATCTTAGACAGGCGCAAAATTTATATAATTAAAAAATGTTCCAGGACTGGAACAGCATATCATTCAAAACCATTCTAACTATTGCCATGAAAAAAAAAATATAACAACACAATTTACATCGTAAACATACTATAAACTAACTACAAAAACAGCTATTCTAATAATAGTTTATATAATACTAAGGCCATGTATGTGCCCTTGCAAAAGAAATTTAGCAATTCCTATAAAAATTATTACCTTTATTATTATTACATCGATATGTACTTTTAATTCCCTCTCTAAAATACTGCACGTTCCCACCTCTTTGCAGTGATGGACGTTGATGTCGGAACAAGTCACGTGCTTCTCAAACAGGTGCGATTTAACGCTTGAGGATTTTGACGTTCGCAGAACGCTGAAATCAATTCTATGCCACTCCTATTCAGTTGACTGCATTACGCTAAACGTACTTATAGTTTTACATAGATTCTTATGTGCAAACATAATAATGTTTTTTTTTTTTTATATTAGCCTACCATAGTGACTCCACTTTGCCTGATGGAAAGCAATAGGTGGAGTCAAAGAGTGGTGGTCACCATTCTCATTGCATGTCTAGTCAATGCAGCATGGTGACCCACACTATGGCGGCCTGGTGAGATGCTTTTTAACGCCCCAGGATCAAAGTGGGAAGGGAACACGTGCGCTGGTAGAGAATTCCAGGCTTTTACCGATCGGAACAGGAAAGAAGAGCCAAACCGTTTAGTTGGGGTACGTATATTTTCGATACACAAACGGTGACTCCTCAGGCCAGCACGTGTAGTCCTGTAGAGGAAGGGAGAAGGTGGGACCAATTGGAAGAGCTCATCAGAACACTCCCCGTGATGTAGACGATAGAGGACCGCCATAGAGGCGACATCTCTTCGCAACTGCAGAGGCTCAAGAGACTGGGTGATCTCAGGACAGTCTATAATGCGGACTACGCGATTGCAACCGATCGAGAGCGTCAAGCAAATACTGCTTGATGAAAGCAGTACTTAGCAGAGCAGGAGCGAACCTGGGTCTTGTATAAAAGACACAGTTGCTCGGGCGAGAAGAACCGTCTCACCTTGTTCAAAACGCCGAGCTTTCGCGAGGCCGCCTTAGTGACACTCTCGATGAAATACGCGGATTGAGATCCCGGCAAATATCCATACCCAGGATACTAAGCCTATCCTGCAGTGGCAGTTGAGTGCTCTGAAGAGTAGGAAGGGGAAGGAATGGAGACTTTTTGGTAGAGAACACACAAGCTTGTGTTTTCTTGGCGCCGAACTCGACCAGATTCTCACAGCCCCATTGGGAAATGCGGCTCAAGACCCGGTCAGGCTCAGCGATAAGCTCCTGTCGTTTTCCCTCAATGTCTACCAGCTTGGCAGTAGGATGTCTGAAATATTGCCCATGTACTGTACTGTCGTCTGCATAACAATGTATATTGCCAAGGGCCAACATGTCATTGATATGCAGGACGGAACCCTGAGGTACACCAGCGCTTACCTCCTGGAAGTCTGAGGCCGCGCCGTCGCAGAGAACCCTAATGCGGTGCTTATGGAGGAAGGCAGCAACCCAGTTGCAGAGTTTAGGTGGCAGACCAAATGCCAAATGAAGTTTGGAGAGAAGCGAGCGGTGACCCTATCGAAGGCCTTGGCAATGTCGAGGCTGATGGCCAAGGACTCCCCATGTCTATCCATAGCCTTACCCCAAAGGTGTCTGACGTACGCTAGAAGATCACCCGTGGATCGGTTCGGCCTAAAACCATATTGCCGATCATTTGACAAGGAGTGATCCTCTAGGTGGCGGATTAATTGGGTGTTGATGATCCGCTCGAACATTCGCTTCTCTCCAGGCCTTCGGAGCAATTCCTGAGGAATAAGACAGGCGGTACAAGCGCGTCTGTACGGGAGACAACTCAGGTGCACAGTTTTTAAGAACCACCGCCGGAATACCATCGGGTCCACTGGCTTTCCGGACATCGAGTGACCGAAGCATCGCACGGACATCCCTCTGCCGGATGCGAATATCCCGCATTGCGGAGTCGCAGGACGCAATGTTGGGCATTGGCACGCAAAGGTCGTCGATTCAGGAGTTAGCCGCAAAGAGGTCGGCTAGTAGTTTCGCTTTCTCTTGCGGCTCGTGGGCCAGTGATCCATCAGGGTAGTTTAATGGCGGCAGCGAAAGTTGGCAGTAGTTGGACTGCACGGCTTTGGCTAATCGCCAAAACTTACGGTAGGGTATGCGACGAGTTCTTGACCAAACCGTGCAATGCGCTGGGCATCTGCTCGGATGTTAGCCCTCTTGCATTCTCTAGTGGCTCTATTTAGCTGCTTTTAGGCGATCAATGTCTGGGTCACAATGAGCGCGGCCCTGATCCATGCGCGGTAGGCCGACTGCTTTTGAGCAACGGCACGGGTGCACTCGCGATTGAACCAGGGACGGGTCTTCGTGCTGGCGACTTCACTGTAGGAGATATAATACTCCATACCGACAGTGATTTCGTCAGCCACGGCAGACGCACTTTGCGACAGATTTCTGTTTTTAAAGCAGCGTTGAACCCACGGGATGGATGCTAAATATTCCCGCATTCGATCCTAGTCTGCTGACGAGTATTGCCATAACTGCCGCCTTGTTACCACAGGTCGTGGAGGGGTAACAAGAGGCACTGAGGTCGACACCAGGCAGTGGTCGGAGGATCCCAGAGGGGCGAGAACCGATACGCTGTACTGCGATGGGTGATTCGTCAGCAGTAGGCGCTTGACCCGTTATGTCTGGTATCCTGGTGGGCTTGAGTACCAGTTGGGTAAGGTCATGCGTGAGAGCAAATGCGTTGGCAGTTCGACCAGCATGGTCAGTTTTGGAAGATCCCAGCCAGGACTCATGGTGGGCGTTAAAATCTCCAAAAAACACCAGTTCGGCGGTCGGAAACTGCTCCTGCGCTTTATCCGCTGCTTGACTCAGGTGGTCAAAGAGTCGAGTTGTCTCGGAGTCTCTGGAATGGGAGCGATAGAGGCACACGTAAATCCGGCTCGTGGAGCCAAAATCCACGGGGAGCCAAAGGATGGAGAAGGATGTGTCTTCTAGGCAGTGCAGACGGCGACAACAAACATCCGCCCTGATGAAAAGGCACACTCCAGCCCTTGCGAGGAAGCACTGCTCGAGCACGTAGCCGGGATAGTGGAGATATGCCGTATCGGCAGGGCGGCGTATTTGTGTCTCCTTAAGAAAAAGCATGGCCGGCCGAGCCGTCTCGAGGTGTTGGTGTACGGCGCTGAGGTTTGCATGAAGTCCACGTATGTTAGTGAACTCCACCTCAAAAAGCGGGTTGGTGGGAGAGGAGGATGCCGCTGTAAGACCACTTTTATTTTTTTGTGCTGCCATGATAGAAGAGGAAGGGGGCGTAAAAGGCATGACAGTTATCATGGCAATGTAAACTGAGACTAAAAATGCTGTGTCATCATGTATCGGTGAAGCATGACGGTGACCGAACCATCGGACGGAAGGGCCCCCGTACCCTCCCGGAAGTGGCCGCCGGGTCCCACCATCCGGTCACCAACCGGCACGACGAGCCACTCCGTGGATTATGCGCGACCTGACGGGGCAGCCTCCCAGGGTGGTTAGCCGTGGTAGGCCCCTCTCTATGCCGCGGACGCCCAGCGGCACCACCGTTTCTACGGGTCTCCCTGGCCGACGGTTCGATCATCGCCGCCCTCACAATGACTCTACAGCACTCCACTGCTCACACACATACCACGATAACTGTCACCCCTGCATCGATGGGCCTCCGGTCTCTCACTCACCAGCAAAAGGCGACACCACGAATGTTGTCACTTTAGGCTGGTTTTCTGTGAGAGGGTAATACTGCCCCGGTCGAGCCGGCCCATTCCTGCTGAATAAATCAGCGTGGCTCTACTATCTTTAAGATGTAAATCATGTTACTTCGGTCTACGCTCTTATCACTGCCGTTATTACTCTATGTAACTGAAAAAAAGTAGATTGTAGCATTGTATTATAAAGGTTCAAACTCGATATTCTTCCATTTTTTTTATAGATTAAATAATACTTAAAAGTATGATGCACTGGCAATTCCACTTTTTTGTTGATGGGGTACAGGATCTTTATGGATATTGGACTGTTGGACTCCTACCGACTATAAATAACCCCGGTGTCCCACTGGTTGCCCATGATCGAAATCGTCGTCATCCTTCAGTCGCAGTCTTCGCAACACTGCTGACTCTCACTGTCTATACACTTACTTACCTACGTAAGAATACAAACTTATGCATATACCTACATACACTCATGCGTGAAGGCTTGGTGTATTAAACACCCAAATTAGAATGTGGTCATAGTAGTCAAGGGTGGAGGACAATCCGATCCGAGATAGGGTCCCTACTCTACTCCAGCATGAATCACACGGCACGAATACAATATCGAATACAATCTTCTACACAGAATTTTACGTTTCCATCTAGTAGTTGTGCCATCCCAGAATGTGTTCCTAATGACACAACTAAGCCTAACTGATTTACTATACCTAACCATTTCTGTTAGCATAACTACATCTCTAGATAGTTTTAGTTTAGGTTAGAATTAAAACCAAATTCTATGCTATGCAAAAAGTTGCCATCGTCAACACTGTTAACGAACACGCTCTTTGTACACCGATTGTAATCAGTTGTGTATTAAAAAACTAATATTACTTGGAAACTGTTTAGTTGTGACAATGGAAACGGTTTAAAATAATCCCATATCCATCCCAGGTCGTTTATGTCATGTTTATCTTACGTTTTATGCTCATTTTACCTATTGCGTTTTAAACCTGGCATTAAATGTTATTAAACATAAATTATCTTATCAGAATTTTAAAATACAAAGAAGTTTTGAAATACGAAGAATCCTTGACATTTTTGTTTATTTATCGTTACATTTTAGTTCAAAATTTTAGTTCAAAGCTTAATAATTCCATAATTTCACAAGTTTTTTTAAATTAAAGTAAAGCTTTTTGCTATTATTAAACCACGGTACTGCTATCTTCACAAACAATGTATATTAAGCAATGCTTTCTAAAAGTCTAAAGTTTTCTCTAACCAAATTTGAAAGCATTGCACGCTCATATCATTAAATGACATAGTCAGAAAGGTTAAAATTATCCAACCCAAACAGCTCCCATTCTTCGACTTGGAAACACTCAAGTCACATCCATTAGAGTAATTCAAACGCGATCAAAATATTTTGTATGATGCAACACATTTAACAAACTTCAATGATAAATATCTCATAGTCTTGATAAACACGCCATAAATAAGATTAGGCCGCTGACAAAGAATGCTGTCCCACGCTTTCGAGATTATAAAATTGATAGCAAAGAACATTCTAGCGAGATAACAGGCTAATTAGGTTATTTGTTAAGGAGATTATACTTTCACAAGAACTTAGATGGAATACTTCCTATTTTAAAATTAAGCGCACTGTTATATGCTAACCACTATTAAAATATAACTGATGAAATTAATGCCACAACTCACTTGGCTAGCTTCAAAAATATTCTTTGTAGCGATGGGACCAAACCACGGTTTGTATACAAAGAACAAACCAAAATCACATATGGATGTCTAAGGTAAATAAATTGTCACAAAGCTAGTGCTGCTTAGGATAACCGATTTTGGGCTCTTGTCATGAAAAGTATGCTCGTATGTTTTATTTTAGTGTCTACTTCTATTAAAGTTATAACAAAAAATACTGTTTTAGTATTTACTGTGAATTAGTGAATTAGTATTTGGATACATCAAAATCTACTGGGTAAGTAAATTTTTATGTCACTCACTTGCTACTTTTTTACTTTGCATATCAATACTATTTAAGTACTAATAAGTACTTGGACTGGCCTGTTGGTCTGGTTATAAGTGCCGTGGGTTATATTCCCTAACGGCATAAAAATTTGTGTGATAAACAATTAGTTGTCACGGGTTTGGATGTTATCTGTGTATTATTCTATGTAAAGTCTCCCACTATACAGGAATGCGGGAGTTCTCTTAAAAGAAAAAGGAGTTCAGTTAAAAGAAAATAAGTCATTTAACCTTGCAATTCGTTTTCATTGCAGAACCACATTATTAACGTCACGAAACACGAGATGCAATCTCTGAGTTTCTTATTTTTAACCTTTAATATAATTGAAAAAAGCCAAGCCAAGACTCGGTAATCCTTTATCTGGTAGCAATCGTCCTGTGTCCTCCAGTAGCGTTACACATAAGAAAGTTACATGAAATCATTAATTACTTAGCCATTGAACATTGGTGAAGTACTCGTATATGGCTTACGTAAAAAGCGAAAGCGGTATATTTAAGATACAACTTTTTTACGGTTGGCTAACTTTAATATTTATGATACTTTTTCTTTGGATTAATATTTTAAAGGGAAAATTTTTAACCCGACGCTTCGATCGAATTGCACCGACTGTGGTCACGGGTGGGGTAGGAGCTCAGCAACATGTCCATGAAGTGCGAGTTTCAGCAGGTCCCTCGCACTTGATCTTCATAATTTTAATTTTTATTCTTTATGTCGGTACTTCATCTAACGTGTATAGAAATCACAAAATTATAAAATCAATATTATTATTATTACCCTAGGTCTATTTTTGTATTATACTGTTGCTATTGAAAAAAAAAACAAAACAATTTAACTCTAAAGTTTTCAATTTATAATATTTACATCCAACTATGGTGGTACGAACCGACATTACCAGCTTTATACTCCTAGTTCATATTAACTTTTAATTGTTAAAAGATACAGATATAAAAAAGTCTTTTATGGCAATAAATTAGGATGAAATACGTTTTATTAATGCAATTAATACTCGCTTTCACTTATGACTTATCCCATAATAACTCCAAGACCACAAATGGATGGACTCCATTTAATCTCGTGGGATTTAATTGCAGCACCTTTCGATTCGCCGCCGGTGCCGACCATTTATTGGTCCGAAGATTTACTGGCGACACTGTCGATTACTGGACGGTGAACTTTTTTTTTCTCGAAACAAAGTTAATGTGGAAACCGCAATGCGCTGCAAAGAGTACGGTGTTAACATTGCAATGTATGTTAAATTATTCAACAACAACATAACGATTAATGTTTATTGGAATAAGTGGTTGTCTTCCAACTCACCACACAGTCATGATGAACGAGATTAGTATATACAAAGGTACATAGAAGAATATCTCTTTGTTACGTCTTACGGACATAGTCGGACTACATATTAGAAAATAATAGAATAAACTGCTTTCTTATTTAATTTCAAACAAAACAACAAAATTAGTATCGTAATTAACCACCTATATTTTTAATTACAATGTCAAATGGCAAGCAGATTGAAATAACGGGCAATAAAGAACTGACTGCGCAATGTTTTCAGTGGTCGCCTCGCCACCACGCCGTACAAGCGTTGTGGTTTCGAATCACACACGTGACAACAATTTGTGTAAGCCACAAATATATAATTTTTTAATTGTGCTCTTTGTTTGAATGTTTCGTAAAGCCCCTACAACACAGGAATGGTGTGCAGAGTGGTTCCCAGTAGAGTAGAATAAAACCACACCTTCTCTTCCAATGATGTCGTTAAAGGCGACTAAGGGATCGGACTGTTTTATATCAAAACAGTGAGGATGCTGGAGGCTTAACTCCCCCTCTCCTCTTTCCCATTTCTTCATCCCCCCTTCTCTTATTTCACCTCCCTGCATCACTCTATCCCTCATCACCCTCAAAGGCGGGCAGATCATTTACGACTCTCGAGTTGTAGGTGTCCATGGACAGCTGTTGTCACTTCCCATTAGATGACCCGTCTCTTCGTCTGTTCCCCTATAGTATATATAAAAAAAAGAAAACAAAAACAGACAGTATGTATACAGTCATATATAGCCGGTTGACGGCAACAGGCTTGCATTGCAAAATTGTGATTTTTACACCTTTGCCCACAGCATAGGGGATTTAGAAGTGAACGTATGTATGTATGTATTTATGTAACACATGAATAAGTTATAGTCAGGAGTTATCTGTTAAAAATAATAAAAAAGAAAACAAAAACGGTATACTTATAATTCCAATGTGTGTTTTAATCCGTTGCACCAACTAAATACAATATTATAGACACATTTATATAAAACAATATTTAAACACTACTGTCACCTTTGTATATTGTATTGTATATTTATATTGTGCCTGATTATTAAATAAAACCTACAAATCATTGTTTAATTTAGTCAAACAGTCACTATTTCATTTGCAAAAATGTGAAGTGAATTTTAAAAGCAATATGTAGAGTCAATCGAATATTCTAGAAAAAACGGACAAAAAGCGCATATGGCAGAATTTTATTTTGGTCTTCATATGTGCAGTTTAGTTGGTGAATTTGTGATATTTTCGAAAAATATGAAATGGAAAATCTCTGTTAATAATAGCGTCAGCGGTTTATTAACAAACTATATTTTGTACAAAGTCGTTGATAAACAAATATAAATCTTGTTTGTAAGTATTATTCCTATTTGAGTACTTTCCTGCCACATATCACTCTATTTTATTCTCATTCAATCGATTTACTCGCTCACTATTATACAGTATATATCTTTTGAGAAACATACATGGGTTCGATGCATACCCGGGCAAAATATTTGCGTATTGAGCATGTATCACACGTATCTGTTCTGTGTCTGGATGGTGTTTATCTGTAATATGTATGTATTTAGAAATATATAAGTATGTTTATCAGTAGCCTGGTTACCACAGTATACAAGCTTTGCTTAGTTTGAGATCAGACGGCCGTGTGTGAGATGTATGGAGATGTTTTTATTATTGTAATCTAAACTCCTGTTATCAAAAGTAAGCAAATCAAGGAATAAGATATAAAAAGGGCAGGTTGGAAGAAGCGGGATCAGTAATAGAGGCTCGGACTTCCCTACACCAGTCAATTCGAGTTATAAGTATTTGACCCTGAGTTGCTCGAGTGAGGGTCTGTACTGCCCTTTCTATCCCCCCCTTTCATTATACTCCCAAAATTTTCCATCTAATTCCCAAAAGTGCAGAAGTCAATTGGTTACTGTTACATGAATTAGACTAAATTATAATCCGTAAAATATAGGCTTTTATTTACACCTCAGCCTGTCACTTAGGGGGTGGGTGCGAGTGTATGTATCTATGTTAGATCCAAAAATTAATAAGGGTGCGACGCAAAAACGTCTATCAAGATAACCAACAAATATTAAATGAAGAAACCTTTTCTTTTTGTGAGATAATGCTAGCGGTAGGTGAGTCAGACCTTTGCTATATGTTAGTATAAGAGAATATGCTAAATGTTTACATATCAGAAAGTATTTATTTCTAGTATAGATAAAAAACAATTTTATACAGGTTGCAAGTTAATTATTTAAGAATAACATTAAAGCCTGCGTTGTTTTTTTTATTTAATATGAATTGTACATAAGATAAGGCTAAGAATATCTCGGAACATAATATACTACCATTCACAAACATAACAAATCGATCAAGAATTTATTTATTATATTATTATTACTACACAAGTATATTTATTACTACAATAGGGGGTCCAAGATGAAAGATAGATAGAAATATCGTATGTATTTACATTAGATATGTATCACACAGTAATATGAACTTAACTATTAGCAATACAGATTAATTTCAGTTAATTATTAAGGGAGATTTATTTCAAGAAAAAAAGAAGTATCCTTAAATATGAAATATACGTATCGAATTCTCACAACTTGAATTTGACGAGTAATTGGAGACACATGCAACCGCCAACATCTGAGGGCTCCTAATTACACTAGAAATATGCCTTGGGGAGTAACTAATTAATTTATAGAAGACACGTGTAAAACTAGGGTATAATTATGATTTATTACAAGATTTTACCGGTACACGGAATATGGTAGTTTTTTTTTTAATATATTGTTACGGGTTTATTACGGAAGCTCTTTATAAATCAAAAGTTAATGTACTAGGATATTTTTATTCTGTTGTTTAATATCATAGGTTTTTTCTTTCGTATTTATAATTATCAATATTGTGACGCCATGCCTACGTCACCGCACAGACAAACAATGCATAGAAGTTTTTCAAATGAAGATTGACAAGTCACGGTGACCGAGCGGTAGTGGCTACGGCTGCGAGTCGAATGCCGTGAGTTCAAGCCCCGGCGGACTCTATGGGTTTTTGTTTGTGATTTCAGTGTTTTATAGAAAATTCTAGTAAATGGAGATGATTCTTTACAAAATTCGAATATAATGGAAAGTACTAGATCAAGCAAAATGAATAAATAAATTAAGTTGTAGAAGACAATCGAAAAGAATAACGAAATGACGGTCGAAATTCAACAAACTACGATCGAAATTAGGGGTATATAAAGAGCTCCAGACGCGCCGACAGGGCAGTTCAGTGGAAAGTGCTCTCAAGTGAAGAATAAGAAGAAGAAGTGAAAAAGTAGTACAGTGAAGTACAGTGAAGTGAAGTGAAAGTGATTAGTATTAGTGAGTGGTGCAGTGCTACCGTTGGACTGAGTTAAGTGTAGTCCGCGGGGACAGTGTGGAACAGTGCTACGCGGTTCGTGCAGTACAACTCGTTCTGTGCTGTGAGTGTTACGCGTTCGGAATATTGTGAAACGCAAATAAATCGTTACTCTCGGCAGTGATATATTAGTTTCCTTCCAATCCCTGTACCCACTTCCGTAACATTTGGTGTCAGAAGTGGGATTGGAAGGTAAAATGCCTATTACGCCGAGGGAAGGCGTGAGTACTCGCGCTAAAACAGCCGCACAGCAACCACGTGGCTCTGGAGCCGAAGCTTCTGAGGAAGAGATTCCTGGACGTCAAGACAACTCCGGGGTGGCAACTTACGACGTAGCGTCGTCGTCGAAATCCCAGGGGCCGGATCTCGGCGCCTTACTCGAACAGCTGCGCGCTATGCAGGAAGAGCAAGCCCGCCGACAGGAAGAGCAAGCTCGCCGACAAGAGGAACAGCTGCGCGCTGTTCAGGAAGAGCAAGCCCGTCGACAGGAAGAACAAGCTCGCCGACAAGAGGAACAGCTGCGCGCTGTTCAGGAAGAGCAAGCCCGTCGACAGGAAGAACAAGCTCGCCGACAAGAGGAACAGCTGCGCGCTGTTCAAGATGAGCAAACAGCCATGCACGAGGACCAAGCCCGCCGACAGGAGGAACTGCTGTGCGCTATGCAGAAAAATCTTCTGACGGCTATCACCGAAAGCATGCGGAGGGTTGAGGCTATGGAGACAACCGTGCAAAAACATGAAGACCGCCTCTCCTTCATCGAAGAAGACGTCAAGAAAATTGAGGAAGACGTCAAGAGGATAAAAATAAATGGAGTTCCGGCTTCAGCGACCATAGTAAGTGCATCCTCTTCAGGCGGAAATTTTAAAGTGCCACCCTTTGATGGGACCTCTTCCTGGGCGGCCTATAAATTACAATTTGAAGCTGTGAGAGACTTAAATAGGTGGACCAACAGCCAAGCCAAAACCGCTCTTACTTTGGGACTACGAGACAAAGCTCTGACTGTACTGGAGGCTTTAGGAAGTGAAGCTACCTATGAGCAGTTGCTAGAAGCCTTGGAATCGCGCTATGGGGACTCGCATCTGGAGCATGTCTTCCGCGCTCAACTCCGTGATCGATGCCAACGAGCCAATGAATCCTTACAACAGTGGGCTCTAGAAGTGGAAAAGTTGGTCCGGAAGGCGTACCAATCATCACCACCATCAGTCATTGACAGCATACTTTTGCAGTCGTTTGTCGATGGTATTTTCGACGCGGAAGTGAGGGCTGCCGTGCGCCTGGGTCATCACGGTCAGATCAAGGAAGCCGTCGCGCATGCGCTTGAGGTAGAAGCTGTCCGACGAGACCCGAGGAGTGGACGCCTGAGGGAGATTAATTCAACGGAACTGGAGCGGCGCAACCAACGTAGAGCTTTCGTCCCTAGATGCTACAACTGCGGGGAGCGGGGACATCTAAGAAACGGCTGCCCGAATCGGATTGCAGAGAAACGAGGGACCGATGCTTGTATACAAGCGTCCGAGAACCAGGAAAACTAATTAAGGCCAGGGCTGAGGGGTGGGCACTGGCCGGTAGACATGAAGCCCCGAAAATTAAGATTCATCAGAGTACGGATGGAAACAGCTTAACCGTTAATGGATCAGTAAATGGAATTCCATGCCCATTGACTTTGGATACTGGTGCGTCACGTACGGTAATTGGGACACAGCTGATAAGAAGAAACGGGAAGATAAACGTTCGGAAGGGAGCTTACCAGCTGACAACGGCTACCGGCCAGCGAATACCAGTAACAGGCAACCAGAAAGTGGCCATTAAGATTGGTGATAAACTTTACTGGCAACAAGCAATCATTGCTGACATTGTGGATGATTGTATTATTGGCCTTGACTTCTTGAAGGACCATCGGTGCAAACTTGACATTAACTGCGGTATCCTGAAGTGTGGAGATGATGAAATACCAATAAGAGGCGGTGGTAAAGGCAAGGTGTATTGCATTAAGAACACAAAATTACTGCCGAGATCACAAACGCTAGTTCCAGTAAATTTCAACAAACAAAGTAAGTTGCAACAACGACGGTGGACATTATTGGAAAAAGTGAATAACGAAACTTCGTGGTTGCCAGCACGTACAGTTGTCAACACATCTACAGAAACAGTGGTACCTGTATTAAATTTAAGTAATGAAGAACAGGTATTGAGGAAAGGTACGCTAATAGGACGGAGCGAAGAAATCGTCTGGTTGCGAAATTGTCAAGAAGTCAAAAAGATGGACAGAAGTACAATCGACGTTAACAGTATACTAGAGGGATGTAAGGAAGATTTGACAACTATTGAATTATTGAAGGCGAAGAATTTGCTACGTCGGTTCTCCGATATCTTTTCAAAGAACGATGGTGATATCGGCAGAACAAGTATGGTACAACACAAAATTAATACTGGTAATGAACAACCTATTCGTCAACGACCTCGTCGAATTCCTTTTGCCAGAGAAAAAGAGGTGGACGACATGATTCAAGACATGAAGAATAATGAAGTAATTGAACCATCGTCTAGTCCGTGGTGTTCACCAGTGGTCCTGGTAAAAAAGAAGGATGGCTCAACGAGATTTTGTATTGATTATCGCCGACTGAACGACGTGACCAAAAAGGACAGTTATCCATTACCAAGGATAGATGACACTTTGAATACTCTCAATGGCATGAAATGGTTTTCTACGCTTGACCTAAAAACTGGCTATTGGCAAGTAGAGCTGGACCCTAAAGATAAGGAGAAGACCGCGTTTTCCACAGGAAAAGGTCTTTGGCAGTTCAAGGTGATGCCGTTTGGACTTTGCAATGCCCCAGCTACTTTTGAGAGATTAATGGAACGTGTTCTGACTGGGCTACTGGGAGAAACTTGCTTGGTATATCTTGATGACATTATAATAGTGGGGCGAGACTTTGATGACCATTTAAAGAAGCTGGAATCCGTATTTAACAAGTTGAGAAGTGCAAATCTTAAACTAAGTCATAAGAAATGTTCATTCTTCAAACGACAGGTGAATTATTTGGGACATGTAATTTCGGAAAAAGGCGTCGAAACAGATCCAACAAAGATTTCAGCTGTTAAAGATTGGCCTGTGCCCACCGACAAAACACAAGTGTCCGGGCGTTTATGGGACTTTGCTCTTATTATCGTCGTTTTGTCAGGAATTTTTCGGATATAGCGAAGCCTTTACATCGACTTACAGAAGAAAAACGACCCTTCATTTGGGATCAACAATGCAAGACAGCTTTCGAAGATCTCAAGAGTCGGTTATGTGAAACGCCCGTTCTCGGATATCCGGATCAGAGCAATAAATTTATAGTAGACACAGATGCAAGTAACACAGGGATTGGAGGAACACTCTCACAAAAGAAAGAGGATCAAGAAGTTGTGATAGCCTTTTACAGTAAGTCATTGTCGAAACCAGAACGTAATTATTGTGTCACCCGAAGAGAGCTCCTGGCAGTGGTCAAAACGCTTCAGCATTTTAAAAAGTACTTGTTGGGCCGGAAATTTCTAGTCAGAACAGATCATGCAGCGTTGAAGTGGCTATTGCAGTTCAAGAATCCTGAAGGACAAGTCGCAAGATGGATAGAACAATTACAAGAGTACGACTTTGAGGTTGAACATCGCAGTGGGAAGTCTCATGGGAATGCCGATGCTTTGTCAAGACGCCCATGTGTTGAAGACTGCAAGCACTGTTCGAAACAAGATAAAGAAAAAGCTACGGTCCGTGTTATCAGAACTGGTACAATTGATGAAGAATGGAGCAATGATGCCTTGCGTAAATTACAAGAAGAAGATGAAGACTTGAAACCAATACTTAGTTGGATGAAAGACTTATCTCCACGGCCAGGATGGAGTGAAGTTGCCGGAATGAGTGCAACAACTAAGAGCTATTGGGCGCAATGGAATAGTCTGCTCTTACATAAAGGGCTTTTATGTCGAAAATGGGAGAGTGCATCTGGGCAAGACAGTCATCTCCAGACAGTTGTACCAAAGTCAAAGATTTCTGATATACTACGAGCGTATCACGACGGAACATCAGGAGGTCATCTTGGTGTAAAGCGGACTTTAGTGAAGATTCGTCAACGTTATTACTGGTTGCACTGCAAGGAAGATGTTGAAGACTGGTGCAGGAAATGTACGAGCTGTTCTTCTGTCAAGGGACCACAAACTAGAAGTCGTGGAGCATTGAAGCTATACAATGTGGGTGCCCCTTGGGAACGAATAGCTTTGGATGTGGCCGGACCGTTTCCAATGACAAATAGTGGAAATCGTTACATTCTAGTAGTAATGGACTACTTTACGAAGTGGCCAGAAGCGTTCGCACTACCAAATCAAGAAGCTATCACTGTCGCCAATAAACTTGTGAATGAAGTTTTCTGCCGATTTGGATTACCTCTTGAAATCCATAGTGACCAAGGCAGGAATTTCGAGTCTCAAGTCTTCCAGGAAACCTGCAAAATTATGGGGATACACAAAACTCGGACTACGCCGTATCATCCGCAATCTGATGGAATGGTGGAAAGATTTAATCAAACTTTGGAACGGCATTTGGCGAAAGTTGTGGATAGCCATCAGGACAATTGGGACGAGTACATTCCTCTATTTCTTCTGTCATATAGGACGGCAGTTCACGAAAGTACCTCTACCACTCCGGCTCGAGCGAACTTTGCTAGAGAACTTCGACTTCCAGCAGATCTACTCGCAGGTTGTCCTCCGGATACGCCCAGCTGTATTTCGGAATACGCAGAAGAATTAAGAAGAAAGATGGAGGAGGTTCACGGGCACATGAGAGAAGAGAATCTGCAAGCTAGTGAGCGAATGAAAACGCGATACGACAGAAGCATTAACTCCAAGTCCTTTGAAGAAGGTTCTGCGGTTTGGCTTCACAACCCTGTTCGACGAAAAGGGAAATCTCCAAAACTACAACCAAGTTGGGAAGGCCCTTATGAAGTAATTACGAAGATCAATGATGTCACTTACAGAATTCGGAAAACGCCAAGAAGTACAGCTAAAGTCGTTCATGTGGATAGGTTGGCACGGTACCACGGCTCTAACGATGCTCGGGACGAGCACGTCTAAGGAGGGGATAATGTGACGCCATGCCTACGTCACCGCACAGACAAACAATGCATAGAAGTTTTTCAAATGAAGATTGACAAGTCACGGTGACCGAGCGGTAGTGGCTACGGCTGCGAGTCGAATGCCGTGAGTTCAAGCCCCGGCGGACTCTATGGGTTTTTGTTTGTGATTTCAGTGTTTTATAGAAAATTCTAGTAAATGGAGATGATTCTTTACAAAATTCGAATATAATGGAAAGTACTAGATCAAGCAAAATGAATAAATAAATTAAGTTGTAGAAGACAATCGAAAAGAATAACGAAATGACGGTCGAAATTCAACAAACTACGATCGAAATTAGGGGTATATAAAGAGCTCCAGACGCGCCGACAGGGCAGTTCAGTGGAAAGTGCTCTCAAGTGAAGAATAAGAAGAAGAAGTGAAAAAGTAGTACAGTGAAGTACAGTGAAGTGAAGTGAAAGTGATTAGTATTAGTGAGTGGTGCAGTGCTACCGTTGGACTGAGTTAAGTGTAGTCCGCGGGGACAGTGTGGAACAGTGCTACGCGGTTCGTGCAGTACAACTCGTTCTGTGCTGTGAGTGTTACGCGTTCGGAATATTGTGAAACGCAAATAAATCGTTACTCTCGGCAGTGATATATTAGTTTCCTTCCAATCCCTGTACCCACTTCCGTAACAATATCAATATCACTAACTTTGAAATTGTCATTGAACCAACTACAAAAACGATATAGATAAAAGTGGTAGAGCCATGCTGCTTGCTGCTTAGAATAGGCTCTGCGATACCATGGCCTAACAGAAAACCGAACAGAAATGAGTAAGGTTTCCGGAGGCCCAACTCTTCGTCTCCTCTTTCCTCTCCCCTCATCCCTCCTCTCTTCTTCCTCTCCCCGCATCCCACATCCCTCATCACCCTCAAAGGCGGGCAGCGCACTTACGACTCTTGAGTTGCAAATGTCCATGAACGGGGTTGTCACTTACTATCAGGTGAACCGGTGTAAGTCTTTTCCCCTATAGTAAAAAAAAAAATATATTTTCGTAGTTCGATAAAAAATCTCAGATAGGTATACGACCGGTATAGGTGACTTACTTGAGTTATTACTTGTACAATATTCCTTCCCTTTCTATCCTCCCTTTCCTGTCAATATGCCCAAAATTTTCCCATCTTAAGTGCCTGTATGACGGCAATAGACTTGCTTCCTGTTTCGTTTTTTTTTTTATATTATAGGGGCACAAATCAGCAGACGGGTCACCCGATGGTAAGTGACTTCCGCTGCCCACAAGCACTTGCAACTCAAGAGTACCGATGCCATGATGCAGGCCCACGGTTTTTTGTAAGGCCGTGGTAATACTTCGATCGAGCCGACCCATGCCTACCGAAGCATCCCACGTTAAAAAAACTCTCCCACGTTAAAAACGTAATGTAAGAGTTCGTAAATAGGACCAAATTATAATCGGCCAAACATGGGCATTAATTACGCTTCTGCCTACCCCTTCTGTGATACAGTAGTGAGTATAAGTAAGTATGTTCACATAAAATATCAACTTATACACGACGAATAATGCGTACAAAAATCTATCCAACATGAAACCCTTACATCATTAATAATTAAACCTGAATGAATAATTTATTCTTAACTCTGACATTTTGCGAACATGATATCACCTAAACCATCTAACATGACATGACATTTTGGCCCACACCAATCTACCAAAAATACCCCATCATCATAGCCAAAGTCATTCTTTTTTAACGGGTGACACACTCGCCAAAAGAAATAACACGATGCGAGCAAAATGACCCACGTCAACGATTTTGCTCCTAATTTTGCCGTAACCCTTCCGTGATGCGGGTCACGGGCGCGACACAAATTAATCCATTTAAAATACATGCAATCCGGTCTAACATACCTGTGCACATGAATAAATAAAATCTACACGCCGCCGACCCAAATACGCAGTGAGGGTTTATTTTTCAAAATGTTCAATTTCTGTTGCGGTAGAAGGGTTACCGTTGTTATCTTTGAAAATGTATTCTTTAATGGTTATGTGGTAAAACTATGTTAATTAAGGTTGATGTACAAGTAACTATAATAGGGTTTTATGTGAATATTAAGTAGAGCGGGATTTTTTTTTTTTTTTTTTACACTATAGGGGGACAGACGAACAGACGGGTCACCTGATGGTAAGTGACACCGCCGTCCATGGACACTTGCAACTCAAGAGTCGCAAGTGCGCTGCCCGCCTTTGAGGGTTATGAGGGATGGGGGGATGCAGGGAGCGGAAAGAAGAGAGGAGGGATGAGGAGATGGAAAAAATGAGAAAGGAGATGAGGGGAGAGAAAAAGGGGGAGGGAGAATTGGGCCTCCGGAAACCTCACTCTATTCGGGGAAATGCAACGCAAGCGTTACTTCACAACAGGTTTTCTGTGAGGCCGTGGTATCGCACCTGTCGAGCCGGCCCATTCGTGCCTAAGCATGGCTCTACCACTGCAATTCCCTATCGAATTCAACAATCCCATATCACCAGTTAGGTTACGACCCATCAGATACAATTTCTTGTTGCTTGGTGTAAGTATGCTCCTCTTAGTTTAGTATAATTTTATAGGTATCTGTTTTTTATTGAAATCATTTCACTAATTTATATATGTAAATATATATATATTATCTAATCTTACAAATACCTGTAGCATGTAAGGTAATAATGATTTTAGAAAAATATCGAGGTACTATCAGTTCCATAAACGTAGTAATGTATTCTAAATTATAAAAAAACCTAAATACCGTAAACACATATATTTTAAGGAAGCACTTTCATTACAAACATCTATTTCAGAGAAATAAATCCCATCAAAGACATTCAAAGTAAAATAAAAATCTATAAAATCAGTCAATATGTTCTTCCCATACAGTGCTATTCCTTTTAGGTTCCTACTTCCTCATAAGATATTTTATCGTTAACCATTGCCGGCATCGACACCTCAAACAATTTGCTTATCTTACAGATATAAATATGTAGATAAACACCTGATTTGAAATTTATATTAAACAGATAACTTTTATGTATCCGTATGTTGGTAGCTTGATAATGTGAAAGTTGGTGTAATGTCTTTGAGCCTTCTTTTAAAGACAAACACATATACATACATACGTACACAAGCTAAATAGCTTGATAGGTTACAAGTTAGGACAAGGAATTAAATAATATTACTGAAATAGAAAAAAGCGTATATAGACTTAATAATACATACACAATACTCATATATCCTAAAATATGTGAGATGTGCCCAAAAAATCTTTAATAACGAGGAAATCTTAAAGCAAGTGAAGATCGATGAGACGTCAATCAAAATTATAAAGAGCGGTAACACGATCCCGTGGGCTCTCATTATTTCATAATAAAAGGTTGAAACCGTTCAGTTCAAAGGAGCTTTTGAAATCCGAAACCTATCCTGTATATAGAAAATGCAAAATTAAAAAGACGAACGAGGCTTGAGAACAGGAATAGTCAATAGTCACTTCATATTGTGTTTACTGTGTAAACCACATGAGGTTCCGTGGTATAGCGTTACTCATGCACTAGTGATTTAACATAAATACTGTGATATTAGCAAAGACATCATCCATTGCTGGATTTGACATACTCGTGACACTACAAATTGCCAAGGAAAGGTACAATGTACGAGAAACTTATCGACTTTGTACCATCTGTTGCGGACGAGATGAATAACAGAGTAGAGAGTGAAGGGATTGTATATCCTGCGGGAGCACGGGCGTGAGTTGAGTGAACTTAGCTAACCTAAATTGTCGACAATAGTGCCATTGTCTATTTTTTTTTTTCATTATGCCTTAAATTTTTCAAATTGAGTAGCAATAGTGCGAGGATAAACAAGAGGCTTGCATAATTATTAATTTGATTGTTTTTTTAAATATTACCTTATTATGCAGTAACATAGCAATCAAATTTTGGTCACTAAATTACACTAAAGGTAACAAGACATTACAATTTTCTTTAGTGTAGATTATAAAATACACTAAACACTTACACCTTAATTCTATTGTCATTATACATACGTAATAGTTAATACATTAGACCAAGTAAAAATTCAAGTCACAACTGTACGATAATTAAGCCTTACACAATAGATAATAACGCTTCCACTGAGTGGTCTATATGATGAATTCAATCGCAATCTCCAACATCTCGGTCAGTTCGCATCACTGAGAAAGCAACTTTTGTTAATAAATTTACTTGCATTTAAAATTTAATTATATACTTGTTTTCGCCCGCTTCTACGTTCGCGTTGAAATTTTAAACCTAACGTTTTTCCGGCACACATAGTAGCATTTATTCTAAGCCAGATTATAGTCTATCTCTGTGCTAAATTGAAACGAAATCCATTAAACAGAGTTACAAACGAACACGGGTCACCTGGTGGGAAGCGACAACCACCGTCCATTGACATCTGCAACTCAAGAGTCGTAAGTGCGCTGCCCACCTTTGAGGGTGATGAAGGATGGGGAGATGAGGAGATGGGAAAGAGTTGAAGGGGATGAGTAGAGACTGGGCCCAGATGGGGAGGCGGAAAAGAGAAGAGGGGACTTCGGCTCCGGAAACCCCACTCATTGCGGAGAAATGCAACAAAAGCCTTGTTTCACAACCAGTTTTTTGTAAAGCCCTAGTCTCACACTGCTTGAGCCGGCCCCTTCGTGCCTAAGCGTGGTTCTACCACTATATTTGAACGTTACGTGTATAATATTACATATATATTTTAACTTAATATTTCACTAGAGTAATAATTTTTCTTAAAGTTACCTTTTATTCCTTGTTTTTCAAAATTTAACTATTTAGTTTAAAGAAGTAAAGATGTTTAAACAGACAAAAACACACTCGAAATATTTTTGTTGTAAAACATTAAATGTAACACAATTTAACATTACTGAAATTTCATCACAAACTTGTTGACAAAAAGATGTCCAGAAGTGGTGAAATGCTGCGCACTGACAGCTGCCATGTCCGCTCCAGCGTCGACTTGGAACTCGTCCAGAATTTGCGACAATTGTCCCTGTTTGTCCCCGTTTTATTTTTAGGGACACTCTGCTACTGAATTATGTCGCTCATAAAAATTTAAAGCTAACTTAATAAGGGATTGAGATTTGTGTTCACTTAAGGTGTGACAATATTTATTTTCGTGACAAAAGCTTTTATAGAGTACAAAAGTGCTTTTAGAAGACAGTTTTGTAGCTACGTATAATAATCATAAATGTATTTCACAATTTACTATATATACAATGTTGTACCCTAACTTGAGGCTTATATTTGGTGTAAGAACCAAATATATGATGGTGCTCAAAGTTTTTTATCCGCCTCGATTATGCATGACTAAGAGGACTCGGATGCTCCGGCACCAGCTAGTTCGAGTTATAGGTAAGCGACCCTGACTTGCTTGATCGATTGCTTATACTCCCCAATCTATCTGTATAAGTAAGTATAAGAAATATCACTTTCCCTTCCTTTTTATCCTCCCTTTCCTTCCAACATACTCCAAATATTTTCATCTAATTCCCAAAAGTGTCCGAATACCGGCAATGAACCTGCTCCCTATAACGTAAGTGTATGTATGCATCATAGCAGTATATGTCAGATGCAACTTACATTTATTCAAATAAAATTACATACAAACAGTACTTATGTGGTTTTATGTTTACAGTTTTTCCTAGTAATTTTTTACACGTACACCCATAAATAAAAATGTTATAAACATCCAAATTCTTGACACTCAATCACAACAGAAATTTCAATCAGCAGTGAACGGCGATAGGTGAATGATGTTGATGATGAATCGTGATATAATTATTTTATAAATAAATAAATAAAGAAATGGCTAGATTTTTGGCTAACCTGTTAGTCTGGTGGTTAGAGGCTCTGACTGTTAAGCCAGAGGTCGTGGGCTTGATTCCCACCCAGGACAAATATTTGTTTGAAGAACATGATCATTTGTGCTGTGTGCAATTGTAATTATCTATAATATGTATGTATTTAGAAATATATAAGTATGTTTACAGGAGTCTGGTTACCATAATAAATGCTGTGTTTAGATTGGGATCAAACGGCCATGTGTGGGATGTGTCAAGTTATTAGTTAATATTATTATTTTATTTATTAAATCTTTAGAGCTCATTTTACAAATTAAAACATAGACTTTAACTCCTTTTTTTTAACTTCATTCCAAAATTCTATACCCTGTGTCGGTCTCACTGTTATACATATATACCTTACATGTCAAAATATGTAGATACTTTAAACCGTTTTGGTCGTGACAAAGAAACATCATATACATATACGTTAACCACCCCGTTGGTCTAGTGGTTAGTGACCCTGACTGCTGAACCAGAGGTCGTGGGTATGATTTCTACACGTGCCATTTTTTGTGGCATCCACAAATAGTTGTGCCGAGTCAGGGTGTTCTTTGGGTCCGTTGACTGAATGTTTGTAAAGTCCCCCGCGACACAGTAATTATTCCTAATGCGGGATATGTTTAAAAAAAAGCAAACAAAAAAATCTTCAGTTTCAATCTATTTCAACCTATTATATTACTGTTTAGATTATATATATTGTGTAACTGACGAATGAATAATCGATTGCACTGATTATTATTCTCATTAACTAATGTTCTCTTTTTCTGATACCCAGAAGTCACAAGTCGGCACTGCAGTAAAAATACTTCAAATGTCACTTATGCAACACAAATTAATTCAGTGCGGTTATCTCAAACTGATCTGCCGCGAAGACGGCCGATATGATCACCTGTATGTCATGTCACATTAACGAGAATTTAAGCATAGACAATGAGATAAATGAGGGTAACTTCGTACAGATACTAACAGTTTTACATTTGATCTTCACCGAGTTTAACCACCGAGTTTAATATCGAGTTAAATAAGGAAAGTAAATAAGTAGTAAAAGGCTGAGGGCCAAGAAATGAGGGCCTTCTTTTTTTTTTTTTTCTTTTTTTTTTTTTTTAAAAGACCTCCCGCACTAGGATTAATTCCTGTGTCGCGGTGGACTTTACAAACATTCAAACAACGGACACAGAGAACACCCAGACTCAGAACAACAATTCGAGGATTACACAAACTGTTGTCCCGTGCGGGGATCGAACCCACAACACTCGGCGCGGCAGTATAGTGGCGAGGTGACCACTTAAACCGCAACGCCATCCGTGCAGTCAAGGTCAGTCAAGGCCCTTGATGAATAGAAAACGAGGGCAACCCCTTAAATTTTATAGGCAATGACAATGTAATTAAGATACGTGTGTCTCATGTTAATGAGCTGATGGTGAAAGGTACAACTGCTTAACGGTTAGGAGTTACGGTATTTTTTTTTTAATTTGTTATCAATAAGTCTTTAAATGACACGACTTTAATCATGATAAGTTGATAACCGCATTGAGGTCCGTTATCTACGTTTTTGTTTTTTAATATTTATTTTTGTACGTTAATGGATTTTTCGTTTGCAAACATATTCTTTCAAATGATTATTCAAAGTTATCTCGTAGTTGTGGACATTTTCGGTCCCAAGTTATAATGGCGTAAAACCCAACCGAATGCAGTATTATTATTTTTTTGGATTGCTCAACAATTTTTCTTCTCTATTGGTACATAATTTTTGGTAGAACGATGGGTCGGAATCTTACCGATTTAAATCATACCACAAAACAGAGTGAGTACAGAAGTTAAGCTTCATACAAGCCCCGCTCACGGACACAAAATCTCAAATAAATACTTTATAACAGTTCGACTCCCTGCTGGCACGTGTTGTGACGTTTTTCGTGCATTATGGAGCAACTAAAAAACTGTTCTTATAACTGTTCAGTTAGTGACATTTTCAATTCGACTTTATACACTAAAATATATTAATCGGCAATACACAATCGACAATAAAAAAAATATATATATATAATCGTCCGCAGTTATTTTCGGTATTTGTAAATTTTGTAATACATATATGAATAACCGACTCCACTCTTACTCGAATCGACTGCACGGTTCGGTTCGATTCCATGTCATTACGTTTATTCAAGGCTGTTGTAACTTCATTTAGGGAAACGTCAAAACGGCCTTTTTAATGTTTGAATACTAATAGTCAACGAAGTCATCTCTACATCATTTCACTAATCTATTTATACCTCCTATACTATAACAAACACAACGTACGTTCTCTTCACTGGAAAATTTAATTACGATGACGAAAACTTTTGCTGATTTTTAGCTTGTATCGGGTAATATCGTCTCGATAGTTAATGTTTATCAAGTCAAGTCGATCACGGAATAGATCAGCAATCGATCTTTAACTCGATACGTTTAACAGCGGACACTTCTGCTTAGACGTCGAGGCGACAAGTAGTGTCCTCAATGGGTAATTTGGTGTTAGCATGTAAGTACAAAATGCGATTATATTATTATGCGATATATAATATTTTTTACATAATAATTAAAAAAAAATGTGTTATTTGTTTTACGTTGTTTTTATTCTTATTTACTACTAACACAAACACCTAGTTAGTTATCAAGTATATGCATACAATACTAGTAACATTAGACAGTTGAACGTTATTTCTTCATCGTTGTTCGAACATCAGATTTAATGTAACTGTTTTGTCATCAGTATTCAAATGTGCGCAAATATCGAAGCGAAAGTGTAGGGCAAACACCGATGCGTTTTACTTAATTGAATGCCTAATGACAGCGGTATGAAAAGGTAAGGGTGAAAGTTCATGTTTTCGAACGTGTGAAGCATTCGGCCAGAGCGCGAACAGCAGTCCTTTTTATTATGATAGTAGAGGCGTTTTTATGAAGCATGAGTCTTATGTTGTACTCTTAGGGTGACATTGTTTTTATATCAAATCTATCTATACGCTTCTAATAAATATAAAATTTATTAGACTGCATATTATAACAATTGTTGCTGAAAATCAATTAGAGCAGTTGCTAAGTTAAAAAAGGGAATATAAAAATAGTCTTTTTAATTACAGTTAACAATTAGTACGTAACAAATGAATAATACCGTTCTTACCCTATACTTAATATAAAAAATGATATTGAATGGTGATTTCGTATTTAATGTCTTAACCTATTAATAAACACAATAGCTTTTTACTGTTTTAAGATTTTTCTTTTACGGCTAATACTCAGTGCTGGGCTAAAACAAAAATCATAAAAACAGCCAATATAAAGATAATTATGATGTCTACTTAAAAATATTTTATTTCTTTACTTGTGAATGTGATGGAAGAAGTAAACCTAGACCCTTATCCATTTGTAGTTATGTGTATGTCGGCTAAAGTAAATATTGTGTTCGTTTAATTGGATTTTATATTTAGACTCGCACAAGTTTAAGTGTTTTTAGTACTTTTTGGATGTAATCGCGTTTTTAGATCGCAAAACAGAAGTGCACTGTTCAAGCGATATGTATGAGCGATATTGAAGGAAAACGTGTAAAGCACTTACACCACGCTATATTGTCTGCGGCTGATTAGTGTGTAAAATCTTTGTGTAACTTTAAATCCGAAGGACCGAGATCACTTCAACAGGCTCACTGAATATTTTTACTGTTGTTCTACTGGCCAGTAATGTTATCCATTAAGCCATATAAAGATAATGTCTCTTTTGGCTCTTGGCAACATACATTGTTATGCAGACGACAGCACAGTACACGGGCGATACTTTGGACATCCTGCTGCCAAGGTAGCAGACGTTGAGGGAAAAGGACAGGAGCTTGTTGCTGAGCTCGACCGGGTCTTGAGTCGCATCTCTCAATGGGGTTGTGAGAATCTGGTCGAGTTCAGCGCCAAGAAAACACAGGCGTGCGCGTTTTCAAACAAAAAGTCTACATTCCTTCCCCTTCCTACTCTTCAGAACACTCAACTGCCACTACAGGATAGGCTCAGTATACTGGGTATGGACATCTGTCGGGATCTCAATCCGCGTGATTACATCAAGAGCGTCACTAAGGCAGCCTCGCGGAAGCTCGGTGTATTGAACAAGGTGAGACGGTTCTTCTCGCCTGAGCATTTGTGTCTTTTATATAAGACCCAGGTTCGCTCCTGCGTGGAGTACTGCTCTCATCTTTGGGATGGCTATGCGCAGTATCTGCTTGACGCTCTCGATCGGTTGCAGCGTAGCGCAGTCCGTATTATAGACTGTCCTGAGGTCACCCAGTCCCTTGAGCCCCTACAGTTGTGAAGAGATGTCGCCTCTATGGCAGTTCTCTATCGCCTACATCACGGGGAGTGTTCTGACGAGCTCTTCCAATTGGTCCCACCTTCTCCCTTCCTCTACAGGACTACACGTGCTGGCCTGAGGAGTCACCGTTTGCGAGTCGAAGATATGCGATCCCGAACGAAACGGTTTGGCTCTTCTTTCCTGTGCCGATCAGTGAAAGCCTGGAATTCCCTACCAGCGCACGTGTTTCCTTCCCAATTTGATCCCGGGTCTTTTAAACGGGGCGTGAAAAAGCATCTCACCAGGCCGCCATAGTGTAGGTCACCATGCTGCATTGACTAGCCATGCAGTGAGGATGGTGACCACCACTCTTGGACTCCATTTATTGCTTACCATCAGGCAAAGTGGAGTCATTATGGTAGGCTTACAAATAAAAAATAATAATAATAATAATTTATAAGAAAGATATTTTAAGAAGTGGATTTCAAGTCACGCGGTTCTCAACAAAGCAAGACACGTTATACACAGTATGTGGATAAGACAGGACACTGTTATTGTATGATTGACGATGAGTTGGACTGAAAGTTAGATACTGGAATTTGATTTTTTTGATTATAAATCAACCAAAATACCTAATAACGTATAAAACCTAAGTTGACGTATGTACATACTTTAGTAAACTTGATATTATTAACAGCCAATATGTGTACAGATGATTTGCACTGAGTGTCTGGTTGAAAACCAACGAAAGGCGCATGTTTTGCAAATGCTGAACCAGACCTTATTCATGGACACACATTTTAAATGCACCACTATTGTTATCATTTAAGGGTTCAATTGTTACTATTTATTACTAAACACGGTTCTCTCATATCTCTTCCCGTGGATGTCGTAAAAGGCGTGTAAGAGATCGGACTGCCATTTATTAGTCAGTATATATAGTCATTCAATGATCATTCACCTCTCTTCTTCCCCTCAAGGTATCTCCCCATCCCTCATCACTCTCAAAGGCGGGCAGCACACTTACGACTCCTGAGTTGCAGGTGTCCATGGATTGCGCTTGTCACTTAACATCAGGTGACCCGTCTGTTCGTCTCTCCCCCCATAGTGTAAAAAAAAAATCGATACCTTCTTGTTTTCAAGACGATTCATTAATACCACCGATCATTTCTACGTTTCTTATAATGGAAATATTATCTCTCAATGTACGTTTTATAAATCATAATTTAAAAACATCTTGTTATGTCCTTGTAAATATTACGTGTGACAAGACACAAGAATTATTATTGGTCCGACATTCTCACTTTTTATATTGGTAGGTACGCTTTATTCCTGAGTGTTAAAAGTGCGACATCGCATTGCAAGAATCGCTATGAGAATAGCGTTGCAAGTTTTTGCGCAGCGGCTTGAGAGTACAAATATTTTAGCGTTGCGACGTCGAATCGCGAGTTTTTGTGCGAGACAACTTATCCAGGGAAGTTATGTGTACTGACGCTGAGAAACACTTTATAATTTTGTTACTTTATGTGCTCTAAAACTATTTATATTATAAATCCGAACGTGTGTTTTGTTTTTAAGCCTTAAAAATTCCACCGATCATTTCCAAATTTTGCATATTAATATGATTTTAGTAGAAATAACATAGAAATAATTCACTTTGAAAAAAGTAGACAACCGACTTCAATGCGTCTATCATAAGATTTAAGACTTATATGGTTTTCTCATGGATGCCATTGTCAGAACCAAGGCAAACTCTCATCTAACTACCCTTGAATTACATCCTTTCCAATAAAAAAAGAATCATCAAAATAAGTTGGCATGATATTGAGTTATTCGTCCATTTGTTGCGCACAAACTAAATGCAAATTTAAAACTTATATGGTTTTCGCATGGATGCCATTGTCAGGAATGAACCAAATTGATATGGGACCACACGAAAAGTACCAGCTTTCAAATAGAAAAATCATCAAAATCGGTTCACCCAGTCGACAGTTCTGTGGTAACAAACATTTAAAAAAATACAGTCGAATTGATAACCTCCTCCTTTTTTGAAGTTTGTTGAAATAAGTGAAGTTGACGATGTATACACCAGAGGCGTAAATAAATCTCACATTTTGCCAATTATAATTTAGTCCCTTATGTAATAGCCTATTGCCAACATCTTGATGCTTTTGGAAAGTAGATCAGAAGATTAGGAGTATATTGAGATGAAAGGAAGGATAGAAAGAAAGTTAGGGAAAGGATATTGCTTATACAGCTGGATTGAGGAATACATGCTAATACATATGTATGTATGAAGTGCATTAGTTGAAGTGCTTATACGCTCAAGCAAGTCAGGAACGAACAAACGAACGAACTGTCTTGTGCCGGGAATTCCGAGAGCTCTAACTCATGGAACACATGAATGGTGTATAAAATCCGTATTAACGCAAAATGAAGTCAAGGCCTAAAGATTTCTCGTTCATACAATACTTCAATTATTAAATGAAAATATAATTAACTCTAAAATCTGAGGCGGACATATTGCAAGTTGCGATTTTTTGTAAATTTTCAAAGTATTCAGCAGCAGTTTTTGTTAGTTAGTTTGTAGATTTTATAGCTAAATCAGAAACAGAAGAAAGATATTGAAGAAGCACAAAAATCATATTTAAAGTAGGTATAGAGATTCGATTAAGTGAAAAGAAAAAAGCAATATAAAGTAATAAAAACTAAGCTGCTGCTGCAAACATAATATCAAATCAAAATACAAGTAAAAACACTATAAACAAATAACACTGAAATATCGTAGACTTTTCAAATACCGAAAAAACTATTCTAATAACAAATTCCTTAAATAATATGCGTCTTTAAATCCAATTCTTCTCTACTAAATCATTAAAACGTAATCTATTACAGCTTAAAATACTCACAAACATTCCTTTTACTACCAATAGTACATTTGGGCCGAACGTTGAACATCTATCATTCCCAATATAACGGTATAAGTCTTAATTACTTGCTAAACGGTGCTTCAAATAAATCTTAGTAATGTCTCTTTAAAAAATTAACTTCGGTTTGAATTAGACGTAATAAATGGTGTTCGTTAAACCAAATGGAGTGAAAGTCGAGTGATAATCATACTTTGGCTTAATAGTGATATTGATAACGATTTATTGAAAATAGATAGAGAGTACATTAAAAATGAGTAATTGCTAAATAATGAAAATTAAACATTGTACCATTGAACTTGTAACTTCTTTTAATGTTATTCTTTTAAGTTTATTGGCTACAAGAAATGACGGTGCTTATCTTTGGGATATAATCTTAACAATCCTCTTAAAAAGAACATGCGGAGCAGTCTTTGGGGAATGCCAATAGAAGTGAAAACAATTTTTAAGTTACTTGTGAATTGTATCGTCGAGCTATTATTTTTGGTTTGTAAAGAAGTGTTAATGACCAATTTAAGGATATATGGATATACATATATGTAGAGAGATCTCTTCGTATACTGATAACGCACGGAGTATGTCTATGTTTATATATATATATATAGTATACATATAGCTCATGGGAAGTGTGCGGTGACGATGACGCGAGTTTCACGCTTTTTGTTCACCCAAAAAGTACACATACATACACTGTATACTTATAGCTCATGGAAAGCGTTCGGTGACGATGACGTGAGTTCCATGATTTTTGTTCTCCCAAATAGTGCCAAGAAGTTTACACTTCAAAAATTGTGTATACACTCACTCGACTTTACCCAGGTACAGGCAGCATTAACGCATACTGAGCACATCAACAGTAATCAAAGGAGGTCCAAGTTACAACATTGCACCCATGTTTTTTTTTATAAATAATTACTTGACACGTCTCACATACGGCCGTCTGATCCCAAACTAAGCAGAGCTTTTACTATGGTATATAGTAACCAGACAGCTGATAAACATACTTATATATGTACTTCTAAATACATATAATAGATAAATTAAACCCAGACACAACAAATGATCATGCTCATCACACAAATATTTTTGAAGTGAAAACTTCTTTTAGCGCGGTACGCATATTTTTAGATAAGATAACATCTATGGACTCGCGACATCGTTACGATACGCATGTCTATTCAACGCAATATTAGCACAACGAGATACAAAAGTATAATTGATGCGGTATTCACGAGATATTTAAATAACTTCAAATCAAAGTTAGTTACCATGAACCTTTAGTTTCTATTTTAGATAATAATTTTAAAGATAATGATGATGATACTGGGTCTGGCACAAAGCGCTCCTTGCGAAGCTTCCTTCCTATGGGCTTCCCGAGAAACTGTGCAATTGGCTCACCAGTTTTCTTACAGACAGAAGCATCAAGGTCGTTGTTGACGGTGCATGCTCCGACTCGAAGTCTGTTAATTCTGGTGTCCCACAAGGCTGTGTGCTATCACCCACGCTGTTTCTTCTGCATATCAACGACATGCTGCAGATTAGCAGCATCCATTGCTATGCAGACGATAGCACGAGTGATGCCCTTTACACCGGCCGCGCTAACATTTCTCGGGTAAACGTCATCGAAAGCCGATCCAAACTTGTGTCTGAAATCGAAACTTCTTTATCAAAAGTTTCAGATTGGGGTCGACTTAACCTAGTCCAATTTAACCCCACGAAGACACAGGTTTGCGCGTTCACCGCTAAAAAGATGCCATTGGTCGTATCACCTCAATTTGAGAGCACTTCCCTAACTGCATCAGCCAGTATCGGAATCCTTGGCGTCGATATATCAAGCGAAGTCCAGTTTCGCGGTCACTTAGAGAGTAAGGCCATATTAGCCTCGAAGAAGCTTGGTGTGCTAAACAGATCGAGACAGTATTTTACTCCGGCCCACCGCCTGCAACTTTATAAGGCGCAGGTTCGGCCGCACATGGAATACTGTTCTCATCTCTATGCAGGTGCACCCCAGTACCAACTTCTGCCTCTTGACCGCATTCAACGGAGAGCGACTCGCATCATCGACTGCCAAGATATTTCTGATCGACTTGACACCTTGGCGTTGCGTAGAGATGTAGCTTCACTCTGCATCCTCTATCGCTTGTATCATGGGGAGTGTTCAGAGGAATTGTTCGGACTTATACCGGCTGCTGGTTTCCGCCATCGTCCTACGCGACAAAATATCCATCCCCATCACCTGGACGATTGGCACTCCACCACTGTGCGCTTCTCGAGAAGCTTTTTGCCTCGCACAACCAGCTTATGGAACAAATTGTCGCCTGCCGTATTTCCGAACCGATACGACCTTCAAACCTTCAAGAAGAGAGCGTACCTCTACCTAAAAGGCCGGCAACGCACTTGTGACTCTTGAGTTGCGGGTGTCCATGGGCGGCGGTAGTCACTTACCATCAGGTGACCCGTCTGCTCGTTTGCCCCCTATCGCATAAAAAAAAAAAAAAAAAAAAATTTGTCGAAATTGTTAACGATGATTCATAAAAGAATATTAAATGTATTTTAAAGTTTCTAAGAATTATTAAAATACAATTCATAAACATTCACACATCATTTCAACATTCATAACCCAATAACCCTAGTACCCATCTAAAAAATGTCTAACGCGCCGAAATAAGTTTTCACATCTGTCGGCACTCCCGGGGTGCATTTTTTTTTTGTAGGTGGGAATCGAACCTCTCTCGCTTAGCAGTCAGGGTCACTATCCACTGGACCAACAGGCCAGTCATGAAAATCAAAAGTATTATGAACGACATATGTACGACAAACGAGCTGTATGTCATCGTATCAAATGGCGTTCTACCGTCTCTGCCTAGCGTGGACAGAAGAAGACGCTAGTACATGTACGTAAATACAGCGCACACAAATGTGTGCTTGGCTATATCTACTTGCTTTGGTCGGTCCGGGTTGTTTCCGGATGCGCACTTGTGACTCTTAAGTTGCAGGTGTCCATAGTTGGTAGTTCTCATTTAAAACCAGACCGTGACCCGTTTACTCGTTTGTCCCCTATACCACCAAGAAATAAAATATGTCTTGGCAAATTTATCGCTGATAAAAATCATAGTACAAGGAAGCATTTATTTCCTACAATTTATAATACAATTTTAATAAAGTGATGATAATTTTATATATTTGTCACCTTGAAGTGATTTTCTTACACAAAAGTCTTTTTTCAAAGAAAGCTCTTTTTTTTTGTTTTAATAACAATGTCTCAAAACCATTTGGCGGCAACAACACGTTTATCGGGGTTCCACAAAGCTTTCAAGAAAAACACTTTTATTCAAAGCAAGGTAATTGGTACGCGCGGAACTCAGCAGCTGTGTCCCTTTGACTCCCTTGAAAGCTATCAGCGATATTGCCTTTCTATTCGTAAGGGTTCCGTGTTATTAAAATTTATTGAAATTACAGCCGTTTTGAAATTTACAAAAGACTTTCAGGCATCGAGATAATGGCGACGTTTGAGTTTTTATCTATTGAAAAAATTTTCGCGTACTTTTTTTAATGGCATGGAGTCATAGCATTAACAAATTTCGTATTCGTTATTTGTTAATGCTATGACCTCTAAATTTATGTTTATGCGCAAGAGTCTTAGATTGTTTCTGGAAGGCTAATCAACGCATAAATACGAGCGACAGTCGAGAAGTATATATTGAATTGATAAAACCATAATTAGGCACTTGAATTTGATCGTCTCTCTGCCTGTATGTAAAATTTTACAAAAAAATCTTATGTAAAATACCATAGTTAATTTTGTATATTGAACTCTAAGTTATTTGACACGACTGTTAACTTGACAGCTACTTCAGTTACTTGTTTAACAACCAGCGTTACAGACTACCACATGTCAAAAAAAAAAAAATGTTCATAGAGTTAAAACGATCATGATCGCATAATTTAACACTTATCACTATTATTATTTACATCATCAAAATATTGTCAACTGTTTCTTAGTAAAGATTTTATTGACAAAGAAAACTCATAAAATCAAACATTTAGTCGTAGTTCAGAGCTTATAAGTCTTGATTCAATATGAAACGCAGGGATATAGCGCGAGTTCTCGTTGCTGTTGATCGATCCGATGCAATTGCATAAGATGTATAAGATGTATGCATAAAGTTTAAAAAAATCACTGTACATTTTACAACTAAAATAGACATATATAAATATATTGACGCCCGTTACCCTGAAGGGGTAGGCAGAGTCATATCAAACGCCCACTTTTTGCCGAGTCACATTTACGTAATAGCCTATTGCGGCCTACCGGGCACTATATTACTGAATATATATGTGTATATATACCTTAGGAGCCGGTAAGGTGGTATGTCGGACTCGAACCGACTAAAACCACACTGTGTTCCGTCATCGTATCTTGTGGCCGAGGTCTCTGGTATAGTTACTCCAAAAAGGAAAACCCTGTGACCCCGGCAGATTTGGACGCTTATTGTGCAAGGCGACCCCACCATGGAATAACACATACTTAGAGAGGCGCGCGCGGAGCACTTCACGCCAAAGTCTCAGGCCTCTGCTAGGGCGACAGATAGCCCCATCCATTGCCCCCAGGCTTCCATTAGCGCTTGCTCATGGAAGCCGGAGAACGTTTAGCCCTCTCCGGTGTCTCTGGTGCCCCAGACCCCTGGTGATCCTAATGCGTCTTCTGCGGGAGGGGAGAGAACTAGACCTCTCCCGTTCTCTTTCCGCCACCTACTGGGCGAGGCAGAGTCAAACTCACTCTCTCTAGAGACCATGGACATAACCATGGAGAGGCTACCCCCTCCGATAGCCGCAAAGAGGTCGGCTGGAGTGCGGTATCTTCGTGGTAGCCTTCGCAGTGATGGTACACAGGCGTTGGCACGTAGAGCTGGTCCCAAGCTCAATTCTTGCGCTTCCCTGCACCACTGGTACTGTAGTTGCAAGGGATTTCGCTTCCAGGTTATGGGATGGGCGGAGTTACAGCCAGGAGACTCGCCGCCTCAAAGGAGACCGTGCAGTAACCTCTTATGACCCTGACAGCCATAAGTCTTTGATACCGTTGTACCATTACAACCTCCGCCCAGATTGGGCCCCATATAGGGCCATGGACCGCAAAATTCTGACATAGAATCTCCTACAGAACGCGTCGGGCCCCCCCAAGTTGGGAGGAAGACGCGAAAGTGCGGTCGCTACCCTTATGAGTTAGGTGGCCAGATTTCGGAAGTGAGGTCTGAAGTCCCATCGGCTGTCGAGTACGAGTCCCAGATATTTCTTCGAGGACTCGGTGCCGATGCGAACACCTCCCACAACTAGACTGGACCCCCTAGGTAGTCCATTTCAAGGCCCGTGGAGACAGAGGGCCTTAGATTTGTGGAGAGCTGTAAACCCAGCCTCGTTAATCCTAGTGCGGGAGTTGTTTATTAAAAAAAAAAACTCGTAGCGACTTGAGCGACCCCGGTCATGTTCTTTATGGTCGCTTCGCAGTGTGTCTCGCCCCTCGCTGTTACGAGAGTGGCGATGTCAAGTTACACCATAAACATCACCACGCCCCGAGAAACTTCTTGCTCTGCCAGAGCCTAGACGCGCATAATCGCAAACACAGTGGTACGACCCCTACGGAATATATATATATATATATATGTATATATATATTCCGTAGGGTATATATATCCATAGGTATATAGGTAGGTATATCCGTAGGTATATATATATATATATATATATGTATATACTTACGGATTTATATGTACCTACTGTCTGATTATAAATTATAAATAACTGTATATAAAAATGGAAGCAATCTAGCAGATGATTTATCCGTTTTACATACATATATGACAAATTTCTCCAAGTAGCTAATTCATAAAAAGTACACACAGCCAAAGTGAGTCATGGTCATCATTTGAATATTGATTAAAGTTATTCTTGGCTAGCTGTGCCAATAAATGCAACCCATTTGGAACATTTTATAGCTTACTATCAGCATACAATCCATTTTGCAACAATGGTTGTTATTCTTTGATTATTTTAATATTGATTATAATCCTGTTAACTGTTTCAGAGAAGTGGGGTAAAATAAATGGGTAGATTGTTGTGGTAGAGCCATGCTTAGACACCAATGGGTGCCTCGACCGTACCGATGCGATACCTCGGCCCTATATAAACCGGAAACGACGATTGCGTTGCATTTTCCCAAGATTATTGAGGTTTCCGAAGAGCCAAATGCCCATCTTCTTTTTCCCATCTCCTACCTACCTTCTCTTTTCCCTCCTCACATCCCCCCATCACCCTCAAAGGTGGCAAGGTATGGTGGTTGTCACTTACCATCAGGTGATCCGTCTGTTTGCCTGTCCCCCTATATTATAAAAAAGCAACGCTTGCGTGGCATTCCCCCGACAGTAGTAGGTTTTCCGGAGGCCCAACTCCCCGTCTTTCCCATCTCCTCATACCTCCTCTCCTATCTATCCCCCGTATCTCCTAATCTCTCATCACGCTAAAGGCGGGCAGCGCACTTACGACTCTTGAGTTGTAGATGTCCAAGGACAGCGGTTGTCATTTACCATAAGATGATCCGTCTGTTCATCTGTCCGGCTAAATTAACAAAAAAAAAATATATATAGAAAAAGACATTTAGCTTCCCCTCCCCGCATCCTACACGGCGACGGACGGATGGACGGTGGTTATCACTTACAATCATTCCGTGTGTTTATCTGTCCCCTATATTTAAAAAAGAAATCATCCTATGTCCGGATGGACATAAGTTCGTCATAGTGGGATCACTATGACGATGATTCACATAATGCCACACATGCCGAAATCCATCAAGCTGTTTAGGCTCTTGGTCACGACAAAAAAAAATATATACACAATGTATACACACTTGAAACCCTCCTTCTTACGCAATCAATTAAGAAAAATAAACAAAAAAAGTATATTACTAAGTGTGTATTTTTATTTATTTAAATAATGATTTTACTCACTTGTGTATTTCGAGGATGCCCAACTAGTTTCGGTCCCGACAGGAGACCTTTCTCAAGGAGTAAGTCGTCCAGCCTCGACGGTACCGGACATCACACTAAGTGCGTAGATTTCTATTTGAAACTTCATTACTTTCTAAACACGCATAAATAATGAATTATGATATTACATATGCAATATTATGAACTTACCGAGAATGCTCACCAATCGTTTCGAATCCACCTTCCATACATACTTCATAGCCAGTTTATGCCTATAAGCGCATGCCTAGGGGCCCAAATTGAATGGCCCTGCGTTTTTAGGTAATTGGAATCCAGGCCTGAATACTTCGCCGGATTAATATTGGCTGTGTCGATGGTACGTGAGGCGATGTACGTTTAAATGATTACTTGGAATACAGGTCAATCACATAACATTGGTAAGTGCAAAATATGTAGATTCGAGAAAATTTTGCTCATGTTAATGGTTGTTTATGGAAAGCCCATCGATAATTTGTAGGGGCTTGTGCTGATATTTCGTTAGAATGAAAATCGAAACAAGGTTGGTTTTCTGGTGATTTGGTGTACAAAAACACCTTATTTAATCAATAATTTATATATCAACGTAGAATTTTACAAACATTACTAATAGTTAGTGAGAACTATATGACCTGAAATTTTTAATCCAGATGCAATATCCAAATCAGAAAATCATCAAAAGCTCACAACCAGATGACTACATGACTGCCTTACAGTCCCTACTCCTAACAATTGTTTTTTTTTTTTTTGTAATAGAAATTGATTATATGAGACCATATAACATTTATTTAGATTTCTAATATCAGAAACTTATAAATACTAGCGGGTTTTTCAATTCTCAAAATCCTGTGCGTAAACCGTGTTACCGGAGCAAAGAGGCTTGCGGTTGTATGTTGGTCACGAACACTTTACTATGCGAGCAGCGCGACAATGGACGCCAATTAGTGGAGCGTGCTACGTCCTACATGGCCTGTGGTCCCAATCGAAAGGTTTTTGACGTCTGGCGTTGACTGGGAGTATTAGAAATACTCGCTATATTCAAAGCTTGCAAAAGCGTCCTGTGAGAAATAATAACCTATAAGTTGTTTTTAGTTGTGTGTTGCTAACTTTCTCAGCTTGAGGGGCAGGGAAAATGACGATGCGTATATTTTTATAATACTTAATATTTATTGTAGAAACATAATTATAAGCTTTTAATTGATTTGTTGATTTGTTTGTTGTTGACACACACAACACACCCTACTAGCACTGTGTCGGTAGCGGTTCCCTCAAAGACGTCACCGTGATATTATGAGCTAGCAATTGGGTGCACCAACATGTGGTATTGTTCTAGTGATTAGTGATTCTGACCGCTGAACCAGAAGTCATGGATTCAATTCAAAAGTTTGTGTCATCTAAAAATAGTTGGGATTTTATTTTTGGCTGTATGTTAAATACTTACATACGCTCAAGGCGGCATTCTTTAAAAAGGCAGAGGTGTGTTGAACACCCACATTTTGCCAGTCGGAATTTGGCCCCCTGTAATAGGAGCAGGCTTATTGCCAAGAACGAGAACAATGAGTGTGATATTACAATATTATCCATGCGATCTTCGGATTTCACTTTTTATTGAAAATTTTATGGTTTAGTGGCATATTTAGAATATATATTTAGAATATGTATATTAGCTGACCCGGCAAACGTTGTTCTGCCAAAAAAAAAACTGTATAGAGTTACCCCGAGCGGTATGAAATATACTTTACGTCTATACAATTGTAGATTATTTAAAGCCATGTACTTTTAAATAAAAAACATTTTCAATTAATAATACAATAGTTAAGATGGATTGTGTTTTTTGCTTTTTGGGGTACGCGAGGGTATTATCCTAGGACCTACTTTGTTTCTTATTAACACCAACGACCTTTGCATGTTGACTGTCAAACATTGTAAAATAATAACATACCTCGATAATACAGTTTTTTCTTGTGAATGGGGCAAATTGGAATGTCACCCAAATTCATGCTGAGGCAGCTTTGTCTACAGTACCCTACTAGCTTTCGCAAAATTTTCTAACACTAAACGTAGTCAAAACCAAGTGTCTCACTTTCACACCCAACTCAATTTCACTTCCTTCTGCCTCTTTTAGCTTTGTGGCCCATGTACAATTCTGTTTTAATCGCATGGAAGTCCAAAATCAAATATTTTGGAATTTGGATCGACAATCATCTTGGGGTGAGGGGAAAGAAGAGAGGGGAATGAGGAGAGAGGAAGGAGGAGAGGGGAAGTTGGGCCTCCATAAACCTAACTCGCGGAAATGTAACGCAAGCGCTGCTTCACAATTGGTTTTCTGTGAGGCCGTGGTATCGCACCGGCTGAGCCATTCATGTCTAAGCTTGGCTCTATCACTGATACAACTAACGTCTTAACTACCTTGCAAATTAGAAAACTAATGTACCTTTTCAAAAAGCTTACTATAGGTATTTTTTTGTTTTTTATTTTTAATAAAGAAAACCAGCAACGTGGGTCACACATTACTAGTATTCTGGTTAACCCCCAGCTAAGCTACTACTACTAAATGCTTGTGTTACGGGTCGGTTTACGACGGTAGTGTTCTGTGCGGGGTTTGAACCCGCAACAACTTGATCGCAAGTCCGACGCCTCAGCCATCAAGCCACCTCCGCTTAAACTTCTTTAGACTTCCTTATACTACAAATTATATTTTTTATTCTAGTACAGTCCGTTACTAGATACTGTATTGCAGCCTATGGCTCTACAGGAAACAATAAATTATTCACGCTCGAAAAAGCGCATAGGGGAGTATTAAAAATTATGTTCTCTGAGTCTATTTTGTTCACTACATATCAGCTGTACCATGAACTGCAAGTTTTCACAATAAAACTCTTCCTGTTAACTGTCATACTTCGTAAGCATGCAAAGCTCCCTTTTATTAGTAATCGCAATAACGCATAATACTCGTAGATAGTTTGTATAATACACATAAATTTTGCTTTTTTAGCCTCTGGGTGTATAAAAGCATAAATAAAATCTTGAACATATACATATCTCAACACTATGCTAGAATTATTAATTAAAAACAGAGGATTTAATCACATCTATTATATAATGCAATACTCCCTCACAAACACCTTCCCTCACACATACACACACACACACACTTCCTCATACACGCAAAAATTACTATCAAATCCTCTTTGTTCTACTCTACACACTTAGATTTAAGTTATGAAAACTAATATTGCTATATACATATATTTTCTATGAGATAAAAAAAAATATGAAACATATAGCCAGTCAGGAAGTGGGCGTTAGTGACCGCGCCGTTCACTTATTGAATACATGTACTATTGTAAGCTGTGTATTCTAAATAAAGAAATGTTTATTTTTGTTTTTATTTTTATTTGTCAAGAAGTATACTATTATCTATACTTGTATAATCTTTATATATGTATATAATTCTTCTGTGAGTGTGTATGTCACTGAACTACTCTCAAACGACTGGACGGATTTTGATGAAATTTTTTGTGTGTGTTCAAGGGGATCTGGGAATGGTTTAGATTCACAAATCAGCCCGGCAGATGGCGCTGCAGTCGGTATCTAGGTTATTTATCTATATTGATCCTAATCGCTTGAAATATCATGCAGGACAACGTCTGTCGAGTCCGCTGGTAATATATAAACGTGAAAAGAAAGTCATTTATCTGCCTATATTCGGGTAAACACCTGAAACAATTTCGGCTCAAAATTGTATCTGGATGGTTATTTGGAAGTCTGGGCCTTCCCTTATGTCCTAGCACTTCTTATATATATATAAATATCAACATCACGATGAATTCCAATATCATTGAGGACTGTCCGTGCAGTCAAGTGCCCTGTGTACTCTATATCATTATAATATAATACTATAGGTGACGTCAACACAAGTGACGTCACAAATAATCTGATTTTGGGCGTTAGATATCGGCACTGACATTGACAGCGGCTTTTATATAGGACGGCTACCAAAACGGACTATGTTGATCATGTCTTTGTGTGAAGATTCCCTTGTTTATTTACTAAATAATGTTCTGCTTAGCTTTGTAGATGTGTAGATTATACTGTGTCTAAGAAAACGAATCGAATATACATATCTAGGTTATTTTCATGAACAACTATAAACTTTTACTTGTTTAAATCAAATCAAACTCAAGATGTGATCACGTTATATTATTTATCTTTTACAATTGAAGCTACAAGGTAAATTGATATAAGAAATATTACAGTAATAATTTAAATGTAAAGACTTCTTGACCGTACGAAATGTTGAATGTAAAAGAGGACGCTCTCGTGCACCGCCGTTTTATAATCTCTGTCAAGATGGCGTTATGGACGTACTGTTGCCAACACAACAAATGATATCATTACACTGAACGTAATCATTCATCATATTAATTTTATCAATGTTACGCAATCAAAATTCTTATTAATTTAAGTCAAATTTCACCAAAGTTAATAAAAACAGATGACCGTAAACCCAAATTAGTATTCCACCGTCGAAATTTGTTCAAGTACATCAAAATGCAAAGCTTGGACATTTCTGTCCGTCCAATTTACTTATAACAAAGCTCTAAGACGTTCATCTGGAGGACTAAGGATTAATTATAATTGTAAATGATCAACCGTTGGTCCCACCGATCCTACCAGTTAGCTTGGCATCAAAATGTTTATTGTAAACAATCCTTTTGAAGATTAAATCTGTATCTGTACACAGCGGGAATATTTATAAGAAATATTTGAGGTACGCGCCGACTGGACTGTAACAAATTGTATTGGTGTTTCCGACGTTTTATTTGAGTAAATGAGTACTTTAGCTGACAATTGATTACACACATACACACCGTATCCCTAAGGGGTAGGCTGAAGTGTATTAAACACAAAAAAGTGCCCATTGGAATTTGATCCCACTAACGTAATAGGACTAGCCTATTTCAGTCAACCGGGCACTGTATGACTGTATTCATTCTGCCAGATGAATACTCGTATGTATCCGATCCCTTAGTCGCTTTTTACGACACCACTAGAAATACATGAAGTGGCCCTATTCTACAGTTACAAAAATATGTAATACTTCGAATAGATTTATAATTTAGTGTAACAATTTATTATAAGTAAGTACAAAAACTATTACTTATTCGTTGAAAGGTTATCTAAACACATTTATATGAAATGATGATTTGAATATAAGAAATAACCTAAGAATTGCTTATACAAAAGTTAGATTAGCGAAGTTATCATTATTAGCCTAAAGACTAACAACACACTAAAAAACTACTTATTTTTTTCGTTTCATTGCTTAATAGCTAATAGATTTTTAATACCAGATTTATATTTCAATAATGTTATCCTCACTTATGGTGGGGATAACACCGTCACAGTTACGTATAATGCTGGCAGTAACGATGCTATAAACGCTCTATTATTATAGTTATAACAAAAAAAAAGTATGAAAGATTTATTACGAAGTAGCTTAAATTGCATAAAGCTCATTAGTATTTTGCGTTAAAAGCTAATACCATTTCTTTACAGCCTGTGAATGTCCAACCGCTGGTCAAAACTAATAAAAAAATATCATCATTTACAAAAGAGAAGTCCATTGTATACATATGTACATAAGTTAATGCCTTTCTCCCTTCTAGCTTTCTATACTTATATACACATATGTACGATACACGACGATCACGACTGTCAATAAACCTTTCATATAAGCCGACCGGTTCCGTGTAGATTGAAAATACAGGTCAGAAGTGACCTGTATTTTCTTCAGAACATCACATATTCAATCGTTGTATGTTCTTCTCGTTTGCCACATATACTTGATTTGTCATAAGTTCTGCTCGCCTTAAAGTTAAGAGCTGCCAATGGTGGCGTATGTGTCGGGTCGTTCGGCTCCCTTTCATATAGTTAAAATGGATGTTGGCTGGCGCATGCACCATGCTCGTGGACGAGTGCCGTTGATCGGCGCTGGTAATCTTCGGACTGCTAACATAAAATAGTAATAAACTTTATTTTGGGAATGATGATATTTTATTTTATGTACACTTATGTTACAAAAACTCATGTAAAATATTTAAAAAAGAGTGTCCTTGGAGTTTCTTGCTTGTTCTTCAGCATAAGATCTAACTACTGGAATAAGCGACTAGCTTCATGACTGGCTCAGTCTGACCGACTTCCGCTCTTGACATCAATAGTGGCACACAATAACTTGTTAAAATTTGGTATTAAAATATTCATGCTAAAAACAACCCTACCTCCTTGAAGGCTTAATTGATCAACTCCTTTATGTGAGCTCCTCCCGACTTAATGCTTTACCGGCAGGAAAATTATCTTGAAATTTTTGTTGGAAAGGTTCGGGAATCTGTTTATTGTTTTTGAGTTTGGCTCCCAGCAATGTTTAGGGATCGACGATTCGAGAAATTGCTTTCATTTTCAGTTTGTAAACTTTTTAACGTTGAATCTCTCAGAAATTGTTGTACATTGAAATGTATGTAGAGGATCAAAAATTATACCAACATTCTGCAAGTTGCAAATTAATCTCAATACAGATATTTTATTAATGTCTTTTGTTTAATGTGAATACAATATTTCTTGGTAATCTGACTTGAGAAACGATAATCACCTATAGCATTTACTCGTATTAAATGTATTGGGAATCATTTGAGATCGAAATTTTGTAGAGCTCATTTACTTGGAGATCATTTTCATTTCATATATTTAGGTGTCATTTTTGTACCTACACACACTCACTCTCTCATTTTTCATACCATAATTTCGTCTCACTTATGTAATAAGAGTCATTATGTTTGTCGTCAACCAAGCACTATAGTATATATACCCTGATATATATATAGGCCCAATTCCCCCCCCCCCTTTTCTCTCCCCTCATCTCCTTTATCCTTTATTCCATCTCCTCATCCCTCCTCTTTTCTTTCCGCTCCCTGCATCCCCCATCCCTCATCACCCTCAAAGGCGGGCAGCGCACTTGCGACTCTTGAGTTGCAAGTGTCCATGGACGGCGGTTTCACTCACCATCAGGTGACCCGTCTGTTCGTCTGTCCCCCTATAGTATAAAAAAAAAATACTGACTAACAGGTTAGTTACCTGTATGCCCACTTTAGGTGTTTAATACATGGTAGCAATCTCGTTTATTATTATTTTTTTATTTTATACTATAGAGGAACAGGGAACAGATGGGGTCACCAAATGGTAAGTGACAACCGCCGTCCATGGACATCTGCAACTCAAGAGTCGTAAGTGCGCTGCCTGCCTTTAAAGAGGATGAGGAATGGGGGTTGCGTGGAGGAAGAGTTGGGCCTCCGGAAACTTCACTGATTTCGGGGAAATGCAAAACAACCGTTGCTTTTTCTGTGAGGCCGTGGTATCGTACAAGTCGAACCGGCCCATTCGTGCTGAAGAATGGCTCCACTTTTAAATGAATAGTCATAGCATTAGTAGTAAGGTATTAACTGTATTAAGGTGACAGACTTGCACTGGATTAGTTAAACTCAATTTATTATTTGCGGGCAGGCGCTAGGAGGCTGTCCTACTAAATCTGTTGCCAGATTCCTCCTATTTCATGTGCATCCTCCTTTTTACATTATATTACTAATTATTAAATAATTGTTTACGAAATGTAACTCTTTTCACTTAATAATAGTTTAACTTTATTTTTAAATGTATACACACTGTATGAGATATCGAGCACTGTTTTAGGTAAACGGAACGACCGGTAAACGTATAATCCATTAGCCCTACCAAATGTACCCCTATTTAATAAGGCTAATTTATTTCTAGGCATTCATATTTCCAGGTGACGCCTGTAACTGTATATTGTATTTTCAATACGTAAATGCAGGGCTGCGTTTGAATTTTAAAATATGACTTACAACTGTCTGTTATGTTAGTAATGCATATTGCCTGCATGCATTATTTGTGCGTGTTAAATGCAGTCTCTTTATCAGCAGAATTTCCCCAGAACGTAGCACCATACCTTAAAAGAAAGGAAACGTACCCATGATAAGCTGTGATGTTTACTGTTTTTTTTTAACGTCTTAAGTGCATATGAATATGTATTCAGTTTGAGAGAAAATATTTCAATATGATGTTTCTAGATTAAGTGAATGTCAATATTTAATACTAAAAACTTTCTAAGCGAAAAAAATTTAAACTCGAACTGAATTGTTCGGACTTATACCGGCTGCAGGTTTCCGCCATCGTCATCACCTGGACGATTGGCATTACCACTGTACGCTTCTCCAGAACAAATTGTCGCCTGCCGTATTTCCGAACCGATACGACCTTCAAACCTTCAAGAAAAGAGCGTACTCCTACCTAGAAGGCCGGCAACGCACTTCTGACTCTTGGGTTGCGGGTGTCCATGGGCGGCGGTAGTCACTTGCCATCAGGTGACCCGTCTGCTCGTTTGCCCCCTTCGCATAAAAAAAAAAGAAAACTACAAAACTTAGTCACCAAGAAGATAATCATTTTCATAACGAAAAAAGAAAATACGGAATAAAACTCGTAACCTATATATGTATATGACACAGAATTACATACATCAAACCCATACTCCATAAATATTGAAGAGAAGATATGAATCATCGCATTATACCGTATAATGTACAATATGTTTCAAGCCATTTATCATTGAACAAAATTCCAATATTCGTGTATACAAATCAGATAATAGTGTTCCGTCTAGCGCAAGTTTACTTAGTACTTGAGACTGTTCAATATTTGCTCGCATACAGCTAGGAGCGTGCCGCGTGACGTCATTGGTAATTGTTGTTTGTTAATTTATAACGGTGGTGCTTTGAATTTTTATTTAAACTCAAATCGTCAACTACATAATCTAAATCCAAAATTTGGGATTGCTCCAATGGTGCCTGCTACTACAAAGTATGTAGTAGTAGGCCTCCTGCCTGACACAATTTTTTATGAGGAATTTTTTTTTATCATTAAAAAAAATAAAGAAGAAATAATGTAGAGTTGTAGAAGGATAATAGGTGTGTAAACGAATTTACAGACTGCAGTGTACGTCCTGTACTTCCTGTGACTTGAGAGGTCTCTGGAATATTAACAGTGCTGGCTATCTTAACTCAAATTGTATATTATATAAGTTTCATTTCAAGTCAGAGTTCTATTTTGGGAAAGACGAGCTGCCTTGTTCCAAGGGGTAAAGCGATCGGACGCATCGATGTTAGACAACACACTGTAGTGCAAGCTGGGAAAGTAAGCCATTACCGGAAATCTCCGCAGTACTTTAATCTTTCAATCTTTAACGTCAGATTATAAATGCGATTGAGCTTTGCAGCATTCAGTATAAAGCTATATAGTAGTGCGTATAGTTAGCTGATTTCAATCGGTTGATCAAACTGTACGGGCCTGTAGTGGGTTCGATTCCCACACGGAACAAAAAATTCTGTGGTCAACAAATAGTTTTTCCGTGTCCGGGTGTTCTTTGTGTCCGTTAGTTGAATGTTTGTAAAGCCCCCAGCGACACATGAATTGTTCCTAATATGGGAGCTCCCTTTAAAAAAAAAAACTATAACTGAACCGAGTGTGTTCCTATTATTACTTCTCTATAGTAAAGAAGAACATGATGAACGCAATGACTGGTCACTTACAATTAAGTGACCAGGCTAATCGATTCATATTAGCCTCGAAGAAGCTTGGTGTGCTAAACAGATCGAGACAGTATTTTACTCCGGCCCACCGCCTGCAATTTTATAAGGCGCAGGTTCGGCCGCACATGGAATACTGTTTTTATCTTTATGCAGTTGCAGCTCAGTACTAGCTTCTCTCTTGACCGCATTCAATGGAGAGCGACTCGCATCATCGACTGCCAAGATATTTCTGATCGGCTTGACACCTTGGCGTTGCGTAGAGATGTAGCTTCACTCTGCATCCTCTATCGCTTGTATCATGGGGAGTGTTCAGAGGAATTGTTCGGACTTATACCGGCTGCAGGTTTCCGCCATCGTCCTACGAGACAAAATATCCATCCCACCACCTGGACGATTGGCACTCCACCACTGTGCGCTTCTCCAGAAGCTTTTTGCCTCGCACAACCAGCCTATGGAACAAATTGCCGTATTTCCGAACCGATACGACCTTCAAACCTTCAAGAACTGAGCGTACTCCTACCTAAAAGGCCGGCAATGCACTTGTGACTTGTATATTATTATATTGAGGCTATCGATAGGTACTGCATATTCCAGAAAAAAGAATACTGTTTCTATCTTGTCACTTGTTTATAAATTCATAGGTCAAGAATTTTATTAACTGTAATCGAATAATGAAAGATAAAATCGTTACGAAATAAAACAGAATTTTGTCTTAGCGTATAGGATACCGGTAAATTAATATTGTTTTATAAGCAGATTTTCATAGATAACATAATCTGTAATATGAGTGACTCTTAATCTAGTTGGAAGCTGTAGATTTACGAAGAGCTTCATAAAACTTTGTATTTAAAATAATTAAGTAAGGTGTAAGTAAATGTTACATACTGTTACATTTTGCTTTTATGGTATCGCGGGACAAAGGAGCAGACGGGTCACCTGATGGTAAGTGACTTCCACCGCAACTCAAGAGTCACAAGAGCGCTGTCTGCCTTTTAGGGTAAGGTAAAGGAAGGAAGGGCAAAGGAAAGGGGAGGACGGGGTATAGGGGAAGGGAAAGAGGACTGGGTCTCCGGTAAACTCACACATTCGGTCACACAATGCAAGCATTGTTTAACTGACGGTTTTTTGTGAGGCCGTGGTAATACTCCGGTCAAGCCGGCCCCATATGTGGCGAAGCATGGTTTTCCTACGTATTACATAATTTTGTCACTTTATTAAAATTTTCAAATCCAAACTTTTAATTAAGTCACCTTCATGATTTATTTGTATATCCAAAATTGTACATTTCATTTCGTTCATGCGGAAACTCTCACGGGTCGTGATTATTCAGTGTTCCTTCTTGGGAACCCACGCCCGCCCCGTCTCTTTAGTGTACATCACTTCCACGCAAACGAAGGCGGAGTAATCCCATATTTATTTTTTACCTTTAAATATTATTTTCGATAGCTTTGTCAAGGTTGTTTTATTACTCGACTCGACGAAATAAAGCTGTTTAGTGTAATTTATAAAGTATATTTTTAATGACATAATTGATAATAATAAACAAAAATGTAAAAAAATATAAATATATTTCTAAAATATATTTTTTTTATTTTATAAAAGCAGTATTTAAGGTTATTCAGAATTCCTTGTCCAAATATTAAAGTCGTAAACCCCAAGACAACCCTATTATCAACTTATTACACACATCATTTCTATTCACGCCGCCTCTAATATCGTATAAAACAAAGAGAATAATAACTTATCATGGGAACCAGTAATTGTTCTACAATACCCTGAATCAAAATTAAAAGACGACATTACAAAAATACTATGATTGTGAATAGGAAATTGTGTGAAAAACCATATGGTGAAGCAAGGTATGCAATTTGTAATTAGTATGGTTCTTTCTGACGATACACCTATAGAACATATGTGTAATAAAAGTTTTATGCTTTATTGACTCTCGAGAAGATAATTGAAGGAAATTGATATTCTTATACAGATTGCACAACAATATATAGTAAACAATAGCTGCACTCAAAAGTTTATGTTCTTAAGAAGACACATCCAATGTTTAGAGCTGAGTAATCCTTATCCCACCAGAGAATATTTGTCCTTATATGAAATTAATTATATAATTAACCAGCTGCGATTTAAAATTTAAAAGTTTTTTCTCCTGTACAAAAAGTACTATGTGCTGGAATTTGTAAGAATGTTAATATAAGTTATATGGGCCAAATTTATTCCAGACCTGTTCAGCAATTCTGGCGTGATTATGTAACAAACATACATCTAAATCACAATGAAACTCTGTTGAATAAACTGTTTCTAAATTTTCTATGACTTGACAAAATAGAAATAAATTTCATCTTTACATATAAACGACGGTAAACATTTCATAAAGAACAATAAATTTTAGACTCACTGTGTACAATGCCGTGTGTCTTTAAATTGACATCGTGGATTCATACAATATTCAGTGGAGTGAATGCAATCGATACTGTCTTTGCTATTTGAAGAATTGATTGTAGACTGTTTCTGTTCTCCTTATATTATTGAACATGGAAGTTTTGAGCGTTTGTAACATTGTTTGTCATACCATTATGACAGGTAACTTGTATTACAGCCAGACAATGTAACTTGTATTTGACTTGAAATTATATATCGCCTAACAGAATAATCAATGAGAAGATTAGAGAATTCAATTTGTTTGTAATGTTGTATGTCTTAAAATCATAAGATTTATTTTAGCTTATCGTTTTCATTTCCTATAATTTATTCTATAATAATGACCACATTAATATAGTAGCAGTCTAATCAAGTAGTCAAATTCAGCACTGGAATGTCACTTTATTAATATGAACCGGTAATGAAAAGAAGCCATTCAATCATTCATTCACATCACTATGCCATAACAACGTTATTAAAGTAGAAAGAGTACAGAGGACAGTTCTTAAGGTTAATTACTGTCTGCTATTTTTATACCCTACTAGTGATCTCTACCAACTCTCGGATGTCCTTATGGTCCGGCAATTATATTCTGAAGCAACATTTTCACCTGCCATTTGACACCTCCATCACTAATCAGCGACTCAAACATAAGGTTTATCCCCCAAATGATAATTGGTGTTGCCCAGCACTTCCAGGCTTTTTTGGCTTCCGAATAAGATACCTTTATAATAAAGTCAATTAAAAATGACATATACTCTGCCCCTACCCTTTGTTTGGCGTCCTAAATATAAATTTCAAAGAAGACGAACGTGTTTAACGTTATTGTTAATTGTAATACAATGTTACAAGTGCCGGTAAGTATCATTCTACACAAGCGAAGTTATGGTTCTACTACACTTTAATGCTACGATGGGCCCGCTGTCCCATCACGTCATCGGAGGCACCCTACTTTGGACACGCTTGCTGATGATTGATGCATGAACATGCCCCCAGCCTTAAAAGAAGCAGCTTCCAATGGAAACAAGATACATCATTTGGAAAAGTCTCGTCTCACGATTCCCTCTTCGGTACGGATGTTTGCCGCTCTGGATAAGCCATCCTAGCCAGAATAGGTAGCCACGATGTGTCGAAGTTGCCACTTCAAAGGCGGCATGTTGTCTTCCTTGATAATAACAAGCGTATCAGGCTGTTGATCTTCTTTCTTAAATTTCCATTTGCTTCAAACCTGCATCTCAGAGATGAACTCTTTGTTCCATCTGTTTCAGAACTGATGTCTTATGTGTTCGACTGCAGGTGTACTGGGCTCAACACATACTAACCCATTTATCGGACTGCTAATGAGGAAATTTCTAAAACTAAGCGGTTAAAAATCAAAATAATCTATTTTTTATTTTTTTTTATTTTTTTTATATTAGCCTACCATAGTGACTCCACTTTGCCTGATGGAAAGCAATAGGTGGAGTCAAAGAGTGGTGGTCACCATCCTCATTGCATGTCTAGTCAATGCAGCATGGTGACCCACACTATGGTGGCCTGGTGAGATGCTTTTTCACGCCCCGCTTAAAAGACCCGGGATCATAGTGGGAAGGAAACACGTGCGCTGGTAGAGAATTCCAGGCTTTTACCGATCGGCACAAGAAAGAAGAGCCAAACCGTTTAGTTCGGGTACGTATATTTTCGACGCACAAACGGTGACTCCTCAGGCCAGCACGTGTAGTCCTGTAGAGGAAGGGAGAAGGTGGGACCAATTGGAAGAGCTCATCAGAACACTCCCCGTGATGTAGGCGATAGAGGACTGCCATAGAGGCGACATCTCTTCGCAACTGCAGAGGCTCAAGAGACTGGGTGATCTCAGGACAGTCGATAATGCGGACTGCGCGCCGCTGCAACCGATCGAGAGCGTCAAGCAAATACTGCGCATAGCCGTCCCAGAGATGAGAGCAGTACTCCACGCAGGAGCGAACCTGGGTCTTGTACAAAAGACACAGTTGCTCGGGCGAGAAGAACCGTCTCACCTTGTTCAAAACGCCGAGCTTACGCGAGGCCGCCTTAGTGACACTCTCGATGTAATCGCGCGGATTGAGATCCCGGCAAATATCCATACCCAGAATACTAAGCCTATCCTGCAGTGGCAGTTGAGTGCTCTGAAGAGTAGGAAGGGGAAGGAATGGAGACTTTTTGTTAGAGAACACACATGCTTGTGTTTTCTTGGCGCTGAACTCGACCAGATTCTCACAGCCCCATTGGGAAATGCGGCTCAAGACCCGGTCGAGCTCAGCGACAAGCTCCTGTCGTTTTTCCTCAACGTCTGCCAGCTTGGCAGTAGGATGCCCGAAATATCGCCCGTGCACTGTACTGTCTGCATAACAATGTATATTGCCAAGGGTTAACATGTCATTGATATGCAGAAGAAACAGCGTAGGCGATAGGACGGAGCCCTGAGGTACACCAGCGCTTACCTCGTGGAAGTCTGAGGCCGCGCCGTCGCAGAGAACCCTAATGCGGCGCTTTTCGAGGAAGGCAGCAACCCAGTTGCAGAGTTTAGGTGGCAGACCAAATGCAGGAAGTTTGGAGAGAAGCGAGCGGTGCCACACCCTATCGAAGGCCTTGGCAATGTCGAGGCTGATGGCCAAGGACTCCCCATGCCTATCCATAGCCTCACCCCAAAGGTGTGTGACGTACGCTAGAAGATCACCCGTGGATCGGTTCGGCCGAAAACCATATTGCCGATCATTTAACGAGGAGTGATCCTCTAGGTGGCGGATTAGTTGGGTGTTGATGATCCGCTCGAACACCTTACAGAGTATGGAAGTGACGGCTATAGGTCGGTAATTGGCTGGATCGGAGCGGTCGCCTTTTTTGGGAATGGGTTGAACATTCGCTTCTCTCCAGGCCTCCGGAACAATTCCTGAAGAATAGGACAGGCGATACAAGCGCGTTAGTACGGGAGACAACTCGGGTGCACAGTTCTTAAGAACCACCGCCGGAATACCATCGGGTCCACTGGCTTTCCGGACATCCAGTGACCGAAGCTCCGCACGGACATCCCTCTGACGGATGCGAATATCCCGCATTGCGGAGTCGCAGGACGCAATGGTGGGCGTGTGCGCACTATATACATGACAATGTAACAGAGTACTAATACTAGTTGAAGGAAAACCACAGAATCCTCTAGGGGCAAAAGGCTGCCCACAAGGAGGAGTTATCTCACCGCTTCTGTGGAATTTACCTTATTACTACCCTCAACGATAACCACTACTATACGGTAGCCTGCGCAGACGATCTTGCAATACTAACCCTCCTCACTGATTTTTCAATTCTTCCCCACTGTCTTATTTTTAGGACACCATATTCAACTTTTTTTTTTACATGTTAGGTCGTTTATTTTTATTGTTTCTAACAAAACTCGTATTCTTGCACTGGTTTTCTCATAAATTTTTTTTTCTTCTGCACAAAGTGTATCCGTAATTTTAATGTAATTTTTTCAAAATGTCATTTTTGTTGCCTCAAAAGAAGCATCATAGTCTGATTTTTATGGTATACCATAATGTAAAAAACTTGCCAACTCCAATTTACATAAAACTGATTCTTAGACCTTTACCAAATATAAAAAAATTAAAACAACAAATCGGAAGGCAAGGCAAGCAAACTTAAACCAGGTACATCAGAACGCCTTTTACAACCTGTCAGGTTTGATAATATTGGTCACTATATGACGAAGAGGGACAAACAGAGGCGTTTCCAGGGACAAGGTTGTAAAAAAAGTGTGAAAAAACACTGCAGTGTTTTATTTATACCTACCATACCATTCAAAATAAGTTAATAGAAATTTATGTTTAAAACTGTTAATGGTCAAATTTTCAAATACAGCTAATATTCTTATAATTGTTTACTTTTATTATTTCTGATCACATGTCCCCACTGTCATATTTATAGGACAAGCTGACTCAATATTAAAAGTACTGTTTTTTTTTTGTTCGTATTATTTTTTCTTAGCGTATTATGAATTTAGTTTCATTGCTAAAAACAGATTTGATAAAAAAAAACCCAAAGCTCTCGATGCTTGGAAAGTAATGGGCTAATAAGCGGATAGCTTGCGAAACGTGAAGATACAAACGCAGCATTGAGAATCTTGGAGAAATGGTCGACCTCTCAGTAAACCCAGCAAAAACGGAACTGGTAATGTTTACAAACAAAAGAGTTTTGGGCAACTACAGTTTGCCAAAAATATTTAATACTGAACTATAACTAGCATGTAAGATGTAAAGATTATCTAGGAAAGTATATAGGAGTAATACTAGACAGCAAGTTGAATTGGAACGCCCACTTGGAGGCGAAAATAAATACAGCCACAGTATCCTTCTGGGATCATAAGAAAAACTTGGGACCTTGCCCCTAAAATCGTCTTTTGGCTATAGAGCCAACACAGTAACACGACCAATGATATGTTACGTAACAACTGCAAGTAACAAACTACAACACTTTCATAGACTAGCCTGTAGGGTAATCACAGGATATATGCGCACTACACCTACAGCAGCACTAGAAGCAATACTGAATCTGCCGGCACTACACATCTTTATAAAACAAGAAGCAGATTCTTCAGCAATAAGGTTAAAAACATTGAAACTTGGAAAAGTAGCCGATCCCCACACCACCCACATCCTAGACAAGGTGATTGAAAAGGAACCAATGCTGTTGGCGGTAAATGATAAGCTTCCAAAAAAAAGTACAAAATACAGCTGCACGAAGGTCCTACAGAAGGTCTTAATGTAAACGATCTAAGGGTATTTATTGACGGCTCAAAAACAAGGTCTGGTACAGGGTACAGTGTATTCTCAGAAGACCTAAATATAAACATAGCCACATCGTTGGGTGCTCATAACACTGAATTCCAAGCAAAGTGTATGTGCATCATCACAGCAGCCACAGCGACGCTGGTAAGAAAGGAAAAGAACTACTCCATTCGAATCCTCTCGGAAAGCAAATCAACATTACAGGCCCTGCAAAGCAATATTATCACCTCAAAGCTTATCTGCGACTTTCACCAGTCCCTGACGCAGGTATTTAATAACAATAACCATGTAACAATAACCATGTAACAATAACCATGTAACAATAACCATGTAACAATAACCATGTAACAACAATGGATCACAGGTCACAGTAACCCATGAGACAACAGCACAAAAAATACTGGACAGAGGTGAGCGGATGCAGACAGGCAAAGGAAGCTCTCCCTCGCATAGACCTGAGATTTTTCCGCAAGTTGCTAAAACTCTCACGTCCAAAACTACGGATACTAACCCAGGTAATAACGGGTCATGGTCCTTTTAACAAACATCTGTTTAATATAGGTGTAACCGACAGCCCCGTCTGCAGAGCATGCTTAGAGGAGGAGGAGACAGCTGCCCACATCCTTCTGGAGTGCACAGGAGTGGCTACTTACCAGGCCAAACACCTGGGATCACCAAGGACTCTCCCCGAGTCACCAGAGGATTGCTAAATTATCTTTAAGAGTTGGGAGGGTAATAGCAGCCATTCACCCTCTCACGCAAAACAGGTGCACAGAAGACGTCGGGTTGCGGATATTAGCCCGCGTAGACCAATAATCCATAACCAAATATACATGATAATTAATGTTCGTGAGTTGTATATAGCCTCAACCTGTGTGAGTTCAATACTGAACTATTCGTAGATCAAATGTTCATTGCCTACAATCAGAATGCGGTGGTGCTTACATAATTTCACCCCAGATTCCCATAACGAGCCAAACCAAAATGAGCAGCATATAGGAGGCAATATGTCTAAATAGTTGAAATGTCCTCTAACGCGAATTACATTAAATTAATCAATGTATAAATTTAAAAAAGCAGCCATTGTTAGTTAATATTTTATATTCGTTAGAGAATGATTGCAATTGAGTTCATTTGGCTAAAATTAATTCTGATTCTTTCAATTCATCATCGGTGAAAGCTCCGCTGCGCCTATTAATTTTATTTAGTGAATTATGAATAAACAGTAATAAATATGCACATGCACGTTTCATGCGGGTGAATTAAGAAAACCTATGAAATAAATTTTCACAACGCTGCTCACACACATTGTTATGTGTTTTTATTGATTTCAGTTTTGACCTTCCGTGTCTAATTCAGAAAGTTGATTACTCGCGCCGGTATCGAAATCAATATTGCAAAGAAATTGTGGCATATGCTATCAGAATATAAAATATAAAAATACGTGATTTCTAGCGGCATATGCCACAAGTCATTTGAAGTATTAGAGTAGTAGATTTCTCTCAGGCAAAGCCTTTAGTTTAGTCATGCATTTTGCAAGCACGGTTTTGCAAAAACGTTTGTAGAAGGCTGGGAGCCATACGACAACGACGTAAAGTAGTAATCGTTACGTTTACTACTTTACGGCCAAAAAAGTTACCTTTCGTAATTTTTTTCTCTATTATCGACTAATTGAGTGCAGTGTGTGTGTTATGTGTGCACCCCTAGTGCTCTACAAACAACCTAGTGTTTTATTGTGACTGCTTGGAGTTAGTCTTTTTTTATAATATCCGGAGACAGACAAACAGGCGGGTCAACTGATGGTAAGTGATATCCTCCGTTCATGGACACCTCCAACTCAAGAGTCATAATTGCGCTGCCTGACTTTGGGGGAGATGAGGAATGGTTGAATGCGGAGAGGGGAAAGAGGTGAAGGAGGATGAGGGGAAGGGAAAGAAGGAATTTCGTGGAAATGAGGATGCCGTGGTATAGCACCGGTCGAGCCGGCCCATTCGTGCCTAAGCATGGCTTTACCACTTACAAAAAGTAACTAACGATTTTGAGAAAACTAGTGACGATTGTGACTTTTCGCACTCAAAATAAAATAGCTATTTGCGCAATGGGAAACAACCAAACATCAGACACGCGTGCGTATAACTGTAATAGTTGTTGTTTATCATCTCGTCCAGAAATATAATTCATAGCGTTTATAAAATATCCATACTCTCTAAAACTGATCATAAATCATAATCCGGATGATTAAGATCGGTACTAGCTAGCCTTCAGCTATGAAGAAATCAGAAAAAACTGGTTCACAACCGCGCTTGGGTGAATCGAGGTGGAGTTTATGACCCGGTGCTGTCTTGCTGAAAGAACCACTCTTGGTTATGGAGCATGGTGTAGTTTAGGTGGCTTAAAACCACATGTTCACGAATCGTATATTGTGCCGATGTTTTGACGCCTTTTTAACAAAAACATGACTCGGTCAATCCATGATAGCTAACAACCCACCAAACCATCACTGACGTCGGATAATGGCCACGTTGTCTATGCTGAATATATGAGAAGCAAGTATACAGCTTTGGGCATGAACTCGGTCATTCTGCTTGCTTAAATATTGCTTAATAGTTAAAAAATCTCGTTAGTACATAAACATGTGAAGTCACTATGGTATGCTAAATATTATATTATATTTTAGGCTTTATGTGACCGCTTAAGAAGTGGTTTTGATTTTACCACCCAGGGGTGGGTGTTAAGGTCGCAAATCCTAAGTCATCTTTTAAAATACGAGATAAAATATTTTGCTTTCAGATAGGATTTCTTCGAACTCTTTCCTCCACGATACTTAACAAACAAAATAATACATAATGAATATTCATATACGAATGACAGATTCTACATACAAATGTAATATTATATTTTATTAAATTGCAACAGTATTTATAGTCAGACTAAATATATGTTCACTAGTACAGGCTAATATACTGAAACATGAGTATGAGTAATTATATACATAGATATAGTGTTAGTAGCTAACCCAGTCATCTTTGTTTATAATGATTACGTACCTTAACACTTAATATGGTCAGAAATGTCGATATGAACCTTAACAAACATTCATCTTTGTACCATTAAAATAGAGCAGGATGTCAATACAATTTCCTCTTTAACACTATTAGCCATTGTTGAGTGTGACCGGTAGCCGTGAACATGTCACAGCTTGTCTCATTACTGGGCATAACAGGTTCACTACACAAATTTGTGGTGTTGTGTTCTCCTTCTAGGGTTGTTAAAGTTTCTAATTGAATTAAAATAAAAGAACCAATGCTTACTGACTTCTTAGAAAGGATATACAATAACAGAATAGAGGTAACAAAACCCTGCCACGGAATTAAAAATATTGATTGATTTTATTAAAATAATTATAAACGTTTAGATTAGAAGATTATTTTTCCTTTTACTATGTGTTGTACGAATTGTATTAAATAAATCTCAAAGTAATAATATGCAGGAAGTTAAAACTGTAACTCTAAGAAGTTAAATTGAAGCTGGAACCAAGTCTAAAAGGAGTTTGAATTCCGCCTATGTCCATCTTCTGCTTGGATAAAACGTTGTTCAAATTCAAACGTCACTCGAGACAGATTATGTATACAGATATTGTTTTAAGAACTCAAATTAAGAAAAAAAAGTCACTTTTTTTTGATATAGTTTTTTATTATTTTAAGACAACTTCTGCACTAGAATAAATTCCTTTGTCGGGGGGTCACAAATTTTACAAACATTCAAGCAACGGACATACGGACACAGAGAACACCCAGACTCAGAACAACAATTTGAGGATTATACAAAGTGTTGTCCCGTGTGGGGATCGAACCCACAACACTCGTAATGGCGAGGTGACCACATAAACCGCTACGCTTATCCTTTGCAATATCATTACTTCATTACATTTTAACCGACTAATAAAAAATGTCAAATAAGTATGTTTTTCACATTCAATATCAAATATAATTAATTTATCATAGCGCCAAATATTGAAGCGCTTACTAATATCCGTTATTTTCATATAACAGTTGTGTTGAACACAACGCTCCTAGCGATAAGACTAGCTCTTATCAACTGATTCTAATAAAAGTGCTTCTCAATTTATAATGTAAAAATTTTTTACGTATATGTTTACGACGGCAAAATTTCTATCTGTCTATCTGAACTATATATTTTAATGTAGAGGAATAAAACTGTGAATTGATACAATTACTATTATATAAATTATTCGTTATAGCGTTCATAAAATAAAGTAATTTTTAAAGAAAACATTATAAGAAATAAAAAAGAAACTTTTTATTTACTTTAAAACTCGACACGCATTTTTTATTTCAATACAAACTAAATCAGTTCGAGTTACATAATCAAAATACATCTGTATAAACAATGTATGTTTTCTAGGATTGCCTTCCTTAGTTCTTAACTTCCCCATATCTTTTTTAATATGCCTGAGGAGTCACGGTTTGAGACTGGAAGACATACGATCCTCAAATAAACGGTTCGGTACTTACCTGTGCCGATCGGTTGAAGCCTAGAATTCAAACCAGCGAACTTATTTCCCTCCCACTTTGATCTCGGGTCTTTTAGGCGGGCCGTGAAAAATCATCTCACCAGGCCGCTATAGTGTGAGTCACCATACTGTATTGACTACACTTGCAATGAGGATGGTGACCACCATTTTTGTACTCTACTTATTGCTTTCCATCAGGCGGAGTGGAGTCACTATGGTAGGCTTATATATATTTAAAAAAAACTCTCTCTAATTTTATTTTAAATTTTAATAGAAATTGTTCTTTTCTGTTTATATATTTCCATACTGTTTTGGTATATGTTTGCCATAGACTGCACTCCTTGACCTCCATAGTACAGGTATACTAAGTGTCAATAATGTTATTTTTTAAACTGCCTGTTTGTGTTTATTACATCTCAACTTCTAAAGATATATAGGCATTAGTGTACCTATGTATATATGCAAAAAGAATATCACTACACTAGTGTCGTTCCTTTTCCTTATGGATTTATTATCTATAGATCTCTAATAAGTAGATGGCGGTGTCATGTCGGTGACATCGACTGGTATTGAGGTAATTTTCAAGAATTGAAAGTGAGGTTATGTTATTTTTAGAAACAAATGAAACAGTAAATAGTTTCCTGTATAAATAAAAGGAAATAGATTAACTAAACTAGAAGTAAATGCTTTAAATGTTGTTTTTTTTTTGTTATTTCAGGTAAGTTACTCTGTTTAGAATGTCAAAATGATGTTAAAACGTTGTATTTAATTGTGTTGTGAATAAAAGTAAATTTTGTTATTTCAGAAAACGCAAATTTTGTCTTTATTTCATTTTTAAGGCATATTACTATTATATATATATCTATGCTCAGTAGAATAGTTTATAAATAGAATAATTTATTTAATAGCATCCGTAATGGTGACCCTAGCAAACTGTCAACACGGAAACAGAGCGACTATTGTTTTTGGTTTTAACACGTTCACAAATAAAGCTTTCGTTACTATATTTAGCTACAAACTAACAGAAAACCGTTTTGAAACTTTCGTTGAACAGTTTTATTAGAGTAATTAAACTTGTGGTAACTTGCTCTTAAGCACACGAATTTAATTTGTTGGTGCAGTATCAAAGTCTTTCATTCCATGTATAAGATTTTCGATGAATATATTATTGTCTCTAATAAGTTCATTAGATGCATGATTTAAACTGGTATTACTCCACAATGGCTGGTGGTTTAACCAGTAGTTTTGACATGTAAATTAATGCAATAAGTTTATTATTGTAGAGCAAACATGATGCCTTTAAATGGTAATGGATTATTGCCAATATATCATGGAATAACGCCAGCGTGCATCCAGATATTCAATACATAATCAAACGACTTACAATACAGTTTACTATTTATGAATTGAGAGTTGCAATTTTCATAGACATGAGTTAAAGATCCCTTCTATTAGACCCACTTGCGATGAAACACCGTCTTTTTTTATGGTATATTGGGAAAAACGAGAAGACGGGTCACCTGATATTACTTTTGTAAGTCATGAGTCACGAGAGTGCTGTCCGACTTTTTGGGTAGGAGAAAGGGAGGAGGGGAAAGAGGAGAAGGGGGTACACAATGGAAGCATTTTTTAACAGCCGGTTTTCTTTGAGGCCGTGGTAATAATCCGGTCAAGCCGGCCCATACTTTCCGAAGTATAGCTCTCCCCGTATGGTTTTAGTCAGTCCGACATACTACGTCACCGCCATTACATGAATACATACACGTAATTTTTAATACTTAAGATTTATAAGAAATCATTCATACACTCACGCATAATTTTATCCCCAAAGAGTTAGGCAGAGGTGTTATCAAACACCTACATTTTTCTAGTCCTAATTTAGTCCCACTTACGTAACTGGGACCAAGTTTATTGCCATCAACTGTGTATATATTATTGTATTTAATCTGTCTCATAGATCACATTCCAATCGCTTTCATCACCTTTTGCTTTAATTCGAAATACTAGATTTTTTTTATAAGATTAAATAAAAATCTTGCGGATTACTTAAAATATGAATAAACAACTGTGGGAACGCACGCCGAAATAGCTAAAATGGGATCATAAAGTAAGATTTAATGGCACGGAACCCGATACGGCAATGATGACATTGACATTTATTGACATGTTTTCTTCGCATAAACTAGCTCTGATGTTTTTTTCTTGTTATGAACTATCAGGTTTTCTGCTTCGGGTAACAGGGATGTAAAAATCCTATTTCAATGTTACGATTGAGCTTAGTACGATCTTACAACTTAATCTAAAAAAACAAATAAAGCGCAAGCAGTAAGCGGTAAGCGATAATTTTAGAATTTACGTGTTTAATAAGTTTATACCTGCTAATATATTTTTTAACATATATTTTAAAATTCCATATTTATTTTCTCTTTTCTTTTTCTTTTTTTTCATGTTACAAATATTATTGGCCTTTAAAAGCCTTTAAAATAAATATGTATTAAAATAATATAATCATTTGCAGCTACGTAGAAAAGAAAAATTATAAAATAAAATAATACTTTCGAAAGTTTTTCAACACGTCTCTCACGGTTATAACTTTCTGTTTTTATCCTTAAATTTTTCTGTTTTCTCAGCCTTGTTATTAAATTTCATATGTTTGATTATTGTACATAAATAATTTATTAAACTGTTCAAATGTGATTACCGGATTACAATATAATTTACTTTTATATATAATACAAAAAGAACACAGTTATAATAATCCCTTCACAAAAATTACCAAGCCGTTCACTTAAAGATTCATGGTCAGCACAAAGATACTACAGATTACACTTAAGCCATAACCACTGCTAACGACATTATACACCCACGTCCTCTTGCGGCCAACAGCAAAATGTCTCACTTAACGATACATGACACCCTCACTCTATATCGAATGCATTTATTTTATTCCAGCTTAATCTTTCTTGTCTTTTGTTGTTCTCGCTACAAGTATAGTTTATTGAAGAAGAATTTACATTCATACATTTGCCTAGGAACTGAAAATTGAGAATCCGGCGCTATATGACTATCAAACAGTATGTACTATATTCTTTAGGGACGTATGAGCCGGATTGAATGGAGTATTACCTCACTGGCTCGCAGAAAACCGTCTGTTAAACAATTCTTGTATTGTGTGACCGAGTGAGTGAGGTTACCAACCTTCCTTCTTCTCTTCCCTTCTTTCCAATCTTACCTTTCCCTTCCTCTCTTTTGCTTCCTCCCCTTCCCTTCCCCTCTTTTCAGTCCAACCTTTCCCTTGCCCTAAAAGGCGGATATCACTCATGTGGCTCTTGAGTTGCAGGTGACCCATCATACCAAAAAAGTAATGCAATGTGCATTTTAGTATTAAATTAGAGTTGACTTTAAGTCGAACATAAAATTTTTGTCATTAGTCATTTTGAAGTTAAGTAATCATATATATTTTTTATGTATTCTAATAATTCGTTGGCCACGGTTTTATTCTAATAATAATAGTATGTACATATAATACCAAGCTCATCTATCATTCTATATTTTTAAAGAGGGAGAGCAATGTTTAGGCACGAATAGGCCGGCTAGACCGGAGTAATGACCCGGTCTCACAAACAATCCTTGCATTGTATTGCCGAGTGAGTGACTCCACCGCTCCTCTTTCGCTCACCCATCACACTGAAAGGTGGACAGTGGACTTACGACTCCTAAATTTGAAGGTGACCCGTCTGTTTGACTGTCCCTCTATGTAATAAAAAGTATATTTTTAAGTCTTTGAGGGTGGAGGTGAGGAGGGGGTGAGGGGATGGGAAAGAAAAAATACAACACAAGCTTTGTTTGTCTTCCGTTTTCAAAACTGTTTTATATCTTTTAAATTGACGTCGAAAGATTCACAATAAAAAAAAAACATTAACAAGATATAATCGCGTAAGATTTGCAATGACTGATACACACGTACTTTTTATCTTAACATGATAATACAAACGTTAAAAGTTAGTATGTAAATGATACCTTTATTTAATCAATTTGCATCGTCCAATTAAAAACAAGCAGTAAAAACAATTGCAATGCAAATACTTTCCTTATTAAGTCGACAGATAAAGAGAAAATAAAAAATACAAGTTGTAAACCACGAGCGATTAAAGATATAATGATTTAATTATTTTAATTTGAAATAAGCTTATCATATAGTTAATTTGAATGTTTACTAAGATGAAGAAATACTAAAAAGAAAAGTGTGTATCCTGAATACATAATACATGTACTTGACCGACGTACATAGGCCACACAAATAGGCCAGTAAGAAAAAAAACCAATAAATTTCTAATTTAGTGGTCTTTATGTATCTGTAGATGTGTAATGAATTATTTTATCGTTTGTTTTTTACAAATTGGCGCTAATTTAAATGTTTTCTGTCATGTATAGAAATAGATTTGACTAGAGAAAATGATACGTTATTTATAACGACTTTCGTTGCAACAACAATGTGACTATAGACTTTGATTGGCATTTCATTATGAATCCCCATTTCGTGCCACTGTTCACAACTGATTTATTGTAAACGTGGTCGAAGTTAACTCACCGATGATTCTTGATAAGGACGTCCTTCTACGGCGACTACTGAAGATAACGTGAGTGCTAAGCGGCTAAACGATAGAAGCTGACAGAAGGCTTATATAGATTCGGGCAGTTTTAGGAATTGGTATGAGTCAAGTACGAAAATTCTTACGTGAACATTTAGGAGTCAGAAAGCTTTGTACTGGATACCTTATAATTTGACGTAAAACCAAAAACGTCGCTCAATGCTTAAAAAGTATGACTGAGGGGACTCGAATGCTGTATATAAAATCGTCATAGGTGATAAAAGCTGGATATACAAAAGACTAACTTTCAGTGTGACGTATATGCGCATGCGCTTCTGTATATATGCGCACCACACTGCGACTGGAGCTGTGAGTGATAACTAGTCCTAAACCATTAATCATTATATTACAGAGTAGGAATACATTAAAAGATTGAAGGAAAGTAGCTGAATCAACTTTCTTATTCATTGAATAAACCTGAACTATTCTAGTAACTGTTCAGCAATTACTAAAAATTCCTAAACTTGACAGCTTGCGCTCCCTATTACCTAAGTTTTCTTTTTTATAGTAAAATATTAGGTTGGCAACTAATAACCCCCCCCCCCCCCTTTTTTTTTCGATCAGCCTCTAAAACGTAATAGAGCTATCTCGAATTTCTTGGAGTAGTATATAAATAAAGCAAGAGTATGTTAAGTGTATGTCAGATCAGTTGACAACTGGATCTCGAATAGTAAAACTACAGTAAATTATGGATATTTCTCGTAGAGAACTTCGGCTGCTTTTACTTTACGAATTTCGCTTAGGTCGAGAAGCGACTGAAGCAGTGCGCAATATATGTGCGACGATGAGCGAAGGCGTGCTCTCTTACGATACCACCAAACATTGGTTCAGAAGATTTAAGGATGGAAATTATGACCTATCTGATGAACCTCATCCAGGACGACCTCCTACAATAGATGAAGATGAAGATGAGTTAAAAAGACTCATAGAAATGGATCCCAGGTTCACGACACGTTGTCTGGCGGAGCAACTTCAGTGTTCTCATACTGCAGTAGAAAAACAAGTCCACGCTTTAGAAGAGACCTCGAAATATTCAGTTTGGTGCCACTTAATTTGACGCCGTTTCAACTTTAGAAGAGAGCTAACGTGTGCATGGAACTACTTAGTTATCATCGTACTGGAGTACCGACGCCAAAATCTAACACGAGTAAAAAAGTTCTTTTAAGTGTGTGGTGTCGAATAAATGGAATTATATACTGGGAGCTTTTGCTATCTAACACTACAATCACGGTCTAATGAAGTATAACCTATTCAGGTCAAGCCATTAAAGTTGTACAAAGTTAAAGTTGTACTTGATTATTGAATAAAGCGATATAAAAATAATTGTTTTTTTTTTATCACATCACCCATAGCAACATAATACCACCACCAATACCATGATTAATATAAGATACTCTAACTGAAACACTATTTTTCTTCCAATTAAATGTCAAGAATTAATAAGTCGCGTACCTCCTATGCCTTGTACTGTCTTAATACGATTTGTTCAGTTTTAAAAGCGCCACTTTACAATCGCAATGCAACAGTGACGTTTATTGCTTTGACTTTAAAACCTGCTACAAAGTGTACGTGGCATTGTGCCTCGTTCTAATTACCTATTGGACTAGCCTCTTAGTTTGTTACTAATCTGTGAACTACAAACAGTACATGGAAAAGAAGACATTCAAAACTTACTTTGCAACAGTCTCTCATAAAGGAATGTTTAAATGTTTTACTTTTACTACTACTACTTTGTTTTTCTACTTTGTTTATTGAACTTATCAGTGGTTTTCAAAAAATAGAAACAGCATTTCAAACTCTGCGTGATTGAAGTGTCTTTTATATACCGTTGTTGAATTCGATTAACAAAACGACATAGGCAGTAATTAATTATATGACATATTTAATATTTTTTAACAGTGGTAGAGGCATGCTACCATACCAAGGCCTCACAGAAAACCGGTTGTGAAGCAAGCATTTCCCCGAAATTAGTGAGGTCACCGGAGGCCCAACGCCCCTTCTCCTCTTTCCGTCTCCTCATACCCCTCTATCCTTTCCATTCCCCGCATCCTCCTATCCCTCATAACCCTCAAAGGTGGGCAGCGTACTTACGACTCTTGAATTGCAGGTATCCATGGACGGCAGTTATTATTTACCATCAGGTGACCCGTCTGTTCGTCTGTCCTTTTATAGTATAAAAAGGTAAAGGTACGAGCAATAGAATGGTAATTAAAAAAAAAAGAAATTGGGGATTATAAGAAATAGCTACTACTTATGACTCGAACTCGCAGTTATTAGGAGGTCCGAGCCTTCTTACCGATCTAATCGTCAAGCGTAATCTTTTAAATGAATAGTCTTTTGTTCCTCTAATTTATTTATTTCCTCGAGTGAGTCTCATTCCCTCTCTTCTCTTTCCTACATTCACATTCCCCTCCCCGCTTCCCCACATCCCTCATTCCCCTTAAAGGTGGGCAGCGCACTTATGACTCTTGAGTTGCAGATGTTCATGGACGGCGGTTGTCAATTACCATCTGGTCATCCGTCTGTGCGTCTGTCCCCCTATATTATATGAAACAAAAAAACTAAACTTATTTTCACGTAAGACAGCTGGGAAAGATTAATACAGAAGGCAATCCTTTATACTAACACCGTTGTACCAGATACTATTTTTATAAGTTTAAATATATTATTGTATATTATTTATTTAAATGTTGTTTAAGATGAAATAAAAAGAATGATAATAATATTATTTTTTTATATAAACATTTTATGGGACAGTAAGCAAATATAAATTTATGAAAGATTGTTATTGTGTTCTAATGTATCAAATACTCATTTTGTCTGAATACCGCTTATATCTTTTTCCATACACAATCTCCACCACTTCTAAGAATGGTACCACAATATTAGCTATAATAACGTGCAAACCGTTATTCCTAGATACCACTGTTTTGAGTACTCTCAAAGTAGTATAAATTTGATATTGTCTGGGGTTACCACGGTAAAGATATGTATATCTGTCAAAGGTAATAGATACAGCAGTTGTCACACCTACTTTCTGAGCTTAACTATCGTAAATAACAAATTTATTGTTGTTTCTTAGTTTCGAATATGTCGTGTGATATCATAGCAATTTTATCTTTGAAATATGTTTCTTGAATACAATTAAAGCACACAATAGTGTACAGTTTGGCACAATGACAATCAAAATATGAATTACAACATTTTATAATCTACAAGCTATGCACTCGTCTCACTCGTTTTACTCTAGTGTGAAAGTGATTTTAAAAATAAAAGAAAAAATCAGAAATGTATTTTTTTTTTAATTTGATTAGCTAATCCATGCCCTAATCATGCCGTAGGTGTTGATGAAAATACACAGTAACAAAATGTTGTAGTGTGTAACTGAGACATCCATGCATTATAGCTGTCTGTATCGTTGATGGGGAATGGATGTCGATTCAGGATTATATAGACCGTGATTTTGACCGTGGTGACCGTTTACGTCTTGTCGGTGAAGGCTAATTAGTCTGGAGGTTAAACGAGGTAAGATTTCCATCAGAAGCCGTAGAAATAGCCAAATCCACGTTGTTACTGCCTGTAGCCTGGTGCGTTAGTCTATCGACCATTATGGGTTTGTCTATACTGTTATACCCTGTAATGGTAGCAGTATAATCTTTAGATACTGTTTTAATTATACTATCTTACTTGGTAACACAAATGATTACACTATTATCTAATGTCGACTATCAAGTAATGGTCTCCAGTAGTCTCCTAGATAGTATGTTCGCTGTCTAAACGCACCTTACGCATGCAATCGCTAATCGACACGGCTTTGAACAGATCTCAGGTACCATCGCTGTTCTTATTGAGATGTTGTCTGTCCCCAGTAATGGATTTATCAATAACATATTATCAACTGTATTTACATAACTTTTGAATCAATAATTGTGTTAGTATTGTATTTATGAGATACTTTCTCTCCAAGATGACTTGACATATTTGTGTCTTTATAAAACCTTACTTTTGAAAGTTTTTACTACCTAACGCATCTTATAAATATAATTTTTGTATAGATACTTAACTAATTTATGTAAACCTAAAAATAATGTATGTGTGTATGTGTAGTATATTATTTTACAATATTTATAGAAATTGCTATATAAAAACTTATTCACATTCTTACTCATGTTTTTCTTAACGTGTACTCTTTTTTTGCATATATTGGCTTATTAATAACTTACTATAATCAAAACTCGAACAATATTTTCACAGTATTTTTCTAGTCCTTCTACTCCGTGCAATGTTTTTACTTTCAAACTTTTAACACATAAGGTTCCATTTTAGACACAGCCAATAACGTACATACATATATATTTAGGTCGGCCTTATTTTCGCAAGCCATTCAACCGGTGAGATAAACATCAGTAGGTATACCAAAATATATTTTGTCATATTATTGATGATAAACATCATGGTATTACCGTGAGACAAACACTCATTTCAATCAAAATAAACATTGGTATTTATACCCATTGTCTGAACAACGCGCACTTGTGTAACAGCATCGTAACTTAACAATTGACTTAATTCGATAAGATTGTAACAGGATTACGAGTTACAGTAACTGTTGTCCTATTTGGTACACTCTTTGGCAGTTTTAGAAATATTTTTATTTATTGGCGAATTGCACTTAATGCATTTCGTAATTTAGAGTGTAATAATGTTTAAAGACGTTCGAGATGTACACCATATTAATATTAGAATAGGGTTAATAGGGAGGTTGTTGGTCAGTTAAGAAACTGCTCTCTACATACATTTAAATATGGACAGTTTGGCCCATACTTTTGTCAGGGATAAGGACTTTAATATGCCACTGCTCCAAATTTCAAATTTATTTCCGTTTAGCTATTGAGTAACACATATCCAAACAAACAACTGCATTACATTATTAGTAACAGCAGTTTTCTGACTAATGAGTCTAAGAGACAATGATGATAGCGAAAGTGACATAGCCATGTCCATATTAAGTGTTAGGGGTTTGATCCGGATATTTTTATACATCTCTTATTTGTCATAATTTGTTGTGTATTATATCATTACTTTGTTATACTTACACAACAGTATCTATGTAATATTTAAATCAATAATGATGTATTATTATTATAGTACAAACTTTGCTTAGTTGGGGATCAGACGGGGCGTATGTGAGATGGCTGATGATATAAAATTGTAATATTAGTTAAAAGAACGCATTTCCTCGTTGGCCTTGGACTTCCCAGTCTCAGTTTGCCCTTCGGAGATACAGACGTGAGCATATGTATGATGCGTGTTATATATTATCTAGTTTACACCAGTCGACAAAGCCGTTCTTGTACTACTAAATACTCTTACACAACAACAAATTACAAACGTAATCAGCGGTAGCAATTTCAACTGTGTAACTTATCCTTTAAGCGATCAATCACAAGCCATTAACCGTATCAGTCAAACAACGCTTTGTTTCCAAGGCTGAATTCCTTAACCAGTTGCATTGAGTACATTTAAAAGCATTATGCCAGGTCCATACTAAAAAATGTTTTAGCAACATGTCACATTGTTTTCAAAACCATCATTATTTTTTGCACTTTTACTTTTTCTTTTGTTTAAAAAGGTAACTCCCGTTAGGAATGATTCCTGTATCGCAGGGAACTAGACTAACATATAAAAATTACTATAAAGTATAAATACCTAGACTCGGGGTAATTATTTGTGGATCAGGATGCAGGTACGTTAGTGGTAGATACCATCTCCTAACGTGATAACACTTGAATCCCCATCACCTGGATAATTAGCACTTCACCACTGTGACTTTTCCAGAAGCTTCATAACCAGCCTGTAGAACAAAATGTCGCCTCTCGTATTTCCAGATCGATACGACATTCAAACCTTCAAGCAAAGAGGCTTCTCCCACCGTTAAAAAACCGGCAATGCACTTACGACTCTTAAATTCTAGATGTCCCTGGGCAGGCTTAGTCGCTAATCAGCAGGTTACCCTTCTTACATATCATTGCCTTATATATACTGAATTAGGTCCTATTTTGATGATGCCATAGACACATCCCTTACATGGTATTTCCTTCTTTATTTTTAAATTTATTAGCGGCTAAGGTATTATTCTTTTGAGTCTTTCTTTAAAGTGTTATATCAATGTGTTTTAAATGCAAAGATTGATATCTCAGTACATGTCAAAATAAACGATTATACTTGCTTCTTTTCTTTCTCTCTTTGTTCCCCCTTATCCCATACAAAAATGTTTTCTGGAATCCTAGAACCGATTTCCCAATGAACACTAGCCTTAGTAATCTGACGATATAAAGTTGCCAGCATTTTATCGAAGAAACTGTACGATTGCGACCGAATTCCCGCTACTGACTATGATAAAATATTAATGGCTAACCAATTTGAGAATTACATTAGTAAGGTATTCGTAGCCGATGTTTATAGTGTTAAATTGCATTCGTTATTACTCAGATCATTAATTTTTATTGACCGAATGTTATCTGTTTTGCTAGGTGCGCATATTGTGATTATTAGATTTATGGGGACTGCATTGCAAAATACATTTAATAATAACAGTGGTAGAGCCATGCTTAGGCACGAATGGGGCGGCTCGACCGGTGCGATACCACGGCCTCACAGAAAACCGGTTGTGAAGTAACGCTTGCGTTGCATTTCCCCGAAATGAGTGAGGTTTCCGGAGGCCCAACTCCCCCTCTCCCCTCATCTCCTTTCTCCTCATCCCCCCTCTCTGCTTTCCGCTCCCTGCATCACCCATCCCTCATCGGATGCGGGAGATGCGGGTGTTCATGGACGGTGGATGTCACTTACCATCAGGTGACCCGTCTGATCGTCTGTCCCCCTATAGTATAAAAAATATATATATTTTGAACTTTTAGTTTGATCATAAAAAAAACCGTTATACTTCTGCGAAACAAAACTAATTAGCACTAAAACAAGCAATAACTTAATCTGCACATGCTAGTTTTAGATTTGTTTTTATAGTATTTGACACATACCAGGCCACTCAGAAAGTATTGCGAAAAAAAAGTTTTTTTTGTATGAGAGACTGGCCAGTTATAAACTATTTTATAAATAATGATTATTTATAAGTAAAAATAGGTACGTTTCAATTTCAAAATTTCCGTCCACATTTTTTTGCGAGCTAATTCAATTGACGTGACTCATTGAAAAATGAATTTGGGCCTTGAACATTTTCGCCCTATGATTTTTTACGATTTCAAGTGTCGCCTGGAACCGGACGAATCATAAGATAAATTTCAAATTCAATTCATGGATGACGGCCCTTCCAAGGCAACTGTGTATCGTTGGTATAACGAATTCAAACGTGGTCGACTAACTTTGGCGTATGAAGAAAGAAGTGATCGACCTATGACGGCTGTTACTGAGGAAAACGTGCCAGCAGTAAAAAAAAATATCCAAGACAATAGGCGTACTACGTATCAGGAGATTCAACACATACGCAATATAGGATCGTAATGAAAAAACACATACGCAATACACCAAGTATGGTGTCAATCCCATTACAGAACTAAAGAAGCATCAACGCCGAATGGTATACTACCAAATGCTTGGCAGAAGTTTTCTCTGTTGTGAACAACAAGCGACCAAACACAGGACTCGGGCTACTGCTCCACCAGGATAACGCGCCCGCGCACACCGCGCTTAAAACGAGGGACTTCTTGGACAGCACGCCGGTCAAACTTCTGGCCTCCTTACAGCCCTGACCTAGCACCGTATGACTTCTTTTTATTCCCGAATATTAAAAATCAACTCAAAGGGATACAATTTTCGTCGCCGGAAGATGCGCTGTCAGCGTTCGAGCATGCTGTAAACGAGGTGTCTGTGGTGATTGGAAAAAGTGTTTTGAAAACTGGTTCAGACGCATGAAACTTTGTATAGAGGCCAGTGGAGAGTATTTTGAAAAGATTTTATAAAAAAATATTTACCTATAGAGCACTTTTTTTTATTTTCGCAAAACTTTCTGAGTATCCGTAGCTACACTGAAAAATAAACGAAATATATTAAATGACTATAGTGTATTATAATTAAACAATAACAGTATTATTCCCACTAAGTATTTATGTTAAAAGAATATACTATCGAAGTTCACAAATTAAAATTAACTTCATAAAACAGACCAGTGGTGCAGTACACAAAAATCCAAGTAACTTAAAGTTGTGAATGTTTTTGGACGATGTCACCGATTTCATTGCTATTTCATTATCAATGATATTTTTTTCCGTTCAAAGCCATATCTGAGCACTATACTCGCATATACACGTATATGAACTAAAGAGATCAGAGAACATATAATGCGAATATGTGTATCCGTACACCATCTATTAAATCTTTTATGGATCAAAAATTCCTTTACCAACTGTGTGTGTGTGTGTGTGTAAAAGTATCACTGCACGAATGGCACAGTGGTTTAAGTGGTCCAATAACCATTACGCTGCCGCTTCGTTGTAGGTTTGATCCAAACAGGACAACACTTTGTGTTATACTTAAATTGTGGGTAAATTATAGTCTGAAATAACATATACCTATTTTTTATCTAAGAAAATTTGAACGAATAATAACTTTAAGAAGTAAAGTAGCTTCAAGAAGAGTAGAACAGAGCCTTATTAGTAGTTTATAGGTTATTATTAATGAAGAAGCATTGAGGTTATCTTAGCCTTTTTATATATGCAAGAAGATCTCGTGTTTTGCTTCCTTCAGAGTCCATCTAACACATCTTATCAAATTGCAAACTTAGCGTGAATCGTTTCTAATACAGACAACTAATTTTGATTAGGTCTAGATGATGAATTTAAACCATAGTACAAATTACAATTGAAGATGCAATTGTAGTAAGTTCCGGGGTCAACGACTTCGCCAAACAACAGCATTGTGACTAGATCGAGTGTTACAATAATTTTCAATTACCGTCCCGGATTGAAATCGCATTCAATAAATAACAATAAACTCTAGACCTCTTTGAAAATAATAGTTTCATAAACAATGTAAGAGTCTGTTTGAATCTAGTAATCTTCCTCTCTGTATTAAAGTAGAGGTAGGGCGCAACAGATATGGGTGAATTAGTCCTTGCAGATTTGAAAATATACATAAGTATACTCACGCCTGTACCCCTGAAGGGGTAGGCCACTGTCAATGCTTGCGTTGCATTTCCCCCAAATCAGTGAGTTTTCCAGGGGTCCAGCTCTCCCTCTCCCATTCCCCTCACCCCCTCTGCTCTTTCCCATCTCCTTATCTCCATTCTCTTCTTTACCTTCCCGCACCTACCTACCCTATCCCTCATCACCCTCAAAGGTGGGCTGCGCACTTACCACTCTTGAGTTGTAGGTGTCCATGGACGGTGGTTTTCACTTACCATCAGGTAAATCGTCTGTTCCCTATATTACAAAAGAAATAGTTTATTGCTATATACGGTTTTACTTACGTGTGTATTTCAGGGATGCCCGAACTAGTTTCCATCCCGACGGGAGACCTGTCTCAAGGAGTCGGCTAGCCGTGACGGCCGGACGTCACAGCTGGACGTCGGCCGTGACACACACGTAAGTAAAACTGTATATTTAAAATTTAATAAACATGAATGTAACTTACAAAAGTTTTTTTTTTTTTTTTTTTTTTTTATGCCCTAGGGGCAAACGAGCAGACGGGCCACCTGATGGCAAGTGACTACCGCCGCCCATGGACACCTGCAACTCAAGAGTCACAAGTGCGTTGCCGGCCTTTTAGGTAGAGGTACACTCTCTTCTTGAAGGTTTGAAGGTCGTATCGGTTCGGAAATACGGCAGGCGACAATTTGTTCCATAAGCTGGTTGTGCGAGGCAAAAAGCTTCTGGAGAAGCGCACAGTGGTGGAGTGCCAATCGTCCAGGTGATGGGGATGGATATTTTGTCGCGTAGGACGATGGCGGAAACCAGCAGCCGGTATAAGTCCGAACAATTCCTCTGAACACTCCCCATGATACAAGCGATAGAGAATGCAGAGTGAAGCTACATCTCTACGCAACGCCAAGGTGTCAAGTCGATCAGAAATATCTTGGCAGTCGATGATGCGATTCGCTCTCCATTGAATGCGGTCAAGAGGCAGAAGTTGGTACTGGGGTGCACCTGCATAGAGATGAGAACAGTATTCCATGTGCGGCCGAACCTGCGCCTTATAAAGTTGCAGGCGGTGGGCCGGAGTAAAATACTGTCTCGATCTGTTTAGCACACCAAGCTTCTTCGAGGCTAATATGGCCTTACTCTCTAAGTGACCGCGAAACTGGACTTCTTATTTTTTTCTTCTTATTTTTTATTTTTATGTAACGTTACAATATTTTCAATAAAGGTTTTTGTCTATAAACGGTTGTCTGTAAGAACATTTATACCACCCATTGTACCACTGCGTAGTTAATATACACTTCTTCTATGTGTCCTAGCTTTTGGTGGGCAATTGATTATAATTATCATCGGTAGTTACCAAAAGTTATAGGTATTAATTTAATTAATGTATTATTGTATATATCTGTCTATCTGATGGTAGGTGGCAGCCAAACTTGCCCCGGATACTAACCTATAATGTTATGTAACAAATACATTTTTTTACTTACATGAGAACATGACTATTTATATTTATTTATTATAAGATCGAAAATCTTATAAGTCGGAATACCCTCGAGAACTTCTTTAAATCTGATAATAACCAGTTATTTGAAACCGTTATAATTCATAAAAGCACTAACGCGTTATTAGCCCACTCGTCTACTTCAGTTGAGTTGTCACATCACACCCTTTCGCTCCGAGTGTTAAGTAAAGCGCCACCTACATAGAATCAGATATCGTAAGTAAGCCACTTAGCTTAGATTACTGGTGGAGCGATTAATCTTAGCGACAAAACAGGATGCCGCCTTATCTCTGATGAGTGTGAGACGCCAGGAGATATTAAGGTCGCCGATATACAAACGGTTTATGTTTTTTTTTGACAGATGGATGAGCTAACTCGCGTTTTTAAAGTACTTACTTGACTCGATATCGAGTAAAGTCGTAATCTTACGTCTGTCATCTCCTTTAAAATATAAATTTCTTGAAATAATGTAGACTAGTTAAAAATATTTATCATAAGTGTATTTTTTTAAAGACACAGAGCAAACCTGAAGGAAGAAGGATAGCTTATTGTATAGTTGCTACGTAATTATCATATTATTGTATATTTTTGTAAATAGATATAATCATTTAATGATTTGTCACTGTTTCCGCAGTTTTTTTTATTATATAGGAGGACAGAATAACAGACGGGAAGCCTGCTACTCAAAAGTCGTAAGTGCGCTGCCCGTCTTTGAGGGTTGAAAAGGGAGGAGGTGGTTAGGAGTAGAGCCACCGGTATCTCACTCACTTAGCAATACAATGCAAGCATTGTTTGTCATCCGGTTTTCTGTAAGGCCTGGGTATTACCACGGTCAGCCCATTCGTCGTATATTATTAAACCGAGCGTATACTGTACTACAAAATTAACCGAATGAAATAAATCTGGGTGTAGGTACTGTTTGATCCTCGTGTCATAGATCAAATTAATATCAAAGTCATATAGCTTAATAACAGTAATAAACAACCAAGATTAATTACGGCAAACATCTTCATTGAACTCAGTCATACATAATTCAATTAAAACATAGAATAGGTATATCTAATAAAATTCCGTACTTTTCATTCCAAACGATTTATTACAAAATACACTTCACATGCATGCATCTTATGGTAATGGAAATCTGCAACCAATAAAACATTTAATTCCAACTATCATCGAGAATATACTGAATTCATTTCAATCGTAACTATTTAATAGTCCGCAAACTAATTTAATTAAATTTGATTGCAGCCTGAATATCGTTTCATTATCGAATATTCGAATAGTGCCGTTAGAAATGTTACAGTCGCGATTCAAAATGTGTATATGCGCTTTTGTATAAAGTTTTATATCTTTAGAAAGTATAGTACTTAAATTAGTTAATATAAGGTATAAATAGGTCTCTCATACATTAGAAAATAATGCTACATTTATTTATAATGTACTTTATTTCCTCTATTTGCCGAGGGCTGCTTTTTTTTCCAACTCGATTCACTTAAAGTTAGGTCAGACAGCGGACGGGGCGTGAGGATATATAGTTCAAAGTAACCGCCAACACATTAATCCTGAATACCAAGTATTTTTAAGATCCAAATTCAAAATATTTAGTAGACAATAATGCGACAGGTCGCTTTACACCCTGATAAAGAACCCCTGATGGAATTACAACTAGTTTGTCATGCTCAAAATTCTAACCTTAAAAGTATACATTACGTAAAAAGTAATTGCAAATATTTCATATTAATTAAATTAACTATAGGTTTACTATGACCTTCTTAGTGTTGACTAAGTATTCATGCCTAATTGGCGGCTAAAATAATAATGTCATGATAGGCTTAATTAAAGCAAGTTAATCATGCTGAGTGGTTTGCAGCAGTAATTTGCTTTGGCGCCGTCTATTATAACTGTGTTGATGTTTATAGGCATCTACAGCTAGAAACAAGTTGTTTAGGCAACACTATGTCACGGGGAACAAACAGTGGACACAAAAAACACCCAGATTCGGGTTAATACAAATTTTTAGCCCGTTTGGGAATCGATCTTACGACCTCCGGCTCAGCAGCCAGGGTCACTAACCACTAGACCTAGACCATATTTTCATTTTTTTTATTGCAATTAAATACGTACTTTTTCTGTTGTCAGTTGATAATCTTCTTGTTGTTTAGCCGCTTCCACTACATTGTATAACGCACTTGCAACGTAAAGAAGTATAATTTGTATATTAACTATATACTTACATAAGCTTAACTCTATTTCGCTGCATGAGGCTGAATAGAAAGTTGACAAGTGTAGTAAGTACTCCAAGAGCTTATTTTTTACTAACATTATGTAACATCGTGCTATGAAGTAAAATCGTTTAATGGTTATTTGCTTATATTCCCTCTTAAAATTAGCCCTGCATTTAAATAAAACACTTAAAATTACGTCAAATTATGAGGTATCCATCTAGAACAAAGCATTCTGACGCCTAATTGTTCATGTAAGAACTTTCGTACTTAACTTATACCTATGCATAAAACTACCCGAATCAATGATATATCACCCTTCTATCAGCTTCTATCATAAACGGCATAGCATTCACGTTATTGTCAGTAGGTGACGTAGAAGGACGTCCTTATCAAGTATCGTTAGTAAGTTTGCTTGGACTACGTTTAAACTCTTAAAACCAATTGTAAACAGTGGCACGAAATATTGCTTCGTAATGAAATGCCAATCGAAGTCTATCATAACAATGTTGTTGAGTAAGATAGCAACAAATGTCATAATAAATTCCTGAGCGAAAATTTTCTCTAGTCAAATCCATTTCGATGCACGACAGACACTTTAAATTGCCGATTGTATAAAAAAAAATACAAAAGAATGAATTACACATCGTCAGATTCCCAGAGAGTTTCTGATTTAAATAAATTTTTCATCAGCTGCTTTTCTTACTGGCCTATTCTAAAAACTTTCAGGGTGACCCACGTATTCATTTAACACAATTTTGCTCTCTTCTTTAATACTTGTTATATGTTTTTTTTGTGTAAAAGGTACTTTCCCGAGGAATATACAAAATAACCGCTGCAAAAAATTAATAAATAATAAAATGAAGAAATGATGAAAGTAAACGGGTGGGGTGGGTTTTTAATACACCTCTGCCTACACCTGCATGTATACAAGCATGAGCGTATATATGTATGTGAAATTAAACAATAAAAAAAAGGAAAAGTGCAATATTATGCGGCCCGTCGAACATATTAACAGTGATAGAGCCATGCTTAGGCACGAATGGGCCGGCTCGGCCGGTGCGATACCACGGCCTCACAAAAAACCGGTCGTGAAGCAACGCTTGCGTTTCATTTCCCCGAAATGAGTGAGGTTTCCGGACACCCCCTCCTCTTCCCTCTCATCCCCCGTCTCCTTCTTTCTATCTCCACATTTCCCCTCACTTCTTTCCCGTCCCCGCATCTCCTTCATTACCCTCAAAGGTGGGCAGCGCACTCCAGACTCAAGGGTCCAAGTGCATGGATGGCAAATGAAGTAATAAATCCTTGAACAATTGTAATCATTGGAAGTATTTATATGTAATTTACAAGAAATGTAATCGAGTAGACGGGCCATCTGTTGGTAAGTGACTACCACCGACCATGGACAGCACCTCAAGAGTCACAAATGTTATTGTACTTGTCATAATGAAGTGATACATTATATACATAAATAATGCATAGGAAAGTTATTAGTTTTGCTAATAGATATGTCTTTTAAATATGTTATAGTGAAGCATCATCATCAGCTACTGAAAAAAAACCAAATGTAATTCACAATTTGTTTTCCAAAATACACATTCACTATAAAAATTGGTATACAATTCCAGCTACTCAAAAATTCACAACTGGAACCGAACAATGGCGGTTTCTGTGAGGAAAAACCACAGCTAACCAAAGGCTACTTGTGGAGGCGTGAATTTTTTATGGTGTGGGGCGCCATGCCCCTTAGAAAAACACCACCTTGCTACGGAAAAGACTAATAAACGTCCGTTGCTATCGCGATTCGTGAAATACAAAGCAAGGATGTGGTTATATTTACTAAATTATTTATACACGTTCAACAAAAACAACTAACTCAGACATACAACCACACAAACTAAAATTTATTTTTCAAAGACAAGGTATTATTCACAGTGCTTTGTATTCAGAAAATATTTGCGGAAACGTATGTAGCTATGAAACTCGTTTTTTTTGTATTTAACGAGACATATAACTGTTATACATAACATTACATTAAAAAGGTTATAGCATATCTATATAAGTTAATATATAACCCACACCTCCGTATGTCCGCAGAGTATTACTAAAGAAACATAAAATCAATATGTCATGCGCAATTAAAAATAAAAAAAATTAACAGCAGTCAAAATCTTAAAACATGTGTGCGGTATATGTTTCTAAGAGACGTTGGAAAGGTGCCTGTGCACCGACATTTGTTCTACACTTTCCAGTGTAGACCAGCCGAGGCACACGCACCTCCCGCCGCAATACAGTTCTAGGCACCACATAACACAGCAAATTCATAATACCGCTACAGTCTATTTTAATGTTACATATGCCAGGCAACATCGTGGACTTGAGTACTTTGCGCCTAGATTCCAAGCTCAGTAGATTATACTCCTTAAGTAAGCATTGGTATACGTATTTAGAGTGATGATGATAATGATTTTTGCGGAGACTGTCAGTCAGTCTTCGCTACTGTAAAACTAAACGAGGACGATGCATTCAAAACACTGTAATATTTTAAAGAACCGTTTTGTATCTTGTATTGGTTTTTAATACTTTAATATTACAAAACACCTTCTCCATTTCTTCATACGTCCTAACCTGAACACAAGAAGCATCTGTGCGTTCTCAGGGGTGTGCAAACGAAATGTTGAAACCTGCTATTCCAACAGTAAGCCAGGAATAGCCTCAGGGCTTTAATTTGTACGGAATAGCATACATTATTTATGACAATATTGATGTCTTTGTTAAGACACGATGTGTTGATTTTATCAAGGATGTTATGTCATAAATACATGAATCGTCGTTTTTAACAATTAACAAATTCAATTTCAGCGCTGTTTGTACTGTCATTCATTCAAATTTACTGGATCTTTACAACGAGGAAATAGTAATTGTTTGCTTTTTATAATCTGTTTGTTAAAAAGAATGTCCTAATTGCCAAAGAGTATTTCAGATCTCACTGAAATAATCATACATACACATATGTACATATGCTTACGCCTGTGAGGGGCCAATTAGAATTTGGTCCCACTAACGTAATATCTATCTAATCTATTGATATATATCTATATCTATCTAATCTATTGCCCGAAACCAGGCACTGTATAACTGTCTACATACTGTCTGATAGAAATTAGTCCTATCCCTTAGTTGCCCTTTAAATCACCACCAGGAGAGATGGGCTAGCCCTATTCAACTTCACCGTGAACCAGGCGACGTAAATAATCATAATTTATTAATATGTAATATTCATCAATTTTATTACACATTGTGTACAATCCACTTCAAGGATTTTAATCACGTACCATCTTTATTATAACATGCACTCTAACTGTTGTCAGTATAATGCCTTGTTAAATAATAGTACTAGGTATTTGTAATTTTTTTCAGAAAAAAAAATGTTAAATCGTTTTAATCATACAAAATAAACAGCAGTCAACAATAAAATCTACAAAAGTAGTGTAATACTATATGTACATATTTTATAAATACAATATTAACTATTAAGTGTTGAATACGTCAGAACCGCGGGGCGATAATTTGGTATTCAAGGAATATTAGCCTTGTCTTCTGATCCCTTAGCCGTTATACTTGATAGTGATGCATTTCTAATATTGTATTATCAAAACCAAACCAAGGTTTTAATGCACTGGATTTTATTTCATGTAATCATCTCAGATAAGTTTGATTCCCATAAGAGTTCAGATACTACCCTTACTTGTATATCTGCTTTGACCATGAGTCATTTGTATCTGCCTCGAACAAAGACGCTATTTTTTTGTTAAATGCGGTACTCTTTAGAAAGTAGTCAGATCAAGATCAGTTAAAATTAAAGAAATGAAAAATATTTCTTTTCAGTAATAAACAGACAAACAGACGTTTCACCAGATGGTAAGTGACAACCTCCGCCCATGGACACCTGTAACTCAAGAGTCGTAAGTGCGCTTTCCGCTTTTGAGGGTAAAGCAGGATGGGGGGATGCGGGGAGAGAAAAATGGAGGAGGGGAGGTGATAATAGGAGAGTAGAAGAGAAAGAAAAGAGGGGGAGTTAGGCCTCCACAAACCTCGCGAATTTCGGGAAAATGTCACTTAAGGGTTGCTTCCCAACCGGTCTTCTGTAAGAGCGTGGTATAGCACCGGTCAAGCCGGCCTATTCGTGCCTAAGCATGGCTCTACCCCCGAATAACAGACTTTTTATTTAGTTTATTGCCTTTAATTCCAAGATTTGATTACAAAGTTGAGAGCTATGTAATCAAATGTTTTAATTTAAACCAACTTCTACTAGTCGTATCGAAAATAAACTCTTTATGTGTATGTAGACATCGCAATTATGACAATTACATACAATGATGTCGCATTTTAAAGCTGATTTGATGGAGTCGGACGGAGTTTTGGCTCATGTGATTAGATTTAACTAGTCCAACAGCTTAAGCTATGTAACGATTTATCTGATGATTAAACCAGATCTATCTGATTGTTTCATCATAAGACCATAATAACTTAGCCTGGTGTGAAGAAACTCTTCGATAGTTACCAACTCAAGCCCTCTGGTTTAAGCTCACTTGGTTTAAAAAAAATTAGACTTGGTGACGAAGATCATTATTTAGTTTTTAAGTTACGAGTATTATAATTATTTAATTTGATAGTTTAAGATTTGACGAAATCTGTATCAACATCAAATTAAGAGTCTTAGAAGCCGAATAGTAACCATACAAGTTATAGGATAGAATATAAATAGAACGAGTCTTAACAAACCTGCTTATGTTGTGCTTCAAATATTTTTTGTCAATTCATCAACCTGTACGTATACAATAACCTTGTCAATATCTGCAATCGTTTGGAAGCAATACCTCAATATCCACAACAAATCATATCTCTAAGATGATGCAAAAAATATAAACCACTACATCTTGAACTTCAGCCATTTAAAAGTAACCCTTATTTCTTTATCTTAGTAAAGAAGTAAGGGTTCTGTTTTTAGCTGGTTTCGGATTCCCGATCGAGTAAGGTAAGGCGTGATTAATCATTTTTGCTTGACACATCAATGCTGTGTGCAAATAGTTGGTTTAACTGCTTCCAAATAAGATTTACGTTTAATTTTCACATTTGTGAGCATGTAATTTATAGTGGTATTTAATGTGCTCAGTAGTAGCGTGAGCGTGAGAGTGTGCAGCAAGCTTTTATGCTTTTAGAATTAAGATTATATTTTATTATGGTATAGAGGGGAAGGAGGGAGGCAAACTAGCTAATGTGACGCCTGTATGTGACTACAGTAACTCATGGACACCTGCAACTCCATAGTTGCAAGTATACTACCCGCCTTTGAGGTGTAAGCACAGAGGAGAGGTGAAATAGAGGAAGGAAAGGTAAACTTGAGAGGGGGGTGGGTCTACGGAAACTCACACAGCGAAACACAACTCAAGCATTGCTTAAAAACCGGTTTTCTGTGAGGCGGTGTTATTATTATCCCGGTCAAGTCCACTCATACGGGTATGTGGCTAAGCATGGCTCTACCACCTCTATTTTTTAATAGTTTTTTTTTATTTATTAGGGTTAACAACAGTGCATGTGGTAACGTGAATGTGTGAGTGTGTGTGCATGTGTGTGTGTGTGTGTATAAGCAGATTGCGATTAGTGATTGTTATAGTATTGAGTTTGTTTTATGTATATTGCTACTGTTTTAAGTAGTGGGTTTCCAGAAGTGACCTATTTTCTGCCTATATCTAATTTATATATGGAAACTGGGTAACAGTAGTCTTCGGAAATGTGGAATGGATGGATTTAAAGAGGGCCCATAGCGCTATATTATGTAAATTATTAAAAAAAAATTATTATTGTTATTTTTGTTCACAAGTAAATCTTGATACAATTCAAAAATATTACAGGTACAGACGAACAGTCGGGTCACCTATTGGTAAATAACCATCGCCGTCCATAGGCAACTGACACACTCAAGAGTCGTAACTGCGTTCCCCACTTTGAGAGTGATGAGAAGATTTGAGGGGGATGTGTGAAGGGGAAAGAGGAGAGGGGGGTTTGGGCCTCCGGAAACCTTAAAAAACTTCGACGAAATTCAAAGTAAGCGTTGTTTTACAACCGGTTTTCTGAGAGGCCGTGAAATTGCACCGGTGGAGCCAGCTCATTATTGATATCCCATCCAGGAAAAATAATTGTGTGATGCATGGTTGTTTGTTTTATGTCTGTATGTTTATCAGCAGTCTGCCAACCATACTACAAGCTCTGCTTAGTTTGGGATCAGACGGCCTTGTCTCTCAAGAAAAAAGTGACATAATATCCCTTTAATGAATAAAAACTCATTCATGAACATGACACATGGATATTAATAGCTAATTTCTAAAAGTACAGTAGCATAACTCTTATCAGCATCATATTAACCCATTTTTTCAGTTGACCAAGAGCTTAAGTCACGTGACAACGGACCGAGCACACAATGTTGTCATCGCACAGTGTCATTATCTTTTCTGCTGACATTCCCTTTTTTTTAACTATGTAGGTATAATATATAGATAACAGTTATATTTCGTTATCGTTATTTAAAAATTGTACATATATTCTATGCATTAATACAATACATAATCAATCACTATCTCCTAGTTAAAAATCAATGAAAACCCTTTGTGTTTCCTTTGTAGATAATGAATCTTATTAAGTATTTTATATAGTTTTATAATTGTATATTTTTTACATAACTCTATTTATTTATAATATTTTCACTATTATATTTTTAACTATTTGTTGACATTGATTCTCTTCGCACTTTCCTCTGTGAGAGTAGCAACAAGAGAACACATCGTCCGTATTAATCACTTGGTGTTAGCAGAACACTATCGCTTCTTCCTAAATAAAACTAACCAACTGCGAGTCGGACTCGCGCGCGAAGGTTTATTATCTATAAAGACGGCAATAAAATCGTGTTTGTTGTATAGGAGCCCCCCTTAAATATTTATTTTATTTTATTTTTAGTATTTGTTGTTATAGCGGCAACAGAAATACACAATATGTGAAAATGTCAACTGTCTAACTATCACGGCTCATGAGATACAGCCTGGTGACAGACAGATAGACAGACAGACGGACAACGGACAGACGTACAGTTGTGTACGGAACCCTAAAAGGCTTTAACGCTGAGCAAACAACTGTTTTACCCAACTGCGCAAAAAGGAGTGTTGTATTTTTAAAGTGTTAGTATGTATGTAAACATGTATGATGATTTTTTGACACGACCTAGTACCTTAATAGCTTGATTAATTTTAATATATAAATAAAAGGTAATCACGTGTGACGTAAACTGGGTTTATTTTCGACTAACTTAAGCGGCGGGCGCAGCCGCCTCTGTACACACATGTATATCTGCTTACGCTACGTAAACACATACATAAACTATTACGTATGAAAGTAAAGTAAGATACATTGTGTCCCTAGTGAGGTATCACTTGAATGACCATATAATTAAAGTATCACGGATAACATAATAACACTTTAAAGTAACGCCAGCTTTAAAAAAAAATGCGGAATTTTATTTATATTGTAATAATTTTACTAACTGACTCAAGCAGACGTTCTTTTTCTCGACTTCTTTTTATCAACAGACTTTAGAAAGGAGGAGGTTCTCATTCGACTCTTTTTTATTTATGTTTCTTACCTCAGAACTTTCGACTTTTTTTTATTTGAAAGCTGGTGCTTCCCGTGTGGGCCCATTTTAATTTGGTTCAGTTCTGATAATGGCATCCACGAGAAAAAAATATAAGTCTTAAATTTGCATTGAGCATGTGCGCGACAAATGGACGAATAACTGAATATCACGACAACCGATTTAGATGATTCTTTTTTTATTGGAAAGTATGTGCTTCAAGGGTAGTTAGATGAGAGTTTGGTCCAGTTGTGACAATGGCATCCATGAGAAACCCATAACAGCCTTAAATTAGACGTATTGAAGTCAGTTGTCTACTTTTTAAAGTCCGATTATTTCGTTTTTTTATAATGTAGAGAGACATTCGAACAGACAGGTCACCTAATGGTAAAAGACAACCGCCGTCTTTCTACACCTACACGATGATGACTCTAAGTGCGCTGCCCGCCTTTGACGGTGATGAGGAATGGGGATACGGGGAGGGGAAAGAATAGAGGGGGACGAATTGAGAGGAAAGAGAGAGGAGTTCTGTGAGGCCGTTGAGCCGTTAAACTTTAAAAGTTAATTATGTAGCAATAAAATTAATTTGGTTCTTTTTTCCTTTTAATCATTTAAGTCGATCTGATACACATATCCTTAACTTTTGTTTCTTTAACTGTTGATTTATTTGTTAGGGTTTATCATCTCACTCATATTACCACCGTCCACATTATCGTAATGCACATTTTGTTTAATACTGTTTACGAACTTTTGATATTGAGGTGTAAAGTCACATACCTGTCGACAATATTCAGTATACATAACAGAGCCTATACTTATATATAACAAACAACATTTTTTACAATATCCATCACTGTTTTCGTTACGTCATTGTCTTTGCCGATAAGACACGCTCCTCAATCTTCCTTAGCAGACTTTAATTTTGTAAGTAGGCTGGCGTCATCATTGTAATAGCAGAGGTGCATCAGCACTAACAGAAATGTGTCTGTCCCTGTCCCTCTTAAGGTTGGATTTGCAGGAGAGGTGAAACAAAAGTTGCCAGATTAAAATTGATTGTGCGGACATTGCCTTTATCTGCGGGACATGCCACGATTGATTCTTCATCAATCTTTATTTGCGATGGTTAAGGTTTTTTTTACTTTTGTATTTTCTTTTAATTTTTTATGCTCAATTTAGGAAATCGGTAAGAAGCCCTTATATAGTAAGTTCAACAAGGTAGAAAAGAACGTTCATCCTACAGAAACATCTAATTACACACTATAAAAATATGGATATATAATATTTTCGTCTAATTAAGGTGACTTATTTTCATTTACTGCATCTGTTAAAAGTTAAATTTAGGTTTTAATTTTTTTTTATTTCACCGTAATTTGCATGGATCGCCCATGAAGGCCTGTAATCTAGGCTTGACACAATAATACCAGTCATTCAGAATCTGTATGCGTTGACAGTAGTAGTCAGCCCTAAAAGGTTTAATTCTGTTAAAAAATTAATGTAATTCCTATATTGTACAAAATTTTATCAAAACACGCAATAAATCCTCTACACTTTGAAACAGGGTCTACGTCACAAATAAGTTAATAAAACCTACCGAAAAGTTTACAGCTACCAATAAATTAAAAAGTTAAACAATCTCGTATCAATTTACGCGGGAGGCCACCGTAGATTATCACGAGTTTATAACTTCATAAATTTATATAACAAAGGGACACTGTTACCGTGTGTGTAAAGTAATACATAAAATTCATCAAACTTTACGTAATCGTGAAGAGATTGTCACATGCAACGAAGAAACCTTTGAACGCCTCAGCTTTTGAAAAATAGATTTTGAAGTATTTATTACATAAGTACATACATATGTACATACCTGTCCATAGCTTTTGGTCTAGTGCTTAGCTGCTAACTGCTGAACCGAGGTTGTGGGTTCGATTGCCACAGGGGTCAAAAATTTGTGTGATCCACAAATAGTTCTTAGTTAGTCTGGGTGTTCTTTGTGTCCGTTGATTGAATATTTGTAAAGCCCTTTTTTTAACTCAATTCGTCAAGGACTATACTCCGCCGGTATTGTCGGCGGTGTGCCGGACTTGACCGGATAAAACCGCCACAGTATTCCTTCCTCGCACCTGCTGTCGAGGGCCGCGGGAACACGACATTCTTCTGCGACCAGCAGGTTACCTTCCACCGGAGAAGACTCATCTAGTTTTAAAAAGTTGTAAAGCTCTCAGCGCCAAGGAGATTAATCCTAATGCGGGAGTTCTTTTTTAAAAATAAAAATACATGAACTCATGCGTATATCTTCAAAGGGATTGGTAGAGGCATCTCCAATAAATAAACCATAATTTTGTCATATTTACATAAGAGCGGTCACGCCTATTGTCGTAATTTGGGCACTGTATGACTGTATATAGACTGTCTGATGGATAATAGTTCAATGTAGTTGAGTTTTACATCACTTGGAGAAATGAACATAATTCATTAATTATTAGAGGCAACACTTGCGTTGCATTTCCCCAAAATTAGTGAGGTTTCCGGAGGCCCAACTCCTCCTCTTCTTATTCTTCTCCCCTGAACTCCCACCCCTTTTCCCATCTCATCCCCCTCTCTTGCCCCTCCCCATTTCCTCACCCCTCATCAGGAGTTCATGGACGGCGGTTGTCATTTACCATTAGGTATAATATAGAAAAAAAATATCACTTATAAGAGGTAGGCACAATCAATGCCCTCATTTTGCTGATTTTCATTCAGTCTCATATATGTATGTACGTAATAAGTTTTTTTGGGAATCGGATGGGAAAATTGATTGCGAGTTTATTGACAGGTAAGGAAAATAAAGGATTATTGTTTATACAAATGGACTCGGAAGTATACGCAATAGTCAGGTTCGCATACCTACATATAACTCGATTGGGCTGGTGCCGGGAAGTCTGAGCTCTCTAACATATGTAGGTATACGAATATACTATTAAATATCATCTTTAAATACTGTTGAATATTACGTGTCTTTTACTAAGTACACACGCCACTGGATTGTGTGCAATTTAAGCATAAATTTTTAATCGAAAAATCTTTTAAAATTAGTAACTTATTTTAATAATAAAAAAACAAAAATTTTCTAATTTTCATTTTTGATTTTTAACAAGAATTTGATGGTGTTAAATTTTTGTTAAAATAGTCTTATAATAATTAGATAGACCACACAGACAAAGCTGTGAACAAGATAGAACTAATGATTTTCTGAGACATGTCGTAGCCGTTTATTGTCCAAGCCCTTGCAATAACCATGTAACACTTGTTTAAATCTTAAGTAAGAAAGAAAAAAAGCATTTATTCGGTTATTTACAGGACGGCACATAATTGTTCCAATTAAAATTAAAACCGTGAGTAGTTATCTCAGCATATTGCTACAGCCGGAGACTGCAGCGCTGGTTTTGGGTGTTAGTCCAACATGTTTAACAAATAGTTAACATTTCTTGTATAGTACTGTAAATATTGAAGAGGCGACGAAGACTTAAGTGCTAGAGGTGAAAGTACTCAAGGTATACCTTTTTTTTATGTTGTAGGAGGACAGACGAACAGACGAGTCAGCTGATGGTAAGTGACCTTCAAGTCCATGGACACCTGCAACTCAGGAGTCTTAAATGCACTGCTCACCTTAGAGAAGGACAGAAGAGATGAAAAAGAGGAAAGGGGAGAAGCAGGCAGGGGAAAGAACGGGGGTTGGATGCAGCCGATTTTCTGTCGACCTGCTTCTATCCTTACATTCAAGCTTCCTCTACTGTCTATAAACCATTCATACAAGCCCGTGGTTTCAGGTATTTCTGTCTTGTCCTTTCTTCAGAATATAATCAATTTGATCGGTGTATGTTCTGCGTGGTCGACCCCTGCCGGCAATGCCATTGACTTTTGCCTTTTATACTTGTTTGAAATTCGTCCCGAATCAAATCTTTCAACGTGCAATCATTCTTTCAATGCGCCCAAACCACCTTACCCTTTTCAATTTTCGACACTGGGTCTCATATAAATTTGAAGAAAATATTCCAATTCTCAAGGTAAAAAAATAATAGATAAAGAATACAGTTTACTACAACTTAACAGAATTAAGGCACAATGATGTCGGTGATATTTTTGAAATTTAATAATGATAAGGAATCAGGATTGCCACAAATCATAACTAATATCTTTTAAGCTAAAAGTCAAAGAATTAATGAATGGCCAGAATCTAGTCACAATTGTTAATTTAACTAAGTTATATGTATTTATATACGTCTATAATATATACTCACATCCATACATACATACATATACAATACTAAATATATAATATAATATATTAGATAGTATGTGTATATTGATATATTTATTTAAATATCAAATTTTTAGTTTGTTAATAGTTTTTTTTTATCATAGGTGGACAGACGAACAGACGGGTCACCTGATGGTAAGTTACAATAGCCGCCCATGGATACGTGCAACTCGAGAGTCGTTAGTGTGCGCTGTGTGTGTGGGAAAGAGAGGGGGGATAGAAGATAGAAAAAGGGGTGGGGGGACAAGAGTGAGAAGGGAGAGAGACGAAGTTGGGCCTCCGGAGACTTCACTCATTTCGGGGAAATACAACGCAAGCGTTACTCCACAGTGGTAGAGCCTTGCTTAGACATGAATGGGCCATCTCGACCGATGCGATACCACGGCCTTACAGAAAACCGGTTATGAAGTAGCGCTTGTGTTGCATTTCCCCGAAATGAGTGAGGTTTTACGGAGGCCCAACTCCCTCTCTCCCCTTTCCTCTCCCTCTATCGCCACTCTCCTCTCTAACAATATCGCTGTCAATTGTAAAAAAAATACAGCTTGTATAGGTAAAAAGGAATAACATAAATAATCTGAAAGTATTTGAATTCATTTATTTACATGTATCTTAATTTTATTTTTACCACTTCAACATTAAATCTTGACTGTGCACCACTTAATTGCAGTTCACGACTTGTTACAGCAGCAATACGGGCTCGTCTATCGTGCCAACAGATCTCATGTTACCGGGAAACGAACGTTAAAGGCATCACAAATTGTGTTTTACGTTCATCTTCTGTCTTCAGACAATTAATTAGCGATGTACCTCTAAAGCAATGTGCAATAAAATCTTATATCCGTTCAAAGGTGTTCAAATAATAATAACTCTTGAAGCGTTGGCTCATTAACGAGTTCGTTTCCATTGAAGCGATAAGTTTTAGCGTTAATTTGATGATGTTTATGCATTCTTCTTGGTGATTTGTGTTCACAAAGATGGCGATGTAAACGTGTGTAACTTTAAGTAAAAATAGAATATGTTTTTGTTTAGTTTATGTATGAATTGAATCGGTTTTAAATAATTCAGTAATTTTTGTAATTAAAAAACTTTGTGTGACATTAATGGCATTTAAAGATTCTTATAGTAGTGCTATAATGTAACGCCTGACACTGACGCGGCATTTCGGACGCTTGTCTAAAAAGATTTAGGTGTTCTTCGTCATGTATGTTCTTTTTTAAACATATTTAAATTCGTATGGTTAAAATGAATTTGTTTTTTTTTTCATTGCCTGAATTACATTTAAGCGTTCAGTCATGTGAAATTTATTTTATTAGACCTACAAAATAAATGACTTTTGAATAAATCTACTTAGATATATGAAATTTTGATTAAAAAATAATATTGTTTTATTATAATAAGATATGCTTCAGTTTAAATAAAATAGCATTTGATAGTTATTGGTATAATATTTTTACATAATACAGGAGCGATATTAAACTAGTTTACTGTGTATATTACGATAGAACTATTAGACAAAATCTTTACACCAAAAAATGGACTAACAAATGAACAGTTCCCATGTTCTATGGTAATGCGACTATGTCCAGAAGGTTACTTGGCTTGTTTTATTCAAATAGGCTAAACATCTTTTGGCTATTTACCACGATAACTATACCCACGAATATCAAGATCACTATTACTTCTATTGAATGATTTGTACAGAAACTTTTCTTTAATCAAAGATGCAGCCGCGCAATGTATGGTGTACAAAATTTTAGATTCATTTTTGAATATTTATAGTAACGTTTATTCTCATTTCTCTTTTGGTTATATTTTAATTCTCTCATACATATTTAGTATTCCGTAACGCCTTGGTCACGATTCACTTGACGTTTTAAATTATATCTACAATTACTTTTATTTAAGTAATTTTGAGTTTCTGATAGCTTTAATGCTTCGTATGTTAGTTTAACTGGGATTAATAGGCTGTGCCGACTTAGTTATGTAAGGGCGTAAATGATTTCGATATATTAAAATACTTTCTCTGTCATTTGGTTCGGGTACATGAGAACAATTTATAGTTATCTGTGTACATCACTATAAATTGTCAGTCATTTACAATGCTGCTTTGTAAACTAAGTTTTTATAAAAGTTCATAGTAAGGTAACACATTGTGTATGGTAGAAGCGTATCACACGTTACAAATTTAACTACCTTTAATGTTCTATAGCTATTTATCTCAGGTGTATTGGTATTTATAAATAGGATCATGTCCTAATAAAGCTGTTCCCAGATACTTCCTATTTTAAGCGCAGCATGACAGCCCGAGGGGGTTTAAAAAAAAATAACATGTATATGGTTGTTCTTCTATTGTGCCGGTAGCGAATTTCGGATTAAGACATCCACGAATGATGATAGAGTGATTCCTATCATTTGTAAGTTCTGTAATGTTCTTACCACATTTGAGGCCCACTACATTCGTTTCTTTACGAGTTATATTTTTTATTGAGGCACTAGCATCTTGGCACAACCAAAATATAAATAAAAATGTTACATAAACTTATATAAAAATGAGTGATGAGTAAAAGGAGTACCTTTTGCAAAGTGATGTCTAAGATAATTATAAGTATATAATTAATGTATGTGTGTATATGTATTTGACTGGCCTAATGGTCTAGTGGTTAGTGACCCTGACTGCTAAGCCAGAGGTCGTGGGTTCGATTCCCACCCAGGACACATATTTGTAAGATGAGCATGATAATTTGTTCTGTGTCTGTGTGTAATTTATCTATAATATGTATGTATTTAGAAGTACATATATAAGTTTTATCAGCAGTCTGGTTACCATAGCACAAGCTGTGCTTAGTTTGGGATCACACGGCCGTGTGTGAGATGTGTCAAGTTATTTATATTTATAATTATTTATTTATTTATATGTATGTACTTATGTATATATGTGTGATAGAACTAGCGTATACATATTTCATAATTGTATCCCACAGCCACCCCATACGAAATCACTAACGTCTGTCCATCCATCAAAGGTTGCCTGTAAGATAGTGCTTGGTGGGATAAGGCCGCATATTGTACATTTTATGTGAAAAAAAAAATCAGTTTTATTTCATATGTGTATGTATTTGGTGTACAATAAAGCGTACTTACTTATAATTCTGTAGGAGAGCAATGGTGCCAAAGAGAAAAGAATAAAAATAGATTTATTTATTTTATTGTTCATTTTTTTTATAAATAATACTAGCAACGTGGGTCACACATTACTAGTATTCTCGTTAATGCCCTAGCTAAGCTAAATTCTTGTGTTAAGGATGAGTTCCCCACGGTAGTGCACTGGATGGGGTTGGGACTCTCAACCACTTGATCGCTAGTCCGACGCCTTAGCTATTACGCTACCGCCGCTTAAATTCATATTAACAGTTACACAAACTTTACAAAATTATTTTAAACAACTTCTTTTACAGTCTTCAAAAACAATACCATAGGTAACACATATAGAAAACTAAACTTACCAACATTAAAAATCATTCCATTTATAACGAAGTCCCTCTCACTGGCAACTAGACATAGACTTTGTGGGCGTTCCAAAAAATAAAGTAAATTAAAATTTAAATCACATTTGCAACTTTTTTCAACGTGTTCGGGCTCTTTTATCTGGACGTTTAAAAAAAACTTTGTTCCGCTTGCAAGACGATAGATGAATATTATTGCGCGTGACAAATGAGAAAAAAAAAAGTAGGCTTCCAATTTTGAATGTTTTTTTTTTTTTGTCGCAAATAATCAGCCTGTCATTACGAGTATATCCTGTAGGTATTGATAATAATTATCTTTATAATCTGTGTTTGGCATTATTAGGTTTTTGGTTTCTTAATTTAAATATTCACATAAGAAAGTACAGTCTTTAATTAATTTATTCATTACAATTCTTACTCAACAGCGGCTATCTATCTATCTATAAATCAGAACTGGTATGTTTCTATCGATGTATAATAAATATAGATATTTCAATTTACGATACCATAGTTTCGAATCACTGATTAATCATTAGAACTTAAATGTTACTAGGAAATATTTCTTCCCACATTCTTCGCCCACAGTGTGGTCTCTATCTTGGCCTCATTTATCTAACCACACATATCGTAATAGCGACCACCGGAAGGACCACACTCGTGATATGTAAAAAAGCTTAAAAGTTCCGCATGATAAGGCAAACCTTTTGTTTCTTCAGTGATAAGATTTGAAAGAGTATTAAGATCACTTGTCTATTGTTTCTTTTGATAATTTGAGCAACTTAAATCATTTTTACTCATTTACAATGTTGTTAAATGCCCTTGCAAAAATAATAAGTAATACATGAGATACGATTACAACACTTGCGAAATGAGTTTTATTTGCGCTTTAGATCTCTATAGCAAGTACATTACCTGTGTGTAACACTCCCGACTCAAGCCTTTTGTTATCATAAGTTTTTTACTTAATTGGAAGGTTTTTTTAAGGTCACTTGATATTAAGAGACTAACGGCCATTGCAGATGACTCAATAAAAAATTACGGCGTACTTTTTATAAATATAATGTTCAAACTTTTACTGGCCTATTGGTGGACTGGCCTGTTGTTTTTGGCCAGAGAACGATTTCCACCCCGAACAAATGATTGTGTTATCATTTCTTCAGTCTGTCCGTCTTTTGTGTCTGGGTGCAATTTAATTTAAAATGTATGTATTTAGAAATATATAAGTACGGTTATCAGCTGTCTGTTTAGCACAGTCCAAGTCAAGAGATTTTTGAAGTTATTATTGCACGTGATTATTATTACGAACAACAACCATAATAGGGCTCCTGTTACATACTATTATGATCGGAAAGTCTGTGTATTTATTCTACACTTTGATAATTAAAAACAATTTGCAAATGACAACGTGTAAATACATTTTGTTACTATCCGTTTAACCAAATATGTCAAAACACTCCAAACGCTTCAACTAAACGTGCTTCCCCGACCGCGTTTAAGATAACAGCCAAAGACAAACAATATAATACAAAAGGACACATAATCTTAGTCCATTTCACATTAACAGCAAGTTCGGGAACACTGTCAATATTTAATCGGAATGATTAAACACAGAACAAACGGGTTTTGCTTAAACAAACGATGGTGTTAAGTGTTGGCGCACATGGTACAGGACATAAGTGTTACCATATTACAAATGTAAATTACAATGCATTTATACTATAGTAGGAAGTAGAAAGTACATCTTAGAAGGTAGCTGGTATAGACTGGGGGAGGCACATTTTCGGAGGATTATGTCTACCAGTGGATTCCAGTACGCTAATGGTTCTTACTAGGATTAATTCCTGGGTTGCAGGGGACTTTACAAACATTCAAATAACGGACACAAAGAACACCCAGAATCAGAACAATAATTTTAGGATTACACAAAGAGTTGTCCCGTGCGGGGATCGAACACACAACACTAGGGGCGGCAGCATGGTGGCGAGGTGACCACTTAAACCTTAACGTCATTCGTGCAGATTGAGCGAGACATTTTAATCTAATGGAAATGTAAAAGAACGCATTAATATATTTGATTTTTCGTTTAGTATAATAAGGCACCCATCCATCTCTTAGATGTCGTAAAAAGCGATGATCGGACTCGGATCGGATATTATCTATCAGACAGTATATGTATTGTCATACAGTACCCGAATGAAGGAATAGGATTATCACTTATTATGTCAGTGTGACTAAATTATGTTTGGCAAAAAGAAAGGGAGTGTGACACCTCAGCCTACACCTTCGGCTATATGTATAAGAGTAGGTGTATTTATGTAGATAATTCAATCATTTTTTTTTTTTTTTATGCGATAGGGGGCAAACGAGCAGACGGGTCACCTGGTGGTAAGTGACTACCGCCGCCCATGGACACCCGCAACTCAAGAGTCACAAGTGCGTTGCCGGCCTTTTAGGTAGAGGTACGCTCTCTTCTTGAAGGTTTGAAGGTCGTATCGGTTCGGAAATACGGCAGGCGACAATTTGTTCCAAAAGCTGGTTGTGCGAGGCAAAAAGCTTCTGGAGAAGCGCACAGTGGTGGAGTGCCAATCGTCTATGTGATGGGGATGGATATTTTGTGGCGTAGGGCGATGGTGGAAACCAGCAGCCGGTATAAGTCCGAACAATTTCTCTGAACACTCCCCATGATACAAGCGATAGAGGATGCAGAGTGAAGCTACATCTCTACGCAACGCCAAGGTGTCAAGTCGATCAGAAATATCTTAGCAGTCGATGATGCGAGTCGCTCTCCGTTGAATGCGGTCAAGAGGCTGAAGTTGGTACTGGGGTGCACCTGCATAGAGATGAGAACAGTATTCCATGTGCGGCCGAACCTGCGCCTTATAAAGTTGCAGGCGGTGGGCCGGAGTAAAATACTGTCTCGATCTGTTTAGCACACCAAGCTTCTTCGAGGCTAATATGGCCTTACTCTCTAAGTGACCGCGAAACTGGACTTCGCTTGATATATCGACGCCAAGGATTCCGATACTGGCTGATGCAGTTAGGGAAGTGCTCTCAAATTGAGGTGATACGACCAATGGCATCTTTTTAGCGGTGAACGCGCAAACCTGTGTCTTCGTGGGGTTAAATTGGACTAGGTTAAGTCGACCCCAATCTGAAACTTTTGATAAAGAAGTTTCGATTTCAGACACAAGTTTGGATCGGCTTTCGATGACGTTTACCCGAGAAATGTTAGCGCGGCCGGTGTAAAGGGCATCACTCGTGCTATCGTCTGCATAGCAATGGATGCTGCTAATCTGCAGCATGTCATTGATATGCAGAAGAAACAGCGTGGGTGATAGCACACAGCCTTGTGGGACACCAGAATTAACAGACTTCGAGTCGGAGCATGCTCCGTCAACAACGACCTTGATGCTTCTGTCTGTAAGAAAACTGGTGAGCCAATTGCACAGTTTCTCGGGAAGCCCATAGGAAGGAAGCTTCGCAAGGAGCGCTTTGTGCCAGACCCGATCGAAGGCCTTCGCCACGTCCAAACTAACGGCCAACGCTTCCCCCTTGGTCTCCGTAAGCCGTATTGTCGATCATTGAGGAGCTGGTGGTCTTCTAAGTACCGGAGGAGCTGGCAGTTAACAATGGATTCCATTATCTTGGAGAACAAGGAGGTGATGGCTATGGGTCTGTAGTTGGACGGATCCGAGCGATCTCCTTTTTTAGGGATTGATTGCACTAGAGCTGTCTTCCATGAGTTCGGGACTACGCCAAGAGAGTAGGAAAGGTCTTTCCTCCACTTCTTTCCTCTATCCGGGGAACCCATGTTCCACAGGAGTTTTACAATATTATCTTTAAATTTAATGGTACCTGCATCGAATACTTATTCTGATTCAACTAAAAACAAATGGTGAGGATATCGCATCACTAAAACTCAGAATTAAAGTCAGTCGAATTTCCTCCTTTTGGAAAGTCGTTTAGTAATAGATGCCGTTGGTTTCTTCGATACTACTGTACTTAGTCTACAAACGAACTGTATCGTCTACATATTGATATTTGTAATAACATAGATAGAGACTTAAACATAAATGGAAAAATAGAGTGTATGGTATATAGAGCTTATGAAAAAGAAGTTTTTTTTTTTTTCGCCCGCCACTCAAGAGTCACAAGTGCCTAGTCATAAATAAGTATCAGTGCCAGTCTTTCACGACAAAGAGTAGGTAACCTCATGTTTCACGGAAAATTTAAAATGCTCTTAATAACGACTACGATACGACAAAATGATTTCATTTATACAAGTGAATGAAATTTTAGCATAAATTAAATGTAATATTATGGGGATTTGGCAGCATCTTAATGGAACCTCAAGAAATGTGACTACGAAGCGTCTCAAACTAAATTAAAGCATCAGGGCGGAGGTAATGCATCAAGCGTTCAGTAATTAAGGCATTTATCGTTAATTGCAGTTGGGTACCGTTATTACCTAAATATGGGAAACAAACGGTGCCTCGTGAGTCTATATTTCGTTATATCGTAGTAACTCTTAAACTGATCCAATTAATAAATAGTAGAATTAAATATATATTAATCATATAAACGTAAGTGCATATGTTCCCACCAATATCCAAAACAACACGCCCCACGCAATAAATTGGGCAACTTAATCCATTTAATTGTTGTACACAGTGTTAATAGTCGATGACAATTGTAATAGGCTGCCCGCCCCTATGCGGGCGATGCCTAATGATTTCACTAGTCTTTTGTGTAATGAGAAATGTGATAAATACAAAGATATTATTATTTGTTTTGTTTTTTTATATATAGCCTTGGTTCTCGGTGGAGTAGAACGGATTCACTCTTTCTCTTCCAAAGGGTGTCCATAAAAGATGACTACGGGAACGGACTGTTATCTATCAGACAGTATGTATACAGTCACACAGGGCCAGGATCACGGTAATAGGTTTGCCCCCTATTACATCAGTGGGACCAAATTCTGATTGCCTACACCGTATTGGATATATGTGGCCATAATACCTGTTAATTTTGACTTTACAATTGGTTCTGCGTAACCTGCTACTGTATTCTTAGCATTATGTCATTTTGTTACTAATAGGAATGTTAGATTGTAACTATAGAGTTGACTATGATACTGTTTACCTCATTGACGTTCTAAAATACTTAATATGATCAGTGATGTTTTCTAGTAGTTAGTATGAATTGTCTCGCCCTCTCGCCCTATCTAAAGAACTTGACCAATACAAAAGTAGACGACCGAAAAAAAGATAGATGGACTGCGTGATAGAGGATATGACTATATATGTAAATATAGTATATATAGAATGGAAGTTCATAGATACTAGAGAACAAGAAAGAAAAATGGAAGATAAAAAAGACATGAAATGGGTCAATAGATGATGACTGTAGATTGACTTTAGTTTTTTTTTTACATTATAAAGCGACAGACGACTAGTCGCTGCTCACCTTTGAGGGTAATGAGGGACGAAGGTATGCTAGGAGAGGAAAGAGAGGATGATTAGGAGATGGGAAAAGGAGCAGGGGGTCAGGAGAGAGGGAGATTTTGGGCTTCTGACAACCTCACTAATTTCGGGGAATTGCAACGCAAGTATTGCTTCACAATCGGTTTTTTGTGAGGCCGTGGTATCGCACCGTTTGAGGAGGCCCATTTGTATCTAAGCATGGCTCTACTAATAACTTTAGTGGTAAATATAATGAGTATTAAGATGTTTGTTGTGCTGTAAATGTAATTTCTCCTGATGAGGGGTTAGAAGTGATATTAATGCATCTAAAAGCAAGGAGACGTCTCTAGTATAGATTCTTATAGTGCCAATGATAAGATAACCAAAACTTATCCAGACAAGCCAGAAACCACCATTAAAAAAGCTACCGTATTGATCTTTACTCGACAAATCAAGTGTCACAGAAATAGAACAAGAAATACCGCTATCTAGTAATAAGTTTAACTCTGTACACAAGTTTAATAAATGAATATTTCATTTCTCAACTTGTAATCGAATAAGGAAATCATATAAACATGTTTATGAAATGCAGGTTCGATACATACAAAAGCATTTAACAGTCAGTTGTTTAATTGAAAGCTGACATATCTGAAGGATTTGTAACAAGGGATAAATTGGCGTTTCACATTCGATAGAAACACTCGATTCAATCGAGATAAATCTCGATCAATAACCACTGACGTTCCAATTACATTGTACAGGTTCCAGTTGTGAAGTCACTCCGGTTGGCTATTAAGGACCAAATACATAGAAATGAGCGAAGTACTTTGTTGCTATGAATATTTTAAGTGACAATGAAACGGGATTCAGTGGACTTGTCTGTTTTAAATGAACGATCTAAAGTAGTCATTAATTATCTTGACAGCGGAGTTATTTAATGGACTTATTCTTAAATATAATATTAAATATGGAATCGTTAACGGTTTTAAAGCTTTGAATAGATATTGTCGTGCTTTAAGCCAACTGTCAGAGCGTAATTTACCTATAAGACTCAATGTTCACATGATATACAAACAATTATTCACGGTGTGGGCGCTCGGTACTTTGCGTCTATAAAAAGAATATCTGTAAATCTGCAGTGATCCGGGGATATGTCACTAATGCTGGACTTTTGCTTATACATATGAAGAAAGGTTGATTTAAATTCTAACAAAACTAACATAAGCTGACACGGGTGCAAATAAATATTCACAAAAATCGTTCATCGTAAACCCTCCTCCGCCATTTCGCTCTGGCTTTGCTACTGTCACTGTTATTCGAAGTTAACTTAATTCACTGGAAATTCTACAGAGGTTTACAGAATCAATTCGAATTGTGGACACTAGTTTGCCTGAGTTGCTGTGTCAGATACTCATGAAGGATACAAACGAGTAGGTACATTAAAAAAAAAAACAGCTTTTGAAAACAGAGTCAGGTCATGCTTAACATAAAGATGCAATGTGATCCGAAGTAAAGGATTGTTTCAGCATCATGTGGTAAAAATTACAGCTCAATCGGACATCGGTAAGCGGGTCAAATTTAACATGCAAGATTTGACCCAAACAAACATACGTTACAAGTGAAACAAAAGCTTGTAAAAACCTACGGTTGGGAATGTTTATAATCTATCGCATCAAAATTAAAGAATAGTACAGTATGTTGCAGTATGTACTCGTGGTGTTAAATATAAATGATGAATTATAAATGATGATAAGATTTACGACGTGGACAAAATTGGTTATCTTGTATCTGTCCTACAATGATTTGTTTTCGTTGAGCTCACTATATATGATACAGGTTTGATATTTATAACAATAGTGAGTAATTATGATTGAGCGGAGCTACTTTCGCCGTAAGCTTGTCTACGAGCTTCATCGTGTCTAGGTCATTTTTTATAGACTCAACTGGTAATCCTAACTAGTCCAATTTCATATAATAAATTCGAGAGCGAGCTTGTACGCATTCACGCCTTGACAAAAAGCTGTAAGCGTAACAATTTTTTTTTTTTTATATTAGCCTACCATAGTGACTCCACTTTGCCTGATGGAAAGCAATAGGTGGAGTAAAAGAGTGGTGGTCACCATCCTCATTGCATGTCTAGTCAATGTAGCATGGTGACCCACACTATGGCGGCCTGGTGAGATGCTTTTTCACGCCCCGCTTAAAAGACCCAGGATCAAAGTGGGAAGGAAACACGTGCGCTGGTAGAGAATTCCAGGCTTTTACCGATCGGCACAGGAAAGAAGAGCCAAACCATTTAGTTCGGTTCAAATATATATAAAATGGCAACTTAAATTGTACAGAGTATGTTAAATAATCTAACCATATACTCTCAAACTTATGTTTTAATAGAATCATCTCAAATACCTACTATTTACCAACCATAATTGATACCACGGCCTCATAGAAAACCCTTCCGTTGAATTTCACCGAAATTAGTGAGGTTTTTTTTTTTTTTTTTTATGCGATAGGGGGCAAACGAGCAGACGGGTCACCTGATGGTAAGTGACTACCGCCACCCATGGACACCCGCAACTCAAGAGTCACAAGTGGTTTCTGGAGGCTCAATCCCCCCATCCTTCAGTGCACTTGCGATTCTCGTGTTGCAGGTGTCCATTTACGGCGGTTGTCACTTACCATCTGGCGACCCGTCTGGTCGTCTGTCCGACTATATTATATTAAAAAAAAAAAACTGTCCGTTTCCTCGAAAAAGATGGAATGGTCCAATTCTATAATAATAATAATAGTTTATTTGCCTTATTTGTTATACAGAAGAATTTTAAAACTAGCCGATGTTTTGAACATTTAGTCACAAATTTTGATATAAAAATATCTCTTTTGATGTCATCTGACACTAGAGATAAACGATGAATACAATTTATTTATATAACAAAACAAATGGATTAGAAATATCCAGTAATAACTCATAATCCATAATACATATGTATATTTCAGTCATATAGTCAGCCTTATAATATGTAAAAAAGTCAGTTAAATAAAATTACAATATGCCCATTATTTATACATTCAATTGATTTATTTATCTACGAGTGATATTCATATGTATAGTTACTAAATAGATTTAAAATATTGTGCAATAAGTCATTTACTTGATTGTTTAGTAAATAGACAATTTGGAAATCTTTTTCTATTATTTGATATTTTTTTATATATTGGATCACACATGTGATAACATTATTTTTAAATAAGGAAATTCTTAAAGTTCCAGATGATACTATTCTATCTGCATCTCTAGTATTTCGAAGATAATCAACATTGAAAGGGGCTAGAATTCTCCACAACTTAACCAAGTACCACTAACAACCTGTACGCATAACTTAATGATGATCGATTTGTAGTTTTGCATACATATTGCCAGGGGTACAGAAAAATACACAGAATACTTTTCATCTAGAAAAAAATACCCGAGAGGTAAACGAAATAACTTTTATACAAATACAACTCCGGTAGGAAAGCTAATCAATAATGAATAGTAGTACCAAGAGTTGTACCTATGTGTGAAACGTAATACACGTCATGATAAATACAAGTATATTAATTTAAAAACTTTATTTTTTAAATGAAATCATTACATGGTAGGCGTAAGTATATTTTCTCTTTCATAAAAGTGACTTAATGCCGTCAATTATTGCTGCAACCGGCCATTTCGGAGGTTAAAGATGTGTAAATATGTTATAGTATTAAAATTGAAAAGTAAATTAAAAGTGACCTTCCTTTTTAATGGCAGGAAAGGGATATTGCTTATGAGGATGGATAATGGGTGAGCACGATCCAGCCAGAATATGGTTGTCGCAGTGGTGTCTAAGCCGACTATCTGGTATTATGTACTTAAACATCTGCAGGTCAGAGAAAAGCTGTCATGAACGACTATTACAAATGTTAAAAAAAAAAGAAGTGAAAATAAATTAAATTAATTATTGAGATTTTGGAATTATTGTTTAGAAAAATGCAAGGAAGAGAACAAGGAGAAAATCCATCAATATTTATTTCTTCTTTTTAAAGCTTTTTTATATGCTCTGTTTTATCTCTACCCATTTCAAACAGACAAGATTTTATTATTCCAAAAGAGTTTTTTTTTGTGAATGCAAAAAGTCTTGATAATTGGATGAGTGATCAAATAAAGGAACGCATGTTCAGTTTTAAAAAAATAAGTATGTATGTTATATAACTTTATATTATGTACATATATAAAGTATACCCGGTAGACGGCAACAGGCTGATCCCCTATTGTGTCAGTGGTACAAAACATCGTTGCAATGGTATGTACGTTAACAGTGGTAGAGCCATGCATGCATACAACAGGCACGAATGGACCGGCTTGACCGGTGCGATACCATGGTCTCACAGAAAACCGGTTGTGAAGTAACACATATGTTGCAATTCCCCGAAATGAGTGAGGTTTCTGGAGGCCGAACTCCCCCTCACCCCTTTCCTCTCCCCTCATCGCCACTCACCTCTTTCCTAACTCCTCCTCTCTTCTTTCCCCTCCCCGCATCCCCCATCAATCATCACCCTGAAAGGTGATGACTCTTGAGTTTTCTTGTCTCTCCATCAGTTTTTTTTTTATTTATTCAAAATAACTACATTATTATGCTTATGCACTAAAAGCGCTTTAAACCTTTTAAAGGTTTATAGCAGCGCTAGATGACCCGTCTGTTCGTTTGTTCGTCTGTCCCCCTATATATATTTATATGCTACATAAAACTTATAAAAATTGCCAGGAACACTCTTAATAAGTGTATAATACAATAATACTCTCAAACCGACCACTCAATTACTGTCACAGCATGTTTTTTTTTTTACATTTTATCTATGGCCTCATGTATTCCGATCAGCGGAATGATTGATCGATGTCAAACCAGCTTTGACAATGCAAGGATAATAAATCGATTCATGAAATTGATTGTGTAATCGATAATGTGTGTAGACTTAATAAAGGACCGACTATATCATATTAAACTCACAATAGAGACAGAATATGGTTATGATTGTATTTTAACTCTCCTAGTTATTTTTTGTTTCAAAAATGTGAGAAAATATGATATGGAACGTATTTTTATTCTCCACTGTATTTAAACAATATATGACTAATGACAGCAAGAGGTCGACCGCAAATAACATTCAATATTTAAATCGGTGTTCTCTTGAAAAAAGGGCAGGTCAGATATATTAGAAGCCGTCGGGCTGTAAATGTAAGGGGAAAAGCTTCCTTCCTGGTTTTTTTTTTTATTATTAGTTTTAGAGAAAGTCTTTCAACTCACCTGATGGAAAGTGACGATGAGAACGAATGGTGCACGCCTATTCATGAGAAACTTATTCATTCTACTCTTGAAGGTTCCAGGATTATAGTTTTCTGGAAAAATAGACGTAGGGAGCTCGTTCCAAACTTTGGCGATGCGAACCAAAATGGAGCTGTCAAAGCATTTAGTTCGACTTTTAGGAATCAGTCTCTGCGACATATACATATTACTTTTATGTTTGAATGTAATTTGGAATAATAAATGCTAAGAATAAAGTAAATATAAATTAACAGTTGTAGAGCCATGCTTAGTCACGAATGGGCCGACTCGACCGGTGCGATACCACGATCTCACAGAAAACCGGTTGTGAAGCAACGCTTGCGTTGTATTTCCTAGAAATTAGTGAGGTTTCCGGAGGCCCACCAACCCTTCTCCTTTTTCTTCACACTTATCCTCCCCCCTCTTCCCATCTCCTCATCCCCTTTTCTTTTTTCCCCTCTCCTCATCTCTCAGCATCCTCAAAAGTGGGCAGCGCACTTACAACTCTCGAGTTGTCACTTACTATCAGATGATCCATCTGTTGGTCTGTGCCCCTATAACATAAAAAAAGGAATTGTTGAAAGATTCAAAGAATAAAAATAAAGTACTACCGACTTTGGTGTACGGATTGAACCTTGTGCGGTTGATTTTGATGCACTTTGGGGACAAGGAAAAATTTAACGCACAACATTATAATTTCATCCTTAGTTAGGCAGTAGCAGTTCTCAAGCTCCAAGGTACTGCACTTGATGGGGCGGTTATAAATCGCTGCTCACATGTACTATCTAGCTAGCTCGCAACTTCGTACAATCAAATAGTAAAATTTAAAAAAATTACAAATTGGTTGAGGCTTTCGCGGCCGATTGATGACCCGTTGGCTTTATTCGGGTCTAAAGGCCGTCGTATGTTGGAATTGCTTCCTAAAGTTTCGCTAGCACGAGTGGCCAGCTTCTTCAGAAGTCCTTCCATCTCATTCAGTATCGGAGATTAAAAAAAATGTTTCATACTATCGTAACTAATGACCTTTTATCTTTAAACGCATTTCAGAACGCCGGCGTCCCAGACACAATTAAATATTTGTTATGTCTGTTTCTAATCTTTCCCACAGATTAATATAAGGAAAACTTTTAGAACATTTCATTTTCTTTCAGGTTCAATATAACCTGAACACTATTCGTTACCTGAAATTACTTTAGTAGGAATTTATAATATAAAGGCAGATATTTAAATAATGAATTCAATAATTGCGAAAACTAAAAAGATTTTGTTAAAAAGTATTATTAAATACAGCAAAAGAAACCTGACTTCGTAAAAAAATAGTTACTTTAAAATTTGAAACTTCATTTATTAATAAAGGAACTGAAAAGATAGAAACGATTTAAAAAATCGAATATTGTATTTTTATTTTGAATGATCATGATTGACAGAGTTCACAAAACACCGTGAGAGGCATCAACTATTTACTATTAGCTATTTTGTTGGTAATAAAGTTCCAACGTCCTAACTATCCTATTATTATAAATACGAGAGTATGTTTGTTGATCTGTTTCACACAGTCAAACGATCATAATGAAATTTCCGTAGATACACTATAAAAAGATTTCATAACAAAATAAATTAATTACCTATGAGCTAACTATGAATTATTTAGTGTATTTTCACAATCAAATCAAATCAATAAATTTCATTTTTTTTTTGGTCTATCTTGTCTGTCTTTTCTAAACCATTTTAAAGTTACATGTCTTGTCATGTACTTACTATCAAGTGACACGTCTGCTCGTTTGCCCCCTATACAATAAAAAAAACTAAAAGCGGGTTCATATTTTTTTTATTATGTAGGTTACAAAAGAGCAGAGTGGTCACCTGATGGTAGGTCGCAAGGGCGTTGCCGAACTTATAGGCTCTTTTCTTAAAAATGTGGAAGTAGTATCGGTCCGGAAATATGGCAGGCGTCAGTTTTATCATATGTATGTTCATTTCATCTAAAGATTTCTAGAAATTCCAAATGACTTCTAACGTTATGAACTCGAGTACAACTAGTAAGTTCATCGTAGATTGCTTTACACATAATTCCTTGGAGGTCTAACAAATGATAAAAAAAAATAATGTATGTGTATAAAAGCCTTTGAGGGAGAAAAGATCTATGAGTCTTTAGAAGCGAGTTGTGTCGAGTGTTGGTCTCTGAGCTGGAAAACATACATTGCTTTGTGTTCGAACACAATCTGTGCATTTCAAAAAAATGCCATCCCACGGAGCCTCACTCAGGTTTATTGTAAATAGAACGCTTTGGGCTATATAATGTAAGTAGAATCATAAGAAACTGGATGAATTTCTGAAAATGGTAACAAATGTGTTGACAATCCTTAAACTCTCGTCTTAATCGATTTATTAAAATACATGTGTGTTTTCAGACCGCGATGGCAGGAGATGAAGTATGTTACCTTGTAGTAAATAGAAGATTTAAGTTATAAAGAAATATGTGTAATAAGGATAATGGTGGGGTATGTAATGCGATACCATGACTTTTTAAAGCATTAATGTGAGATAAAAGCAGAGACAAAGATAAATCTCAAGAGTCGTAAGTGCACTGCCCGCCTTTTAGGGTGATGAGGGATGGGGGAATGGAAACAGGGGGGGAGTAAGAAGATGAGAATGAGTAGAGAAGAAACGGGATAGAAGGAGTTAGGCCTCCGGAAACCGGTTCACAACTGGTTTTCTGTAAGGCCGTATCATGTCTTATGGTATTTTATTGTGGGGACGGGCTGTAGAGTACTTGACGCAATCCCTTACCTTTATCTGAAAGCTCCGAGTACTATAGGATCAATGTTTATTATCTTTACAGAAATTCATTTCGTTATTTAGCACAGTAGCAATATAGCCAAAGATATAGGATTACACACAAGCAGACATGAGCCATGCAAGCACGTATACCTCGACTGGTGTGGTTGACTTACAGAGAACCGGTTGCGAGCAAATGTTGCGTTGTATTTCACAGAGTAAGTGAAGTTACCGAAAGCCTAATCCCTTTATCTCTTTCGCCTCTACACTTAAAACTCTTGAGTTGCATGCGTAAATGGGCGGCGGCAGTCATATACTTGCAGAGGTATCCACCAAACTCTAATAAAATCAAACATATAATAAATTACAATTTTACTCAGCGAACTACAAGTTTGTACAATCATTAGATAAGTTTGAGTTCGTTTAATGCAAAGTTCGTGTTTGCAGATTATGTTAGATATTTGTTCTCAACTTTTGTTGTTATCTGTGTTACTTACACTAATGAAACAAATAAAGAACTTACCTGCTGTACTCGTAGTTATAGCTTCGCTAGTGAGATAAAATGATTTATTGGATAGAAAGTCAATTTACTTTAAATCTGTCGTAAGTTTACGAACATACCTACATATGTACATTAATTAATAAATATGCTGCGTTATATGACTCGAAAGTACTGTTTAACTATTTTTAATCATTTTTTACATAATATATTAATTTATGGAATATGTATCATATATGTTTCATATTAAATACACAATATTATCACTATTATTAGTAGTTATAACTACCTTGTTTGATATTGACTGATTTCTCTCTCGGTATAAGAACTTGACGATGGCTCACTATTTGTGAATAAAACTTTTGGTGTTGACATAATACCAACGCTTCTTTCAAGGAAGGAGCATAATGCTAAGCTAAAGACCATATTTGGGTCATGCAAAGGATCCTTTCTTTTTGTATATCTGTTACGATTGTTTTCTATTACATGTCAAGACTTTGTATGAGTGCAAAATAAACATAATTTCTTGCTTTCTTTACTGTTTCTTTCTTTTTTTTACCTGCCAGACCTAGACCCATTAAGCTTACAATGTATTTACTTAAACAAATTTCACTATTTTCTTTGTGTTAAGAAGAAATTTATTTTATTTCAAGTTATTTTGAATACGTGTTTTCCGTGCCTTTTGTGTGTGTCTCAGTAGAAAGGTATTAATTAGTAAGAACTACATAGAAGGAGGACTCTTGCCCATCCAACAGAAAAATAAGAAACAACCAACTGTAAAAAAAATACTCTATTCAAATCACAGTATTCATTTTTCTTTGCTTACAGAACATTCGTTAAACTTTTGACTAAAAGTAGTTTTTATTTTCGAATTTCATATTAAAGACAACACAACGGTATCAGGCCTCAAATATAGAACCATTAAAGCTAATTGACTTTCTCTTTCGTTCATCATTTGATGTTTTTCAAAACACCTGCATCCGATTCCCCTTTTTCTAAACCATCCAGTGATGGAGCTAGCTCATCAACTGGGACCCTTTTCTAGCAACATAAATGGCACTGTAAGACTTCCCGGCTCTTTGAAGAGCGACGAAGCATTAAATAACTGGTATAATGCTGTACATTCACGGTGCTACTTTTGTGAGTAAGAGTGGGATTAACTTTGCATCTGCATTTGAAGTAAATAATTCAAGTATCTGGGGATAAGCATACTTTTTGCATGCGATGTTAAGCAATCATTTGGTATTTTAAGCAATCGAAGGTTTAAGGTATAGTTTTAATATTGCGTTAAAGGCAGTTGTTGTATTTTTTTGAACTAAACACTGTTGGTATATTAAATTTTTTGCAGAAACTTCAGCTCACTTAGGCTTAGGTTGGTACAAATAAGAAATTCTTTAAAGACTATGATTTATTGTTACTTAGCTTAGAAGTCCTTTATTTTCCAATGGTTAATGTTTAATCGTCTTACTTAAAATCCACATTCCTAGATATAGATTCAAGCCGATATCCTCAAGGGGCTAGACAGAGGCGTTTTAAGCGCTCATATTTTGCCAACCCTACTGTAGTCATACTTACGTTCATATACCTGGCCTTGACTGTATATATAAATACACTGCCTGACGTATTCCAGTCCACCTAGAACCACACTTCGACTTCACACAACATCGAAACAAACTTCGTTATATAGCTTTAAATAGAAAAAAAAATACATATTATATTTACAGCTCATTCCTTGCAATATTTCCGCACCATGAATGGGAAGCCCGACAATTTTCAAACACCAACTATTAGTTTTATTCAGTTCTCACATTTCGCGAGTTCATATTTATAGTCTTGCTAGAAATGTTTCGGGTTCTGTGAAATACTGTGCAGATTTAGTTGTTGGCTAAAGTGAGTACACGACAGACTTGAAAACTAGCTATAAGGTGTGTTATTTGAAATGGATTTATTGAGATGTTTGTGAACACTATATACACAAATTCGGAGTAGTGTGGCACAAGTAATCTTCGCAGAAAAGTTTATTTAGTTGCAAGTATGTACCTTTTACAGGTTGAAGTTAGAAGTACCCTTTACATGTGTATTTCTTTCTTTATTTGAGATTAAAAAGTTTTCTAATTCATACACAAAAATTTCTGAATTTGCATGCACCACTTTCAGAAGATGAAAAAAAAAAAGAAAAAATAATTATCGCAGATTTGTCGGCATTCTAGTGCCTTGCCGTTATATTCTCTAAATTAAATATTCAAATCTTCTTCTACAGTGTAGTCCACCCAAAGGTTGGGTAAAAAACAGCAGACTCGGAGAAGGCTGTCCATTGTACCACTGTATTTAAATATATTTTTCCTATTGTGATGAACGAGAGCCGTTGATCGGGGCTGGTCATCTCTGCTATTACTTAACATAGAATAGTAATTACCATAAACTTTATTTTAGAATAATGTATTGCATTGTCCTCACATATCTTATTTTATTTTATGTGCATGAACTCTTACAAAAAACTTCTGTAATATATTTAAAAAAGAGTGTCCTTGGAGTTTCTTGCTTGTTCTTCTCCATAGGGTCTACATTGGAACAGGTAACTAGCTTCATGACTGACTTAGTCTGACCGTCATCATCTATTGACAATTCAAAACTACCTATGATTGGTACCTATGATTGTATCCTATATATGTTGTACAATCACGAGAACCTATCTATATATCTATCTTGTTTCAAAGAGTAGTATTTAAAATTCGTCTCCTCAATCAAAGAGTGTGCCGCGCACGCGCCAAACACAGTAAAACTTTGAACAGTTCGTATTCCATCTGGAGACACAGTGTTCGATATTTAGTAACATTTTCTCAGTATTGTATTATTGCTCTCAGGTATTTGGTCTTGCTATGTGCCACTTACAATGTTATGTGCTAATTTTAAATGCTACAATTTATAACCCTTTATATTGATTGCAGCTTTCTGGTACTTTGAATTTTAATTTATGCCAGATAAGTAATTTAACTTTATAAGTAAATACATATATTAAATGCAATACTAAGATAGATATTTGACGGGTATATAAGCTACTGTATAACGAAAAATAAAAATTAAATACCTAAAACAAGATTAATACGTAAAATAAGTACATTATACTAAATGGGTTTCAATAACGCTTTACTTTACAAACTGTTCTCATTTATTGATTTGTAACAAATGTAAGGAAGACAATATTTTTTCGTTACTGTCTTATTTTACGAAAAAAAATATAGTACCTATTAAAGACATTAAAACTTAATAACTCTATGTAGGTATTACAAATTAAAACTTCTCTTTTTACTCGAACCTGAAGTTGTAAATCAAATTGGGTTCGAATAGTAACAAAACGTTCCTTCGAAAAAACAAATACTGTTCTATATTCTCACACATATTATACGTGTATGACACAGAGCTCTCTGTTTATCTAACCGAGTCCCCATCGAACTAGTCAAGCCAGCCAGTCGTATCCCTGCTTCTGTCGGCCAAGCCCGCACGACCGACTTTTTGCTGTGACTTCTCGCGCACGATAAACATTTTTTTTATCCAGTGCCAGTGTCACAAAAAGTTTATATTATACTGTGTAGTGCTGTGTTTTTGTCGATTATTTAAAAGTTTTTCCTGAGGATTAGCGAATAGTGGTGAGTTCTTTTTTTTTCTTTTTTTTGTTTTAAAGGTTTTATAGCCGTCGCGTTGTTGTTGAAGTATGTACAACTTTGTTTATGTTATTTTAAGTTGTTGTCATTTTTGGATTGAATATCACATATTAAATTCCTATTTATAAGTTTGAAACGAAAGATATAATAATAATATTTTTTTATTAAGACATTGTTGTGAAATAAAGGATTATTTGATATTAATTTATGTGATAGTGACCACAACAGTTAGCCAAAAGTTCAGATATAAGTTTCTTATCAATTGTGTATTAAAGTTGACTAATCCCGTTACCCGTGATGTGGTATCAACTCATGAAAGTTGAATCTATACATATAATATAATGCACATAATGTTAAATATTACATATAAAACTTTTTAATAAACAGATTAAGCATATAGCATCGGTTAGTGATATAAACCGATTGATTAAAATGAAATCAAATTAGATTGTTTTAAAAGTGCAATTGATTACATGTTTTGACAAAATAATCTTAATTGTCTCAGTAATTTGGTTGAAAATACTATAATTTTACATTGTATTGGCTACTCTGATGTTGAAGTTGAGGTGGATGTGAAAACTTTCAATAGTTACTGGTACACCTCCAGAGTTTGTGATTATATGATCTTTTTCCCTAGTCAAACTGATTGGGCTTTCTAACGGGCATAAAGGTTGGCAGTATTACTCTGTAGTGTTTACATTACAAGTAACCTACAAACCCCTCTAGATAAGGTTCATTCGGTTGATTGTAACAAGTCGAATACATTACATTTAGTAACAAAGTAATTGAAAAGGGTATAATGCGTTCGTTTGAGTAGAATTAATGACTGCATAACGAATGACAAATAAAGTATAAAAGGCAAAATTGAATAGGAATACCGGTAGAGGTCGACAATGTATAACATACACAAATCAAAATGGTTATGTACCCGAAACTGATGAGCTTTAATGACAGTTAAGTAAGCTCGTGACGTATGTAAGGTTAAAAGCAAGTGACGAGTGTTGTCTCTGACTACCCTGATGGAAGAAAAAGGCGCGAGCTTCAGTATATGTCGTTCAATATGTAGATCAATTAGGCTAGCCCTTTCTTTTTTAACTTAAAGTTATCGTATTTATCTCACTCAGTGGCCAGGAGACTAAGGGTTGCGTCTTGACGATTGATGATATGGTTGGTTGAAAGTGACTTAAGTTATCAACATCAGTCACTTGAGCTTTTATCATTTCACGAGTATGTCTTCTTTTTCTCTTAAGTTCTTCTTGTTCTCTTAAGTAAAGAAAGACATACTTGTGCACAGTTTGGGCTTCAATCACAAGGTGCCCGGATGTTTCCTTCTAAGGGTATCCCGGGTCCCTAGTAATAGACGCTCTTGTGACGGAACACAGTGTGATTTTAGTCGGTTAGAGTCCGACATACCACCTCACCGTCATCTCGGGTGAGGTGACGACCCGTAGGGGTTTCCACAAGAAAAAATAAACTAGAAATCTCCCACACGGTGATTATTAAAAGAACAATTTAAAACATCCACTAGGTGACAAGAGTTTTAAACAATAAGTAATTTTGTCTATTAAATAAAAATCTTGCTGTCAATATCTATACCAAAGTATTCCAGTAAGTATTATTGCAAATAACTTATATGGTATGTTCTTTGAATACATTCGATAAGCTTTCGATAAAAATATTCCAGTCATACAATACATGCATTGTTTTTAAATGTACCACACACACAACAAAGAACAAACGTGTGCTGATCATAAAAATATTTTTACAGTCACTAAGAATTGAAACGATGGACAATATCATACACATTTGAACTGACTCATGCCAGCCTTCTCTAGCACTATAACTTACTTGGCTAGTTATGGTCACTATAGTGCTAAAGGTACCTTCCTCGAGAATTCGGCAAGCAGATGTTAAGGATATTTCTAAATTTCATATGATACCGTTTTTTTTTCTTGCGAGATGACGATGTTGGTTAAATAAAGATGAAAAAAGTGTTTTATTATTATTACATTACATTTGACATTGTATGTATAATAACAAGTATGGTATATAAATAGGTTTAAGACAAAAAGTTCAATATCTTTTATATACTAATACCTTTACAAATCTCAATCACGGTTGTCTGATACCACACTAGGTAGCCAGCTATGGTAACCGGATTGTTAATAAGCATTATGCAGTATATAATAATAAGAAATATATCAGATATTACTAAATATGTTTTTTAATATAGATAGGTACAGCAATATAAAAAAAAATAAGAGATTTTATTTTGGTATAATCGCTTTATTTTCTGTAACTATCAGTCAGATTTGACGTTCCTTAAATTAAATAGAGTATTTATTGAAGAATGAATATAGGCTTTAAAACATTGGAAAGAGCGAAACTGAAAATTAATTACACCTTCTTATTCCTAGCCTTATTATTTCCATGTCTTATTGGTTCTTGAATATCAGTTTTTCTATAGAGCGTCTGGCATCTGATCCTGTAAACTTTAAGGGCTAACTGAATTCGATAGTTGGACTAGTTATCAGGATATTTGAGAGCACTGACTTCCCAAAATCGACTGTCATGGGTATTCATGATCACCGGGACCAGTGGCTTAACGTGCTCTCCGAGGCATGAGGATGTAGCACCCCAAACTTCTAAACTTCGTACTGTTACTGAGAATTTCCTATTAGAAAAACCCTATAGCACTTTTTGGACAGACCCGGGAATCGAACCCTCTATACAAACGCAGCTGTTTAATTTCACCCAGACACACAAATTATCCTGCTCATCATACAATAACCACTACACCAACAGGCTTGTCAATTTCGACTTCGACTGAGCATTAATTGTTCCAATAATATAATAAATACGGTCTCTGTGACGCTAAGTTTAAAATATATCATATTATGCCGATAAAATTGTAGAATGGAAGCAAGTCGAGTTAATAAAATACATTAATAGATAAAATTGTAAATGCTTCGCCAAATGCCGTACCTTGGTCTACTTCCAGTGGTTTTGTTGTAAGCTTTCTGTTACTGAGTGAATGGTAAAGATTTAATAGCGTTAGAAATGGTTTACTTCTGTTGTTCATTACAATAATTCCTCAATGGTTACAATCTTATCGTATAATTTATTTTATATTTTCTTTTTATTTTAATCTAAAATAAAATAATAATAATACTTTACATATCAAAATCCTTCAAGCCGTCCACGAAGGCACTTTGGGTGTGGCAGATAAACATCATTCATACATACATAAACTCATACACTCAAAAAACATAGCCAATATAGTAAGCGGGTTATTTTATGGATAGTGAAATAATAAATGATAATATGCGTGGCTAAAACATTGAAACATTCCTTCATACCTTCTGTAATATTACATCCATAATGTAATGTTAATACTTTTTTCCGATTTCTAAAATGAATGCTAGTGAGTCACATACGTATAAACTACGGGATTCAGTTCAATTCAGTAATGTACTGGATGTGGGGTTGACTTGATCGTAAGTCCAACACTTTAGGCACCACGTCACAAAATCGGAACGCATCACGTGATTCATTAGGAATTTTTATTTATTTACATATATTGCAGTCACCACATGAGTCATTGGACAACCTCGTTGCTGTTTGTGTATTCCGTTGTACATTACCACTTTATAGGACAAAATAACTATAAAAAAGACGGTTTCAGTAGTTAATTGAAGAACAAAATAAAAAATCTTTAGTTTTAAATGAATGATTGGTAAACAATGTGCAGTCAACATTCATATAAGATAGATGCATACAATGAAACCATTCGGTTTTAATGTTCACGTTTGCAGCATTCGTGTTTTAAATTGTTACTAGGTTTGGGCTATTGTAATTTTTATACAAATGTGAAGAGGCGTTACATTGTTTTTTTTGATTAATATTGACTTGTTTCGGCTATAAATTAGATTTCAAGTAACATTTAAAATTTTATCCCTTTGCATGTTTTTTTTTATTCCACCGAATCTGTCTACCTGCCTGTCTCTCTGTCTATAATAAGGCGTTGGCATGTGTAATTGTATGCATTTTTTTTTAATTTGTTAAACTTAATAGACTGCTATGCAATTGTTGGATTTTCTATAGAGTCCAGAGATGTGCGTTTACTAACTATCAATTGTCAGAATTAATTAATTTAGTTTTTAACATAAGACAATTATCAACCAAATCATAGTCTGGTAAGACAACTTCCGATACTAGAACTCGCAATGGGAACATCATTTTATTTTCGATAACTCCAATGGAATCCATCAAGTATAATTGAAAATACGAAATTCTAAGGATTGTGAAGATAATCTATATCAGATACGTAGACTTCGCTGCATACACCGAAAAAAGAGAGTTGAGTTTTTTTTCTGCTGACATAACAGCCATCAATCTAAAACAAACGGTCTTTCGAACTTCTTTGTTATAAATTTTTGAACACATTATATTTAGAGATTAGCTGAATTATTGATGATGACTTTTTATTTTAAAAGTTGTATATTCGCATAAATTACAAATTGCACCGTTCAATACAGTGTAGTTTGTTAAGTAACAACAAAGAAACGAATTTAATTTACGTATGCATATGACAGTTTAATAACCAGTCACATTGAAATCTAGTCAATGTGACTGTCTGCTTTACATATGTCATGAAATTAATAGATCAGAAATTATTACGATTCAAACTTAGTGTTTGTTACACTAATGAAAACAAGTAGTTGCGATATTCAATGTGGGAACATTAATTAGCCTGTTGGTGTAGCTGTTGAGCCAAAGGTCATAGTTTCGATCCCCACACGTTCGTGACAAACGTTTGTTATCCACATATGGTTACCCGTACTCTCTGTGTTCGTTGTTTGGATGACACAGTAGTGATTTTTAAAGTAGAAATTGTTTATCTTAGTAAAAAAAAAAATACCTAAACAAAAAAACCGATGATGGAAAATATAAATAAATGGAATTGTATTATATATAAGCCTTCAATTGCCGGAACGTATCAAAGCAGATCTGAATACAGATTATAATCAACATTTTTTTACGCTTAACACATCTGGCAATTAAAATTTACGAACAATGAAAGACCTTCAATTCTACACTATTAGAGGCCACACGACTAAAGGTACAACACCCTACAATAGTGGAGACTGGAAAACTAAAAAAAATGATTTCTGTAGATGTTCCATAATAATTTTGTACGATATTTAGGTTTAGCAAAAACACAAAGATTAAAAAGTTTGTCTTTTGGTTTCTGTTATTTTTTTTTATGCGATAAGGGGCAAACGAGCAGACGGGTCACCTGATGGTAAGTGACTACTGCCGCCCATGGACACCCGCAACTCAAGAGTCACAAGTGCGTTGCCGGCCTTTTAGGTAGGACTACGCTCTTTTCTTGAAGGTTTGAAGATCGTCTCGGTTCGGAAATACGGCAGGGGACAATTCATTGTTAATTCGGAAACGGTGTTACAAGGTGTAACTGTAACACCTCATTATGTGGCAATCCATTTAAGGCAAATAAATAATGTGAATAAAGGGTACTTTTTTTAAATCTACTTAGAGTTCCGCACAAAACATATAATTATGTACCTACATAGACCGAAGCCGCGCGGCACACAGCTTGTATACAGGTAAAGTATATGATATGTATGCGTGCATACGTATACCGCCATACGTATCTAGATATATATCTAACTACGTTAGTGGGTACTTAAAGCAATTTTATACAATTAAGCTGCAGATGCAAAACATGATTATGGCGCACCTAAATCATATCATCGGATTGAACTCTATACCTTTGTGATTCTGATTTGCATTAATTCTGCCTAACTTTAAACAGACAGAGAAAAGTATGATATTCTATGTTTGATTATTTGACTTCAAAACTTGTGAAAATGTTTAAAAATAGTTTTACACATGCTTCTGCACGTATTTATGTTTATCATTGAGATGTTTTACAGAGAGGACACAAAAGAAGGAAAGCTCGAACAGTGCTTTTGTCAGGATTAGAGTCACTTATTAAAAGGGAGAACTTCTATAGTTTTAGGTAAAAGTAAGATAAAGTTACATAAGGCAGGGAGATATTCTCTTAGGGCAACACGATGCGACACCCAAAACACTTTTTTTCTTAGACAACTCAGACACGGCCGTGTGATCCTATCTATACTGAGCAGAGCTTGTAGTATGGAAACCAAACTACTGATATACATACCTACATATGTACCTGCTCATATATTACTAAACACAACAACACACAACACAACATACCTACATATACTATATATATATATATAATATACATTGCCCCCATAAATAGAACATGCTCATAACACAAATATTTGTCCTGGGTGGGATTCGAACCCAATCAGAATAACTAAGTACCTACTATAACAACAGTCCAGTCAATTGTCATCATATGTATACTTTTTAAAACAAAATTAGATTTAACCATTCAGGTAAAAGTCAAAGCTGATTTTGAAGTTTTTCCTAAATTGGATGTTGACTTTTTAAAGAATTGTACACAGGTTATGTACATATATTTTTGTTAATATTGTAAATAAAATATTATAATGTAACCTCAATACAGGATTCTCTTTTTAAAACTTACGTTCACCATCAGCATCTCAATGACTTTTTCAACTTTATTATTATAGACGCAAGGAGGCTGTATAACAGTATTTAATTCCATTAAGTCTCAATAGAATTCAATTTAACTCTAACTATTTAACATATTATTAATATAAATATTTTAATATAATCAATTCCTTGAATCTTGTAGCAAAAGCAATGTGTTGCATGAACTTCCTAACGACAGTTTCATAGATTTAAATTCAAAATTAGCGTTGGCAAGAGATAACATGTTGAAGCCAACACGAGCCTTTAGACAATGTTTTTTAATAGTAAGCTCAACAGTGGTAGAGCCATGCTTAGGCACGAATGGGCCGGCTCGACCGATGCGATACCACGGCCTCACAGAAAACTGGTTGTGAAGTAACGCTTGTGTTGCATTTCCCCGAATTGAGTGAGGTTTCCGGAGGCCCCATTCCCCATCCTCCCTTTTCTCTCCCCTCTTCTACTTTCTCCTTTTTGCCATCTCCTCATCCCTCCTCTCTTCTTTCCACTCCCTGCATTCCCCATCCCTCATCACCCTCAAAGGTGGGCAGCGCACTTGAGTTGCAAGTGTCCATGGACGGCGGTGTCACTTACCATCAGGTGACCCGTCTGTTCGTCTGTCCCCCTATAGTATAAAAAAAAAAAAAAAAAAAAAAAGCTAAAAAAAAAATATCTGAGATAGACACCATTTTTGTTATATAGAAGAACAGACAAACAGAAGAGTCACTTGATGGTAAGTGACAACCACCGTCCGTGGACACCTGCAACTCAAGGGTCGTGAGTGTGACGTAGGTAATGTAAAGAGGAGGAGACAGGATAGATAAGGGGGAAAGAGGGGAGAGGAAACTGGAGAGGGAGAGTGTGGCCTCCGGTAACCTCACTCATTTTGGAGAAATACACATTAACAACCAGAATACTTCAAAACATACTTATACGTTATATATTTCTAAATGCATGCTTATTGTAGTATACTATTGAGTAGTTTGACATTGAAAGTAAAAAAAAGCCAGTCGATGATTGAAACCTGACCTTTTGGCGAGATGTGATTAAAACTTATGAAAAGGTTGCATATAAGTAGACGGTAATATTTTTTGTCTACATCACTAATTACTATCTATAGAATAATGCTTTTAATTATGAACGTGCTAGTCATTTGCTATTGTGTTCCTCGATGTATACTGAAGACGAAAATCATTTTGTATGGCAGTTTGTATACAATTAATGTTTAAGCGTTTATCGCGTAACAAATTGTTGAATGACTTTCAGATAAATTTTGCATAATTTATTTTAAGGTTAGATTTTTTCCCATTGTCTCCAGACATTGTTTTTATACTGCTTTTTGCAAATGTTATGACCAGTAACATTGAAAATATTAAGTCAAAGCTTAAGTTTCTAGTTTTCGAAAGAGTTTATTGCTCACGAAGTGCAAATTAAAATATTAATTATTTCTATTCTTGTATGACAGAATAACTACACGAGTTTTAAAAACGAGTATAGCTATTGTCCTAGAGAATCTTTAATTGCCTTTTCTGGGGTGTTTTTTTCGTTGATGCTCAACTAGTATCATGCTCGATTGACTCTTAATCACGGAGTAAAGCAATCTGGTAAATCTGTAGTGGGTACTAAACTGATAACTACATAACAGGTTCGTTATAATTTTTCGTTCCACCTTTTCTCACCAGCATTTATGGTCACTGTCTAGTCCCTGAGGGTCGCAGCGTTATATTTTGCTTACTTAATTTCTCTATAAATACTATTTCTAGTAAAAAAATACTTTTGTTAAGAATTAATCGGACTTATAGTTCTAGAGAACACATGTAGTTAATCATACGACTATATTTGAAACTTGTTACTTTAGTTTTGTTGTTACTTATGATTTAAATAAATGTGTTTCTAAAGAACGACTATGTAGTATATACTCTACTAAGTCAGAATAGCGTAAAGATATTGATGCGTGAATAGAAATTAACAACGTTCATAAATCTTCACCAATCACACTGATAAACGAGGTGAATTATAAAATGATTAGCACGAGCGTGTACTTGCCTATTACAGGTCAAACACATTTGCTGTTTATTTAATAAATGTAGGTATAGTTACTTTTTTGTAGCATAAGAGGACAGACGAACAGACGGGTCACCTGATGGTAAGTGATAGTATGTAAGTGACCCCGTTCATGGACACATGTAACTCAAGAGTCATAAATGCGCGGGGAGTAGAAAGAGGAGAGGAAGAGACAGAGAGAGATCAACTGCGATAAATTATATAAGTGACCCTAATGGGAACCAAATCCACAACCTTAGGCACAGCAGTCAGAGCCACTGTCTACAGGAGCAATAGACGGAACAGGCCAGTTATTACTAATTAGTATTTTGACTTACTTAGTCAGACCTTTAAGATACTAGATATAAACAATAAATACAAAACAATGTATAATGCAATATTGTTAGTATTAGTTTCAATAATTAGAATTCGATATTAGGACTGCAGAAGCATCAAAGAAACATACTCCTATGTTCACCATCACCTTTATCACGTCGATAAGAATTTCAGTAATAATATGTTTTAAAACATTTTCCATTTTAGGAATAATTTCGTTGTTGCGGTAAACTCGACAAACATACTAACAACGGACATACATAAAAACCACCCAGACTCCGGACAAGCACTTTTTAATCACGTAATTTTTTATCCCGTGTGGGAATAGAACCCACTACCCGTGGCTAGTATTATTATATTATTTATTATTATTTATTTAATATTCCAAATATGCGTCTATCATCGTTTACCGTTGTTATTAATGCTGTTCTGTAATTAATACACCCAAGATTATTATTTCCACGTAATAAGGAAATCAAATTTAAGTTTAAACTAGTAGCAGATGGATTCGTGTTTTTAAATTCGCGTCTTGGTTAAGACAGCGGGCTAACGGGCTTTATAAGGCATAAACACGCCATTGTAAACCAGCAAGGGCTAATTTTAGACTATTAATATTATGGCTACGAAGAAACGAAAGAATGCAAGATTATAAATACGGAAATCTGATTGTATTAAGGGGTCAAATGGCAGCAGTTTGTTTACTGAACACATTCAAATTCAAATTAAATATCTTTAATTTTGAAATCGCCTTAATTGATTTTTTTTTAATTATAATTCCACGAAAAACCTGTCTGTGTTTATATGTAACCGCCCATATCCAAATGTTTTAGCCTTATGAGAAGAAATCAGGCAAACAAACTCATGGCATCTCTTTTAAATCAACATCAGCCAGGTATTACAAAATTTTATGTAATTTCTAACTAGACAAAGCACATTTACAGTTGCCGTAACGCTGTGTGTATTGATCTATAATCTTAAATATTTTTTAAACAGGACGATTTCCAATAAATGCTGGTTGTTCTTTTTTTTATTAGAAGTGGGTTTGCGTTGGGACGGTCCTGTCTAAATGAGTTTGAACCCATTACAATTCCATTACATGTTCTACGCCTTATCCAATACGCTACTACTCCTTTTTTCATATTCTGTTTATCCTGTATATAACAAGAATGCTAAAACTTCGATACCGCTGTAAAAGACATGCAATGAGGATGGTGACCACCACTTTTGGACACCACTTATTGCTTTCCATCAGACAAAGTGGAGTCACTATGGTAGGCTAATATTAAAAAAGCTAAATATAAAAAAAAAATATTTAATTAACATAAATATTAGTAATACTAAATTAAGCATTTTACTTTACAACAAAGTTGTATGACTTAAAAACAGTTTATCGCAATTGATGGTTATCAACCATTCGAAAGCGTAGTGACAATAGTACGATGGAAGGCGTTGACTGACGATCGAAAGGTCGTGAGTTCAAATCCTATCTATTTGAAATATCGAGGTGAACTACCAGCATGGGTTTATATGGCAATATATCTACAAGTAAGGTGTTGAGTAGTCATCTATTGCGTCGAGGCGCAACGAAAGCCATTGCACGTTGATGTTTGTTTAGCAGTATATTAAAAAAATAATAGTGTCTCTACTCTCATATCTTTCAGTACTATAGGTGAATAAATATATAAACTCACGCCTTTCCCCTTTAGTTCAAGTTATAGGTATACGACCCTGACTAGCCTGAACTATTGCTTATCCTCCTATGTCCTCCTCCTCCCCAAATTCTCGTTTTATTTGCCCTCTCCTGTCAATCTACTCCAGATGATAAATATGAGAGGAAGAAACCTCAGTAATTTCGGAAAAATGCAGCGCAAGCGTTGCTTCACAACCGGTTTTCTATGAGGTTGTGGTATCGCACCGGTCAAGCCGGCCCATTCGTGCCTAAGCATGGCTCTACCACTGGCGAAAAGTTTTTATAAAGAGGAATTCTTACTTAGACTGGTTGGTATCTCTAGAAGAGTTTTGAAAATAATCATTATTAGCAACATTTCTATAGTTCATTTCGGTTGTCAAATAGATTCAAATACAATAAGCAAATCTTTAAAATATTCCCCAAATATTATCATTACAAAAGTTCGGACAGATTGAATAGCCATTAAATATTTCATGGCTATTTAACCTGTCAGAACTTTCCTGGGCTTCTTTTATGACATACAGTTACAAACACCACCCATGGATACCACTAACGCGAGAATTGTAAATTCGTAGCCCATCTTTGAAGGTCAAAGGTATAGGGGAAAGAGGAGGTTTGGGCCTCCAGTAAACTCACTCACTCGCTAAATACAATTCAAGCATTGTTTGAAAACCGGTTTCCTGTAAGGCCGTGGTATCACTCCGGTCGAGCAGCCCTTTCGTGCCAAAGCATGGCTCTCCCACGGCTTAATCTAATTAATAACTTCTTGTTATCAAATATATAAGACAATATTCTTTATTGCTTATTTATTTAATTATCAAGTTAAAGAATAATTAATTCAATATATGGAACATCGATTATTTTCAAATTAGTTACGAAGCGTTTCATTCCAACCACTTCGACAACTCAGAATGAGTTAAAATTAATTTCCTCCGTTCATTAGTGGAGAGTTTAGAATTCTGACAATTAACCGTTGCGTTGTGGAGAAGTTCTAACGAATGGCTCAATACTTCGCCGGGGAAAGTTTAGAAGAATTAGTTGTTAAACGTCGCTAACGAGCTATCGATCCAATTTTATTATCGTCATAGTATTTTGGCTCGTTTTTTAACACTTCAAATAAGTTGTTCGATTAAACCACAAAGATTGGGACGAGAAATTAAAATGATGGTAAAAAAGCTATTTATATTTGTCCTTATGTTCAAGTGATTGTGATCCTGACTGCTGAGCTAGAAGTTGTGGGTTTGATTCCCACACGGTAAAAAAATGAGTAGAGTGTGGTGTTATTTGTGTCCATAAATAAAAAAAAACACACAAAGAAATATTTTTTTACCAAGACACCTTTTTCTTATTGCAACGGTTTAGAAACAACATATGCAGTTTTGATAGATCATTATCAATTAGATTAGATTTTGTAGAAACGTGTAATAAAACTAAGGAAGCTAAAAAAAAATAAAATATAATTTAAAATTTAAAAAATATGAAACTCGAACACGTTTTTCACTTTCTCTCTATTCTTGTTTCGAGGAAATCACCTGAAAATTTTATAGCTAATATCACTTCCACAATAAAAACGATTCAAATGACGCCTATTTCGGCTCTAGAGCGTTTCAAAGAAAAAACATACATACTAGTACATACACTTTCGAAAGATATAACTCTCCTTCTTGAGCAGTCTACTCGAATGCTACAATTTAATAATGTAATAGGAGTATTATAGCATTGCGGAGTATAGCTGATGTGAAATTGAGTGACAGAGTGAGGAATAGTGTGACACTGATCCCTTAGATCAGTGTGGTATGAAAGAGGATGTAGTGACTAAAATAGAAAAAAGTATGATGTACTGGTTCGGGCATATCGAAATGATGAATGAAAGAAGGTTGACAAAAAGGTATTTATGTGGCAGAGGTAAATGGAGTTGTCGGAAGAGGAAGACCAAGGCGAATGTTCTTGGACCAAGTCCGAGAAAATCTAAGCAAAGGCCAGGTCAAAAGTACATTTAACCGACGAGCCTGTATGCGGAACGGAATGAAAGTTGAAGAAGCGAGAAAGGTATGTCAGAATTGTAGCAAATGGAAGGAAGTGGTCTCTGCCTACCCCTATGGGAAATAGGCGTGATATTATGTATGTATGTATGTATGTATTAATATTAACAATAATTTGAATCTATATAATTTATTAAGTAGCATCTGTTAAGCCCGTATTCATTGTACTTAGCTTACTCATCAAAAAATAAGCAACAAAAAACAATACTTCGAACCCGCTGCTCCAATTCGTGATCTCCATTTTACGACCCCGAAAGTTCGAGCTCTGAATAAACAAATTACCATAGTTAGAACAATGAAGCATTGTGAACGAAGGGCGATGGTGTATGTGTTAATTTGTTACTACACCGACCTACTTGTGTATCGCGGAAAGATACAATAGATATCGAACTTCATACAACTGGTCATATTCAGCTGTTATTATATTTTTAACCAATTGTGCATGAAAGCGGATGTTTTTCATGTATGATGTTTCGTTACACTCTTGAGAGCCTACATAATATTTTTTTTACAATTTTATTTGTTGCAATAAATTTTTAGGGTTCCGTACCCAAACTAAATAACAAAACTAAAACTCCGCTCTCCGTCTGTCCGTCTGTCACCAAGCCGTATCTCGTGAAACGTGACACACAGTTGAAATTTAAACAGGTGATGTATTTCTGTTGCCGCTATAACAATAAATACTAAAAAACAGAATAAAGTAAATATTTAAGGGGGCTCCCATACAACAAACGTGATTTTTTTGCCATTTTTATAGATAACGGTACGGAACCCTTCGTGCGCGAGTTCGACACGTACTTGGACGGTTTATACACGTACATAAACTCACGACCATATAAGAGGCAGGTAGAGGCGTCTCCACTTTATGCCGACTATAATTTAATCCTACTTACGTAATACCGGGTAAACTTATTGCCCTACGGGTACTGCATGATTGTATATATATTGTCTGATAGATAACAGTCCGATCTCTTAGCTACCTTTTACTGTAAGAGATAGTGCTGTCCTATTCTACTTCACTGAGAGTTGGAGAGATGGAGTTTTTTTTTTATATATAGTAGGTAAAAGTTCTAAGGTATATTATTTTAAAACCTAAGTTCAAAGTCAACAGTGGTAGAGCCATGTTTAGGCACGAATGGGCCGGCTCGAGCGGTGCGATACTACGGCCTCACAGAAAACCGGTTTACTTCACAACCCGCTTGCGCTTGCGTTGCATTTCTCCAAAATGAGTGAGGTTTCCGGAGGCCCACCTTCGCTCTCCTCATCCCCCCTTCTCTTCTTTCCCCTCCCTGCATCCCTCTATCCCTCATCACCCTCAAAGGCGGGCAGTAGACATAAAAAAAAAATTTGCCTGACGTACTACAGTTGTGATTCGTTCCGAACACTTTTTTTTCTATTGGCATATAATGTCCAGTAAACAATGCTGTTTCTGCATAAAGCAGCTGTTATATACCAATGGGTATTAGAGCCTTTGTTTAGAAACTGGTAGAAATGAATAGTCAGCAGTGTGGTGAGTCATACCATTGATATTCTCGTTAGGTTTGCCAATTAAAGTACAGGCTTGTTTGCGGAATGAATTCACGACACAACGGTACACACCTCACTACTAAATGGAGTCATACAACTAATTACATGAATGTAAATCTGCCACCTCAGTAGTTTTATCCGACTGCGCACAAAGTAGGGTTTCAAGTGTATGTACGTCACGTCCTTCTTTCTCTTAACGTGTGGAAACCCCCACGGTCATCATCTTACCGGAACCGGTACGCTGGTATGTCGAACTTGAACCAATTAAACCACACGGTATTCCCTCACATAGTCTTATTGCCAAAATCTCTGGTGAACCATTAAAATGAAATCCCTGGCACCCCGGCAGACCTGGTCGCCTATTGAATAACAGAGGACCCCACTGTGGTGTAACTATTATTCAAAGAGGTAGGTGCGGAACACGGCGCCGCTATCTTGGGTCTGCTTCTATGGTCTGCTTCTATTAGGGCAACGGTAATCAACTTGCACTCTGCGTCTCGTGTGTCTTTCATGACCTGCGTGTCCTAACAAAAAGATTTTACGTCTGCCACCAACAATGTGGTCAAATTCACCGAGTTCTATGCCGCAATAATTTAATTTCATTCAATTTTTTCAACGAACCGAGAATATTCCTATTTTTAATAGATTCCATTGCAATGTTAACCAGTGTCTTCCTTTGTCTATTATCCAATCAAAAACAGAAAATGAAGGCTATAAAGATAAATAGTTTTGACCATAAAGTGTGATAAACCAGTATACTAAAATAACTTGTAACCTGAACTAAATTGACAGTAAAATTCACAACAAACACAAGAAAAACAAATTGGCATTAGGCCACTTGAGTTTCTATACAAAGCAGAATGCTAAAACACGGCATATTTTAACTTGCAAACACGGCATATTTTAACATTCAAAGGTTATAAACGATACAATATCTGTCATCGATCATAATAATACTTCAACGAATGAAACAAAAGAGTTAGAAAAACACTCCTTAGCATGCATGCCGCATAGTTAGCAGGCATCGAACTCTGATCGATATAGTAAGTAGTACGCACGTTACTACCTTCCCAAGGCGATAATTAACATTAAAGCAGCACGACTAATTATAGAATCTAAAACTTTTATTATTATCTGTGGGAAAATTCCCCCGTACAGATATCGTGGTGATAGTGATAATTATTTCTAAAGATTTTTGCAGTCATAAACCCATACAGTGTACATTTCAGTTGGTCGGTTAACAGCTGTTTTTGTAAAGTGGACTTCAACGGAAGCCAAGACAATGGGTATGTTTCTTTTTATGACACTTACTTTACAAGAATGGCCTTAATTCTGACAATGCTTAGATCCATAGTATTGGTAACTAACTGAAAGAATACAAACACCTGTAGTATTATTATTTAATTGTGATCTTGTTTAGAATAGAGGTTCTTCCAAAGTCTGCAAAATTAATAATGAAAAAATTAAAAACCATAAATCAAAACAATCAAAATTTCTAATTTCAGACAAGTCATATCAACAAATGGTCATGCGGGAATTGAGTCCAAAGGAATAGAAAAGATTATTAATCACTGCATTGATTCAATGAATGGACTATTCATAGACGCCGCTTTCTATGATGTTTATTAGTAAATTGTGTTCTACTGAATCTAATTTATAATTGAAGTTGATGCTTGTATTGCCAATATGCGTCTGCTTGTCCAGACATGCGCATTCATGAGTAACTTACGATTTATGGTGGTTCGATAGAAACTTAATGAATCGTTGTTACTTTGTTTCATATTATATTATATACATATAAGAGGTAAATATAAAACAGGTCAGTCGTCAACTGGTCAACAAACTGGTCGTCAGCCCATTTTCTTATTATTACCAATAGAAAATCGATTGAATCCTGATAAAAAATTGACGATGGTAAGTTGTACCAAAGTTTTGTAGCTGCCTAACACTCTAATTCAATTTACATATAAAAGATAAAATAATAAAACCAATTGCCTTACATTTGGAATTTCGTACCGGCAACCAATACGATATATTTTTCAGGCATGAATATTGAAACCTAATTCTCGCCATCTGAACGTCCTTTATCGGTTTTCGCCACGCCTTGATAAACCCAACATTTAAGCTAATAAAATTCATTACTGTGTACATGGTAAAGAAGAAAAGTATTTTTTCATCGATATTCTGGAATACGAGTATTATGATTAAAGTCATAGATGCTACGTTCATTGAACACAATTTTACTTCTGTTAGAAACCGATACATTTCTAGGGAAAATTATCGTATTTTTTATTACACTATTTGGGGACAGACAAACAGACGGGTCACCTGATGGTAAGTGACAACCACCGTCCAGTGACGGTTGCGGGGAGGGGAAAAAAGGGAGGAGGGATTAGAAGATTCGAAAGGGGAGAGGAGGAGGTGGGCCTATGGAAACCTCACTCATTTCGGGAAAATGCAATGCAAGCGCTTCGGTTTGCGTAACAACCGGTTTTCTGTAGGGCCATGGTATCGCACCGGTCGAGCCGGCCCATTCGTGCCTAAGCATGGCTCTACCACCGCGAAAAAACAATGCTCTCTATGCAAATACAAAGATAGTGGTATCAGTGGTCTTAAAAGATTAATAGACATGTATTATAAAATTAAAAAAGAAAATGAGTTTATTCATTATAACTATTGCCCTACTACTATTTGATATAATGATTGTTATATTGTTGGTTATCTAGTTTGACATCTGTTATTAATGTATCTCATCAATTGTAAGACAACTGCAATTAAACACTCCTTTCACATCGATATATGAGTTAATTCAACACGAATCGATGATAAATTTTGTATGGACTAATATATAGCTAACACAGAGTGTGTTAGACCTAAGACATTTTATTACACATAAGATAATAGAAATAAATTAGATAACAGAATCCGTAAACTCTTATTTTCTTGGTAAGTTTAAACTTACAACACTACATTGGTACATGATAATAAACTCTTTACATTTTGGTCTTTAAGAAAAAATCCTAAATGTTAATAAAGCATTTCATTAAAACGAATAAAACTTAAAAACTTTGTCAAAGCTATTATTCATTCATGACTCAAGTAACACACTTGCTAATGAGATCATGTAAATAGCTTTAAGTATTATGAAGACCGTCCTATCATTACTACGTAATAACAATATAAGTTCGACGCCCTTTCCGATATAACTACGTGTGTTAAATAACTATGCATAACAAACTAATCTATACATACAAATAAATAAAATTAGAGTGTCTGTTTGTAATGATAAAATAACCGCTTTTTATAAATGCATATGGATGTATACACGGTACATAAAACAATTATTTATATTCAAGTTTTTGTCTGTCTGTCTGTTTGTTCCGGCTAATCTCTGAAATGACTGAACCGATTTTGACGGGACTTTTACTAGATGATGTAATAAGGAGTAACTTAGGCTACTTATGTTTAAAAAAAAATAGAGTCTCACAAAAAATATTAAAACCAATGAGAAATTGAATAGCTATGCATATATACAAAAAAAAAAATAAGTAACAGTGGAATAAATATGTACAAAAACAAAATATCGATTCATGAAGTAGAAAAATTTCCTTAAAATTAGCCAAGGCATTTCTTTATATAATAGAATATAGAATAAATAAGTTGTGAAGTGCGAGCTGAACAATTATTTTTTTTTTAAATTCCACGCGGACAAAGTCGAGGCTAACAGCTAGTAATATATAAAACCATTGAAGCATTCACGATGACCAATGAAGCAGGACTTAACTAGCTACTAATAAAACCTTCAACAGCTTCAAATATAACCAAGAAAGAGCTCAAATTAAACTGGTACTAGAAAACACACATAGTCCAACTTGGATTTATAACGATTGTGCTCAAGAGACGGTTCTCAGAAACAAAATAACTTTAAAAAGTGTCGAAGCATGACATAATGGATTCTTTTTTAGAAAGAACCATTTGAATTGTATAAGCAATAGAATAGTAACACGAGAAATATTAAATTTCATGATAAATGAAATACGTTTTATTTCATATGTGTTTTGATTCAAACCAATGAATATGTATTGAAATATTAGATTTATTACACTTTCCATAATCATATATTATTTTATTGAGTTTAATTTCCTGGAATTATAAATTTGTATATCAAGAATCGGCATTAGTATTTGTCAGCATGAGTTATTATTGATTTGTTCCAATTTGATTCTGATGAAGGCTAAAACAAAAACTAAAAAATATAAAAGTGGTCTCCGGTCAATAAACGAACTAAATACTCGTATGTAATAACATGCGTCAGAACAGTTATTAGTAAACACGGAAATATAAATGGCATGGTAACCACTGAAATCACTGCCGCATCCGTGCTGTTGCTGCATTTACTGTGATGTGGTAGTTTATAAGTTCTTGGATATGTAGTAGGAATCGTCTGCCGGATGGAAATCGTAATCTATATAGGCTTGTTCAGTAATGTTTTTAGAGATTTATAAGTATCCTAAATCATTTAAATGTACTTATTTCTTCGATTCCAATTCCCTTTAATTTTGCCTCCAATTCATACTCTCACACAAGAATAAAGGCAGATTCCTACTCAAATTCGGGCCACTTATAGTGTAGTGTCTTTGTCTTGGTCTCAGAGGGGTTCATTGCTAATGAAATCTTTTTCAGAAATGACGGAAATGTTATAATGATATTCTTTTTTGTGTTTGAATGTTTTTATTTTATAGCAAGAGTTGCAAGGTGAGAAACTTTTCACATTTCCAGAGTCACGCTACTGATGATCCCGGCGCGATGCCAGGGCCTCACAGAAAATGGATTATGAAGCAGTATTAGTGAAGGTAGTCACATTTCCGAAGGCCCAACTCGCCCTTTCCTCTTTCCTCTCCCCTCATCCCTCCTCTCCTTTTTGTGTCCCATCTCCCCTCCCTTTTTTTTCTCCCGGCATCCCTCTTCCTTCATGACTCGCAAAGGCGGGCAGCATACTTACGACTCTTTGAGTTGCAGGAAGCTATGAACAGCGGTTGTCATTTACCATCAGATGACCCGTCTGTTCGGCTGTTATAAAAAGAAAGATCTCGCGACTAATCGAATAAAACTACTAGATATTGAAATCTGTCTGTTGAATCTTGACGAAGTTTTATCGAACAGTCATTATAGTACCAACACAAATCCTTCTTCTTTGAATAAACGTCGGTCGTATGCAATAAACAACACGTCACTATTAATTTTCACTCGTTTATCTCTCATTGCTTAACGTAAAGGCGTTATTGTTGATAATATACCGGACAAACATATTGCACCTTTATCTATAAACATTTGACATTTAACATCGCTATCTGAAGAAAGTGTCATACAAGCAGTTGTTCATTCTTATCTTTTGAATTTGCAATTAATGCTTGGTCATTTAATGTGAGCAGTGTTCTTATACTTTCATCACCTAGTACTGGATGGTCTTATTTTTTATTTTTGTATCGTGTTTTATTTTTGTAGTTCATCATCTTTTATAAAATCACCGTTAGTACTTACGTCTTTCTCGTTAATTGTAAAATTGATTAAAATAAAATGTTGTGTTGTAATTGTTTCTTATAAATGAAACATGTATATGTAATATTATTTCATTTATTCTAATTCGACAGCATTGTAATATTAACGTAAAAGTATAAAAAGTATTAGTCAAAAGTATAAGACCATTTTCCATCTTATTTATCATCTTTGAGCTCTGAATCACCTTACCCAGAGGTGTTAATATCAGTGTTCATAACTTATTGTTAATTGTTGTTGTCTTACGACTCAGCTAATTAAGTCATCCTATAATTAACGTCCATCGATAAAATTGCATTGTAACGATTATTGCTTTTTGATTTATAATTGCAGTGATAGACGTAGAGACAAACAGTTTTATACATTCGTGTATAGTTATTGATGTCACTATTAGATTCCTTAATAGTGAAGTTCTCATATATTGAATATTTGTCAGTGTCAATTCTATATTGAAAGTATTTCGAAATTCAAATATATTAAAAATTACATTAAAACTGGCTGGTTCAATAGATTGCAATACAACTTTAGAAATTTAAATTAGACAAAGCGGGGATATCAATAACCAAATCATGTAGATTTAAATTTTATCGATAGGAATCGAACATTCCGGGTAACAGGACCTATGTTTATTCAAATCACATCGATACCACATCGTCCTTTACAAACCGTACCATTTCAAACTCAAATATTGATTCTGGTCAAAGGCGATTATTTGATCTCCACTCGATTCGGTCGGAAGTGATTACTTTCTTAGAATGGTGTTTGATGTTCGACAAATATTGAAGATAAATTTGATGGCGGTTTTTGTACTCTTTATACTAATCATAGTACTACATTCTGATAGGTTTCGTGTACAAAATAATGTCAGTCATGTGTGTATAATCTGCTTAATTTAGATAATCATGTTTAGAAGGTATTAAATCTTGATACTTATGTAAATTAGTAATAGTACAGGCAAGTTGTATATTCTTGATGTACTTTGTCCTTACACCCTTAACAAGACGCTACGAAATACCCACACAATACTGTTACCATTGGCTAATTTCTGCTTTGTCTAATTGTCAAGAATAACCTCGATCTCCAGAATGGCAATTATAATTCTTAATGCTCAAATGTAATACCTCCATTGCTTAGTTAGTTAGTGTTTGTGATATAAATGTTAGTATTACCGAGCAATGTACTGTTTGTTATACGAAGAACACGTCAGGGATTGAATTGTTGCGGTTTCAATACGGGGGTAGGGCCTAATTGAAAGTTGCTGTGCAGAGTGACAGGGGCCGTTAAGTCAGCCAGTGGCCGCAACGTTGTGTTGTTACTTGTCAGATTAACGTTCTTCCCTAGGCACCTTTGCGTTTAACTGTGTAACAAACTAGCATTGTCTAAAGTAAAGCATATCTCAACTAACGAGGCAGATTAGAACTTTTGGTTGTTACAGCTTTAATATTTTATTCATTGCCTTCCTCCATTACAAATGCCTGTTGCAGTGTAGAATATGTACAATATGGTGATAAAATGCAAAATAGTTTAATTTTAGTATTGACAATTTATTCACGAGACAATAAAACTCCAACTCATTATGTTCAATATGTATGAGTCAGAGCTAAATATAGCTTTAGTGAGAGCTACACTATGCACTTCATTTTTTTATCTTGATTACACACAATTTTTTTACACCTTTGAATAGGACGCCAGAAAGAATAGCAATAAGCAAATTAAAATGTATCTGATTTTCATAATATTGTATTTTGATAAAAATGTTAAACTTAGTAACGTCTACCAGAGACTGATAAGTTTAGACATAACCATGTCGTAATTCTTTCACTTCCTATAATTTTTTCACAAAATTGTGACGTCTTCTTAAACATATTTAATCATATGTAAAAATACACTCATTCTCTTTACTTGGATTCAATCATCAGTACGAACTAGACAGACATAAACATAGAAACGATGGGAATAAATTCTTGTACATAATAAAAATAACTTTATTTCAAATCAAAAATACAACTCCCAGTATTTATAGAGACGAATAAGTAAGGTCCCCAGATCGATATGTCAGACGTTTCATAACAAGTAACGACCCACTTATCTTTGCAAACTTTCATTCGTTAAGTTACAGCAGTGTTCCGATGTAGTTAGTCTCCCAAGTTTTTACAATGAGGGCGAGTTGACAATTTTACAGTTTAATTACTTGAACAAGTCGCAACAAAACTTAAAACTTGCCTTTTCTTTGATATGATTCAGTAGCTAAGGTAAAATGAATTTTAGGTCTAAATTACTATTTATCACTCTTATTTCAACTTGGTTGGCTCATTTATCAACAAATTACTTGAAATTATATAAATTAAAACAACAGCTGAAACTAATTTTCATTCCCGTTCAAGGTTTTATAACAGGCTACAGATTCTTTGACGAATCTTTTATTTTTATTAATGCCGGTGCAGTTTCTCAATCCGTTTCCTTTGAAATAAACCTAAAAGTGAACTCGACTAAAGATTTATTAAAAATATCAGTCCTATCCTCATATCAAACTCCATATCTTTTATTACCGACAGGTAAATCAACAAAATTATTTATTTTACTGTTTCCTACATTTCATATAGTATAAAAAGAATTAAATATTTTTGTATACGAAAACCATCGATTAATTCAAGTGAGCCGTTTATTTGAGATAGCCTTTTATTATAAACAAAATCCGTAGCTGTTTGGTTTCAGATCACGATCAAAGAGCAGGTGGCACGAGTGACTACCTTGCATGTATCAACTTTCAAATGCTTACAAAGGGATAAATTATTTTTATTTCTTTGATAGCGAATGTTTTCTTTTCCTATTATTGGTACAAAATCATTTTTTTCTTTAAATACGTGATTTGTATTGAGCAAAGCTTTCGAAGGACTACAATTTTTATCAAAAATATAGCTATGATTTTCTTTGCCAATGACATAAGGTCCTTTTTACAAACTCTGAAACATTTGTAAGTAATCTAGATACGTGGTCTTAACGTACTTTATTAATAACCGTCTAACCAGTTACCATTATTTGAATTGCAATTGCCATCACTAACTAGTATTCCTATCAAACCCAGCAAACGATATAATATCTTATCGTAATTCACCTACGGCCCCATCAAAACCTCATATAAGCTAATTCTCGATCATTTAGTCCAACGTTCAATAAATAAGTCAATCAACCCGTCCTCTTAACAACGCAAGACAAACGATAACTGACATGACGGAATTACTCAACAACTTTATTTGGACACAATTGTTAATTTCCTTCAATGAGCTAATGGGCTAAATCCTCTTTGTGAAGTTTTATAATTGGTTGATTGGATGCTGCGGTGAAAGCCGTTGTTGAACCGACGTGGTGTAGATTTTTTGTTTCTAAACACGCTTATCATGCTATCTTAACTGTATAATAGGCAGGCTAATGTATGTTCATCACTTTTTCATACAGTTTAATTATTTAAAAAGGAACTTATACTTTATTGATGACAAGTTAATGCGTACCCTAATAAAATACTTTTGTTATATTTATTTCGCATACTATATTTGTATTTTTGATTTTTATGAAGCGCTTTAAAGTAATTTCAGGTAATCACGAACATGGAAGTAATAATATTTAAAAGATATAGTATACAGTTAATAATTAATGTCAAGTTGTAAAAGGTTTGGTCATATTCTAGAAACGTTTTTTTTTTAATATAGTGTAGTAAGAGGTAAGTGACAAAAGCGATCAAAATTCAATTATTTTTTGGATACACAACGCTGCTAAAAGTCGACAACACCTCCCTGAACAACGTCTGATGTTGAATTTGGATAAATATTCATACAGCCGAAACAGAGATACACCGTTTCCCATAACGCCAAATAGTAAGGAGTTAGGATCGTTGCCAATTTAAAGAATACAACTGTCACTGTTAGACGTATTTTTACTGTGCCAAAACCTTTTGAAATCACTATTATTAACCTGAGATTATCGTATTAAATTAAATATATTAATGACTATAAAGTTTCAAACATTGAACCCAAGCGTTCTAGTATAGATTCACTATGTAACCTTTAACCGTCCTCATTATCCGCATTAGAAATTAACAGTTCGGAAACCAGTTGCGTACGGTTCAGAAATTCCTTGTCACGCTCCGTTTATTGCGCCTTTTACAATATTCTAGGGCAGTCATGACGCTGAGTTGCTATCCTCATTAGGTTGATACGCTAATTTCAAAGATACTATTGTATTAGTTGTATTTTATATTAATGTGTCAATCTCCTTATTAAGTATATTACCAGTTACTCGGGTTCACTTTTATTCATTTTGTGCCAAATTAATGAAAATAAATCTTTATCTTATCTTATATTTATCTTATTCATTGCCATCATTATCTACGGTCGTCATTTAATTGGTCGATGAGGAATAACTAGTAATCGATCTTAAATGGGTAGTATTAAAAATATTAATTATGATAGATATTTATTTATATATATTTTCATATCTTTATAGAAAACAAAAAAAAAGATGGTAAGTGTATATTTGTAAATAAATTTCATAGTAGTAGGAAGTATGCTTGAACTCAAACAATCTGGAGCCGTTGCAAGAAAACGCATTATCATATGCAACTATTCTCGCCCCAGCAACTTGCTATACAATTTTTCTTCAGAAACTATTTTGAAACAAGCACTCAGCTTTCCACTAGTTGGTTGTTTATTCTATGACATATCAAAACGAGAATATGATAAAATAGTTTCAACCTATTTTGTAAACAGTTTCATAATTCACAAAGTACGCTGTATATGTTTTATTGATGGTTTGTTGTAGTTTGTGGTACATCAATTACTTTTCTGACATGTTTTTAGTACAGGCTTGTATGAAAGCTTTAATGACAGAAGAAGAGGAAACTCGTGATATACATATATACAATATATACATACATAAAGACTTTTGCTTTTACAAGTGGTGGACTGTTTGTCTCTGCTTACCCCGATAGATATTAAAAGCATGTCCAAGATCTGCTGAATTGGTGCTTAAAATGTAATCGCTCCGATTTTTACTATTTCAATATAACTTTTATTTCTCTAATATATTTCAAATATTCTTCCTGCAGAACTACTCCAAAATTTACCAGAAGAAACCGGATGGCTCTTACATTTTTGATGTCACAGAAAATACACTCCTCAGAACTGGAAATTTCTTCCAGGCAGTTTATATTTCTTTTAGAATGAAGTTTGCTCTCGAGCGGTTACTCAGAAATGAAACCTGTAATCTCCTTCTTGCATATTCTACATACTTCCATCCATTGCATAACAGTTTCTCATTAAATAATAGGAATATGGTAATGCACTCCAACTGCTCTAACACACGAATATTTTATTCTTACCCGAGCACAGAAATACTACCAGAATTTCCATGTGAATTGTAGCGAGGATAATACAGCGGAGTCTGTCAAAACCCTTCAGGCCACGCCAACCGCTCACATATTCAGGGACCATGATCGTAAGGTTACATGTATTATGCATTCAACTCGACCTGCCCTGTATCTGAATCAATCCAGGAATGTTTGGCATAATGCCCGAGAACGAAATGCGTTTGTGTAATGAGGGTAGATTGTCGGTTACGCTTGGAATTTAGTTCTGTTATGACTGAAAATACTAGTGAATTAAAACGAGACTCTCCTGGTAAAACATAAAAAATGTTGCCTTAACATTTTTATTTCACGTCTTATAGTCGCTATAACAATCAACTTACTCCTAATACTAGTTATGTTTGAATACGATGCCTTTATACGAGTCGATATTTTAGAACTATCAATACTACTGACTATTACAAAATACCTTTGGCGAGTCCAATATCAGTATTATCGAACGGTAACCTACCACATCAAAACATACTCGTCTTAACCAATTTCATTCATAACTAAACCCTTTATTGAAGCCATATAATTTTAGGGCATGGCAAATTGCTCCTAATCTGATACAACGGGATCCGGATATAAAACCCTTAGGTTATTATCTGTGTTAGCATCTATGGGGAGTAAAGCGATAAGGCGATTAGAAGCGTTTTATTGTGCGTATGGAAGCAGGATAAGTGCTCGATCAGAATTGGTATGCACATATGGACTACAATTGACCAAACTAGATAGTTATCTGATCTAATCATTCATAAAAATCTCTGGAACTAAAACTACCTAATAAAAATATTCATTAGCATCATAGAAAAATAAAAATATCTAGTTAAGAAGCAATCAGCCTAATAAACTTTTAAAAGGTATTGAGATGGATACACAAATAAAAAACAATTGAATTGTAAACCTCCTTCACTTTTAAAGTCTACTATAATTTTGCTGCTGATGGTTTTGTGAAACTGACACACAAATCTCTTTAGAACCTATCCTATTCCTTAAGGCCGACTATCGCATCCAGTTACGTATTTGAAGTAACGGCTTAATTAATTACCTGATTTGAATACATTCTCACAAGCTCATGATTATTCAAAGTTACTTGTCAGTTTCACCTAACGTACAGCATACTTCATTGATTAGAAATAAAATACAGCCACAAACCTACCTCCTTTCAGTATGTTTTCAAATTAATGCAGATGCTCGCAATCCTATCACCATACAGTAAAATCAGGACTTTTATACACAATCGAACTGACTTGTATAGCATACATTGCCTCCTAATGCCTGATAAGACAAACCTTCGAATAAGTAAAAACATGAATGGATTTCCGTTTTAGTAAGGTAGGACGCGATGGCCGTATCGCGTGTACTGAGCTATGCAAATGTTAGTACAGTGAATAATTATTTGTAGACTTTTATTGCTCTTGCTGAACTGTAGGTAAATAGTTTGCAACTGTAGTGCAAATACCTGTAGTCGGTTCGATGGGAATGCCTCTACAATTCAGTACAAGGATACTTAATAGTTCTTCAACAATATTTGAATTACTGTACTACTGAAATGATGATTTCTTTTTAACGGTGTATAAGACCGTTACATCAGTTCATTTAAGGGTTATTTAAACGGCTAGTTATATAAATATATAATATTTATGGTTATAGGTTAATAAGTCTTAAATTCTTATGCACCAGGGAAGTATTAAGGAATGGTTGTCAAAACGACATAGGATCTTTTGACTAGTTGTGAGGACTCACCACGTCACAATGGTTAAAGTAAAAAGTTTGATAATAGAGCAATCAGCGCAGGAACATTGATTGAGGAATGCAGGATCAATAAATGCTAAATTTATTGATCCTGCATTCCTAGTCTAAGTAAGATGGCGCTGAAGTATGTTTTAGTTATTTGAGGACATACTTCTGAATATTATTTATCGTAAGATTAACGAATTTAAATGAAAATTTATTAATAGCTTTATTATTGTCAGTTGTTTTTTTTTTTTTTTTTTATACTATAGGGGGACAGACGAACAGACGGGTCACCTGATGGTAAGTGACACCGCCGTCCATGGACATTTGCAACTCAAGAGTCGCAAGTGCGCTGCCCGCCTTTGAGGGTGATGAGGGATGGGGGATGCAGGGAGCGGAAATAAGAGAGAAGGGATGAGGAGATGGGAAAGAGGAGAAAGGAGGTGAGGGAGAGAAAAGGGGGGAGGGGGAAGTGAACCTCACTCAATTCGGGGAAATGCAACGCAAGCGTTACTTCACAACCGGTTTTCTGTGAGGCCGTGGTATCGCACCGGTCGAGCCGGCCCATTCGTGCCTAAGCATGGCTCTACCACTGAACGTTTGTTTAACGTTGACTCTCTATATTTCCGAATGTCGCATGTCGAAACCAAACGTTGAAACATTAAACAAGTTAGTGTTATGTTTACTGTAAATATTTTTACTCAGTTCTCGTTCAATAGTTTTTAACTTCGTGTTATTATGTTTGCTGATACTAAAATGTCGCTAATTCTTGTTATTTGCTTGGGAAACTTTCAAAACTTTACTTGTTATTAAAATGTTTAACTGTCGTGGGAATACCAATTTCATTTTTTATTTTATTTTATTGATATTGGTAATTCTAATAGTTTATACATGTGCTAGGGATACGATACCAGTAAACAATACCTCTGAAGTTTGTGTGTCAATCACAAAGTCAACTAGGAAGTCACTGAGTCACGTTAAATTTGATTATTTAATGAACACCGTCTTTGTTATTAACTAATATAGATTTGTGCTAAATCTCTTCTTCGTTTTTAGTATAAACTGTTTTTTTTTTATTGATTTAAAAGATAGAAGAGTTGTTTCTATTCTTGTTAATGAACCCTCTTAGCGTTAAGTACTTTTTTTTTTCATCCCTAGAGGACAAGGGAACAGACGGGTCACCTGATGGTAAGTGATAACCGCTGTCCATTGACAATTCGAGAGTCGTAAGTGTGCTGCCCGGCCTTGATTGTGATGAGGGATCAGTGGAAGGGAAAGAAGACAGGGCGATGAGGAGTTGGGAAAAAGGGAGGGGAGACGAGGGTGAGAAGACAGGAGAGGGTGAGTTGGGCCTCCGGAAACCTCAATAATTTCGGGCAACGCAACGTTGCTACACAACCGGTTTTCTTAGAGGCCGTGGTATCGCACCGGTCGAGCCAGCCCATTCGTGCTTAAGCATGGCTCTACCAATGCATGAACTTTCTTTAAAACTTGTAAAGTGATAAGTAGACAATGATAGTATATGAGCAATTTCTACACTTTGATATCTTAGTAATGATCAAGCAATTCGTTTCTAAATGCACTATAAGAACTTGAGTTAAAGTTTAGAATAAACAATGCGTTATGAGTTTATTGTTTCACACATTATTTATATTATTATTGCACAAAGCACCAGCTTTGTTATGACGATATTTCGTTTATATGTGTAGTACAAGTGTAGGAGAAAGGCGATTATGATATTTTTTTTATATTTTAGGAGTAAGAAGGTTTAAAATCACGATTAAAATCCGAATTAGTTGAATATATGAACCAGTGAAGTTTATCTTAGTTAACAAAATAATCAAACTATGGTACAAAATACACAGGTGCTAAAAAAAGAACTATAGTCAAATGTATTCAGGATTCATATATGACTGTGTGTAGAGTTTCTTTATTCCATCATAACTTCTAATTTAATAAACAGGTTTGAATGCTAAGACTCTCTCATAGTCTTTTAATTTTATCACTGAGTTATTTTGACTAAAGCCATTTTGACTGTAATCATTTCATTCTGAAATAAATTGATTTGACAGACGGGCACCTGATGGTAAGTGACAACCCCCGTCCATGGACACCTACAACTCAAGAGTCGTAAGTACGTGATCCACTTTTGAGAGTGATGATTGTAGGGGTGTGCGGTAAGGTATAGAAGAGAGGAGGGATGAGGAGATGGGAAAGAAGATATGGGGGATGAGGGGAGAGGAGATCGGTAGTTGGGCCTCCGGAAACCTCAGTAATTTCGGGGAAATGCGACGCAAGGGTTGCTTCGGGCCAGCACATTCGTGTGCTAAGTATGGCTCTACCACTGTTATGTCTTCGTAACCTTGTCACACACCCACTGGCTTTAAGCGAGACTCCTAAACTACAAATTGTACTACCCTTTTCCTTAAACCCTACTTACTTCGAATACAATAACTCCATTAACAAAATAATACTCAACTATATCACTCGCATCCCTCCCATGTCTCGAAACAAACGGAGCGGATGCTTTTGTTATAGCGATTTTCATTGTTATCGAATCAATGAACGTAGTTTTTTGAATCGATTCGAAGTGTTGAGTATTATGAATGATTTATTTTTATTCTTGTACAGCTCTAGCTTGTTATATTTTCTTTGTGTAGAAATGTCGGTGTCAAAATGTTTTTTTTTTATTTGACTAATGTATTTTTAAATGGATTTTTTTAAGAAATATAGGGGTTAAGCTGGAAAATTGGGTTATAAGCGATAATATTGTATTGTGATTGCATATAATAAAAGAAATAACAGACGTGCTTTGTTAAATACATATTAACCTCTTTTGAATAACTTCTGGCTGGCATGTTGGTCTAGTGGTTAGTGACTCCGACTGCTGAGCGAGAGGTCGTGGGTTTCAAATCTACCATGATATAGAAATCATTCCTAATGGAGTTTTCCTTTTTTTTTTATAAACAGATATGCATACATCTCTTAAATTTAATTAAATGTAATTAAATTTGTGTAGCTGTTTTGCTACCACTTTTCAGCAATAGTTCAAAACTTGAATATTGAGTAATTAAGACTGTTATTTTTATTAGAGTGTGCAAATTGATCAAGTGATCAACTGAGGATTAGGGGATCCATCATTTCATAGAGTACGCAGAAACTACTCAACGTTTTGATTTCAAGCGTAACATAAGCTCTGAAGTAAGCCACGATTTGTAAGACTGGGTTGAAAATTTATTTTGCAAGTTCATTAAAAACAAAAGTAAATTTTAAAAATATAAACTATATTTCAAAAATATAGTTTTGTTTCAAACACGTTTCATTCTTCTTCTTCTGTGAGTCGTGGTTGTGGTTAATATATATAAAAATAACAAATAAAAACTGTAAGACTTTAAAAAATGTTAAATTTAATAATTCATGTAGTTCTTGTTATCACTAACGCTACGAGCTAAGTGGAGAAACTTTGGCCAACAAACTAAAAATAGATAAGTTCAGTTGTGACGAAAACTGGAAATATTATACTACTATTTTGTCCTCTTTAAAATATATGCCACCTGCAGTGTAGTAACCTTACTGTAAGTCTATTATCAGGCACTAATCGATTTGAACCTCTCAGTTCCGTATCGCGCCATTCAACCATTTTATTTTATTGTTCAAACCCACACTCGTTATATCGTCCCCTAGTATAACGTATCCTATACAATCATAATATATTTTAGTTATAAAATAACACTTATTACAAAGGTATAAGGTACACTATATTCATGAAAATAATTATGATTTGTAAAGGGGTCTGAATATGTCATGTTTGTTAATTTAGAAATGGAGTCATCGTTTCAAATTACCTATAAAAAATGTTTAGTTCCCATGAAATAGTGTTAAAATTAAATACAGTAAGTCTTATGGAAGGGCTTGAAATTTATAAAAAAATATTAAGTTAATAATGAGAAGATTAGAGTATTATGTACAGAAAAGTTGAATTTGAAATAGCAGGTGTTCCTGGGCGCTCCCTATCTCATAAAAACGTGTAGAAAAGTTATGCACAACAGTAATAGTAGCGTGCACAACTTTAAAACACTAAACACGAATAGTGTTTTAACTTCGTTAAGTATTATGAAAATATAAGCGAATATTTTAAATCTAACTCTAAAGTGCTTTGTAAGCGGGGAGAAGCTCTATAGTTCCTTATCAACTCATCTTTTGGTAGCATTAGTTATCAGTTAGGTATCAGACCTTAAATTATGCAATTTTAGTCACATATAGTAACTAATGTACAAACAAAGGACACTAACGGTAACACTGACATGTTTTTTTTTTTTATATTAGCCTACCATAGTGACTCCACTTTGCCTGATGAAAAACAATAAGTGGAGTCAAAGAGTGGTGGTCACCATCCTCATTGCGTGTCTAGTCAATGCAGCATGGTGACCCACACTATGGCGGCCTGGTGAGATGCTTTTTCATGCCCCGCTTAAAATACCCAGGATCAAATTGGGAAGGAAACACGTGCGCTGGTAGGGAATTGCAGGCTTTTACCGATCGGCACAGGAAAGAAGAGCGAAACCGTTTCGTTCGGGTACGTATATTTTCGACGCTCAAACGGTGACTCCTCAGGCCAGCACGTGTAGTCCTGTAGAGGAAGGGAAAAGGTGGGACCAATTGGAAGAGCTCGTCAGAACACTCCCCGTGATGTAGGCGATAGAGGACTGCCATGGAGGCGACATCTCTTCGCAACTACAGAGGCTCAAGAGACTGGGTGACCTCAGCGTTGCCAAATGCATTACGATGTCCTTTACACGAACACAACATACAGCGGTGCTATCCATAGCCACAGGGAGAGGTCACTCCTCAAGTTTTGATGGTGCGAGATCTGTGTGTTTTATTCTCTGCTGAACTAACAAGCAGCATGTAATTAATAATAAAAAAAAATAACGCTGTAAAATATTTGTATAACACGTTGTTCAGAAGCAGATTAGAGACAAATTCTGTCAACCCGAATCTCGAGAAATCTAAATAAGTTCATGGTTAAAAAAATGAAAAATAAATTTACCAGACAACTTTATTGCAAACAATACGTAGTATTTTCATAATATCCACTTATGTTTCCAAATCTCTTTGTAAATGTAATGATGAGATGTTTGAAACTAGAAGTGTTACGAAATTTAGCTTTGGCTAGTTACCTGTCTTATATGTTCCGTGGTTAAAAGAAAACATAAAACTGCTTGTATCAAACACCAAGTTGCGCCAAAACCAACGGTAAACGTGCTTGAGGTCCCTGAATCCCGCACCAACATATCAAAATATGGTCTTATACCGCGGGTCCTGACTGTTCTGAAACATCTAGACCTATTTACGAGTACATTGGTGGAATTCGAGAGAAAGACTAGTTTATTTAAGAAATTTAAATTATTTTTTTTCCATATGTTTAACTGTTCCATTTAGCTATATGAGCGCTAGTTGTCTTTTTAATCAATTAAGTTTTTCTGTTGTATTGGGTTTTCAACCTTTAATGCCTATGCCTCTCGGAAATAAATATAAATAAATTAATGGAGAAATTTGCTCGGAGTATAATAATCTAGTAGTTGGTTATGTAATTGATATGATTAAGTTTTGTAAATGAAGAACGAATAATAAATATAATAGAGATTGACAAAAAAATTAAATAAATATAATGTGTACACATGCATTTTCGTATAGTAACACTTTTAAGGGTATTTAGAAAATACAATACTATATTATAATATATTCGCTTTCGAAAAAAACGACGACTTTAATGACTTCTGAATGTTAATAATCAACGGCAAGAAAAAAGAAAGCCCAAAAACACCAGATACGGCCATTAAAACGAACCCCCGCTAAGACATTTTACTAAACTAACGCTATTATTTTTATTCCAATGAGGTTCGCTGGCACGTCATTGCCAGAGGAAAAAATTCACCAATAATAAAATTATCGGGGAACCGCTGGGCTATTAAATGCAGACCAAGCGTGATGTACATGGGCCCGAAGCATTAGCGGAAATATTGGTGGCACAGGCCATGAGAGGAGCGAAAATAAAAACTGTATAATAATAAGGAATAAAATTGCACGATATGGTAGATGAATTGTGGATTTAGCAAACGTTGTGCCGATAGAAAAATACGGAGTGATTGTGATACTTAAGCTTCAGAGGATCAGAATTTGAATTGAAGCGTCACAACTAATTAACATTAAATGAAATTGATACTAAAACACGGGGCTAAAAACGGACTGGATAAACTGATCAAACTGGACGCGGGTGGAGGTTGCACCATTATGACAGCTCCTTTTCAAGCCAGCCAAGGTTTGGAATGAGCTGCCTCCTTCTATTTTTCCAGAAATCTAATATCCTGATACCTTAAAGAGAGAATTTACTTGGATAGAGGTTTTACTTGGATAGGCATGCAACATCTTCGTCTTCATCATCACTTTAAATCAGGCATGTTGGAAGACAATCTCCTATTCTGATAAATAATAAAATAAAAAATCTAACAAGTACTTGAATCAATAAGAACGATTGAAAGGAAACACGAGCCTCTTATAAATAAAAGCTTAATAATTAACAATACTTGATGATAAATAATTGATTGATATCTGAACATCGGTAATTGTTCTCTCCAGAGCACAATAGAAATAAGAGCTTCAAATGCCGTGAGAAAGAAGCTACTCTAAACACTACAATCAGTTTTCCCAGCCCTAATGAATTAAGTACATGCTACACGTCTTACTTTCAAAGCTCCTATATTTATTTCGGAACAGTGTTCATTTAGTATGCACCTGACGTATCCAGCACAAATTTTATTTCAAGCCAGTATTTTCCAGGAATAACTTTGCCTACATCGGACTTCTGGGAGAAAGATTTGAAATTGTCCAATTAATAGATGTGGATAAGACAGCTTATACTTCTAAAGAGATAACAAATGATATAAAAAACTAATGGAATGGAATATTATAGGTTAGATGATCATTATGTAGAATCAGGATTTATTTTATTTAACTCACTAAACACTTTTTTATGTTTAAGACAAATGAACTTCGTTATAAAAGAGAAAGCATGGCCATGCCTAAAAAGGAATACACTCAAAAATATGTTATAATTTTTTTGAAGTCTATTGATGACTTTGTGTCTTTTGAAGCATTTCCTGTGTGAATAGTATTAATCAATCTAGTCACTATATATGGTATTCTCCCATTAGAAAGTATGCTATAATTACTAACGCTTGGCAGACGACTCGCTCAGTTTAAATGTATTGGATGCAGCTGCCCATTTCTCAGATGATTCTGTCCTCGCCGTATAAGGCACCTACAGGAAAACTCAGACGATTAGCATTTACTCCAATAGTTGTGATGTTAAAATAAAAGAGTTCAAATATAATTTGATATAGTGTTAGTTTTTATAAATCGAAATATAGCACGTTAATGTTATAAATACAATGACCGTACTAAATTCCCTACCGTATCGATAGACGTAATATTTATGTTTACTTTATACAAAATGTTCGTAGAATATTCTCCACTGCAAAATGTACTTGATTCATTCATTTAGTGCTTCAAAAACCAAACTTGGTCATTGGAAGCTTAGAACCACTACAGGTTCTCCAGTTATGTCTGATGTAAACACCATAAAGTTATTTTGAAATGTTTGATTGCGGTATACGCTAGGTAAAGTTTTGGTGTTCGTGAATTTGCAGTTGCAGAATTTATTGAAAGTGTCTTGTTAGATGGTTTTTAAACTAATGAGCTTAGTTTTAGAGGACACGAATCAAAATGTAATTTGTTAGATATTATAAGTTGGTATCGGTTGGATGCAGTTGGCATCAGAATATAGAATAAAAAGAAAAAATAAAAATATTTTACTTTAAAATAAAACGCTTTTATGTCCAGATTATTGCATGTAGTATAGTATACGTATAAAAGTCCATAATGATTAAAAACAAAATTAATATTTATCAAAAAATTGCAGGTAGTACTATGAATATTTATATTATTAATTTAAAAACGTCAATATCGAAATACAAAACCTGTCGATTAAGACAAACAAACGATGTATAATGAAATATGGTCTGAAATACACCATGAAATTATCATTGTTGTGAAGTACACAATCAACGCGTATAACCTCTAAATAATTTAAAAAACCAAGCAATGTGATACCCTTTCTAAACTTGCCCAGGGGAAGCATAGCACCCGCTCGTGTCACGTGTATAATTTTTACACCCCTAGGTGACTTGACAAACGGTGGGACAAAGGAACAAATAAAAAGTCTCTTTCAATGAGCTAGCAGAGACCTTTTGTGGTTGAGAGCTATTTTATGCTAAAAGCTAATGTACATATATACATACGTACGCTCACGCCTTATTACCATCCAGGATAGGTAGATACGGTAGAACTTCATTTGCCGTGATCCTGATACACAACTTTTACCTCTTCGCCATTCATCAGTCCTTTCTTACATGCTCGTTGGTTACTTGGGTGCTGTTAATTTTGGCCTTTTTTTAGTATATTAGTGAATTGTTCAATATATTCGTTTCGTCTTTCTGTACTCCTCACAATAGCCTTATAATAAATTTCTTTGCACAAATGCCTTTTTTTATATATAAGCCTACCATAATGACTCCACTTTGCCTGATGGAATCACTCATCTTTTCAACTTTCCCAAACCAACGCAGCATTCCTTTCTCTATTAGTGTCACTACACCTTCTTCCAACTCTTAACGTTTTCTAATTACATCATTCCTCACTCTGTCAATCAAACTAACATTATACATACTATACGCTTTCCGCGGTAGGCTTATCTAAGCTAAATAGGGATCTACTGGAGGAGTCAGCCATCATCTACTCCTGGCTGTGTCCGACTGTCTTCGGCCTCCAATTAAGGAAGTCTACTGGTGGTCCCAGGAGCTGGCGGACCTCCTCGCGGCTTGCATTCATACCCGGAGGTCCTACACTCGCAGTCGTCGGCGTCGCCACAAAGAGGGGGAAGAGGACCAGCTTCATGAAGAGTACCGAGAGGCACGGAAAACTCTGCAGCTGGCCATTAGCCGCGCCAAAGAGTTGAAGAGAAAGGAGATGTTGGAGGGTCTCGATAATGACGCCTGGGGTTGCCCTTATCGTGCGGCGCAACAAGAGCTGCACCCCCCCCTTACTGAGACTCTCTAACCTAGCCTCCTGCAGGAAGTGATTGAGGGCCTTTTCCCGCAACGGGTAGAGCACTCACCCCCGTCGATGGCCCCCTTGGCTGATGACGACGGGGAGTTCGAGGAGAAGGATGCTTTACCCGCCACGGAGGTGGAGATTGGGGCGGCTGGTCTACGGATCCGCTCCAAGAATCCGGAATCCCTGCCCGAGTCCAGGCCCTGGTCCTTGATCACATGGTGGACCGCCTTAGGGAGGTGTTCGACGCTATCCTGGCTTCGGGACGCTTTTCTGATGGCTGGAGAAGCGGGAAGTGAATTTAGAGGAGCGTACTGTCACGTACGAGGACCGAGAGGGGCATCTGAGTCGTCGGCCCATAACGTGCGGTGTTCCCAGGCATCTGTTCTTGTACCGCTCCTGTAGAACATGGGGTACGACTGGGCCCTCAAGGCGACTTCCCCCAGGGCTATTAGTAATTTGTTACGCTGATGACACTTTGATCACAGCCCGGGGTGTGAACTTTCAGGAGGTGGTGCGTTTGGCCACCAGAGGAGCCTCACTGGTGGTCAGGAGCATCGAGGCGCTAGGCTTACGGGTGGCCCTAGACAAGACGGAGCCCCTTCTATTCCATGGGCCCCGTCGTGGTCCGCCCCCCGGCGCCTCCATTATGGTCAACTCGGTTCTCATACCGGTTCATACGCTTCCGGATTGCCACGCTTGGGCATCGACGCGTCGGGCCCTCACTGCAGTCATCGGAGAGGATCTGTCGCTGCTGCTACCGCGGTTGCAACCTTCTGCGATGACGATATCTCGCGAAAGGAGGCGGTGGAGCAAGCCCGGGACAATGACCTCCACTCGTACATATCCCATTCTTCTGGATCTCGCTTGCACACCCCAAAACTTAATATGTAAAAGACTGATACTGACTGATTTGACATTTTTTATCGTTTTTCGATTACTAACACCGCAGACTTCCGTCGTACATTCGGCCCGCAAATAGTTGTAGTGTTTAGAAAATTACGAAGTCGAAAGACGAAAAAAAATTACCGTTTATTGAGCGGTACGGAGATCTGTTATATTAACGTCTCTTATATTTAAGAAGAAATCTTAAATTATCCTCTCATTTAGTTGGCGCACCTTGTAACCTGAAATTTGTAAAAGAAAACAATATTAAAAATAATGTCCATGGAGTTTCATGCCTGTTCTTCTCCATTGGATCTATGTACCTACCTAACCTAACCTAACTTCAAGACTTAGTCCAACTGACTCCCACTCCTTTCAATTCAAAAATACCGGTAATTGGTTTAAATATAAGAAATAGTTTTGAATTTAAATGGAATCGAAAAATATTTTTTATGGACTCCAATTAATATTTTACATATTGAGTTGCCCTACATTATGTTGTATATTCTTGTTGGACGTAACTCTTAATATAAACCATGGCTATCAATGTCTTAGATTACGGAACACCTATCATTTTTTTCATATACGTTTGATTTTGTATCTGTATATGAATAAGCAATGTTTTTTTTTATAATTATTTCCTCGCAAATGTTGGCGCACGAAAAGATGTTATGTAGTAATCCTAATTTTGTTCTTTTATTCTACGCTACGTTAAAGAGGAAAGCAGTTTTCTTTCAATCAGTACCTGACTTCCAGAAAAAATATTTTTATAAGACTTCGACGTCTTGATTGTTAATATTAAGACTACTAACGCGAGAGGGCAAACTCTTAATTTTTTAATTTTTTTAATTTTTACTTTGAAACATGTCAAAATTCTACATTGTTCAAAAACATATACTTCTTATACTAAGGGTTTCATTAAGGGCTGTTAGTTAAAATATGACACGACGTGTGTCCATAATCTCGCCACGCGTCGACAGACGTGATGTTTTTCATTTGGATTTGTTTGTAAGGGTCACTGCATAACTTATTTGCATTCGTTTTATTCACACATAGTAGTCGGTACTACTAGTAATAGTGTGTGTGTTTTTTAATGGTCGTGTCAATGACGTAGTGCAGGAGTGAAGGGTAATTCTTATTTATTTGTACCCATTACAACAAAAATAGAAAAAAAGAAGGAAAAAAAAAGAAAAAGAGAAGGTTCAAAATGATTTAACTAAAATATTACAATAGTGATCATGAAAATCACTTACATATTTTTATTGATTATTATATTATATATATTTATTATTATGTATATCACAGAGTTTTTTTTCTCACTTAATTTTGTTACATGTCGTTGGTTGATGAAGTGATTCTGGCGTCTTAGATTAAAATATGATGTTATATTATACAGCTATATTAAAAACGTTATACGTTCTATGATCGAAAACGGTATATTAAATAATATTAATTTTATTTTTGAAATTTTGTTTATGAAATTCATATGGAATCTCAGCAAATCATTTTTTAAACAAACAACAGATAAGGTCTTAAATTTATAAAAAAATACAGATTGATTATCTGGAAACAATAATGATTCTGTTGATACATTTTGTTACTTATTTATTTATGAAATTGTACTAATTTTTTTTAATTGACGCATTTCACACACTGCCGTTTGATCCAGTACTAATAAAAGCGTATACTATAGTAACCAAACTGCTGCTAATTTACTGCTACAAATGTTTGTTTCGCATAAATTATATAAGGTTTCAAACTATGACCAATTGAGTTCTTCTATGTGAAATGAAATGTCAATTTCCCTGACTCTAAACTAATTAATTAATTTTGCTAAGATAAGGTGCTAATAGCTATATATCGTAATGTTTAATCCCTAAGACTGAAATAGGAGGGACTTAGAAACCTTAATTACGATATTGTATTTGGAATCAATTATTGAAACATAAGATATAAGATCTCTCTCTGATATAAGATCTTGATAAAATTAATTTGTTCTACCGTCTGGGACAAACATTTGAATGCAATTGTTCTGTAATATGATCAGTAAATAATACTTAGATTTGGTTTGGTTAGCCTCAAATATTTTTAAAATCTTCTAAATGATGTTCACTGTAAAAACAACTCCTAAAAATAATTAAATCAATATTTAAAATTCAATGATTCGACAACTGTAAAAGGTGACGGCATGTCTTCTTCTTTCATAAGATTGTTCTTTCAAATTTGGTAAAAAATATACAGAATCGACTCTATAATAATGTATTCTAAAGTTAAGTCGATAGAACGAATCTTATAAATATGCCTGCAAATAAGTTCTGATCAATAACTTGTTGTAAGTTGTTTCAGAATACTAAAATTGCTCCTTTTTAACCATAAGAAGTGCTGTCACAACTAAATTGTAAACCGGTGTGGTAGTTATCAAGTTATTGAAATTACCTTATTTGCTGTAGATAAGCTGATATGAACAGATACAATTTTAATAATTTGATAAGCACCTGCCTTTTGATCGCCACATGTCACAAATATCATGTATATACTCGTAATAAGTATCTAACGCTTCAAAATATTTTGACAGATGATTATTGACAGGCTTATATTTAAAAGAACTATATACATGATTGTCATTGACTATTAACAATAGCGTTGTCTTACCGGTTTAAGAATAAATAGCACCTCATTTGTTAATTATGTATAATTTTGAGTAGAAAAAAAAATCTAAGCGTAATACGACTGTGTCTTTACAAGAACGTAAGTGATAAATCCCTTCTTAGTTGTTTGGAGATATTATTACTAACAGCTTAGGATGAAAGATATCCGAGTATATATATATATATTATTCATCCTAAGCTATAAGCTAGCATTTTTTTGTTATAAAAAAAATTACCCTAAAAAATAAATCTATATTATTATGTAAATCGCAAAATTGCTTAACAAATTGGGCAAAATGTATATACAAAAAGCAATCACAAAGCAAATATCTAACGGCAGTCCCTATATTAGCACTAGAAACGTTACAGTTCGTCACACTTCTGATAAGTTATCGAAAGCCAAAATTACAACGATTTCCGAGAACGGGTGCCAATATTAGCGTGTTTGCACTTAATAGGAATGGAATTGATTTTGTGATAATTTCATGCACGATTTTATCTCAGGATTAACCTAGATGCTAACAGCCAGCAAGTAGCTCACTTTAAATTAATAATCAGAGCATATTTTGAAATGAATTGAAATTTGAGGTACTGCTGAGTAAAGAAAAAAAATAAATTTATTCAAAAAAGTACCATTAATCAAATCAAGTAACATTGATAGGTTAAACCATTATAATTTATACCTACTTCTGATCAGTGATTAACAGGTCTCAGATATTATTGAAGAACAAGTAAGAATGACAAGAAAAGATAATCTAGTGAGCAAGACAATGTCAATAATACAACAAGAGATGTGCAGGTATGAATAAATGATAAAAAGGACGAACGACAGCAATGTATTACTCTGTGATTCATATATTGTTACGATAAACTATGACCGCATAACGTCCAAGTTGTGTCGGAGGTGTTATTTAGTATAGGAACTTATCAATCGTACGATATCCGCAGGATATATACTACTAAATAATGTTATACCTATAAGAGTATAAAGCAATAATGTAAATATTGACGACGATTTTGAAAACATTATAACTTTAGAATACGGCCGAAAAATATTATTTTTTTTTCTTTTTATTTCCAATTTCCAATTAATAAATAACATATACAGATGCCGTTACCAAGTGAGCTTTTAAAATTACATACACGTAATTGTCATGTTCTTCAAGTTCGTTTATATTTATATTTGCTACAAAGTACCAGGTATCTTTTTATGGTATTATATTCGACTATATTCTACACAGATTAAGAGAAAATAGTAAGCAACAAATTTATACTGGCATTGCCAACTGCCTGAGTGGGGAACAAGTTTCAATACAGAAAATAAGCAACACTACCTAAGCGATTGAAGTCGTATTAAAAGGATATTAGTGCTGATGGGTACAGTGACCCCTCCATACTAGTATATTAGTTGAAGATATCATAAGACATAAGCATGGTGTACCTAGTACCCAACTAGTTGAAAGCCAAACGGGGGTCCTTTATCAAGAGGTAAGGCGATCCCGCCGATTTCAATACCAAAACAATCTACCGGTGAAGAGCTTATTCACGAATTGGAAGCCTCACAAAAAAACCGGTAACCAAATAATGCTTGTATTGTATTGCTGAGTGAGTGAGGCAACTTGAGCCTAGGCCTGAGGGACAGCGCACTTACAACTCTTGAGTTGTAGGTGTCTATAGTCGGCGATTGTCACTTACCATCAGGTGACCATTCTGTTCCTCTGTCTACCTATACCATAAGAAATAAGCTTCAACTCTAATATTAGTGCAACAATTAAAATTGCAAAGTAAAACATAAAACCCGAATGCATCATTTATTTCCTGTCTTGTTATACTGTCGTTATCTCTAAAACATTACTTCCAGGCTATTCAAATGACACCCCAAAAATCGAAATCTACATTTGAAAAACCTCTGTCTTTCGCAGTCAGTTAAAAACAACAACTGTCTATACCAAAGTTTCTTTATTGACTATCTTTGTTGCGAAATAGTTGAAAGTATTGAATCTATCATAATTGCTACTCTAGGTAACATACTGGGAGTATACTTTGACCAAGCACACACGGAAAGCTACTCAGACGACACTTACATCAGGTCGCTTCTTCGCTTCTCAACGTACTCTTATGATACTCGTGAAGAACTCCAAACGCTTCTTCGAAAACTTCATCAAATTGAAATCGTTGTGTAACTATAGATGTATTAGATAGATGTATTAGATTGTATTACTATATACGACTAAATAGTTTTGTCATGATAACCACCTTCAACCTTTTTATTTATTATAAATCATATTTCCTGTATTTTATAGTTAAAATGTTTAATATTGCTCCTTAAATTAAGTGTAAGTATAAATATTTTAATAAGCATACGTTGAAAATATAAATTACCTGTGATGATTAAAACTTATCAAAAAGGTCAATTTTATTAGGAGCTATAATGTCACAGAAAGACACTCATAGACAGATGATTCAAACTTTATAACACACCTCTTTTAGTCGGGATTTAAAAACGAAATCAAAAAGGAACTATCAGTTTATCTAATATTATGTCTTTAATGCATAGATTCTAAACTTCTTTTCTGCGATATGAATTAATATTAGATTCCTTAGTAATTTCAAATCTGAATTTATGATCAAAGATCTCATAGGGATAAAATAAGACAAGAAGGTATATCTCTAAATCGGTCTTATCCCGACCCTCATAATATATTCTAGAAACATGCCAAAATAAGATTAACATCTAAACAAAAATTACACGTAGCCTACACCCAGTTAGTCGGGTCGTCACGTCACCGTCACGTCTGCAATCAACCCCGTGTCATATGTCACGTCGCTTATCAACAGTAACGTGACAATTTACAAGGTATGCCAACAAAGTCGGTTATTGAAACAGTTATACAACTAAAATGATGCGTAGTGCAAAGTTCTTTAGAAATATTTTTTTTTTTATTTATTATGATTAGTAAAATATAACGAACTCTGTTTTAAGACTTTCAAATTAATTCTTTTTAAACACAATAATCCTAGAAATTGTATCTAAGGTATATTTCTTTCATTCTTTTTCTTCTCATTCTTTTCATTCTTCATTAAAGGCTAAGGTGTAACGGTAGTGGGGTTACAACCGCACCCAGTGCATAGCCGTAGTGGGCCCACCCCTACTAGAAGTATATTAGGTTAGCTGTAAGAACCCCCCCCCCCCTACCTAACACAAAAATGGTAATAATGTGTGACCCACGATGCTAGTATTCTTCTCTAACGTTTAACGAGTTTCATTACCTTGTCAGATTTCCAAATAATAATAAATAAGTTTATCTCAAATCATGTACTAAATTTGGCATTTATTTTTCGACAAAAGAAACCTAAGAAAAATAATTTATATCACCTTAGCATTCAACAATATAACATACAGTCCTGTACACTTACTACTACTACTGTACAAATAAAGTAAAAGTGTTTACTTTACTAGTAGGAAATATATATAATTTGGTAGAGAATTTGAGAAATTCACTTATCAACCTTTTTCTAGTATCTATAATGTAAAGCAACTATGAGAGTTGCTTTACATTTTACTTACATTACTTTTAGAGACTTTACTAAAACCCTTAAAACTCTGGCTAACCAAGCCAGAGTTATCGTGTCCGTTTCAACCTCACTCATGCGAAATCAAATTGGGCAGTGATAGACTCCCGTCTGATGCACTGCAAGTTTATGTAGAGTTAGTTCAGTTCAAAATATGAATTTGAATTATTTTATTTCAACATTTAAAGGATTAGTTACTGTATTTTTATCTACTAAAATTATTAATATAAGTAGCTATAAATCATGTGAATATAAGTGATGTTATCATCACTTATACTTATGCAATCTATGTAGGAATTAATTTATCTACATCTTGAATAGGGATAGCAGTCAATGTCGTATCGATTGCCTGTATAAGACTAATGAGTCGGCCCATCAGTGGTTGGAGTTTTACTTCTACGTCTGCTTGAAATTTTTATGAACGTGTTTTTTTTATAATGTAGAGGGACCCAGAAGCAAACGTGTCACCTGATGATAAGCAACTTAAAGGAAAGATGGGAGGGTAAGAGGGGAAGGATATTTTATGATTATCGTCTTCAACTTTCTTTACAGTGATATCAAGGTACCATACCATTCATGGAGTACCCAAGCAGAGACTAATATTCTTAAATAAAAATGTGAATACCTAACGTAAAATGGGAATAATTTATAAAAAAATCTGTATATCCACATCGAAAAGCTAAAAGTGGTGTCGGTCGCAACACTCTAAATTACTGTGTTTCGCGCCATGACACTCGATTTGATATGACGCGTGACAGCTTATTTCTGGAGCGTTCTAACACTGTTTCGATTTTGTTTACTTATGACAAACTCTATAACTAATTTTCGATTTTTAAATTGCTTTGGTAGTTTATTGTTATTTTAGTGAATACACATACTTTAACTGTAATGACAGTTATTTAGAAAACAAAAAAAAGGTAAGTTAAAAAAAGGTTTTATTTGAATGATATATACAAAATAAGCCCATTCTTAATAACATAATTTAATAACTAGAATAATGTTAATATTTAATTAATTTACATACAAATAGTTTCGTAAGAGTTCGACGCACGTGTAGTCCAAGTAAAAAACTTAGGCTGTAAAATTCAGACATCGGAGAGCAAACACTGATCTCCATCCTCCATGAGCGCTGGCTTGGCTGACCGTTACCCCAGCAGAAGCAGGCCTGAGACGGTGGTGTGACGTACGTGTTTCACGCGCGCCTATCTTAAGGCCCCCATACTCCAAAAAAGTATAGTCGTCTGCTAGTCAGGTGGCCAAGGTCTGCTGGAGTTCTCAAATGCTTCCTTCTGAGGGAATCCCGGGTCCCTAGCAATAGACCCTCTCGTGACGGAACACCGTATGGTTCTAGTCCGTTCGAGTCCGGCATACCACTTCACCGTCAGCTTCAGTGAGTTCATGACCGGTGGGGGTTTCATCACGAAAAAAAAGGCAGTAAAAGTCGGGACAGTAGAAACTGAAAATGTGGTGACGTTCACCGCGTTGATCATGGTCACATTATTAATAACGTGTACGAATGAATTTGCACTTTTTCCTGTAAGTGCCAACAAATAAATGTCAGAGACATAAAAAAGCACACTTAAAACCAAAGGGGAAACGAAACATTTGCATATGGAAAACGACCACATGTGACATGGACGTGTTGCAAAAATTCATTCCACGATCAATATATGCCCAGTGTCCGAGGGTGGTCACACCCTCGCAAAGCAAACAAGATTTATATGAAATGATATGTGTGTACATATAGGGCTCCTAATTGTTATTATTAATGGTAAATTCAAGGACAGAAGGTAATATGTTAGTATAAGATTTGTGAGTACAAGTAGCGGATGCCCCAACAGTATTATTGTATTTACCACTATCGTAATATTTTTAAAGCAGACGGTGGAAATATTACAAAATGAACATTACAATTTTAAAACTTTTTACTGCCCTTTACTTAAATATTTAGATCAGTAATCATTAATTTTTAAATTTATTTATATTAAATTATTAAAAGAAAATAATGATACCCAAATTTGGGTAGAAACTTATTTTATCATAATACAACCATTTAGAATGTTATTTTTGTTTGCATGTCACACCTAATATTCATATTACCGACATCAGCAAATATACTAGGTTATCAGGTACAAAAAAAAAACAAATCAGAAAATATTTTTTGATTATATCTTACGTCGTTACTCAAACTACAATCAAAATATCTAGCCATTATATTTCAATTCTTCTTTAACATTTCACCCTGTGTAAAATGAATAGTTACTTTAAAATATATCACTATGAAACATAAATAACGGTCGTATGGATCAAAACAAAACATAAACCATATCATTATAAGCATATCTATAATTACTGGAAATTGTAACAGTTCTAAATCAATTCTTTATAAGAGTCAGAATCATGAGGGGTACGTATAAAAGCAACACTTCATATTTGTTATTACGAGCCTGCGCGGGAGGGTGCCCATTCATATTCAAATTACTTTAAAATCTACTACTATTATTATACACGAGCTATTGTGTTGGTCCTTTGAGACCTATGCTATTCAGAGTCCTCGAAATCAAGCCCCGCGTAAAAGTATTGTCATAGATATTGAACGCACCGCGTGGGTCAAAGGGCTACGTTTACAACAATTTAAAATATATTTACCATTCATAACGTCACCACAGAAAGTTTTACGGTTAGCGGACCATAATAAAAATCAAATTACAAATTGTCTAATAAATTTATTTAGAATTACGGAGTCAATGTACATCCATTAGCAATAAAACATTAGTGGCGTGGATCTGTGAAAAAGATCGGCTCCTTTAGAGAATAATTTATGTGACGCTAAACATTTTTATGTTTAGTTAATGTTGAATACGATTCCAATATCGGATTGTCTAATGCGAGTGGCGCCTGGATTCCGGGCTGTGGGCGGACGTCCCCGATCGTAAAATTTTGTCCCGCGCAAACACAGACTTTAGCACCATCCCCCGTATTGTTTTTTAAGTAAACATGTTCAGTTTTGTTAAGATTACCGTCGGTAGTTTAAAAATATTTACTCGTTTTATCTTCAATATTATTAATGGTTTAGTGAAGACAGTATGTGCTTTATAATATTTTTGTTAGACTCTTTTATGATAATTACTTTTGAGAATTAACTCATCACAGGCTTTTAAGAACACTTCATCCAGAAACTTTTTAACTCGTTTTTGCTTTATTTTATTTTATTTTTCTTATAACACGATTGAAAGTTTTGTAAATTTTGGGCATAATCTAGATATATTATTCAGTTAGGTTAAGGGTCTTTTCCCGCAACGGGAGGAGCACACACCCCCATCAATGACCCCCTTGGCCGTTGTTGATGGTGATTTTGTGGAGGAGGCTGTTCCGCCCGTCACGGAGGCAGAGCTAGGGGCGGCCGTTCTACGGATCTTGTCCAACCCCCCTAGGTCAGACGGCCCTGGCTTGGCCCTGGCCCTTAACCACATGTCGTTAGCCTTAGGGAAGTATTTGACTCGAGTTTGATGTCTGGAGGCTCCCCCTACGGCTGGAAGAGCGGGAAACTGGTGGTCCTAAAGTAGCCAGGACGGCCTACTGTTACGCCAATGACACATTAGTCACAGCCCGGCTTTCAAGAGGCGTCGCACCTAGCTACCAGGGGTCTCTCTGTCTCTCGGTCTCTATGTCTCTCTGGTAGTCGGGCGCATCGAGGCGCTGGGCTTGCGGATGGCCCTGGATAAGACAGAGGCCCTCTTATTCTATGGGCCTCGTCGTGGTCCGCCCCCAGACGCCTCATTTGTTGTTAACTCGGTCCTCATACCGGTTCGGGCCCATATAAAATATTTGGGCCTGATAATTGACCGTAGGTGGCCCTTCGACGAGCACTTCCTACAGCTGGCTCCGAAACTAGTCAGCACTGCGTCCGCTCTTGGGCATCTTTTGTCCAACCTGGGTGGACTCAGCGTCGCCACAAGACGGCTGTACACAGGGGTTGTCCGGTCAATGGCACTGTATGGTGCTCCGGTGTAGGCTCTGTCCGCCCAGAATACAGATCGCCTCTGGCAGCCTTAGAAGGTCATGGCTGTCAGAGCCATACGTGGTTACCGCACTGTATCCATGGAGGCGTTTTTTTCTCCACCCGCTATAGTGGCCAGCCGCGAGGAGGCAACGGCTACGCGTGTCCGGACGTCACCTTATCGAGAGTCAAACGAACGAGGTGCCGCTTGTGCGGGCAGGTGCCAGGAGGGGTCCGGATGATGTACTTAAGCCGTTCCCGGTTCCCTCCTACTTCAGGCACAGTATTGCACACTGTCTGGTTTTAGTCAGTTCAATTCCGACACACCGTCCCACCAAAAACCCCGGTGAGATGACGGCCCGAAGGGGTTTCCACACTTTAAGAAAATAAAAAAATATTATTCAGTTAGTCTTTTTAAGTTGTGTTAATCCATAAGGTGAAATACATCAAAATTTGCGAAGATTCAGAACTTCTGTATATTATGTAGTTATAGTCATTGAAGATACATACAATTTAACTCAACATCAATATCGCAGTTGGCCTGGCAGTTGTATCTGTCACTTAATTTTTAATGAAATAAGCTCTAATGATTATTGAATAATTTTATTTCAATATATAATGTTCTCTGTTTTCTTTGTGTCTAAGGACGTCAGCGTATGGCGTCTTTTATTGAACTAGTCTATTAAAACTGTTTGGTGATACATTTTCCATATTTTAATTTAATACATTTTATGTAGCTGTTACATCATTAAGATCAAATTTACTATCTATGAAATTCCTGTTGGAAAATTTAAATTGATTTCTCTCAATGAAATTGGAATTTAATACCTGACACATGCCTGGCTCATAAAATATATAAGAAATGATTCTGATTCTAAGTAATATTGAAATATATAGTTGTATATATTGTTGCCAGTTTATATCAGATTTAGATTAGGACGCGATTATGCTATAATTTTTCGGGTTTCGTAGTTCAAAAGATAAACCGATCAATGAAAAGGTTCAATAGAGCTACAATAGTAAATTCGCGAGTATAGACACCGCTAATCACCAGGCGGGTTTAACATTCATATAAGACTCTCCTGTAATTATCTTATGCTGAATAAGCTAACTGTAAAGCTTCATGGGACGTAAAAAGGCACACCTTGTTGATACATTTTTGTATTAGAAAAGTAACATAATTGACTGCATGGATGGCATGGCGGTTTAAGGGGTCACCTCGCCACTACGCTGCCGCACCGAGTGTTATGGGTTCGATCCCCGCACGGGAAAACACATTGTGTATTCCTCAAATTGTTGTTCTGAGTCTGGGTGTTCTTTGTTTCCGTCCTTTGAATGTTTGTAAAGTCCCCCGCTACACAGGAATTAATCCTAGTGCGGGAGTTGTCTTCTTAAAACATTTTTATTAAATCGACATTTTTCTTTCATGGCAATGATAATTGGATAATTAATCATACATCGATTAAAGCTATATATTTTGCATTATATATATAATAATAATTGCAATGAAGCCTGATCTGAATTTGTATTATGTAATCAATATCAACATGTTCTACAAATTAATTGATTATAAATTAAAGCAAATCACAAACCCCTGTGGCATTTGAAGTTGATTGAGTTTGACACGCTCTAATGTACATAATCTCATATCTTGAAGGTTTTGGGAACCTGAATAGAGATATAGATTTATAAATTCTTATGTCTTTTTGTTTCAGATATTTCTATGAGTATATCAAAACGTGAGGAGAAAGGAGGAGAAGTAAGGAGAAGTGACATCGATTTCCCACTAAGAAAGTAAGTTTTGTTAATTATTATGAAACTTTTAAAGTATTTTTAGTAATTTGATTTCTTTAATATCTCAAAATTGCAGGTTTATACTAAATAGTATTTGGATAACATAACACGTCATTCAAAAGCAAACCTTATCGAAATCACCACTCATACCACGTATAAAACAATCACTTATATCATTGTTACGGGCTGTACAAACATTTATAGAGTAAAATAGCTATGATACTCATCATGATTCCTTATTATAAACACATATCGCCTAGCGTTTCCGTCGATGGTGTTAGAATGATAAATTCCGAATACGATACTAAAGCCATTGTTTCAGCCAACAATGTACAGACAAACAAAAAAGGGGACGAACGAAGATGAATAAATGTAAATCCCATTTGAGACACTCAAAAACTGGTCTAGGCACATTTTTATTTTGTAGCGTCATGAGTCAGAAATGTATGAGTTGTCGGAGTGCGTCAGGTTTCTAATATATTGTAAAACATTCTGGGGCGAAATTATCTATATAGCTCTAAATATATTACATATAAGTACATGTAATTTCATATTTCCACCGTACTATAATGCAATCATCAATAAAATACAATGTGTCAATAAAATTACAAATGAATAATAAACTTTATTGGGATGGACATTGAGAATATGGAATTTGCGTATAAATAAGTCTCTCGATATGAGTGTATAGTTGGGGGGATACAAAGAAGGTATTGATATATACGTTAATTGCATTATAAAATGTTGAACACCATCGAAAGCAATTTGCTGGGCCCATAATTAGTCTTAGATTTGTTGATATAAAAGACAAAAGTTGTTCTAATGAAGTTTTACCAGAGGCAAAGTATATCGTCAGCATTCTTTTATATCGCTTATAGAATGAGCCAGCACAAAACACGCTCACTGACAGTTAACACCCTCAAAACATTTTTATTCATAATAGCCAGTTTACGTACATATATCAACAAGGTAAATATCTTAATAAATTTGACTACTTACTTATATTTTGTAAAGACAAAATGTTTCATAAAGATTCATGGAAACTTCCTTTACGTTCTGTAAGCGGTGACAATTACTATCATTATACCAAAACTTCTTATAAGTGGAATGTGAAAGCATTTGGGATAGTGTTTCTGTTAGTTAGCTACTTAAAAATATACATACAAGATATTTATTTACCAAAGTATATTGTTACAAAAACAAAACTAGGACAACGCTAAACGAGATTGTACTCAAGCTGGCGAAAATTTAAGAAATTGAATTTCAGGCAAATGGCAAAAACATGACTACGCTATAACATTTGGCAAGATACCAATGAAAAAGGAAATATAAAGCTTTAGTGAGCTCGTTGTTTTGATACTAAGAAAAGATTCTTAATTCGACTCTCTATGTCTCCTCTATCTAGAGGCTCTGTGTCATTATAAGAACAGTTCTTTTGCATTCAATTATGAACCTTTAGAATAAACAGAGTAGGATGTTCGTTTAGTAGATTAGCTTCCACTTAGCAGCAATGAGGTAGTAATTGCTTTTTTGATACGCCTATGCCTACCCCTTCGGGCATATATGTAAGCCAGTGTATATTGTATGTATGTTTTTTTTTTTTTTATGCGATAGGGGGTAAACGAGCAGACGGGTCACCTGATGGTAAGTGACTACAACCGCCCATGGACACCCGCAACTCAAGAGTCACAAGTGCGTTGCCGGCCTTTTAGGTTGAGGTACGCTCTCTTCTTGAAGGTTTGAAGGTCGTATCGGTTCGGAAATACGGCAGGCGACAATTTGTTCCATAAGCTGGTTGTGCGAGGCAAAAAGCTTCTCGAGAAGCGCACAGTGGTGGAGTGTCAATCGTCCAGGTGATGGGGATGGATATTTTGTCGCGTAGGACGATGGCGGAAACCAGCAGCCGGTATAAGTCCGAACAATTCCTCTGAAAATCCATACATACACACGTTCATGCGTACGTATCCTCCGTATTGGGCGAGTTTATTGCCAAAGTTGGGGTCCTTTATTAATTAAAAACAATTGGAAGTGGTTGGCGTTGCTTATACGAATGCATTTGGGAATGGAAAGAATAATACCCAAACCAGTTTTTAAACAATCCTCCCTTTCCCTTCATCTCTTTTCCCTATCCGTTTGCCCATCCTCTCTTTCACCTCCTCCTGGTAATTCGAAATGGCCGATGACGGGAAGGAAATCCGCACCCTTTGTGTGTAACTTTTTTTGATACCGCCGTCGTTAAGGTAGGTCAAAAGTCCCCTGTCATATCATAGACGTCCTTAGAGAATAAATATTTCCTTCATACATGACAATTTACACTAGATATAAATAGCTCTCATTTCCAAAAGTATAAATTTTTACCCTTATTGAAATTTAATTTGTACAAAAGTGTTAGGGTGTTAAAATTTTGTGAATTTTTCAAATGCTTTTAATTAAATCTGTAAACTGGTATGTTGTTTTAGCACCATTTTAACTGAACGTGCCTTATCAAAGGAAATGTCGAAAGTGACGCTATCGGCTAAAAGCTATTAGGGTAAATGCGTCCAATTACGGCGCGTGCATCATAGAGACCTTACTAGTGCATCAAGAACTGTTCTTTGCAAGAAACATTGAATTATATGCATATTGTTAAGTGTTTTTAAATTTCAGGTAAATTATGTACATTGAATGGTTCTTTGAAAAAAAAAGAAACCTCGTCTTTCAATCATTATCAATAATTACAAAGCTATATCTACATAATTTAAACAAAGTTGAATACATGTCTTATATTTGATTACAAATGATACTTTACATACATAGACATAAGAGGGACATAAGTATACGTTATGTTGCACAATGTTATAAATTCTTCGTAAGTCAGTGCAAAAAAGAAATAAAAATCATAACTTGCTTTTAATTAACTTCTGATTACAGCTAATAAAACATCATCAATTGTCACAAAATGTATCTAGTTAAACACAGCTTAGTAAGGATAAGACAACAGCACAAATCAATTAAAATTTAATAAAACAATAATATTACTACGGTGCTGTACATAATTTATTTATTGTGGGAGTGCGATACCATGGCCTCACAGATGGTTTTCTGTTCGGGTTGGGAAGCACGCAGGTTGCATTTCAACGAAATTAGAGAGGTTTCCGGAGGCCCAACTCCCCTTCCCCGTTTTATCCTCTCATCAAGTGTCCGTCTGTTCATTCGTACCCCTTATAAATATAAAAAAAAATGGAAAACATTTCATGCTCATTAGACATGACAGCCCTATATTATAATTAATCTTCTTACTCATCTGATTCAAGCCTCCAACTAACTCGAAATTTAATTATACAAAGCTCTCCTAACCCTTTGACCTTTGACGTTGACTGATACAACTAATACATCATCTAGATATACAACACCAAGAATTAACGTAAGAGTATGTATTCCGGAAGTAATTACACCATAAAGTGTCAACGTTACTGTGTCCATAAACACAGAGGCGGTGTTTGATTAGGGTTTCGAAATTGATAACGATGTTCCCTAGAGACCTTTTTGTCTATCATTTAGTAAAACACTGGTGTTACTTCAATATAGACGTTTCTTAAAATGTTGTATAGCTAAAACATTTACAAGAAGAACTGCTTTTGAATATATAGCATTGATTTTCAATGTTCATAATTCAATTAAATCATTTAATTATGTTATCTGTACTGATAATAATGATACGTTAATAAATCATTACATAAAGTTATTGAAATGGTAATAGTAAATCTTATTTATAACTATATGTAAATACGTCTAATACTTATAAATAAATGAATGTAGGATAATTAACTATTTAGTATTTTTTGTTAAGCAGTTTATTCACATTTCTAACTAATTTGAATAATTTTCTTATTACTCTTAAAATTTCTTAACAATATTACAAAATAAGTCATGTTATAAAAATTGCTTAGAAACTTTCCAAGTCAAACAAGACACTTAAAAAGAATACAAACTACAAATGAAATCTGTCAGTAATCGAAACATCATAAAACTGATCCCAAACATAAGCCTTCAAATAAAATATAAAGGAACCTGAATCAAAGCATAAATGGAAAGAATGACGTTCGTGAGATAGTGAAGCGGGTACAAAAACTCAGCGCAAGAGATGATCTGATAACGAAATTATAGGGTTAGGCGTTAGAGCCGGATTGCCCTCAGTTTAAATGTCATTACTGTAATATAGGAATAGTTAATAGTAAGATATTATTGAAGAAACGGGACTATAAAGATGATAGAAATAAATAGGAACTCTATAAGTCGGTTCAATTTGTTTTATCTTCGCATTTTATTTTTTATCACTTCCTGCTCATCTACACAAATCCAAACTTTAAAAAGTTTACTTGAAATATTCTTTTTTGTGTTATTTGTGCAAGTTGTGGTGATTATATCTTACAGCCTTGACTCTTTAGTATAGTAATCAGTGTATAGTCTATTATTTTAATGAAAGTTGACTTAGAATGTCAAAACGTAACAAATATAATCAATCTTATTATTGAACATCAATCAGTTTCGTTTAAGTCTAATGCAATCAGTTACTAAGTATAATAAAAGTGAATAAACCAAACTCATTTTAATATAACCAACCGATATCTGAAATGCCAATACAAACAAGAAATGGACAGTATAATGATGCTGGATCGCAAGTTGTGGTTGTTTGCAAGAATTTCCCAATTTAAAAGTATAATACACGAAAATACGTTCGTCGTTTCGTCGATGTCGAGGCCTCCAAATTTGGGAGTATGGCGTCCACACACGCATTCTAATTTATACCTCTAATGAAACCGACTACTTTTTTGAAGTTCTCGCTTCATTCTTGCAGGTACAAAATATAGAGTTGCAAAGCGATAAATATGTACCCGGGCCGTTATAAATATTCATTCTTTCAGAGGATCAGAGTGCAGCGAAGGGGAAGCTAAGTGCTAAAATATGGGGTTTGTCAAAGAGGAAGGTAATCATAATTTTTAAGGAGAATCTTGGTCGTATATGTAGGGAGGCACAATTTACATTTGAGACGCTGCTTGATTAATGTGGAGAGAATGTATGAGATTACAGTTTGATAAATAACGTAAGATTTTTTTACATGTAATAATATAGGACGGCAATTTTAAAGAGCAATCATTGATCAACATTTTTGTTGAAAGCGATAATAATAAAAGTTTGATTTCGAATTGACGTCTTAAACTTATCGAAATTATAATCAATTTTAACGATTAAATAATAGTACTGTCTCCATCAATGTGTTATGCTTCTGTTACAATTACCTTATAATAATCTACAAGAGCCATGAATTATAAGTTTTGAGACGTAACAATAAACAAGACGTTAGCAAATTTATTATTACAAGCCTCCATAAAAAAACAAGATAAATTCAAACATTAAAAATAACCAATCAATAAAAAAACAACCAAACAGAAATAGAATCAAACCCAAATCCCTATTAGGCCATCAAAAACAATTCCCGTGGTTGGCTCACAAAAAATATACAAGTCAAAGTTTTTTGGAACCCCAACTTTACGTGGGTCGTACAAGCTCACCTTTTTATACCAAAGGACATTGATTGATTGAACCTTATGGCACATCTATGAGAAACATAGCAGGGGTATTGTGTTTTTTACTAATTCTCTTTTACAAATTTATGGTTTTAAAATCTTTTTAAAGTTTATTGTATCTTCATTTAGATAATCTGTGGGGTTTCGTCGATGTTGAGTTTTTTAGATTAAATTATTTGATACTATTCTATATAATTTTATATTTTATATGTGCATATTTCTTGTAGGTTTGTTATATATTAGTTATTTCTTCATTCTTTGTCTTTATTAAGTAAAGCTATATTAATTAATTAACTTCGTGTTTTTGTTGTTTTGTTGTTTGATACATATTTCTTCAATATGCGATGTTTTAACCTCCATTATTATTTATTTATTTATATCTTTTTATGGCACACCATGTATCACTCACGGTGGTTTTCCAGACAACCTTTATACATACTTTCTTATATCGGGTAGTATTTGATATTGATAAGAAAATATATTATTGTACCAGGAGACCTACAGTAATTTGAGGGCACTAAAAGAAAAAGAACCTTTAAATTGATTGCTATTACTAATAATATCGACACAACACACCGCAATACTTAACAACTTTATTGTATATATTGAGTTACATGAGCAATTTATGAAATTGTTCTATTTTATTTTTTTTATATTTCATGTAAAGTTATGAACTAAAGTTACACAAAAGTGACAGAAAAGCTGCTTTCCTTTGGACACATTAGAGGACACAAAATTATTAGTAGCATACGAATTTCGATAATTATAAATACCGTAAAAGACATAACTTTGACAAACAAAATAAAGTCTATATACCTATTTGAATACAGTTTAAAAGCTCTCTCGGCGTGAGTCACAACTTCTGAGCTGTATTTTTGTTTCGTCATAATAGCCATGGCTACCAACATGTTTTTTTTTTAAATTAACCCAGTAAAATTTGACCGGCTCCGTAATTTTATCAAGGTCCAAAGAGTTACACGCAAACATATACCATTAGACTAACGACCCTTAGGTGATATGTAAGCTAATATCTGAGAGCAAAAAACGCTAAACGATATTAAAGTGCAGATTTTAAAAAATATAACAAAACTGTTCCAAAAAAAGATGGTATACAATAGAAAAAACCTGAAATGGCTGCCATAGCCTCTAGCTAAAAGTAAATAAATCGACCCTTTGTGTCCCATACAAATATGCAATAAAAACTATCTTAAGGTTTTCCTGGGATTTTGTTTTTTTAATAATTTTTTTTGTTTATCTATGCTTTTATAAGCTACTGTTATGTAAGGGTTATGGATGTAACATGTACACATGCGTATACTCAAGCATGTATCCTCGAAGGGGTTATCAGAAGTGTAATTAACATTTTGGCAACTATGATTTAGTCGCATTTACGTAAAAGGGTGCAAGCCTATTGGCGTCATTCGGACACTTTTGTTAATGAGGTTCAAAAATTTAGAGCATATAGACAGAACAGGGGGGATAGATTGGGTAAGAAAGAAATATTGGTTATTCAAATGGATTGGGAAGTATAATCATTAGAAGTACATATTGCATTGTCATCATACTTAAAAGTATTTCGCAAAGTGACGTAGCTTATCCATTTTGCCTGTATTTATATATAAACATACTTAAATTTATTTTAAGTAATCTGTAATCTGAATTGAGATTATATATTGTAGTTATATTTTTTAATAAAACTGGGAAGAGGGTTCGGACCTCTTACACCCAGTTCGAGTTACAGGAATGGGAATCCGATGTGCTCAGGGTATTGCTTACACTTTCAAATCGATCCGTATAACTAATATTCATTCACTTTCGATATTCTCCTTTACCTTTCAATATACTTCGGGGACACGCGCATGAGCGTATGTTTCTATGTATGTAATTGTCACGGAAAGAATCCAATCAGATCTATTAACTATTACACGATTTTTATTGTTACGCTTACAACATAAACATACGCTAACAATATATATATGTATGTGTGTATATTTGTGTGATTATACCATATTTGAGTAATCCAATCCAATCACCACTCTTATCTCTGCAACATCCCAAGGTTGACTTCCAGAGAATGCCTTGGCATTAAGTCCGCCTGTGTACAATATATTCATGAAGATTTAAATAAATCACACTTGATAACTTTCAATTGAGGCCAGCACTGTAGCTGTAGAACTAAGTTAATGGTGTTCAGCCGCCTCTTTCCTCTTGGTCTCTGCTCATTTGCTCACATTCTCATGTGAGTTCGCCATTTTGTGAATCTTGTAGAAGATGGGAGTAGAGACGACTGTTCCGATCAGCCAATATTTCCTGATCCACTGGTTCTGAACATAGAACTTGAGAGGAAACTGAACCAAAAAGCTATAGGGGAATTTCGGAGCAGCTCAGAGCTGATTCCGACATCGTGGTGATCAATTATCTTTTCTGCGGACAGATAATATAGCTCAGTCATACCCCTAAGCTCAGTGGTTAAAGATCTGGGCTTACATATTGACTCAATTCTTGATTGGCGTGACCAGGTGGCTCACGTGAGTCGGAAAGTGACTGGAACTGGTGTCTCTAGTCTGTATCGCCTTAAAAATTTCCTTCCGACTAAAACCGAGACAATCTTAATGCAGTCCCTTATCATCCCTATAATCGACCACGGTGATGTATGTTATTTCGACCTGAATGCAGATCTGCTCAATAAACTTGACCGACTTATTAATAACTGCAGTCGATTTATTTTTAATATTTAAAAATATGACCACGTGTCTGCTTTACGTTCTGAGTAAAATGGCTTCCGATTCGCCAGCGACGTAATCTTCGCGGACGGACTTCTCTATTCTCTTTTCTTAACTCTCCATCTCCTCCATCTTATTTAGCACCCTATCTTCGTTTACTGTGTACAAATCTTGACAGAAACCTTCATTCCTCACACAACAATCTTCTTTTATGTCCCCTTCATAACTCCAACTTCTTGAACTCTTCGTTCTATGTCCAATCTGTTCTTCTTTGGAATGCGCTCCCATTCGAAATTAGGATGTCTACAAACCGCTTCATGGTTAAACAAAGGGTGCGTGATCTCCTTCTCAATGAGTTGACTTAATTGTCACATCATTTTTTTTTCGTTCTTCTCTTTTTTTTACGTCAGTAATAATGTATATGTAATAATGTGTGTATCATTTTTTTCTTGAATTTATACTATTTTTAAACTAGTTCCTTCTTATTCTTCGCACCTACCACTTACATTTCTGCAATACCTGAATGTTGAGTGGCAGAGAATGCCTAAGGCATTAAGTCCGCCTAGTACAATATGTGCATCAAGTTATATAAATAAATAAATAATAGACTGAGCATTACTGACACTGATCTGAGATGAATGAATGACTATTCTCAAAACAATACAAAAAATAATTAGTATATTTCTCACAAAATCTTAATGTTATCATTTTGGTAATCTATGCAGATATATATTATTAAGTATATTTTAATTTCATCTATGTACCTTCACACATACCGTAACGCAATGGCACCATGATAAGACTAATTGCCACGATTCTCATGGACAAGTGTGAGTTTCATAGTAATTAAATACAGTTTATAAGTTAACTTATGCAACTAGTTCATTTAATTTAATGCTTTTGAATAAGAATTATGTTACTTGAAGACTATTAATCTTGTTAAGGTTTAAAACATTTTGGATTCATTTAATTTTAACTTTTCTTATAAAGAAATTTTATGGCCTACATTTTGTGGGATAAAAAACAGCATCTGCACTATTCCTGATTAATCTATTTCTGTGCCTATTATGCTTTCTGTTGTTCTGACATAATTGAGTGAAAAACATTCATTCAAACCTTCGTTTTATACATGTATCGTTATTCATTCAAACCTTCATCATACATAATAGAAATAAGATGTAAATCTAAATCGATTGTAAAATTCAACATTTTATCAGAAGCGATATTACAAATGCTACTTAGTAATAAGATGTAATCGTATAGTTCAACACTTTATCAAAAGCAACATTACAAATTATACAGCATATCAGTAATTAAATGGTCTGTTGGGCTAGTGGTTAGTGACCTTGACTGCTTAGTGACTTTCTTCACGGGATAAAAACTGTTTCATCCAGAAATAATTGTCTCGAGGCCGCTGTTCGTATATTTGTAAGGTCTACCAAGATATGGAAATAATTTCTAGTGCGTGAGATGTCTTTCTAAAAGGAAGAAATAATGGTTTCCCTAATATCCTGGTATGCCAGTAAATTGCATCTTACATTAAATACATTATCATCATCAGCCTATCACAGTCCAGACATAGGTCTCTCCCACTGCACGCCACTTCGATCTATTTTTGACTTCTCGCATCCAGCTAATGCCAGCCATCTTGCGCAAATCGTTACTCCACCTGGCCTGTGGGCATCCTACGCTACGTTGCCGAGACGCGGTCTCCACTCAAGAACTCGTTTTCCCCAACGGTCATCGGTTCTGCGGTTAAATGGCCAGCCCACTGCCACTTCAGCCTGCTGATCCGGTGGGCTATGGCGATTACTCTGGGTTTCTAAATTTAATAATATTCCTAAAATATAAATTGTTACATGTTATGAGTTATGACGGGCTCTCGTAACTCAGTTGGTAACTTTTGCAATACGACTCATAATGATAATAGGGCTGTTACGTGTTTAATTCCTAAAAACAACATTGCCTGTTTCAAATACTCGCTAGATAGATTAGAAAAGAGTCCTATTTATTTCAGATAATATACTCCTAATAACTGCAAATATTTAAGACGCCTAAAAAAAACAAAACTAAATTATAATAAGATAATAAATCCACTTCAACTTCACCTTCCAAAAGAACCAAGGACGAGAACAAAAACATTCAAATTGTTCCTAAGATATATGTCGATTGTCAAGGACGAAAAATTGGGACATAACGACGCCCTACGTGACGAAGTTTGGACATGATCCCTCCGGGCATGACGCGTCCCTTCGTCTAAAGGCATTCCGTCATGATCGTCCTCTCTTGTTCGAGAAATTTATATTTTTTCTACAAGACTTCAATTCAAATTGTATTCTAATAAGATACATTTAACCGTTTTTAAAACCTACATGGTTTAATAGAGTAGTGGAGTAGTGGTTCATTGCTTAACAAAATTGTTATATTTTTGTTTTAATTTTTGAATCAGATTGAGTTAGTAATTTAAAAGCAGTTGGTTTTCTTATTCGCCTAATGGTTTTATAATATTGCTCAATTTGTGTAGACATTTCGTCAAAGGTATTGCTGAAATTAATAATATATTTAAAGCAACCAAATTTTATTAAAGTAATAAGCCGTAACAACGTGCAATTTAAAGACTTATTAGTGACGTAACGTAATGTAGAAAATGTCCTTCAACTCTTAACCGTTATAGCTACCGGTATCAGCTCACCAACCTGAGACCCAAAAATATCTTGATAGCATAAGAAATATATCTTGATAACATAAAAAAAAACATTGTTAGTAAGTAAGAATGTTATTTACCTTTTTTTAAGGTGTGGAACCTCGGGCCGTAACCCACCGGGGTTTTCGTTAGAACGGTGTGTCGGAATCGGACCGACTAAAAACACACGATGTGCCTCAAATAAGAGGAATCCGGGAATAGCTTTAATAAGACATTTGGAAATGTTCTTTTACCTTACCTTAACCTTATGTAACTTATTGCTTTCCATCAGGCAAAGTTTAGTAAAAAATAAAAAAAGTATACCTGACAAATATATCATATATATATTAAAAAGAAAGGATTGGTTAAGAAATAGATTAAATATTTTTATAAAGATCTCTTTGCTACATTTAAGAAAATAAAAGATACAGCGTAGCTTAATCATTACAAATAGCAGCAAATCGTCCATCTCACAAATTCATATCATGTAATGTTTTTATCTTGAGCCTCTAGGTGTAAAATAAATGTTTGCCGTCAAATAAAAGTATTACGGTCCGAGACGGCTTGTATTGTGATTTACGCGATAATGCGTTCGTGCTGGCTTAGGAAGGCTCTGATCTGAAATTAGCACTTTTTACACGATTACGTAAGAAGGAGTGTTATGTATGTTTCTATGTCTCGTCCGACAGCCTTAACGACTTTATGTGTTTCAACCTGTTAGGTGTCATTTGAATCGCCTGTGTAGGAGAGGCTGACAACGTAGTCGTGTTGCATTTCTTAAATAATGTTACTTATTTGTTGGTTATTATTTATATTATTAAAATAACTGTGTCTGTCTTATTTTTTATATTATTTTCTTTAAGAAGTAGATAATTGACTCTCGTAACTGACTGACTGACTAAGATGTTTGATTGTTATTTTCATAATATGTGTACTACTATTCTATTTTTATTAAGTAAATGATGAGATGTCTCTACGAAGCCACCACCATGTCTTTCCAAGTACAGAATCAGCAAACAAGGCTAATACCATTGCATCGAGGAGTAAGACAAGGTGATGTTATCACCACAAATTGTTCACAAATGCAATGGAGGACATGTTCAAGACGCTGCACTGGAAAGAGCATGGCATCAACATCCATGGCGAATACATTTATTAATTTATTTATTTCGACATCTTACTGTACATTTTGTACAAAGGCGGACTTAACGCCTCAGACATTCTCTCCCAGTCAACCTTGGGGTGTGGCAAAAATAAATGGTAGTGGGTGCAAATAGGTGAGAGAGGCACCAGTTTAATTATTATAAAATATGACCTAATTATATACATATATTACTAATATGTACCTATATACATATATATATATACATACAAACATATATACATATACATACATACAACGCATGTAATAAACACTATAACAGTCTGGTAGATATGTACTAACGCTGTGACATTTCTGCCAACTCATTATACAGGAGGTCACGTACCCTCCTCTTAAAAATAAAGCGGTTAGTGGACATTCTGATTTCGAGTGGTAGTGTATTCCAGAGTAGGACTGATTGGACATAGAAGGAAGAGTGAACAAAGTCAGAGCTATGAGGTTGACATAAAAAAAGATTGTTGTGAGTGGAACGAAGATTTCTATCGTGATTTGATGATAGAAACCGAATGTAGGGAGCTAAATAAGATGGTGGCGATGAAGAGTTAAGAAAAGAGAAGAGGGAAGTTAATGCTCGAAGATTTCGGCGTTGGCGAATAAGGAGCCATTTTAACTCGGAGCGTAAAGCAGACGTGGTCATACTTGCGAAGATTGAAAATAAATCGAACGCAGTTATTAAGAAGACGGTCTAGTTTGTTGAGAAGGTCTGCATTCAGGTCGAAATAGCACACATCACCATAGTCGATTATAGGAATGATAAGAGACTTCATTAGGATAATTTTGGTCTTAGTGGGAAGAAAATTTTTTAAACGGTATAAATTTCGGAGAGATTTATCACTTCCAATGTACAGACGACATCGTCATCATAGCAGAGACGCTGCAGGACCTACAGCAGATACTGAATGACCTAGCTGACTCTTCTGTACGCATCGACCTGCGGATAAAATCAAGATCATGTTCAATAAATATGTACTACCGGAACCGATTGCGGTGTACGGGGCCGTTCTGGAAGTTGTTCTAAAATATATATACCTCGGGCAGATATTGCGATTAGGTAGAAACAACTTCGAAGATGAGGTGAACAAAAGAATTCAGCTGGATTGGGCAGCATTTGGGAAAGCTACGTCGAGTCTTCTTATCTTCGATCCCACAGTGCCTTTAGACGAAAGTCTTCAACGAGTGTGTCCTGCCCGTCATGACATACGGAGCCGCAAAGTGGAAACTTACAGTACGGCTGGTAAACAAGCTCAAAGTTGCTCAGCGTGCTATGGAAAGAATGATGTGCATCAGGAATGAGGTGATCCATCAGAAAATCAGAGTAATTGACATTGCCCACTGGATCAGCAGGCTGAAGTGGCAGTGGGCTGGCCATATTAGCCGCAGAACGGAAGACCGTTGGGGCAAACGACTTTTTGAGTAGAGACCGAACGTCTTGACAAACGTAGCGTAGGATGCCCACATGCCAGGTGGAATGACGATTTGCGCAAGATGGCTGGTAGGAGCTGAATAAGAGAAGCCGAAAATAGATCGAAGTGGCGTGCAATGCGAGAGGCCTACGTCTAGCAGTGGACAGCGATAGAGTGATGATGATGATGGTGATGAAGTAAGTGAAAACCGCATTTTGACACCTGCAACTCAAGAGTCGAAAGTTTTTTTTTTTTTTTTTTTTTTTTTATGCGATAGGGGGCAAACGAGCAGACGGGTCACCTGATGGTAAGTGACTACCGCCGCCCATGGACACCCGCAACTCAAGAGTCACAAGTGCGTTGCAGGTCTTTTAGGTAGAGGTACGCTCTCTTCTTGAAGGTTTGAAGGTCGTATCGGTTCGGAAATACGGCAGGCGACAGTTTGTTCCATAAGCTGGTTGTGCGAGGCAAAAAGCTTCTCGAGAAGCGCACAGTGGTGGAGTGCCAATCGTCCAGGTGATGGGGGTGGATATTTTGTCGCGTAGGACGATGGCGGAAACCAGCAGCCGGTATAAGTCCGAACAATTCCTCTGAATACTCCCCATGATACAAGCGATAGAGGATGCAGAGTGAAGCTACATCTCTACGCAACGCCAAGGTGTCAAGTCGATCAGAAATATCTTGGCAGTCGATGATGCGAGTCGCTCTCCGTTGAATGCGGTCAAGAGAGAGAAGTTGGCACTGGGGTGCACCTGCATAGAGATGAGAACAGTATTCCATGTGCGGCCGAACCTGCGCCTTATAAAGTTGCAGGCGGTGGGCCGGAGTAAAATACTGTCTCGATCTGTTTAGCACACCAAGCTTCTTCGAGGCTAATATGGCCTTACTCTCTAAGTGACCGCGAAACTGGACTTCGCTTGATATATCGACGCCAAGGATTCCGATACTGGCTGATGCAGTTAGGGAAGTGCTCTCAAATTGAGGTGATACGACCAATGGCATCTTTTTAGCGGTGAACGCGCAAACCTGTGTCTTCGTGGGGTTAAATTGGACTAGATTAAGTTGACCCCAATCTGAAACTTTTGATAAAGAAGTTTCGATTTCAGACACAAGTTTGGATCGGCTTTCGATGACGTTTACCCGAGAAATGTTAGCGAGGCCGGTGTAAAGGGCATCACTCGTGCTATCGTCTGCATAGCAATGGATGCTGCTAATCTGCAGCATGTCGTTGATATGCAGAAGAGACAGCGTGGGTGATAGCACACAGCCTTGTGGGACACCAGAATTAACAGACTTCGAGTCGGAGCATGCACCGTCAACAACGACCTTGATGCTTCTGTCTGTAAGAAAACTGGTGAGCCAATTGCACAGTTTCTCGGGAAGCCCATAGGAAGGAAGCTTCGCAAGGAGTGCTTTGTGCCAGACCCGATCGAAGGCCTTCGCCACGTCAAAACTAACGGCCAACGCTTCCCCCTTGGTCTCGATCGCCTGTGCCCACCGGTGAGTCAAGTATACGAGAAGATCACCAGCTGAACGACCCTGACGGAAGCCGTATTGTCGATCATTGAGGAGCTGGTGGTCTTCTAAGTACCGGAGGAGCTGGCAGTTAACAATGGATTCCATTATCTTGGAGAACAAGGAGGTGATGGCTATGGGTCTGTAGTTGGACGGATCCGAGCGATCTCCTTTTTTAGGGATTGGGTGCACTAGAGCTGTCTTCCATGAGTTCGGGACTACGCCAAGAGAGTAGGAAAGCCGATAAAGGCGCGTTAAAACCGGTGCTAACTCTGGAGCACACGTCTTCAGCACGAAAGGAGAGATTCTATCGGGCCCACTCGACTTATGAACGTCGAGGGAAAGAAGCGCTTTACGCACTGCCCTTTGTGTAAACCGGACTTCCGGCATGCGGGTCTCGCACTGCGGTATGGTCGGCGGTGCGTTTCCCCCGTCGTCCAGGGTCGAGTTGGACGCAAAGAGTTTGCCCAGAAGATCGGCTTTTTCTTTAGCGTCGTGGGCCAACGAATTATCTCCTATGCGCAGAGGTGGAAGGGATGGCTTACAAAAGTTCCCCTGGACAGCTTTGGCAAGAGACCAGAATGCACGAGTTCCGGAGGGGAGACTAACTAGTCTCTCGCCAATTCTGCCGATGTGAGCCGACTTCGCCCCAGCAATTACTCTTTTGAGGGACCTGGAGGCAAAGTTAAATTGCTTCTTTAATGTGCTGGTCTTTACATCCCATGCTGTCGCTGCATTAGCCCATGCTTGGTAACATTCCTGCTTTCGGCGGGACGCCGCTTTGCAGGTTCGACCAAACCAAGGCTGGGACTTGCCACCTGTGGGAATCAGGGAGAATGGAATGAAAAGTTCCATACCCTGAAGCACAACATCCGCGACAGAGTCAGCAACGACATTGGGATCATCCGGCGAGAAACAAACCTGCCTCCATGGGTAGGATGCAAAGAATGTTCTCATTCCATCCCAGTCTGCTGACCTATAGTGCCATACGCGGCGACTGCCTGTAACTCGCGGCCGCAGCGAGTGAACGAGTGGCACCATACTCCTAATCAGGCAATGGTCCGAAGAGCCAAGAGGGGCCTCAACGGATACTAGCCGTACGTAGCCGTCAGGATGTGAGGTCAGCAGAAGATCCAACAGTGAAGGCACGTGGCTTTCTGCATCTGGGATTCGCGTAGGCGTTGCTACCAGCTGCGTCAAGCCATATGCCAAGGCGAAATCGTGAACAGATCTTCCCGCATGATCGGTTTTGCGCGAACCAAGCCATTCGGCGTGATGGGCGTTAAAGTCGCCAAGAATCACGATCTCTGCGGATGGGACCTGCTGGAGCACTGAGTCTGTAGCCATTTGGACGTGGTCGATGAGTCGGTCCGTTTCGGCATCACCGCTATGGGACCTGTAGAGGCATAGGTAGATGCGGGGATGGTCGTCGCAGTCTACACGTAGCCATAAGATGGAGAGGTCCCTACCTTCAAGATTGCCGAGGCGGCGAGAAGTGATATCATCTCTAACGTACACGCATACACCAGCCTTAGGAACAAAGGAGTGTTCCAGTCCGTACCCAGGGTAGCAGAGGTAGGATGTGTCCGCTGGAGATGATATCTGCGTCTCGGTTAAAAAGAGCAAGGCCGGCTTTGCTGTCTCAAGGTGGTGGTGGACAGTGTCGAGGTTCGAATTTAAGCCCCTGATGTTACAAAAATCCACGGTAAACGTGACAGGGGGTGCCATGGTGTGCCTTCTCTTGCCCCGAGCAGATTTTGAGAGCGCAGTTGAGCCCCCCCCAGAGTACGAGGGGCAGCCTGGGCGTCCACGCTCAGGCATAATCCGTACTGAGGGTGGACGTCCAGGGGGGGATTCTCCAACGCTAGCGCTGGTACCCCCCTGGGGTATCCTTTTCGTTAACAGCGCTATCATTAGGGGGGTGGGGGATTTTGGGCCTCCGGAGACCTCACTCATTTCGGGGAAATGCAACGCAAGCGTTACTTCACAACCGGTTTTCTGTGAGGCCGTGGTATCGCACCGGTCGAGCCGGCCCATTCGTGCTTAAGCAAGCATGGCTCTACCACTACAGTAGTCGTAAGTCGGGGGAGTTTGGCTTTTGGACCCCTCACTCAGCAATACAATGCGAGCATTGTTTATCCACCGGTAATAAAAAATCTGTAAGAGAATTACTTACTTCACTTCCATAAACCCAAATATTTTTAATAGCATTCAACCAGATACTGAAGTTATTAAACATTTTATAAAAACAAACGGCATTCAACAGTTTTTAAAAACGTTCCATTATTATGTACACGATACAAACATAGCCATTTAAGTCATTGTGATTTTGAGCATAAATTAAACTTATTTATAATGTACAGTATCACAGTCCACTGCTACAAGAATGCCTCCCCCTAGGCGCGCATACTATCCTGGTCTTCTGTAGTCAGTACTTGCGAAAAGTTCGATTCCAATCTATCTATAATAGACGGTATCTGATATGTTATCAAGTAAACAACAAACTCAATAAACAAGACAAAATAATAACGAGAGTTATCAGAGACATGTTACACATCGTTTTCTTGACTCTTAGGTATGTGGTTCCCGGTTTGGTGGAGTAGAGCCATCCTATCTGTTATCTATCAGAGAGTATACAGTAAGCATTTTTTTTATATACAATAGGGGGACAGACGAACAGACGGGTCACCTAATGGTAAGTGACAACCGTCAACCATGGACACCTGCAACTCAAGAGTCGTTAGTGCTTGCCCGCCTTTGAAAGGGGGATGCGAGAAGGGGAAAGAAGAGATTTAGAATGAGATGGGAAAGAGAAGAGAGGGGATGAAGGAAAAGGAAAGAGAAGAAGGGGAGAGAGGCCTCCTGAAACATAACCCATTTCGGAGAAATGCAACACAAGCGTTACTTCACAACCGGTTTTCAACGTTAGAGATCCTTTTGTCTACCTCTTCGTATGTATGTATTCAGGCGTGAATGTATGTATGTATGTGTTCTAGATCCAAACTATGCGTGGGTTATATTGCGCGTCCTAGAACAGAGATAAACTTAGATGTATTTTTGTTTGTATCAGAGTTAAAAAACCAAAACTCACCAATACGTATATAAAGAAAACAGAATTCGTCAGGTGTGAACTCACCTTATAAGCTTCAATATATTTTTATTACATCTATGTAAAAAGACAGACCGGACCGGAAAGAACTGAGACATGCTTCGTATGTGTGTAAATTACAAATGAAAACTATTAACAGTCTTTCCATGAATGACACGCTTTCTCCTGGAAGCGTGTGTTATAACTGACTTATACTTCTTATTGAAAATAGACAGAAATAGGCATTGTTTAGTTACATGTTTTATGCATAACTATTGCATTGCTTTATAGTAAAAAAGAATCATATCACATCTTTGTTAAAGACTGATGTACGATTTTAAAAGCTATAAAGTTGTATTTTTTTATGATGCACAGACTTGGCCGTGGACAGATGAACAGACCGCCGCCCATTGACACTTGCAATAAGAGAGTCGTAAGTACGCTATACGCTTTTGATAGTAATGGGGGGTTGAGATCGAGTTTTCTGTGAGACCGTGGTATTACTCCGATCAGATCAAGCCAGCCTCTTCGTGAATAAGCATGGTTCTCCCACGGTATAGATTAAGTACAAACCTAAAGGCAGGTGACTCGTCATAGTATAAAGAAGTAAACTAATAAAGAATAGAAAAGAGAAACATTAATACTTATACCAAAGGCAAAATAAAATTGAACAGAAGCTCTTTATTCTTCTATTCTATGCGCCATCGTTGATGTATGATCGTCACAGTATTCAGTTTGTAGGCCAAGATACACTTAACTTTTCTAGAATATAATAAACATCATTGATTTCTTGAATAAGCCCATTATGACTCCAATATAAGGACAAAAAAAATCTAATAGAACATATTTGGTTTTTTACTTTACAGTCAAGGAGTTCACTAGTAACCAATAAAGATCTCTTCAATCTAGTATCAGATCAGTTTAAAGGTTGTAGGTATTGTAATGTATGTGTATAATAAATACAATCTAGGTAGTTGAATATTATTCTCATAAGGCTCAACCAACAATATTTATGGAAACGGGCGGTTATAGAGCAACACAGGTAGGTATTTCATTATTATATCTTTTTGATATTAATTTCATAATTTCACATTTGACAAGGCAACCTACAGTTGTGGTGACGATGTGTGTATTGCTATATGACTTTGAATATTTTTAAATGAGAATATTGAATAAAGATATTTTATTTAATGTAAATTTTATTTACATATATAAAACTGTCTCTAAATGACGGTGTCTCACAGTCTTGAAAGACAATTTTATCCCGATATACATATATTATATATAATAATAATATACATAGTAAATAAATAATATATAAATATAAATAAATAATATACATAGTAATATAATTAATTATATAATAATATATGTATATACAGGTATTTTTGTACTCTCAAGGGTAGGAGTCAGTCCGACTGAGTCGTCAGGCTTTTTACCTGAGTCAATATCCTAATGGAAAGAATAGGCCAGAAATACAATGGACACGATTTTTCAATATTTTCTTTTACAAATGTCTGGTAACAACGTTCATAAGTGCAAACGAAAGGTGAGGAATATACATATACATACATATATATATAGCATTTATTCTTTTTTTTTTTTTTTTATTTTTTTCTCTTTTCTTCTGCAAGTTTGTTTTTTAACGATGTCTGACCGTTTGAGTACTTTTGCGGCCTACCCAAATGTCCTTGCTTTGGTACTGTTCGTCGGTCCGTTGAGCTCCTTGAAGTTCTAAGTTGAGCTACACGATAACTGACAAATGCTTGCACTGTGTGGACGGGTCCACTCAAATGAGCGTGGTGCTTTCTTCAAAAGCTCATCTCAGACGTTAGCGTGCATGGTTCTCATATGTTTTTGACCAGTACATCTGTATGGACTTTAAAACAGACTTTGACCTCTGAGTTTGTTTCGGTGTTTCTTCTCAGGGTAGTCAGCTAGGAAACACCGGCCTCATCTAGCATAAACTAACAGAAAAATAATATATTGACGTGTAAAAGTGTTGTTATAACCTATTTACAAAATAAAGATCATTTATCATTCATTTATCATTTATCTTAAATGTAAAGACGCGAAAAATTCTTACATATTAACACATTCTTACATTTCGCACATAGCTATTTTTGCACTAGAGTTTAAATACCTAATTTAGATTTTTCTAAATGCAATTAACTTAAGGTCTGGTATGTAGTAAAGGAACGAATAGATAGATAGATAGCTCAGAGCCATTAACTGTCTGGGAAATAGAACTGATCCTTATTAGGAAAAAACGTAATGAATGTAATAGGTTTCTCTATAAAAGCAATTGAAATTGTAACGCATGAATGAAAAAGTGACTGATGCAGCTATAGATCATACCGTCATAGTAGTTACAGGTCATTGATGTTGTTGATGAACAAAAATCTTAAGAAGAAATGACACTTTAAGATAAACAGGGTAAGTTAGATGTAACAAATAAAAAGCCTGCAGTGAAAATCTTTATTTTGTTTGTATTTTTGTAACTAAAGACATGTAATGTTTAATTTTAAATTTGGAGCCAATTAGAGCAGTTGCAAACCAATAGTGATTTATTAGAATATGTTTCGAACAATTCTTATATTTCACAACTTAGTTAAATATCAATACAAGCTATTGCTTATACTTCCCCATCAATTTGTACAAGCCTTTTCATGGTACCAAATTTTCCCATTTAATTGGCAAAAAATTCGTCTGCCCCTATTATGTAAATGAACTAAATTATAATCGGCTAAATGTAGGCGATAATTATGCCTCTGCTTACGCTTTGGGGATTAAGTGCGAGTGTATATATGTATGTATGTATCTAAAAATTACATCGGTGTTATGTAAAGTAATATTATTTATCAAATACTTTGTTGACATATTAAGTAAAACTTTAATCACTTTTCTTTACGACAAGGCAAAATATAGCTAAATAAAATAATAAAATAAAATATTCACAGTCACTTTATGAGTATTTTTTTTTGTTTACGGGGTGGAAGATCCTCATAGATATGCCTCGCCCATTGGGGGGGGGGCGAAGGGGTCTGTTGGACTCTTACCGACTAAAAACCCCCCCGGTATTCCTCTTCTTGCCAATGATAGGGGGGCGAGAATCACAATTGTATTCTTCCGCCACCCCGAGGCATTGACCCGTCTCACCCAAGACGGGTCTCGTCACCCGATGCGACCGTCACCCTTCGGTCATAGTCCTCCAAGAAGCACGCACGGAATACAGCGTGCTACCTCTTACTTGCTTGTAACTGATCGAACAACGAATTCATGAGTAATAGCCCAACATCAACAACTATCTTTCAATTTAACCACGTCACTATTACACAAGCAAAATAAATAATTTCAATATTATAGGCATTTGAAACTGTACTCTTATTTACCATGACAAAACTTATGATAAGAAGTCAGATAGCAAAACCAAACAAAAGAAAACGTTTTAAATTTTGAACACAACATAGCAAAAACGAATGCAACACTTAATAAGACGGCAGAAAACGCGGAAAAGCATAACCGTTACAAACGATTTCTCTTTAACAATAGGGCAAGGTACACGACACAAGATAAAGAAAAAAAAAGAACTTCGACGAACCTTAATGGGATCTTTACAAGTTGATCTATTATCGCTCGAAGAAGTCACGTAGAATATTAGACGTCGTTGATATTCGATCCCGAAACACGATCTGCTAAGAAGTGAATTGAAAAGCGGACGGTTAGCGATGTAAACTTGGGATTAATTTCCTCGGTGTTTGAGTAGTAGTGAGCAATGAGCGATGGACTTGCCAGCGGCTCGAGTCAACAGTCGCTAGAGATATAATTTCTAACTTGCAATGCCATTACATGAAATACCTCGCAACTTTCATATATATTTTAGAATTTGCTGCAGTGCAGTAATAATACAGTTGGAAGTGATATTACATTGGTTTGCAAGCTGTGAATACCAACATTGTATGTGAGCTTTGAATTGCAGCTACTTTACAGTAACGTTTTAAATCATGTACAAATGTACATACGTACGTAATGTAGGTATGAAATGATGTTTTATAGTGATGAAATTAGAATGACAATTTCACGTGGAGAAATACTAAATCTGCACAAAATATGATCAGGTAAACACCAGGATTAGAGGACTCGGTGTTCTAAAAAATATTTGTGTTGCCAAATCTGTGTCGTATTTTTTGCTTCATTTTTTATTCACCTAATACAGTCATGGGTTCCAACCTATGAATACATTTTAGGAAATATTTGACAAAGAAAACCTGATATGTAGAAAAAAACATAAGAAAATGCAAAGCTTCTTTCTGATTTAATTAAATAATTAATCTTATTTGGTGAAGTTCAATAAATTTAATTTTATTTGATTTTTAGTTCAAGTAGAAATTCGATAAGAGTTTTAAAAGCGCTAGGGTTTTGAAGCTAAACACCGTATTACTACATATCTGTTGTATACTTTCGTTCATAAACGTTATTCAGTTTCTATTTCGGTACCATTACATGATGTTTATCGGTACACTATCGGCAGTCATGACCCTTTCCTAATTTATGTATAAATTACAGTATGTTTACATGTACGATTTCATGTTATTTGAGTTATTGGCTGATATAACATACAAATATAAAGATATTGAGTAGTTAAATGCTGTCGTAAATGTTCGTCCCTAAGATAGTAATTTAAGCTGTAAATCAGGCTGTAGCATAAAAAGGGACATACCATTATGTTAGTTCATGTGACTTAATAATGTGACCAAGACCAGGATGCACTGGTTGTGGTCACAGTCCGGTATCATAATTTTATTATATTTCATGGAACACGAAAGTTTAAAATTGTTCAGTTTGTTTCTAGACTCATAAAATTGATATGTAAATTTGGCTTAAAATCTTTGTTACTGCATGTAATTGGGAATAGTGAAAGGCAAAACAGTTCAGAACCCTTTTTATTGTTCCTTGACTACGTTTACTCTTTACGTTTTTACTTCAATTTATCTGTTCAAAGATGCAACTACTTTTATATTTTATAATAAAAAAATGTTGTGTCTTTTTTTCTCTATTCACAAAAAAACAACTTTACCTCAATTGACTGAGGACAAAACATCCTTATAGTACATCATCGAGGTAGAAATAAACACACGCCTAAGGCTAGGCTCGTGTGCTACCGGTGCGGTCGGCTCACGACGCCATTTGTCTATCCCCTCAGGCAACGGTCCGCAATTTGCATCCTGACCACGCCTAGATGCTTCCACACCCGTACCATTGTTTCTTCCTGTGCTTTATCGCCATAATCAGAGGCTACTTCTTCTTTTCCTTTTTTGCGGTCACGATATCAATTGTTGTGGTTACACCACTTCCAATATGTTCCTTCTATAAGATAACATTTTCATATAGATGTGCTTTCAAAATGTTAATTTGATATTCTGAACCTTACCTTTAAGTACCTTTACCACTCTATTGAGGACTGTGAGTGACTGTAAGCACTTATATGCCTTTGTAAAAATTAAAAAAATCCCTCTACTCGTTGTTTATGCTTTGGCATGTACCTCATGGCATTAACGCCACGATGACACAGTGGCGTAACTGCTAAACCTTGTCTGTTCCATCCTCATGTGAGTTTTTATATCAGAATAAAATTGTCTTTAAAATATATTAGTGAACTTTCCCTCAAATTATATGTAGGCTATATGTACACGGAACCTCTGCTGCTTTATTATTTTTAAAATACCAGCACTGGTAAATGTTATTCTGTAAGTAAGTTATAAATTAATGATAAATTAATTTATTTTGTAAGTAAGTCTTTCAGACATGTTTACACGTCGATAAGTTCAATGCAGCAGTCATTGGAATTGACTTGCAACAGACTTAAGAATCCAAGAATATATAAAATATAATTCTTAAAGTGCTATTTAGGGGTCCTGGTTGGTCTTTATAAAAATATAGTGTTACAGTTTTTAATTAACTAGTCACGACACGCAGTCCTTTAGATTAGTAAGTAGGAGAGTCTCTAGAGTAGTTAGTAATCACCATATCCTAAAGAACTCCAAGACTCCAACTGGTCCATTGGTAGCCCAACAAAATACTCAAAACTGTCAGACTGTTGTAGAGATTAAGATGAAACTGATATCACATTAAACTTTTTTATAAAATTATTATAAAAAGAAATGGATAGTCAAGAAGTGTTAAATAATAATAGAACACGTTTCCTACGACTATTAAAAATTTACTCATACCTACGCTACACCTAAGTGAAGGGAAGCGCAAAGGGCAGGTGATTTCATTTAACATATAACCATTTATGTTTGCAATATCTTCGGGAATATTTAAAAAGCTTGTAACATTTGAACGTTTAGATTTTTTAAGTTACTTAGTAGGTTTGTTTGAATTCTTTTCAATTCGTCTGGGTACGAACAACGCATGATACTTGCTAAAATATTACGTGGAAAATGTTGTTAGTCTCATAAAGGTATTACTTTATTTTAATGTATTATTGTAATCATCTGTGTGACTGTTTATTTGCCCAAATATATAAATAATAAAAAATAAATTAAGTGATGGGATGGGATGATCGGCATGAGTGATTGTTTTTGAAAACTACCATGTTTTTACAAAAACACGTGTGATACTGTACCGGAGATTAGATATCATTGCCGTATTTCGGGGGAACCATTCTAACAACGTATGCAAATAATACCCGGACTTGGAAAATCTAGGTATTTGTGGATCACAGACATGTTTGCACCTCTAGAAATCGGACCCACAATTTTCTTCTACTGTCAAACTGGCCACTTTAACTGTCGATTCAAGTGTGACTGCTATGCGAGCAGTTAACCGGCACAATTAACCGCCCACCTATATTTTTCGTCACCCTGTTTGTTTATGTTAACTGTGGCTTATCTACTGTTTTGTTTTTAGTTAAGTGGGTACTTTAGCAATAAACTAAACACTTAAAAACCCTTATTTCGACCCTTAAACTTGTATCGCCGAAGCGTTTTTAGAATTTAGTCTCTGTTTGACATTGTTGCAGTAACGTTACATTGATTACATTTCTTGTTCTTGTCTGCTATCGTGTACGAACATTATTTAATTTGAGTTTTTAGTGTACGATTATTGTTTGTGACTGAAAAAAATGCCACTGGATGCAACTGGTGCTGCTAGGGCAGTGACTTTAGCTGACGCTGGGTATAGCCAACGTCGCATCGCTCGTACGCTTGGTGTACCTCGAACTACAGTGCGGGATGCCATCAGACGCTTTCGGGAGACTGGTTCATACACGAGAAGGCCAGGTCAAGGCCGACATCGGTGCACCTCGGCTCTGGATGACCGCTTTGTTGTCAGTAACGTGCTAAGAAATCGCTTTTGCACCGCTACTGAAGCGCGCACACGTCTGTTTGAGGTGAGAAATGTCACTGTAAGTGAACGTACGATAAGAAGAAGACTGGCTGAAAGGAATCTGAGAGCTTTTCGTCCAGCTCGCGGTCCAGAGCTGCTTGCACAGCATCGTAGAGCAAGACTTGCCTATGCACGAGAATATGCTGACTGGACTACGGAACAATGGAAGAACGTACTGTTCTCAGATGAGAGCAGAATAGCCTTAAGGGGTCCAGATGGACGTCAGCGTGTTTATAGGTGCCAAAATGAACGGCTTGCTCCATGTGCAATAATCGAAACCGTGGGTTATCAGGGAGGATCCATAATGGTTTGGGGAGGTATCTCTTACGAGGCTCGTACCGATCTAGTGGTGTTTGATAGAGGCAGTGTGACTGCTCAAAGATACGTGGAGGAAGTCTTACAAGACCACGTCATACCTTTCGCACCATTTATTGGTGAAAACTTTAAATTATTGCACGACAATGCTCGATGCCATACCGCAAGATCCGGCACTCAATACCTCGATGAGGTCGAGATTCAAGTTTTGCCATGGCCGTCACGCAGTCCCGATCTTAACCCAATTGAGCACATTTGGGACAACCTAAAAAGACGTATTCGAGCAAGAATATCAGCCCCTGCGACCTTACAAGAGCTCAAGACGGCTGCGATAGAGGAGTGGCATAATATCCCTCAGTCGGATATTCAAGACCTAGTAGATGGATTGCCAAACCGACTACAAGAAGTCATCAGGGCCCGAGGTAGTAATACTCATTATTAAAATTTAAATAAAAAGAAAGCGGACGATTTTTTTCAAAATTAAAGTCATCACATTTTCATGCAAATTTAAACGGTTTTGTTTAAAGACTTTTGTCATTTTATTTATCCTTAATGGCTGCTTTTAACATAACTTCTATCAAATGTGGTCAAAATTTTCCGACTACTGAAAATTGAAAGAAATACAAGGTGAGCGGTTAATTGTGCCTGTGAGTGTACATATATGTAAATATTAAGTTGTTCATAAAATACTGCTATAATCACTCTAATGCGCGAAAACCCTACCGTGAATAAAAGGGTAGGAAAAAATGTGTTAAGCTGTAAAACTATAACTGAAATGAATTTTACTATCATAAGAATCTAAACGATTTTAATTAATTCACATGCATTTTAATACATAATTCATGCGTACAATAACAAAACCATGCGACTAAAAGTCGCAAGCGTGCTGCATCTTGGGAGTACAACGAACGGACGGTAGCGCATGCTCACAGAATAACAAATAGCTGTTACAAGTTGCGGGGAGAGAAGCAATCAGAGTTGTGGTTTAACAAAGATTTGAAAAGATTAATTAGTGAAACAGACCGTTTTAATTTACAACAAATTTAGAAATGAACACGAAAATATTTAAATCTCTAATATATATGTATATTTTTTTTAAGAACGACTGTTACGTTTCTGACATAGAGGGTAGGATGAGGCCTAATTCACGTTCAGTTACTATATTTAGTCTATAATTAGTCTCTGGTAGTCCATAGTATAGTATTTTTTTTTCTTAAAAGAGTGCAAGCCTATTGCCGCTATTCGGGTACTTCGGGAATAAGATAAAAACAAATTAAGACAACTCCCGCACTAGGATTAATTCCTGTGTCACGGGAGACTTTACAAACATTCAAACAACGGACACAAAGAACACCCAGACTCAGAACAACAATATGAGGATTACACAGTGTTGTCATGTGCAAGGATCGCACCCAGAACACTCGGCGCGGCAGCGTGGTGGCGAGGTGGCCACTTAAACCGCTACGCCATCCATGCAGTCAAAGCTTTGTTAGCCTATTGAAATGGAAAGGCAGTATAGCATGAGAAGGAAACAGATTTTGCTTATATGGATGGATTTGGGAGCAAGTCAGGGTCACACACCTGTTACTTGAACACGCTGATGCCAGGAATTCCAAGTTCCCAAGTTCCAAGTTTAAGTAATTAACTAGTGAACATATTTATCTTAAAAAAAAATTATAAAAGAACCTTTATAATATATCAAGAAAAAAAAGTTAATTGATATTAATAATTAATATAATCATTAATAATAATTGTTATTTATATATTTAGAAATATATAAGTATGTTTATAACGGCCGTGTGTTAGATGTGTGGAGTAAGTATTATTATTATCTTTAGTTCATTAAATAAACATATAGATTACATTTTTAAATATAACAGAAAAAAAAACAAAATTTGTATGCACAGTTCGACTTTCACATTTGCATGTCATTGACAATGTGTAAATGGGCTTGTACTTCTGTGTAGAACTTATGATCTAATCGATCTATCACCACTATGTCAGGTTCATTGGCAACAATAGTCCTGTGAGTGGTGATAGATCAATCCCAGTTGTTACTATTATTAACCAAGAAACAGACCATTCCTTGTTTCGTAAAATATTTCATTTTTCAAAAGTTTATTATTAAAAATAATACTTGAGTTTGAATCATACAACGTCATATTAGAAATGCTTGTTAAGTTATCATATAAAGCTAGTTCGATCGATTAGTTGTTTTAATCGATCATGTCTATGTTTTAGGCATTTTGCTTGGAGATTGATTTTTGTTATTTGTAAAGAAATTCCATTTTGATAAATTGCATTTTATGATAGACAAAGTCGAGGAAAATCAGACACCACCTATTTTTTTTTAATATCTGAATACTACTTCTAAATCAAAATACAACACAAAATTCAAAATGCCCAGCTTTATTTTCTTGAAAATACCCTACTTCAGGCAATCAGAGCTGTGGTTTCACCCCAGAAACGATTTGTAAAGATTAATTAGCAAGCATAGTACACTGAGGTTACGCTTTTAATTATAATATTTAAAATACGCTAGCAGTAAATGAATGAGCACTAACAAGTTTGGGTATTTAATATTGAAATATTTTATATATTTTGACTTTAAAGTTTTTGCCTCGTCTCCAAAAAAACTAAATAAGATTTGTGAATAGACCGAGTGAGTGAGATAAACCGATTGATATTACTGACTTCTGGTATTAAAAAGTATAAAAAAATGTCGAATAGCTTTTTCTCTTGTGTTTTCCGAATTTTCTTTTTCTCCATAAAACTATTTGGATCAATTGTATAATTCACGAATGTATAAGTTACCTATGTTAAAAAAATTAGAAACATACCAAGCCCCCATATATATGGGCTTTTTGTATATTTATATATGTATATGTCTGTCTCAAATGTTCAATAACTTATATTATAATTTTGACTATCAATAGAACACTAGTTCTTTTGATTTAATCGAGATTCGATATATTTGAAATAAATAATTTTCAATTAAAACTGAAACATAGAAGCTTTTCATAATCATCAATATATTAAGATTTGAATACACATTAATGCTTTTACGCAAGTCCCATGGCTTCTTACTGCACCCACAGGAAGCTATGCGGTGGTCTAACCACACGGCCTTGGTATAAATATTTAAAACAAAATTAACTAATACATAAAACATTGGGAAATTAGGTCCCAGTACTGGCAATAACTTTAAGAACACCATAAGATTGCTATCAACGCATATGGCGTACAGTTGGGTGCAGCGGTTGTAAAGTTAAGGGGACCAGAAGTAACGAGGTTGGTTTACATATTTTTAAAGGGAGTTGTTAACCCTTTCTAGCTTTAGTTCCTCCTGATTGTTATATTTATGTTTTTGTACAACACAGTGAGTAATGTTTTAAATTTTCTATCAGAGAAGTTTAATTATAATGTGACTTTAATATTTGATATTACTTATTTTTAAACTCATTCAAAATGTATTTTATGCTGCATATTTTCAAAAATATGCAGCTAAATATAGGTTTATATGATTACTGAAACCCATAATACAAATTATGTTTAGTTTGAATCTAGATAGCATTGTATCACTCCTAAAATGTTATCAATTAGTAAACCTGTTTCAAACAAACTTGAAAGTAATCAATAATCTAGTATATTACATTTCCAAAATTTAAAACATTCCTTTTCAAATTTCACACGCTTTACACGATCTAAAGTTACTGCCCCAACACACTAGACATGACGACAGATGACGCGTAAACTGCGGGGCGTCGTTGAGTAATGAACGCTAGCCCATTACTCATTACCGGCCGTGACTTGCCCGTGCGACGGGGCCTTTATTTCAACGCAGCACTACTGTTTTAGATGATTTCTTAGTTGTCTCATAATTATTGTTTCGTTGAGTTGTCAATCAGTTATGAGCTCTAGACAATTAATAAACCTATGTAGTTTTACTAATGTTAATTTACAAATATTCAATAGTAGAAAATCATTTAAAGCCATCAGAAGTTCATTCAACTCATGCAGAATTATTATCTTAAACGTCGAAAACAATCGCTCTACTTATTGATCGTTTCATATATTGGGTAACAATAAACTCGGTGATATAAAGCTTTATTACAAAAAGAAAATACCAACCAATGATTATTTAAAAGCACGAATCTTCTCGAAACAGAATAATTATTACAACAAAACTAAATTTAAACGGGAACGATAGTCGTTTCTTAAATACTAGCGATCCGTTAATAAACAAAAAGACTTAAGATGCAGTCAAGTACTTTGAAAATTGATCCATTCATTAACATTCAGGAGCGGGATTAAATGAAATCATCATACACAGCGTAACGTCGATTAGGATTTAAATAAAAATTCAACATGGCGTTTAGGAAGGAAGTAAGTACCACATTTAGAACCTTTGTTATACATTTTGGAAGTTATAAATTCGAAAATGATTAGCTCCCGAACAAATTATTACTGACAAATGTGAGTTAAGTTCCTATTCTATCGAAACCTATTGAATTTTTTTTATACAAAATTTACAAAGATTATTTGTATGCAATAACGGAACGCCCTTCAAACATCTGTAGTGTCGAAGAAAAAATCAGATGATGGAATCAATGTATCTCGTATTACTTGAAAAGTGAGAGAAATCAGCACTCTGATAAACGATAAGGTAATAACAGAAGCCGATCCTATCTTTTGTGCCCTTTTGTTATGGGAGAAATACAATGCAGTTGTAAATTTTTGGGTTCTTAACTCCACAATGTTCCCGTCATTAATCTATGACCGTTGTAACTTGAAGCGGGGTAGGGATCTTTTGTACCTGCTACGTTCCTCGCCCTTTTGTACCCTGACATGTGCGGGGCATGAACAAAAACCTTGTGCAATAATGTCTGCTCAAAGACATCAGATGATGTGAAAATAATATTCTAAAATATAAAGTATGCCATCTCCAAAACACGATAATTTTCATATCCGTTTCATAAATATTATAGTCCAAGAATTTAGTTAAGCTGGGGATTTCAAAATTTATCACAGATTCCATGAACCGTGGCCTAACGTTGCTATTTTTAAAAATGTCACCCGCAACTACAACTAAGCTTTTTCTAACACGTCATTTTCACTGAGCCCTTGACATGCATTAACGCCTTACATCGACGCGCACTTTTTCTGTCAAATCTCCAGATGTGAGTGCATCATTAAAATCTTCTATGGTTCCAAAAAGATCAAAAGTTATCTCCTCCGTTGGAGAGTTTCCCCCCTCACCTCCGTGTTCCTTCCCCCCGCGGGTTTCTTGTTGCAGCGACGCGACAGTTAAACTCGGGCTGCCGTGAGGAACGGACATTGCGTCGCGTGTGCTTTAATCGCGCTTGTATACGTGAACGCGTTTGTGGAAACTGTTTTTCTAAATGTCATTTGCATAGTTGAAGTGAAATTGAAATTTATTTTTTGTAACTGTGATGAGATTGATTGTTGTTTGCAACTTTGTTGGATGTGACTAACTTTTAATTTAAAGTGAACCTTTTTGGATGAGTTTTTTTTTTAGAAAAACGTGACTGATGCATACTATTTCTTCTATTTTATTCGGGTAATTACGATTTGATAATTCTATAAATTCATCTCACAAAAAATAAATTTAGTAAGAGCTTTTGATAGTAACAATTAATTATAAATATATATATATATATATATATATATTATATGCTTTCTCGTGTCATTTACATCAATAAAAACAAATTCTTATCTTACTCTGAAGTGTTCCTATATACTTTCCTTCCAATTACGTGACAGATACTTCTGATAAAGCCAGATTTATGGCTTGAACTATGTCTAAGGAGATATGGAAGTCGGTCACAGATTTATCAGAATCTTACTTAACGACGACGGCACCAAACTATTATGTAGCTTTTTTACGATTGCAACGGTAAAAGCGGCAACAATTGTGACAGTAGGAGAGACATCATCAGATAAGCTGGAACGGTATGAATAGGCTAATGTTGATTCCTATTACTTTGCTTTGTCACGTGTAAAAGATGCTCTAGGAGATATGAAAGTAAAAGCTCTAATGATTTGCTGTAATTTATAACATGATAAGAGCAATTTTGAAATGTGAAATGATGTAGTAGCTCGTCTATTTAATTAACATTATGTTTTTGAGAGTTGAGAAAGTATTTTTTATTACGTAGTCCATAATTTGATTAGTAAACTGAAAGTTCTTTAATTTAAAAAGACGTCCTGAATTAACCGTACGATGATTTCGAACAAGCTTTAGTATCGATTAAATATTAATAAGCTTCGATCGTAACAGGTGCAGAACGTATTTATTATCATAAATTGATTACTTAAGTATGATTATAAGGTGCGAGTTATTTGAAGTTTTTAACTTGATCATGACAAGTCGGTTATAGTAAGATGAGTAATTCTATATTTTTTTACTGGTTACAAAAACTGTTATAAACATCAAGAGCAATCTTGAACTGAGTTAAAATAACGATGGTATTAATTAACAAAATGGTTATATTTCTATTTTTTTCTGGCAATTCACTATCTATATTCTTTAACTTTATTGCAGTATGTACATTCAGAGTCCCCAGCATCCAATATCTTGGGTATGTACCATAATAAAAGGCACATACGCAAAGCATTAGGGCTCTTTATTGTGTACTTCTAAAAATCATTTTTAGTCTTTTGCTTGCATTCGTTTGAGTATCAATTTATTACGACTAAATAAAAAAACCAGAACCACTATTGAGATAAAAATTAATAATTTTAAAAGAGGGATGTAATTGCAATACAGAGAATAAACAATAACAAATACAGTAGGTATATCAATTACATTGATATTAGAGTAGAACTAAACCAAATATAAAATATCTAAGCCGAACAAGGAGATAATCTATTCAAATAAATAAAATTGTAGTGTCTGTTTGTAATATTAAAATAACCGCATTCTACTAAGTGCATATGGACGTATACACGGTACATATACCAAAACGATTTTTTTTTAATTTTTGTCTGTCTGTCTGTTTGTTGTTACGGCTAATCTCTGAAATGGCTGGACCGATTTTCATGGGACTTTTACTGGCAGATAGCTGATGTAACAAGGAGTAACTTAGGCTACTTTTATTTTAGAAAAAAAAAAATAGGACCTCACAAAAAAAAAAAACCAACTAACAAATTGAAAACTGAACTGAACAATAACTTTTTTGTTAAATAGCACGCGGACGAAGTCGCGGGCAACAGCTAGTTCTTAATATACGTCAAAGCTGACCTCTTTGACAGCCTCACAATCATTTCGATACAAGAATTTATCACAGATAATTGCAGGTACAAGCCCTTCTAAACTTGGCCAAGGTAGTTATTAATTGGAATTCTAATAGTTATATGTTGAAACAATAATATATGTGAATAAACTGTATAACTATAATATATAATTTATCGTGCGAACACTTATTCATTTATTTTATTTGACGTGAGATATCTAAATCCCAAGTTTGAAAGAATTCTAAGTGAACTATTTCTATAGTATTGGTTTAACGTGTCTTAAACTTAGTTACAGGAAAAGATAGATAGATAATCTAATCTAATGGGCCGGCTCGACCGGTGCGATACCACGGCCTCACAGAAAACCGGTTGTGAAGTAACGCTTGCGTTGCATTTCCCCGAATTGAGTGAGGTTTCCGGAGGCCCAATTCCTCCTTTTTTCCATCTTCTTTCTCCTTTTTTCCATCTCCTCATCCCTCCTCTCTTCTTTCCGCTCCCTGCATCCCCCATCCCTCATCACCCTCAAAGGCGGGCAGCGCACTTACGACTCTTGAGTTGCAAGTGTCCATGGACGGCGGTGTCACTTACCATCAGGTGACCCGTCTGTTCGTCTGTCCCCCTATAGTATAAAAAAAATAATAAACTTGCTTAGTATATTAAACTAAATTAGAATGTCAATAGATCATAATTATCTAAATACACTTTAGTAGGCATAATCATTTAACTAAGAAATCAGAACTGAATCTAAATACCATAAATCTTAGATCACTATTGTACTATTTGTGTTGTAGTACTTGAAATCGAATTGAGTCTAAATAAGATTTTAATATAAATAAATTTACTGTACTGTAGATAGCAAAATATTCTTGAATACAATAGTATAGGATCGAATACACAAAAACTTAAACTATATTAAATATTTTTTAAGTTTTTGTGTATTCGATCTTACCTTAAATCTTGCATACTATTATTACCTGAAACTGTTAACCAGCTGTTTAAAACAGCCTAGGTTGAATATGGAAAATTAAATTCCTTGGCATAACATTAATATTCTTAAACAAAAATTATTTCTTGAATTGTTTAATAAATCCTGAGACAAGATTATACGTTTGAAACATTAGATTAAGAAATTATTGACACTTATGCAAACAAGTTTGTCTCTGTTCCGACTCATGTTATGCGTGCTATCTTTCTATCAATATCAACTTACAGCATTTAAAGCCTATGTTAAAACATCTAGTTTAAATCTACTAGTAATGTTTACAATCATTTGCCTTTAATTTAAAATTTTAATGTAGAATAAACGCTCGATACTCTTAACGTAACTATGACTTTCGAGTCATTAATTCATGTTCATCATCACTAGCTGCATCATTACGAGTCAACAGTCCTATACACACAATGCCCTTAAGAATTTGGGCCAGTGCTTCACCTTGATTATACGTGTATTGATTGATCTTAAACGGTATCACTATTATGATCTATTTTAATAGCTAACTAGCGAGTCCCACATTTAGCTCAAGTTGACGTGAGTTTAACGCTCAGCTTTGTTAATGACCTGAGTGGGATTTAAATTGAGAAGCCAAGTCAAGCTAAAATTAAATTTGATACGATCACATCTTTTTCGTCGTCTGGTAATGTCCTAGTTAAATATTATTCTAGTATATTAAACTTCACGTATTTTAAATCTATTGCAATAGCAGTTTTACAACAAAAATGTCATAAGAAAAGAACAGTTTTTACATTCGTTTATGAGCAATGGCAGCATCTAATTAAATCTTGTAATATTTTAGTTAAAACGAACGTAACTTTCGTCACTTGCATTTAGTGAACGTAACTTTTCACTAAATGCTTGTTAGTAGCTTCTTCCCTTGAAGTAACAAACTTTGTTACGTTATATTCAAGTGTAATTTTTAACCTTTTTCATGGCAAATATTTGATATTTTCTTACAAACTTGTAAACGTTTCATTCACACTGAAAGCGGTTCATTCATCAAATGTAACACAAAACTTATTTGACAATCTGTTCGAAATGTTTCGTACCATCGTTTCAACAGTCAAAGCTATTGGAAGTACATTGTAGCAAAGCAATAACACTGTACGTCCTTATAATCCAGTATAAGGTTTTATGTCGCTGGAATGCTGCTTCTAACATTGTTGTACGAATAGTGCTGGCGTTTGTTTTAGTTATAGTAGACTGTTTCTTTCGCATTATTGCCTGGTTTGTTTGTCAACACTCCTACAATTTCTCTAATATTATTTACGGAATATCGACGTTTATTATTGGAACCTTTACTATATTTAGTATTAGGGCTTGCAAAACGCTTAAATTACTGAGTAAAATGTTGTTTTATAGCATTATGTTGCAAAGAAATTGACCGGTCCCTTGCATAACGCCCACAAGCTATATTCCTATTTTGTCAGGCTATTTATACCCAGATAATGCAATTAACGTCAAGTCCAAGAAAGCAATGTTTATTTTCTTCGTTTGGGAATAGCAACTGTTTATAATATTAAAAGTGAACTACTAGTTTAGTAGTTCACGTTCAATATTATTTATTCTTCAAAGATTTATATTTTTGGTTTGGCATTTTTTGATAATATTATTGGATAAAGCTTCTTATAGTTTTGTTTTGGTATAAGACTTTCAATAATCTGTTTTAATTTTGCAATTTATTTAAGTGGTGTTTCAAGCACTTTCAAATTTATTTCGTTAAATGTCAGAAAAGTGTGTACAATAAGGTAACATAATGCCTCTATTCTAACTTAGCATAACTAAACGGACGCCGTTTGTTTCGTTTAAATTACATATCGTTTATTTCATCGCAAACTTTACGAACTCCGGTGGCTAACAGTTGATTATCTTTTTTATTATCAAGTGTTTAATTATTTATGATTACAGTATTTAAGTATTCATTTAATGTCAAACAATAAAGATACCTATCAGTGTTAAAGGTTAACCTATATTTGTAATGATAAAATAATTTTGAAGTTGGTCATATGGTGGTAAGTGCCAACCGTGCCCATGGACAAAAATTCGTAAGTTCTCTTGTCTGCCTTTGAGGGTTATGAAGTAAAGAAGGAGGGGTTGAGGAGAGAGGGGATAAGGGAATAGAAAGAGGTGTGGGCCTCCAGTACCCTCACTCACTTGTCAATACAATGCAAGCATTGTTTGTTTACATAACATAAGTTTTTGTGCATAAGCCTGGTTCTCCCACGGTGAGAAATCTTCTTGGTAATCAAGATTGTTTGTAAATTTATTTATTTATTTAACTGTACGTTTTAATCACTTAAAATAATATGTGCAATTAATATTTAATTCTTGTTCAAGACGTACCGTTATTTCTTAATAATACTCAGTCTAACACTACTGTAGTTTGAATTACTACATATTAAGTTTCTATTCTTTAAATCACTAGAATTTAAAGCTTCTATTGGAATGTGTTATTCGTGTATTGTCGTCTAAAAACAGCAATGTTGTAATAATTTTTGCTTAAGTTTATTTATTTAGTTTCTTAATTATGATCATAACGGTCAATATTTTTTATATTTTGCTTCATTTACGAACGATATTTGATTGTTGATTGATGCTTTATACTGCCACTATTCTATTGGCTTATTTTAACACAGTCAAAAGTTACTACAAACAATGCGGGGCGTTTTAACAAGAAGTTATTCACAAAATATGTCCAATTTCTATAAAATATGTTTCGTCACACCAAATCGGCTTTTTACCACAGGCCTCTACTTACCGCCCTATAATAGGTCCATTTATTTTTTCTCCAAAAATGGCCCTAAAGGGTCCTATTAGTCACGGTGCGGTGCCATACAAAAGTGTTCTAGCTAATGATGCGGTGGGCTTGTACTTTGCTATATGATCAGAAATGTGTTCCATCGGTGTTTCAAACTTTTTTGACGGTTGAAATATGTCAGTTTTTTTTTGTGTTCTTCGAACATTTTGTGATTAATATTAGCCGTGATTGTAAATTTTAGACTCGGGCGAAAAATTTTTTGATTTTGTGGCAGCAAGGATCGCATATGGTGAGATAAATAAGTCATAGGAGAAGTGTATCTATACAATATTAATATATAATAATATGTATCCATACATAATAAAATATGTTAAAGTACGTTTGGCATGGTGTGATGAGGTGTGTGAATATTTTTCTAAAATAACTTTCAATAATGCAATTTATTATTTATCAATAATCAAATATTTCATTTCCATTCGACGTGTTGTTTACATTAGATTGCGTATCTGTAAAGAAAGGGTAAACGTCACAACATTATGGAGTGGAGCTGTAATCGTAATCGATCAATTAACCCAGTACAGTACACTGCTGGACATGGTTTTCCCAATATGCGACTTAGCACCTGATCTTACGTCCTCGGCACCATGCTATCTTCATTAGGTGGTCCGTCTATCTGGCTGTAGTCGGAGTGGTAGGAGCTCATATTTTAGATCTTGCGGCATTAGGCTTGTCCCTATTATATACGTTAGTTTGACCAAATTGTAATTGGCAAAACATGGATATTTTATACATTATATATAAAATTTTCCAAATTACTCTAAGCACACTTTTTTTTTTAGGTAAGGTACAAATACCTAGTACAACTATGAAAGGATAAAAAAATGTATACGAAGTTAATGGAAAGATTTTTCTATACATAAAATCACGATCACCTACGACACACATTTAATCAAATATTGATCAACTCTTTATTGTTTTAGGTGATGCGCGTACGCACCTAACATGGCGCGGGGGGGTGTCGTGCTCCTCGTGCTATGGGTGGCCGTCGCCGCTGACAAACATGGTGAGTGCCTTTTGTCTTTTTGTTCTTACTCTTAAGCATACCATTGTTTAAAGTATGGTGAAGACGCGCCCACTTATGGACTGTGAGACCGTTTGTTCTTAAGACTAGATGAAGAACATGATTCATTTTAAATTTTCATGTTTATTGTAACGTCACTATTTTCTTGCCGAGTCTTTAAAAAAAAAAACACTAATCAATAGAATTTCTATCCAAACCTATTTCTTAAAATTCTACAAACAATCTAGGAATTACTTTAAGTTCTAAACTGTTCTTAATTTAAAAAACTCCAAATTCCATATTATCTTCACGGTTAATTACAGTTCATGATTTACGAACCGGCAAATTTTTTCCCGGAGATTCATTTCGTTTATCTGTGACCCTCAAATATTAAAGAGGGTAGCAAAAAAGTTTTATAAAAAGCCGAGCTTACACTTAATCTTGAATCTGATAAGCGAAAGCAAAAAAACGTAACTGTCACCAACGGAACATTGATCGAAAAAAGTTGATACAAATAGTATTACCGAAAAAAACTGTTTCTCGTCACGACGATAATGCAACTTACAAACACGAGTTATCTACTCGGGGCGTCAATTTTGATACAAACTTGTAAAATATTACAAAATGACATTAGGTTGGCGTGGATTTAGAAAGATTGACATGTGAGTACCGTTAATCACACTCTATTATTTGGATCCGACTTCGTTTCGACATACTGAGAATATTGACAATCATCAATAGAAATTCAATAAACTTAGCAGCAGTTACAGGTATCCGTAACTTCTAACTCTTATAACTAATTTAAATATTACTTAGTATAGTACCATTTTACAGAGTTACTATTACACTTAAATGCTGTCGTTTTTAAACTTAAATTTGTTACTTTTTTATATATTATAGGGGGACAGACAAACAGACGGGTCACCTGATGGTAAGTAACAACCTCCGTCCAGGGACACCTGCAACTCGAGAGGCGTAAGTGCGCTGCCCACCTTTGAGGGTGATGAGCGATGAGGGTATGCGGGGAGGGGAAAGAGGAGAATCAGTTGGGCCTCAGGAAACCTCACTAATTGCGGGGAAATGCAACGCAAGTGTTGCTTCACAACCGGTTCTCTGTTAAGCCTTGGTATCACACCGATCGAGCTGGCCTATTCGTGCCTAAGCATGGCTCTACCAAGTACCTATAATATATTTAGTCAAAATGTTTTATAAGTTGTATTTAATTAAGGCAGAAATAATCTTTACAATACCAATTACTTAAATAAAATTACTGCTACAAAATTTGTGACGGCATTCACAACCACACCTTACATAACATTGTCTTGACCAAAGCTTAAAGAATCCGGGTCAAAGCATGTACTTTCGTGTGAAAACTATGATTTGTTAATGAAAGAGAATCGATACTCAGGCGAGATCGTATATTCGAAGTCACGACTGTTATTAGGGCTTTTGTTTGGAGCACAAAGCGTGTTTGCTTAAATAGTCATGTAAAGAAAGAAGTATAGGTTAATGTATTGAGTTCTGCTTCCTTCAGTCTAATAGAAAAAACGTGAACAAAAAAATTTAAGTTTTGTTTGGAAGATAATAATTACAGAAGTATTACATCGTGATACATCAACTACTTTCTACATTATAATTATAATAAATGGTTGAGTTTAAAACCTTATGATAAAACCAGTCGATATTATTGAAATACATTTTAAATTACAGAAACAATTCAACCGTCAACTAACAATGGTCGAAAGGTGCAAAAAGTGCTACAGAATTATCTTTGTCGGGCACCAAATTCTCACCCTAACCACACCCACAAAAACTTGAATGGTAACACGATACATAGAATAGCAGTCAAGAGGTTCCCAAACAAGATAATCCCTTTGTTAGTCGAGTTATAATGCTCCACGGCTTCTCCAGAGTCTTTTACTATTATTTTGTATTTCATTGAAACGGGCAGCTGCCAAGTCGAGTGGTCGTTTCCGATTTCAAGTTTAATGGAAATATGGATAGGTACATTTTTTGCATTAGTGTCTTGGTCTTCTAAAGATTCATACCTTAAATGTTACTTATAATTTTATTATTTACGGTATACACGTAAAAACGAAAAATATAAATAAATTAAGTTTAAATTTTTAGGTTGTTATAATACACTATAGTCCCAGTAATTGAAAATTAAATTCTGAAAATATCTTATGTCCTTATTCGACTTTTCTATCATGTTTCTAAACAATAGTAGGTACGATTCCATTTGTTTGCTTCATCTAACATCTTACTTTTCAACAACTCGTCACTAAAGCAAATCTGCAGTGTAGTACACATCATCGTATCTATTTTAAACTCGCATCCACCCACAATGCCATTAAATAGATCGGGTGCATCTTTTTACTCTTAGCGCTAAGTGCATTTACTGGTATAGTGCATCACACATCGTCGACACACGTGTCTATACGTAATACGTCCGCTTATTGTAATGTATTAATTACATGAAATTGTCTTGCTGTTACCAGATGTGACACCTACCGTAAAATGAAAGAAAATGTCATTATAAATAAACTGTATATCTAACGAATATAAAAGTACGATACAAACAAGTCGCTTATCACACATATATGTATATAAGTTTATTTATTCAGCCGTAACTTCTTATTGCTTGAACAGTTTTGGATGTATAATTGGAAAGTGTAATTGCATTCCTAACATTACACCAACTGACTTTGGCTATACGTTAATGAAAAAACAAATCAATTTGGCAATTGCATAGGGCATCAGTCGCTTTTCTTGGCAGAGTACTTTGCTTTTTGTTTTAATTTCTTAACGAGTAACTTGTGTAAACTTGTGTAAATTTAGACAATCATTAAGAATAAACAACACTAATTTACATGGTTGATGCGATGAACTTACAGTAATAACCCTAATCGCCCTACAAACTTTAATAGCACGATTTAGAATCGTGACATAATGCAGTGCATAACATGGGGTAGTGATAGCGCACGTGTCGCTACTTACTCATTTCCTAGTAAGAGGAAGAGTAAATGCATTACGTGACATGTCGATATATCTAAGTGCCTTGAATTATGATCACATATATTCCTTGAATAAATTCTGGGTTAATAAATGTACTGTGATTGTACATTTTTTACTAATCATAATCATCACATAGAAGCTTGTGGTATGAAATATGTTGACTATTCCACTACAAGAATTACAATCGACATTGTGAATAACATGTTTATTTTTCGTGGTCTAAATATTAAACTAAAACGTTGAGAATAGGATCAGAAATATTTATTAAAATCGCTATTCTATGTTTATTCATATTTTACAGTAAGTATAAGATAAAAAAAAATTGATGACTCAGTTTTAGGCCATCGATACTTTTTTCTCCTAAATTTTGAATAAAAAAAATGCAAGGATTAATTGATAACTAACCAGCGGTACAAAACCTTTTAGAAAACAATTCATGGTAATCGTTTAAAAGAACTTTTTTCAAATTCATAAATTTTGCCCAGTACACCGGTACCCACGCATAAGGGCTGGGGGTAACATTAACATTTTTTGGACTTACATAAATATATGTCCACGACACTGCAGTTTACCATTTTAACTTTTGATAATAATTGACAAAATTAAAAAAAATGCATTCCGGGAGTGCCGACAGAATTGAAAACTTATTTAGGTGCGTTAGACATTTTTTATATGGGTACTAGGGTTATTGAGTTATTGGGTAATGAATTGTATTTTATTAATTATTAGAAACTTTAAAATATACTTAATATTCTTTTATGCATCATCTTTAACAATTTTGACAACTTTTGTATCATTATCATTAAAATTATTACAATCTAAAATAGAAACTACAGGTTCATGGTATCTAAAATAGGAAATAAAAATTTTTGATTCGAAGTTATTTAAATATCTCGTGAAAACCGCATCAATTGTACTTTTATATCTCGTCGTGGTAATATTGCGTTGATTGGACGTATGCGTCTTGTAACCATAGATTTTATCTCATCTAAAAATATGCGTACCGCGCTAAAAGAAGTTTTCACTTCAAAATATGTATATATATCTATCTTTCTCTCTCTCTCTCTCTCTCTCTCTCTCTCTCTCTCTCTCTCTCTCTCTCTCTCTCTCTCTCTCCCTCTCTCTCCTTTTCTCTACTCTATATCTGACATGTCTTTGCACCTACCACTATTTATCCCTACAACACCTCAAGGTTAACTGGCAGAGAATGCCTTGGGCATAAGGTCGACCTTTATAAAATATTATGTGCATGACGATTTAATAAGTAAATAAATAAAATCAAGAAAAAGTTGTAGGCATCTTTCAATATTATAACAACGCAACTTCAGCTAAGTCATTCGATAGCGTCTAGACCTCTACATTACATGTAGATATAGACTTGGACCATGGTTATCTGTATTAGGATAATATAGATGGGCAAATGGGCACCACCACTTCTGTGCTGATAGCGCTATATTGCGAACACTAATCTGGCTGCTATGCCTGCCATTATGATAATGCCTGTTCTATGGCTGGTCATATCGAAGCACTGATATACACAGACGATGTATTACAGAACCTACACTCTGGTCAATGACTTAACGATTATTAAGAGCCTACATATTCAAACCGGCAAGGTAGCTTTTATTTACAAGAATTTCGATTTCAGGTTCTTGGCTATCAGTAGCAATTAGTTTAATGCTTTTATGTGTCACTTTAAAAAAAGAACTCGACTTGATACAGAGCTATTAAAATCTTGATCGAAGCAGTCCAGACATAAACGAAGTTAATCATCAATTTATATGACGTCATAAAATCAAGTCCATTGACTGGTATTACCTTATCTAAATACGTATCTAAAGTACTTTTAAAATAAATAAACTAAACACTAGCTCTAAATTTATTAAGAGATTCTATAAATGATACTTAACAGATGTTGATGTAAGTGGTTATACTCTTATAAAAGTTGACCGTAATAGCCTCAGTATCGGTTGGGGCCATTGAGCGATAACAGACCTTTATAAGGCTCAGAGTATGTAAATTTATGTTTGTGTGTAGAATGCTGCTACGTAAAAACTGGTAACAAGAGCGTTATATTCCTATTTTACTGTCTAACAAAATGCTTTTTTACGCAACATCGTCATAATGTTTTTTATAAATAGTTTATTGCATTTCTTAGCTATGTATGTCAATTGAAACCTGTTTGAGATTTTCTACATTCAGTTACGGCTATAAAAGGGTAAGATATATTTTTTATTGTCATTTACTTATCAGTGCAGCACGTGACTCTTACACTGTTCTATACAATCGAATGTTATGTATCATCTTTTATATAATATAATCTTTTTTTTTTACTCACGTTCCTCTACTTGGCTTCTGCACTTTTTTTACTTCTTATCAGACGTCACCTTTACACTTACTTCCGTTGTTGCCAGCTGCTGCGTAATGACTGCACCGATAGCAAAGATGATAGTGACTGAAGTGGTCGTTTCGCCAAATCTCTGTTTAAGTGTTTTGGGTTCGACTTCTAAAAGACAGTCATTGGGATGACAAAACTTCTATCAAACTGTACTCCTATTTGTCTTTTATCAACTGGTCTTGTTTTAAAGATAGTCATTATCTTAAATCAACAATTTGCATCGGTACATTCTGTACCAGTTTTTAGATTAAATCATTGTTTAAAACTCTTGACGGGTATCTTGTAAATAGTTTAACGTACAATCATTACCTCTGGTTACAAGTCTTTAAAATATACTTCTAACGGCGTGATAAAAGGCACCGTGCTATATAATTGTCTGCCGCCATTAATAAAATCAATTGTTAGCACATCTCTGGTTCCAATGAAAAGAGCCAAGAATTCTTCAAACGACGTTGATTAAGAATGGATCATCAATAAAGTACTGCTATCTGGAATAACATCTATACTGACATTAATTATCTTGTACTAGTCTTTAATACAAGTTTAGCTCAATCGAATGCCCATAAAGTACGTTCAAGTTGTAGTTTCTTTAAGATCTAAGAATTTCGAAATACTTAACATATGTATATCAAATTCTCAAAAGCGATTGTTAATTAATTGTCAATATTTTGCCATAAACGTATTAGGTATTTAGACGTCAAAAACCGAAACAGAGATTTCTTTTCCCTTTTATTTTTAACCTACTTCCAAAAGGAGAAGGTTAGAATTACACTGTGTTTTAGCAGTTTTTTGTATGATTTATGTTATATTCTCTCATTTTCTCTAATATTCCTTATAGTTTTCTCAACTTTCACCTTTACTGATTCGTTTTCTCATTAGACGCATCATATGAGTTGATGCTATTCTTTATATTTATTTTAGATCGCATCGCTCTTTTTCAATTTTAGATCTCATTATTCGTCGCCAAGAATCCGATCATTCGTCAATCGCACCACTCACGCATCTCCCTTCAACTACATCCCATTTAAAATTCTAAGATTCCAAACATTTGAGGTATTTTAAAACAAAGAAAACATGCTATACTTGAATGGAATCCTATAAGTGATTTGTTTATTGTGACACAAGCGAGTAAATTACGAAGCTACTCTAGAGTAGACAGTTTAATATACTGAAATATCTGACATATGCACACTTTGGACGTTTGGTTAACTTGTGTGATAGAACGACGCGAATGGTCTTTAACTGAAAAATAATTGGAATGCTTGAATAAAGTGCCAGCAAAATCATTAGATAAATAAAATCATGCTGTGTTAACACGATACCCTCATCTCCTTAAGTGCAGAAAACGCTTTAGACAGGAAATTCAATATCATAGTAATGTTCGTGTTTAGGAACTAAAGGATTCGTATCTTGTTGGTCAAACAAAACCTTTTCTAATCTACTCTGTTTTTAAAGCTTAAATTCTTAATTATCATTTGAGATTTGTCACACAATTTGCTTGAGTCTAAGTATAAAATAGCTTTAGTATATTCAACCTATGTTGTCTGAACTTAAAGCTTAAACTGGACTACAAACAATACAACATCAAAGCATCGATGGTATAAACCTTAGACATTTATTTATAATTTACTAACGTCGTGACGGCTATCGGTTTAGTTACGCTTCTTGTGAGCACGTTTAAATGGAGTTTCATCACTATAGATAACACTTGTACGGAATCGTGAATGCTTCCAAACTTAAAACTGCCAGGGTTGTCACTGCAAATAGAATAACAGCATTAAAAAAAAAACTTTTTGATACGTTATCCTATTAAACGTTGAAATATTTCTTTTACCTATTTACATGTTCACATGTTTATTACATTTATTTTGGTCCAAAAACGTTATGTAGTAGATACCAAATAGGACGTAAATTCTAGAACATGGATCATCATATAACATATGTATGTACATATATCTAGAAACACCAATTTTAGTTCAAATAGACACATATATACATACTCGTACATATTTATTAAAACAAAAATATTAACACTGAGCGGTGATACATCCCGCGAAGTCTTACTTGACAGTCAAATACTCTGCCGCGGAACATATGTAGATCATCAAATCACTAGTTTATAAATATTAATTGTATCAATATACTTTTAAAACAGCAGGAGTAGTTATTTTTATTTCAAGTCTTAGTCTACAACCAAAATCAAACATATAGTTTCTAACACAACACTTGTTTGAGACTATAATTATATACATACTTGTAAATCAATCACATTTAAATATGCATAGTATATATGTAATTCTCAATAAATAGTGGAATGGTTTAACAAACATAAACCAGCCCTAACTACTGACCTACATAACAAAGGCATTGATTTATACCAGTCAATAGCAACAACATACATATCAATAAATAACAAGTACGATAGCTGCACTCGAATGTAACATTAATTAAAAATCTGATAGAGCTTCAAATCTTGAAGATGTTTACGAAACTTTTGTATTAATAATGCTCTTAATCAAATTCTAAGTGCTAAAAACCAATTAAAATTGACAGGCGACTTACACAATCGAGATGGACAACTCCAGACCATATAGAATGTATAATTGAATTCACCTTCGTCAATGTGACATGAAAATTGTTTTTAAAGGTAGATGCTCATAGGAATAGCAATTATCGTGTTCCGTATAAGAAGGGTTTTGTTATTAGAATTTGTTAAGTGTTTTGTCTGATAATTTATGTATGCGTTAAGAATACACATTGAATTTTAGTTAGTGGAATAAGATGGTAATATTTCTTCTATGCCAATATTTTTGCATTGTAAAGAAAGAGTTTAGTTTCAACTCTTAAGTAGTTCTTAATATATATAATAAGAACATATAAAACTATGTTTAAATATTTTAGAAGGTATTCTAGAAAAAGAAAATCTTTTTAGAAATATATAAATAAATTAAAAGGCCTGCAGAAAATGTTTACACCAAAAGTTCTCTGTAACGTGCTCTAATCGTTTCGTGTTCATATGAGTTTTGATTAGAAACATATCAAGGATACGGACATTATTACTTTGGCTTACTTTTCTTAATTGTAACAAAAACATACTACCTTATGGAATTATTACATTTTTCTTATACATAATTATTCTACATAAAAAAGAGGGATTTTTTTTATGTATGATTAGCATTTGATGGTATTTGAATCTTATTATAAAAATCGATGTTATTTTTCATTTTTATACGATACTTTTTAAAAGATTTTTTAATTATTGTGTAGATAATATCCAATTACAATTTGAATTCTCAACGATTGACGATGTATAAAATATTGAAATATAATACCATCAATAGAACTTACTGAGTAAATCATCTAGATCAAATAATGGTTAATCATTTCAACACAATCTTGAGCGACTAAGTGGAAAATGTTCTTCGAAACAAATTATACTAAGGAAAAATAGATTTCAAGAAGGAAATATCGGTCGGTCCCCACGAAAACGGAAATAGAAATAAACTGAACGGAAGTGAAACTAATTAAGTTATCCACGGTTCGCTCGAGTTGCGGTTTATTTTCGTACAATTCCCTTGTACAAATAATAGTTATACTGTCAACAGTGTAGGAGTAACAAACATATAGCTGACTGATAGCGATTTTACGTGAAATACTGAAGAGGGAATAGTAAACAAAATCCGTCTGTCAAATCTGAATTTTGTCTTGTAGATTTAAAGTTGATTTTCATTTGATGGAAATGCAATTTATTTGGTGGAGTTTACGTATATCCAAATATCTACGGTTTGCGTGTAAATAGGCGAGAGTGAAGCTTCTAACCAGGTGCGGACTTGGAGTAAAATCGATGGCGAAGCTTGGAGGGTACATGTTATTATGACAGTTGCTATTTATCCTGTGCGACACGGAATATATTTTAACTTAGCAATTAGGATTAGACTGTACTTAAACGAACGCTATTAGTCTTATTAGCGTCCGTAATTCGTGATGTTTTAATTGGTCCTTATTGTGCTTGTCAAGCTTTTGGCATGGTAAACGTCCCATTCCTCGTTTTAGTTTTTTCTCATAATATGATTAAATTGTTTTAAGGACATATTATTAGAATCTCAAGTATTGTATCATGTTTACACTGATAGGTAAATGATTTTGTTGTTGTTTATTATGTAATTGTTTTAAATGTATGTAATGACTAAAGCGTTAGACTAGCGATCAAATGCACTAACTACTGTCCTACCTTCTCCTAACTCAAAATTAAGTTCAGCCGGAGTAGTTAACAAGAATAATAGTAACTTGTGCCACAAGTTGTTGTTGATCATTGCTGGTGATCATTAAAACTATTTTTTTTTACCTATATCATTAGTAATCAACTTTGTTTTCAACATAAATATTTAATGATTTTCGTTTTTGTTTCAGAAGTATCAAATACAACAGAAGCAGAACACACTACATCAGTTCCTACACCGCCTATACCATTAAGACCCGAATATGCCCACCCTGCTGGTGTAGAAGCGCTAGATCCTTACAATTCTGAGAAGGTAAATGTGCCACCACATCACAGAGATTATTTAGAAGAAGATTATGATCACGAATCAAATAAAGAAGATGAGCATGAAAATAGAGAAGATGCAGATGAATTACCATCCCTCTCTGGTGACCATCTTCTGCAAGGCTCAACTGATGATCTACCTATGTTTCTTCTTGAACCTCAGCATGCGTTTGTTGTAAGAAACAAACCTGCTGTATTAAGATGTCGAGCTGCAAACGCTTTGCAAGTTTACTTTCAATGTAATGACGTCAGATCAGTTGCTAGTACTCAGTTCGAATTTGTAGATCCCCAAAGTGGGGTAAGAATCGTAGAAGCTGAATGTAATGTTACCAGAGATCAGTTGGACGAATACTTTGGAGAAGATAGATTCACTTGCACGTGTAACGCTTGGAGCAGCAGGGGTGATATTAGAAGTCAGCCGGCGGTCGTTGAATTGGCATGTAAGTACTTAGTTGTTGTGATGGGAACACATGGTTTTTAATCTCTCATTTTGCATTGGGTTTCGAATAAATAGCCTATATAGCCTTTATGTATGACATATCAGCATTACGAAAGATAAAAAAATAACACTTATCTTGTAGGGGAAAAATATCAGTAGGAATATAGTACACACATACAAACATGCATAGGCATGTTTGTATGTGTGTACAACATAGGCATGTTTGTATGTGTGTACTATATTCCTATTGCCTATGCATGTTTGTATGTGTGTATGTTTATGTCATGTTTTTTTTAATTATTACTTCTGGGAAGTCTTAACGTAGAATTCATTCCTGTATCGAACGTTATTTATGAATACTAATAATGTTTTTAAAATTTTAATCTTGAATTTCCGTCGTTTTATGCTCACTTAATCTTGCATCGACATTTCTACTCATTTACATATTTGAAGCATCTGTGGTATAGTTATAAAAATATGTTATTTCCTGTCTAACCAGCACGTTAGGCGTGGAGCATTTCATCAAAACTCATAATTTGTGGCCAGTTTCCGTGGTCGATTTTAGACTAACCCAGTTGAAATAGTTGAACGCCCATCTCCGGTTGAAAACATTACGAGAGTAGTTATAGATTAGGAGTTCTTTGTTGGATCAAGATAAATTTAAAATACTAAGTTATTACATATTTTAGAAATTAATCTCTTGGATACAATAAAAAAAGTACTACACTAACATGAAACTTTACTTTTTTTACTTTAAATACACATTAAAAATCTGATTCAAACATTCTCAGATGATATTTATAGCGCCCTTACTACTCAAACAATTTCACTAGTACTTTCATCGTGACCAAAATAGAATTACCAAAAAGACCATGTTTTGACAAGACAAAGTACTACTCCCATCAAACTCCGGTGATGTATGGCACCATTAATATCGTTCATAAAGTGAACTACGGACAGTTGCTCGATTAAATTCAATACCCATTCGTGGTAAATCTTCTATGCATATTAAATAAACGTCGGAATGACCGCAGCCCGGATTTATGGCTGTTGGGCAATACTTGAGACGGTCAAGACCGAACGACATATACACTCTTATGTAAACTAAAGACTCTTATGCTCATTCTATTGCAAACCTTTATTGGTGAATTTGCTGTTTTGCATTTCATTGTTGTAAGATTCAAATAAAATAATAGAACACAGTATATACGTTATAACAAATTTTAACTTTTATATGCGTGTACAAACAAAGAATATGCGAAAAAACAGATGCTGAAACTATGGACCACTTTTTGTTTGGCACAGCACTAGCTAGATAACCGCAAGCCTTTTAGTGAAAGCCAACGTAGACGACTTCAATACTTTTGTGGGGGAGGGTTCTGTAAGAAACTTTTCTTGGCAAATCCTTAGATTCAGAAAGTCATCTCAAACTTTAGTACTAATAATAGTTTCAAAGTTGCGCAACGCCGGTTTAGCACCATAAACATATTTAACAACCAAACCCTAGACTAAATAGGAACGAAATTCACAGCATCAATGATCTTTGCAATTGCACGCCACGTCCGTGTTATTAAATATAAAGTTCATTGTAGGTTGTAAGGCAGTGGAAACATAACTTTGAGGTTTAACCTGGTTTAGGGCAAAATGATTTACGATTTAAGATATTACAATCAAAGGTTCTAGAAGAGTTCATTTCGGATTTTCTGGGGTTGTCGTTAAAGATACTTTTCATAAGTGTGACTGTATAGTGAAGAAGTGCAAAAAACATTGAGTTTTGCTTCGAAGTTTCTAACGAAATGGTCATTTAAGTTTTATCAGTTGTAGCCATATCAATTACAAATGTATACTTTTTTCCTCACTAAGAAAAACAAATATTAAAATTGCATGTTGTAAAAATGTATGTGTGTATGTGTAGTGTGTGTAGTAACATTGTATGTTCTAAGAGGGATAGAACTGCTTTCTATCGGCCTGTATACATATATACAGTGCTCGGAACACGGCAATAGATTTGCCCCTTATTACGTAAGTGGGAATAAATTGTGCTTGGCAAAAGTGTTTACCTCTTCGGTAATATAGGCGAAGACAGAATGGATACAACCTCTGTTCTCTTTAAACTATTTTATAATTGATGGCTAATTTCAATCAAAATATCTTTATGTAAATATACGGTTTGACTTATATGTATATTTCGGGGATTCCCGACTTTTATTCTAATCATAACTTTGCTGAAAATCATCGCCTACGGATATGTAGTTCTTTTCTTAAATATTTTTCAAAAAGTAAATCTATCACTCTTTTGTTTGCAACAATGGAGGTCTCCTGGATAGCTTTTCGTGATATGATTTTTTATGATTATAAACTAGAGTTAACCTTCAAGGAATCCCACCTAAATTCACAGCATGCCTTTGAGGAGTTTGCTCCTGCGTTAACAACAGTGACTTATTGGTTTCGTGGATTTAAACGTTGTCAAGAGGACCTAAACGATGACTCAGCTGACCTACCACTGCAGTAGCTCACGAAAATGTCATCAGGATTGAATGGCTATTGCGGGAGAATATACACATTATCAAAGATCGGGATGTACAGAGTATGTTTACCTAAAGTTCGAGGAAATAAGTAACATAGAGTTGATAATACCTTCCTTAAAATCCCGGAGTTATTAATTTGACGATCAAATCCCGGGATTAGATAATTACTTATTGTGCTTTGAATACATTTGACCTCAACTATTTTAGTAAAGTGTCTTATTATATTTAAGGACTTCCGTACTGAAACTGTTAAATTAATAACTTTCAAGAACCTAAATATGGTTGAGTCAATTATCGAATTCAATCAATCGAATCAATTACCAATATATATACTACATATTGCCCTAAAAAATCTGATGCTTCATCAAGTGAAATCTAAAGCTTGTTATCTCTATTATATATTTTAATCTGAAAAAAAAACCTAAATACTTTTTTCGTAGTGATGACTTCAAGGGAATTCTTATTGAGCGATAACAACAATTTTTAAAACAGAAATATTTGTCAAAGTATTTTTTGAGTGCTGGGTTACTACTTATTGAAGACTATCAACATGCAATGGTACATATTACGTGCACACATACACACACATTTTACATATATGGTACGTATTAAAAAATTTATATATATCAAAGTAAGCTCTTGACGTTGTGTCTTATTTCTTGATGCTCTGGTGATTTTATGTGACGTTCAATGTTACCTACATGCGTTGCCATTATTTGAGTTTCATATTTTGTGCAGAATATAATATCACTTGCGTGATCGTTAATTAGCTCTGGGCTATTTACAATCAAGCTTTACTAGAATAACTCAGGTTTATTTTTGTTTTCCATGCCTAAAAAAATGCACTCAGAAGGAATCAAACATATTATTCAGAAATGCACTCCCGCACGTTTCATAATAGAAAACGAAAGTTGTTATCTCTCTCACAATTCTTGACTGAGTGAAAGAAAAAATAGATAAAAATTCCTACATGTGTACAAGAGATAGTAAATTATACAGAATTTATTTATGTAAAAAAAGATATTTAGAGGTAATACAGACCTCCGCGCACCGCTTCCTGGATAGTAATAACCTAATTGTACAACAAAATGTATGTGTGTATGTAGTTGAAGCAAAAGTTAAAATTTATCCAATGTCAATGTTAACATAGCTAACATTATTTTAATTTACATATTTAAAACATAACATTTGAATCTGATACAATTCTAGAACTGAATCATAAAAACTACAATATGATTCTTCAAATCAATAATTTGTTACTATGTTCAAAGTTCATGTTTTTACAATCCCGGGTTTTAATTATCATGTTTATGATTCTGGGATTTTAGAGGAGGTATTATCTACTCTATGTTACTTACTTAATAGAACTTTAGTTAAGTATACTCTACCTATTCCGTTCTCGGCACATAAACATCAAGAGATTCAGGCTAAACTGAAGAATGTTGAATACTTTAAAGTTAGTAAATTTGCTTCGTTATGTATACCTAATTCTTCCATCGAAGAGCACAACTCCCGTCGTGTTGATCGGAAAATTTTAGTAAAAATATAAGAAATTTGGATCTACTACTGCGATCCTCTAAAGAAGCAATAATCTGCGAAATGGGTGTTTAAAGAAGACGAGTCGCCCGCAATAGTTGTTGGCTGACAGAGCGTTAACAAAAAAAATATAGCGGTTTTTTTTTAATCCCTTTACCAATACCAGTAATTCAACTTGAAGACCGTAGAATAGTTAGTAGTGAATGGTATTGTGAAGTTGTCTGCCTCAAGCTTTCGGGGATTTGAGCAAGCGATCATGGAGCGGTAATCGTGGCATTCCTTTTTACCAAGATGCTAGAACCATGGACTATTTCAATACTTCGGGGGTGCAAATATTATTCCATCCTTCATACAGCCCACATTTACCTCCATACATTTTTTAATTTAACGCAGTGAAAAAAATGCTTCGCCTGGGAAAATTTAACACTGCAAAAGATCCTGCGGTGTTTTGAAGGGAGTATTTAAGAAATCATTTTTTTTTTTACATGCCTACTTTTTTCATATCACTATTTTTGGGATCGCTCACGCATGTACAAAAAATGCATTATATTATATAATTATTTTATATTATTTGAATATATAATTGGAACAATATTCAAACTAACTTGACTCTGTCTTCTACATGTAACAAGACTTAAACGTACAAACTATTAATATAACACAAATCTCACTTTCAAGTTCTTATGTTCTAGCGCAACATTCAGCACAAGAAGTTGTAGAGTCACATTAATGTTGAGCTTAAACATATTACAGCAAACAGAAGCTTACCACCAAATCCCGTTTTTATTATACCATCCAGACATAGCCATCCTATTTCGAAGTTGTGCACGAACAACTAAAGCCGTCAGAGGTAGATTTAGTGCGTGTTCACCGTACAGTCTGTTCGCACAATTAAGAACAGTGGTTATGTCTCTCGTCTCTCGATTTCTGTATTGTGTATATTTAGACATTTATGAGTTTACCCTGAATATTTCTGGATGACTGTACTTGCGTGGGTTTCTGTTCTAACTTGTTGCTTTTTATTATTCTGTAGGCCTTTGCTTAAACATACATTTACGTCTTTCATATCAACTTTCATATCACATGTCTTGAGTCAATAATTACAGATTAAACTATCAATATTAATTTAATATATATCATCATATTTAGACTTCTAACTTCTAGTTCTTCATTTTTAAAGCAGCCGAATAAAAGGTAGTCAGCTCATAGCTACATTCAACATCAGCCTATCGAAGCCAACTGCTGGATATAGGCCTCTGCCATAGCACCCCACTTCGATCGATTCGGCTTCTCTCAACTTTACATTTAATACAAACTAATTCATCGACCAGATACTTCTCTTCGTTTTTACATAACAAACTAATAAATATCAGTAACAGTTGAAACGATTACTGCAAATGCTTAAACACAAGCAGACATCTCCTGCTCGCTCGTTCATGATTGATGCACTTATACATTCAGTTCCTAAAAGACTTTGTAACTTTGTAACACATCCCGTCGAAAATATATTCACTCAAGTACTCCTGTACTTAAATACTCCAAACAGTATCTATGAACCTATTAACAATAATGGATGAATGGTAAGTACGCGTAAAAGTGTCACAGTTAAGTCTCCTTCCACGATTTACTGGATCCAACTTGGAATGTGATGTTTTCATGTTTACAACCGTGGCAGGGGCTTTTAATGGATCCGCGTCATCTATATTTAACATTTCATTGATTAAAGTAATAGAAGCTTTCCTTGTGCCTTGGTATAGAATTACGCATACAAAATATGCTTGGATAACTGCCCGAGGGACTGTTTCATTTCTTGAGTCCTTTATTTTTCTAAAAATTACTGTACTGTACGTGTACTGACGGTTAATTGAAGATCATCACGACACTGAAAAGCATGTATCTTTTTGAAATGATTGCAATTTCTGTACATGTGAATAATAACAGAAACCTTTGAAATATGAAAAAAATATTTTATGAGAAACAATCAAATTATAAACAACTTGCTATATCTGACGGCTATATAAATCTACGTAACAATGTTGTTCTGAGTTACTCTTGTCCTTATGTTGACTGTCTGAACAGAAGAGAACATTAAATTACCGAAAACATAACATTTTACATTACGTAGTACTTATCCACATGTCATTACTTGTTCTTCGGTTGAATCGCGCAATTTTAATAGGTCAAATTATATGTGCTGTTGAAAAATTTTCATGACGTGAACTGTAGCCACGTATTTAGATGACAAAAGGCTTGCGTCAAACAATTTTGGGGGATACCAGATATATAAAACCTACAAAAACTTGATGACGACTTACTCTAAAACAAATTAAATTGTCCAAATCATAGTCCGCAAAACACCAACACTAGTGTATAAGTAAGTTGTTGCTGTAGAATTGTTTTAAAATAAAATCAATTAAAACTAACGCTGGAGTAATTTATCATCTAAAACAAACAGATAACTTATCCGGAGAATAAAGGTGGCTAGGTGTAAAAAGTAGAGGCTTAAAAAAAGCATTGTTGCCATAAATTTAATTGAATTTTAACATACAGAATATCCGTAGTCTGCGTGCTCGTTTGGTTTTGATAACCGAGATATAAAACCTGATGACATAGTCAATAATTTTGTTTGTGAACAAAAAAGAAAACCAGAAATTATCCTACCTATTATAAATTTTTACTTTAAGGCTAAAAGCTGAACAGGAACGTGATAACATTTGAATACAATGTAGAATTTTACTTTATAACTTTACACGTTTCGATGAGTAGTAACAGGGTGTCAATTATAATTTATCTATATATATATCAGTGATATCTCTGGAACCATAAGGCGTAGAGACTTGAAATTTGGTATCAATATTTCTTTCGCCGAGTAGAGGTCAGCTAAGAATAGATTTTAAGAAATTCCACCCACAAGGGGTATTGCGGTGGTGTCAAGAGGTGTGCTAGTAATATATACTCCGCGTAAAGGACACTAGAATATAACTGTAATATGCCTAATTGAAACAATGCTTTGAAAGTCGTTTCAAATTTTACATTTCTATATTATGTGAACAGTTAAATAGAAGAAAATTAGTAGTAATGGTTAATTGTCTTGAAACAGGTTTCACTATAGTTAACAACGCAATTTGTTACATTCTTATTGCTCTTCTAACTTTTTGATATTTGGGATCTGATCAAAATGAAAATATAGTTTAAAATAAAGACAATAATCAACTGGATTAAGTACCTTGTTGTTTTTCTTGATGTATTAAGTAAGTCAAGTATTTTAAAATTAGTAAATTTACATTCAGCCAGATAGACTGACTTACTGAAGAAGGTACCTAGGGATACATTATATCCAATAGGTGGTAGATCGGTTGTTATATACCACGTTCGGAGAGGCCTATGTATTGTAGACGGCAATTGGCTAAATGATGAACTTTACATTATATGGTTCTACTACTAAATAACGTCTTGGTTACCAAAACGTGGACTTGTGATGTAAGTCAGTCTTCCCCTCCAGGAATATATGTATATTTGAAGTAAAGTTTGTCTGTAGAGAAATGCTTAGACACGAATGGGCCGGCTCCACTGGTGCGATACCACGGCCTCACAAAAAACCGGTTGTGAGGAAACGCTTGCGTTGCATTTCCCCGAAATAAGTGAGGTTTCCGGAGGCCCAACTTCCCCTCTCCTTATCCTCTCCCCTGACCACCCTCCTCTTTTCCCATTTCCTCGTCTCCCTCTCTTTCCACTTTCCGCATACCCTCATATCCCTCGGCGGCTAGCGCACTTACGACTCTCGAGTCTTACTCGACTCTTACTTACCATCAGGTGACCCGTCTGTTCGTGTGTCCCCCTATAATATAAAAAAAACTTGCCAATATTCAAAATATGACCTCCTACAAAATAGATCGAACACTATATTTTTATAATAAAACTTGCATAAAATGCATTGCATTGCATAAAACTTATAAAAAAATTAAATAAACTTGAATAAAATGCATTAAATAGCGTATCCAGTGTCACCACATCAATGTCTACATAGGTACAAATCGTATCGTCGTAGAGGAAATGAAACGCGCTCCGTAATTTATGACTTTATACCAACTCTCCGCCGGATTTACCTACCACTTATCATTTACGCTCATCAGACTGTGTTTAAGGTTACATAGAATTTTGAATTAAAATTTACATTTTAGTGAAAGAGATCTATGAATACATTTTAGAAATTTATCGATACATTGAAATTTTATAAAGCAATATGAAGTATTAAAGCATAGTAACACGATATAAAAGTAACTAATATCAGCTAACAAAACCATTCAAGTAAAGTGTTTTATCGACCAAAATGGAAAATGTAGTTTTACGTACGCAAAAGACGGTAATCTTAATAGAAATATAAATTTCCAAGTTCAACGACTGGAAACAGTTGAAAAATTCTGACAAATAGTATCACTTCAACATGTTTATAAGTTTCAGTTGCAGAAAATACTCTAGTTTTCACCTCCACAATGTTTCACTGTGAGTGCAAGTAATGGAGCGTTCGCCCAACAGATTTATGGGCGCACTACGTTAAATCTCTTTGGAGTTGAAGAGGGAATTTTGTGCCGACTGTATTCTGTATTAGTTTCGTATGGGTGCTATTTGTAATTTTTTTTTGTTTAGGTGCGCTGAATTAATTATTTGGTAAGAAAGGTTTGTTGAAGATTATGTACAAATTATATGATAGCTAGGTACGTGTAAATGATCAATGATCAAACCGACCTAATGATACAGATGTATTTTAAAATAACCACTTTAATTTCTACAATTTAGCAATGAAAGTCAATGTAGAAAAAAATAAGAAACGAATAATTTAAAGAAACTGAAACTTAGTACTAATATTTATTTATAACTTTAATTTCTTAAATGGACTAAAACTTTTGAAAATCCGAAACAAATAAAATTTCTTTCAAAACCCTAAATGACATCAAGCTTAATAAAATGAAATAAAAGTGACACAGGCGGATAATGAAATTCAGACAATTAAGATAGCACTGTTATATGGTGGAAACGTACCAAAATTGCGTTAAATTGTTTAATGAGTAACAATTATCGGCGTGGGTTGAGGCTGCAAAGCTGTCGCGCAAACTATATAATCGACGAACTCATTGAAATTTTAAATGAAGATTGACGTGAGAAGTTATTCCAGAGTATGTCATGTTCTAGAGCTACGAACATTGTGAAAAGTTACACTAACACAAGTTACAATATTTTTTTATATCTATACATATTATTTAATATAATCAAGTTACAAGAAAATCCTATATTTTGGTTACCTCGGGTAAGGTATCCACTTAAACTGGTCTTACTGAGTAATTAGTGTTGTAAAGTAAATAATTAACGAAAATATAGTTTACACCACTTATGCCACATGGCCAACAAAGTTAAAAACATAGTTAATTAAAATGAATATAGTTTTAAATGTATTTTTTATTATATTATTTATTGATTTACATTTTTTTATTTTTGGTGATGTTCCGAACGTCAGAAGGCCTCGAAAAAGCCATCTATGAAAGTTTTAATAATAGTAGAGGAAGCTCGAGAGGTATGTAATACATACACATGTAAAGTTGAATGGCGGCTGTGATCTCTGCCTACCTCGAAAATAGAAAATAATGAGATTATGTATGTATATGTATTCTGTTCCATATTTCGGCTGAGCCCGCGTTGTTGCGTGATAGTTTCAAACAACAATTATGAAATTAGTTCAAAAGCTTTTTGGCGGTAACCGTCGCGAACCGTAATTGTTATTGACGTTCAATTGTCATATTATTATACATTAATTGTTACGTTATATTGTAAAAATGTTAATAACAATTGGGCAACAATTAGAACTTGAGAGTGATGCGGGATTCAGTCAATTATTCTTAATTGGTATGGATTTTTTTACTCCAGATGTTGGAAACCTATGCTTATTAAACCGTTTTAGTTCAGTTCAATTTATGCATAGTGTTAGTTTATTTATATAAATACTGATGAATGTTCGTAATAGTAAAATAGTATGACACATAAAATTTACGATGTCGTTTCCTCAGGCATATTAAAAGTTATTTACAACTGGCAGATAAAATGGCCTCATAAGTTTTGTAAATGACTGATGATGACTTAAATATTGTGGTACTATTAAAACAGTACGAACATGTAACATTTATACTTAACCGCATTAACATCAAATTAGTGCAAATTATAAGGAAAAATGACAGGTATGATTTATCATTGAATGTGACTATACCAACATTTTACTTAGGTTTTAACAAAACTGTAGGAACAAGCTACGTTTGGAATAAAAATTTTCGTGAGTTACATTCATGTATATTTATATAAATATACGGTTTTATTCGCGTATGTATTTCGGGGATTCCCGACTAGGTTCGGTCCTGACAGGAGACCTTTGTCAAGGAGTAAGTCATCCAGCCACGATGGTACCGGACGTCACACTTACTGACTAGGGGCATCCCCAAAATACACACGTGGGTATAACCTTATATTTAAATAAAGCTACGTTTGGATTGATTTGAATGTTATCTTATTAGTTTTTTTTTTATTTAGCTTGAAGTCGAACAAATTTGATTAAATATTTTAGTTTTAAATCTACCAAACTTCATGAACTACCTATTTATGTTTGGTTCCACAGTTTGGCCAGTTTAATAAGATTGCCTAAATTTTTCACAGATTTGAAGAAACCCTTTGCAATATCTCCAACACCAACATCAGTTGAGGCTGGATCAGCTGCATCACTGCGATGTTCTCCGCCAGCTGCAGCGCCAGTTCCTCGCTTGTCTTGGCTAAAACACGGGCAACCACTTCAGCAAGATCACAATGTAATAATATCTGCTGAAGGAAATTTGTTGATATCGCGAGCCACATTGCAAGTAAGTTAGCTTTTAATATAGATCGTTTTTTTACCCTACTGTGCAAGTAGGCGGGTTATGTTTCTAGACTGTATTTATTTACGTATGAATAATGTTCCTCTGTCAAGGCCTAGAGACTATTCTACATTTTATATGTAACGTATACTTTGAATCGGCTTAATGGTGGAAGTGTTTTAGGTTATGACATTTTGAAGAAACGTAAGCAAAAAAAAGCGAAAAAGTTGATGTACCAGTCTGATTTTTAACGTATTTTATAAAAAAAATCCCTTGTTGCTACAAAGTAAACAAACAACAATACCGGTAATCGAGATAATATGGCTCAAAGTTGATAACATTCGATTTTATATTTCAAACAAACCGTCAAAGACAAAAAACAGTCTGTAGTTTTATCAGACGGTTTTTTTTTGGTTTTTACCTTTTATAAATTACAAAATCAGAACCAAGAAACATCGATTTTTAGATGGCCCAAAAACAAAAGATTATTTAACCTGACGAGATCAGGAACACAACGTATAAAATTCTTCCGAGCGATTGATGCTATTGTTTATTTTTTAAGACTCGTCTTGTATTTCTTGGCGGCTCTGGACAAAAGCTTACAAAATATTTTGGTTCGAAATTTATTTTAAGTGGCGACAGCGTCTCTGTATTTACTCACCTTGATAAGTTTATTGTTCAACATATGTATTTCTGTTAAGGATGTCTTCTTTTTTAAAGATTGTGTTTGTTTCACTCGCTGGAATTTATCAATTCTATACTACACTTAAAAATAGCTTATTGTTTAAGATTTAAATATATATTTTATTTTAATATTTATTATGATACTCCATACCACACTTAAAAATAAAAATTTTAAACGTTTCAAATATAGAGTTAATCTATTCAAATGGGAACCCAAAAATACGGCACCTACTCGTAAAGAAAAATATATACAAGAAAATAACCATATTGCTAATGCTTCATTTCATCTAACGCAGGAAATGACAGAACGTGTATCTAAACCAAGTTAAATTCATACTGAAATGTGCTACTGAGTGGTTGAACCATTTATTCCCCAGATGCTCATTATTTATGAGCTATAAATTAATATTATAATACTAAAAGCTACATAAAATATAACCACAAATCTAAACGATGAGTACGAGGATGATCTTAGAACAGGACACTGAACACATGTCGATATGAGGTCAACTACTTGTACAGTAATAAAACGATCTGTTTGAACCTCAATATGTCTAAAATGGCATAGAGCTTTATACCTATAATTTAAGGTTTATCATTGAATGTTATTTAGAATACCAGAAATGATTAATGATCACACTTGGCGAATTTCGAAGAACATGAAGATATAGAAACTCGTTAAAATATTTAGTACTAATATTATTGATGAGGCCATTTTTTTTTATAAAGTATTTTAGAGTTATGCTCAATTTTAATCTAATGGACCTATTTTGAGACCAATCTAAAAAAAGATATTGCAAGATAGTTATAAATTTTCTTTAGTTGTTATATTTTATTCATAGTTTGGTACTCTTTACTGCACTATTCAAAATTTCTAAATCCTTAGTAACATTACAATCGGCGGTCTTATCGCAATCTGCAGTCTCTTACAGACAGTCTGAATGACTACACCGTGAAGTACTAACTAACATGTGGTGCATACCACCTAAATATAATAATAACAAAAATAAAACTAAAATATTTATAACCAAAAAAAAAATGACATCATACATGTTTATCTTGTCTAGTTACTAATTAAAAACTAACTCTGTACGACTTTATATGCACATAAAAGTAATAATAAACATATTCTGTAACTTGATAACTTGACTAAATAATTAAATATAATCGCTTCCAGAAGATACGGCCGTGATATGGTGAATATAATATTTCTAAACCTTCACAATTTCACTCCAGTGACCAATAATTTTAAATTACATATAGATATAATTATATGATAAGATCGGTGTCATATTTTGCAACATGACTCGCTATAACTACTGGGATCGTAATCATTACGTACAATCTTAAGTCGCAACATTAGTCCTACACGGCCATTTCTAATTGAATCACCAATTACTTGTAATGTATGTGTAAGTATTACATTCTAAATATACCCGAGTTTTAGCTGAAAGACACGCACCTCATTAAAATGCCCGTTCAAAGCGTCAGCGCGCACAATCGCATCATCTTGTCGCACGATTGCAAATTATTTATTTTATCTTTGCGACTGCGACTAATTAGTCGACCACGACGGACGTTTATTAATTGCGACACAAGTCGCTGTCAAGTATACGTTCCTTTTCTTGCTTGTCTTTTTGTCGTCCAGTGTAGTCTTTCAAAGCTGCTGGATATCCTCTTATATAAGTGTTAAGCTCGGTGTTAATCCAAGAATATATTTCATGGAAGAAATAGCTTCATCTTAAGTGATAAATTTTACAATATCCTCATGTACTCCAATATTTTTAAGTCCTTTTGTTAAAAGTTTTACTTCCTGCAGCTTTATTGAAGTGAAATCAACTCTTTAAATGTTAGTTGTAAAGTTTACATCACTCCCTTTTGTATGTGGTAAATTAATATATTAAAAATACTTTTTTTATGTCAATGTCTAAGATCTGTGCTGATGATACTATTAAATAAATATATATTTTCAAATCTCTTTTGGATTATTGTGATTGAATGAAAAATAACGAATACAAGTGCCAGTACAGTAATGAAAATAGTGTCTTGAAGCACTTTTTTATGTAATCATGAGCCCTTAGACTAATTGGAGGGGATAACAATAATGTGCGCTCCGTTATTAGAAGTTATAAAAAATGTAAAATATTATATTACGTTCCATTTTAATAATGTATTACGGTTTGTGATATCAAACAAGAGAAAGCGAAAACTCGCTCCTGTATTATCCAACACATCACCAAATAATGGCACAATCGCAAATAACTCATTCCATCTCCGGTTTCCGCTACACAGCTCCCACTAATTAGGCACTGTGAGCAGACATGGATTAATTGCTGCCACTGTCAGTCGCCCTCTCATTGTGGGATCGTGTGTAACATAATCTTCACAAAGGTGTCTAGAAAGCTTTCTTAATGAATATGATCGTAATGTGTTGTACGTCTTTAAAATTAATGGCTCCCGTCCTTTGTAATTTTAACACATTTAACGTTTTGGTTGTAAAAATATATTATGGAGATGGCTGTTTTAATGAACAGTTTAAATTTATATTAGGTGCTTGAAGAAATGCGGGTGCTAATTCGGTTTTTTGCCCCATAGCTAACCCATGAATTTCTAGATAACAGTTAAAGATTTTGTTTAAAGTTACAGCTAGTCTTTACTGGAAACGGTATTTGAATAAATATATATATCATTTAACTTTACCGACCTCATAATGTCCCGCCTAACCCACGTGCGGTGCAAGCTTAGCAAGTATTACCATCTAGAAGATTTAGTACAATGCTATTATAGTCAGTCATTTGAAGCAGATTGCTTGGATTTATTCTATAGTACATAAGGAATAAGCTAAAATTTTAAACATTTATTCTTGGAAACCCTAATCTTTAAAAAAAATCTGTTTCTAAACATGTCTTCCTTGCAAAAATTTTTAGAATTTAAATTTTTACTAATATAAATATCTTTGAACAGGATATGGCGAACTACAGCTGTGTTGCGGAGAATATTGCTGGGAAAAGGATTTCCGAACCTGCACTCTTGACTGTTTATGGTAAGTTAACTTCAATCAAATGATCATGATGAATAGTTAATAATAATGATGATGATGAATAGTTAATAATATATATATATAATTGTATGTAGGTATGTTTATTTATATATATATGTATATATATGTATATATATATATTATAGGTACCTAGTTATAAATTTGATCCTTCTTAAATAAAACGTTTTTTTTTTTTCCTTTTTTCTACACCTAAACTACCCGTATGTTCTTTTGCATCTTGTCTTTTTCTGTCCATCCTAAGGTTGCCTGGCAGAAATTGCATTTAGCGATAAGGCCGCCCATTGTACATTTCTATTCTGCATAAGTACTGTAAATTTTTGTTTTAAGGTGTACAATAAAGTATATTCTATTCTGTTCTATTCTAATAGTTACTCAAGAAGTTTCTTGGAGTTGTCAAGCGTATTCTTTACCCCTGACGAAGAATGATGTTATAAGTTAGTATAGTATAGTGTCTACCTGTGCATCTATGTTTGTCTATGGCTACATAGCTCATAAATGGATGAAACAACTTTGATTAAGTTTATTCCCTTGAAATGTATAATTATCGAGAGTGTTCGTAGCGATATTACAAGAAAACCAGCTCAGCAATTTGAAGAACCATTGGCTCTTTTCTAATCATTGGAAGGATTAAAAATTTAGTGGTATTTTAATGTTATATTTATACTTGGTAGTAGACTGATGCTAGGTACTGATTTACTTTTTATTTTTATACGTATTTTGAAGTATTGTTATAAGAATATCATAACTAGAGCTATCTCTTTTTAAATTAAATAAAAATACATACTCGGCAACATAATACCTGAATTACTTTAATGAAATGACACAACACTTTTTAAAACATTTTAATAGTTCTTCACTGTCACGAATAAGCAACCTTTTTATTTAATGTCAGCTTATAACCTATTTATTACTACTAGTACTTATATATTTATACAAAAGACGAGTAGCGGGTTTCTCGTTTCTTATTGAAATTGCGATTTATGTTATCAACTGTCCTATTGGTTAGCTGGTTAGGTACCCTGACTTCTGAGCGAGAGGTCACAGGTTCTACAGAATAAATATATGTGTTATTTTAGACAATTGTCCCGACTTTGGATCATTTTTGTGTCCGTTGTTTGAATGTTTGTGAAACCGCTCGACACTCAGGAACCATTCCTAGTGCAGGACTTGTCTTTTACGTGACAATTAGGATATATAATTTCTCTTTACTGCTAGCAACAGGATAACATAATACTTAATAGCATTGAAATCTTCGCTAATGTTTTGCAATCACGATAGTGCTTGCTAAACTGGTCTGTTTCGTGTCTAATAACAATAATGAAGAACTATAAAACTAAGCACTAAATTGCCACCTTCCATTGTGTTACAACATACATATATTCCACTTAACCATTAATATATTATGGACGTATTATTAAATCGTTAGTTAAGGAATAGTAGGCTTTTATAACCAGTATCATAATAAGTAATAGTATTATAGTTAATAATTGGCACTTTCAATACACTCCCAATTTTATCATTTTTTATTCCTTGAGTATACGGTCAGCATAAGCGTTGCCCCTATTACGTAAGTGCTATCAAAAGCTAATTTGCAAAATGTGAGTGTTAAATACATATCATATATAAAGGTATAAGATAATATGAATTATTGTATGACTGAAGAGGTGATTCAACCTCAGATATATTGAATGAATTTAAAATTTGTATATCCTTATCAAATCCATAACTCGAAGCAGTAAGCGCAGCTATTACGAACTAAATAGCGTAAGACAATTTAATGGGTACAGCTCACCAAACAAGTTATGGTTGTAAGTTTCATTATTTCACGTATAATTTATCGGACAAGCTGTTTAACGCTCATTTCACCCTCACTCTCCGTAATAACTATCTTTACTTCACTGAGATCAAAGGGCATGGGCCGATAGTTTGCAATTATAGGAACGTATGGGAGAGTCATTACGCCTACACGCTTGGCGCCATCTAACTGATAGCAATCATCACCTCTGACTTGCACGTCCTAAAACACTGGTTCTTATTCATGATTCATATTCAATTTTAGTACCGTGACTACTACATATGAGTATGTGTATGCTCTAAGTTGTCATGTATTTATCACATCTGACATGACATCTAAATGTTAAGAAATTCTATAATTTCTTTCTTCTACTGAGCTAATAGTATTTTTATTTTTAAAAGTTTTACTTTTTGATTGGTGTTTTATTTTCAAACTAATAAAAAAGTAGGTTCGATATAGTCATTGTTTTGAATTGCTTAGCGATTTACACAGACAGTTCACAGTATTAACAACTGATCTAAGAGTGTTGTATTGTCAAGTTAAGCTAAAATTAGTAAGCTAATTTCTAATATTAGTTTCAAGTGGAAAATTACTGATTATAAATCATGTCACGTAAATATATAATAATAGTATAGTAATTTGGAAGCATTCGAAAAGAAGGATCATAATAAAAATATATATGACATAAATTAAACATAAAACATAAAAATTAAACATAAAAACTTAATTGCTTATAAAAAAAAAATATTTTTAATAATATTTTTTTTTATTCAGAATCTTAACCACATGCAAGTAATCTAAGGTACTGTTTATGATACTAGATATCTGGCACTGAGAGTGAGATTAGATAGAACAAACAAATATATAGACGGATTATTTAGAAGTTCAATTTTCTTTTAAGTGTTCCAAGCACTTATTATTATTATTATTATTATTGATATTTTGTATGCATCTGTAGAATGATACCTATAATAATACTGTGAAAAAGCTTTATTTGTTTCTTTAAAGATTAAAGAGAACAATCCCCGAAATTTTTAGTCACAATTTAGTAATTATTTTTATGGTTAATAGAGTATTAATATTGAGAAATATTTTATTTATTTATTAACTTTATGCACAGAATAATTTAATAATAAGCTATGAATAATTAATGAGCGGAGTAGTGTCCAAAAACGCAAGAGAAACTGAGAACGTCTAGTATTTTTCATCATCATCATCAGCCTATCGCAGTCCACTGCTGGACATAAGATTAGTATTTTTATTAAACTTTATACAATCGTCTTGTCTATGAATCTTCATAATACCTACACCGATTCCATGATAGTATTATTCCATGATGGATATTTACGTATAAAATAATCTTTATTAGAATGGGTTACAAGTTAGTTTTTTGTAGGAAATGTTCAGTCAGACGCAAATTGGGCCATATATCGTCATTACCGAGGGCCGTGGGCGGGTGTCACTGCCACAATACTTTTGTACTGCAATTGTACGATGATCGTGACTGATTGTACTCTTTGTCACTGAGTTGCATTTCTGTAAAATAAATAATAATGTTTGTAGAAATATTTATTTAATATTTTTGATTTATTATACTTTTTAGGTATTTTATTTAGATTGTTTTTTTTTTTTTTTTGGAAAGAATGTATTAAATGGTCTTTTGCAAAGTAGTTTGCAAAGTTAATTTCATGTAACATTATAAGTCGGTTACTTTAAATGACCTACGGCCTCCTTAAGCGCTGGCCTGAGGGCGACAGACTGGGCTATTTATCGCCCTAGCAGAAACAGGCCCGAGACGGCGGCACGACGTGTAACGTATAAGGGAGGAACCCTCCACAACCATATTGCCTTGTTCAAAAGGCGGCCTGGTCTGCCGGGGTACACAGGGACTTCCTTTTTAGGGTACACCTGAGGCCCCGGCCATAAGACCCACTGTGTGGTTTTAGTCGGTTCGAGCCCGACATACAACATTACCCGTAGGGATTTCCACAAAAAAAAACTGTTATTTTACATTCTTTTTATAAACATTATTAATAAAAAATAATTAAGTATTGAGATTAATAAGTAATCTTCTACTAATACTAGTTTTTTTTTTCTTTATTTCCTAAACCACTTCTTATTTTAATAAATTTGTATCATTAAAGTTGCAACCTTTCGCTTACATCAAAATGAATATAATAATTAAATAAGTATATCAAAATAACCAATGTATACAGATGCTGAAAATCTAACTAGTTCTTACTACCTACTATTGTACCTGCGATAGCATGCGTGGATGTTCGTTATTTATTATGCCAGACGGCTAAACAGATCTACATGTCTGAAATGACACGAATGCAAATGTATAGTAAATATTAGAAGTCGTCTTTGTTTCAGAATGATGTATTGCATTGACAAGTCTTTCTCCAGAAAATCTCGACTGACTTAGACTGACTTACTTCTTCAAATATTAGGTATATTTAATTTAATTGGTTTAATAATTGAAATAAATGGTTTTGATTTTGTTTTTTTTTTTTTGTAAATGCCATCTGAAAAAGAAAAAAAAACAGATTCATAGAGACCGCATTTTAAACGTCTAAAGCTACTCAAACTTCCTTCAATATACAAATATGAAGTTGCTATGTTTATCTGTATTAAATATACAACTTCTCCCAAAAACAAGTAGAAACCGCAACAAAACATGTCTTTGTAGAATACCCTCACAAATAGCAGTTATGAATGTAACTTACCGATATCTATAAGAGATTCACTAGATGTAAACAGCTTTAAAACGAATCTTCGTAATTTTCTGATTTCAAAAAAAATACTATTCTGTCAAAGAGTTCTGAACAGACTATAATCAAAATAATATACGTAGATAATTTACGCAATATACGTTTTTTTTTATGGATCAAGATTTAGAAATTTATGTAACTTGATAATGTAAGAAAAGAGAATATTAATTTATATATAAAGTAAATATAAACTAATAATTTAATTTATATTTAACACCAGTAATGTATTAAAATGTAGTTAACAATTCTATATTTTGTAACGCCTATAGAAATATAGGTGTATCTGTATTTGTAAATAAACTGATTCGATTTGATTTCAAATTTTAACAAATATTATACATGAATATACAAGTGTTATTAATTATACCTTTACTTAAACTAATCTTTATAATCGTGTATACATATAACATGTCAAATCAATCTTTCCTTCTACCAATTAAACCTTGCCACGGAAACAATTTTCACATAATACACGTGATTGTTAACTAAATAATATAATACTGGACTGTGGCCTACTAAATAACGGTTACAATATAAAAAAAAACAGTTTGGTTTTCTAATGACAAACATGAAGGTGACACTGTAAAGGCCCGTGATTAACTTAAATGTATATAGGTTTTTGTGTCTGTAAACCCGTGAATCACTGGAACTATCGATTTTTCTGCCTTTAAAGAGTATATGTATATGTATTTCTGTATTTACAACACACGTGTAAGCTTTTTGACCTGTGTTACGCCAAAAGGCTTAAACGTGTTAGAAATAGGTTTACGTTATTGAGGGGTCACTGGGTTAGAACCCAATACAACTAGATCACAATTATTATCCATAAAATTATCACCCCAATACAGATTATACTCGTATATGTACATATGTATAGCACAAGCATGCCATATCTTCTAATAGTCTCTAAGTCATTGGGATTAAAATCTGCCTCCAACTCCTATACATTAACAGGTAATTTACTATCAGAAACAACATAGAACTCATAAAAGATAGCATAACTTCTAAAAGTTTGTACTTAAACACTTTCGACACAACCAATGCTCGCTGTACTCAATAGTTTCCAAAACTCATAACATGACTTAATTTTAGTAAATAATCTTATACGACTTCGAATTCCAAATTTAATAGTCATTACCACTGCTATTAGAGACTGAAGTACTTTATTATTATTAAAACCATTTAATAGTTTAATAAAATAATAAAAAGCCTAAGGGCAATAACGTTTGATTACCTTGTTTTTATTGAGAGAAAAACTTCAAAATTATGCACCACAGGTGGTCAAAATGTTAAGAATATTAAATGAAATGATTATTATGAAATTAATCGTTTAGTTCACTATTTTCTAAATTATTTTTATTAATTCTAAATCTTTGTTATCAATTCAAATCCGTATAATTACGGATTTGAATGAATAATAAGTAAGTTAATAGAAAATTACAATACAGTTGTTAGAAGATTTAATTTTGGAATCTAATCAAATAATAAGTATGTTGCTATGAGGCACGATGTTCATTAATTATAATTTGCATTAATTATCTATTGGATAAAAGTAATAACTGTTGGGTTAAGACGAATTTATTATTGTCGACAGTGGAGTTATGATATTATATTTGAATATTTTTATCATTAAACGATAAAAGTTTTTTGGACAGGAAATTGCCTTGTTATAAACATAAATAGTAAAAGAAACCGATTCATTATGTATTTCGGCAGTTTAACATATATTTTACAGCAGATTGTAATTTCAATCAATATAGAAAGAACAAAGGTGAAAGTTTTTAACAAAGCCGACTTTAGAAGAAATTTAGGTCCTTACTTAATTTGAATGTATTATTGCGATATCTTAGGAAGATTATAAACCAGTTTTAATCCGCGGCTTCGGCCGATTGGTATGTCGATAAAATTGTAGGATTGTCCTTTCCCAACGTTTGAAGTATCCACGTACCGAATTTAATCAAAATCGATTTAGCCTTTTAGGTATGATAAGTTAACATACAGATAGATAATTGGTCGTCGTTATTTTATATTATAGGTATAGGTTTTTTTTTCTTTTATTTAAAAGCCTTTATCTACCTAACTGCGTTTATAATTATAGATGTCCCATCAGAGCAAGCGAGCGATTACTAAAGTTTTTTTGATGGCGAGTTTGAGATGCATTGAAATCGGTTATACGCCAATACAAAGTAGCATCATTTAAATTCGGTGTCCTTTTTCATATTTATTTTTCTTATAAAAGAATCTTTGGCAATAATTAATATGCTCCCACAGTGCTAAACAGCTCTCCCGCTGCAGTCTATTCATGGTTTTATGACTTTCGTATGTTGTTTTCTTAGAAAAGACATGGCGTTGTAACAAAAAGTATTGAATGCTTGCATTATCATCATATAAATTATTTCTATGTCCGAATGCCTACTCGTGCAGCACAATATATTTAAATATTTGTAAATTCACTTCTGGTAACCATAACGAAGACTTACAATAGAAACATGACTGCACGGATATCTTAGCGGTTTAAGTGGTCACCTCGCCACTACGCTGTTGCGCCGAGTGGTGTGTGTTCGACCCCCGCACGGGACAACGCTTTGTGTAATCCTCAAATTTTTGTTCTGAGTCTGGGTGTTTTTAGTGTCCATTGTTTTAAGAAGAAGAATTAATCCTAGTGCGGGAGTTGTCTTAAAAAAAAACGGATATAGCTATAATATAGCTGTGTGGTTTTCGGTAAAGCAGATAGTCATCCGCTCTCTTCCCATGGGTGTAGTAAGAGGCGACTAAAGGATCGGCCTGTATATTATAGAGTATTATAGTAAACCCTTAACGACAATAGGCTTGGCTTGGCTATTACGTTATTGAGACCTTTTCTTTTAGACTATAGGGGGACAGACGAACAGACGGGTCACCTGATGATAAGTGACAACCGCTGTCAATGGACACCTGAAACTCAAGAGTCGTAAGTGCGCTGTCCCCCTTTGAGAAGGGAAGAAAGAAGAGACGGGATATAGGAGAGGAAGGATGAGGGGAAAAGAAAGAGGAGAGAATTTCGAGGAAATACAACGCAAGCGTAACTTCACAACCGGTTTTCTGTAAGGCCTTGGTATCGCACCGACGAGCCGACCCATTCGTGCCTAAGCACGGCTCTACCAATTATAAAGTGTACCTACTTCTAATTGGCAAAATGTTGGTATACACCACTCCCTACCCCATAATGTATGTATCATAAATATGTCAATTATAAAGAATCCTTCTTCAAGAAATAATTGAGATTACATACATACATATGTATAAACACGACTATACCCCGATGGGGTAAGCAGAGTAGTTTCAAGCGCCCACTTTTTGTCAACAATAATATATTTCCACTTACGTAAGAGGGGGTAAGCGTATAAACATAATCCGAGCACTGTATATATGTTCAGAGGAATTGTTCAGACTTATACCAGCCGCAGGTTTCCCTCATCGTCGTACGAATGGCACTCCACCGCTATGCGCTTCTCCAGAAGCTTTATGACTCGCACAACCTGCCTATGGAATAAATTGTCGCCTGCCGTATTTCCGGACCGATACGACCTTCAAACCTTCAAGAAAAGAACGTACTATCTACCTAAAAGGCCGGCAACGCACTTGTGACTCATGAGTTGCGGGTGTCCATGGGCGGCGGTAGTCATTTACCATCAGGTGACCCGTCTGCTCGTTTGCACCCTATCGCAGGCTAATAGATAACAGCCCAATCCCTAAATCACCTTTTACAGCTCTCACTGAAGATAAGGATGTCTCCCCCCCTCCCCGTTCTTAACTGATTCTATTCCACTCCATTTCACTCAGATCTAACATAGGAGAGCCATACTTCAGCACATATAGACAGCCACAAATATAAATAAACAAATGGTCCTGTCAATTTACTACCTGTGTGGCATCCTACCGCATCTCCAAGCTATCAACATGACGAAAAATGTTAATATTAGTAATTTAACTTTTAAAATAACCTATTGAACCACAAAATAAAACGAACATGTCTGACATGAGTTTAATGGTATATTACAAGTAATATCAACCAACGTCGGGCCGTTTTCGTAAATTATGTTTAATAGTCTATAACTGTGAGTTAAGTCTCACGTAAATTTCTCGAACACGGCTTTACCGGCAATACAACAGTATTATGTTAAATACCGGAGTATTATACACGGGATTATACACACATGTGTAAGTTTTATAAATATTACATTAACACATGTATTACTTGAACTAATTCATCAATTAAGTCATGTTATTATACTAGATCATCATAATTTTTGGACACTTTTCAGGTTGCTAGTCGTTTTATTAATAAGCCAGTACGGTAAGTACAAAATGCAATAAATACATTGTTAGATACGATAGATAGAAGGTTAGGTTTGTTGTAAGGCTGGGATTTATTTACTTGAGCTATAGCTTAAAGATATTTCCCAAACCATCCGTATAAACAATATAATTTCCTTCTCTTATCCCTTTTCTTCGATATACCTCCATTTAAGTCTCACAATGCCCGGATGAAGTCAATAAACTTGCCTCTTATTACGTGAGTTTGACACAATTATCGTCGGCATGTTGGCGGTAATTGTTTTATACGATACGACGTAAACGAGGATATGGGTGACCTGATGGTAAGTGACTACCGCCACCCAATGACACCCGCAACTCAAGAGTCACAAGTGAGTTGCCGGCTTTTTAGGTAGATGTAAGCTCTTTTCTTGATATTCTTGAAATATATCTCTGCCAACCCTTTTGGAGTTGCTGGTGTTCGGGAAAGCTCAAGTTGTAGACATATATATATGTATATATACACTACCGTCCAAAAGTTTGTGTACCACCAGTGTTGTGTACCACTACCGTCAAAAAATTTAAGATGGCTTACTTTTATTTTATTTGATTTTATCTTGTTGCTTCCAAACTTTTGGACGGTAGTGTATATATATGTATGTATATATATATATATATATATATAACGTGATATAACATGAAGAACGTAGATCTCGTAGTTACTATCAATATATAAATACAATATTGATATCGTTGTTGTAGCAGACATAAAAAGAATCTGTCTGTCGAATATGGTAGAAAGTACACTCACAGGCACAATTAACCGCCCACCTTGTATTTCTTTAAATTTTCAGTAGTCGGAAAATTTTGACCACATTTGATGGAAGTTATGTTAAAAGCAGCCATTAAGGATAAATAAAATCACAAAAGTCTTTAAACACAACCGATGACTTTAATTTTGAAAAAAAAATAGTCCGCTTTCTTTTTATTTAAATTTTAATAATGAGTATTACAACCTCGGGCCCTGATGACTTCTTGTAGTCGGTTTGGCAATCCATCTACGAGGTCTTGAATATCCGACTGAGGGATATTATGCCACTCCTCTATCGCAGCCGTCTTGAGCTCTTGTAAGGTCGCAGGGGCTGATATTCTTGCTCGAATACGTCTTTTTAGGTTGTCCCAAATGTGCTCAATTGGGTTAAGATCGGGACTGCGTGACGGCCATGGCAAAACTTGAATCCCGACCTCATCGAGGTATTGAGTGACGGATCTTGCGGTATGGCATCGAGCATTGTCGTGCATTAATTTAATGTTTTCACCAATAAATAGTGCGAAAGGTATGACGTGGACTTGTAAGACTTTCTCCACCTATCTTTGAGCAGTCACACTGCCTCTATCAAACACCAGTAGGTCGGTACGAGCCTCGTAAGAGATACCTCCCCAAACCATTATGGATCCTCCCTGATAACCAACGGTTTCGATTATTGCACATGGAGCAAACCGTTCATTTTGGCGCCTATAAACACGCTGACGTCCATCTGGACCCCTTAAGGCTATTCTGCTCTCATCTGAGAACAGTACGTTCTTCCATTGTTCCGTAGTCCAGTCAGCATATTCTCGTGCTAAGGCAAGTCTTGCTCTACGATGCTCTGCAAGCAGCTGTGGACCGCGAGCTGGACGAAAAGCTTTCAGATTCCTTTCAACCAGTCTTCTTCTTATCGTACATTCACTTACAGTGACATTTCTCACCTTAATCAGATGTGTGCGCGCTTCAGTAGCGGTGCAAAAGCGATTTCTTCGCACGTTACTGACAACAAAGCGGTCATCCAGAGCCGAGGTGCACCGATGTCGGCCTTGACCTGGCCTTCTCGTGTATGAACCAGTCTCCCGAAAGCGTCTGATGGCATCCCGCACTGTAGTTCGAGGCACACCAAGCGTACGAGCGATGCGACGTTGGCTATACCCAGCGTCAGCTAAAGTCACTGCCCTAGCAGCACTAGTTGCATCCAGTGGCATTTTTTTCAGTCACAAACAATAATCGTACACTCAAAACTCAAAATAAACAATTTTCGTACACGATAGCAGACAAGAACAAGAAATGTAATCAATGTAACGTTACTGCAACAATGTCAAACAGAGACTAAATTCTAAAAACGCTTCGGCGATACAAGTTTAAGGGTCGAAATAAGGGTTTTTAAGTGTTTAGTTTATTGCTAAAGTACCCACTTAACTAAAAACAAAACAGTAGATAAGCCACAGTTAACATAAACAAACGGGGTGACGAATAATATAGGTGGGCGGTTAATTGTGCCTGTGAGTAAAGAACAAAATAAAGTATTTTTTTTTTATTTATTTATATGAAGATTCTACCAAATTCAACAGACCATATCATGGTTACGTTTATCAACGTTGCGATTGTTAGAAACCAATATATATATGCATATATGTACATGTAGTGCCTGCATGACATGACAAAGGGTTGCCTAATACGCAAGTGTGACTTAAAAGAAATAGTTTATTTATCTTGAATAATAAATTTTATTTTACTAACTTATGGTTGGCAAAAAGTGGACATTTAAATTAAATTTAATCTGAATAGACATAACATGTATAGTGTGTGTATTCACACCTACAACAAACATTCCTCGTAGTGTTTTCACACTGTTTTCACTAGTTCTTCATTCCCAGCCTTATCTATCTGCAATATAGAGCTTGGAAATTCCAACTGAACAACAAAAACTTTACAATTTTACTAAGTTATTTATAATCACTTACTTCTGATCCCAGGCGAAGGAAGTCATTCAAAGGGGGCCTCATATGTAAATAATCAAAGACATCCCTTTACAATATTCTTCGGCCAACATATGAAACATCTGGCTGTACAAGTGCATCTAGTCACATAAATAATATTTGAAATAACTACACTTGTTGCTTATCCAGTTCTCGCCCTCTAATAGTGTGAAAATTTTGATAGTTAAGACTGACTTATATTATATGGCATACATATGTATTGACAGCAAACAGAGTTCTTAAACTACTAGAAAGGTTGATTCAAATATCAAAATACTTTATTTTGTTAAGTTCTGAATCATCCAGTTTGTTCAGTTTGCTTTCTTATACACCTGAATACAATTTTTTTTGCGTGTGCAAACCTACTGATGGCGATGTGGTATATCGGATTCGAACCGACTAAACCATAAGGTGTTCCGTCACAAGTGGGTCTTTTGCAAGGGACCTGGGCGTACCCTAAGAGGGATGCTTCTGGGAAATCTTGCAGATCTTAGCCGCTTCTTTTACAATTGGCGGCCTCATCGTGAATTAAATTGTTCAATTTAAGAGTTGCGCGCGGAACTCGTCGTGTCACCTTCTCAGGCTTGCTTTTGATAGGACAGTACCACCTTAGTCTACACTACACCGTTTCCACACACAAAAAAATTGTTGTTTTGCACAATGTGATAGTATAAATATAAATTTTGATTTCACAAATTGATTGGACAATTCCGTGCTTAAAACAGTCGAAGATATTTATAATATGGAAACGTAATTATTGAAATGAATTCTCAAATTATATAAAAAAATCGTAACGTGTAATCTTCGTCCCTTAATTCTAACCATTTGCATTTGTAAGTTTTCCTCAAAATTTAAATGGGTAGTTCCCACATCAAGTACTGCCCTTTCAATTAAAACAAGTTACATCTATAGAAAAAAAAATGTGGAATTGAGTACCTCATTCTATATGCAGTCGATTAACATTTAAAATAAAATCTAGCCAGATCGCAAATATTAAACCAAAAAAGTCCCAACGAGGGTATCGTATCATGCTGTGTAATATTAGTCTAAAGTAAATTCTAGCTAGGTCGTTAGGTTACCAGGAACACGCCACCTCGCGTGTTCGCATACAGATCCACCGAAGATATACCATACGCCCCGGTTCTGCCTGTTACCATGCACTTTTTAGATCTTGATTAGCTATGGACTTTGTGATTTTATTTTTGATTCAGATTTTGCACGTGAGTTGGGGGCTTACATGTGTAAATATTGTACTTTAGGCACTGTAGTGTGAGGTTAAAAGCAAGCATGCGTATATAGGTATGTACATACAAAAAAAGTTGAAGAGATTGCTTTTTGGTGTAAGACAATAATTTTTAATTGTAGGCTATTTAACTTTACGTACTTACGTTTAATTAGAAGACAACTCCTGCTTTAGGAATATTTCCTTTGTCACGGAGGACGTAACAAACTTACAATGAATACAAATAACACCCAGATCCTGGACCTACTAATTGTGGATCACACAATTTTTTATCGCATGTGGGAATCGAACCCACGACCTCCGGCTCAGTAGTCAGGGTCACTAACCACTAGACCAACAAGTCAATCAAACGTTGAATGAAAGTAATAAAGACTCATCAAAAACTATCATTGTAGATTCTTCAATGAATACATTAATAGAATATTTCTAAAAGTTTCTGAACTTATTTCACGACTTCCCGTTGCCTCAGGCCGTGGGAAACTGGGAAGTAAGGCCGTCTTAAATCGATATCCCAGTCTAAAAGCCATTTGTATTCAGGATGTTGTTAAAACTGGATTGTATGCAAGTTTATAGATTAACAACTAACGACTCGTTAAATGCATATTGTCTAATGACCAATATGTGAATTGCGTAAGTAGTTTGTTATAAATTTATAAAAAAGTCTAATTTTTAGCTGTCCTGTGTAAAATTTAAAAGCCAATATTTAGACTTAGATATTTAGACAGATAGTAAAATATGTTAGATGCTTTTAATAAAATTAAATCTAGAATATAATATCGATTTTGGGACCCCATTTCTTGAGTTACTAGAGCTTATTGGTAATCGAAAAAAACGTGAATTGCTTTAACCTTCCAGCATTAGATTCAATATTAAAAAGACATATTAAGTTTACTATTTTATAACTGCTCATCAAAGGAATACAATACGTTGTATCGACGAAGAAAAAAAATCGTGTTTATAGTTCCCTCTGATTATATGTCATAACATACGTACAAATTGATTTCAAAAAGAATTATTTTTATTTCCTGCGCTTTGGCTTATCAGGTTCTAGCATTCACAGATGTAATTCCCACGCAACAGTCGTGACGGATATTTGTTATTCAAAGAATCGTTTTCATTACCTACTTAAAGTAACATTGCCGCCACACGATCATGTGAAACAGGACAAAATAGTAATTTACACGGAATATGTATATTGAAAATTCTTTGAAAACTTGTGCCAACGGAACCGCGATATATTAAGGTGTAGTAACGGAGCTGGTAGTGAAATCACGAAAATAATAAATTACGTATATTTAGTTTGTACTATAATTGACGAAATTTCTACGAAACTGTAAACCTTGAATGATTGTGCTTACTAACTTAATTGTTATTAATAGACACGTTTCATTTATATGGTATAAGATTTAATGATTTCTTTAAAAAGGGTTTTCCTTTTTTTTGCGTTTAAATTCGTTTATATTTACGAGAATGAATGATGGTTTTAATATATACTACAATGTTTGAGTTATGCATTCCAGAGCGATCGTTTTACTATAACATATTTGTATTTTCTTAAACCAAATTAATGCTCCAAAAATTGTACAGAATTGAATTACGAACGAAGCATATTGTAGTTGCTTTTTTTTTTTTTTTTTTTATGCGATAGGGGGCAAACGAGCAGACGGGTCACCTGATGGTAAGTGACTACCGCCGCCCATGGACACCCGCAACTCAAGAGTCACAAGTGCGTTGCCGGCCTTTTAGGTAGAGGTACGCTCTCTTCTTGAAGGTTTGAAGGTCGTATCGGTTCGGAAATACGGCAGGCGACAATTTGTTCCATAAGCTGGTTGTGCGAGGCAAAAAGCTTCTGGAGAAGCGCACAGTGGTGGAGTGCCAATCGTCCAGGTGATGGGGATGGATATTTTGCTTATAAAAGACAACTCCCGCATTAGGAATAACTCATGTGTCGCGGGGGGCTTTAGAAATATTCAATTCACACTCGGGACAACAATTTGTGGAATTGAACACGCGAACTCCAGTTCAGCAGTCAGGGTCACTAACCACTAGACCGACAGGTCCGTCAAATTTGGATGCATCAATGTTTTAACACAGAAGCAAAATGAAGATCGAACGAAAGAAGATTAGCACCTACTTTATAAAACCGCAATTGCGTACATCACAATATACTTTTGATGTTTGACCTATGAAAAATAACAACCTTTCATTAAGATAAGGCGTAGGCAACCATACCTTGACATAAGATTGTATATCTACATATATACAATATGTATGTAAAGTACATACATATCTATAAAACCAATATCATTAGAAAGAAGTATGTCTCGAAGTCAGAGGTCTACATTAAACAAGTAAAAAGCCATAAAATATTTTATTTGCATCATAAACTTGACGACATTAGGGAAATTACAGTAAACTTGTATTCATTTCAATTCATATAAAAGTAAGCTTATTACGTGCAAAATAGCATGACTGTAAAAGAACTAACTATAAATATATTTTATAGCTCAATTAAAAGGCGGCTCATTTAAAAACCAATGCAAATGAACCTCATGAACGAAGTATATTTTTAAATGAAGTAGAAGTCGTTAATTTAATGTAGTTTCCGACTTCGTAATAAATAGAGGCACTAGGCTTTGTAAATAAGGTGTTCGCACTTTATACGGTTGTAAATTTTATATAGAATTTGAACATCACAAGAATAAATTTTCAAGTAAACAAATTGACTTTTGAAATTAATATTTGAAATACGTTAGCTAGTGCGTAATAATAATTTAGCAGATAAATTAATTAGAAATATTATTATAGAAATGGCAAACATGGCTTTCCTTTTAAACGGTTAAACAGAGTTGGTAATTAATTCTCTACCGTAGAAAGGCTCGGTTAATGAGAGTCACTTAAAGTTAAGTAAGTATAATTTAAAAACCAGCTTTTTTTTTTATATATTATCGGGAGACAGACGAATAAACGGGTTACTTGTTGGTAAGTGACAACCGCCGTACTTGGACACCTGCAGCTCAAGAGTCGTAAGTGCGCTGCCCACCTTTGAGGGTGATGAGGGGTGGGGAAAGAAGAAAAGGGAGTTGAGGAAATAGAATTCTATGAGGCCCTGGTATCGCACCGTACCAGCTGCTCTAAGTATAGCTCTCCCACGATAAATGTAGCTACTTTTAGAGTTATTCAATTTTAAAAGGGATTGGGTCTGTTAAAAATCAGTTACTCTATTTACTAGCTTGATCAGATATCAATCAATCAATCAATTCACCTACTGAAATCTACTATTAGACATAGGGCTCTCCTAGTTCCATCTTCCGCATTATGTATACCTTGGCTACCTCTATAGATAGATTGTTACCAATGTGTTAAATATTGTAAAACATATTGGCTATAAAACGAATAAAGAGGTTTCCTTTAAATATACATAATAATAACTAAATCTCTAGTAATATTTTAAAGAATCAATTTGATTGTTTGAACGCAATAATCTCAGTAACCGCTTTGGATTATTCTTTTGCCGTTTATTCAGAAAGGCTATAGGCTACATATTATCATGCTATTACTTACAGAGAGCGAAGTGGTAATCATAAGTCAAGAAATATGATTTCCACACAGGTAGGTTTGAGATAGCAGACATATGTATATGTATAATCAAATTAAAACGAAAAAGAAGGTGAAAATACTGGGCTTGTAGAGACTAATATGGTTAATAGAAATCTTATCAACATGGCCTTTTAAAATGAAAGGTATAAATATTATAATATAGGTACGAATGGGCCGGCTCGACCGGTGCAATACCACGGCCTGACAGAACGCCGGTTGTGAAGTAACGCTAATGTTGCATTTCCCCGATATGAGTGAGGTTTCCGGAGGCCCAACTCCCCATCCCCTCTTACCTAGCTCCTCATCCACCTCTCTTCTGTCCCCTCCCCTCATGCCCCCACTCCTCTCTACCAGCTCCTCATCCACCTCTCTTCTTTCCCCTCCCCACATCCCTCAATCCCCCATCACCCTCGAAGGCGGGCAGCGCACTTGCGACTCTTGCGAAAATTATACATATAAATGGATAAGTTTGAAGTTGATTTTAACTTATCTTTTTCCTTTGCGTGAATGTAGATTTTGACAATTCCTGCACTCATTGATTTTCTATAAGATTATACTCTATTTCGTTGTGAGTAAGTTGTTTAGTCGTGAAAGTATAACAGACAGATAAAATGATATTTTGTTGGTCATTTTACATTTGCATACATTTTATAATCCACGTTTTCCTCAACAGTAAATGGTGGGTGGAGTTCCTGGGGATCCTGGACTCAGTGTCGCTGCAACGGTCGCATCACTGGAGGACAGAGGCGTACGCGAACTTGTACAGAACCACATCCATTAAATGGCGGAGCACCATGTCAAGGACAGGCTGTGCAGAGAACTTCGGATTGCGTGCCGTGTCAGAGCGGTAAGTTACAGCAAAAGGGTATTATTACCTTTGCTTATTTTGTTTTGTTTTAGGGTACAAAAATATAAGTTGTCCTTTCCATGTTAAAAGGTTTTTCTATCTATTATACAAAATAAAGCAATACAATTTAGGAATACATTATAATAATTTTCTATTATGGACACCTACAAAATCTATATGCAATTACACCAAAATATCTGTTTTCATTCAAACCAAGTTTCATTTAAGGTTAATATTAATTTCGGAATGAAACAAACAAGTGCTTTACAAAGCCCAGATGCTCGAACATTTAATTGTGGTTGAAATATTTTAAGAGAACATCGGTTAAGATCGTGTTTCGATCGGAAATACTCGACTCACTTCACATTTATTAAACTTCATGCACTTGTGATATAACATACTTTCAAATTTCGTCTTTACTTTGTTATGATAAAGTTGCATTTTGTCGGTGTAACATAATAAAATTGAAATGAACTTTATTTGTTACTGCTTACACTGAAGAGGGATACATGGATCTGCAAGGATATGATAACACGCAACAACTATTGATTGGTAAGTGTGGTTAGATACAAAACTTTATCAAAAAAAGTGTTCCAATGTATCGAAATAACAAGTGATATGAATACAATTAAATCGTCATTGATTAATTTAGAACCTTAAATAATAATTTCTCAGATGACATTAAAATTCATGTGCTACCACCACAGATAAATCGATAACTTGTTTAACTTCTAACTTTGGATCTACAAAACTCCATTAAATAAGTAAAAGCTCTCAAAAGTTATATTACAAAAATATCAACCTGCGTAATTTTTAATTCGCATACACTTCGATTAGGTCTGAGGTATTTTTTTCGAATTTGGTACACAGAAGATATGAAGGTGCCCCTAAGAAACAAATGATTTTCGTCCACAATGATGAGTATAATATATATATAAATAACCAAGGAGCCTTTATACCTGTTATCATTATATTCTGTCATTAATGATGCCCTAAGATGTAGTGTTTGAATGTACCACTGGTAAACTCTTGATGGTTTGTGTGGTATTTTAGTAAAAACATGCAAAGGGATAAAAGGTACTAGCTTGTCCCATTTATATCCTTAATAGTGTTCACTGCTTGCTGGTGATTGTAACATAAAATATATTTAAATAAAACCATCAATGACGTAATCAGTCTTTTGTTTACTTGTAACAGTAATAGGTCCTTGCTTAAACAAAATATTTCGGTCTAGAGCGAGTACCGAGACCGCAGTACCTCAATAAAAAGTAAACTTAGTGTTCCTTCTTGTTCGTTGATGAAGGCATTAATATTTCAAAACAGGGAACAGGACTGTGGAAAGAGGGCGAATGCACGAGCCTTATCTGAGAGTTTATACTTTCAGACAACGCACGTACAGTCACCCCATATGACTCATTCTACCTAATTTTAAGTTCCAAAGAGACTTCGTCACGTGGGAGAGCCTTACTTCGGCACGTATAAGCCGGCTTGACCAGATTATAACCACAGCCTCACAGAAATCTGGCTGTTAAATAATGCTTGCATTGTGTGACCAAGTGAGTGAGGTTATCGGAGGCCGAACTGACTTTTTTTTTGGTTTCTTTTTGTCTCCCTATACTATAAAAAAATATGTGCAAGAATGACAATTTCTACTTCTGATGTACATCTGATGTATAAAGTGTTACACTTAAGAAACCCTTTAGAAAATCTTGGGAAGTATAATTAAAATAATAATTAAAATTTATTCTTCATCTTTAGCCCTTTTCAGACCAATTCGATACCGATATCCTTCAACAATGGTGTTCTCCTAATATTTGCAACTTTATTTTTTTTATTTAGCCATTTGTTTATTTTGCGCTCCACAAGTGTCGCTCCAGCCAGTTTCTTCTCTACTCCTTTCTGGGCAAAAGTTTGATCATTGTTCAATGTTCATACATACAAACACTCACACATTTTGCGGATTATAATTATGTAACATTTACATAATAGGTGGTAAAGACTTGGAGTAAATTGACAGGAAAGGAAGAATTGAAAAGAAAGTAAAGTGCTGATGCTTAATACAGATGCATTTGGGAGTATAAGCAATAGCTCTAGCATGTCAGGGTCTCATACCTATAGTTTGAATTGGCTGATGACGGGAAGCCCTATAGCTCCTTATATATATGTTGTTCGTTCATCAAATAATATTACATTATCAATAATTATTGCATTCTTATATATTTATAAATTAAATTATTATCATCGCCTTCTACTCGTACAATATTATAAAGCAGCTGTGCCTATTCATTTTCAAGTTAAACTCTTGACCTTTTAAACTACACTCGAAGTACTTAAAAACAAAGACCGTATGCCACGCGCTACCATTCAACGTAATAAAAAAGTAAATTAAAAAGTTAGATCTGTGCGTACTGGCCACACATAGTGTTGGGTTCCTTATAACTGCAGTACGAAGCATCGGACTGCATAATAACAAGTCTGTAACCAGAAATAAAGTTCAAATGGATATAGCATTTATTTAACATTGGATAATTATTTATCCTTGCACACAATTTACTTAAGACATTTCTTGTAATTAGTAACTAACTAAAATGTTTTGTGATGAATAAGAGCAAAAAAAAAGTCGGTTCGTATGTCCATTGTCCCTCTTTATGTATCATAAAAAGAAATAAGACTGACATACTTTCATGAGTAGAGTAAATAGTTTTCTCCTCGATAGGCACGTCATAATCTTCGTTTTCATCTTCACTTTCCATCAGATGACTTGGAAGACAAATGCCTATTGAAATAACCTATAAAAAAGCTTATCACTCACCTATGTGTTGACTACCAATGACGACTACGGAACCCAAACGAAACACGTGGCCAAATCACAATGAACCTAAAACGTTTTAACCATCATATCAGTACATCTCAGTCGTAAAAACGATGCCATTTAATTCTCTATGGTCATAAAACTCATGAAGTACTGCACTACAGATTACATAGAACATAATGTGAACTTCAAAGAGGGAATATTGAATACATACGGCTTCGGGGTTCGCATAGCTTGTTAGATGTTCGTGAATTGTTGGACGATGACAGTGTTAGATCAAAGGGTGGTATTTTAGCGAATGCATCTGTTGTTGCGAGTATCATATTTACTGTTATGAGTAAAGTGCTTGGTATCACGGATGTGTCTTATTATAGTGTTTTATTGTGATATAGAGGTTAGTTATTTGTGTACTGTGTATAAAATATTTAAAATAAGATGAAAAATGTTAATAAAATTAAAAGTCTGTGGGTTTGGTGAAGGAGTTCCTTCTTTCGTTTTAAATAAGACGTTATACAACATACAATCAGAATAAAACATTATTTTATCTACTCATTATAGTAAGAGTTACAAGTTTGTAATCCATCTCAAAACTTTAAAATGCGTTGCCAGCAAACGTTATGATTTTGAGCCTGAGTGATCTTTTAATTAACCCATACTGATTGTGAGACAAAAGTTATGAATTATAATTAATGTCTCTAGCTATCAAAAGAAATAGACCAAACGGCGTAGACAATAAAACTCAATCAAGGAGCCATCTCAGACCGTGAACCTTTACATTTCGGTATAATTGGTTACATATGTTCGCAAGACAAATTGAATAGTAGTATGTGTCAACATTTTAATTCGTTTTTCTTGTAAGACAATGTTTGCATTGTTGCAATATTCTTCAAATTAGGTTGGTTCGGCGGTTCGGTTTTATTTATGAAGATAGATTTATTAAACACTTAATATTTGTAAAATGAAATTAAACATTTTAAACACACAGTTTACATCACGTTAGTAATAATAATAATAAAATTTAAATAAAAAATTCAGCGGTAGCTGTGGGAGCCTTATCACAGTAACCCAACCGAAATACAGTAAATTCCGTTACACACATGTATCTTACAATTCTGGTACAAACCTACCAAAACAATTCAGTCTTTTAAAAATATCTGGAGAATTTCTTACCGACGAGTATTCCTTAAAAATTCAGATCGGTTGTCGCAGCGTGCCGTGGAACACAATTACTTACAATTTATTTCTTTTAAGAAGTGGTTCTACTGCAGACTAAAATTTACATACCTATGTTATTTATATTTATTTAGCAAAGAGAACTAGCTGAGCACGGCAATAGAATAGGTATTCGATTAACATAAACATACATTTTCCTTGCATAGAATTCTAATTTTTTTAAAAGTGTCAATTATATAGAAAAAAAAAACAAATAAAATAACGATATACTGATTTTTGGTGAGATGGTGGATGTGAAACTGAAGTTTTTGTTAAACCTTAACAAACAATACGTGCGCGTTAACGTGATATAGTTGTAAAGCCAAGTGCTATTTCCCTTCCCCACTTTTTCCCCTCGCACTTACGACTCAGATGAGACGATAGCTGTCCATGGGCGGCGGTTGTCACTTATCATCAGGTGACCATCTGTTCGTCTATCCCTGTATCACAAAATACAAAAAGAAACAAACTATTAACTGCTACAAAAGGTTGACTACGTTCAAACAATATTGTAATATAAATTTTTGATCTACGGTACTCATTTATCAATACAGTTCATAATTAATTCCCTCCCAAAATTAACCCACATCCTAATCACACTACTAAGCCCTTATACCAAATAAAGACAAAAAAAAAGGTTATGTTAACGTGAAAGCCCTGTATGTCGTTGTTACTCTAACGAACCGCGACTGATTTATGTGTGTGCGCATTAATTAATAAGAAATGTTACACACTGTTGTAGTTAATATTCGTATACACTCACACAAAAAAAAACAGGGCTTGGTATAAAGTTAAACATGTGGCGGTTTATATTTCTAAAGGGTCTTAATAAAAATACTAAGTATTCATACCTTTTCTTTTCGTGTGGAAACCCCCACTAGACGTCACCTCACCGGAGATGACGTTGAGGTTATATGTCGGACTCCAACCGACTAATACACGGTTTTCCATCGAGAGCGTCTATTACTAGGGACCCGAGATACCCTCAGAAGGAAGCATACGGGAAACACAGCAGACCTTGGCCACCTCACTAGCAGGCGACCACATTTGGAGTATGGGGGCCTTACGCGCCCCCCCTCCCCCCATAATATAGGCGCGCGTGGAAAAATACACGCCACAGTCTCAGGCCTGCATCTGCTTTGGTAACGGTCAGCACGTGTAAAAAAATACAAACTAGTTTTTTTCAAAGAATAGATATTTAAGTTTGTATTAATTGTAAGTGTTGTACCAATCGATTTCAATAATCAGCTAAGTATTCTACGATTGATCTTTTCAAGGTCACGGAATGAGTTAATGTCATTCAACATACAAATTTACCACTAACTTTAAAAAATACTGGCCCAGTAACCTAAAAATAATAACCTTAAAGTATTAAAAGTCTTTGAACACATACTATGTCGACATGAAGGACAATTGACCATTTCATCTGATACTGGATTATCAAGATTATTAAAAAAAAAAAACACCAATTTTAATTTATCCTTTCATAAATTCGCTTATTATTAAAACGGCTTTAAATAAAACAATAATATAATTTAAAGATACTTTCTTCTTATACCAAGCACCATCGCAGTTTAAATGCTCTATTATTTCTTTTTTAAAAAGCGTTGTGATTTATGCTCCGTTCGCATGTAAGGACGAGACGATGTATTTTAATTTCAATTTATAGGACTACACATTTATGCGTCGCTTTATTATTATATGTAAGATTATTAATCGAAAACGTTGTAATAATTGCTAATGTAATTCGAAATCTATACCCTCAGCAAGAAATTGTATACCAAGAAGCTATAAACGAGATTGCTAAGAGGAAATTATCTAATGACAATACAATTCGATAAGCAATTCTTATAAGGTGACCGGCAATGACGCTGATTATAATTTAATTTGTACGAGAAGTCTAATGATTATTTGTCACAGCAGTTTCTGTGTTCTAATAAAATACTTTTAAATAGCATATTTATATTTAATAAATTACTGCTTTTCATATCTGTAGCAAAAAAAGTTTTTAATTTTAGTTTAACACCGATATACACGTATTTCAATATTCCAAAATGCTACTCAGAATTTGTTTACAGTATAACAGAAGAACAAATTGCTTGACCCGGATATATTACCAAAGTTATAAAAAATAAACTTGTGCTAAGGTACCAATTTGACATTGGAAAGACTGTCTTAAAAATTTGTAATCTTAAAACAGTTTATTAAATTGGTGAAATTTAATAAAAAAGATACGTAATACTAAATACGTGCAATACAAAATTTATTTGTAATTTCCTCTGTATCACATGATCACTGACTAACTTGGTTACAGTGAAACCACTTCAGGAGTATATTTAAAAAAAAAAAATCGTCCACATCTAGCAGTGAAATCGCTTAAGTATGTATGTTAAGCGATTTTCCTGCTTAAAAATAATACAAATATTGGAATATAAAACCTCCTCCTTTTTGAAGCGGTTAAAAATTTTAGGATTTAAAAAGTCCAATAACAATTCTCATTTTGTGTAATAAATGTTTCCGTAATTGTATTACACGAACTAAAAATAAGTCTTTAACATGGAAGCAAGGTGAGAAAGCTTTTGTATATGTAGAATGTCTTTTATCGTTTTGTTTTCAGATAAGACTTGTTTGTTTTCTTAATAATATGGTGTTATGGTGTTCACTCCTTCTTATTTAAGATAATATCGACAATATCCAATATCGGATATGTTAACTGCCCTGACTTTAACTCAAGAGGCACGACCCATTTTATATTTATGACTATTGTGTATGTCTCTGTATATTCAAGAAGTAAAAATAATTGTCACGTTCAGTCTCTGTTGAAATGAGATTCACACAGTTTTAGATACCACCTATAACAATTTCAACTTATGATATTTGTATTACGAATGACATAGGATCTGATAAATCTAATATACGGTATATTTTTTATGTAATAAAGGGAAGAGAGGATAGAGGAGTTTGGAAAGAGGAGAGGGGGGTGAAGATAGGGGCAAGAGGATATAGGGAAGTGGACTTCAGCAGACCTCACTAAGTTCAGGGAGATGCAACGCAAGCGGTGCTCCACAACCGGTTTTCTGTGAAGCCGTGTTATTGCACCGGTGGAGCCAGCCCATTCGTGCCTCAGCATGGCTTTACCACGATATTTATCTTTACACGTACTTGTATGTGTCGGTAAAACACATGTCAAGCCGGGATGAGTAATGAACGCCCAACGACAAATGATGCCAAAAAGTATTGTCTGTCATGCGAGACTGTTTGGCATTGCATTTGTCCTTAGTCTTAAGAAATGTTCTACCATCTGGATTTTTAGACGTTACTTGAAACCCAGAAATATTATTGTATAGACTAAATATGTAGTTCATAAGAACATTTTTAATTCATCTACATTTACATATGCCATATTTAGGATAAGACTCAATTTATATTCTACGTAGCACTTAAACAATCATAATCTATCTTCGTACTCTCTACTTTGCTTAATACGAGTACATAACAGTGGTAGAGCTATGCTTAGACAAGAATGGGCCGGCTCGACCGGTGCGATACCACGGCCTCACAGAAAACCGGTTGTGAAGCAACACTTGCGTTGCATTTCCCCGAAATTAGTGAGTGAGGTTTCCGGAGGCCCAACTCCCCCTCTCCTTTTTCCTCATCCTTGCCTCCCACCTTTTCCCATCTCCTCAACCCCTCTCTTCTTTTCGCTCCCCTCATCCCTCATCACCGAAGGCGGTCAGCGCACTTGCGACTCTCGAGTTGCAGGGTCCATTAAAGGCGGTTGACATGTCTGTTGGTCTGTCCCCCTGTAATATAAAAAAAAAATACGTCCTAATTTTCCTTATTGATAACTTCATTTTTTCTAATGGTATTATTTTCTACAGCTCTTCCGGGTCGTTGGGGCACTTGGTCTGAGTGGTCAGTCTGTGGGGCTGACTGCAGGCAGACAAGGCGAAGATCTTGTACTGGAGACACTCCATGTTCAGGAGCACATGCTCAACATGCTGACTGTGTTGGAGACTACTGTGGGGTTCATGGTGGTAAGTTCTTTATATCTTGGTTATATCTTTAACATTACTGTTAAATTTAAACGTTATATAAGAAATACTTTACCAGTTACATACACGCATATTTTAATAGAACGGAAATATTTATATAGTAACATTAAATACAAATATGCTAGTTCACAAAAAAAAAATATAAAAAACGAAAGTATGCCATAAAAATTGTCATTAAAATATAACTTAAAAAATTATATCACATATCACACAGTTGCCAAGCTATAGCTATATATTTTTTTAAATACATGCGTTTGTAAATGAAATGCAATATAACAAAATGTATTTAACAAAAACCATACATCTCTTAAAACATGAAACCTTATGTCTACTTGTCTACCTATGATCTAAGAAACAGCTTCCTTGGCGCGAAAATGTATAAGAAATTATTTTATAGACACTTCGCCATATTTTTTAAATAAACCGTTTTTAAATTGTAAATACGTATCATGAAATAAATAACATTTTATAATAGATTGTGAACCTAATATACCTTAGCATTTTATTGTTATTATGACTTATATATTTTGAAACAACTACAAATTATTGCGTTTGTAAAAAGAAAAAACGTAACTGCATAAGGTTTTATTATTATTTCATAACTCACGACGTTCTGTTATTAATATTCTTGACATTTGTCATGAGACTGAGGCATCTAAACATATTTTTTAAAAGCTAATGAATGCTATATCTCATCTCATAACACCGAAGCCACAAATAGATGCGACAAGCATGAAATTCAAACATTTTCGGCTAAAACTTTACGATCCCATGTCAAGGGAATTACAAATTATGAAACTATCCACCATAGGACATGTTAATTAAAACCGTTTCTATGAAGTGCTCAAGAAACAGATGCCATACTAAATATATACTTCCTTTCCGTTCCTGCTCATAACTATGAAACGTTTCTGGTTGCTTCATAACAGGCTATCGGCTGTAACTGTGACCTTCCAGATGGGTAAGACCTTCTTTACCCCCCGCGGTTCTACAACTCTGACGTACATGGAGGTATAAATAAGGTGAAGAAAAGGTCAATATTCGGTGGTCACGTAAAAAAGATTCGAGAGATACTAAAATCGGTTAGCGTGACCATCTGGCCCATATCATATCGTCTAAATATAGACGAGGGAGTAAATTTTTATGGTATTCTCAGTAAAATGCTGAGGTAAAATTTTATATGATAACGTCTTAGACTTAATTGGGTAATCTAGTATTGTTCTGTTTTTAAGCCTGTTTTATTGCTGATGGATATAGTAATATGTGTTGTATGTTGCTTTAAACGTATATGAACAAACTTCGGGCTATATTATTAGATTACAAGAATAAAATAATTCAACAAGAGGTACAATTTTCGGCACTTTAATTCAAGAGGTTTAATCTTCAAAGATGTCATAAAAAGGTATCGAATAAAATATTTGAAGCTAAGGTCAAGAAAATAAAGATAAAACTAACATCCAAGAAAGTATAGTCTTGATTGCCCTCGTAATAATTCTGCATAGGAAGTTAGCAAAGCTCATTTATTTACGAGTATGTCCAAAGGACGATGATTTAGTAGAACCTACCTCACATTGATCATGGACTGTCGGCGTGATATGGGCATAGGTTTAATGCGTACCAAGTGCCAAGCTTCATTTCCCGTGGGCACTGGACTAACTGTTTGTGATTTGATTTAATGGGGCAAGAGGCAGTTACTTGAAATAAGGACTAAATCGAATACTCTGTCTTTTAGCTATTACGATCTATGTATGTAAATCACTGCTGTTGAAACTGTTAAAGAAGTGCTGTAGTCCTGCTTCAAAAAATGTTGTTTAGACATTATTATGATACTAATACTGTTTGAAAGACTGTTTGGATTTTAAATAAATAATAGTCAAAAATATATTATTGCCTTTTCAATAAGGTTATTCTGTGGATGTGATATTATTACGCCACTGCGAGCTCGATAGATTCTCAGATTGCGTCCATTATTTAGAATATTCAATGTTTGCCTGTGAAATGAAATGAATGAAATTCCGTATTGCAATTGGTGTATATAGTGCGTTTTGCCTGTTTTTATTTATAGATTCTCAGATTGCGTCCATTATTTAGAATATTCAATGTTTGCCTGTGAAATGAAATGAATGAAATTCCGTACTGCAATTATCTTGCAATTGGTGTATATAGTGCGTTTTGCCTGTTTTTATTTAAAGTTTCGTATATTTATTAAGGATGTTTTTATACTCGTATTTAATCTCTCGCAATTAAAGAATAAATAGTAACAGATATACAATTTTCAATCACAATAATAATTACTTACTGAACATCACAAAAAAAGTATTTTTTAAATATATGCATTCACTTAGTTAATCATTAACAATAAAAACGTCTTATGAAGGAGGAGAAGTCCGTATCATCCAAATTTGGAAAGAAATCAATAGGAGAATTTACTGACAGATGAATTACTCAAAGGTACAAACCATTAAACACGACATTAAACACGTTTAATAACACACCATGCACCCTTGGCGGTCCAAATTCAATCTCCGAATGGAAAATTATCAGTCCATATTTTGTTTATAATGCCAATAAATCATTTCGTTGGTCCCCGTTGACTCTGTTTCAATTTACCATTTCTGTTTATCGAACGATTTGATAAATAGCCTTGGGGTACTACCATTTTGGATTTGTACGCCTTCTTTGAAAACGCTTTCACGCCAAATAAATCCTCCCATCTTGGCTTTTGTAAATTGTTTTTGTTTATCGCGTCATGCGGATTGATTGGTGATGAATCTGTTGGGTATAGTTGCTGATCATTCTGTACATTGATTGATAGGCTGAAACTTACAAAGCCAATATAAAATTTGTTGTTAATTTGACTCATTCATTTAGGTCGTGCCACCTAAGGTGTATAATAATTTGTGCGTCTTGATAAAGATTGAGGTCTGGTTTGATATAACAAATATATGTATGTTTTTCAAACTATTAGTATTTTAGCCATATCAATTAATGTTGAGTTTATTTCTTAAAAACTTCGTAATGCGATATCAGAATATGCATCAATATGTTGTTTGCATTTTTTTAAATCTCTTTTCTATAAAGTTTTATATCTGAAGTTGATAACAGCTAGAACATAACATATTTGATACAGGCACCATGTGAATTTCCCAATTCTTTATTCATGTAAATCATGAAAACGTATTAATTTTCAAGATTTACAATGACAATTTGATGGTTTTACATTTTTTATGTTTTTCTTTAATATTGAATATGACCATTACAAAACTCCAAATTAAATATTTTAAGCGCGAAACTCAAATCAGAGCTAATACTTTTCATGTGCTTAGATTTAATTACTTTTAAGTAATTCCCATAAAACCATATAATGTGGACCATCAGTAAATTGGCTTCATGAAAGGTGAGGTTTGAATGCCAGGAATACGAGGAGGGCTATTCATTCGTGCCAGTCAGAGCGCTTCATTAGCCTAATTGCCACATACAAAGGGGGAAAATGGTAAATTTTTATGGCGCCTTTTCATCTTTTGTTGCCTAAATTTTGATATTCAGTACTAATTTCTTTCTCTAGAGCGGTGTAGTGTATCATTATTTAGAATAAATGCGTTTATATTTATAAACCTGTTTTGTCTATTATAGTCTAAATGAGTATTTCTGTACTACGGTTAAGACTTAAATTTCAAAAGCCTTATGCATAATGTTTCGTATTTTCTGACACAAGCAAATAAGTTCCGACAGGTATCTAAGATTTATAAATAAAATTTGTGCTACATTTGAGAAAATACTAAAACATTTTTCCGACTTTAATGGCCAACCACAAAGAGGTCACGTGCGAACATCTCAACGAATAAAAACCTAAAAATACCGATACGGCTACTGAATGAGCATAAGCCGATTACTATTAACAGTCAATCTATACTAGTGAAGCACCGTTTTAAACAGAAATTGTGAAACATTGTCGTCGACTAAACTTTCTATCTGACAGCTTTATTAAATATACTCATACTACAAATTATACCTGTATTATTATGTTAATGTGAATGGATCACCGTGTGAATTGAGTATCGCGATGTTTTCTACTATTGAGGACGGATCATAAAATTTTACAGAATAATCTGTTTGATAGCATAGTTGGAGATTTTTGATAATTTTTGTATGTGGGTTTTGATTGCGGTTCTTAGATTGTAAATATTATATTGTATTAAGTAGAATTTTCTTCTCTTAATGAATGAGTTGGACTAACTAAATTAACTATATAAACTTACATTTGCTGACATTATTTGAATATTGTGGTATAATTGAGATGTTATCTCATTTACATAACAGGCAAAAAAGGGTGGAGAATCAGGTGGCAAACATTGCGGTTTTGTTCAAAAATAAGTTTAATGTACAAAAAAATTTAATCAAACATTAATGTATAAACAAACAACAGTAAAATCCAATTTATATGCGATGCGGCCATCATTACTGGAGGTGGGTCTCGTGAATGATTTGTTGTGATTTCGTCGAGTGAGCGCAGCAGGCGATCGCAAAATGCATTCACATATCGTCCTATACTCTCAAGGGGTTATCGCCTCTACACCAAAGTTTTAAATGTGAGAATCCTGTGAGATGATAGTACAGAGAATTTAATTCCGCAAGCCCTCCTACCATGTTATGGGCAATGCGACAAGGGTTTGTAAATTTCGATTGGATTCCCTATCTGGGATCTCTGCAACGGACACAACATACTGTTGGCACTGACAAATGTTTACGCATTGTACAAATTTCGAAATTAATCGGATCTGCGACCGGTGATTAGTATGTAATACATAAATGCATTTAAAGAACGTCACCGTGGCTTTTGATTTTAACGGTGTAAGTAGCGGATGTAATGATTTATGGAGTTTCAAACATCGGTGGTCTATAAACGTGTGGGGACTTCAAACTTGTTTATGACGGAGATTTATTGATATAAAGTACGTTTTACTGCAGCATTGCGCCATTGCGTATGAATGTACACGCACCAACGCAAGTGTATGCGGAAGATTGAACATTAAACTGGTCTTTTTCCATTTAAAAATACCTTCTTAGCTTTTTTCTTTTTTATTAATATAAATGCTTTAATAAAATTAAGTGTAAATTTTGCAATCGTTATGTAGTCTTACAGAACTTATTTAAAATTCGTTGTAATCCAATTTTAAACTTTTTGATTAGCTTATTAATAATTTGAATTCTATTATGATGATTTATGATCTGTCTCCGTCTACACTTTTTTCTTATATTAATATGTTTATAGATATTATATTCCACATAATATTTGCTTCTGAAGTTACTTTACAACTTGGTAGTTATACTTTACAACTTGCGAAGTCTCAGTGCACTATCAATATGTTAAGTGGGAAGTGCTTGTAAACTGTTTATGGCTTTTAAAATAAATTCTTATTACATATACTAATAGATTTTCTATTAAATACTGCCTACTGTGTGTGTAATATATAAGTTGTTTGATTTATTTTAATGATTACCGTATGAACTGAACGAGCAATTGAAACTTTGTTATAATATATTAAAACTAAGGGATATACATAATTTAATTTAAAAAAGTAGACAATCGACTTAAATGCATCTATCATAAAATTTAAGATTTATATGGTTTTCTCATGGATGCCATTGTCGGAACCTAACCAAACTCTCATCTAACTACACTTGAAGTACATCCTTTCTAATAAAAAAAGAATTATCTAAATTGGTTTACGTGATATTGAGTTATTCGTCCATTTGTTGCGCACATACTTAATTCAAATTTAAGACTTATATGGTTTTCTCATGGAAGTCATTGTCAGAACTGAACCAAATTGAAATGTGACCACACAGGAAGCACCAGTTTTGAATTAAAAAAAAAACATCGAAAACGGTTCATCTAGTCAAAAGTTCTGAGGTAACAAACAAAAAAATAAATAAAAAAAAATAGTCGAATTGAGAACCTCCTCCTTTTTTGAAGTGTGAAAAAATAACCTTTAGTAGGTAACAACCGAAAAAAAACAAGTTTTTAATACTGTTGTACTGTCATTCGTCCTTAACATGTGTGTATATTTGTACATATATTTTACACAGACAATGATCAAAAGATTTAAACTTCTGGAAAACAATTAAAATTTAAAAAATAAAATTATACAACACCCAATTCCATAATTGAATTTCTTTACTTTTTGAATTAACTTCTAATTAAGCCTTTCTTTGTTCATGTCATCTTGAAAACTCATAGTTAGGTGACATCTCACATGCCGAAATCCATAATACCGTCTAGTTTCTAGGCCGTGTAACACAAAATCCAATCCTTGCTCAATCGGGTAATAAAGTTGATATTTTTGGTTACATAGACTCATATAAATACATACTTCTGTTTGATGATAAAAATATGTTAAAAACCCTTTTGAATACCTTAAGTTTAATATCAAAGTTCGTTCGTAAAGTCTACAATATTTTCTAACAATTATTAAAACTAGTATATGATGATAAATAACAGTCGAACAACAAATGAATGAAATTATTTCGATTCTGTTAAAACTTTAAACTACCACATGATACTGTTAGTAGCCTCATCGCGTGACTAACAATTACATCGATCAGCACCGGTTATGTCTTTCCAAATGGACATCATGTTTATTAATTTATTACATTCGTCTTGGATGCCGGCCATTCGACACGCCCGTTATCCTTAATAACTCTAGTTTGTACAGATAAGTCTCGAATTTTGGACAGGAATTTTACTAACTAGAATTTGAACATTAAAAATATGTACACCGCAGCCTTAGTAAGAGGAGCTAAATTCAAAGATTCTGCTTACAGGTACTTTAATCCTTAAAAAGCGACTAGATGAAAGCTTTATGAGTGAAGGCTTTGAAAAAGCGTCTCCCTTAACGTGTTAAGCAAAAATGTCCAATATGATCAATTGCTTAAGGTCTAAATTGAATTACAAATCATATATAAAGTTATAAATTTTACCAGAGCGCAATCTTATCTATATCTTACTAAAAATTTGATCATAATCCCTGCATCGAATATCGCATTGCATTGCCCTAAAGATTTCTAATAAATTTGGGTAAATCCCAAATAAATTTTGAGGCTGCATCTCAAAATTTATTTGCGATTTACACAAATATAACTGTTGTGGGAATTGGAGTCTACGATATTGACGTGTATTGGATTCTCACAGTAATTAAATTCAAAGATAATGTATACCCATTGGATGTTTAATTACATACATATTTTTATTGTGTGAATCCTGGTACTACCATTTGATTTATAATATATTATTTAGGTATGTACGTGTCTTCTCCTCATTAGTAAATGTCTTCTCCTCCTTGGCTACCACTCACTCCTAACACTACACACACAATTAGTAATGTTGTCTGGTAGAGATCGCTTATAGAGACCGCCTATTATACAATTATGTTTAAATTAAAATTTATTGTAATTCCTTATGGTATATAATAAAGAATATTCTATGCTATTCCATTAAACAATTTTTACCCAAATGCCCAAGAAGAAGAGTTATAGTGGTTTTTGAGTGATGTTTATTTGTCACGTCTTAGTGCTGGTACAGCTTGACCACTTTCGAGCTGAGATATCTCGTTTGAGTCTTCTTAATAGTGAGAGTGACATTGGATATAAAATTTATATTTAGTTTTATAATTAAATAAAAATGAATGTGTAGAAAATTTAAAGGAGGTTGCAAGCTTGATAGTTTTCCATAATATTTATAAAGCTTTGCAAATTCAGCCAAACTCTGACAATATCATCAAAATTACACTAACAGTAATTTATTTATGTGTGGGTTATTTAATAAATTATAACTTAGTAATAATGTCTATGAACTCTATAATATATAAACATAATTTCCAGCACATTTTCCAGCCAAGTGCCTATTAAAGCATGCATAAAATATGAGAGAAACTTTGTTAAATTCAACGAGAAAAATCCAAGTCAAGTTAGGAACAAATTCAAAATTAGTAAACTATCAAAGCCGGTATAGAACGCGGAACATAATATAACTGAGGAAGCGAACCCTTGAATGAAGTCATCGCGCTCGTTCGATAACTCGATAACGATCTCGGACGGCGCGCACGTAATTAAAAACAAGGCGGACCTGTGTAGCGCACGACTAACCCTTTCATTTTTGTTGCAGTGTTCAGTTAAAAAATAAAAAAATATTTAAAAAATATGAATTGTTTTTGCTTACGTTATCTGGAATTCTTTTAGTTTATGTCCCTACCATAGCAGCCGGTCTTCCGCCTTCCGTATCCAGATTATACCAGAGTACATTGGTGGAGGCCTTTTTTTTGGACTGCAGCAGGCTAATTGCTTGTACCTGTCACTATACTTTTCGAGCGAAAGATACCTCACATGCTGAAATCACATAGGTTGATACAAAGAAATATATATAAAATATCATGCATATGTATATAAGTATAAAAGTACAGCAACCATGCACAAACGAATTACCTTAATAATTCAAATCTCTTTATACTGAACCCTGAGCACGTTACTCCTTTTTAGGGCAGTGTCACAAAGCATAAGCAGAACTTTTACTTTTTACCCCTCTACTTTAAAAATATAACCTATTACAATGGGTCAGAATTATATAAATAGTAAAGATAAATAGTAAAGACTATAAATAGTAGAGTAGTGAATAGTAAAGATATAAATAGTAAAGACTCTTGATTGAAAAATAATGATTGAAAACGGCTTATAAACGTCGAAGTTATGCCTAACATACACATAAAACGATTTCAATTCATAACAAATGTATTCGATATAATTGTTAAAAAATGATCGATATTCCTCATTTAATTTTTATATATCATTTTTCTCTTCATGTAAAGCTTCCCGTACTCTTAATGTTGTGTACATTCATCATCCATAAAATATATCTATACAAGAAAAAAATACTTAAATCCGTATCCTGTACATTACTTGTATCTATTTCAAGTGCTCAGATATTAATAAGTGATACAAGAAGTCGTAAAATAGTGTTTTTATTTTCAATGCGGCCGTGTTGACAAACAGCTGGACATTTATAGTGTTTATATTCTGGTTTGTTAGTTGGTTATATTGCAGCTGATTTTGCAGCATATATTACATACATACTCATCTTGTAAAGTAGGAAATGGTTTGTTTACGTTAAAATTGTTGTTCAGAAGAGGTCCGTGCTTGTAGTCTACCAAAAAGGTTACAAACCTAACCTAACCTAACCTAACCTGACAAATTCCGATTTGTTAGGTCAGATTGTTCCAAATGCGTTTGAAACATGACCAAAATTAAAAAAGAAAACTTATAGTTGAATTCATTGATGTCCTTCGAATAGAATACACTTAAAGTTTTGGAGAATTTAGTTGTATACTGTATGGTTTGTATAACTTGAGAATGGATCTTAAATGAGGTGGCGGTATAATTAGTACTCTTTTTGGACATACCTGATATTTTCGTGTACAAGTGTCAAACGAGACAAGGAAACGAAAGGAGAAAATTGAGGCCTTTGGGTTTTTGGGCTTTTACGGCACGGTCTAAGATGTAATAATAATAATAAAAACTTGCGGTGAGGGGAAAGAGGAGAGGGGGAGTTGGGCCTCCGGAAACCTCACTCATTTCGGGGAAATGCAACGCAAGCGTTACTTAACAATCGGTTTTCTGTGAGGCCGTGGTATCGCACCAGGCGAGCCGGCTCATTCGTGCCTAAGCATGGCTCTATCACTCTTAAAGCAATGTCTTGATGTCTACTAATATTATGTATGTCGATGTATGTGAGGAGAAGAAATATAACTTTGGAGTTTGTGACATAAATGCATAATGTTATTTAAAGGATAATAGAGAATGTCTCTATCAGCTAAACAATAAATAAAAAAAGGCTGCAATAACGTTTATAAAAACGAAGAAATAGTATTCTTCGTTTTTATTTACATATACATTTAAAAAGAGAAGACATGAATAAAAAAAAATCCATCAAACACCTTTCAATGTTCACATCGACACGTGAAACGCATTAGCTACATCGCTCCTAAAAAATAAAAGTAACACGCCATCTGTCTCTAAAATTTCTCTTGAATCCACATTTTACAACCACTATACAAGGATCAAAAGAATCGTTAAAAATGTTCAATAACGAGTCTCTTTACACAAAAAATAATCGTTAAAAGATCCTTATACACAAAAAATATCGTTAAAGAATGCCGCAGGGTATTTCGAAGATTGTGTCCCATAAAACGCGGGAAATTTAAATCTTTTCGCGTAAATCGAAATTGAACGGCTGAAAGTCCTTCTGTCGTTTATAAACTTTTAAATCATGGAATTAATTAAAACCACAACGTTCCTTATTTAATCAAGGACGATAGTTTCAACAGTTCCCAGCAGATTTTTTTTTTCTGTTTTCTTAGAATGTTTTTTCAATTTTTAATTCTTATTCTCATGTCGATTTATGATTGAAATGTAGCCGAAACTCTTCTGTTAGACTTTTTTTAAGTAGTATTTTTCAATTGATATATTCATATACATATGTATTAAAAGAAAAGCATCTAACGCATTAGCAATAATTCCTGTGTCGCAGGGGGCTTTACAAACATTCAATAAACAAACACAGAATACTCCGACTCAGGACAGCTGTTTGTGGATCATACAAATTTTTGTCCCGCATGGGTATCAATCCACGACCTCCGGTCCAGCAGTCAGTCACAATAACCAAATAAATCTCTCGGTGATGTCTTTACACCGACTACTTTCCCATATATTACTTACTATTACTTGCAGCTTTACATAGAAATCAACTCCGAATATGACACAGGCATGAGTATATGTACGTAGTACAAATATTTTTTATTAAATATTTTCAAAATACTCTCTACTAGCCTCTATACAAAGTTTCACGTGTCTAGGTCAGGGCTGTAAGAAGGGTGACCTAGAAGTTTGACCGGCGTGCTGTCCAAGAAGTCCCTCGTTTTGAGCGCGTTGTGCGCGGGCGCGTTGTCGTGGTGGATCAGTAGCCCGCGGAGCCCTGTGTTTCGCTTGTTGCTCACAACAGAGAAAACTTCTGCCAAGCATTTGGTAATATACCATACGGCGTTGATGCTTATTTGGTTCCGTAGCCGTTGGCCGGGATTGACACCAAGTAGCCAGTCAAATTGAAAAAGCTCGCGATCAAAATCTTGCTCCCGCTTCTAGATCGCTTTACTTTGGTAGGCGATGATTCGTTTTCAACACGCCAACCACCCAAACCGTCGACTTTACCACGGCACCATTCCACCCGGGCCTGCTTCTGAGCATCTGTGAGGTTGTGCGGTACTCAGCGTGAAACTATCCTCCTCACGTGTAGAAGATACGCATGTAGAATCTCGTGAAGGCTTCCCGATCCAATCTGTAGTATGTGTTGAATCTCCTGATACGTAATTCGTCTATTGTCTTGGATTAAATTTTTCACTGCTAGCACGTTTTCCTCCGTAACAGCCGTCAAAGGGCGACCACTTCTTTCTTCATCAACCAAAGTTAGTCATCCTCGTTTGAATTCGTCATACCAATGATACACATTTGCCATGGAAGGGCCTTCATCTATGAATGCATTTTTAAGTCTATAGTCTATCTAAAAAATCATAGCGCGAACATATTCCGGCGCAAATCCATTTTTCAATGAGACACGATATTTTAATTAGCTCGCAAAAAATGTGGAGGAAAATTTTGAAATTGGAAAGTACCTTTTTTTAGTTATAAATAATCATTATTTTTATAATAGTTAATAACTGGCCAGTCTCTCACTTTCTGAGTGGCCTGGTATGTATGTACATATGAAACTTAAAAATAACTTGTAATTACTCTGCTACCGGTAACTTCAATCATGCACATAAAAAGATTACAAAGTCACAGTAATCGTGACGAGAGGCTCAATGTCACACCAACATTTGATAAATTAATACTTACTAAGCTGCCTTTACTTATAATGTTCTTTATCCTAAACATAAATGAAATATAAGTTTATATATTTTGTCCTCATTTTTATTTGATCACTTGCGAAATCATGTACTAATTTCTCAAAAACTAATCTTTATTTTGACATGTGAAGGTATTTCTGATTTATTCAAAACCGCTGAGCGTGTTCGCAAGATGAAATAAATGGTTATTTTTTCGACACTCTGAAGGACGTCGTTCAAAATACGATGACTTATGTGTTTAGATTCTATCATAAATACAAGATGTCGTCCTTAAAAGTTTTAAATCTCGAACCATTTCGTCCTTTTTTTTTTCAGTTTTTATTGAATACTTTTTGGCCAATCCTATACCCTATCTTAAAATGAAACAGTATGACGGTATTAAAATGATTTACAATTACAATATTTTTTTGTTTTAACTTCGTGTTGTGTTGAATTTATTTTTAACCCACTTCAAAAAGGAGCAGTTTCTTAATTTATCTGTTTTTTTAACCGATATTTTCGCCTTTTATAAACCGATTATTGAAAGTCTTTATTTATTTAAAAGTATATTACCTTCTAAGTTGAACCAATTGAAATATGAAGGAGTTTTCTTCAAGTTTAGGGATTAAAATTATAGCTTAAAACCTAAGACCCTCTGTCTTGAAATATTTTATATTTTATATCAGGGTTATAGGTTTGGTTCATTCCTTGCTTTTCTTATTTCTTATCATTTGTAAAATTGTGAGAAACGTAATAAAGTACGCGATGCTTACATTGTAAATTTACGTTTCTTTGTTTGGCGTCACAAATGGCTTGGTATTGACGTTTGTGGTTTTTAAAATGACAAGTAACAGCTTAGCATCGTTTTATGACAATTGGACAATATTGTAAAGACTCTCTCTGGTCTTTGTTAAGTTGCAAACAATTGTTTGCTGTTAATATAATTGCATTTCCTTATTTTATTACTAATGGGAGCGTATTCTTTAACAAGTATGATAATAAAATAAGCGATAATTTTTATATATTACATAATTAATGTGGTATGAATGTGTTTAATACGCGTTAAACGTTACCCCAATGCGTTGGGGTAACGTGTATGTGAATTTTAGTGAAGTGATTGTAAATGTTATATAAGCAATTGCATTTCTCTGAAAATAAATAAATGAATTTGAAAGTATATTAATTTAATTATCAATCCATTATACAACTGATAAAAATATAACTTAAATATAAATTATAATAAACTAAGTAGAAAATGTGCTTATATCACTTTGCTTCTCTTTTTATGTTTTTTTTTTTTTTTTTGTGTTGAGGAAATCATTAAATAGTTCTTTTTCTCAACAGTGGTAGCACACAATGATATACCTCTATACATTGGCATCGCAGTAGCTGTGGTCGTATTCCTAGCAGGAGCTGCAGTGGTTTACAAGTTACTACAAAGAAAGACCAGAGACCACTCTCTATACACCATGACCAGAACTGGTAAGTTTATTTAACTGAAAAATAGCATTGTGTCTGCTCTGTATAGCACTTTTATTGGGAGAACAAATTACTAATAACTATGATAATAAATACTATTTTATCTTTAGCCTTTAGCCTTTTGACCACTTTTCTGTGTTACTCTCCACTTTTTTTTTGGGTCATCTGTTGGTAAGTGACTTCGCTGCCCATTAACACTTGTAACTAGAGTCACAAGACTACTGTTCGCCTTTTAGGGTAGATGAAAGAGGGGAAGGGAAAGGAAAGAGGGGAAAGAGGGTCGGGCCTCCGGTAACCTCACTCATTCTTAACAACTGCAACTTTTATACTTGAGATATATGTATGTATTTATACATTAACATTTGTATAACAGTATACAATACACTTAAAAAAACATCAAGCACCGTTATATGTATAGCCATTTTTGGGTCTTTGCCTCTAACATAAATAACACTTGCATTCAAATATTCGTTTGTTTCTCAAGCAGACTTTCAACCAGAAATATACCCGACCGTGGAGAAGCAGTCTCTGTCGTTAGCTCCTGATCTGATGCAGCATAGACCTCCGAGATATGAGCACCCGCAACCTGACCCCAGGGCTGAGCACCATTATGATGTGCCACATCTAACAAACAGGTAATACTTGGGTTAATTCTTTCAGTTCATTCTATACTTCATGATATTAAAATCTTTATATTATTATATCTATATACTATGTCTATATACATATCTATATTTGTTATATTTGTTGAGTGTTACAGAAATTTGAGCTATAGGAAAGTTTTAAATAATAATAATATAATAATAATCTTTATTTCCAAGAACACGGTCAAAATACATAAGTAGATGTTTTTACAAATAGGCTGGCACAGCATGTCCACCACTTGTGGCGCACAAATATACGGTAAGGTACGTTATACAATAATATTACATTACCAGAAATCAGCTACAGACAGCTCAGCAGACGCTAGCAGCACCAAATAACATATAAACCATTCACTGCCTAAAATAAGATAACTACTACTACTATACAATACGTTAATATACAATATGTTATTTTATCAATATTAAAATCGTCGTGTCAATATTTAGGGCTAGAAATTAAATTATCAGGATAACCTGTCTTCCAAGTATTCATTAATTGTATAATACATATATATTTTTGTAGTACTTTATATAACTGTCTGCGAAATTGTATTAAAGGTAACATTTTTTTTTTTTTTTTTTTTTTTTTATATTAGCCTACCATAGTGACTCCACTTTGCCTGATGGAAAGCAATAGGTGGAGTCAAAGAGTGGTGGTCACCATCCTCATTGCATGTCTAGTCAATGCAGCATGGTGACCCACACTATGGCGGCCTGGTGAGATGCTTTTTCACGCCCCGGGATCAAAGTAGGAAGGGAACACGTGCGCTGGTAGAGAATTCCAGGCTTTTACCGATCGGCACAAGAAAGAAGAGCCAAATATTATCTGGTAGACGGTTATACAATTTTATGACCATACAATATGAGTTCCTTCTGAATAGCTCTAAGTTAATTTTAGGCATTATAACTCTGTTTTTGTGTCTAGTTCTACATTCTTCAATGTAGAATTATTTAAAACTTGCCATTGTAACAAAAGCCAATAAAGTTCATATGATAACAAGAGACCGCTCACGTTTTGGAGTGTTGCTATACTTGAAGCTAAAAATAAAGTTCAAGTCTTGTACTAAGAAATTCGATTTAATAAACTTCTTTAATGTAAGGCATTTTGCATAATGCTCAGACTGTGGTCAAATTTTAAAACTTAATTTAAATCAAACTACATCCTGTCCACTCCTAGAAATATTTTTATACAAATTTGTATGATACAATCATTAATTTAGAACTAGACCTCAGGCCACAAGGCGTGCCCCATAAATTACAATCTAACTAAACAAACTAATTTACTAAACGACTAAAAGTAACCATAAAAACAGCTCTTTGTTATTTTTTTTTCATATGAATCCATAACATAAATTCGAATTATGCAAAATGTATAATTATAAAGACCGTTAATAATAACCATAAATTACAATTTATAAATTTAAAATAAACACATGTCGGAATTAAGGAACCACTTATAGTATTTCATTTTCGTATATTGAAATCGTGCAAAAAATATGAGCCTTAAACAACATGTTTTTAATGAAACTAAATCAACTATACCGTACTATTTGTATAGCGTATCATTATAGCGTTTCAATCATAATTTTATGCTTATTATAATATATTTTTACGATTCTATTAGCATTTGTCTATTTCCAAATGGGTTGAATGGTGTATGACCAACTGGTCTACTGGTGAGTGACCCTTATTGCTAAGCCATAGATCGTGGGAGGTTTTCTCTAGTCTGGGTGTTCTTTATATCCGTCATATGTATTCTTGTAAAGCCCAGTGATATAGGAATGAAATCCTATGCGAGAGTTATCTTAAAAAAACAATACACAACAATACATTACACAACAAACAACAATACATCAACAAAAAATACTGAAGCAAAGTGGTGGTTATTTCAAAAAAAAAATTTGCCCTGAAATACGACCTCACTGGCTATTGACGGATAGCAGTGTATTTTGATTTCTTAACGATTCGAATTGTTATCATTGCAAACAATTATTAAAAAAAAAATTAACTACATGTAATCGACGAATAGTTGAACCTGGTTGTAAATACTTATATTTTAAAATAACAGTCAAAGTGCATTAAAGTCTCTAAAGAAGACGTCTGATTTCAACGTTTTATTTATTTGGAAAATTCCTTATAAAAATAAATATTTATCAGCGATTGCACGTGATATCATTCGCTTAGAAATTTTGGATAAAAAGTTAAAGCTGAGAGCACATATGCTCTTCCAAAATCGAATTTACTTCTATGCAAAAATTCATGCGTTCAGCCTTTCCAATATCCAAGATATATCTACTAGGTTAAAAATTTGCGTGTATGAATAATTGCAGCCATTTAGACCATCACCCGTGGCTTTCATGGTGTAATTGTTAAACACGATAAAACTTAACGGTCACACTTCATGAATTTGGAGTGTTGACCCTGAAACATGATACAATATGAAAGTAGAACAATTGAAACATATTCTCGAAAAAGGACTTGATAATAAACAATATTAAATTCAAGTTCTCAAGTTATATCTTGCCTTTGCACCTACCGTAAAATATTTCTAAACCACCTTAAGGTTGACTGGTAGAAAATGTTTTGGATAAGCAGTACGCCCCTTGGTATTGCGCATGCGCGCGTGTGTACTTAAATGGGGGGGTATGTTACTTAAATAAATAAAATTAATTAAAATGATTATCATTGCCATTAGAGTCAATTTTATTTGAGCTGTTGAGATCACTTTCTACTCGTAGTGGGTAAAAATGATTTTGAAAAAATCATGTCGATACAGCAATAAAGCAGCATAAGTGTGTGTCCTGTATACTGAAACTTTCTATGGGACATCACTATTTCAAGAGCCCTCGAGGCAAAGAGTTTTCCAAATAATCTTAACAAAATTTTGAGAATGTCATCGATCTGAAGTTCAGAATTATTTAATTGTTAAATTGTTACAGCTATGCATCTCCAGTAGACCACCAGGTCACCCCATGTGCTTCAAGCAAGGGTCAAAGTGATGACTATGACAGCAAGCCGTACAGTGAATCTGAACATTCAGCTTCCAGTTGCTTTACTAGCTGTAAGTTTATTCTATAAAACTGTGCATGCACAGTTTTCTCTTTTAAATTACTTTTTATTTTTAAATCAATTCATTTTCATAATTAAATTTTAAAACTATGGAGCTATATACAGTTTCTAAGTAGCATTTTTTTTTCAGCTGGCTCCATGTATGACGCTGCTAACGAGTCCGTCACCCTGCAACTAGCTGAACTAGTCTCTAACTCACCTACTTCACAGTCCGTCTCCGTTACATCTGCTGGAATGAGATTATCATTGACGGCGGCGGGAGTGGCTTTGACAGTTCCAGAGGGAGCCCTCAGTAGGGGAAGACGAGAGCAAATGTATATGGCGGTTGTCAAAGATGACAGATATCGACCAAGACTTGGAAAAGGTATATACTTCTACAATAACTATTACAGATGCTCACTAAGTTAATATTCCAATTAATCTAAACTTTACTCTACTACTAAACTGTAATGTATAGCCATTACAAAGAAACATTAATTTAGAGCATGAAGTTTGCTGACGTGAAACATAAATTAATTTTGATAAATATATTCACTGTTTCGCTCTTGTATTTATTATGCCCTAGATCATCAAACTTCTATGAATATTTATGACTCTAAACGGTATAACTTAACTCTGTTTATGTCTAATAAAAATAAATTGATTATGCTATAGGATAAAGAACAATTTCCAGGGCAATTTTAAACGTTGCTTGTATAATTACGCTATAGTATCAGTGAGGTATAATTTTTGCTGTGAGAAAAAACATCCGCCTTGAGCGGAATGAGTCTGTAACATATATGTATGTACTGTACGAAGTGCTCACAACAAATTCCCGCCCGCAGGTATCACGCAACTGAGTCCAATAGTTAAGTGCGGCCCACCGCGCATCCAATTAAACAAGTCAGTCATCCTACAAATACCACATTGCGCAAGCCTCAAACACGGCTTCTGGAATCTTTCGCTGTACGCCATCGACCATAATAGCGCTAAAAATGATAATACACAACCGCAATGGAAGAAAATTGTCGGCCTCGGACAAGAAACGATCAATACTCCCGTGTTCACTCAACTCGACAATGATAAAATATTCCTAGTGACAGATATGCTCTCGACTTTTGTATTAGTCGGTGAAAGTTTTAATGGCAAAGCAGTTAAAGCTCTTCAACTTGCAATTTATGCACCTGCTTTGTTGAGTGAGACTAGCCCCGAATACAACATACGACTTTACGTATTTGAAGATACTTCGTGTGCGGCTTACTACTGTCAGGAGCAAGAAAAGAAACTTGGAGGTGTTTTACTTGACCGCCCCAAAACTTTACTTTTCCAAGATGGAGGATCGAATCTCTGTTTGAATTTGGAACATGTAAGCCCTGGTTGGAAAGCTAAACCGGGAATCGGATATCAGGAGATTCCTTTTAACCATGTTTGGGGTTCAAACTACAACGCTCTTCATTGTAGTTTCATACTCGAAAGAACTCATGACTGTGACAATATCGATTTCAGCGTTTCCGCCTGTCAAAGGACTAATCCATCATACAAACAAACATTCCGAATATCCCTCGAAGATGTGCGCAGTCGATCGCCAAGGGGACGTTCACCTCGCGCTGAGTCACAGCGTAATTTTAACATAACAGAAAACCTTTTAGAAGCTCGTATGTGCCGTAGCGAAGACGGTAGCGACGGAAGCGCAAAGAGGAATGTAACAGTTACCGAAGCTGGAGTAAACGAGTGCGGGGGCCACGAGGGAATATTTAAATTAAGTCCTCGAATAAAAAGACAGCTCTGCGCTATATTGGATCCACCTAATGCACGCGGTAACGACTGGCGAGCACTCGCATCGAGGCTCGGCGTAGACAGATACACGACATGGTTTGCAACAAAAAGTTCACCAACAGAGGCTATTTTAGAGTTATGGGAGTGCCGCGAGCGTGGGGCGGGTGCTACGGCTGCGCTGGCCGCCTCTCTGCGTCAGATGGATCGCCACGACGCCGCTGACCTACTACATGGTCGACCCTCTTGGTTATGAATTGATAATCGACTCCACTCCAACTTGAATTAAAGATTTCAATTACACGGTACGTTTCCGAGTGTACGCTAATGAGACTATTGTGAGTTATGACCACTGTGAAAGGCCTATTCCAATGAACGTGTATGGATGATTGTTGGTAAACTAATAAGTAGTTTAAATGTTACGTTAGAAGAAAAGGTATAGTTTCGTAGGCCGACGGCCTAAGTTTGTAAAATCTTCGTAGTATATTTTGTATAGAATATTCTATGCTGTAGATAAGCGATGAATGAATAAATTATATTATATTAGCAATAATAGTGCCTACAATGTCTTTTAAAGAAACAGCCGGTTAGAGGTCGGCTTCGGTTGATTATTTTGTTGTTTTTTGTATAGTGTTTGAGTGTTTTATGAACTAAAAAAACCGCTTATTTTCACACTAATTTGCTTGCAATCATTTTGGACTCGCTTAGTAGAGATTTGAATATTGTGCCAAATGTGTAATGCCACAGTAAATATTTGGCAATAATCTAAAGTGAAATGTTATACGTGTCTAACTCTGAGCTTATCTAGCTATTCTCTATAGTATAAATATTTTAATTAATCTATTAGAAAGAAGAATAATGATTATGGTGATAATTTCACTCAATAGTGAACCCCAATGAACATCGAAAGTAAATGGTTGAACATTCATGTTATTCATCCTTTGACTACAATTGCATTTATTACTAAACCGATTTCATTGTAAAATCTCTGTAAGATATAGAATCGAGAAGGACGTTCTACCTATGTGTTATACGTTTTTTACATATTTGTTTCTGAGTAGTAAGACCTCTTTGCAATTCATGAACTAAAACTGACAAAGAGGTCGGATACTTAACAATACAAAAGTTAAACAACACACAACTGCAATCACTTACTATAAAAGTTTATCCCATATACCCATTTGTTTTTTCTATTTATAAATTTTAGTGATAAAAATAGTTAAAATTATTATTTGTTATACAGACTATGCTTCATATCCAAAAACATCGACTTTTAACATTAATCACTAAAATTCATAAACGAAAACAAATATGCGAAAATCAGATCTTGTAATAATTTAAAGATAACTACCATTATTTTAATCACTGCCAGTTTGTAATACTTTTGCATTTAGGAGAAAATTTACAAATCACACTCAGTTAAAGAAAATATCTTGCAAAACCTTCTTTCTAAATACGTTCTTATTTTGAAATATCGTATAAAAAAAATTGGTAGCACTAAATAAAATATATTTTATGCAAATGCAGTCGAAATTTAAATTTTGATTTATTCTGTAGTGCCAGTAACTATGTACTTAGAGATAGACCCCGATAAGAATATACAAGGATAGGTTTTGTGAAACTTGCCGTAATAAACGACTATTGGGAAATATTACCATAAAGACTATTGGAATTTCTGAATTGTAGTGTGGTTATATGCAAACACAGCTCTCGTATCCCTTGCATTTAAGGTTATAATATTATACACACGTCTCTGGAACTCGACTTTTACTACTAGGGAATGGAATTTACAACTACATTTTTATACATTCTGGAAGCTTTAAATTGTAGAAGTTTTTTAATGGATCTGATATTGGAATGGAATTTCGGAGTGTAACTTTTTTAATCATAGAATCCAAATAGTACGTCCATATAGTATGTCTTATGTCGATGTAATTTGATGAATGATAGTAATCTGTATCTCAAAAGTAATAAAGTCTTAAATTTCACTTAAAAGGGGAAAAGTGAAAGTTTACCGATTGAGTTATTTACGTCCTTCGAAGTCAAAACTTAAGTCTATTTAGTATCAAATGAATTTTACTTTCTTTCACAACTTCAAATATAAAAAGAAAAAATAAACTACCAAGTATATTTCAAAAAGAGAACGGTTTATGAACGATTGCCACTACGAGAGGATAGATAAACATTTAGTTGCCTCTATTGTTTATTTGAAAAAGCACCTTGTTATTAAGGTGTTAAGGTTCGCTTTATCTTGAGATGTTTTTCTGTCTTCTTATTGTGAATTAATTAGATCATTTTCTGTATTGTATATAAAGTGATAGAGTGTAAATATCATGTATCGCAGTTATAAATGTAGTTGGAGCATACTATTTCTATATATTAGGTGTCATCACCAAACGTAGACTATATATATTTTTGTTAAAGTGATGATTATTAAAATAAATGGATCTGTGATACTTAAAATAATAATAATAAATTATGTTTAACTGTGCACTATTTCTGGTTTTATTTTTTATTGCCTTTTTTTAACTCGGTCCCTTGATGATTGGGTAGTTTTTCGGAGGTAAGTTTTCTTCATTTTCAGCACTTTTTTTTTCTGGAAACGTAGTCTAAAAATTAAGAGGCATTGGTAACCCTTTCCAATCAATATCAAAAAGGAGAGCATTCTCAATTTGTATGTATATGTTGTACTACACTATATGTTCTCCGATTTTAATTTGAAGAAATTACAAAATACAACTTATCATACTTTATAGAAATGTTTGATTGAAAATGACGATTGAATCAGGATACATACTTTTTCAGAGAATTTAAGTCTGTTGTTAAGTAAGTTGTTACTAACGCCGTTAAAATGCTTATGTTAATCTAAAGAAGCTTCTGTTCTTAAAGTTAGTGACCCAGTAAAGAAAATGGTTCAAATTATTTCGTATGCTTTAATGCTTTCAAAAAGTACCAGAGTGCTCAGAGGAATTGTGTGTGGTTTCCGCCATCCTCCTACGTGACAAAATATCCATCCCTATCACCTGGATGATTAGCACCACCACTGTGCGCTACTCCAGAAGCTTTTTGCCTCGCACAACCAACCTGGGGAATAAATTTTTGCCTGCTGTACTTTCGGACCGATACGACCTTCAAACCTTCAAGAAAAGGGCGTACTCCTACCTAAAAAGCCGGGAAAGCACTTGTGATTCTTGAGTTACGGGTGTCCATGGACAACGGTAGTCACTCATCATCAGGTTATCCGTCCGCACGCTTGCCCCCTATCGCATAAAAAAATCCTACGTAAAATCTATATCATAATTCGCTCTAATATCCATCATCTCAAAAAAATATGTTTTTCATAAACTCTTTTAAAATTGGTTCAAAGAGAAAACGACATCTGTACATAATTAAGCACATAAATCAATGTGACTTACTTCCGTTTACAACTATTAGCTTGTAAATATCTGTCAGACAATATACAATTAATTGTACATTTTGTACCGTTTTATAACATTAATACACTTTACTAACCATGACGGGTGTTTTTTTGATAACATTGATAAGGTTAATAAACATATGGGTATTACCGTCTAATTATAATGATAACATCTGCATTTCTCTTGCAGTTTTATTCATGTCAGTCTTCTCTCTTATGAGTTGAATAATTTATATAGATATATCGATAAATTAATTATCAGCAGAATATTATGTCTCTAAACAAGATATTAATAACTCTCTACATCATTGAAGGTATCTACGAAATGATCCTATTTTTTTGATGACCCAAATTTGGGCGACAGGCTTTGTGGCTCTTTGGACTCTTACCGACAAAATCAATTGGGACACCCTCTTTTAAAGTAGACTTTCCATTTTCAACACTACATCATTACTGGCCTCTACGTCTTTTCCAGACGATTTAGTCACTGTCCCGTAGACATGCACTTTTTTTCATGGCTATGTAAGCCAATTCTAGAGCGACAGATTCTACCGCACACCCTGCACGAAAAACTGAAACTTTGTGGGTTGTTGTTATTTTGGTGACGTTTCACTCTCTTTTCCGCCAATTTCTGGAACCAAGTGTTATCGTGAATTACACGCCCGTCAATCACGCGCCTCCTCCATTTACTGCGATCTTCAGGGACCCTCTCCCACGCTAAATAGTTGATGCCAAATGAGATCATATCGAACACCTTGAGAAGGAGTTCTTTCAGAGCTGTACAAGAGCACAGTCAAAACACATGACTGAAAAATTATCAATTTTGTTTTAGCTGTTGAATGTTTATTTCGCCATACTCTTGCACTCAACCGTCCGAACATGGTAGCCGCCTTGCCGATACGAATGTCGATCTCCTCATCAAGCGACAGATTGTTCGACAAGTTGGATCCCAACCAAGTGTGGAAGTGTGGAAGTCGCCACCAAGGCTACGTCACCGGCAAAAAGAAGACAGTCTGTATATAAGTCCTACGATAGCGTTCGGACTTGAGAAGCGAAATTATGTTGAACAGCTTCCCATCGGCCCTTGTATATACACTACGTAGGGATAGTCGAAATGCACCTCAACTTGCCTATAATCGGGGAAGCAAGATTCGCAATTCCATTCTTCCGCTACCCCCGACAGACATCAACCCATCTCGCCCAAGACGGGTCCCGTCACCCTTCCCTGACTCTTAAAAACGCTCTGGAAGTTTCAAAGTAATACGAAATTAGAACAAGAATGTAGTAACATCTGTTTATTATATGTATATATGCATTTAATTTAAAAAACTTAAACAAACATCAATAATAGGTACCACTTAACAACTTATAGCACAAGTACAACATAGCTTAAATGCCAAACAAACTAACTTCAAAAATCAAATAAGAATGACTTACATGAAACAAATGTGTCTAAGAATTCAAGCTATTTACAAAAAGCAGACTAAATACTTTAGAGCGACAGCCGAGGAATTTTAGTAAATAAATTAGTAAACTACAATGAGAACAAAATACATGTAAATGTTCTGAGGGTTATTGTTGCGTACACGCATGATGCAGGTGCGAGCTTGGCCAGTGACGGGTTAACATCAAGCGTCATGCATGACCGACGAGGTGTGGTGTCACTTACAGCAAGATACGAAACTCTTATATTCTCTAATTGTTTTTGTACATCTTTTTAGGTGAAAGGCTATAGATGATTAAATTTCATGTGCTACTGTCTTTCGTATGTAATGAATATGTTGAATGAGAGTTTCGAGTTATAGCAAAAAAATTATGTTGTCTATACTAACTATCTTGTCTTATATTGCTTATCTAACAGACCTATTATGCTATCAACTTGATAGGTCAATTTACCTCTATCTCATATTGGCAAATAAGCTGAGAAGTCTGTCTCACACCCAGGATTCCGATCGAATAAACTTCTATTTAGATAACAACAACTGCTAAGTCAGAGGTCGTGGGTTCGATTCCCACCCAGGACAAATATTTGTGTTATGACCATGATCGCTTGTTCTATATCTGGGTGTAATTTATCTGCTATAATTATGTATGTTTTTTAGAATTATATAATTATCAGCAGTCTGGTTACCATAGTACAAGCCTTGCTTAGTTTGGGATCAGACGGTCGTGTATGAGATGTGTGGAGTATATTTAACTTTTCAACTGATCTCATAATACATTTTAATAAGCAGTATCTTTCTTACCAAAATTTTAGTAGTAATCAACCACCAAAATTTTAGTAAATTTTAGTAATCACTTTAGTAGTAATCTTTTCTTTAGTAATCTTTAGAACAATAATACATACAAACACTCACTCCTATATTCCCTAAAAAGTAAACAGAATCGTCCTTAATGTTTAACCTTTTGCCCACCATTATGTAGTCTAACTCATGTAGGAACGTCATATTGCGTATTTCCGTCATCCGAATAATTCATACACGAGATAAAAAGGCGAGATTTTTTCATGTCTGACTTGACTAGACTGTTGGTCTTCTGTTAAGTGATCTTGACTGCTAAGCCAATGATGGATGCTAATATTGATGGCCCCCTGAAGACGACGGGGAGATTGAGACGTAAAGCTGATTCCTACGGACTCGTCAGCAGCACCCAGCAACCTTACGTGAATCTGAATGTGTTTTGTCGAGGCTCTTAGCAATCAAATGGACTGATATGACTATTGGCACAATGATTGCTGAATCGACAACCTTTTGAGCCAAATCCAAATATTTTAGTTGTTTTTGTTCTTCAGCCAAAATGATCAACAATCATTGTTTGGCGCTCTGATCGATCTGTCACTACTTTATCAGGTTAATTGTTATTATTGCTGTTTTATACAAAATTAATATACTTTTATTAAAAAAAATATGTTTAGGTTGTAGGTATTTCATGATTGTATAATATGTTTAATTACGATTTTTTGAGTTGTAATACAATATTTGTTAAGATTTATTTTCGATATCCCCTGGCAGTTCTGAGTATGTCATGCTCGCCTAGAAGTCCTGCCCTGTGCGGTGTATAGTGCCGGTGATCGGGGCTATTAATCTCCGGACTGCTATTACTTAAAATATTCCCGGTAGTACCTATGAGAATTTATATTTCAGAATGATGTAATGCATTGCATTGCAAATATTTGAAAAAAGTGTCCTTAGAGTTTCTTGCCTGTTCGTTGTCATAGTATCTACGTATTGGAACAGGTAACTAGCTTCACGACTGACTTAGTTAGACTGACTTTTTATCTTGACGATTGGTTTCATTGGAATAAATGGTTTCGATTCTGATTTTCAGCTTTTCATTTTTATACACATATGTAATAAATTGCACAATAAGGTTAAAATCCGTAAGCAACACGAAGACTACAAAAAGTAAGTGGTAAAAAACGTATACTAATATTTATGAGTAAATCATAGAAAATCGTCACTCCCACTTAGACCATACCATACACACATTTTGGGAATGCATTTAAATACATTATAATACAAGGGAACTATAAATGGGCAGGTGTCTCTATGAAATAAAAATTACTCTCATGCTACCGTCGTTTTTTATCGGACCCTATCGGAACATGTGTAAAAAAAGTTTTTTTTTTTTCCGACAACGTCATTCTCACATTATATAGTTTTTTTTTTTGTTAATTTATGGGTAAAGGTGTTTTGGGGAGTCGTTAATAAGGCACAACTGTCAGAGTAAATGGTTGAGTCGGAGTCTATACTAATTTAATTTGTGATTATTTCCATGATTGAGAAATAGGGATGTAGATATCTAATTTTAATTTCCTCGGATACTTTTATAATAATTTTAAATACCTAGAGTTTACTGTCATATGGTATCACTTATAAAAATGATTGATAAATACAATGAAATGGAAAAGAATTATTTTACGTGTTAGTAGTTTTATTGCTCGTAAAAAGTTGTTTTTTACTCTTTAATGAAAATAAATACAATATACAGTAATTTCACCTTACCTTTAATATGTGTAGTTTTAGTCAGAAATAAGACCATCCAAATGTATTAAAGCAATATAATTTGTAAACGTAGTTTGCAATAAACGGGTTATTAGAGAAAATGTGCAATTGAAAGAGCTACTACATTCTAACTTAAATAAAATCAATACATCAATGATTAGGAATATTAATTAAGTATTATATTGTACACGAAAGCCGGGGAGGATTATTTTCATCTTATTGTAACCGACACAAGATATTTTATTCATCCAATAAATCATATTATTTATCAGTAAACACATAACACAAATATTATAATCCATACAACTATTAAACAATAAATATTATATAAAAAAAAACATAATATGTTGCTATACGTACGTACTACAGGCAGAAGCGTCTCAAACATTGCAATTGAGTACCACTTATATAATAACAAGCAAGTATATTTTTATCTACTATTGCCGTCACCAAGCACTTTATGACTGTATATAATATACTCTCTGATACATAACAGCCGGATCCCTCACTCGCCTGTTACGACACCCACGGGAAGAGATAGATTACATTACATTAAAAATATGTTAACATAACTATGTAACGATGCTGTTATCAATTTAATAAACAACATTGAAGCTCTATCTATTTTTGCCATACATATGCAGCTAATCTCTTACTAACTTCAATACACCTAATTTCAATAGTCCACCACAACGCAACCCTAATTCCGTACTCCGAATACTTTGTGTGGCTTCTTCGAGACGCCCTACGACTGAAAGGGACTGAAATGTCGACTAATCAATCGCAAAGGCCATCATTGTAGACGGCGACAAAGGGCTTGAGTAAGGTAACTAGGTCCAGGGCAAAGAAAAGGAGAGTCTCAATCAAGTAAAATTACTAAAAAAATATAAAACGAATATAAAACTGCAATTTAACTTAAAATGTCTTATGTCACGAATGATATAAAACAAGTTCCTACTACTAAAATGATTCTAGTGACATCTCACATGTCAAATTCCATATAGACTTAATATTCAAGAATGAACTCACTAAATACAGAATTGCACGAAGAATGCTTGTTTTTTACCTAAGACAACTCTATCAGACAACTCTAACTGTATCAGAGTTAGAATATTTGAAAAAAAATTTTAGTTGTAATTTTAGCTCATGAAAGTTAAAACTAGAGTAGTTGATAGAGGAGAAAAGATGAATACAAATCACTTCATTAATTTAAACTGGAGATTAAGAACGTTTAAACTAATGTCCTGTATTCAAATAAAATTTTGATATGTATACTAGTTTTAATCCAAAAAAAAATATTTATGGGGGTTAGTAATCCCGAGTAATTTAATAAAAAATAAATCATAATCGAGACTATCCTCCCAAACGCATGGTTACTGTATAACATAGGGCGGTAATTCATCAGCCGATGTAAGGTCTGGCAAGGGTTCCAACTATTTCCTTTCAAACTAAGGTCTCTTTTTGTGTGACATATTAATTTCTGTTTAATGTCACGTCAAGTAGGCAATTAATATAAAGGTGTTTAGTTACTTGGGAATTTCGCCTTTCTAATTTTGGGCGTTATGTTTGGAGTATAGTGTTACTAACACTATAGTATTTAAAAAACGGGTCTTGTAACATCCTGGCCGTGTTTTTTGAACCCTTCCAGGTGTAGCGAGGCCTAGCGTACACATGGTGAAATACCATTTTTACATAGTAACAATTTGTATGTTCTGTTAAGACATCAATAAAAGTATGCGAATTTCAATAGTTATTTTTATATAATACTTCAAAAACTGCAATTATTTATCTTGGAGTTAAGGAGCTGATCAATCTGATATTTACTAATAAGCAATTTATTAAAGACACATAAGTTCTTAATGTCCCTGCTTGTAAAAGAAAACATAGTAATTCAAGTACATATCTTTGCTAAATTACTGTTATGCCTTGTAATGAGTCATATTGGTAAATTAATATATAGTAGACTTTATATATAATTAATAGAAAGTTCCTATTGCAACCTTTCTGCCAACCCCTCGGCTAAACATAGCCGTAACGGTTATAAATCAATCAAACTGGATTGTAATTATTCTCTGTTGTACATGAGATACTCCTATGAACCCCACGAAAGCTTAGGGTCGTAGGTTGAGTTCATGAGTCAGTGCAAAATATTTTACGACCTTGTTTGAATAGTTTAGGTTTGTTTTAGGTGACAAAATTACCAGAGAACTTAACAATAGCGACGATTTGGTTATGATTTGGATTTGAAATATAACTATCAGGCCGCCAATCAAACTTACACTCCAACTGTTGAATGTATATGTGTACAATCTGTTTTTAATTTATTTCTTTTTTTATATAATAAACGCCTTTGATTCTGATGAGGTGATGATGAGATGAGATGGTGATGATGGGGGAATGCGGGGAGGGGATGAGGGGAAAAGAAAAGAGGAGAAGGGAGTTGGGCCACCGGATATTTAACTTATTTCGGGGAAAAGCAACACAAGCGTTGCTTCACAACCGGTTTTCTGTGAGGCCATGGTATCGCACCGGTCGAATCGTCTCATTTCTGCCTAAGCATGGCTCTACCACCTCTACAATTTTATCTGTTCAACTATTCTTGACTTGAGACATATAGACTTTTAGAAATAAATTAATTGATGGCCCATCAGTCAATTGATCAGTAAATAGGGATTACTCCATATTATTTTAACAAATGCCTTGTATAGTCCATCAGTCAGCCCCAGGATGTAAAAATGTTTAATTTAGTAGTTTTATGTTTAGTAGTTACTGTTCACAACCGCATTTATTTATAAATCATGATGATAATAATAAACTAATCTTAATCAGAAGATGAAGAACACAAAAATCAAGAAAAGGATCTTCGAATACTTAATTAATTGTTTAACGCTTTGAAACCCCCGCAGTTGGACAACAAGAATAGTTTTTGTCACAACTTGAAGGGCTTGCGTGCTCAAAGATTAAGAAACACACACAAATAAATAAATATTCGCCTGTAAAGGGCATTTCCTGACACCAGTCTCAGCATAAAGCTTATGAAATAACAGATCACCTTCCAAATACCTTTCACTTTCTATAAACAACTTCCAGAAAATCACTTGGATGCTTATACTTACCTCCCATAAATACTTCACAACAGTAAGTAAAGCAGTAATTTACAAGTCAATGTGGTAGACAAACTCGAGGCATAGGTTCACCAGGTCATGCTGGTAAAGAGAACGATTTTATCAAATGTCGCTTTCGGCTCGGTGGCCGGTCGTGACTTACCTTACATGACAATTTGTGGTATAAGGGACAAGCGAGAAGCGACTGTTTTTTTTTTAATGTCATTTGATACGCAATTAGCTCATGTTGCATTAACTTGCTTAGTGTAGGATTAAGATGATATGTATGTATGCAATAATATTGGATGCCGTAGATAGTTTCTACAAAACTTGAATTTTTAATAGCGTGTCCGTGAACATGAAGGATACATATATAATTACGGTTTCAAAATATGTATTGAAGGAATGATGAATGTAATAGAAAAAAACAATACAAAATGTATCACAACGCAAACTAGTAAGGATTTAAAAGGTATTGATTACACTATTACTACTACATAATATCAAATGTATGCATTTTTTAGAATTTCAAACACTATTAGTCCGTTAATAGAATTTGCTTGAAATTTTTGAAAATTTAACCTGTCGAATATTCTAGTTACACAAATTATCTTTGTCTTGGTAACAGCGTCACTTAAAAAAAAATGCGTTTTACTTTTACTTTTACAGCAAATATTATTAATTACATTCAATTATTACTTCGATAACAACTACTTATTTAGTTTTTGGTTCGATTATATCTAGTAAAATGTTCAACTCTAACAAATTAGACCAACCGCTGAAATAGCTTAGACAAAGGAGTGGGCGAAGCGGGAATGATGCGAATGCACTTACGATTGTTTAATTTAAGAATGGAGTCTTAGCTTTTACGTTTAATGAGTCCCGAGATATGGCCGATCGGGAACTCATTTATTGACGGCGCAGTGTGTTTCACTCCTAAAAGGATTAATGACAGTCATCAAGAATTTTATTGTAGACCCATTATACTATTAATCAATGTGGTATATTGTGAGGTGGTGTATTGATATAATGTTTCTTGCTAATGGAATTTTGTTAGAGGAATGGTACTTGAGATTTAATATATTTTATTACTAACTATTAAATACATACATACAAACGCTAACGCTTATCCCTTTGCCGTTTAGTAGACACCCACATTTTGGCAATTAGAATTTGGTCCCACTAACGTGTAATGTTAGTGCATGCCTTAGGGGTATGATTAATCAAGCACTTTAGAAATTAAATATGGAAAATTTGGGAATATATTGCAGGGGAAGCAGTTAAGAACAATGGAAGGTAATGTAGGTAAGGGATTTTGCCGTACCTTCTAGGCCATTCCTTTAGACAGAAGTTTGAAAAATATTTATAATGGTTTATTTTTAGAAACAACTTATATCTCTATTCTTTCTTTAAAATTGACAACTCCTACTCTAGGATTAATGCCTACAAACATTCAAACATTACAAACGTGCGACTGTACATACATTCAAATATCGAACAATCTTAGAACAACAACTAAGGGTATACAGAAAGTGTTGTCCCGTGAAGGGATTGAACACTTAATCCCTCAATAATCAGTGCGGAAGCGTAGTGCTATCCGTGCAATCAATAGAATACTAAACAAATTTTAATAAATCAGTAACAAAACACAATATTTCTTTCTCACGTACTTGGCAGTATTATGTACTTTGTAGTAAATACAGTTATTACATACCCGTATCATTTATTATGTTTATATGTATTTTTATAAATATATATAAGCCCATGTATGTTCTCTGTATTGTGGTTTGTGGTATCCCAAAAAATAATAAAAAATAATATTTTTTTCGTCGTGTTATCTTAACAGTCATATAATTGTAATGTATAGTATAACGCACTTAGCAGTAACAATTGAAGATTGGAAATTAGCGGTCTTTATTATTATTATTATTATTATTTGCGGTAAAATGATAAGCAACAATCGAAACAAGTAAAGGTCTACCACTTTTATACGTAGCATCTTCTATATTCGCTTATGCAGAAAAGCTCTACCTACCGCCGACTTATAATTGCGATGACAAGTAATATAAGTAGGTATAAATCATCTTTTTGTGTATTTAAATGTGCGGATGTTGTGTACCTGTGTCTGTGTAAAGGTGTTTGTGTGCGAGATTTGGTAATTAGTAATATCTAAGTATTGATAAGTGAAGATAATTTTTTGTAGTTTATTTTACCAGATTTTAAGAGAACTAGAGTGTTCAAAGGGATGTTTTTCTGATCTTTCTTTGTTCTAGACCCTAGACGGTTTGATAGATTTCGCCATGTGTGGTGTTATTTGAATCGGCTTAAAACTTGGGAAGTCATAAGGAATGACATTTCTACATAACGTTAGCGCACGGAGGATTGTGATATTTAGATCAAGATTTATATATTATCTTGGATAAATAAAAGAAGACAAAAATAATAATAATATGCTCCCGGTAACAGAAATAGCAGTCTCAGCCAGCGCAGAGGCGGCGAGCGCGACTTTAAGCGACGAGTTTCCTTTCCCGCCGACGTCACCAACACCTGTACGTCGGCAGGAGACAGGCCGACCACCGACTTGTTTGGCCCCGAGGCCAGCCCGCTTCGAATAGGGCTCCCACTATCGGTGGTAATATGTGACGCATGAGATGGACGACATCCATAAACGAAAACGTCATGTGAGCATATTTTGTGGCGACAGAGGGAGGAACAAACCTCACTGTTAATGTTTCGGCTCAAAGACTATCGGATCAAGTACGGGCCATTCAGCGATGTAATCTGTTGGATGACCCTGTGCTTGAGAGACTACGCTTGGACTTATAGAATAACCTTATTGCCCCTCCACTACGAGTATTACAAATAGAGACTCTAGTTGACTCTGGACTACTACCACCCAGTCCTCTTGAATGAGGGGAGGAAAGTACTGCTTTATAATTAAATAAGGAACGCTTTAGTAGGTGCTATTCTCTATTGGGTGGCGGTTACAGCTTGTCGAGGAGCTGGTGATAAATTCCCTAGAGTTAACACTACTCCTCGAAAAAAGCTTTGTGTACCGGCGTGGCTATACAGGATTGAGCAACATATCGCTGAGGCAAAGGCACTCATTGGCAAGCTTATCTGTTTCAAGTCAGGTAATACACGGCCTATAGTAATGCATTTTGTGCATGGGGTTCCTGTGATTATGTAGCATGAGTCAGAGAGCGCATTGACTTTTTAAAGCAGAAAGTTTCCAGGATGTTGTACTAACAAATTCATTTTGGCGTAACATCTGGTCGATGCCTGTCGCGTGCACTGAGGGTTGAATGGATGCGAGATGTTGAACGTTCATGACCCATTACCTGTCTGCCAATGTTGGCAGACAGGTAATGGGTCTGTCTCTCATTTACAAATATTAACGTCCATTCTGAGATTGAAAATAACAACACATGTTTTTCGTAACAATATAATGGCTGACTCGTTGGCTTTATCTAATATCTCTTTGGTCTAAAGGCCGTCGTACTGCATCCAGTATCGGAGATGGAAGGACCTCTGAAGAAGCTGGCCACTCGTGCTAGCGAAACGTTAGGAAGCAATTCCAACATACGACGGCCTTTAGACCCGAATAAAGCCAACGAGTCATCAATCGGCCGCGAAAGCCTCAACCAATTTGTTAATATAATGGCTTACTCTCAGTAGAAGAAGATCAAGCGTAGAAGCGGCGCACGTGGCACTAAAGAGTTTCTTATTATTGACGACGACTATTAACCAAGAAGTTCGGCGTAACTGAAAGGATTAAGTGACATGTTGCATAGATTTTAAAAATCCTACGACTGTATGCCATACGTGGCTCCCTGTGTGATGAACTTGTATAAGACTCATACAAGTCTATGTATTTTCTTAGAGGCATATGAAAAACAGTTCTTTGCTATGCAGGATGTCGACAATTTAGAGGATTTAAATTATGTACGTCTACACCAGTTTTTAAATACAATGAAAAGCTTAAAACCATAGATAAATTGTACGATTAATGGCCTTATCGCACGAGGCGATCTCTTACTGCAACCCTAGTTGTAATAAACATACATGTTAAAAATACAAGAATTGGACATAGGGTTTAGACTGTAGCTGACATGTGGCTAGGGTTCCAGATAGTGTGCTTTCACTAACCTTTTGTACAAAGGCAATGACTACACGCATCTGATAGAATAATATAATAACATTAATGCTTTCGAAACATACATATTTACAAATTAAATATTCGATTTCAACAAATGAATAAAACTGTATAAAGTAATAGTATCAATCATTTAAAAATTGTAAAAGCAAGTACATGCATACATTTATTATGCTTTTACTTTAAAATGACAACTTCCGCACTAGGATTAATTCCTGTGTCCCGGGGGACTTTACAAACATTCAAGCAACGGTCACAAATAACACCCAGACTCAGAACAACAATTTGAGGATTACACAAAGTGTTGTCCCATGCGGGGATCGAACCGACAACACCCGACGCGGCAGCGTAGTGGCGAGATGACCACTTAAATCAGCTACGCCATCCGTGCAGTCGCCATACATATCTCACGCTGGTATTCCAGAAGGAGTAGGCTGTAAGTAACGTCCACATTGTATTGATTATAATTTAGTCTTAAGCTGGCTAGAGCTAAGAATATAAGAACAATCTAATATGTACTAGATATTCACTAAAAACTAATAACAAGACTCTTTTTCGTCGAGGGTTAGAAACAAAATACAATGTGTTTAAAAAGTCAAAAATACAATCAGCTTGTTGTATTTCACCCCATCTAATAAACAATCAATAAAATGTAGAGAATCCTTTGTAGAAAAATAAATAAAACAAACCAATAGCTATTTGACAATAAACATGGCCACCCACAGTCCTGTCTACGACCATTCCTGTCTATGCTGCCCCCTGCCAGATAGTTTATCAAGTAATTAATCTGACCATAATCTGATTGTGACCACCTACAGGCTTGTTTCATAACATGTCTATATAGATGTGAGATTGCTTGTGTTGACAATACGTTATCAATTTCGATTTTTTTTGTTAATCAATTATCATTTTACTATGTATTTATTTATTTTTATTTTATTTTATTTTATTAACTTACTACTACTGTCCCCTTCCTTTACTTTCCGAAGTATTTCAAACCGATTGGCGATTATGAAAGGTAAAACTTTCACAATTTTAAGCCGGTTTCAAGTACTTTACATCTGCCCTTTTTTCAGAACATAACGGACTTGCTCAGAATGTATTTTTTGCATTTTAACAAAATAAAAATTTTATAGAAATATATAATCTAAAAATTATATACATACATACGCTCACGCCTGAATCCCCTAAGGGAAAGGTAGAGGTGATTACACAGCCACTTTTTGCCAATTACAATTTGGTCCCACTATCGTAATAAAGGGCAAGCCAATTGCCATCAACCATGCAATGTATGACTGTATACATACTTACTCTGAAATATAACAGTCCGATCTCTTAGTCACCTTACACGACACCACCGGGTGGAGATGTGGTGACCCTAGTCGAAATACTTTAAAAGAAGACTTCGAAAAGGCAAAGGTTCTCAATTCAAATCGCTTTTGTGTGCATGTTCCACTATACCTAGGCCGTCTACCAATTTTTTTTCTTTTAATGAAAGTTTCTATTGAAATGGACCATCTATATAAATTAGAAGAAAATATTTCACCTGTAAAATGGAAAATTAAGGTTAAAGGTAAGGGTACAGTTTCTAACTTTTCGTAAAGATAGTTAATTATTGGTTGTAGGCGAAGAAGAGCAATGGCTACAGCTACATGAATATAGGGTAGTAGAATCGAACAAAGCCAAAAACGAGTAGAGCTGCGTTAAGGGCAAATGTCATCTGGATTCTAGAAATCATTATAATTTGTGGAATTACAATTGGCGGCATTCGATAAGAGATACACACCGGAATGTCTTCGCTTCATATCTCATACATGGATTAACTCTTAGTATGGAATATAAAACCTTTTTTATAATTTTCAACCCCAGCCTTAATAAACAAATTATCCCATCAACGCTAATTTATGTCTCTACCATAAAACCCGGTCAGAATGAAAGTCAACATTCTTCAATAAATTGTACGTCACAGATCAACATCTGCACCCTCGTCATAATAAAACTCTGAATAATTCGATAAGGTATCGTCTGTTAAAAGCTGTGTCACCTTATCTTGCTGTCGACGTCTCCCGACAGATTTCGAGTGTCTCAAGAGTTGAGAGATAAGTCGCATCGGAAATCGATGTACGACAGATACTAAGTTGTTTTAGGAATACATTAATTGCTTAAGATGTGATTAATTTTAATATTTAAATTGAATGAAAAAATAGAAAAGCTATCATGTCATTTATTTAAGATGTATTTCGAGCGAGATCTGTACGAAAACTAAACTGTTTATAACTTGAACGGCTCGTATTGCTTTCCCTTTTTCGTAACTTTCACTTTCAATATTTTTAACGTGGGAGAGCCATGCTTAGGCACGTATAGGGAGGCTCGACAAGAGTATTACCACGTCCTCATTAAAAACCGGCTTTAAACTATTTTTGCGTTGTGTGACCAAGTGAGTGAGGCCAAAGTACCTTTCCCTTTTCCTCCTTATCGCTTCCCCTCCTTCTTTTCCATTCCCCTCTTTTCCTCCTTTCTTTCAACTACCTTAGATGGACAGCACTATTGGGACTCTTGAGTTACAAACCTTCAAGAAAAGAGCGTACTCCTACCAAAAAGGCCGGCAATGCACTTGTGACTCATGAGTTGCGGGTGTCCATGGGCGGCGGTAGTCACTTACCATCAGGTGACCCGTCTGTTCGTTTGCCCACTATCGCATAAAAAAAAACAAGTGTTCATAGGCGGCGGAAGTCCAGATGAGCCGTCGTTAATCGGTAAATTGATTTTACAAAACTCGATTTCATTGTTTATTTACTTTGCAAGCCATCCTTAGTGAATGAAAAAAATATAATTCAACAAAATACCCGTACAATATGTATATTCATGTGACGCGCATATCATATTTTTTTTTTTTTAATTAAGTGTTTTCTAATCTGGAAGGGGACAAGGCCCAACTCTTTAAAGGGTGCGGTCACTTGTCCATCAGGTCTGTAGGGGTACCCGGAAGCTTCCTTCTAAGGGTAAACCGATAAATATAGGTGCTTAATACACCTCTGCCTCATCAGAAATACAGACATGATCGTTTGTTTGAGCGTTCATGATGTATGTTTGCATCATGGTGGGTTGGTAGTTCATTTATTCAGGTATAATTATATAATTAATTTTAATATATACAAAAGTAATAATAAAATACATACATACATACACTCAATTCTGCGTCCCCAAAGGGGTAGGGTTATTACCAGAACCACATTTTTTTTTTTTGTAAGAGACAACTCCCGCACTAGGATTAATTCCTGTGTCGTGGGGGACTTTACAAACATTGAAACAACGGACACAAAGAACACCCAGACTCAAAACACCAATTTGAGGATTTAGATTTTTATTATTTACACCAAGGTGTTGTCCCGTGCGGGGATCGAACCCACAACACTTGGTGCGGCAGCATATTGGCTAGGTGACCACTTAAACCGCTACGCTATTCGTACAGTAAAAAATATGACATATTATAGTGTGGCCCCATATAAATAGTAATTAATTTGTCGAGCCACTAAACCAACAGGGTCTAGTGGTTAGTGACCCTGACTGCTGAACCCTAGGTCGGGGGTTCGATACCCAAACGGGGCTACCCACGGAAGTTTGTGTGATCCACAAATAGTTCTCCCGAGTCTAGGTGTTCTTTGTGTATGTTGATTGAATATTTGTAAACCACGGCAACACAGGAATTATTCCTAATACGAGAACTGTCTTTATATGAAATAAAATATAAATAAAATATAATTAAAACCGTGGTGGTATTAACAGCACCTATCAAAAAACTGAAAAGGTGCCTAAAAATAATTTAAAATAATTTGTCTTATAAATATTTATATTATTTTTTTTAAGAACATAATTATGATAATTTTATTTTTAATACTCTCGAATAGGAAGTAATCAAACCTCTACCTACTGTTTGAATATAACTTTAGATAAATATATAAAATTATAACTCTAGAATGAAACTTGTTCTAAAACAGAGTCATTTAACTTAACCGTGTTTTTTTATCTTAGAACGTAAGTAGATAACTTTTATCTGTAGTATAATTTCTAAATTGCGATCGCTATTAGTCTACAAGGTTTATGTAGAACTAAAACAAGCTGCAAATAAAAAAAATATAATATAATGTTTTTTTTTTTTTAAGGAATACTAGCAACAAGGGTCACACATTACTAGTATTCTCGTTAACCCCCCAGGTCCAGACAACAGTCGAGACTTATACAACTTTTTATGATGACTAGCAGTTTCCCGCAGTTTTAGCTGAATTAATGCTCACTGATCCGCTCTGTTCGGTTGCAGCGTGTTTTTTAATAGCCTATAGCCTTCCTGAAAGAACCGGCTACCTAATACAAAAAGATTTTTTGAGATTGCATTATTAGTTTCCTTGATTAACGCTGTCAAACAAACAGAGAAACAAAATCTACCTCTTTATAACATTCGTGTAGATTATTAGGAATTTATCTTACTGCGCTTAAAAATCAGACAACACCAACTTTATAATTACGGGTTTATCTATAGATCAGCCTCAGAGGCAAAAATAATGAAGACCTTAAGAGCAATAAAACAAAATTCGAAAGTAATTAAACTGTCATGTATCTTGAATAAAATAATAAGAGTACATTATTAAATGAATATTTATCCGTTATAAATATAAATCAATCAGATTGTGTATCGGCATCGGTTGAGTTCGGTTGCATTCAGATTAAATTGCCAATTTGACGTTTATTCGTTACGGTAGATGTCAAACGTTTGATGTATGATGCGAGTTGCATAATTAATGAGTTGTATTTACGTTATCAGACTGATGATCTGGTATTATCTGATCGTGGGACGCCCACGCACTATCGCGTCGAGTGTAACGATACAAAATGATCAATATTTTTATATTATTAAGCTTTTTTTTTATTACGTAGGAGTCAGAAGAATAGTATTAGGTTGGCAACTAATAAACCCGCCGTCTTTGTACACAAATTTATTTAATTTTTTAAGTATACAAAATCAAGTTATTTCTCAACTATATAAGCACCATCGTTTTCTATGTACAAGGTCACTTTTAAGCTGGTCTTCATTTTCTAAGTAGTGAGCTTGAGAACGAAATAGATGATAATCTGAGGGCATAATGTCTGGAGAGTACGGTGGGTAAGGAAGGACAGCCCAGCCAAGCGAAAGTAATTTTTCACGCTACTGCTACTTTATCCAGTTGGTCACAATAATTATTGGCCGTGATTGTAGTGTTAGATGACAACAGCTCTGAGTATATAATTTCGTTTATTCCCCAACAAACACAAAAAAAAACCTTTTTATTTATCGTGTCAAATTTTGGCGTCGGTACTCCTGCTTCTCCAGGTCCAAGCCACTGGCGCTTGCTTACGGTAAAAAATTGTGTACATAACCCACTTTTCATCCCCCGTAATTACATCCCTCAGCCACTCCTTGGTACGATAATGATAATTAAGTAGTTCCATGCACACGTAGCTCTCTTGTGAAGTTGAAACTGCGTCAACTCATGTGGCAACCAAACTGAATATTTCCAGGTCTTTTCTAAAGCGTGGAGTTGTTTTTGTTCTGCAGTATGAGAACACTGAAGCTGCTCTGCCAGACAACGTAAAGTAAACCTGGGATCCATTTTTATGAGTCTTTTGAAATCATCTACATATATTGTAGGAGGTCGTCCCGGATGAGGTTCATCAGATAGGTCATAATTTCCATGCTTAAATCTTCTGAACCACCTTCCACACCACCTTCGCACATAATTGGACATATATTGCGCACTGCTTCAGTCGCTTTTCGACCTAAGCGAATTTCGTGAAGCAGTCGAAGTTCTCTACGAGAAATATAAATATTTTACTGTAGTTTTACAATTCGAGATCCATTTGTCAACTGATCTGACATACAACTCTTTCTTTATTTATATACTACTCCAAGAAATTCGAGATAGTTCTATAACGTTTTAGAAACTGTTTACTGAACTGAAAACGTTTTAAAAAGTGGCGGGTTTATTAGTTGACAAACGTAATAAATGACAACCTCCGCCCATAGACACCTGCTACCCAAGAGTAAGTGCGCTGTCCATCTTTGAGAGTGATCAGGGAGTGGAAAGAGGAAAGAGAGCTGGACCTCCAGTATTCCCACTCACTTGGCAATGTAATGCAAGCATTGTTTGGCTACCATTTTTTTAGAACTACATAAAAAAATATATATATATGTATATATACGACGCAGTCAAGTTTCATATATTTAAAAAAAATTGTTTGTTAAGGGTAAAAAGTGTTTGTTAGGGTTTGAACCTAAAATTTCGCTCTATATATTACGCTATAAATTTGAAACTATTAGGGAGAAACTCAGGTTTTCACAGTAAAGATTGACATGACGCAGCGGCTGAAACTGACAGCCAGTTGGATGCGCAAACGATTCTCGATTTTTAGACGTAGCTGTTATTCTATTCTATTTGTTTATATATATGTACATATTTAATATATAAACAAACTTAATAGTATTACATATTATACAGTTCTAGAATATCGAACCCGTTAATCTATCAATTAATAATACATTATTTTCTATGATTGCTGGATTTGGAATTCAAATAACTAAAAAAGTATGATCGTTTGAAGTACTAACATTAAAACCTTTGCGTTCCATGACTAATAAAATTACGTCACCAAGAATCAACGTGATATGTATGTATGTATATACATATGCACGTTCCTTTTTAATTCTCTTAACGCTTCTTTATGTACGAGTATTTACGTAATACCTATTTATCGCGTCAATTCCCAGTGTTGTAATTATTATACTTATAAAGAACAACAAAAAACTAAAATGCAAGAAAGAAAATTCTTTTTTTTTAAAGAACAATTGCCGAAATTGTCTTTTGGGATTTACATTACCTAAATCCTAAATAAATATACTTGTAAAGGTTTTATAATCTATGACCTGCAAATTTATACTACAGGTTTACACGGCCCTCACCCTACACAACTAGTGAAGTTTTATATTTCTGGTGACAACAATCATCAAGGCTAGTGGTATTTTTACCTTTTCTTCTTACGTTTTATTTTTTCATCTACACATATGGGCCGGCTCTGCCGGAGTATTACCACGGCCTTACAAAAAGCCGGCTCTAAAACAAGCATTATGTGACCGAGTGAGTTAAGTTACCGGAGGCCCGACCCCTTACCCCTCCTCCCCCTCCGGACACCACTTTTGTGAATCTTGAGTTGCAAGTGTTCATAGGCGCGGAAGTCACTACGCATTCGGTACCCACTCATCACCGAACAGGCTGTATGTTTATTGTTTGGAAATAAGCAAACTCTTAAAATTATTTTTTTTAACGATTAACAGTTTGACAACTCAATGCGCTGTATCGCTATTCCTTTTTGATCACGTACCTCATATTAATACCTCATATATGATTGAAAACATGATGCCGTATGCAATAAAATAATATTTATGGCGCTTTTTTAAATGCGTTTATTCGTTATTATGGCCATTTGGTTTTCACGACTCCATTATGGAGTGCGAGTTGAAAATAATGAAATTTGATCTCGATTATGTGTAAGATGAGATTCTGTTTGTTTGTCGATACGCCAGTGGTTAAATCTATTTCTATACATAATTGTATGTAGAGAAGGTAATGTTGTGTTACGGTCGTCGCATAGAACATAAGCCTTGCCTTATCTTATCTTGTTTTAATGTGGATTTGTGAACTGTAACAAGAAAATTATGTAAAATATGAGAAAAGGAGCGTCCTTATAGTTTTTTGCTTGTTCTTCTAAATAGGAAACGGCAACTAGCTTCACGACTGACACACTCTGACCGACCTCCTCTCTTGACAATTCAAAAATACGTACTATTGGTTGTTTGAATTAAATCATTACTATTTAGATTTTTTTATTTTGAAACAACAGTACAGGAGCAGCAGCCGGTAGAAGTAAATAAAGATCTCATTTGTGTTTAGGTAACAATTACCTTAAAAAGAGAACAAAGAGAAGGTAATATACCCAGTCAAACAACAAACTGTGCTTGTTACAAGATTGATTTATAATCACTTAACCAAATCCTAAGGCTATCAAATTCATTTTAAGTACTTTTTCATACAAATACGAACTATTTGACGGCTTCTGGAATCATTTTCAATCTTAAAAGTCCTAATTATCGATTATCGAATAATCATTAAAGCAACCTAATTTTACTCCTTAAGAAAAACATTCTCTTTAAAGTTGATTGAAGTTATACATACGCTAACGCCTGTATATCCAAAAGGAAGAATAAGCAGAAGAATAATTAAAGCCCACATTTTCCGACCATCATTCAGACTCATTCGGGCCACTTTGGGAATTATATGTGAAAATTGGGAGTATATTGAAAGGAAAAGGGTGTCTAGAAAGGTGATAAAGAGATATTGTTTATGGTTATTGCTTATTTCTTTTAGGAGTAAATATAGCTCAAGCAAGACAGGCACCTACCTATAGCTTGAAGTGGCTGGCCCCTATCAATAACTAAAAGTCCTGCGGAGCTAATTTAACAAAATTTTATACAATCGTATATAAAGTCTACTTGATGTTCTGAATAAATTAAGCGATGACATAAAATATCTTTGATAACTATCGCTTACATGTTTCATGATTAACATGTTAAAATTGAAACAGAGCCATTCGATTATTAATTCATATTTTAATTACACAGGCAGATCCGAATCTCGGCCCGTGTATAACAAAACTCTCTTTATTTTCTATCGTATAATTTGATCGCTTTCCTGTTTTATTTATGACAGCAATAATGTCTTCGATTCACATAAATTCAGCTTTAATTACATGTTAGCTGCATTATAATGTCTTTTATTTTATAACTGATTTTTATTGTCTATTTTTTAATTGTATGGAGTAATTGAAGCATAGCAATTAAATATTTTTATAACAAAAGATGGCATTAACTGTTGAATAATTAGACTTTCTGTAACAAAAAAATATTTTGGATAGTTTTCAATTCTATGACTTTGAATTATGAGGTTTTATCTACTTTTTTATCTTATTGAAGTTGATGTTCACTGTTGGCTCCAGTGACGTGATGACCCGTGGGGGTTTCCACACGAAAAAAAAAAAAGGCTACTCGGTTTGAAGGTAATTTAAAAAGGATTGTATTTACCAAGCAGCAAATTTCACATCTGCTTTTTTTTGTATGTTATGGTTATCATCAATAATTTTGTTTGAGGAATTTTCTTATATTTTTTTTGTACTTAGTATGTTAAAACGCTTATTGGAAGTAAGTAAGTATGCTTATCCTGTGAAGTGTAAAAGTGATATGATTTAAGCGTTTCGAGCCCAGTAATTTTTGTTTCTAATGAATGTGATGATTCTATGGATGAGGCCTTAAATAATCGTTTGTTGTTTGTTAGTGCAAATGAGGCGTTTTGGACCGTGGTTCGGGCGAGTGTACTGAAGCAGTTTGCTGTAGGTAATACAAATTTTCATCAATATATTCAGAATCAGTATGTTTATTTTAAATAAAGTTAAGTATGTTGTTTATAGAAAATAAAAATTATGTTTTAAATAATCGTTCTGGTCTTAAACTTTGGTCTGATTTTTTTAATTTAAATATAAAAAAATAATAACATAATATTAAATTTAATGTAGAAAACTTTTTGTCTCTCATCGTAAGTCGCTCATCTACTTCAGTGTTGTGTGATGGCAAAGGTAAAGGAGAGTCTGTGCCTATTTATGTTTGTGTATCCGTACCTGCCTCGCGCTCGTGGTCTGAGCGCGCAATAAACCCTTCCACATACATACTTATTCTATGATGTATATTGGATTTTATATTAGTATGTTGTAATTTGTAACAAAGAAGCGTTGGCCGTTAGTTTGGACTTGGCGAAGGCCTTCGATTGGGTCTGGCACAATGCGCTCCTTGCGAAGCTTCCTTCCTATGGGCTTCCCGAGAAACTGTGCAATTGGCTCACCAGTTTTCTTACAGACAGAAGCATCAAGGTCGTTGTTGACGGTGCATGCTCCGACTCCAAGTCTGTTAATTCTGGTGTCCCTCAAGGCTGTGTGCTATCACCCACGCTGTTTCTTCTGCATATCAATGTCATGCTGAAGATTAGCAGCATCCATTGCTATGCGGACGATAGCACGAGTGATGCCCTTTACACCGGCCGCGCTAACATTTCTCGGGTAAACAAAAACTTCAGATGAAACAAAAGTTGGAGATTGGAGTCGACTTAACCTAGTCCAGTTTAACCCCACAAAGACACAGGTTTGCGCGTTCACCGATAAAAAGATGCCATTGGTCGTATCACCTCAATTTGAGAGCACTTCCCTAACGGCATCAGCCAGTATCGGAATCATTGGCGTCGATATATCAAGCGAAGTCCAGTATTGCGGTCACTTAGAGAGTAAGGCCATATTAGCCTTTTTTTTTTTATGCGATAGGGGGCAAACGAGCAGACGGGTCACCTGATGGTAAGTGACTACCGCCGCCCATGGACACCCGCAACTCAAGAGTCACAAGTGCGTTGCCGGCCTTTTAGGTAGAGGTACGCTCTCTTCTTGAAGGTTTGAAGGTCGTATCGGTTCGGAAATACGGCAGGCGAACCAAGCCATTCGGCGTGATGGGCGTTAAAGTCGCCAAGAATCACGATCTCTGCGGATGGGACCTGCTGGAGCACTGAGTCTGTAGCCATTTGGACGTGGTCGATGAGTCGGTCCGTTTCGGCATCACCGCTATGGGACCTGTAGAGGCATAGGTAGATGCGGGGATGGTCGTCGCAGTCTACACGTAGCCATAAGATGGAGAGGTCCCTACCTTCAAGATTGCCGAGGCGGCGAGAAGTGATATCATCTCTAACTTACACGCATACACCAGCCTTAGGAACAAAGGAGTGTTCCAGTCCGTACCCAGGGTAGCAGAGGTAGGATGTGTCCGCTGGAGATGATATCTGCGTCTCGGTTAAAAAGAGCAAGGCCGGCTTTGATGTCTCAAGGTGGTGGTGGACAGTGTCGAGGTTCGAATGTAAGCCCCTGATATTGCAAAATCCACGGTAAACGTGACAGGGGGTGCCATGGTATGCCTTCTCTTGCCCCGAGCAGATTTTGAGAGCGCAGTTGAGCCCCCCCCAGAGTACGAGGGGCAGCCTGGGCGTCCACGCTCAGGCATAATCCGTACTGAGGGTGGACGTCCAGGGGGGGATTCTCCAAGGCTAGCGCTGGTACCCCCCTGGGGTATCCTTTTCGTTAACAGCGCTATCATTAGGGGGGTGGGGGATTTTGGGCCTCCGAAGACCTCACTCATTTCGGGGAAATGCAACGCAAGCGTTACTTCACAACCGGTTTTCTGTGAGGCCGTGGTATCGCACCGGTCGAGCCGGCCCATTCGTGCTTAAGCATGGCTCTACCACTATGACATGGCTCTACCACTATGTGGCACACACCTCGAAGAAGCTTGGTGTGCTAAACAGATCGTGACAGTATTTTATTCCAGCCCACCGCCTGCAACTTTATAAGGCGCAGGTTCAGCCGCACATGGAATACTGTTCTCATCTCTATGCAGGTGCACCTCAGTACCAGCTTCTCCCTCTTGACCGCATACAACGGAGAGCGACATCATCGACTGCCAAGATATTTATGATCGACTTGATACCTTGGCGTTGCGTAGAGATGTAGCTTCACTCTGCATCCTCTATCGCTTGTATCATGGAGAGTGTTCAGAGGAATTCTTCGGACTTATACCGGCTGCAGGTTTCCGCCATCGTCCTACGTGACAAAATATCCATCCCCATCACCTGGACGATTGGCACTCCACCACTGTGCACTTCTCCAGAAGCTTTTTGCCTCGCACAACCAGCTTATGGAATAAATTGTCGCCTGCCGTATTTTTGAACCGATACGACCTTCAAACCTTTAAGCAAAGAGCGTACTCCTATCGTCCTCGTCCATGGGCAACGGTAGTCACTTACCATCAGGTGACCCGTCTGCTTGTTTGCCCCCTATCATATAAAAAAAAATGGTCCCCTAATGGGAATTGATTACCACCGCCAATGAACACCTACAACTCGGAGTCGCAATGGCGGTGTCAGTCTTTGAGAAGAGGGAAAGTCGCTGCAAGGAACGGTCAGAGAGGCAACTGGGTCTCCTGTAATCTAACTCACTTGGTGAAACACAACGCAAGCATTGCTATAACTACTAAGCTATTGATGTCACGGCCTTACAGAAAAGCAGTTGTGAAACTGATATTTTTGCAGTTGAAAAAAAATTAAAAAAAATTGATTTATTTCTACAAAATTTCCGTTAAAACAAACTTTTGCAGCTCTTCAACTTTCAATACTCAATACTTTACTCCATTAGCTTCATATTCTGACCTTAATTCTCCCATAAGACAAGATAAAACATTCACTGGTAATATTAATGGCACTATAAATACAAATTAGTTGTAAAATACATACTATATATATTCACTAATAGCCATCATTTATTTCAACATTCCGCAAACGTAAAATGCGGAGTTAATGCGATCAATTAATATAATCTTAAATGGTATTTTTGAATTAATTAAATTGATAATGAGCTTTCAAAGTTCAGATAAGCTTATAGCTTATAGTGGTGTGATTAACGCAATACTTTCTTTAATACAATGCTATTTTTTAGTTGCTTCTAGTTTTACTTACTAATGGTTGTTTTACGAGCTGCAAAAATTTTAAGCTCCTACGTCTATATAAAGCGAATTAGTATACCACTAAAAAATATATTTCAAAAATTTGATTACCACCTTCAATTTGAAAATCATGACAAGTCCTAAAAACGTGCAATTTAAAAACTATTTTTTAATTAACAGGATTTAAAGTATTATCCCTGAACTCCTGATAGTTAAGGAGTAGTACCTTCTACCATCAGCTGGCTACATACGGTACAAATATCTTAATAGTTTTAGGAAGTACATGAAAAACTCCTGGGGTGTCCCCTGAACTTCCCTGAGATCCATCATAAATTCCAGATCTAAATATCTAAATTTATGACAATAAAACCACATCTGTCGTATATACTATCGATCAATAAAGGAAATTCAAAAATAGAATTGGCCGAGAAATCGTTGAACATACATAGGTACATTAAAAAAAATACACAGTGGAGCAAACCATCACCTCCTTTTTTTAAAGTCTGTTGTAAAGGATAAGGCGAAAATTTCAAATATATATGTATATATTGATCACTAGCTAAATAATTAAAAATATTATTTTTAATAGTAAGTACCTGGATGACCGAGCTTTGCTCGGTATTTAATTTTTTGGTAAATCATCTAAAAGAACAAAAAAAAAAAGTTAAATAAAATAATCATTAGGACTCGAACCGGGGTAATTTGATTACGTGACCGCCTCATTTCCCACCTGACCTATTACAACCTTGTAGTTGGTGGCGAAATTTACCTTAGTATTCTAATGATATTGTAGCAGTTTTTCATTGCCTGATAACACGGATGAAACGACGTTTTTTAAAAATGAAACTTAGCTAGATCGATTTATCGCCCCGAAATCCCTTGCATACAAAATTTCATGAATATCGTTGGAGCCGTTACCGAGATTCAGATTCTATATATATGTATGTACAAGAATTGCTCATTTAAAGATATAAGATTTAGGAGAGAAATCATATTACTTGTTGTTTATGCGGATACTACTCTTTACAAATATAAACAGCTGAATTGTAACCTTATCGAGTTGAGTTTGTAATATCCATTCTTTATATTATAACTATATTTTTTGAAGCACGTTTATAATTAAAAACCTAGAAGACTTAACGAGCAATCGTACGCGCTTCATAACAAAACCTGAACATTAAATTTATAAATCGTAATCTATAATATCAGCAAAAGTAATATCTTTTCTCACCTATAGCGCAATAACTCGAAGCCAATTGAAATGAAAATAAAACAGCGTCGTGGGCGAACCGCAGACGTCGTAATAAAGTGGTAATAAATGACCTGATACATTTTAAATTCAGCAAAATCTCGTAAAATTGTGAAGAACAAACATGAGCCGACTTAACAGCCAGTCGTTCTTAAAACTGCCATATAAAGATAAGGGAAAGACATGTTCAGTGAAATTATAGAATCCGTTTAAAAATAAATATATTGCATATGGACTTTCATGGAGTTTAAATTGGAAATGTCTACTTCAAGATTTAAAATTATAAAAATCTCAGTATCAATAAAGTTTGAATGGCAATAAGCGAGGCTTAAATACCAAACATTTTATTTTCTGCTTAATTAGAATAGAATAGAATAAACATTATTGTACACCAGCTTGTAGTAAGTTTTTTTTTTTTTTTTTTTTGATGATTTCTGCTTCATGGCAATCTGTTTTCCAACAATAAGCCACTTCTTTGTTTGATTTCTCAGTTTATGTTTTCCTCAAGAGCCATACTTGTATGAAAATTCCTTTCACACGACTCTCTTGATGTCAAGTGGTAAATCTTTTATGTAGACTCGGTATGTCACTTCTTTTTAACCGGGTATGCTGAAGAGCGCCTTCCCCACTCATAGCGTATGCCAGTTTGTTTACATGGACGGTCAGTTTCTCCTGATATTTCAGGCTGTTTTGAGCTATTTCCTGCCGAACTGTTTTTAGGCCGAGGTCGAGGTATATGTATCTATTACTTATACAATGAGGGATGCCAAACATTGTTCTCAGAGCTTTGGTCTGGAATCTCTCCAAGATATCTATATTGCTATTGCTGGCCGTTCCCCATAGTTGTATTCCGTAAGTCCAGATTGGTTTTATGGTGGTTTTGTACACTAGCATCTTGCTGTTAGGATTTAGTTGTGATTGGCGTCCCAATAACCAGTTCAGTGACCGCAGTTTCCCATCTAGTTGTTTGCGCTTTGTCCAAATATGTTTTTGCCATGTAAGTTTCCTGTCTAGGTGCATGCCCAAGTATTTTGCGTTATTATCTTGAGGGATAACTTTGCAATTTAGCGTTACCGGTGGACATGTTTCTTTTCTAAGTGTAAATGTTACATGTACCGATTTGCTCTCATTGGCTTTTATTCTCCAACGCTTCAGCCACATCTCAACTTCTGTCAGGTGGTTCTGCAGCTGTGATGATGCCAATACTGGGTTGCTATGAGCCGACAGTAGCGCCGTATCATCAGCGTATGTCGCAGTCGTGGTAAAGTCGGTTGTTGGGATATCTGCTGTAAAAATGAGATATAGTATAGGGCCCAAGATACTGCCCTGAGGGACACCTGATTTTATTTCATGTACTTCTGAGAGATCATCGCTGTACTTCACTTGGTAGCATCTTTTATCTAAGTAGGATTTAAGTATTCGGAATAGACAATGCGGGAGATGCTTCTTCAGCTTGAACAGGAGGCCGTCATGCCACACCTTATCAAACGCTTGGCTGATATCCAAAAAAACTGCAGAGCAATATAATTTGTTTTCAAGGCATCTACTAATGGTGTCGATAATACGGTGTACCTGTTCAATTGTCCCGTGTTTTTCCCGGAATCCAAATTGGTGGTTCGGTAATACTGCACTTAGATGTTCTTTCATCCTGTTAAGCAATATTCTCTCAAACAGTTTGCCAATAACTGGTAGCAGGCTGATAGGTCTGTATGAAGTAGCTTCGTGTGGCGGTTTACCGGGTTTCGGCACCATGACTACATTTGCAATTTTCCATTGCCCAGGGAAATGTTCGAGTCTTAAGCTGGCATTGAAGATGTTAACTAATTTCATTACACCTTTATGAGGCAGGTTTTTGAGTAATGTGGCATCAATAAGGTCATAGCCGGGTGCTTTACCTTCCTTGAGGTTCCTTATTTCTTTCACAATTTCTTTTGGGCTGGTACTTTTTAGTGGAAGACACATTTGATTCGCAGATTCAAGGTATTTCTTGATTTCCATAGTTTGTTGGGGATTGCTGTCAGGGTGTGGTTGGAAAACTGTTTTCAGATGTTCCGCAAAGACTGTTGCCTTTTGTTTTTCTGATCTAGCCCATCCTCCTTTTTCATCATTGATAGGTGATATGTGGATTTTCGGGCGCTTTAGATTCCTGGTAGCCTTCCACAGCGAGTAGTTTGTGTCTCTCGTTGAATCCAGATTTGAAAGATAGTGTTGAATATTATCATTTTCTAGGGTGCTGATAAGGGCTTTAAGTTCATTTGAGAAGCTATTGAATGCAGTTTTATCACTTGGGTATCCCGTGGCATGCCAGACTTTTCTCAAACGACGGCGCTCTTGTATTTTTTCTTTAATATCCTTTGGATATAAGTTATGTTTCAGCGGTTGCCCTTTACCTGTCCTTTTTGGAGTAGCAGAATTAGCAGCAATGTGGATAGTCATATTAAGTTGTTCCAATTGTCTTTCAAGTTCTTCTATTGTATTAATTTTGGTCTTTAGTTCTGTCTCTGTCGTGATAATATTTTTATAGGTTGTCCAGTCTGTAGTGTTCAATTTGTATATCCTTAGGGGCGGTGCTACCAGATTAACTGTTGTAGTAAGATTCAGTATAACTGGTGTGTGGTCAGATGTGAGATCTATTCGTGGTTCTATGTTTAAGTAGTTACTGTCTATGTTTCTAACAATAAAAAAGTCCAATAAGTCTGGGATTCTTTGTCTGTCGGTAGGCCAATAGGTGGGTTCTCTGCCGGAATGACATTCTAACTTCATCTCTTCTGTGGCTTTACAAAGTTGTCTTCCTCTAGTATTGGTGAGCCTAGATCCCCAATTTAAATGTTTGGAATTCCAGTCGCCAGCACTTATGAATCTGTTACCCAGTGTAGAGAAATATTTTGTGAAGTCGTTGGCAGATAGGATGTGTTTTGGAGGACAATACACAGCGGAGAATACCGTTTCTAGTTTGCTGTCTACAAGTTTAATAGATGTTGCTTGTATTTTTTCTGTTCGGTATTCCTCTATAGGGTAGTGTTTAATGTTGCTTTTTATAATTACTGCTGTTCCTCCATGGCCGTTTCCAGTTGGGTGATTGGTTGTGTACACTGTATAGTTATCAAAATTTATGTGTGTCTTCGGTGTGAATCTTGTTTCAGAGATTAGTGCAATATCTATCATTTCTGTTCTGAGGAAAATTTCTAGTTCTTGACGTCGTTCCGTCAAGCCGTTGGCGTTCCAAGTGACTACTTGGAGGTTTCGGGTCATTTTTTAACCAGGCTGCTGACTAGCTGGACCATGCGGTCCATCATTTTGTCCATGATTTTTTCCATCATCGTAAGCATTGAATGTTGTAGTTTTTCAAACATTATGTTCATTAGGTCAGTAAGGTCGGCCAAGTCGTTTTTTGTGTCCTGTTGAGTATATTGTACTTTGGTTTTCGTTGCTTCTGAATAGGTTTTAATTAAGTTTTGATTATCGGTGCGGTTAGTCTTAGAACCCGGGTGGGGATCTGGGTTTCTGATCTCTATATTCTTAGGGATTGGTTTTTCTTTTGACTTAGAGTCAAATTTAAGAATTTTTTCTCTATACTGTTTGTACACTTTGCATCCTTTGTAGCTAGCGGGGTGTTTTTCGTCACAGTTCGCGCATGTAGCTTCAGTGTCTGGTTGTTTAGTACATGTTGTTGTAGGGTGTGCGCTACCGCATTTAACGCAGCGGTAGGGCCTAAAACATTGGTTTTTGGAATGCCCAAATCTTTGACATCTCTTGCATTGAATGATTTCCTTTTTCTTATATGGGGCTTCAAAAGTAATCTTCATGTTATTCAAGTATTTCACATCGAAAATGGCTTTGTTGTTTGACTTTGGTTCTAAATCGACATAAAATACAGGCAACGGTTCCTTTGTAGCTCGATGTCTGATATTGACTATTTGTCTCACTTGATGTCCAATTTCATACAATTCTTTTGAGATTTCTGTGGTATTTTCTGATGCATGGAGTCCGCGTAGTACTACTCTGTATGCTCTCTCGCTTTTAAGCTGGTAAGTATAGTGTGAGATATTATTGGCAATGAAATTCTCTCGAATCGTTTTGTATGTCTGGATGTCTTTAGGAATAATTTTTATGACGTGTCCAGATCTAAGTGTGGTCATGAGGTAAAGATCGCTTTTTACAAATTTGTTGTGTTGTTTGTAGTAAGTAACATACAAAAACGATGTACCAAGGGCGGCCTAATAACTAACTATCAGTTTCTACCAGGAAACCATAGGATGGACTAAAATATACAAGATACAAAAGAACTATTATAATAATGGGTAGATTTGGTGTAAAAATAAAACAGTAATTATAATAGGAATATCGATTGGGCGATCATTGTTTCGATAGTCATATCTGCTCACAGATTGATAGCCAAGAGCCTCGATCAACACCTTAAGAGACTCTCGTTAGGTAACTGGATCAGGGAACTGATACAGAAGGCAGTTTTTATCGACACGGCCCGCCTTTTTTTTTTTACGTGATAGGGGGGCAAACGTGCAGACGGGTCACCTGATGGTAAGTGACTACCGCCGCCCATGGACACCTGCAACTCAAGAGTCACAAGTGCGTTGCCGGCCTTTTAGGTGGGAGTACGCTCTTTTCTTGAAGGTTTGTCAGGAGGTTCCTATCTTTGGAGCCCTAACCACCGGTGTGTTGGTCCCTGTACCCGATGTCGATGGTCTACCGTTTTTTTTCATATTTTTAAATGCATTTTGTATTTATATGATATATTTAAAAATGTCTTTTATATGTGTCTATCAATTTAAAAAAAAAATAATGGTAATAGAGAGATATAACATTTCAGTTGAAATAAAATCCGAATGTTAAGCTTTAACTAGTTACATCTAACATAACATCAACACAACTCATACATATAAATAAATATGAACAACTTAATTAATACAACAATTTGAAAAACAAAAACAGTACAAAAAGACTTCAAAGCTGAATACATTATTTCAATTACTGACCGTGTAAATAAATGATTTTACATGTAAAAAAATCCCCCCTCTATGGACCCCCGGTCGGAACGAAGTCCTTACACGGCTATAACTATAGCAAGAAGTGTCGGTCTTCGTGTCGGACCGTAAAAGTCTTGTTACATTTTTTTCATCCCATCCCATGTAACACGCGATAAAGAACTTCCTTCCAACTACATTTATCTGTATCTAAAAAGAATACCTAATACTTCTTTACGAATAATTAGATAGAGCTTAGAAGGAGCGCTTTTTGCATACTTTAGTGGTTGTGACGTGAACATGCTGTGTTCATCTAAATAGATAGACGACATCTGACTCTTACTTGCTTTGATGCGCACGTGGTTATGGCTGCGTCTCTGAGCTCCAACATTTCTTGCCCTCCTTCACTCACAATCAGCACCATTTAATATTTCCAGTAATTTTTGTATATATTTAAGGCCTTTCCATGTGGATTTCGGTTGGAGTTATCAAGTAATCATCATCATCAGCCTATCGCAGTCCACTGCTGGACATAGGCCTCTCCCATTGCACGCCACTTCGATCTATTTTCGGCTTCTCGCATCTAGCTCCTGTCAGCCATCTTGCGCAAATCGTCACTCCACCTGGCCTGTGGGCGTCCTACGCTACGTTTGCCGAGACGCGGTCTCCACTCAAGAACTCGTTTTCCCCAACGGTCGTCGGTTCTGCGGCTAATATGGCCTCACCTTTTAAACAACATATAAAGTAATATGTTGTTTAAAAGGTGAGCTGCATCAGGAGAGCTCTTTAAGGACCGTTTGAAAATGCACTCAAAGTAAGTGACGTACACAGCTATAGACTAAATAGAAAACCCAAGAACTTATATACATGCAACTCTTCCTGTGTGTGTAGGAAAGGTGACTAAGTCCACGGACTACGGTGTTATAGCTGTGAATGTATTATTATTAGTTGTTTATAGACTCTCTCGCGTCAACGCAATACATAGGTACATATGACCCCGGCTGTATCGCCCACATCTTGCCAATAAGAATTTGGTCCGCGAAGGAATATCGGGAGTACATTGTAAGGGAGAGGAAATAAAATGGTCAGTTATAATGATAATAAAATTACTAATACTTTCAAATAAAGAATTTATCAATCTTGTTTATCACGATGTGGTGATTATTTGTTTTCAGAACGACTTGAATTATATAATATGTACCTAATCAAAAAGAACACAAGTGGAATCATTAATAAACAATTTAAAATTTTGGTTGTAAGACTCGGGCTTGCCCGCAGCAACCAGTTCGAGTCGAGTCGACCTGCCTTCTGCAGCTATAGCGTTAGCTCTCAATCCCCTTTATCGACCGTATCGACCGGTGCGATAAAACGGACCCCCAGAAAATCGGTTGTGAAGCAACGCATTTCCAAGAGATTAAGTTTGCGAAACCCAACTACCCTCTCTTCTTTCCCTTCCCCTCATCTTCCATCTCATCTTTCCCATCTTTTCATTCCCCCTCTCTTCTTTCCCTTCGACGCATACTCCCGTCGATCATTACTGTCAAAGGCGGCAGCACCTTTACTACTCTTGAGTTGCAGGTGTCCAATGACGGTGGTTGTCTGACCATCAGGTTACCCGTCTGTTCCTATGTCCCTCGATATAATAAGAAAAACTTTGTTATATTTGAAAGCTATAGTCCAATTTCAAAAACACATTAAATTAAAACTCATTCGTAAGGTTACGTCCAATGGATCATTAGCTCCTTACGTGGAAATATAAAAAATAAACACACTCGTAACATTAATGGTAAACCGCCATTTAAAATACTTAATTGTAGGTGTGTAGGTGGCAACATTAAATGAAATGGAAGTTAAATATTATGTGTATTCAATGAAGAATTTAGCGATCAAACGAGTTAATTTCCTTTTTTATTGCAAAGAAATGGTATTATAATTCTTGAGTAGTTTTGCTTATTAATCCATGAGAGGATATATAGGGTAACACTGACTTAGTATGTTGAACATAATATTCTCTTCTCCCACAGCTCCACTCGCTTAAAATTTCTATGGCTGATTCCTCGGGAATGGTACTTTTTACGTATAGAAAGGTGCGTACCATTAAGGTCCTAACATCACTTGTTAAATTTATTTCTATCTTTTAGTTTATATGTTAAGCTGAGCTTTGTTAGTTAAGGACTAGATAATATTGACTATTTAAATTTGACTGGCTTGATAGTCTAGTGGTTAGTGACCCTGACTTTTGAGCAGACAGCAGGCAGACTTGAGGAAGTGGGTGCGATTCCTTTAGTTGACAATAAATTGTGTGTTTTTTTTATGCTATACAGGGATAGGGACATACGAACAGACGGGTCACCTGATGGTAAGTGACACCGCCGTCCATGGACACTTGCAACTCAAGAGTCGCAAGTGCGCTGTCCGCCTTTGAGGGTGATGGGATGCAAGGTGCGGAAAGAAAAGAGGAGGGATGAGGAGATGGGAAAGAGGAGAAAGGAGATGAGGGGAGAGAAAAGGGGGGAAGGGGAAGTGGGCCTCCGGAAACCTCACTCAATTCGGGGAAATGCAATGCAAGCGTTACTTCACAACCGGTTTTCTGTGAGGCCGTGGTATCGCACCGGTCGAGCCGGCCCATTCGTGCCTAAGCATGGCTCTACCAATACTAAATATAGTGATCCACTAATAATAATTGTTCCAAATTCGGGTGTTATTTGTGTCCGTTGTTGTTTAATGTGCAATATCTTAATTGTAGTTCAGCGGTGGTGAAGCGCAAAATAAGGTAAAATGTTTGCTCTCTCAATATGATTTTTATGATTGTTTTATTAAATTAACATCAAGAACACGAATTTAGGGTATCCATAAATTAGAGTTATTATGACTATTTTACAATAGTGTAAAAAAAAAAAAAAAAAAAACATAACCGAACACTGTAAAAAATTACCAGGCGTAAATGAATTATGTGTTTAATACGTATTATACAATTTGTTTCACACATACCATAATCGATATTATGGAAAAATCCTGAGAATAGTGTGTAATGATTGGTAACATACATTTACGATGATACTAAAAATCTGGTAATATGCGAGTTGTGACCAACGCTCCTGGCATTCTTTATTAGGAAAAATACGATAATTACACTTTACAAATATAATATTCTAGATATAATTATTGTTTTATAAGTAAATAGTTTATTTTTTTTTAGTTTATATTATTAAATAATATAGTTTTAAATAAAAAAAATAATTTTTATTGTTTTTAAACTGACGATTATTTATTTATTTGCATAGAAAACAATATAAGCGTACAGTAAAAACAAAATCGTTTATATGCTAGTTGACGTTATATAATGAAACAATAGAAAATATAAAATTTAAAATCAGCCAAAAGCATAATTAGAATGAGTAATAAAAATAAGTCAGTAATCAAACAAATACATTAAATTAAAAAAATGGAAAATTTTGTTATAATTATTTATTCAGGGCATTCATATCTGCCATTGCTTTTTCTAGTATCACACTGAATTTATCAAAAAGTGTATCAGCCCCTAGATTTCAGGCAAGCACAACAAAAAATCTGATAAGCAATTGTATAGCTCCGACTATTAGTTGGTGAACACAAGTTCCATGATGGTGGATAGGTATGGAGTTTTTGTTTTCTACATCCAACAACAACAAATATTGTGTATTGACCAGGTACGTAAAATTGAACGCACTTGCGTAGAGCTGGATTATCTACTTCAAGACTCAGCAAGAGATAATAGTGTATTATTTGCATGGAATCACGCTTAAGTTGCTAAGTGCTAGACACTTTCAAACAACCACACCTTAGACAAACATGGAATGATACAAATAAGGGTAATATTCATATATCCGTTTAAATATATAACGCAAGCGTATTTACGTTTGACTTTTCCAACCATAAAAGTATATATCGTTCTTTACTAAGATTCCAAATGACAGCGTTAAACTTCAGCTTACTGCGTACAATTTATGTATTTTTAAATTCAGACTAAGCTCTTATGATAAGTCCTAGTGATTCATAAGCATTATTTTATACCTGTACAATCTGCTCACGAAAATTCAGTTGATTACCTCTTCTTGGGGACACCGACGACGTTGAAAATTTTTATATGTTAGGCGATTATAACTTACCTGATATTTCTTGGTCACCCAGTAGCAATGATGTATCACTATTGGGCCAGTTATGCAGTGGTAACTCTTCGGTTTGTCAATACCTCAGTGTGTTTATGTCTTACATAGGTGCTTGTCAGTACAACACACTAAAAAATTCTAGTGGAAATTTATTAGATCTAGTTATCAGTAACAGTGACTGTTCGGTGTTCGCGCCCAGTATTAATTTGCTACCACTTGATAACAGTCATCCGTCATTTTGTGTGTTATTAAATTTTGAAGTACGTCACACTACTATGACAAGAAAGCCTATTAAAAAATATAACTATTTTAAGGCTGACTACAAAAGAATTAATGGCGAGTTGAGCAATGTGGATTGGAGTGAAGAGATTAGGAAGGATCAATGCGTTAATGAATCTTTGAATACATTTTATAACATTATTTTTAATATAATAAAAATGCACGTACCATTTCTTAATGTTAGGTTATCAAAGTTTCCAATTTGGTTCACGCCTGCCCTTATACGCATACATAAAGACAAAGCGTCAGCGTGGATTAAATGGAAAAAGTATCAAAACATATCCGATTATGAACAATTTTCATTGTTCAGGTCCAGATTTCGAGCCGAATGTAAAAATTGTTATAGTAAATATATAAACTCAGTTGAGGAGGGTATACATAACAATGTTAAATATTTCTGGTCGTACGTATCGAAACGAAGGTCTTCCGGAGGTATCCCATCCGACATAAAATATACTGACCAATATACCAATGATCCTACTGAGATTTGCAACTATTTTTCGGATTTTTTTAAATCGGTCTATGAGCCCTCGACTATTACCTCCGATACAATTTTGAGTAAAAGTTGTTCTGAAGGTTGTTCAATACTTAGTAAAATTCAATTTAGTGATAGTGATGTATTACGGGCACTTAAATTGTTAGATCCTACCAAAGGGCCAGGACCAGACGGTCTTCCGGTAATATTCTTTAACAAAACGGCCGAATACCTTTGTGTTCCTATACGAATACTGTTCAATCAATCTTTAATTCAAGGGGTTTTTCCCGAAGAATGGAAGCGCGCTAATATAACACCTGTCTACAAATCGGGTCCGAAGCAAAACGTTGAGAACTATCGCCCTATATCAATATTGTCTGTTTTGTCGAAACTTTTTGAAAGACTAGTCCATAATAAAGTATATCCCGTGCTTCATAATATTATAATTCCACAACAGCATGGATTTGTGAAGAGAAGATCAACTACAACAAATTTGGTGTCCTACGTGGATTATTTATTTAACAATATGGATTCTCGCGTACAAGTAGATGCTGTATACACAGATTTCCGAAAAGCATTCGACAAGGTAGACCACCAGTTATTATTGAATAAAATTGCCTACAATGGCATACGTGGCGATCTGCTGCGGTGGTTTTCTTCATATGTTTCCAACAGAACGCAGCGAGTAGTTATCAATGGATTCCAGTCTTCTGCGGTTTGTTTAACCTCTGGTGTGCCCCAGGGGTCAATCCTGGGCCCTCTTTTGTTCATTTTATTTATAAATGACATTAATACATGTTTCCATAATTCTAAATTACTGCTCTATGCGGATGACCTCAAAATTTTTAGACCAATAAAGAGTGTGCTTGATTGTATGTTGCTTCAAGCAGATTTGGATCGCTTCAATGATTACTGCCAATCTAATAAACTGCAGCTTAGTATATCTAAATGTTGTTATGTTAGCTTTACAAAAAATAAAAATGTTATAAAACATTCATATTCATTGAATGACACGAACCTGATCAGACTATCACTAGTTCGTGATCTGGGTGTTCTTCTGGATGATAAACTCGTTTTTGATCAACACATTGATAACATCGTAAACAACGCCTATCGGATGTATGGTTTTGTAATGAGAACAGCTACAGAATTTACGCGTCCTTCTACTTATTTACATCTTTTTAAATGTTTAATTAGATCTCAATTGGAATATGCAGTTCCGGTGTGGAATCCCTTCTATAACAGATATATAGAACACATTGAGAAAGTTCAAAGTAAATATTTAAGAGCCATGCATTACCGTTGTTTCCGCAGATTTACAACTTCTGATTTGTTATATAAAATGTATAATTTGCATAGCCTTAAAAGTAGGCGAACTTTATTGGAGACAGTGTTTCTTTTTGATTTGTGTAGCAATGTATACGACTGTATTGGTATTCGAAATAAATTAGGTTACATAGTACCTAGAACATCAGCACGACGAGAGGCACGAGCGCAAACTACATTTGCTGTTTCGACTTCTCGTACTAATGCTGGTCTGCGAGCGCCTCTACGTAGAATTACTAATAATTATAACCTGTACTTTCACGATATAGACATGTTTGCAATATCTTCGGGAACATTTAAAAAGCTTGTGACACAAAGATTAAATTATTTGAATGTTTAGATTTTTTAAATTAGTTAGTAGGTTTGTTTTGAATTCTTTTCAATTCGTCTGGGTACGAACAACGCATGATACTTGCAGAAAAATGTTAAAATATTACGTGGAAAATGTTGTTAGTCTCACAAAGGTATTTCTTTATTTTAATGTTTTATTGTAATATTCTGTGTGACTGTTTATTTTCCCAAATAAATAAATAAATAAATAAATAAATAAATAAATTATTCCAAGATCCTGTATTGTAGGAACACTCTCGAATGGTGTTCTTCCAAGCTTATCGATCATTGTGTTTGGATTTTGAGACTAGGTAATAGTAATTGCCTTATACTTGGAATTATTGGAATTCAATTTATGTTTTGGGCTCCATTCAAATACAACATTTATGTTATAATGTAGTAATACACAATTCAGAGATAGAAAGGTTTAAAATATATGCAATTCATTATGCTTAACTATTGTAGCAAAACTTTTCCACAGACAACTTTAATGAATGGAATATATCCGGAAATGTGCCATTAAAACTACGACTACATCCGGAACCGCAAGCGGTCACAGATAATACCATTGAATTTCATGCTGCTACAGATAACCTATAATTTAATTTTAATAAAAGAATACCGCTCGAATTAAGCGTCCACCAGCGTATTTTAATAAGTGATTTAAATATACGTTTTAAATTACATTCCAGCAGCTAATGTGATTCAAACATTTTAAAATATAATAAGTTAGTAAAAGTAGCCTGTATCCCCATGGAGGTAGGCAGAGCTGTATTGAACACCCACACCTTGCCGGGGCAAGCCCATTGCCGTCATCCAGGCACTTTAAGTCATTATATGTGTTGTAGTATGTTGAATAGAACGAGATGGAAAAGGGTATTGCTCAAACAGATGGATTAGGAAGTATAAGCAAGGCGAGGTTGTATGTATATTCCAGAAGGAGAGGTATCTCAGGGGTCCACTTTTTGCCAAATTCATTTAGATCCATCAACGTGATAGGGGCAAGCCTATTGCTATTATCTCGGTACAGTATAACTGTATACATGCTGTCAGATCAATCCCTTAGTTGCGTTTTACAATGTTCCACGTGCCTAACTTACTCTTATCAGCACTGCTAAGCACTAATTATGACGATAAGAAAGTTGATGTGTGTAACTCTTTACCAATAGTCAATGCAAATGCATAGGACCTTTAGTGCGAGTGAGAGTGATTATGGGCGTGGGTGTATGTACATATGTAGAAAACACTTTTTTTTTATATAATATAGGAGACGAACAGACCGGCCACCTAATGGTAAGCGACAAATGTTGAACATGGACACCTACAACTCAAAAGTCGCAAGTGCGCTGACTATCTATGAGGGTGATGAGGGATGGGGGGGTGCGTAAAGGGGAAAGAGGAGTGGGGATAAGGAGTTGGGAAAGATGAAAGGGGGAGTTGGGAATCCTTGAACTTCACTAATGTTGGTTAACAAGCGATTTTCTGTGAGGCTGTGCTATCGCACCGGTCGAGCCGGCCAATTCATACCTAAGCATGGCTCTACTTCGAAAAAAAATCTCTCTGTCGATCTATACCGCTTGGTCGCTCTGTTAGATAGAGCTAAAAATTATCATAAGTAACATGACGATCAATGTAACACGAATATAACAACTCGGTTCTATTCTTATTTGTACAAAAACGTTTTTTTTTTAGTTTACTAGTATTCTTGTTAACCCCCCCCAGGTGAGCTAAATGCTTATGTTAGGGGTGGGGTTACCACGGTAGTGTACTGGGCGGGGTTTGAACCCGCAACCACTTGATCGCAAGACCGGCACCTCAGCCATCACGCTACCGCCGCGCAGCTGTGCATATGTTTTCACTGGCTGTTTGCCGAAGTTTAACCTGTGCTTATGCCCATTGCTTCGCTCCTAAGAGTAAGAGTGTAGCCTAGCCATTTTCAAGACACAGCCTATATAAAGTAAAAAGATTTTTTTCAAATCGAATCAGTAGTTCGATTTCATTTGATATTGTTTATAATATTTCTACACTTTTTGAGCTTTTAATTCGAAAGTGTGCCAGGGTACCTGTCTTTAGTTATGTAATCAGAAGACATAATTATAGGAACATGTTGTATTATATCTTTCTATGTCATATCTTTATACAGCCACTGAACTAAACTACTTCATCAACATTAACAGCCACTACACTGCCGTAGGGTTTATCTCCACTCAATCTTTAAGTTTTACATAAGCACGTCTAATTCCATAGCAGAGTGGTACTTGATTTAAAGGAAATTTCTCAATAATACCAATTAAAGAGAACATCTCTATTAAAGGGTCCCACGCCGCGACTATGTGGCCTTTTCTGAGAACTCTTCGAATACAAATTAAAGAAATAAAAATACTAAAGACCGCAATACACGGACAGCTGTCAGTGCTGGTCATTGAAAATAAAATACCATGTAAAATATATTTTGGTTTCTAATTTAATTCCTGTTTGTGTTAGTTTTGATGTGAGTCAGACAATGTTCACTGTTAGCGTTAATTGTTTTAAAGCGTTCTATATGCTTTGATTACATATGAATATATATATATATGTATATAGATAGTCATGGGTCAAAACTAGCAAGGTTCTTAGATTGATCTTCTAATTTTCTGTGTTCCAAGATATACCATTATATTTCTGACGGAGCAGATAGTAGTAATATACAAAAAGCAAGTTAAAAAATGTATACCAATATTATTATATAAGTAAGTGAGTCAATGCTGATCAAAGTGATCATTCAAAGCTGTAGATTTTTCGGAGTATTAAGTAAAAAACTTTTGCCAATTATAATTTTGTGCTGCTAACTTAATAGAAGGCAAGCTAATTGCCGTCAACCGACTTCTTTAAGAAGATAGAGAGAAGACAGAAGACAGAAAATTGCAAAATTTGGGTGTATATTAACAAGGAAAGATAAGAATAATAGAATGCAAGAGAAGTAAATAGATATTGCTTATACGATTGGGTCGGGAAATTCAAGCAGTAGCTCAATGACGCCAGACAAACTGGCTGTTGTCGCGAGGTCTGAGCCCCCTTTGTATGGGATTATATAAGGACTGATACTTTTAAAGAAACAGACAGAATTCACTGAAATAATATAGTAGTTTTTTTAGATGTATTGTCAAAAGAAAGTCGTAGGATAAATTCGTTTGACACTTGTATAGATAGTGACATGTATATGACTTGGAAGACAAAATCATCAGGTTAGAGTGGTTATTTTAAAACAAATATATACATTAAATATATAAACGATTTCAATACAACTATCATGACAAATTGTAACTAAATGTATTTTTTATCCATTATTTTTAAAACACAAATTGCGAATATTTCGCGTTTATTTTGTGTGGGTTACAAAATAAAACAACTGGATTGAAAACCTGATATCAGTTTCGTGAAAGTAAAATAGATTTTATTTATATCCAAATGACATATTTAACTAAGATAATTTCAAATTTTAAATGTAGATCAAGATAAAATCAAAGCAAGTTAAGAAATTTAAATAAAAAACGAAGAAAATATGTCTATGGCTGTACTCAGTACTTGCTATTCGTGCATTGACGTCCTTAGCCATGAAGCGATAAATCTCAACGCCCTGTAATTACTCGTGTGTTCATTAATAATGCATAACTCGATCAAACGTTCGTTCAGATTTGAAGGTACGTTCAGACTGTTATGATTATATTGCTCATATTTTATATCTGTATGTGATTATTAAAGTATTATGAATATGTAGGTAGTATTTTGAGTTTGAAGAGTGTGAAGATTTTGGTGTGATTACATACTAAACAAGAATGTGTACATATGTATGTTACTTATGTTATTATACTACTATTATACTATTAGATGTATAAAATTATATTATTCATTTTAAATATTGGCACAATCTATTTAAAAAAAAACTTAAAGTAGCGTAGGTTGTAGAATTACAAGATTAGCTTTATTAAACAGTAAATGCTCTGTTACGGCGATTACAAAGACAGCTAAAATATTCAAATGTTCCAAGAAGTTCAAAACGTATGTATTAACAGCGATAGTGTTAAAATACACGATAAGTATGAACGAGAAGGTAGGCCGACGTATATTATACACCCCCATTTCGCCAATAAAAATTGAGTCCCCCTAACGTAAGTTGGGGCAAGGTTCTTCTACCTGAGACGCGGACAAATGTGACTCCCGTCTCCTCGGCAGAAGGTGCGAGAAGGACCTCACTGGCGGTTTAAGCCGGTACGATTCCGGCTCACCCCTCCGCCGCTCCCCAGATGGAGGGCAGTCCATGATGGATTTATCCCCGGAACAAAAAGAAAAAGAAAAGGTTCTTGCCATCATAAACTTCTGTGCGAAGATCATCTCGCTCAGGAGGATGATCACCACTCGGACCAGATTTGCCACCGGCCATACCGGACGGTGGAGACAGCGCCTCATGCCGCCTTGAGTGTGGCCGGAATATATTCTACATTTTCGAGTGTAATTCCAAATAGTGTCCGGACGACAGCATTAGGCTTGCCCCAAATGCCAAAAATGTGCGCGTTCATTACCCATACTATCATACATAGTCATAGTCATCTACCCAATTTATTAAAAAAAAATCGGTAGATTCCTTAAATTTGTAACATTACTTCATTTAATTATTAAAAATTAATTCGTGGTCTAACATTATTTAAAGAATTATACCTTAACTCTAACGGCTAAGGAGTAATACCTCTAATAATCTCAGCAATATGAGACGCAAATATCTTAATAGCTTTAGTAAGTACAAGTAAATATAAAATAAATAATGTTGGTACCAATAAAATTTGAGGGTTTCAATCGATTTCCCTGTGATCCCATCTAAATCTGACTTGATTACTAGAGGAACACCACAGCAGTATACACCTTCTTTTTTGTAACGTGGATTAAAATTTATTCGCCATTGCACTACAAAAAGAGGTGTAACATTCTCATTAAAAGTATACGGGATAAAATACAAGGGCCGCTTCGCAAGTTACTTTACCGCATATGACGAAACTGATTGAACATGAGCCTGTTATTCTGTAAATTAAAACCCGTCCTGATACTCACTAGACTGGATAAATATTAAGCCCTTACTAAGGGAACTAATGGCTAACTAACTAATGTTTTATTAATATTATTTAAATCATCAGTAAAAAATATTTATTTTATCAACTGCGAAGTTTAATATAATATTAACAGTATTGGTAGCTTCGGGTCCTAGTAGCGGAACGTTCTGATCGCAAAACTAAGCAGAGCTTGTGTCATGGTAACCAGTCTGCTGATATACACATAAATAATTCTAGATAAATAACGACCGATGACCTAATATCCAGGACTAGTAATCATTCAATCAAGAGGCCAGTCAACACAACAAACATCAACAATTTCTTGGGTTTTCTTAAAACAGACGACGAAACGGACAGATGAACAGACGAGTCACCTGATGGTAAGTGACACCGCCGTCCATGGACCCTTGCAACTCAAGTGCGCTGCCCGCCTTTGAGGGTGATGAGGGATGGGGAATGCAGGGAGTGGAAAGAAGAGAGGAGGGATGAGGAGATGGTAAAAAGGAGAAAGGAGAAGAGGGGAGGGAAAAGGGGGGAGGGGGAATTGGGCCTCCGGAAACCTCAGTCAATTCGGGGAAATGCAACGCAAGCGTTACTTCACAACCGGTTTTGTGTGAGGCCGTGGTATCGCACCGGTCGAGCCGGCCCATTCGTGCCTAAGCATGGCTCTACCACAAGCAAAAACGATATATTTAGCACTAAAGTTAAATATAGTGTCTTTAAGAAACTAATTATATTGTTCTTTAAAACAAATTTTCAAGTTCAGTATTATAATTTCTGCATAAAATAAAACATTTGATGTAACTAAAATTCACAAAGGCTACTGATGGAACTAAGGAGCCTGGCACATTTTAAAATAAAAGAAATACTAATAACTTAAGATATTTCGAGAACCCTAAGTAAGGTCATCGAATTGATTCCCATTTAAAATGTTAATTTAGTTCTTAAGTTCAGAACACGCCGACATTGATCTTTCGAATGAACAATGGAGCGGGGTTCCATTTTGTAGATTCTATCTATCTACTAACATCTACTAAATAATTCCTATAGTATTATAAGGCCCAATGTACACATACACATGTTGGTTTGACACTCGAATATAACTGACCAAAAGTCTAAAACATTTTCTTCATCTGCTTCAATCAAATAGTGCAGCAAATGCTGCTGGACATAGGCTTCCCCCAATGTGTCTCATAGCACCCGGTAATCCGCTTTCTGCATCCAGTGTATTCCAGCTACCTTTCCAGGTCGTCTCTCCATCGGGTTGGGGGGCGTATGTTACGTTTACCCACTTGCGGTCTCCACTGTAAGAATTATTTTTTTATCATTAGCTATTAAACAACTGCCTGCATGGCTCCTATCATAGGTTAATGTTTTCATTTTCTTTTTTTATGAGTTAAAGGCCAGCTATCTCGATCTCACCGAGAACCAACTAGATAAAGTTGAGAGACTTCAAAACTTCTGCATCAGATTTATATTTGGGTTGCGTAAATACGACCATATTTCTGAATTTTGAAAACAACTCAAGTGGTTACGTATTCAACTTCGACGGAACACTCATAGGCTTTCCCCTTTTATACAATATTTTGTTCAACCCGTCGTTACCCTCCTACCACAATGAAAGATTCAAGTTTCTTCATTGTACACATTCACGATCATCAGAAAACTTACAACTGAAAATACCTCCAAACGAGCAGACGGGTCGCCTGATGGTAAGCGACTACTTGCAAGGGCAAGTGCCTTTTACATGATAGTACGCTCTTTTCTTAAAGGTCTCCTCCTCACGACCGCATTATTTTTTCCATTGTTAGTTGGTAGTCAACCGATTAAATATTCATTTCATCATAAAACCAAAGTAATTATCTGGAAAAATTATACTAAAAACTAGTTAATTAAATATAAGTAAATACTAAGTACTTATAATAGAGACACCAAATCTCTTCTTCCAATGGGTGTCGTAAAATAATCGGATTGTTATATAATTGACAGTATGTATACAGTCATAAAATGCTCGATTTACGGCATTAGGTTTGCCTCCTATTACGTTAGGGTTGACCAAAATTCTAATTCACAAATTGTGTTGGATTTATACACCTCTGCCTACCCTTTAGGGGATACAGGCGTGAGCGTATATATATATGTGTGTGTGTGTGTGTGCTTATAGTACAGGGTATGCTATGAGTCATCATATTTTAAAATATTGTTATTAACTTATTAAGTCATATTTAGATTCCTCGCTATTGTTCTTGTTGATTGTGTACATGTAGAAAGTTTTATGATTATAGATAACTGTTTTATTTAGAATGTTGTCATAGACAATAGAAGAAGAGTATCGGTCTGTTGGTTAACGCTGTTGTTTTTGAATTTATTGAACGTGTGTCACACACATGACCATCTGATCCCAAAATAAGCAGAGCTTGTAGTATGGTAACTGTCTATAAATATACTTATACATATATTTTTTTATTATAGAAGGGTACAGACGAACTACTTGATTACCTCACCTGATGCATACATCAATTTTATCAATAAATTACAACCAGACAGAACATATACTAGTGCTCATCAAACAATTATTTGTATTTTGTGCGAAGCGAACCCACGACCTCTAATAACAGTCAGGGTTACCACTAGCCCAACGAGCCCATCATTTTCTTTTTTTTTTTATAATAGGTTCTTATCCACAAGGATACTCCAACCTCAACGTACCCTATAGACACGTCAATTACTTGACTAAGAATTACTATTTGTTGCATGTTATGTCGTTCCCATATAAGTCCTGAACCCTACTTTTATATAACTACCTCAGTTCAATTTCTTTCTAGATCCGTTTATCTGTTCCACCTTGATTAAGTTACAAACATCCATTTAATTTTTCGCATTTATTATAATAGTAAAATTATGCATAACATAACGTTGTTATACCTTATTGTAGTAAAAATAGTGATCAGAGATACGAGTCATTTTATGTATTGTATTTATATATATATATATTATATATTTAAATACAATACATAAATTTATGACATAATTTTATATATATATTTTTATGTCATGGGTGGCAAAGGAGCAGATAGATAGAAAAGAGACCTGTAAGTGACCACCGCTGACTATGGACGTTTGCAACTCAGGAATTGCAAGTTCGGTTGAGTTGAGAGTATACACTCTATTTGAGATCCTTGTCCTCATATATGTATTCATGGACTATTCACACGATTATAACTATACTAGCTTTTACCCGCGCCTTTCCTTCAATACAGATCGCGGTAAAGTTGCTAGATTTTTAAGTTTTTTGACAAACAATCATATCTGCCAAAACATTTTTTTTACCATCCGTATGTCTTTCCTAATACCTTTGTGAATATTTTGTACTAATTTTCATGATAATCGGTTAAGTATTTTGGGCGTGAAGTCGTAAAAAACAAACTTACATTCACATTTATAATATTATAAGTAGGGATGACTGGTCTGCTGAGCCTGAGATTGTGGTTTATATCCTCACATGGAAAAAAAGTTGTAAAGTCCCCCATGAGACAGGAATTGTTTCTAGAGCGGGATATGAAAAAAAGTTGTGAAATACCCATAAAAAATAAACCATAAACCCCTTCAAGGATTAGAAAAGAGCTAATGATCGTGAGCAGAGCAGATTTTCTAGAACTATACCTTAGAACACACAATCACACTAGATTTTTAAAAAAGAACTTAATCTTAGTCCATTCGTTTAAGAGCCAAGATTGCATAGGACCGATGTCGACGTCTGTTTGTCTGTACACACAAACGTCTATAACAACACTCTTTTTGTCGAAGGTTAAAAATAAATAATTTTTAGATCTTAGTATACTTCTATAATGCTTTTATTTCTACATAAGTACTAAATAGGAATATCGAGGACTACCAACAAATATCCTAGTCAAATAGCAACTAATATCCTAGTCTTAATGAATTCAATGAATAAATATTGCATTAAATCTCACCAAAACTCGTAGTCAAAGATCACAAGAAAGACTAGTCTCCAAATATTCGAAATATATTATCAAGGAGTGAATGCAAGATTTCCACCCAGTAATTTTGCTCTCTCTAGCGATGTGACTTTAATACTTCACGCCTTTTTGGACGCATAAAATTTCAATATTCCAGACTATCGAATGAGGTGGAAAAAGCGACAAGGACTTTGCTGCTCTAATGTATAATATTAGAAAAATATTTTGTACAAAATCTTCTTTGTTCGCGTGATAACAATATATAATAATGGCTTTGAAGATGCAAACTATAATAATATCTTTAGACATCTCACACACGACCGTCTGATCTCAAACTAAGCAGAGCTTGTACTATACCAGACTGCTTATAAATATAGTTTTTTCTATCATAATAAATAATAATAGCATCTCTTGTGCTTAATAAATAAATTTTGTGAAAGAATTACACCCAGATTCAGAATAAATAATCATACTCATCCCACAGCTATTTTTCCTGGATGAGAATCGAACCCTGGACGTTTTTCTTAGCAGTCATGATCACAAATCGCCGACTAGTTGACAAACACAGGCCAGTCAATTATTACAAGCAAATAACCTGCCATGTTTAATCAATTACGGACTGTTCTTCTTTCCAGTGGGATGGTTATTGATATTTTATAGCAAAATAAAGAAAATCTCGTAGTCTCTATCTCAGACGATGTTTTCGTATTAATAACTTTTTTTATCGGTATTAACTGGCAAAGGCGTTTGTCTTACAACTCACCTGATGGAAGGTGATGATAAAGTCGAAGATGGCGCACGCCTGTTTAAGAGAAACCTATATACTTTACTCTACAAGGTTCCAGGATTATAGTATTCTGTTAAATCTTTGGAGGGTTGTATGACTAAAGTAACCTTTAAATTCAAACAAACAAAAAAATCTCAAAGTGTCTATTTGTAAATTTCATACAGTAGTTTTTTTTTAGATTTTCAAATGGATTTATGTAAATCTCTGTGTTCCTCGTAATGTATCGATAATCTCCGTAACTGATGGACCGAGAGTATAATGAGTAACTTGCGATATTTTATTTTTTTCAGTAAGTTTTAGTGCTAAGCCAAATATAAACATGTACCCAAGAGCGTGGCTGCGGCGAGCTCAGCTAGTTTTTTAATATTATGGGGAGTCTAGAGAATAGATGGTCACATGATTGTAAGACTATCTTCGCCCAGTGACTCCTGCAGCTCGTAAGTGCGCTGCTCACCCTTAATGAGGGACGGAGGATGAGGAAATGGAACATAGTATTGTAAAATTAATAAGTTAATATTTTAGAAAGCTTAACAGACAAGTTTAATCAAATTTATATTCTACATAAAGACTCGGAAAACTAAGATATTAATCAATCAATCAATCATTTATTTGAAAAAAAATAAAAAAAATATGAACTTACTACAAACGTATAATAAAAGAATATTATTTGCAAAATTGTCTTAGACAAATATAATTATTGCTATAATGTGTATGTGCAGGTATATACGTATATGTATATGTGTTATATATATGTGTGCGCGATTTAATTGGCATATTTTATAATTTAACATCATAGCCAATTATACAAATTCTTTACAGTCTAGTCCATCCAAATGTTGCCTATAAGATAGTGCTTGTTGCTTGCGTAACAATATTAGTGTTTAATAATATATTGTTAGGATAATCAAGCGTAGACATAGTTTTTTTTTATATACCCCCCCTTTTTTATATACCGCCACCAAAACCTATATAAGCGAGTGAGCGTCAGTTATCTGGGCATTTAGTCGTTGGCGCTCGCACAGCTCGGATGGTGGTGAGATTACTTAATTATCGTTCCAATTGTTCTGGTATTATAGTTGAATGTTTCCTGATTTTTATGTTTTAATGTTATTTTGTGCAATTGAAAAGTAATAGCAAGTGTAGCTTCAATTTATGTTCTTAAATAAACAGCAGTTTATTGTAAATGGCTAACTGATTGTTTTTTTTTAATAAATTATACTTCTAGTACCTAAAATCAGAAGTGGGATAGATCTCCGTTCACAAATTTTTAATTTTTCATTCTTTGGGAAACAATCGACTACCCACATTCGTTGGATATTTTCATTTTTATTTGTCTATTTCTGTACTTCGTTATGCCAAGATCTAGGAGTGTGTCTTCCGATAGACAGTGCCGACGAAGGCACGATAGATCGCACAGTCGTGAAGAACGAAAGCGTTACCATACGGGTCGTGGTTCTACCCAACGGTCACAGAGTGATTCGCCACAGAGGTCGCATTTAGTCTCTAGAACGACCGGGCTCACGTGGCCGTTCACGACGTGACTCTCGTAAGCGGTCGCGATGTGAATCTTCTGAACGTCCTAGTAAGCGCGATCGTTCGGTGAAAAACGCATTGAACACTATAATTGCTCGTTTGAACGCTATCGAAGAAAATCACGCGAATGAATCTCACACACCTCCGAGACCAACTCATCGCAGCACACCGCAAAACAGTGAGTCTAATTTTTCACAAAATTTGTTTGATATTTTGAGTGCAACGAATCCGTTTAAATCACGTAATTATTATGTTTCGAATTTTGACCCGTCTATACATGATATTGAGGTGTGGTGTGAAGAGGTGGAGCGCGCTAGGTTAGTTAACAATTGGAACGATTCGGAATGTCTTTCACGGGTGGCTAATTGTTTGAAGGGAGACGCGAAAACTTGGCTGGACGAATGGGTGACAAACGATCGTTCGTGGACCAATTTCGTATCGGAAATAAAGCCACTATGTCCTTGTAAACAAGATTACGCTAACATTCTTTATAACGTAATGATTACAACATCGGATAAGTATTTTACATACGCCGAGTACGCCCGTCGTTCGCTACTTCGTTTACGCATTGTTAAAGGTTTGAGTAGCGAGTTAATGGTTCAAATCATGGTGCGAGGTATAGATAACCCTCAAGTAAAAGCGGCGGCTGCTAACGCCGACCTGACAGTTGATAACGTAGTTTCATTTTTAACTACCTACACTAAACCTAAATATGTTAAAATTCATACGCCGTTATCGTCTAAATTCTCAGCTCCTCGTAAACACGTAGTAACTCTAAACGATCAGATAGCAAATGTTTCGTATGCAATCAAATCGGATATAAAAGCTATAAATGTCCACAAAAATCGAAATCAATAGATAACGCTTCAAAGCCGTCTCATACTAACGCTCCAGATAGACTAATCTGTTCATTTTGCAAAAAGATAGGTCATAGGGAAGTAGATTGTTTTGCCAAACGTCGTTCAGAGTCACAAGACATTAACCAAAGAAAAGTGAACTTGTGTAGTGAGTTCGGATCTATCTCGGATGGCACAAATGTTGTTAGTGCAGTTACCCAAGGTATACCGATTGATGTTCTTGTGGACAGCGGTGCGATAAACGTTTCCCTAATTTCTGCTGACATTGTTAAACTTTTTTGTCCTCGTAGGACTACTAATTGCATCCTAAAGGGAATAAGTGACAGTGAAATAATTTCCAGAGAGTACGTTACACTCACTATCCAGTTTGAATTTGATCTTATGATAGTGCCCTCCACGTGCATGAGCACTCCTATTATTATTGGGACTAACGTTCTAGACAGGGACGGTATTATTTACGTTCGTAGGAAGTATCGTCAATATTTGACACATTCTTCTAGCGAAATTTTTAAAGTCAATGCAGTGCAGGCTGATAGGCAATGTAGCATTAATACGCCTCTTAAAGGTAAAGACTTATCATCATTAATATCCGTTATAAATAACTTTGCTGAATATTTAATATCCGGCACTGCTACTACGACAGTCAAAACGGGCCAGATGCGTATTAGCTTGACTAGCGACGCCCCAATTGTTTACCATCCTTATAGATTGTCTTACCAGGAGAAACTGAAGGTTAGAGATTAGAGACCTATTAGATAAGAAAATAATTAGTCGGAATCTGAGTATGCCACTCCCGTTCTATTAGTAAAGAAGGACGGTTCTGACAGATTGTGTGTGGACTTTCGTGCACTGAATAGGGTTACTGTTAAAGACAGATACCCCCTTCCTCTCATCGACGACCATATTGACCGCCTTGGGTCTTCCAGATACTTCTCCTCATTAGATATGGCATTTGGATTTTACCAGATCCCCATAGCCGAGGACTCCATTAGCACTGGCTTCGTAACCCCCGAGGGACATTATGAATTTCTCAAAATGCCTTTTGGACTTTGCAATTCGCCCACTATTTATCAGAGAATCATCAACGGCACGCTCAGAAAACAGAGGCTGGCAATGTACTGGTATATGTTGATAACGTCCTTTTGATAAGTAATTCTGTCGACGAGGGTATACAACTACTCCGCGAAGTCCTTAAAACACTTACACAGGCAGGATTCTCCATTAACTTAAAGTGCTGTTTTCTAACCAGTGAGATCGAATATCTAGGCCGGATAATTCATCACGGTCAGGTTAGGCCGAGCCCCCGTAAAATTGAGGCACTTGTGAACACACCAGTTCCAAGTAACGTAAGGCAAGTTCGCCAGTTCCTCGGTCTAGCTGGATACTTTCGCCGTTATATAGAAGGTTACGCGACAAAGACTACAAGTATCTCCCGGCTAACTAAAAGAAAGGTCTCTTTTGAATGGGTTCCGAAACAGGAGTCTGTTAGACAGTACTTGTTAAAAAAGTTGACAAGTGAACCTATACTTGCTACCTTTGACCTGAGCGCTATATACGCACCGTACTAAATATGATCCGCATCGAAGCTGCTAACAAAAACTGGTCGGGCTTTTTGTTGAAGCCACAATTGGTTTTAAAGATTACTAAACAAAAAAAAAACCACTAGGGCCTCTGCCCTTAATTTTGTTAATCTGCACAGAAGCGATAACCCCACTGATTAGTGCGTTGATTCGAGACGTGGCAATAGACGACACGCGTCCTAATCGTGAGGCTTGGCGCGAACTTTGTAGGAGCCATGCTACCGAGATGCTTCAAAAGAATCAACAGCGTCAGGATTCGTATGTTAACAAGCACAGGCATCCTCCCAGAGTGTTCAAAGTAAACGACATGGTGTTCGTGATAAAATATTCGCAGTCGACCGGGAAACTGGACTCTGGTATGAGAGGTCCTTACAAAGTGATAAAAGCATTATGCAGTGACCGTTATGAACTTAAATTGTTAAGTGGCGCTCGTGGTAAGACCACCCAGGCAGCGGCACAGTTTATGGTGCCCTGGAAAGGAGAGTGGTGCCCTGATACTTGTGCAACCTTTTTCGACCGTGAGTAATTTTTGATCTGTTACAGATATTGAGTGAGATGACTGGTGTCTGTGGTTGTTTGGAGGCCGCGCTTCTACCATCAGTTGTGTGCGTGCTGAGGTAGCGGAGCGTCAGCGGTAGTAGACTGCGGTCTTGCTGAAACGGCAGGTGCTGCGGTACCTTGCCCTCCAAATAGACATGTGCTGCGGTACCTCTGTCATACACGGGAATAAGCGCTGCGGTGCCCCGTTCAGTTGAAATGAGTTGAAAGACATGTGCTGCGGTACCTCTGTCTTACATGGGAATAAGCGCTGCGGTGCCCCGTTCAGTTGAAATAAGAGTTGAAAGACATGTGCTGCGGTACCTCTGTCTTACATGGGAATAAGCGCTGCGGTGCCCCGTTCAGTTGAAATAAGAGTTGAAAGACATGTGCTGCGGTACCTCTGTCTTACATGGGAATAAGCGCTGCGGTGCCCCACTCAGTTGATATGAATTGAAAGGCATGTGCTGCGGTACCTCTGCCTTGTGTAAGGATGAGCACTGCGGTGCCCCTGTTCTGTAGTAATGTGAACTACGCTGCGGTGCTAGTTTTACATTTAGAACATAGTACGTAACATGAGATGTGTGACGATTATAAGTCAGATTGATATATGAGATTAGAAGCCTGTTTGTGAAGAGCTTAGGTTTCTAGTCGTGTGTGTAAGAAATGACCGAGGGCCTTGAATGTGTGATGAACGTAAGATTAGGCAAACATTATTTTTTTTCAGTGCTTATAATTAGCTTCACAATTTCAGATGATGATGATGATGATTATGACGACCCCGTAGCTGGACCATCGGCCAATATAACCGAAGGAACAGCTAATGATGCAGCATCAGTACATGTGCCCGAGGACGGAGCACCGTCAGGAGAAGCCGTGTTAGGATAATCAAGCGTAGACATAGTTTTTTTTTATATACCCCCCCTTTTTTATATACCGCCACCAAAACCTATATAAGCGAGTGAGCGTCAGTTATCTGGGCATTTAGTCGTTGGCGCTCGCACAGCTCGGATGGTGGTGAGATTACTTAATTATCGTTCCAATTGTTCTGGTATTATAGTTGAATGTTTCCTGATTTTTATGTTTTAATGTTATTTTGTGCAATTGAAAAGTAATAGCAAGTGTAGCTTCAATTTATGTTCTTAAATAAACAGCAGTTTATTGTAAATGGCTAACTGATTGTTTTTTTTTAATAAATTATACTTCTAGTACCTAAAAATATATTTATTTGGTGTACAATAAAAAGTTTGAATATTTTGCCATTTATAACGGCCCTGAATGAAGGCCGAAGTGGGTTTCCATACCAAATAAAAAAAAAAATTGGGAGTATATAGGGAGGAAAAAAGGGAAGGAAGGGGGAAACATATGACTTGAACTAGATGGTGCTAGGAAGTCCGAGTTCTCTCATTGAAGTACTACAAAGGTATACGTTTATTTACTATTGAAATGTATAATCCACAGCTAAAACCTCCTTGAACTAATTACAGTCACTTACTTAAATCACTTTGAATAAAATGTGTCAATTTTTTTTTTTAAATATAATTATAATATAATCCTAATATCATCCAGTAGCCGTCCGCTTGCCATAATGCCACGTCCTCCATTTGCATAAAGTCCTCCTGACTCGAAATTTGAAGTCCAAGGGCCTACGCAATTCTGGCGAGTTGAGACTACAGTACAGACGAACATACGGGTCACCTGAGGGAAGAGGGATGATGAGGTAGTGAAAAAGGAGAGGGGGAGTTGGCACGCAGTCAGCACTCAGCAATAGAACAACCTTCAAACCTTCAAGAAAAGAGCGTACCCTACCTAATAGGCCGGCGATGCACTTGTGACTCTTGAGTTGCGGGTGTTCATAGGCGGCGGTAGTCACTTTACCTCAGACCGGCCACTCGTGTGGCCCGTATCACATAAAAAAGCATTGCAAGCACACACAAAGAAAACTGGTTAACATATAATGTTCACTAGTTTCACCAGATTTAAACACGCACAAATAATTGTGCGCGTTCAAATCTGAACATGCACAATTATTTGTGCGTGTTCTGATTTACTTAAACGGTATGGTGTAGATATTAAGGTTGTTTTAAATTATAATGTTCTCAGTGTCTTCTCCGTGACTCGCTACGTTTGCGTTGGTCCTATGTGAATACAGAGATAGTCGTTTTGGGGTTTGCATTATAAATGTTTTTCTACACGTGCAACTTAACTAGATGTTTTATGTCAGATTTAATGATGAATAAAACATATAACCGTATACTATTCTTAACTTCAGTATTGTCATGTTGTGATCATTTATAGGAGAGTAGGTAGAAATTTATATAACGTCGACTACAATTGATACTGTAGTAGTGAGAATGCTTTGTTCGATTCACGTGCTGCAAAAACTGTGATTTTATATTTCTCTAAATTTGTGGCTGCAAATGTTCCATATAGACAAGTCGTGCTATAAATATTACAATAGTATTAGGTGATATTTACATGTATTTTGGAGTATCGAATACCGTGTATGGGGCCTAATAGTGGATGTTCCAATCTACAAGCCTCTGTGAGTGGTCTCCGGTGGCTGATTAAGGCTAGTGTCCTTCTTGCTTTTCACTATTGTGACTAATAATTGTTTATATTCCACGGCATTTTCTTTTATTATGTCATCATCATCATCATCATCAGCCTATCGTAGTTGCTGCTGGACATAGGCCTCTCCCATTGCACGCCACTTCGATCTATTTTCGGCTTCTCGCATCCAGCTCCTGCCAGCCATCTTGCGCAAATCGTCACTCCACCTGACCTGTGGGCGTCCTACGCTACGTTTGCCGAGACGCGGTCTCCACTCAAGAACTCGTTTTCCCCAACGGTCGTCGGTTCTGTGGCTAATATGGCCAGCCCATTGCCACTTCAGCCTGCTGATCCGGTGGGCTATGTCGATTACTCTGGTTTTCTGCCGGATCACCTCATTCCTGAGAGCCCTTTCCATAGCACGCTGAGCAACTTTAAGCTTGTGGACCAGCCGTACCGTAAGTGTCCACGTTTCGGCTCCGTATGTCATGACGGGTAGGACACACTCATTGAAGACTTTCGTCTTAAGGCACTGTGGGATCGACGATGAGAAGACTCGGCGTAGCTTCCCAAAGGCTGCCCAACCCAGCTGAGTTCTTCTGTTCACCTCGTCCTCAAAGTTGTTTCTACCTAACTGCAATGTCTGCCCGAGGTATACATATTTTTGAACAACTTCCAGAACGGCCCCGTGTACCGCAATCGGTTCCGGTAGTACATGCTTATTGAACATGATCTTGGTTTTATCCAAGTTCATCCGTAGGCCGATGCGTACAGAAGAGTCAGCTAGGTCATTCAGCATCTGCTGTAGGTCCTGCAGCGTCTCTGCCATGATGACGATATCGTCTGCAAATCGCAAATGAGAAATGTATTCGCCGTTGATGTTGATGCCACGCCCTTTCCAGTGCAGCGTCTTGAACATGTCCTCCATTGCATTTGTGAACAATTTCGGGGAGATAACATCCCCTTGTCTCACTCCTCGATGCAATGGTATTGGCCTTGTTTGCTGGCTCTGTACTTGGACGGACATGGTGGCGGCTTCGTAGAGACATCTCATCACTTGGATATATCGCCAATCTACTTGGCAACGCTGCAGGGACTCCATAACAGCCCAGATCTCGATCGAGTCAAAGGCCTTCTCATAGTCCACGAATGCTAGACACAGGGGCTGATTATATTCTTCGGTCTTCTGTATAATCTGCCGAATTGTGTGGATGTGGTCTATGGTGCTATATCCTCTCCGAAATCCAGCCTGCTCCGGTGGTTGGAATTCGTCGAGTGTTCGCGCAAGGCGGTTCGTGATGATTCTTGAAAACAGCTTGTAGACGTGGCTTAGAAGGGAAATTGGTCGATAGTTCTTCAACATTGTCTTGTCACCCTTTTTGAAGAACAAGACGACCACACTCCTACTCCACGCCTCCGGAGTTCTCCCTTCAAACAGGACAGCGTTGAAGAGCTTTTGGAGCTCCCTTATTACAGGTTTACCTCCAGCCTTTAGCAGCTCTGTTGTAACGCCATCCTCTCCAGGGGCTTTTCCATTTTTCAGCTGTCTCAAAGAGTCTCAAAGAGAAAAAAGAGCCATCTCAATTTCGTCGGTACTGACTTCTGGCAGGTCTTCGTTGAAGTGGCGTGTTAATGCGGCTCTGGGGTCCTCATTTACGGGATCCGGTCGAGATGCATGCGAAGCGTATAACCGGCCATAGGAGCTTACTACTTCCGAAAGGACTGCCGGCTTCGAAGCAACGACTTCTCCGGTTGCTGTAGTCAACTTCGTCAGGTGGCTTCTTCCAAGAGATTGTACGAAAACTTTTGACCCCCGATTCTGCTCGATCGCCCTTTCAATCGAGAGAGCGTTAAAGCATCGGATGTCGTGTCGTACGAGCTTACTAATCTCTCGGTTTAGAGTCCGCTTTGCCAACGAAGTGACTGGTGGGTTTAAACGTCGTTCCTTCATTAGCCCTAGGGTCCCTTCCGAAAGCTTCGACTTCCTGCCCTTACGCTGCAATTCACAAAATCTCGTACCTTCTTCCCTGAGAACCCGAACCACGTTTTCGAGGTTCTGGTTTACGTCTTTTGTGGTTTCCACGGAAGCGAATAGGTTTTCCAGCTTTTTTATTATGTATACAAACAAAAATAAAATTCAACCTTTTTTAACATTATAAATCTAACCTACCACCTCACACTCAGCTCCGGTGAGGTGATGACCCGTGGGAGATTAAACTCAAAAAAGAAGTGGGTCACCGTAACACTAAACTTGGAGCAGATACTATAAAAACATTTTTATTTCAAGAATTTTAGTAAAACAAATATAGACGACGACGTAATTTTTATCAATTCAAAATAAATAAAATAAGGTATATCTCTTAATTAAATTACAGGCTGTCTTTACTGAACTTAGTTTGAATTAAATTCATTGAGAACCACTGTTAACTGTGACTTAGATGCTGGAAGGGTATATTAAGACAAACGATTTATAAAAGACTATTTACTTTACGTTAAATGTTCATCGGTATGAAACCAATAAAGTAATTTAGGAAACGTGTACCGATTTCACTGAACGTTTTGAATAAATAAATTAACTTTTAATAAGTTTTTGTTTACAATTTAACAACCTGATTCAATGTTCCAACAATAAGAATAAAATGCTCGGTCTTAATTTGATTACGTCGTTGGTTATAAATGCCATACGAGTACATATGTAGGTATGTAATAGTACCAAGTTTTATATCAGATAAAATAATTATCGGGTACTACTCGTTCCTCACATTTACAACCTCACGAACAAAATTTGCATTTAAAACCGGGCACAAAGGTCGGGACGGTCAGGTGGGCCATTCACTTAAATGTACCGGATTAGGGATACCCAATAATGGCCCGTTTTAATTGTAAAAGGTTTTAGTGCTACCGAACTTGGAGCTTAGACACATCCAGCTTTACAATAAATTAGGTATAATTTTTATTTTATTTTGCTAACAAAGGTTGTGGCGTACATATGCCACGTACTCTATAGCTCTAAAAATGCATCGAGACAGCACGCATCCACTCGCACAGCATACCAAGCGGCGAATAAACGCGATCCGCGCGACACCGCGTTTTTATACGATGCATGCAATTTATACTCACTCACACATACAACGACAACAGGATTGTAACGTACGTGAACGTAAGCTGATTGGTTGCGTACATAGTAAATATTGTAAATATAGAATAAGAAATGTGATTGGTTAATCCATATAATGTGCGGTAAACTAACTCCATTACTTAATGGTCAAAAATATAAATATAACTAGCATACTTTTAATCAAATACAAGTCGATTCCAACCATTCCCTGGTGTTTCACTTCAGCTACGGTTCAAGGACTAACCAGTCTGGCCGGCTAACTTAGACACATTTCCTTGCTTCTAGTATTATCGACTTAGCTACGGTTCGACGGCTTATACAGCCTAGCCGGCTAAGTAGATACCCTCACCTCAATCAGCCAGCTGGCACAGACGATGTAGGAAAAGTACTATTTTAACAAATTATCGGGTCAGCTACCCCAACAGCTGATCCCGAAAAGGTAATAAGGGAGACAGAATTTGCAAGCAACAGTAAAGTGGCCTTCTATATGTTAGGTTTTGTTCAAATTATCATTCAATAACATCTCATGCGAAATTATAATTCTGTATTTCACTCATCGTTGGACAGGTCCACAAGTTTAAGTCACACAGCGTTCGATGGAGCGTGCGATGCTAGGCGTGTCTCTTGCCGATAAAACATGAAATGAAGTCATTCAGCAGAGAACTTGAATTAGTGATAGCGCACAAAGAATCAGTGCGCTGAAGTGGAAATGGAATTATATTATATATTATTACAATGTCTCCTCGCGGCCTGATGGATGGATGACTGTGGAGACCGCGATTAGGCAAAAATAGTATGGAGCGCCTGCAGGGCGATTATGGTCCGATGACTTGAGGAAGGAGGCTGGCTGCGGATAGATGTGGGCTGCCTAAGACCCGGATGTGAAGATGCGGGAAGATGTGGTTCGCCTAGTGCCTAATTAAGGATAATTGGAACTCCTCACAGAGGCCTTCATCTAACAGTGGAAACCTATGGGCTGTATATATGATCCTGTTTTAAAAATAATTAAAATTATAGAGCACACATACACACATAGTAACCGCAACTATAAATTGCTTTGTCAATAGTAAAATAAATATTAAATATACAAGTAAAACCTGCGTACCTGTGTTGATCTGTTACCACCCGTTTTGAAACAGTTAAGCCTTATTACAAAACATCAGGCAAACAACTCATGGCCAGTATCTTAAATATAACAATATTTAGTAAAATGAATTACAGCTGGGTTGGGTTAAGAGCTATAATAAAAAGAAAATAAACTAAAATTGGGCTATAACAATTAAGAAAGTGAAAAATAAGGGAAGGGGTGGGTAAGTTATAAAAAAGGAGAATAAGAAAAACGTCAAAAAAAAAAAAAAATTGTATTTTCGGGATCAGCTGTTGGGATAAGTTTTTAAAGTTATCGGGTCAGCTACCCCAACAGCTGATCCCCGAAAGTATTAAAAATGGCCTGTAAGTCCAAAACAACTCAATCCTGAACGCTCTAGTTCTGTTTATAGACTGTGTAATGGCCCCTTCAACACAGTTATATTATCTGCGGTTTTATTATAAATTGACCTCATTTCATTTTTTTTTAACTACCCCTTTGCCCACCGGGTAGGGTGAAGGGGTCGGCCGGACTCTTACTGCCCACAAAGCATCCCGGTGTTCCTCTTCTCGCCAATGATCGGGGGGGGGGGGTTCACAACTGTATTCTTCCCCCACCCCCGACAGGCATTGACTCGTCTCACCCAAGACGGGTCACGTCACCCGGTGCGACCGCCACCCTTCACTTGCAGTCCTCCAAGAAGCACGCACGGAAATCTGCGCTCTGCCTCTTAGGGCTGTAACTGTTCAGACGACGACATATGGACCTCAGCAACAACGTGATACAAGCACAGGCATAATATTTTGCCTGTGATCTGATAAGCTGATTTGATCAAAGAACCCGTATACTCGTATATAAACGAAAAAACAAAATATATAATTTTCATTAAAAGTGCATTTACTGAAAGAGTTATGTTATAATCGTCATTATAATAGTCGTAATAATGTGAGTTTGTTTGCCACCTCAGTGTTACGGAAACATTACCCTGTGATTACAGTTGTATTATAACATTTATAACACAACATATTCGAGAATTAACAACCAATATCATACGCCAATTATATTACAGAATGGCTTGTTGACAACTTGAATGTACCTATAAAACTATTAGTAAAGAATTCTTTCACCTACCTCTAATGCCAATTTTAGACCTTATTCTCTAAGTAGGAAAGATCTGAATTCTTTGAAATTATTCAATCACATTTCAAACTATTCTTTGGCTCCCCGATAAGTCCCGGAGCCGAATGGGTCTTTTGTGATAAAATTAATTGCGTTTTCCCCTTGCACCGTACTGCACGCTCATATTATGACAGTCTGGAATAACAGATAATGGATAATTTAAATTGTACTAACGTAACTTCAAAACGGTAATCAAGTTCTATACTCTTAATTCTCTTAAAACTCTTAATTCAACAAAAAATCAAGATGCGCAAAAGCAACGGTTTCCAATGAAAACTATAAAATTAAAAATGTTATTCAATTATTAGAAAACCTAATAAAAGGGCGAAACTGATTGCAGGTTGCAAAAGAGTCCTATTTTTGCACACACGCACGAACACACCCACACACACATACAATCGCGCACACACACGAACACACACACATATATACACACACGCGCTACACATGCTAATAAAATCATTGTATCTAACAAAATAAAATATGTGTCTTCTAAGCGGATGGTAAATTTTCGATTCCACTTGTTTTTGGGATGAAACTGTCTCTCAACATACAGCTCACGCTAGCTTGTGAATCAAGCCTGCACATTTTGCGATCTCTTCTTGTTGCAATAACAAATTATTATTAGAAAACAAAACATTCGGTGTTATTTTTTTCGGATTACATTTTATTTATACAAATAGAAATTCTCTTATAGCATTTATTTATTTAGATTTAAGAATAAGAGTCAACAGTAAAGCTGTCATTAAACCAGAGTTTGAGAAAAAGCAGTTCTTAGGAAGTCACGATATTTCACCACATAGTATTAGGAAAAGCAGACTGTTAGCATTCTAACAGGTCAAATAAATAATCTTTTGAGTCAATTAGGTAATTCTCAATTGTTTCTAGATTATACTAACAGACATGCATTCACGCCTGTATCTCCGAAGGGGTAGGCAGAGGCGAATGGTAAATAATAGCAACATTTTGCCAATTATAATTAGCTAATAGGGGTCCAGTATATTGCCGTCATTCCCTTTTGGGTATTTGATAGGAAAATTTGGAGTACATTTAATTAGTAGAGTTAAATGGTTTAGGGAGTATAAACAAGAGCGAACTGGCTTTTGCCGGGAAGTCCTGGCCTCTAACTACGACCTGGTCGTTTTGATACACGATAGTAACACCTTAAAAAATAGTACTTTCGAACATACTTCTACTTTTCATATCTTTAACATATTGATCATCTTTAACGCTTGAAGGTCGAAATTTAGATAGGTTAAGAATATAACCGAAAGCGCGTTTTTTTCGATCTCTTTTTATAACAGACGAATAGACAGATTACCTGATAACTGACAGCCATCGACCGTGAACACCTCCAACTCAAGAGTAAAAAAATTAGGGGGGTGAGGAAAAAAAAATTAGGCGCATGAAGGATGGAGAAAGAGGACAAGAGAGTTGGACATTTTTTACCATCACTTACTCGCCAACACAATGACCTGCTTAACAAAATATCGGTAGATTGTTTATTTACCGATATTTTGTTAGGCCGTGGTATTATCACTCAGGTCAAGCCGCCCCATTCGTGCCTAAGCATAGCTTTGCCTAGTGCCTAATTAAGCTTGATTCTCTTCCCTATTATAATGAAAGCTTAGCCTTAAAGTACTTGTTCAAAGGTTGCTACTCAATTATCAACAAAACTCATATAATTTCAAGCCAAATTTAGTATCTTAGTGTGTACAATCACAAGGCATAAGTCACAATAGTTCTATTTTTCTCAGTTATAGAATTCTCTGTTGAATGTATGTAGGTATAGTGATTGGTATCCTGCAGCCTCGCCGGTATTTAGTGGTAGATAAACCGTATTATCTGTGTTGTACTTTTATAGTTGTCACGCTTTGCCCCCCAGTTATTGGTTATAGTTAAAATTTGATATATCGCGAATAGAGGAACAAAACTTATTTAATTGATATCTACCTATGTTGTAAGTTATGATTGTTTGGACTCAGCATCTCCTTTAATGTGACATTAAATATCAAAGCAAGAAAGAGATAAATAATATATATATACTCTTGACTCATGAGTTGCAAGTGTTCATGGGCGGCAGTAGTCACTTACCATCAGGTGACCCGTCTGCTAGTTTGTCCCCTACCATACCATAAAAAAAGAAATAAAAAAATATTTTTTATACAAACTTATTTTTTATAATTAAAGTTGCAACTTTTTGTTGTTACAACATTTTGCTATCATAATTTTTTTCTTACAATTAAATTTTAAATATATGTATATTCGAAGTATGAAATACTTATTTGATGTGAATGAAATGAAATACGACATTTAAAAAGAAGATTGAAGTAGATATTATGTTCGTTCTGTCTTTTTTTTTTTTTTTTTTTTTGTAATTTGACTTATTTATCGGTCGGTGTCAGCAATTTAAGCGGATAATACACGTGTGTTAATATTATAATTTTTTTTTGCTATGAATTAAAGAAGACACGTCAATTTATTCAAAATAAGTCATCACAATAGTGCATTATGTTGGATATACCTTTAATATAATTTTTACTATCAATAAAAAATTATCACTGCTTTAATATTTAAGAAAAATGTAACTATACCAAAAAGACTTTAGTATATATGTATATATATATTTTTTTTTTCAAAGCAAATAATGTGGGCGTTAGTTACGCCTTTGACTACCCTTTCGGGGTTCCAGGCATGAGTGTATGAATGTATGTATGTATGTCAAAAAAATGTTATGGAAATGGTAGCTTTGATTTATGGAAACTACCGAATCATACAATTAGCTAAGCATATCTATGTAAATATACATAACACTGCACTTACTCAAAAAGCAGAACTTTTACTTTATTAGTATGACCTCAAAAATGTATATTTTGATACTGTATTTTGTATAATCTCTATATTTTATTTATGTACAGTTACTGATTATATACAAATACGAAATTGAATCATTCTTTCCATTTTAATTATAGAAATTTCCATCTTGAACATTGTTAAGTAGAATATACATATGTATGTATATAGTTATTACATCATTTCAGCCTGTACGACTTTTATAAATTAAATCTCATACATTTAATATATTATTTACTCGTAATAACAAGTCCCCGACACAGATTGAAACTACGGGTCCAATAAATTTCTATACATTCGTTTAAAGAAGGCGGGATTACCAATAATTTCCTAATAATTGCCATAAAATACAATCATGTGGCAAACTTGCTTTAATATGTATCGCCATTTTATAGTCACTGTATACCTTAACACTTGTTATTAAAGTTCAATTTTATATGGCATTGTTTTGTAAAAATGCAAATAAAATTCTGAATCTGCAGTTTGTTTAAACCTTAACACTCTAGAGTATGGTTGAAAATTGTATATTTTTTTGTAATTATATGTGTGGCGAGTATTCTTAGTAACAGATGTTGTAATCGAGAATTCGAAGGGCACTAGAGAATCGATTATATTGTATGAAGATGTGAGCCCTTAAGCGGATTTCTTTATAATAGTTTTCTTCTGGCTGCGTAGGGACGACCAGTGTGTCGATATGATTGAATTTATAATAACCTAGGGAACAGAAGATGTTGTTTTATTGTCATAGAAAGATTATGATATATTTTCATCACACACAAGGGAGAATAAAACTCTAATCTGTAAAGACTCTCGAAAATTGTGACATATTGTTAAAAGTTAGTATGAGAAACAATTTATTATGCCTTAAAAATATAGAGTAGAGTAGTAGAGTAGAGTAGTAGAGTAGAGTAGTAGAGTAGAGTAGTAGAGTAGAGTAGTAGAGTAGAGTAGAGTATAGAGTACAGAGTATAAGTAGAAGCGTATGAAACACAGTCAGTATGCTAACCAGAATTTAGTCCTACTTTAAAAGATTTGAAGATGATATCAAGAAAATAACGGGTCCTATATGGACTCGAACTGCAACGGATAGAATTGAATGGCGATCTTCAGATTAGTCGGAAGACAAGTTGAAGAGTAACTACCGTCTGCCGAATTAAAATCAGTTAAACATGAATTAAATAGTGTAAAAGTTTATATAGCATATTAGTTAGTAAATTTTGATAGTAGTAATGAGTTCTTAGGCATAAAATAAGATAAGATAATATAAACATGAGTATGCACACATAAGTATTTATGATGAAATATTCAATTATAAAAGGTCAGTCATGTTTTGGCTGTAAGGCGTGCAAATATTAAGAGCATGCACTAAACTGGAAGCAGATTAATTATGCCATACTTACAAAACTTTTTGTTGTTTAAAATAAAATCAACAATAAAGGCTTTTTACCGACCGCGGCTTGATGCCGACGAGAAGAGATGTGTAAGTCAAAAGTACGTACCACACAGTTTAGCATGCATTTATCATTATGATATGGTTATTCATTTGAACGGCAAATGTATTCTATGCTTGAATCGCGACGTTACGTTGCCTGTTAATTTTTATTACTATTTGGGTATGGTTAAAAATAAAGAGAATTTTAAATTAGGTGATTACGAATACATATAGGAACATGATGTGTTGTGAAGGTACGTGAGGCGTCGGGAAATATTGAGCAATCCTCCTAACGCTGGCGGTAGGCCAGTAGAGTTTACCTTTAGTTTACCTTTATGACCATAATTTACACGAACTGTTTTATTTATAATCACATTTTTAATATCTTCTATTGAAAACATTACTCTGTATCATAACGTTGGTAATCTTTATGTTAAATTAAATGTTTTATTTTGTGTTTGTTTACTTGCAGTTATCCGACCGATATATGGTAAGTTTTGGAGTAATAACTAATTTTGTACTATTTTATATACATACATACGTACATACATACATACATACATTAAACACAGCCACTTTTTAATTTGGTCCAACTAATGTAGTAGCCTATTGTCGATAACCGGGCACTATGTGACTGTATATATACTGTCTGATAGATTACAGTCCAATCCCTTAGTCACATTTTACGAAACCCATCACGACACGACACGTTATCCATTCTCCAGTGAAATTCGTACGGCAAATTTGGAGTTTCACTGCTTCAATTTTGAAATTTGAATTGGAATGTAAAATAAATAATTTGAATTGAAAAGAAAAAAAAATTGAATTGAAATTAAAATATATGAAGCCTGGATTATATATATATTTTTTTTATGCGATAGGGGGCAAACGAGCAGACGGGTCATCTGATGGTAAGTGACTACCGCCGCCCATGGACACCCGCAACTCAAGAGTCACAAGTGCGTTGCCGGCCTTTTTGGTAGAGGTACGCTCTCTTCTTGAAGGTTTGAAGGTCGTATCGGTTCGGAAATACGGCAGGCGACAATTTGTTCCATAAGCTGGTTGTGCGAGGCAAAAAGCTTCTCGAGAAGCGCACAGTGGTGGAGTGCCAATCGTCCAGGTGATGGGGATGGATATTTTGTCGCGTAGGACGATGACGGAAACCAGCAGCCGGTATAAGTCCGAACAATTCCTCTGAACACTCCCCATGATACAAGCGATAGAGGATGCAGAGTGAAGCTACATCTCTACGCAACGCCAAGGTGTCAAGTCGATCAGAAATATCTTGGCAGTCGATGATGCGAGTCGCTCTCCGTTGAATGCGGTCAAGAGGCAGAAGTTGGTACTGGGGTGCACCTGCATAGAGATGAGAACAGTATTCCATGTGCGGCCGAACCTGCGCCTTATAAAGTTGCAGGCGGTGGGCCGGAGTAAAATACTGTCTCGATCTGTTTAGCACACCAAGCTTCTTCGAGGCTAATATGGCCTTACTCTCTAAGTGACCGCGAAACTGGACTTCGCTTGATATATCGACGCCAAGGATTCCGATACTGGCTGATGCAGTTAGGGAAGTGCTCTCAAATTGAGGTGATACGACCAATGGCATCTTTTTAGCGGTGAACGCGCAAACCTGTGTCTTCGTGGGGTTAAATTGGACTAGGTTAAGTCGACTCCAATCTGAAACTTTTGATAAAGAAGTTTCGATTTCAGACACAAGTTTGGATCGGCTTTCGATGACGTTTACCCGAGAAATGTTAGCGCGGCCGGTGTAAAGGGCATCACTCGTGCTATCGTCTGCATAGCAATGGATGCTGCTAATCTGCAGCATGTCGTTGATATGCAGAAGAAACAGCGTGGGTGATAGCACACAGCCTTGTGGGACACCAGAATTAACAGACTTCGAGTCGGAGCATGCACCGTCAACAACGACCTTGATGCTTCTGTCTGTAAGAAAACTGGTGAGCCAATTGCACAGTTTCTCGGGAAGCCCATAGGAAGGAAGCTTCGCAAGGAGCGCTTTGTGCCAGACCCGATCGAAGGCCTTCGCCACGTCCAAACTAACGGCCAACGCTTCCCCCTTGGTCTCGATCGCCTGTGCCCACCGGTGAGTCAAGTATACGAGAAGATCACCAGCTGAACGACCCTGACGGAAGCCGTATTGTCGATCATTGAGGAGCTGGTGGTCTTCTAAGTACCGGAGGAGCTGGCAGTTAACAATGGATTCCATTATCTTGGAGAACAAGGAGGTGATGGCTATGGGTCTGTAGTTGGACGGATCCGAGCGATCTCCTTTTTTAGGGATTGGGTGCACTAGAGCTGTCTTCCGAGAGATTCTATCGGGCCCACTCGACTTATGAACGTCGAGGGAAAGAAGCGCTTTACGCACTGCCCTTTGTGTAAACCGGACTTCCGGCATGCGGGTCTCGCACTGCGGTATGGTCGGCGGTGCGTTTCCCCCGTCGTCCAGGGTCGAGTTGGACGCAAAGAGTTTGCCCAGAAGATCGGCTTTTTCTTTAGCGTCGTGGGCCAACGAATTATCTCCTATGCGCAGAGGTGGAAGGGATGGCTTACAAAAGTTCCCCTGGACAGCTTTGGCAAGAGACCAGAATGCACGAGTTCCGGAGGGGAGACTAACTAGTCTCTCGCCAATTCTGCCGATGTGAGCCGACTTCGCCCCAGCAATTACTCTTTTGAGGGACCTGGAGGCAAAGTTAAATTGCTTCTTTAATGTGCTGGTCTTTACATCCCGTGCTGTCGCTGCATTAGCCCATGCTTGGTAACATTCCTGCTTTCGGCGGGACGCCGCTTTGCAGGTGCGACCAAACCAAGGCTGGGACTTGCCACCTGTGGGAATCAGGGAGAATGGAATGAAAAGTTCCATACCCTGAAGCACAACATCCGCGACAGAGTCAGCAACGACACTGAGGTCATCCGGCGAGAAGCAAACCTGCCTCCATGGGTAGGATGCAAAGAATGTTCGCATTCCATCCCAGTCTGCTGACCTATAGTGCCATACGCGGCGACTGCCTGTAACTCGCGGCCGCAGCGAGTGAACGAGTGGCACTATACTCCTAATCAGGCAATGGTCCGAAGAGCTAAGAGGGGCCTCAACGGATACTTTGTAGCCGTCAGGATGTGAGGTCAGCAGAAGATCCAACAGTGAAGGCACGTGGCTTTCTGCATCTGGGATTCGCGTAGGCGTTGCTACCAGCTGCGTCAAGCCATATGCCAAGGCGAAATCGTGAACAGATCTTCCCGCATGATCGGTTTTGCGCGAACCAAGCCATTCGGCGTGATGGGCGTTAAAGTCGCCAAGAATCACGATCTCTGCGGATGGGACCTGCTGGAGCACTGAGTCTGTAGCCATTTGGACGTGGTCGATGAGTCGGTCCGTTTCGGCATCACCGCTATGGGACCTGTAGAGGCATAGGTAGATGCAGGGATGGTCGTCGCAGTCTACACGTAGCCATAAGATGGAGAGGTCCCTACCTTCAAGATTGCCGAGGCGGCGAGAAGTGATATCATCTCTAACGTACACGCATACACCAGCCTTAGGAACAAAGGAGTGTTCCAGTCCGTACCCAGGGTAGCAGAGGTAGGATGTGTCCGCTGGAGATGATATCTGCGTCTCGGTTAAAAAGAGCAAGGCCGGCTTTGCTGTCTCAAGGTGGTGGTGGACAGTGTCGAGGTTCGAATGTAAGCCCCTGATGTTACAAAAATCCACGGTAAACGTGACAGGGGGTGCCATGGTGTGCCTTCTCTTGCCCCGAGCAGATTTTGAGAGCGCAGTTGAGCCCCCCCCCCCCCAGAGTACGAGGGGCAGCCTGGGCGTCCACGCTCAGGCATAATCCGTACTGAGGGTGGACGTCCAGGGGGGGATTCTCCAACGCTAGCGCTGGTACCCCCCTGGGGTATCCTTTTCGTTAACAGCGCTATCATTAGGGGGGTGGGGGATTTTGGGCCTCCGGAGACCTCACTCATTTCGGGGAAATGCAACGCAAGCGTTACTTCACAACCGGTTTTCTGTTAGGCCGTTTTTAATATCCTTATAGTAATATATAAATGTTTTTGGACTACATTCGCTTCTAATTGCTGATATTTTTTCGAATTTCAATCCATGTATGTAGTAAGTATAAAAGTAATATATAATTATTCAAATTTCTAACTCTTTACAATTTTATTTATGGTTTTCTTATCGAGAAAGATTTCAAACAAACATTATCTTATATGTTAATACATAATTTGTAACACCCGACGACGACAAAAAAAAGAGGTGTGTTATAAGTTTGGATTAGTTTTATGAGGATCTGTGTATCTGTGTGTTTATATCGTAGCTCGCGAACTGACGAGTTTTAGTGATTTTACAGAAGCCACAGGGATAAATTATAGATGTTGACGTGTCATTGTGCTTTCTGTTTATATGAACATTCAAGGTTTCACTTGTAAATGAAATAAAACAAGAAATTTAAAACAAAGGTATTACAATTGTCATTGAAATTAGACCACTCTGAGTAGTAGTCTAGCATTATATAAATTATCAAATATAATAATAATTTACACCTCCTTAAGACACTGTGGTATGAAATATTCAATTCACTGGTATTATTGAAATATTCAAACATGGAATACTGTTTCAATAATAAAAAATGTTAAAATTTTCAATATTGTGATTGGGTGTGTCAGCGTAAACAGCTGACAATCGACGCGTATGTGCAACAAGCCCTTCTAAATTCAATTTTGGAAACAACTTTTTCTAATCACTCTTAAACGATCCTATTGTGTACAATATAGAGTTTCTTTTTCTTTTTGATAGTGTTACAATGTTACACTTCAATGCATTTTTGTTTATATCGACATCTATCTCTATAAACAATAGTATAAGGTCTAATTTTGTATAACATAAGAATAATGAGAATTTTGCTGAATATCTAAAAATAGTTATGTTTAACAAATTACTATTTTAGTTTCGTCCCTTTTGATGTGACTCGTGACAATGTTTATTTTGTATTTAAATGCGTTTAAAATATCGTTAAATGTTTGTTTCTACGCTACATATGAAAGATAATATTATTGTTGTAAGGCAATGTAATTTAAACATGTGTTATTTATGTTCAATGTTCAGTAAGCTTCACAACCTGTGTAACTCAGCGGTAAGGCAGACAGTGGCAGCTTTAAGTTTAGCTGGTTCGATTTCCGCTAAGTACAATTTTATATTCTTAAATATATGTAAGGTTTGTGTCGACGTTGTCACTGACATTGAGATTTGAGTACGTATCAGTTCAGCCATAAGAGGGAGCCAACAGAAAAGAGAACATAAAAAACGTGTTGATTTAAAAGAGCAAATTTCAAGTTTTTATAATAAGAATAGTAAAGCATGAACATTTAACTGTCGATTCTTTGTTTAAGGTTAGTAAGTATTTGAGTAGTTGATTTTTTTTTTATGTAAAACTTATCTGTATTTAATAAATAAAACTCTGTTTTAGATAAATCACATTGTGTTGCGCTATAAGAAGAAAATAACTCCTGATCTTATATATATTTATGTTTGCATTGTATGTACCTTTCACTTTAGTAAGAGACGGTAGCGTAATTACTAAAGCATCAGACTTGCGATTGTGTGTGTGTGTGTGGTTGCGAGTTTGAACCCCACCCAGTATAATACTACTGTCATGAACCCGCTCCTAACACTAGCGAGATTAACAAAAAATAAATTTAAACGGTGTCTTAGCTACGTTTCAGTGATCTCTTTGGAGACTAAGATTTTTTTTATATTATGACGGACTAATACTACTATCAGAGACATATCCTGAAAGATAGCACAATTGACATTTGTCGGGTATGTCATCATCTCTGAAAAACCCTTGGGTTTCTCAGAGATGATGACATACCCGAAATTCTAAAGTTGTTCTCGTCTTGCCAGCGGCGAGTAGATCAGCAAATTGCTCTTAGATATAACCTTGTGGCTGTCAAGGTGTCGTTACCGAATGCTGAAAAATATGCTTGTATATTTCTAAATAGATGCTCATCACATTAATATTTGCCCTGGAACTTGACCCCACTACCTATGGCCGTTAACCACTAGACCAACGGGCCAGTAAAATAATCTGTCTAGTATTCTTATAAAACAAAAACTGTGTTTAGTTTGGTTCCAGATAGAAGTGTGTTAAAATGACACACATAATTCCAAAAAAAAAAAAGGTACAAGAATCGCATCACAATAATTAGTTGTACAGCATTGCCAAAGGTCAGAAAATGATAGAAGCTGGTAATTTTCTAGCAGTAAAGGCCGACATTGAACAGCAATAGATAGAGCGAATACTTTATTTATACACCACTAGTAAAGGCAAAGTATTGCACTCATCCCCAGGCAACTGCCTTTCATTAATATGTCTTTATGTGTCTTTACATTTATAAAACAACGTTTTTCCAAGCCCTTGAAGTTGACGACTCTTTATTCTACTTAGTCTTACCTTAATAAAAAAAAAGTATTAGGAGTGAGCTATATAAAAAAGGATACACAAAGATGTTCCTAACAATCAATATTGCTATAAGAACTACGACAATCTGTTCGTATTCTTGACATCACAATACGTCCAAGAAAATTCCAATCAATGAAGGTATCCCTATATAAAAATATTCGGGTCACAGCGGCCGGGATCTCGATAATAATCCGTCGTGTAATGGAAACATACGGCGCCGTATTCTGTTATTGGCCGCTACTAAAATTTGCTAATTTAAAAGTTATTTCTTTGCATCGGAAATCAGAATTAGAAATAGAGTATTACACACATATTTTCACGCCTGTTTCAATGAATAGGTAAACAGAGGCGTAATTAACGCCCACATTTTGACTATAATAATTTAGTCCCATTTTCGTCCCTAGCAAGCCTATTACCGTCATCCGGGCACTTTTGGGAATAAGATAGGAAAATTTGGGGTATATTGACAAAAGGATAGAAAGTGATGGAAATTGATATTGATTATAGAGATGGATCAAACAAGTCAGGGCCGCTTACTTGTAACTCGAACTTGTTGGTGCTGGGAAGTCCGAGTCTTCTCACTATAGAGAGTAGAAAGAAATATGAAATGAATATTTTTATTCTTGTACTTTCAACATTGCGGTCATTATTTAGGTATGTAGTATTTCTGAGTTTGACTGTAGAAAGGCATTAAAAATCTTATTTACGCAGAGTGCTAAAATATTGATTTATTTATTTATAAAAACTTAATGCAAATACTGTACAAAAGTGAACTTAATGCCTACGGCATTCTTAGCTAGTTAAACTGTTGCAGAAATAAAAAGAGCTACGTGAATATAGTATATAACATATACACATACTATTAACGTTCTTTAATCATTTGATTACTTTTTTGAGAACCATGCTTAGGCACATTGGTTGGGTTGCCTCTAAAGGTGCAATTCCGATTAATTGAAAAAGTGCTATAACGACCCTTGAGTTCCAGGTGTCTATGGACGGCAGTTGTCACTTACCATCAGGTAACCTGTCTCTTCATCTGTCTATATTATAAAGAAAAGAAACTCCTAACATGGGCTAGGCGTACAAAATACACGATTTTATGTATACAAAGAACTAGAAAAAAACATTTGGATGCCTTTTGTTTTAATACATCATAGGTACTAAGTTTTTAGAAAATAAAAAAACGGAATGATATAGAAGCCTGTTTATATTTTTAATGATTTTCGAAGTAATATGCGTTCCTTTGGAACCATTGAAGCAGAGAGCACACTCTTCTTCATTGATATCTCCCATGCCTTTTTAAAATTCAGTCAAGGCATCATCAGGGTTCATAAAACGAATTCCTCTTTTTATTTTTGGAAATAAATTGAAGTCACAAGGTGCCATAACTATAAATCGGAATAGTAAGATGAATGACTCACTAATTCTACGACCTTGACAGACAAATATTCGAATGAAAACATCCATTGCGCGGAATGTCTTTTTGTTTCTGGTTCGTTACAATATATCCAGCTTGCATCACCTGTGACGATGTCATATACAAAATCAAAGTCACCTACGTCATACTTTTCAAGCATTGAGCGACTCCAATCCAAATCTTTGATCTTCCTTCAGAATATGAGGTATCCGTAGGTGTACAACGCTTTCTGACGCCTAGATCTAATGGGAGGGTCTAACGAAGAGACGGGTACTTAATGCTAAGTGATTACCACATATGAACACCTGCAAAACGCAACTCGAGTCGCAAATGCGGTGCCTGTCTTAAACAGTGAACCAAAAGGCGAGACACAGCCCAAACATAGCTTGACAACGGATTTTCTGTGAAGCCTATTTTCTGAAGAATGTATCCACCTTCCAACACGCACGCACAATTTTTTGTACCGTGTATTTTGAACATCGTTTCCCTATAATTTTGGCAAATCCCCAATAATTCGTTTAAGCTACGTTCACTTAATCCAATCTGACTGACTTAATGCGAAATTAATTAAGTTTTATTAATGAACTTGTTCTGTCTTGAATTGTTGTCAAGGTGATCGAAATTAAACTAAGATTTTCTTTTCATTTGCCATTACAAAAATGTCTGATAATTAAATTAATTTCACTTCAGCTTTCTCACAGCATGATTTACAAAGAAAGGAGTTTCTTCTTCCACTTAAGCAGGCAGTATAAATGATTCACACGTGTGACGCTCGTATGGCTCTAAACAGTTTCATGGGGACACTAAATTGACTAGTTAAAAAAGTATTAAGAAATATATTATTTGTGTGTATGATAATACTTTTTCCTGGGCTTCTCAATTGCGTGAAGTTAGACGCAATCTATTGGCATCAGCAGGATCCTTTCGGCATCAATTAGTTATACTGTTGATTATTGGCACTTGGTGAAACTTGCTACACATCTTGAGTAAAATCACTTGTACTGTTCCACAATAATTATTTTAATAAACCTGACTAGTTTCACCCTACGGCATTTTTAAATTTAGCTAATAGTTTTGGAAGTTGTCAGTATGAACTGTCAATCAGTACAAGTGATTTAACTCATGAAGTAGCTTTCAATTCGTCCTCGACGGAATACTCATATTCTCACCTAGCTTTATAATAAATTCTTTTCAATCCGTGTGCTTATATTTACTTCAAGGAATGTTTTATGTCCCTCACTGACACACACACAAATAATATTAAGATCGACGGAATCATTAAAACTGACAGTACCGCCTCATTCAACCAGGCACTATCAGCAATCCTTTAATGTACAAGCTGTACGGTTATGGAATATTTTGCTTTTATAGTATATTTTTATTACATCTCACTTATATCTTTTTGCCCCATTGATCTTATGAATCGATGGTATATGTATATGTGTACATATAAGTTTATATATTTATACATAATTGTGTGAGAGTATATTTATTTGTATACAAATATGTATAGGTTATATACGATATAAACTTGATTTGTATTTGTTTAATATGTGATGTGTAATTATAGGAATAAAGTACCTAGTTTTAATTTGACGTTTTGATTCATTTGAAGTGAAATGCTTGTTTCTCTCTTCTTTTCTTCACCTAAGCTACCCATATGTTCTTCTGTATCTTGTCTTTACTGTCCATACTAAGAATGCATTTCAGAAATTGCATTTAGCGATAAGACCCCCCTGTGTACATTTCTATTTTGTATACACACTGTGAATGTTTTTAAACGTGTATAATAAACATTATTCTATATTATATTTCATATAAACCCGTTTGCATTAAATAAATACTCAACTTTTTAAATTTTGTGTCAATTTGTTTTCGAAGACGTCATCACACCAATATAATGACACATTACATCTTAAAATCCATGAAGCTGTTTAGCATACAAACGTGTTCACAATACACAACTCTCTTTATTCCGAGTAATGTCTGACGCGTTAATCTTTTTATTCTTTTTGAAGCAGCTGAGACAAAAAAATGGCATAAACGTAAATGCTTAGTACCAGAAACATTTAGCTTACACAGCAAAGAATTTGTAGTAGTCGTTGATAGCTAATCCGGTGTCTCAGTTGAACATATGTATATACATACTTTGTATGTATGTAATAGTCTGTAGTCACTAGGAATACGTGCGTGTTGAAGTGGAATAACTAGACGATGGTGTCATTTCTTGACTAACTTTGAGAAGAAACGCCGAAACTAGACAGGGGGTAGCCATGCTTGTGCCGGTCGGTAACGAAATATTTCATTGTATTTTGCCAAGTCAATGAGGGTATCAGACGCTCAAAACCCGCTCTTCACCCTCAATGGCCAGCAACCCACTCGCAGCTCTTGATCTGCAGCTGCCACTAGCCATGAGAGTTAGCCCGTGCCTCATTTCTTGTCAGCTCAATTGTCTCTATACCAAAATTTGAAGCTTATAGAAATCTTATATATGCATCTTGTTAGTTCCTTCAATCTTATAGAATAAGCGAATTGAACAACAGTTTCTAGTATATGACAAAAATTTACCAAGGATTTTGCATAACAATAGTGGTTTATTTGGGATTATAGCTTTAATTTTATCGAAATTCATACTCAATTCTAAAATTGCGTGCAATAGTTTCACCTTATGAGTCACCAAGTCAGCTACTGTATCAGTTCCCTGTCGCTATAGATCGTGGCTACAGCCGTTTCGCGGTGAGCGGTCAGTAAATAAAGTGCAGTGTGCACTCTGTTATCGTTCCTAGATAGTTTGCTTCCACATATCAAATTTGGGTCATGAAGCAAATGATAAGCGGTAGCGATATACTTTTAAAATGTATGCACATATTCTCTTCTCTCATAATATAGTTGGCTGCGCATCGTCTTGTAAATAGGTGCAGATTTTTTCTTACGACCAGCCTATGGAACAAATTGTCGCCTGCCGTATTTCCGAACCGATACGACCTTCAAACCTTCAAGAAAAGAGCGTATTCCTACCTAAAAGGCCTGCAACGCACTTGTTACTCTTGAGTTGCGGGTGTCCATGAGCGGCGGTAGTCATTTACCATCAGGTGACCCGTCTGCTCGTGTGCCCCCTATCGCATAAAAAACATAATATTTTCATAAATATACTGACAAGGCACACGATGCTAATTTCCTTAAATAGTATATATAATTTTCGTTATTCAGTGAAACTTTACATGCACTATGTCTGACGTTAGGCGAAGACAATCTTACAATATTTGTTTTTTTTTTTTTTTTTTTTCTCATTTAGTACTAAATTATTGACAGTAAACCAATGATACTCTTTGAATAATCCTATTTACATCGTCAAAGTTATTGCCGTGTCTATCTTCTTTAAAAATTAACGAAGTCTTATCAGGAAATAATACTATTTTGGGTTGGCTATTGATTCACTGGCGGATATCATTAATCTATACTATTTTATTTATTTCTAATCCCAATGAATTTATACCAATAATCTGAACTTGCTGTTGTCTATCACTCAGGTATGATTTAAGCAAACAGAGTGCCTGTTTACAAAGTCCGTAATCTCAAGTTTCAGGAGCGAAGTTTTGTGAATTCCGCTGTCAAATGCTTTTTAGAGGTCACTAAAGATACCGTATGCATCCTTAGCTTTCTTCCAGGTGGTAAAAGTATGCTGTACCAAAGTTACACTGGCGTCATCTGGTGATTGTGAAAGAAGTTGTTTGCGTTAAAATAAAGTAGCATTTGATTGAAATAAAGTAGCATTTTCGAAAATCTTTCTAAATACCGGCAGGATTGAAACAGGTCTATAGTTATTATCATTTTTAATGTCTTCCGATTTAAAAAGCGGTATGTATGTCTTAACCTTGTTTCATGAGATCAGGGAAACTCCTTAATCTAAACACAGATTAAATTTTAGCTCTAAGTAGGAAGTGGAAGTTTCAATGGCAGCTTGGTAAGTTTTGATTGACATTCCTCACAGATTTTCAGACAGTTTGACCTTAATATCCTTAAAAGCTTTTAATACTACTGTAGGGTCAATTTGTTTAAAATTAAAAGCTACGGGACAGATACCTACATTTTTTCTAAGAAGAGTGTCGGAATGAGCAGGACAGGAGTCTAGGCCTTCAATGGTTCCTGGACTGTGTCCTTGTCACAGCTTGAAGTACCACGGGGTGTGTCTAATACATCATTTTTGAACTTTTAATTTTAGAATGAGTCATATTATTTATGACAGGGTTAATATTATAAGATAATGGCAAAGCTATTTTGTATTATATTTATTATTTGAAATAGCCTGTGAATCTCTAACAGTTCATTGCCTAGCGCTTCTATCTTCCATTTAATCCACCACTGAGAAATAAATCATCTCTAAGGCATAACTTTCGTTTTACTGACTTAAATTTATTTATACTTAATATTTGTATATTATAAAGTAGTTTATTATAAAGCTATATATAATAGGGATCTATTTTAATTGACAGAATTATATATATTAATCTCAAAGTATTTTAGAAATAGTAACAAGTCTGGTTTTCGAAGTATGTAAATATTTCAATCGCTACTTTTTATGACTTGGATTACTACAAACAAGCTGATTCCCTATATTTTTCTTTCACATTACTATCTGAAAACATAAAATGTTTCACATGCATTACTCAGTGAAAACATGGCTTGAACCCGGTGCAGGAAATTACGCGTGTTTATGAAGGGTAGCCCTTGGAACAACTGTATGGAGTAATGTTGACCTGTACTCTATCTTTAGTGATTTAAAGAAAATATCCTAAACCGAACTGGGAGAGCCATGCCTTGGCACGAAAAGGCGACTTGACAAATATTATATTGCCTAGTGAGTGAGGGTACCGGGCGTCCCCCTTTTCTCTTTCCCCCCTTGCCCCTCCCCCTTCCCCTACCCTCACCCTCCTCTCCTCTTCCCCTCTCATAACCCTCAAAGGCGAGCAACGCACTTCTGGGCATTGATTGAGCTGCGGTTGTCACTTACTATTAGGTGACCCGTCTATTCGTCTGTCGCCCTATACAATAAAAATTATAACAATAATACTTACAACTTTTTAAGTGATACTTACCATCAGGTGTCTGCTCGTTTGTGTGTAAAGTAAGTCTTGTCTGTCTGTCAGTAAAGCATCGTCACAAACAAATCATCGTTTCGTATCACAAAATACATGATGGCACATATTCTAGTTATCTGTTTACTCCGAATGTAATATTCTCAATAATACACAATGTAATAGATTCGCCGCACAAATACCGGATTCATTCACAATGCCAGTCACCGTTTCCACCGGACATTTTCGACGATGCCCGCTACATTGTAAGGCGCAGCCTATTGTGTTACTGTCACGCCACGATGTTGGAAATTTTCTCAGCTAGTATGAAAGGACTCATAAGTTATGTATTAATATAACAGCAAAATGGAATCTTGTAAGATGAGAATAGAGTAATCATATTTTGAATTTAATTAAAGATACAAATTTTTAGAGCTACAAGGAAATTCCGATGCAGCTTGTGATTAAAGGCTGGCCTCATTTGAAATAAAATATAGTTCTATATCTGGTGCTTAAAACCTTTTTAAATTATTAAAAAAATACAAATTTGTAGTTAGTGTGGGAGTTATCTTAAAAAACCCTTTTAACATACACAAACTTGCGGGTGGAGGAACACACTCCTCCACTTATGGCTCTGCCTCAAAGAGCTTGATGTAAATGACGACTACGTGCCCGAAGTCACTGGGGTAGAATTAAGAGCAGTGGTGCTACGGCTTCAAGCCATAAGCACAGCTCCAGGACCCGACGGCATTCCAGGCCGAGCCTTTCCTGGCTCTGCAAGCTCTCGGCTACAGCGCATGTCTCGAGCGAGGCCAGTTTCCTCGACTGTCGAGAACGGGGAAACTGGTCCTCATTCGAAAGGAGGGGTCCGGTAGATTCATCGTCCGCCTACCGGCCGATCATATTGCTACTTATTTATGTAAGGACTTAAAGACCCCCTAAACCCCTTCGAAGATACAGACGTGTATATATGTAACGTATGTACAGAAGTAATAAATTATAAAAAAAAAATAAGTACCGGTGCAACCAACTGAAGAAAACAAAAATCAACACAACCAATATAAATATATAATCATCATTTTTAGAACAAGTTTTATTTAAAAAAAAAAATTGCATTGTGCTTTTAGCTCAATCGGAAACCAGAAAGAGAGGCAATGGTAATTTGAAAGATTTGATTGCAGAGAAACATACACCTGGACAGGTTAAACTAAATAACAGATTAAATAATACAATATGGTACAATATAAAATAACGAACTATATCTACATAATATATGTATGTACATGCAACATCCCTACTTCCCTACTACTATATAATATACATAATATAATATAATATATAATAATATTGTCAATGTGAATGTAAGTTTGTTTGTTACGCTTTCACGCCGAAACTACTCAACCTATTGAAACATAAAACTTTGTACACATGTTCTCAAAGGTATTAGGAAGGTCATAGGAAACTTAAAAGAAATAGAAAAAATATTTTGGGAGATATGATTGTTTTTCAAAAAATTTGAAAATCAAGCCACTTCAATGCCATCTATATTTAAAGAATTCAATGCGAGCGAAGCTGCGGATAAAAACTATTTATTTATATTTTCAACAAATGACTGTTTGTCGCGATGAAGTACAGTACAATTATTTGTATATGTATGTGTCTATTATTAGCATTCTGAAACCAATAAAATAAAATTTATTATAACCATATATTTAATACTTAACTAACTATAATAGTTAATTACAGTAAAATGTCGACCCATCTTGGCAGTTATAGAAAGTTGTGAAATATAATATAATAATATATATACATATATGTTTAGTAAATAAAATTAATGTATGCTTTAGATTTTTCTGCTGGCACATTTGGATTGTGCCAGTTCATAATATAAAGAAAAATATTATTGAATGTCTCCAGTTCAGTATGTATTATGTATTTTATGTTGGTACCAAATACATTCAAATTGAATATTTTTTATTATTTTGTATTAATTTTCAAATGTATTTTTTTAAAAACAATTTCCGCATTTGGAATTATTCTTGTGTCTCGTAACAACGGACACAATGAACAAACAGACCCGGAACAACTATTCGGAGATCTTACAAATTTTGTCCCGTATGGAAATCCAATCCACGACCTCCTGCTCTGCAGGGTCACTAACCACTAGACCAACAGGCCAGTCCTGTATTAAAATGAATGTAAAGATAAAGACGCAAAATAAGACGCGAAAACATTTCTGCAAATTTTTTTTCGCTTCCAGTTTTTGTTTGTATGTATAAAGCCGACTCAAAGTTATTTGGTTATATTCATTAATGTTGGAATTTAGTTAGGCCGCCAATTTAGCCCAAATTATATTAATTTAATGTGTTTTATTTTGGTTTTTTTGCGCAATTTCCATAAAGCTGTATGGACTAAACAGTGAACGTCGACGTGAAAACTGCGAAAACGGTCTCAGTAAAGTTAATGATCAAAGTGTATCATCACCTGCAATCTGAACGTACCTTACATTACCATATAGAAATATAAGGCCGTATTACACTATCTCTATTGTCCTGTCCTGCCCTTATCTACACCGCTATCATACACTACCGCAAATTCTCTAATATCGAGCCCGCGTTAATCCTATATCCTATTAGTTTTATCGTCTCTATCAGCAGTTTACGGATCAGTAGACGCGTCAGCGCATCAATGGACTAAATTCCTTTACTCCACGTAATCTGAGGGAGATATAGACTGTACAGGAGAAGGGGAGATAAATTATATCTTTAAATTAATAAACAAATTACCGATAAATTCGGAGGAACTTGGGAGGGTCGAATGAAATACTCTTGTATTATAAAAAAAAAAAAAAAATATGCTCCATTACTAGCTACAACCTTTTGCCATTTTCGGGCAACAAATGGATTCCATCATAAAACCTGATCATCTTTTGAAGCGATCCATTTTTTGATACATTCGTAAGATTTGAAGTGTTGATCTGCAAGGCTGTGTTGCATAGATCGAAATAGGTGGTAATCAGGAGGAGCACAATCTGGTGAATATTGGGGATGCGGTAACACTTCCGACTGAAGATCTTAATGTGTATCTCTTACAGCTTTTGCGATAGAATAGAATAGAATATACTTTATTGCACACCAAAACATAGGACACATAAAACAAAAAAAAAAAACATATATTTTTTTTTTTTTTATGCGATAGGGGGCAAACGAGCAGACGGGTCACCTGTTGGTAAGTGACTACCGCCGCCCATGGACACCCGCAACTCAAGAGTCACAAGTGCGTTGCCGGCCTTTTAGGTAGAGGTACGCTCTCTTCTTGAAGGTTTGAAGGTCGTATCGGTTCGGAAATACGGCAGGCGACAATTTTTTCCATAAGCTGGTTGTGCGAGGCAAAAAGCTTCTGGAGAAGCGCACAGTGGTGGAGTGCCAATCGTCCAGGTGATGGGGATGGATATTTTGTCGCGTAGGACGATGGCGGAAACCAGCAGCCGGTATAAGTCCGAACAATTCCTCTGAACACTCCCCATGATACAAGCGATAGAGGATGCAGAGTGAAGCTACATCTCTACGCAACGCCAAGGTGTCAAGTCGATCAGAAATATCTTGGCAGTCGATGATGCGAGTCGCTCTCCGTTGAATGCGGTCAAGAGGCAGAAGTTGGTACTGGGGTGCACCTGCATAGAGATGAGAACAGTATTCCATGTGCGGCCGAACCTGCGCCTTATAAAGTTGCAGGCGGTTGGCCGGAGTAATATACTGTCTCGATCTGTTTAGCACACCAAGCTTCTTCGAGGCTAATATGGCCTTACTCTCTAAGTGACCGCGAAACTGGACTTCGCTTAATATATCGACGCCAAGGATTCCGATACTGGCTGATGCAGTTAGGGAAGTGCTCTCAAATTGAGGTGATACGACCAATGGCATCTTTTTAGCGGTGAACGCGCAAACCTGTGTCTTCGTGGGGTTAAATTGGACTAGGTTAAGTCGACCAAAATCTGAAACTTTTGATAAAGAAGTTTCGATTTCAGACACAAGTTTGGATCGGCTTTCGATGACGTTTACCCGAGAAATGTTAGCGCGGCCGGTGTAAAGGGCATCACTCGTGCTATCGTCTGCATAGCAATGGATGCTGCTAATCTGCAGCATGTCGTTGATATGCAGAAGAAACAGCGTGGGTGATAGCACACAGCCTTGTGGGACACCAGAATTAACAGACTTGGAGTCGGAGCATGCACCGTCAACAACGACCTTGATGCTTCTGTCTGTAAGAAAAGTGGTGAGCCAATTGCACAGTTTCTCGAGAAGCCCATAGGAAGGAAGCTTCGCAAGGAGCGCTTTGTGCCAGACCCGATCGAAGGCCTTTGCCATGTCCAAACCAACGGCCAAAGCTTCCCCCTTGGTCTCGATCGCCTGTGCCCACCGGTGAGTCAAGTATACGAGAAGATCACCAGCTGAACGACCCCGACGGAAGCCGTATTGTCGATCATTGAGGAGCTGGTGGTCTTCTAAGTACCGGAGGAGCTGGCAGTTAACAATGGTTTCCATTATCTTGGAGAACAAGGAGGTGATGGCTATGGATCTGTAGTTGGACGGATCCGAGACATCACCTTTTTTAGGGATTGGGTGCACTAGAGCTGTCTTCCATGAGTTCGGGACTACGCCAAGAGAGTAGGAAAGCCGATAAAGGCGCGTTAAAACCGGTGCTAACTCTGGAGCACACGTCTTCAGCACGATAGGACAGATTCTATCGGGCCCACTCGACTTATGAACGTCGAGGGAAAGAAGCGCTTTACGCACTGCCCTTTGTGCAAACCGGACTTCCGGCATGCGGGTCTCGCACTGCGGTATGGTCGGCGGTGCGTTTCCGTTCCGGAGGGGAGACTCACTAGTCTCTCGCCATTTCTGCCGATATGAGCCGACTTCGCCCCAGCAATTACTCTTTTGAGGGACCTGGAGGCAAAGTTAAATTGCTTCTTTAATGTGCTGGTCTTTACATCCCGTGCTGTCGCTGCGTTAGCCTATGCTTGGTAAGATTCCTGCTTTCTGCGGGACGCCGCTTTGCAGGTTCGACCAAACCAAGGCTGGGACTTGCCACCTGTGGGAATCAGGGAGAATGGAATGAAAAGTTCCATACCCTGAAGCACAACATCCGCGACAGAGTCAGCAACGACATTGGGATCATCCGGCGAGAAGCAAACCTGCCTCCATGGGTAGGATGCAAAGAATGTTCTCATTCCATCCCAGTCTGCTGACCTATGGTGCCATACGCGGCGACTGCCTGTAACTCGCGGCCGCAGCGAGTGAACGAGTGGCACCATACTCCTAATCAGGCAATGGTCCGAAGAGCCAAGAGGGGCCTCAACGGATACTTTGTAGCCGTCAGGATGTGAGGTTAGCAGAAGATCCAACAGTGAAGGCACGTGGCTTTCTGCATCTGGGATTCGCGTAGGCGTTGCTACCAGCTGCGTCAAGCCATATGCCAAGGCGAAATCGTGAACAGATCTTCCCGCATGATCGGTTTTGCGCGAACCAAGCCATTCGGCGTGATGGGCGTTAAAGTCGCCAAGAATCACGATCTCTGCGGATGGGACCTGCTGGAGCACTGAGTCTGTAGTCATCATTCATCATTTGGACGTGGTCGATGAGTCGGTCCGTTTCGGCATCACCGCTATGGGACCTGTAGAGGCATAGGTAGATGCGGGGATGGTCGTCGCAGTCTACACGTAGCCATAAGATGGAGAGGTCCCTACCTTCAAGATTGCCGAGGCGGCGAGAAGTGATATCATCTCTAACGTACACGCATACACCAGCCTTAGGAACAAAGGAGTGTTCCAGTCCGTACCCAGGGTAGCAGAGGTAGGATGTGTCCGCTGGAGATGATATCTGCGTCTCGGTTAAAAAGAGCAAGGTCGGCTTTGCTGTCTCAAGGTGGTGGTGGACAGTGTGGAGGTTCAAATGTAAGCCCCTGATATTACAAAAATCCACGGTAAACGTGACAGGGGGTGCCATGGTATGCCTTCTCTTGCCCCGAGCAGATTTTGAGAGCGCAGTTGAGCCCCCCCCCAGAGTACGAGGGGCAGCCTGGGCGTCCACGCTCAGGCATAATCCGTACTGAGGGTGGACGTCCTGGGGGGGATTCTCCAACGCTAGCGCTGGTACCCCCCTGGTGTATCCTTTTCGTTAACAGCGCTATCATTAGAGGGGTGGGGGATTTTGGGCCTCCGGAGACCTCACTCATTTCGGGGAAATGCAACGCAAGCGTTACTTCACAACCGGTTTTCTGTGAGGCCGTGGTATCGCACCGGTCGAGCCGGCCCATTCGTGCTTAAGCATGGCTCTACCACTAATAAAATTCATTAGTAGTACATATTCATTAGTAGTACAATGGGCGGTAACTTGAGGTGCATCGTTAAATTTCAAACATTGTAACGTTATTGTTATTATAACTTTTAAATAAAAATGGATTTCGGAACAGCTTTTGCGATGTGTGGGCAAGCATTGTCATGCAGTAAAAGGACCTTCTGTTTTCTATGTGCAATTCTTGGACGTTTTTCGTTCAATGCATGACTCAATTCAATTAACTGATGTTGATAACGCTCAGCTGTGGTAGTTTCATTTGGTTTTAACAAATCATTAATAAGTATCACATTTCATATCCCACCAAATGCATAACAATACCTTATTTACGTGAATGTTACGCTTCGGAGTCGATGTGGACGGTTGACCAGGATCTACCCATGATTTCCTACGTTTTGGATTATCATAGTACATAGATCCATTTTTCGTCGTCGGTAACGATTTGATACAAAAAGATTTCTTTTTGTGACGAGACACAGTAGTGAAGCACAAATGGTTACTCGATTTTGCATTGCTAATTCTGATAAAACCTGTGGAACCCATTTTTCTTGTTTTTGAATATTACCCATTGCATGTAAACGATCAGAAATTGTTGATTTACCTATATTTCATTCTGTAGCCAATTCTTGTAGTGTGCGGGCAGGGTTTTCGTCCAATAAAACCTGCAATTCACCGTCTTCAAACTTTTTTGGTTATCCATTACATTCTTTATCCTCTAAGTCAAAATTACCACTTTTAAATTGTCGAAACCAGTATTCATATGTTTTAACAGATGGTGCAGATTCATGATACGTATCTACAGTAAGTCTACACAAGACACAAAAATGATATTTATCGCGTTGCATATTTAATCACACTAAAAACTTGAGTGCGTTTGTTAAAGTGAATTACTTCGAATAATTAAAGTGCAAGCTAAACCGAATCGAATATCTAAGTAACTTGTTCCGACGTGTCGCGACGGCAACTTGACACGTTCCCTCAAAACTAACCGGAAGACCTAATATTTTGAAGAATGTAGCATGTAAAAGTGTTACATAGAAAACTATTTATATTACTCTGATGTCCAACAATTTAACCCTTATTGTTAGACACCAGAGTAATATAAGTTACATTTAGAATGTATAATAATTGTTATGTTATCAATAAGTTAAAATGTTTGTAGTGTCTCCAAACCATACGAATTTTAGGCGCCTTTATTATCTAGCAACATGTAAGCAAGTAAAATGATATATCTCAGACCACCAGACTGCTATTAAATGTTTATAGACATTGTACTATTTTATCATATATAAAAAACCCATATATAATATATTCTCAATAAAGAGACAAAGTTACTTCTACTTTTCTTCTTCTAGGTTATTATTGACTAATTGATTTGTTAGTATGTTACACGATATTGTGAACCAATTATAAAAAAAAAAGTTTTTAGTTGAAATGATTGATACACCCGAGATTGAACACATTTTTATTAAAAAAAAAAAAATACATCTACGGCGGCGTTACCGAATAAAAAATACAGCATGATAAGAGTCTTGTAGTCACTCACGCATGTATCCCCTAAGGCGTATACAGAGGTGTATTAAACACCCACATTTTGCCCACTTGAATTTAGTCCCACTAAACTAATAGCGGGCAATCCTATTGCCGTCGACCGGGCACTGTTTGACTGTGTATGTACTATATAGATGACAGTCCGATTTCTTTGTCTTTCACAACACCACTGAGTTTCGCACTGATTATGAACTAATGTTAGAATTTAGACTGATGTTTTGATTTAATTTTTCTTTTTTTTTTTTATTTTAGTTGCTTATGATTACGTCGATAAATATGGAAAATAGGCTCTTGACGTCACCGGGCTCAGGCCCTATCATAACACCAGCGCTGCAGTCTCTGGCTGCAGCAATATGCTGAGATAAGTGCCTTTTCTAGCACCGCACAGGGCATTATACGTACTCATGGTTTTATTTGATTGCAACAATTATGAGATGTCCTGTGAATGTCAGAATGAATGCTTTCTTTCTTTCTTTCTATGTGTCTAAATTGAATGAATATTACTATTTTGATTGAACTGAAATATATAATGAACATACATATTATAAAAATAATAAGGAAAAAAGCTTTATTTAGCATTACAGGTTTATTTTTGACCAACAACAGTATATAGCGTGTATACTTTTGCCTCCATTAAGCTGTGTCGTTTATAATGGACGAAACATGTTGCTATTACTCGATAAACGAGTAGCGTTATACGCGAAATATTGGCTGGATTATCTTATTGTTTTTGTTTTGGCAAGGTAGCAAACAAGTACGCAGTTTAATATTGATAATGTATTAACGCCTACAGCTTTCTGAAAAGTAATAAAGCCGAGTCCGAAACAATACCGCAGTTGATAACTTTCTCTCAGTAATTTAAAATTAAGTCTGTATGTTTTATAACATTTTGTAAGGGTATTCCATTAAGCGCACCAAACTTGAAATAACTAATTTCCAATCACACCAAAAAAATTGTATTTAGTGCACAAATTTTTTTAATTAGCGCAAAAAATATATTTTCTTTTATTACTTGTAGCGTGTATAGAGAGGGTTATTACGATATGATAGGTTAACCTTTAGCTTTATTATATTTACTAATGCTGTAGCTTTTCATATATTCAAGAAGGATTCAAGGAAACTTAACCCTAACTAAAATTAGCCCTTTAAGTGATAATTTTAAGTTAGTAAATGGTTTTCAGCATCTACATGAACATCTTAACTGCCCCGTCCAGTCCAGTGGTTAGTGACCCTGACTGCTACATAAGGTCGTGGGTTCGATTGTTCCAGGACAAACAATTGTGTGATGAGTATGAGTATTTTTGTCACTAACAATGAGAATATATAACCTGTCAGTGATGATAGATTGATCTGAACAAAATGTAGGTGGACCATTTTTGTGAACTGGGTTATTATAATTGCATTTATATAACTTAAACAACATATAAATTACATTTATAAATATTGACAAAAAAAAACAAACAATATATAAAAAAAAAAAAAAAATAGTGTCCCTGAGGTATCGGTACAGGAACCAAGCTACCTAGCTAGGTGGTTAGGGCTCCAGGGACACGAAGTTCCTTCAAGTTTCTGATCTAACCCTAAAAATGCTACCAGCATGTTAAACTTTGACTTTATAAAAAATGAATAACTACATGCATATATAGATCACAATCACAATAGACACCATGCTACAAGAATTTAAACTAGAAAACTTAAATAATAAGGGCAAAATTATTTAAACACCGTTAAATTGACTCCACCTATTGCTTTCCATCAGGAAAAAAGTGGAGTCACTATGGTAGACTAATATAAAAAAAAAAAAAATCTTCCTTATTCCAGTCTCAATAAAAATGATATTAAGTAAAAACTATATAAAAATCCCATCTGACCAGCACTGCTCGTTCGGTATCCGGTACGCATCTGCTCTCTGGAAACGATATAATTTTCCGTCTTATTGACTTCGTACGGCTCACAATCATAGTGTTGACAGAAGTGAATCTAGGAAAGATAATTGTATCCAGCTTGTTTGGAATATTGGAAAGTTATTAAGTTTTTACATTTTCATTTATTAGTTATCTTTCAAATTACCTGATGGAAAGTGATGAGGTGAAAACAGGCCTTCGTATCTGGCTAACAGAATCTGACTTTTTATTTTAGAAATTAGCGTCTTCACTTCGTTATTATGTTATAACCACCACGACGTGTAGTATAAGCGAAAGCAAAGGATGGAAGAATCGAGAAGAAAAACCTATCTTCTTTATGTACATATTTATGTTTATATGTGTGTGTGCATATAACAACATACAATAAAAAACCATTTTACTTAAAATACGTCTATATATCCATATATTTTTTTTTTGTATACTGAAGGTCGCATTGCGTCGAAGTCGCCGCATTTCTAATTGAATATAACTACATATATCATATCACATTGATGTTAGCAACAAAATCAAACTCTATCTAACTAATATGGCTTAAATTCAACTTGTCTAGTTTGTCTAAATCTCTGCAGTATTCCCGATAAAGTGATGGCCGGATTTGTTCCGCTTATATCAGACGAAGCTACGGAAACGCCGGCTAGATGCCACGCCGCCCCGAAATTTCCTGAATTACCGACGTTGCAATTTGAGTCCAAAATGTCCACTAACTATAGAATTAATAATGTCTATTACATTGGATTTCATTCAAAATGTTCAGACGCTGAACTTACGAATAATTAAAGTTAAATCAGGAATCGATTTATTGATCAGTTCTATGAAGGTTCTTTTACATTTTGTGTATCGGATGACTTATTAGCCAATTGGACACATTGCTTGTAATAAAAAGAACAGACAGCCACTTTGTTACAGCGCGTGAGAATATATAAAAAAAAAAGAAAGCTTATCACCAAATAATTTAAATAAATGTATGTATAATAATATAATAACAGTGGTAGAGCCATGCTTAGGCACGAATGGGCCGGCTCGACCGGTGCGATACCACGGCCTCACACACAACCGGTTGAAGCATTGCTTGCGTTGCATTTCTCCGAGATTAATGAGGTTTCCGGAGGCCCAACTCATCCTTTCCTCTTTCCTCTCCCCTCATCCCTCCTTCCTTCCACTTTCCCATGCCCCCTCTATTCTTTCTCCTCCTCGCATCCCCCTTCCCTCATCATCCTCAAAGGCGGACAGCGCGGTTGTCACTTACCATCAGGTGACCTGTCTGTTCGTCTGTACACCTATAATATAAAATATATAATATATATATATATATATACTGTACCAAAAATATGTTCCTGTGCATGAGGAAGGATGGCCCTCAGTTAGTTCAATGACGACATCCAGGGGAAGTGACACTTAAATCGACGCACCAGCTGGACCACACGCGTGTCTAACGTCCTTTTAGCTCGTTTTGCCTGACTAATCTATGAAAGCGTGGCACAATATGCAAACACAAACTTTATTGCTTCCTCGAGGGAAAACAGAACGGTTTCTCATTATACAAGTGTGTTGATTCGAACAATAACGCTTTGTACCAACATAGAGGTAACGATTGCCAATACGCGATGTTAAATTCAAATGAGAGGTTCGTCACAGTTACCTACTGTAGGTTACACTACGATGACTTTGGACTCGGCAATAGAAAGTGTATTAAGATTTTAACTATGTGGACTAAGTGGTTCAGGTAGGTGATTTTTGTCAGTGTATGCACATAACATGATATTGAAACAGAATTTACAGATACAGCAATGAGATTAAAAGGATATACAGGCCATTAAAACATAGACACATTTAAATGTATAGTAATATTTTTTTAACCATATTATAACAATATGAATGACGCAGATTTGTAAATACATATGTTTTATTAAGGACGTATCTAGTAATTTTAATGATTAAGGTTAGAAGATTAAGATAATTATAGTCTATATTTATTTGATAATATACTTAATCTGGCCATAAATACTGTTATAATTAAAAAACATAATATTACATTTAAATTTGGAATCTGTCATTCTTATAATACATTGGATTTTCTCATTTTTGAGAATGAACGAATGTTTCTGACTTCTTCCAAGCTGAAGACTGGTCATCATTTAGTTGGTCTTAATGGTCAGTTTTAGTAACTATGGCATACTTTAAATGCCATGATAATTTGGAGTCCTTAAAACAATCCATAAGATTGGCAGTGAGGAGTTTTCCCATGGAGAAAGTGCCTGTTTCAATTGATAACTGGCCTCAACGTTTAAAGGAAATTTGTTATATTTTTAATGCTTTTATGTTTATGTAGAAACTAACACACATGACAGTAATAATCTTAACAGTAATCTTTCATGCAATATAAATTCAAAGATTTTTTCTTGTTACAATATTGCCGAGAGCCAACGTCTGTGTCCATCACTGCTATCATTGCTGCCGCGAGGACACTGCACTACACACTCTAATAGAGTCCCTAGCGAGGAAGCATGAGCGTGTAGACTTCGCGACGGCCATAGGTGTGGGTAGCCTCTGGTTGGAGACCATGATTATGTCCATGGTCTTTGGACCTACCCTCATTTTTAATTACAAAACAAAAAAAAAAAAAACAATTTCCAAGCAAATAAAGTAGTGGGCAACAGAGAGTGCTTAGATACTTTTTTACTAGCTTTTTATACTTGTAGTCACTTTTTATCTATATTTTATTCCCCCAGGTCATAGTTACAGCACTCTTGGAGTTGGTCATAAGTTCCTCTAGCATACGAGTACATTACTTTAACATGCAGGACGCAACAATAGGTTGCACATTGTTTGTAGAACAACTCCAATAGAGCATAAAAGTTTACGTTAAAATAATATTACATGACTATTTGAATTATAATCAACTACCACTGTCTCTGCATCATTTGGTCCATCCTAAGGTTGCTTGGTAGAAATTGTTTGAAGCAAGAAGGCCGCTGTTTGTACATTATCTTTCAGATATACGAAGATGTACCGTATGTATGATTTTGTAAAATGGTGTACAATTAAACAATTATCTAGATATAATAAATATTTATAAGTATGCATAATATGTTATATACACCACAGTAGCAGGAATAATTATTATACTCAACAAATAAGAAATTTAAAAAAGCTTACAAAATACTTGGATTCGCAACTGACTTTGAGATACCATGTCAAAATAAACGTTAATACAAATATTCAGCTTATTCCATTTTATTTCAAGGTAGATCCCTTTTCTTAACCTTGGAGTCTCTATAATGCGTCGGACTGTCCCTCCGCATACAATTACCATTTGGAATATATTTTTCCTATAATCAACATTTACTTCTATAGTTTGTTTGTATTGCAAGCAGTAAAAGTACAATGATCCCTTGTATCATGTGTGCGACTAAAGAAAACATATCTATCGCTAACATACTTTGTGTATCGTTAGTATTTTAAAGCGCGGTTTATATTACAGGGGAGCATGCGGTCATGCAGATAAAATACACCTTAAGAAAAGTTTGGTTGCCCATTTGCATAAAAAATATTGTAAGTTTTTCTACACAGCTATAGTGGCAATATTTTTTGCGATATATTATGGAAATTAAGTATCTATATTCTCTTATATATTTAACGATATAAATGCCGTCTGGTTCACGGTGGAGTACAAAACGGCATTCCAATATCTTACCGTAGGACTAAATTATAATTGTCAAAAAGCGGGTGAAAACAAGCTAAGCTAAGGCAAAAGCTACCACTGCGGGGTCTGTATAAATTATTTTTTTCTACATAACTCTCTAAGGCAACAGTTTCGCTTTAGAGAACTAGCTAATATTTCTCCAACATAAAATTTAACCACTTCCGAGATTGTTCCGCGAAACATACCTTTGACCGTGGAGCCGTAATGTAATTTACCGATAATGAATAACTCGACAATAGAAGAGAGACATAAACTTATTCCTAAAACTAATAGTCGTTAGGAATATACTCGCGTTTTACCGTCTAAATTTCACATTGCATTATAACCATACACCATTTAACGCAAAATTATACTGAACTTGCTTTTACTATAGCTCATTAGGTTATTTACGCATTTGTCGTAAAGTTTGACCTATTGGTAGCTTTCCAACATACATATGTATGAATTTATGCATAATTACATGCGGTAGACCTAATTTTAATATATATATACATATATTTATGCTTTAGGATGACAAATGAACAACATCGATGGATACCTGCACCTCAAGAGTCGTAAGTGTGCTGGCCGCCTTTGAGGATGATGATGATGGAACGTGATGAAGGATGGTGGGATGCGGGGAGGGGAAAGAAGAGAGAGGGGATGAGGAGATGGAAAAGAAGAGATTGGTAAGAGGAAAGGGCCTCTGGAAACGTGTTTTATTTAGGAGAAATGCAACGGACGTCATGCTCGTGAACGAGTTCCATTGATTCTGTCTGCTGCTGGTCATTTCCAGACTGCTATTACTTAAAATATACTAGGTAGTCATTATTAGAATTTATTTTTCAGAATGATGTATTGCATTGCCATCACATTTTATTATATACTTTTAAACTGTACCAAGATAATTGTATGAAATATTTGGAAACAAGTGTCCTTGGAGTTTCTTGCCTGTTATTCTCCATAGAATCTAAGTATTGGAACAGGCAACTAGTCTCACGATTGACCTTGTCTGACTGACTTATTCTTGACAATTCAAAAACACCTATAATCATGGGTATTTTTTTTATTTTGATTTGCCTGCTATAAGTTCTAAAATAACTATTGATATCCTTTTCATTGTAACAGCAATTTAGAAAATGTAGATTAACAACGCAACAATTAAGTAAAAGATTGTTTTTTATTCAATAGTAACGCCACCTGATGATACATAAAGCCTTGGCCAAAAGTATCGAGCAGCCTACAAGTTTCACACGAGTACTTAAAGAATGGCAAGAAAAAATGCGTGTGAGTAAAATAAAGATACTTTTGTCAGCATCTACAGAGGTTTATAAATAATTACCCATGCTGCAGCTAACAATAAAATACCTGGGTAGAATAAAATTTGTTTGTCAGTTCGCAACTACGTTATGGACACATCCACAGATTATTGCCCTTTTGGTGTTTTGTTTAGTAAGATACTCACAAAGAAATACTGTTTGTACATAACCAAGGGAAATTATAGGTAGAGATTTCCAAAACTGTTAAATGGTTATGCTGAGCTGTGCAATATACTATTGAGCGATTCTCTGCTACCAGATCACATCAAAATAGGCCCCGACCCGGGTGCAAACGCATCACCATCGTGAGCATCGTCACTTACTGAGAGAATCATTAAAAATATAGGAAAAGAACCTCTTTAGAGCTCGCTGCTGAGTGGTCAATAGAAATTACTACAATTTCTGTTGGAACTACTCTCAAAAGACTTCAGGCAGCTGACCAGAATGCTGTAAAGTCAGCCAGAAGCGATGGCTATCTGTCTACAAAAAACAGCTTGGTATAAATGGACATTATAACATCGAAGTTTCACCGCAGATGATTGGTCGAATGATGTATGGTCTGGTGAATCATACTTTTAGGGGAGTTAGTTGTTGGAACAAAATGTCTTTATGATAAAGTTTTTCTAGTCTCCGGGGCTCAATATTTTTCTCTTTATTGCAGATTTTTGGTACACCTGGTGTGACCTTTGTGCGTCGCTGGATACCAACTGTAAAACACGGTGGTGGCAGCATAATGGTATGGGGCTGCATGAATGATACTGGAGTTGGCGAATTATTCATATGAGAGGGCCGCACGAACTCTACTAAATAGATAAACGTACTGGAATCTGCGATGCTGTCCTCATTAACTCTCAGCAGAATAACGCGCCATGTCATAAACCTGTCCACATTATGGCATGTTTTCGGGAAACCAATATTGACCAGACCTGAACCCCATAGAACATTTATGAGGTTTATTAAAGAGCAGAGTCAGGCGCCACACAATTACTAACAAGGAAGAGCTGAAACGTTGCCTGGAATAAACGCAATTACTACCGAAAACTGTAATAAGCTCGTTAGGTCAATGCCAATAACAATTTCTGACGTAATTATGGCAACGGGTACAATTACCAATATAAACCTACACAAAATGTCTTATTTAATTTCCATTTGATACTCTTTAAAAAGTGAAAGATGTCATAGGTTCTCAATACAGTTCAGTATATTCAAGCCTTTATATTTAAAGGAGAAGGTAGAGTCAACTTACACGCCCACCTTTTACCAACCATAACTTAGCCCTCCTCTCATAATAGGGGGTAAGCCTATTCATCCGGGCACTGTATGACTGTATATATTATTTCTGATAGATAACAGCTATATAACAGCTAATACTATGAAAGCATACAGCCTATGGAACTAATATTTTTTATTTTCGCCTGCCGTATTTCCGGACCCATACGACCTTCAAACCTTCAAGAAAAGAGCGTACTCCAACCAAAAGGCCGGCAACGCACTTGTGACTCTTGAGTTGCAAGAGTCCATGGGCGGCGGTAGTCACTTACCATCAGGTGACCCGTCTGCTCGTTTGCCCCCTATCGCATAAAAAAAAACAGTTAAATCTTTTACTTACACAGGGAACAGATCAGCTGGTCCTATTCTACTCGACCAAGAACCACACCACCTGATGATGACATGCGTATGGTTATTAAGCAACACCCTTAACTTCATAATAATAAAGACTGATATTAAATTTTCCATGTCCAATTACCAATTACTAATTGTCAATTTAACGTTCATCGGGTTTGGTTAGAGTATATTATCAAATACTATGAAAGCATACAGGCTGTTAAACAACTGCAAGTCGCTAGTGCTGACTTCACAATTAACCAAACTCGTTAACGAATATAGAACAGTAACAGATTTTACTATTAGTGTTTCTAGACTTTGAAGTGTTATAATAAATTTTAATACAACTTTTTCCACGAATTAGAGGCGTAATTAACACCCCCATTTTACTTACTATAATTTAATCCCATTTACGTAATAGGGGCACCCCCTACAATCAAACCGACAAAACTCCTATTGCCGGGTGTGTGAGGGTACCAGAGAACCAATGAACCTCTTCTCTTACCTCCCTCGTCACCCTCAAAGGTGGACAGTGTACATACGAATCTTGGGCCGCAAGTATCCATGTATGGTGGTTGTTACTACTAACAAGTGAGACGTCTATTCATCTGTATTCAAAATCCCCCTATTTTAAAAAAAATATATTTGTATCAAGTTTAGCTTCATTTGCTTTCAGCACAACGGTTTGAAAGACTTGATCCTTTATCTTAATAATCATAGGGCTGCTTTTATTTAGAGTGCTTTCAACACATTATTTTTCATCTCTAAGATAATATATGTCACCCCATCCCAGTGAATGAATATTTAGATAACTAAAAAACTTTAAGTGTATTTTTAAAGGACACTTCATATGTTCACACGTTAGGTACACTTAAAACGACGATAGTAATGTCAACGAAGAGTTGGGTCACGAAAGTAAGATATGAGTAGGTAATGATTATTTATTTATTGCTATATAAGATTCGATCAAATAAGTTTTGTGCTTTAAAAAAATATTATTGAACTATTTTTTAAGATATTTATTGAAGACAGGCAAGTGTTTTCTTTTTTTTAATTATGAAAGGGGACAGGTGACCAAGCAGGGCAACTATAAAGTCGAAAGTGCACTGCCCGCCTTTGAAGATGATGAGGAGTGGGGGGGGGAAATATGTACAATGTACAATACATATTTTTTAATATACATACATATATATATATATAATATATTCTATGGATACAGTTTAAAACATTAACTCATACACATATTTCGATAATAAAACCAGTCAATTCGACTGATCGTTTATAAATTTCTTATAAGCTATTCAAATAAATATTATAAACACTAAATTATATAATCATTTTGATAATACATAGATTCGATAATATTATACGACAAATTAATTTTCAAAATTGTTTAGTAAACAATTTTGAAATAATAAAATTCGAATAAAAATACTAAGAACTGGTAAACAATCAACTTGCCATAAGGATTCGATAGTACTTGGCAAACTTAATAAATAATTTATTAAACTCTTATAAAAGTCTGGAAAATTGTTATATACATATAGCCTTAAGAACTTTCTGCCCTAAAGATGCGAATGTATCGATGATGAGGTGACAGAAAATAAAAATTACTGACGACAATTTTTTTACTAAAATGAGCAATATTTTAGCAAGTAGAATCACCGAGTTTATGCTTAAAGCTCTATAGAAGCTTCGGAATTAGTTAGAACAGTACAACGTAGGCATTATACGACTTCATTGATGATTTGGCTGTCAGCTATCAAGGAGTGACTGAGCCACGTTGTGACTCAGTCACTTCTTGACAGCTAACAGTCACTTGTTGTGTGAAAAAAATAAAAAAATCGGCACAAGTATATCAAGACATGATTCTTGAGAAGGTGATTACGCCTCTTAACAACATCATGTTCCATAACCAAGAATGGTCCTTCGAGCAAGACTCAGCACCGGGTCATAAAGCTCATGGATCATAAAATCGGAGCTAAAGACTGGTCGTCATCGTTGCAGGATTATAATTTATGTTCAGTTTTAGAGAGTATGGCAGGCTCTTAATGCCTCGATAATATGGGGTCCCTAAAACGATGCATAAGCTTGGCAGCTAAGAAATTTCCCTTGGAGACAGTGCATGTTTCTATTGATACCTGGCCTCAACATTCAAAGGACTGTAGTAGAGCTAATGGATATCATTATGAATCAGCAACATATATGTTTGATGCTATTATTTATATTAGTGTATAAACTGACACATATTATAGTAATAAATTATTTAAGCAATAGACAAGGTATACAGTCGTATATGGTCTGCGAGTGTATATGCATGTGCTATATAAATTATTGTCTGTAATTTTCAAATGTAACATCACTGCGTCTCCTTACAAGTTATTTACACTACCCTATGGATGACTAGTAGAGAATGTCCTGGCATCAAGTCCGTCTTTGTACATGATGTGCAAAAAGTGTAAGTTGTAAATAAATAAATAAAATCTGAACATAGTTCGATATATAGTGATTCTGTAACAATTTAAGAAATTGTCATTTAAGTCAACAAATCAATTCTATTACATCATCAATCAATTACAATAACAAACACAGAAGTATGAAGAACACTCACCCGAAGACTTTTACAATAGACGTCATTGCACTAGGATAACAAAAAAACTAGCAAGTAGCATAATCTTTACCACAATCTATACGCCCTATTGGAATATATCCTAATATACAAGTAATAAAGCAGCTGTCACATAACGCTTTAAAATTTTAACGTCTTCTTTAAAACTTTCTAAGGTTTCTGTTATCGATACTCGACTCGATTATAGGTATCGAGTTGCGGTCAGTTAACGAGGAAAATTATATTTGACACTGGCTAGTAGTATCGTGTGGCGGGAATTAGAAAAAAATATATTCTGTAATGTATACTGACTGAGTACTGTTTTGGGGTTTAAAACATAAGAGGGCAGCGGTTTGCTTGGAATGTTGTAGATATAAGCTTTACATATTTTTAAATTCCCCTTTCAAATCATACATTTTCATACGCCATTCAAGTTAGATGTAACCAATAAAAACATACATTTTTGACTAACAGAAAACTTCTATTTAGGTTTTGTACAATTTTATATAATATGACCATTTATTTTGCGGAGTCATGTGTGCAATAATTCAATCAAATTGGTTCAGTTAGTAGTTACGAAGATAAGTAGAGATCGTGATGATTTTTAGTCAAATAAACAACCATCATGAAATATGTGTGACAGTATACATACAACACTTCTTTTTAGACGTCGCAGTAGTTATGTATTAAAAAATAAGTATGAAAGTTCAAGCTTTTATCGCGGTAGAGCCATGCTTAGGCACGTATGGGCCGACTCGACTGGTGCGAAGCCACGGTCTCACACAAAACCGGTTGTGAAGCACGCAGCGTTGCAAAGCATTGATGATTCTGGCTCTCCTCCCATCTCCTCTCCTCTGTTCCTTCCCCGCATCCCTCTAACCCTCATCACCCCCAAAGGTAGGCAACGCACTTACCACTCTTGAGTTGCAGGTGTCCATGAACGGCGGTTGTCACTTACCATTAGGTCACCCGTCTGGTCGTCTGTCTCCAATATTAATAAAAAATATACAATAAGAAGTTTTCAATGTTTTAAAATATGTTTTTTATTTCTATATTTTTTTTACACCACCGGTTTTGTTATGAACAGTTTGGTTGGTATCAGGTGCTTGATGGATTCCAGTGAATTACAATGGCTTGTTTTTTTTTTTTTTTAAATAAATACGGAAGGGTGGTATCGAAAGGCTATGCCCTTTAAATAACTTTCTTAAGAAATGGTATATTGTGAAGAACCTAATAAGATAATTACAATTTTTTTTAAGATTAAATGTCCCACGGCAGGGTGAAAGCCACCCCTCTTTCCCTCCATGCGTCGTTCTATTGTTAGTTTTTGCCAATCTAGTTGGAAGGCAGTCTATTTAATTCATCCTGCCAGCGTTTCCTTCTTGCCATTATATTTGAATAATTATAATTACACCTGAAAGGGGTAATTAGGTAAGTAAGGGATTGGAATGGTGAGTAAGGGATTGGATCCGATAGGTATTAGAAAATGTATGTATAACATACCACATACTATGCAATAAAACACTATTTTATATTAGCTTATATAGCACATCATAAAATGGGGTTTTATGGTGTGCTATTATATGCTAAAAGTAAATAAACTAAAATTAGGCTATTATAATAGGGTAGCTAGGCAGGGAAAAACTAGTTAAAAGGGAAGAAGAAAGAAATGTAATAAAAGAAGATAGAAAATGAGAAACATTAGCTCACGTTACACTGTGCTAATAATTTAAAATAGGCCGTGAATCTCTAACAGTTCAATCCCAAGCGCTTCAATCTTCCATGTAATCCACCACTGAGTAAATAATCTTTAAAGCACAACTTTCGTTTTACAGTGGACTTAAATTTATTTAAATTTAGAGTTTGTATATTATCATTGATTTTATAATAAAATCGCTATCATTGACCTACAAACGACTTGTTATTTTTTTGGAGTCTGGAGGCAGGTACAGCAAAATTTATGTTTATTACAGTACTGGGCAAGAAATAATGCACATCGACCTCTAGAAAGAGACATTCGGCTAATTTCGGCAGAGCAGTAGAGCATTGTCCCTTTCGCACACTACTTGTGTTACGTTTTGTCAGTCGTTCGACAAATGCGGTGGAGTACGGTCGCGTCAGTTCAGAATATATATAGATACCGCAAAATTTAAATGATATAGAATTCTACTATGGCATCTTTAGGATAAAGAGGAAAGTCTTTACATGAGTCACGCGAAATTGTCTATAAAGTATAAATATTTTTTAACTGAAACCCATAATTTCACAAATCCAGAAGATAAAGACGAATGTAACTATTTTAAGAAGGTACAAAAGGGAGTTGCAAATACCAGTGGAATTTCAAGAAGAACTTTAAGCAATATATTAAAGGAAGTCTGTACTGAAATAGATTCCACTGCAATTAAGTTCAGTACCCTGAAAAAAAGTACAGCAAAAAAGCAAAATCCTTTAGATTTTGCCGTAAGTTTTGGCGAATGGCCAAAGCCGTGCAGTCCAACTACTGCCAGCCTTCGCTGCCACCGCTGAAGTACCCTGACGGATCACTGGCCCACGAGCCGCAAGAGAAAGCGAAACTACTTGCTGACCTCTTTGCGGCTAACTCCCGAATCGACGACCGTGGCGCTCACCCGCCCACCATTGCATCTTGCGACTCCGCAATGCGGGATATTCGCATCCGGCAGAGGGATGTCCGTGCGGAGCTTCGGTCACTCGATGTTCGGAAAGCCAGTGGACCCGACGGTATTCCGGCGGTGGTTCTTAAAAACTGTGCACCAGAGTTGTCTCCTGTACTGACGCGCTTGTATCGCCTGTCCTATTCCTCGGGAATTGTTCCGGAGGCCTGGAGAGAGGCGAACGTCCAACCCATTCCCAAAAAAGGCGACCGCTCCGATCCAGCTAATTACCGTCCTATAGCCGTCACCTCCATACTCTGTAAGGTGCTCGAGCGGATAATAAACACCCAATTAATCCACCATCTAGAGGATCACTCCTTGTTAAATGATCGGCAATAAGATTTTAGGCCGAACCGATCCACGGGTGATCTTCTAGCGTACGTCACACACCTTTGGGGTGAGGCTATGGATAGGCATGGGGAGTCCTTGGCCATCAGCCTCGACATTGCCAAGGCCTTCGATAGGGTCTGGCATCGCTCGCTTCGCTCCAAACTTCCTGCATTTGGTCTGCCATTTCAGCTATGCAACTGGGTTGCTGCCTTCCTCCACAAGCACCGCCTTAGGGTTCTCTGTGACGGCGCGGCCTCTGACTTCCAGGAGGTTAGCGCTGGTGTACCTCAGGGCTCTATCCTATCGCCCACGCTGTTCCTTCTGCATATCAATGATATGTTGGCTCTTGGCAACAAACATTGTTATGCAGACACACAGTAGACAGCACAGTACACGGGCGATACTTTGGACATCCTGCTGCCAAGCTAGCAGACGTTGAGGGAAAACGACAGGAGCTTGTCGCTGAGCTCGACCGGGTCTTGAGCCGCATCTCTCAATGGGGTTGTGAGAATCTGGTTGAGTTCAGCGCCAAGAAAACACAGGCGTGCGCGTTTTCAAACAAAAAGTCTCCATTCCTTCCCCTTCCTACTCTTCAGAACACTCAACTACCACTACAGGATAGGCTCAGTATACTGGGTATGGACATCTGTCGGGATCTCAATCCGCGTGATTACATTCAGAGCGTCACTAAGGCGGCCTCGCGGAAGCTCGGTGTATTGAACAAGGTGAGACGGTTCTTCTCGCCCGAGCATCTGTGTCTTTTATATAAGACCCAGGTTCGCTCTTGCGTGGAGTACTGCTCTCATCTTTGGGATGGCTATGCGCAGTATCTGCTTGACGCTCTCGATCGGTGGCAGCGTCACGCAGTCCGTATTATAGACTGTCCTGAGGTCACCCAGTCTCTTGAGCCCCTGCAGTTGCGAAGAGATGTCGCCCCTATGGCAGTTCTCTATCGCCTACATCACGGGGAGTGTTCTGACGAGCTCTTCCAATTGGTCCCACCTTCTCTCTTCCTCTACAGGACTACACGTGCTGGCCTGAGGAGTCACCGTTTGCGAGTCGAAGATATGCGATCCCGAACGAAACGGTTTGGCTCTTCTTTCCTGTGCCGATCAGTAAAAGTCTGGAATTCCCTACCAGCGCACGTGTTTCCTTCCCAATTTGATCCCGGGTCTTTTAAGCGGGGCGTGAAAAAGCATCTCACCAGGCCGCCATAGTGTAGGTCACCATGCTGCATTGACTAGACATGCAGTGAGGATGGTGACCACCACTCTTGGACCTATTTATTGCTTACCATCAGGCAAAGTGGAGTCATTATGGTAGGCTTACAAATAAAAAAAAATTAAAAAAATATGTACAATTTTGATTGATGATGTTGTGCGAAGAAATGTGTATGATTTTCTCTTACGATTTAACCTACAGTAAAATCATTAAAAGCTAAACCATCGCAGGCTATTAATTATAACGGATGTAAAAAGACGTTGAGAAAAATACTTTATGAGATAAGATTACTGTTCACTAAAATGGAAGATAATAGAAAAGTTCTAATGGAAAAGCACGATAAGTCTCAAAAAGAATGGAATACCTTGATAAAACAGCCGAACATGGGCACACTGTATTGCGATATAAACATGATTGGGCCTGAAGAGTTGAAAAAGGTTTGCGATCATGCAATTAAATGTGAGAATTAATATCGAAGATTACAACGCGGTCTAGACAATTACACTGATAGACTAGTAATATTTATTACCAGTCTATCAGTGTAATTGTCGGCTTATAGCGACAATGATATTGACTTCATTGAGAGCACTGATAGTGAATCGGAAGGAATTGAGGACTTATAATTATTTTGTTAGAATGTATCACTTTTCAAAATAAATTAATCAATACGTAAACATACATGTTTCTTTTTAATTTACTATAATCTAAGGACAACACTCATAGAAAAAATATGTTTTATTAAAAATATTAACAAAAAGAATAATCAAAATAAGCAACTCACAATAATTGTTTTAACAGCTCTTAATAGATACCGGACTGTTAGTATTTCGTGCGAAAGGGACAACGCTCTACAAAGCCGAAATTAGCCAATGTCTATTTCTAGAGGTCGATGTGCATTATTTCTTGCCCAGTACTGTACGTGTGTTATAAAAGTGCATATCACTTTTTTAATAAACTGACATTTATTTTAATCAAGGTTAATTATTTTCCCCCACCCCCCTAATGTTGAGGTCTCCGGAGGCCCAAAATCCCCCACCCCCCTAATGATAGCGCTGTTAACGAAAAGGATACCCCAGGGGGGTACCAGCGCTAGCGTTGGGGAATCCCCCCCTGGACGTCCACCCTCAGTACGGATTATGCCTGAGCGTGGACGCCCAGGCTGCCCCTTGTACTCTGGTTGGGGCTCAACTGCGCTCTCAAAATCTGCTCGGGGCAAGAGAAGGCACACCATGGCACCCCCTGTCACGTTTACCGTGGATTTTTGTAACATCAGGGGCTTACATTCGAACCTCGACACTGTCCACCACCACCTTGAGACAGCAAAGCCGGCCTTGCTCTTTTTAACCGAGACGCAGATATCATCTCCAGCGGACACATCCTACCTCTGCTACCCTGGGTACGGACTGGAACACTCCTTTGTTCCTAAGGCTGGTGTATGCGTGTACGTTAGAGATGATATCACTTCTCGCCGCCTCGGCAATCTTGAAGGAAGGGACTTCTCCATCTTATGGCTACGTGTAGACTGCGACGACCATCCCCGCATCTACCTATGCCTCTACAGGTCCCATAGCGGTGATGCCGAAACGGACCGACTCATCGACCACGTCCAAATGGCTACAGACTCAGTGCTCCAGCAGGTCCCATCCGCAGAGATCGTGATTCTTGGCGACTTTAACGCCCATCACGCCGAATGGCTTGGTTCGCGCAAAACCGATCATGCAGGAAGATCTGTTCACGATTTCGCCTTGGCATATGGCTTGACGCAGCTGGTAGCAACGCCTACGCGAATCCCAGATGCAGAAAGCCACGTGCCTTCACAATTGGATCTTCTGCTGACCTCACATCCTGACGGCTACAAAGTATCCGTTGAGGCCCCTCTTGGCTCTTCGGACCATTGCCTGATTAGGAGTATGGTGCCACTCGTTCACTCGCTGCGGCCGCGTGTTACAGGCAGTCGCCGCGTATGGCACTATAGGTCAGCAGACTGGGATGGAATGAGAACATTCTTTGCATCCTACCCATGGAGGCAGGTTTGCTTCTCGCCGGATGAACCCAATGTCGTTGCTGACTCTGTCGCGGATATTGTGCTTCAGGGTATGGAACTTTTCATTCCATTCTCCCTGATTCCCACAGGTGGCAAGTCCCAGCCTTGGTTTGGTCGAACCTGCAAAGTGGCGTCCCGCCGAAAGCAGGAATGTTACCAAGCATGGGCTAATGCAGCGACAGCACGGGATGTAAAGACCAGCACATTAAAGAAGCAATTTAACTTTGCCTCCAGGTCCCTCAAAAGAGTAATTGCTGGGGCGAAGTCGGCTCACATCGGCAGAATTGGCGAGAGACTAGTGAGTCTCCCCTCCGGAATTCGTGCATTCTGGTCTCTTGCCAAAGCTGTCCAGGGGAACTTTTGTAAGCCATCCCTTCCACCTCTGCGCATAGGAGATAATTCGTTGGCCCACGACGCTAAAGAAAAAGCCGATCTTCTGGGCAAACTCTTTGCGTCCAACTCGACCCTGGACGACGGGGAAAACGCACCGCCGACCATACCGCAGTGCGAGACCCGCATGCCGGAAGTCCGGTTTACACAAAGGGCGTGCTCGACGTTCATAAGTCGAGTGGGCCCGATAGAATCTCTCCTATCGTGCTGAAGACGTGTGCTCCAGAGTTAGCACCAGTTTTAACGCGCCTTTATCGGCTTTCCTACTCTCTTGGCGTAGTCCCGAACTCATAGAAGACAGCTCTAGTGCACCCAATCCCTAAAAAAGGAGATCGCTCGGATCCGTCCAACTACAGACCCATAGCCATCACCTCCTTGTTCTCCAAGATAATGGAATCCATTGTTAACTGCCAGCTCCTCCGGTACTTAGAAGACCACCAGCTCCTCAACAACAGCTGATCGACAATACGGCTTCCGTCAGGGTCGTTCAGCTGGTGATCTTCTCGTATATCACAGGTGGGCACAGGCGATCGAGACCAAGGGGGAAGCGTTGGCCGTTAGTTTGGACGTGGCGAAGGCCTTCGATCGGGTCTGGCACAAAGCGCTCCTTGCGAAGCTTCCTTCCTATGGGCTTCCCGCGAAACTGTGCAATTGGCTCACCAGTTTTCTTACAGACAGAAGCATCAAGGTCGTTGTTGACGGTGCATGCTCCGACTCCAAGTCTGTTAATTCTGGTGTCCCTCAAGGCTGTGTGCTATCACCCACGCTGTTTCTTCTGCATATCAATGTCATGCTGAAGATTAGCAGCATCCATTGCTATGCGGACGATAGCACGAGTGATGCCCTTTACACCGGCCGCGCTAACATTTCTCGGGTAAACGTCATCGAAAGCCGATCCAAACTTGTGTCTGAAATCGAAACTTCTTTATCAAAAGTTTCAGATTGGGGTCGACTTAACCTAGTCCAATTTAACCCCACGAAGACACAGGTTTGCGCGTTCACCGCTAAAAAGATGCCATTGGTCGTATCACCTCAATTTGAGAGCACTTCCCTAACTGCATCAGCCAGTATCGGAATCCTTGGCGTCGATATATCAAGCGAAGTCCAGTTTCGCGGTCACTTAGAGAGTAAGGCCATATTAGCCTCGAAGAAGCTTGGTGTGCTAAACAGATCGAGACAGTATTTTACTCCGGCCCACCGCCTGCAACTTTATAAGGCGCAGGTTCGGCCGCACATGGAATACTGTTCTCATCTCTATGCAGGTGCACCCCAGTACCAACTTCTGCCTCTTGACCGCATTCAACGGAGAGCGACTCGCATCATCGACTGCCAAGATATTTCTGATCGACTTGACACCTTGGCGTTGCGTAGAGATGTAGCTTCACTCTGCATCCTCTATCGCTTGTATCATGGGGAGTGTTCAGAGGAATTGTTCGGACTTATACCGGCTGCTGGTTTCCGCCATCGTCCTACGCGACAAAATATCCATCCCCATCACCTGGACGATTGGCACTCCAGCACTGTGCGCTTCTCGAGAAGCTTTTTGCCTCGCACAACCAGCTTATGGAACAAATTGTCGCCTGCCGTATTTCCGAACCGATACGACCTTCAAACCTTCAAGAAGAGAGCGTACCTCTACCTAAAAGGCCGGCAACGCACTTGTGACTCTTGAGTTGCGGGTGTCCATGGGCGGCGGTAGTCACTTACCATCAGGTGACCCGTCTGCTCGTTTGCCCCCTATCGCATAAAAAAAAAAAAAAAAAAATAAGTTTTCATAGGTATGCTGACATGCCACTGTGATTACATTTAGAATTTCTGCATCAGCGAATAACGATTATCTAAATTATTAAATGCTTGAATTAACCTCTTCTGCAGCAAAAAGATAGACTGAATATCAGAGGCGATTTTACTATGAAAATAACAAAAATAGACTATCGGGCTGTTCTACTATCAGTCAGCTCAATTTTTCTAACTGCGTTTGCTGTTAAGTACTACTCTACTCCTACTCCTTCGGGGATGTAGACGTGGCACGTATTGTGAGGAGGTTCTTGGAGGATCCATGTACCCGATACCGGTGGAACACTATATTTTATATATTTAAATAAATTTTCTTTTTTTTTTTAATATTTAAAAATGATAATATGTTTGTTTTAAATGAAGAGCATAATAATATTGTTAAAATGTTCTGAAAGTGTAATTGTAGTGTTGCATTGCACCGCATGTTACCTATACAGTATCGATGAAAAAATCGCAGACTGCGTTAAGACTTTTTACTATATATTTTACTTATTACTATATATTTCTTCTGTGTCCTAACTTTTGGTGTTCGAAAAAGAAAACTCTATCTACAATTTTTTGTTGTTCCTACGCTCATTTCGTACGCGTTGTACGTATGTAATGTAATATTACTGTAGATGTGGTATGATATATTATGTTGTTGTTATTTTATAGTAGTAGTATTTTTTTTGGCTTTACATGTAGATACATTTTTTTAGGAGGGGTGACAAAGATGAGTGTAATGTTAAAACCCTATTCCCTTCAATTTGATTTTAACTGTTAGAAGGTTTACAAATTGGGTCACGAAAACAAACATACAAACTAACAACTTAACCCTTACTCCGTTAACATACATTTAATAAAACAATAAAAGTTTTTCGAAAAGTGGTTGAGAACACCCCACCTGTCCTAACTAAACCAATACCCATTACAAACAACGGGTTAAAATATTTAAAACTGGTTGAAAGCAGTTAAAACCGCTTACGTTGTGGTCGGTTACGGGCAGTTAAGAGTCTAAAGACCATTGTACAATGTACACGCTGATGTCTTTTTACTTCAGGTAAAGATCACTAAATAAAACACTAATTAATAGTTTGTTAAATTTCCTTTTTCTCCTGATATATATAATAAATATCTACAGCGTAAATTTAAATCGCACGTATAATATACTATTACGCCTACACTAATACATATAATACTTAAAGCAGAAATATAACAGTATGTAATCAATTAGAAGACTCAGACTTCCCGGCATCAGCCAGTTCGACTTGTAGGTATGCGACCCTGACTTGCTTCAACTGTTGCTTTTACCCCCCAATCCATCTGAATAAGCAATATTCTTTTTCTTCTCTTTCAAAATTATTGATAATTTTTTTCATCTTATTCCCAAAAGTACCCGTATGACGGCAATAGGCTTGCCCATTATTATGTAGATTATACTACAGAATGTCGTTAATTACGCCTATGCGGGGTAGGCAGGATACATACATGAGTGTGTGTATGTTTGTATATCATTTGTGATGGCTGCTACAAAAATAGGAAACATTTAAATTAAGTAAGTTTGTAGTAGCTGTGTTACCTTGTATGACAAGCAAGCTTATAGGCTCCAGGCAAGTATCAACCAACAGAGACCCGACTACGTAATTTGCACGTCGGGATTACAGGCGGGAGTGTATGTATTTGTATGCACCATTATATTTTAAAAGTGCTCATTCTGAGAATCATCAGACAGATTTTGATGATGCTCTTTCTTTTGGATAGAATATTTATTGACAAATAATAAAAGCCACAAAAGATTGCGTTGTGACCTGAAAAAAACATCGATATAACAGATAAAACTACCGAGAGCGGCAAGTAATCATATATAGGTACCTCATAGGTAAGTCTCTATTTTTAATACTAAATGCAGCCCATGCAAACTAATCTAAAAATTTGTATGATCGACGTATAGTTTTACCAAGTCTGTTCTTTGTGTCTATGATTTAATGTTTGTAAGGCTCCTACGACCCAAGAGTTATTACTAACGTGGGAGCCATCTTTAAAGAAATATATATGTATATTTAATTTTAATTTCATTTTTTTTTAATTTACTATGTTATACCATAGAACATGCGGTTCAATATATCATTTAGATAAAACTTTCAAAGAATAATAAGTGTACAAGTAGCTTAACAGCCGTAAGCTCCGAGTCTAAATCAATGACGAGCGCAACAATGCATAGACCAACCACAGTGACATTCGTCCCTCGTTCGCGTAACATTTATTGGAAAAGTTCCACTTTAAAATTTGTGGTCCAAGTTATGAGCGCACTTACGTGTTTGTAAACTCAAAAGTCATGGCTTTTAATAGCATCTAATATATAAACAGCAAAAAAAATACAATTTTGTAAGTAAAATAAAAAATCTTTGGAATGTGAAAAAAGTTCGTTTATAGCTTTTTAAAATATTCCCTTCCAACCCTAATGCAGTAATCTATTCGGTTGAAGTAGATTTTGAAACAATTTTTTTTTTTTTTTTTCTTGTACGTAATCGAAGAAAACTGACCAAGACGCGGTCGTTTTCGCGCTCGTTACTGTCGCTCGCTTTTCATCTCCCGGAAAGCTTGATGCAGACAAACTTCGCAATAACACTAGTAACTGTTTTACGGGTTTCATACGGAATTACTGCTACTGGTGTACTGCGATTAAAATAACCGCAATTTTTTTTTATTAACGCTTCGATTGCAAACAACTTTTGTTAACAACTCGTCTTCTTACACTCATTGTACAGATTTTTGCTTCGTGAGAGGATCGTAGATGTAGCGGTAAGAGTTTTGTATTGACATTAGCCATCATTTCAAAACAGTTTTAAAAGAAGTGGTTATATTTATTCTGTAGCTAACAATTTTCGGAACAATCCACGTAGATACTATCGACAGACATTAGGACACTCTCATTCCGCTCATAACTTAAACCGAGCGAGAAAATGCAAGGAATGCATCACGTCCACTGTAAAGTCCGAACACATAATTTGACCGCCATCGATGGGGATGCCTTCCTCATGATTTACTGCTACAACGACGCGTAAGATGAAGATGATGTGTTGATATATATGTATATACGTATATGTATAATTCAATACAGTATCAAATTTTATCTGATTTGATATTCTGATCATCAGAGAACTGTGGTTAGGCACATATGGGCCATTTTTTTTTTTTTATACTATAGGGGGACAGACGAACAGACGGGTCATCTGATGGTAAGTGACACCAAGTCGCAGTGAGAGTCGCAAGTGCGCTGCCCGCCTTTCAGGGTGATGAGGAATAGGGGATGCAGGGAGCGGAAAGAAGAGAGGAGGGATGAGGAGATGGAAAAAAGGAGAAAGGAGATGAGAGGAGAGAAAAGGGGGCGGGGGAATTGGGCCTCCGGAAACCTCACTCAATTCGGGGAAATGCAACGCAAGCGTTACTTCACAACCGGTTTTCTGTGAGGCCGTGGTATCGCACCGGTCGAGCCGGCCCATTCGTGCCTAAGCATGGCTCTACCACTGAAACAACACATTCAACACAACACAATGATTCGACAGCAGTAATACCACGGGCCCAAAGAAACACAGTTGTGTAGCAAATATAGCAATACTTATGTTGTGTTTCACGTTTAGTACATTTTAAATATATATATATTTAAAATATTAATAATTTATTTTGAAATTCAAGCTAGAAAATTATTTCCGTTAGAAGGGCCGAGTTTCCCTGCACCAGCCAGTTCGATTTAATATACTCCTTAGCTTGGATTAACTTAGCTATTTCTTATACTCCCTAATCCATCTGTAAGAGCAAAATCTCTTTCCTTCTTCCCTTTTCTGTCAATATACTCCAAAAGTTCCCATATATTTAGTAAGTGCTGGGATGATGGCGATAGATAATATATGAGATAATATTATAATCGATAACTTGTGGGCATAAATAACACCTGTGCTTACCCTTTCCCTTCGAAAGAGTGTATATGATCGTGAGTGTGTATATATACATATATGTATGTAAAATTAATTACTTAGAGCATAAAAATGTAGAGCCTATTTTGGAAATGTGAAGAATATAACATATACATCATCATACATAACATCCTTTGTTAATAACAAATATTATATGACCAGTGCCCTCAAATACTTACTACATCAATAGTATTGTAATGATTACCCTCAGACTTTTTCTAAAAAAATTATTCTTAAATGATCTACCTTCAACAGGCCTATTGATCTAGTTGTAAGCGATCCTGACTGCTGAGCCAGATGTCGTGGCTACATTTCCTGCCAGAGACATTTGTGAGATGTGAGTCCGTGGTTTGTTATTTTTAAAGTTTAAATTAAAATTGATTTGAAAAATTTTTCGCAACCCTAGTCATACACAATACAACACAAATACTTTCCATGTTTATTTTATTAGAGAGTAGAAGGTAATAAAGGTGAAAAGTTTTTTATTGTTTGTTTAAACTTGCTTATCTCTGAATCTTTTAATCAATTTTGTTTGAGTTGTATAGCGTATTTATTGATTAATAATATTGGTTATAAAAGCTCATACTAAGACACTTAGGATTAGAACACTTCAGTAATGAAGGTGAAACGGTTGGCCTTGCAATTGTGACTTGTAGAGATATGTAAATTTATCTGTTATTATGTGCTAAAGAATACACAAAAAGGTAGCTTAAGGGCTTAGGATCGGGTGTTAAAGCGCACATTGGAGGAGTGGACTAATTGATTTGTCAAAAATTGGTTTCTGGCTCAATTTTAAAATTACGCTTCGTACTTCAAAGCGAAACGATAAAAATCTATTCAATATTTTAACAATTAATACAAGTCCCGAGGCTCAAAAAAATTTGACTCAATCTTTAAATATTCACTCAAAAACTTTTCATAACAGTATGTAACAAAATCTATAACAACCAATATTTTCTCGCCCGTAATCTTGATCAAAGCCCCGGGAGAAATTCAGAAATTAATTAAAAAAATTCTTTTAAAAACATGGAAGAATAGAGGAATGTAGAAAAGTTAAATAATAAGAAATAATGAGTTTGCAACGTTAATTAAAGTACTTTCAATGTGGGAAAGTTCTCTTCAAACAAAATCTCGGAGATTTGAATCCGATCCGCGATAACTTTTTAATGACATCTACGGGAATAAGTTTTGATCATTAGACTTTAGCGTTGGTGTGTGGAGCCTAGTTAACCAGTACTCGGTCGCATATGTCACTTTTAAAACTATACTCTCTTTAAATAATAAATATAAACCCAGAGTTTAGTTTTCTTTCAAGTTAGAGAAATTGTAATTTTAGATGTACAAATATATGTATTATCTACATTATATGTTTCATATTAATATATAAGTCACCAGTTTGTAGGCACCTACATAGCAGGGATCGGGGTTTCTTTGTTATTTTTTTTCAGATCTCAATAAATTTGAACGAATTACGAATTAAAAAAAGTTGTATGCAATAAATACGGTTTAATATGTTATCAACGACATATTTTTTATACAACTCTAAGACATGTACTTAGAGTTTAAAATTGAAATTACACATTTTCCTGTCCAATATAAATATATGCTCTCAGAAGTAGCAAATGAGAATTCACTCCTGGCTGCTTATCGTGGGTATATGAAATCAACCTTAAGATTTAACCTTAATATAATATTTTGGTGTAATGCTATAAATAGGGAAACCTGTTTGTGATACAAAAGACAATGGTATCTGGTATCTGATACATGCAAGCCACAATTTCGACAACTGTAATTTTGACATTGTCGTGAATCTATATTAAAGAAATATGTATGTTTGTTAAGACTAACCTATCTCTATTTTATTTCATAGAAAGTTGACGTCAATCATCGTCATCGTTCTTCTCCATAGAGGTTTATACGCAATGGCAAAATTGTATATAATCATTTACCAAAGTACAAGTTTTATTCGATTATCGACTAAAAATTGTAATGAATTTAAAAGCAATCTTTTCAAATTACTCCTTGACTAAGGTTAGTACTCCATAATAAATTTACTCAATTATATTTTTTTTTTTTTTTTTTTTATACTATAGGGGGACAGACGAACAGACGGGTCACCTGATGGTAAGTGACACCGCCGTCCATGGAGACTTGCAACTCAAGAGTCGCAAGTGCGCTGCCCGCCTTTGAGGGTGATGAGGGATAGGGGATGCAGGGAGCGGAAAGAAGAGAGGAGGGATGAGGAGATGGAAAAAGGAGAAAGGAGATGAGGGGAGAGAAAAGGGGGGCGGGGGAATTGGGCCTCCGGAAACCTCACTCAATTCGGGGAAATGCAACGCAAGCGTTACTTCACAACCGGTTTTCTGTGAGGTCGTGGTATCGCACCGGTCGAGCCGGCCCATTCGTGCCTAAGCATGGCTCTACCACTGAAATAAAAAAATATAGAATTAGGTATAGAATAGATTATTGTAATTCTCTTAATTATTTTGATATTGTCCCAATTTAATCTTCATATTATATTTTAGTCTTCATCTTCATCTTCAGTTCAATTTATTTATTATTATATAATTTAATATGTAATGGCTTAATTTTAGAGAATTGCTCTGTCACCAAAACATTATTACTTCTATAATTTTGTATACCTAATGGCATGGTGGTCTACTGCCATTTTTTTTTGTAAGTCTATATACATGTTTTTTTACAAAATAAATGTTGATTGATTGCTTGAATGATTTATTACAAATCCCCTTTAATTTTCGTTGTCTTTTTCATATATTTGTATATATATTCCTGATTTACTCCATCGTCTGCTTCTACGTAGCTCTTCAATTATAATCCTGGTATTATTCTTTTTTGAATAAGGAGTTGCTAAGAATAATAACAGCAATAGTATGTGGTCTTTGATTAAGAACTCTTATATTTATAAGTGTTCTCAATCAAAAACTACATAATTTACTCTAAAAAAGTAGACAACCGACTACAATGCGTCTATTTTTATTATTGTATCGTCAAATATAATCACAGGTTAGGTTTTGAATAACACTCCACACACACACTTTCCCGTTATTTCTTTAGTGAAATACTAGGAACCCGTTGCAATACTCTTTCCCAAAAACATACTTGGGTTGGTATAAAGTTCTTGAATACAGAGAAACCTTTACCGTTTTAGAAGACGACTGAGTAAATCCGTGCGGCCGTCTGCAAATGATGCATCGTATTACGTTACATAATAATTCGCTATGACGATTACGAGACTTAGGCAATTCATCGCATATTGTGTTAATGTGTAACGATTGTACTGTTTAAAAATGTTCAAAATTAATACGCGATAGAGTTGAACGTCGAATGAGAGAACGCGTTCCCATCATTATCATTTAAACTGCTTCCGGTCCGATCGTTTATCGACTTCAAGTCAATGATGTAACCCACGCGGCGAAAAAATCGCTGTTATAAATATGGACAATTTTTACGGTAGTTGAGAGTCAAGCACAATAAACAGTCGATTTAATAAATGAAGAGACATGAGACTATCTATCGAATACTAAGTAAGTAAGTACTCTTTAGTGTACACCAAATGAAAAAATATACATATAAAATTCATGTGATATTTTCACATAAAATGTACAATAGGCGGCCTTATCACAACATGGACAGGATTTTAATGGTCTTGTATGGGTGGTTGTGGTGTACAATAAATACCTATTAGTACATTTATATAAATACATATATATACACACATACATACATATACCCACACATACAAGTAAATATATACCCTATAGTTATCTTAGACATTACTTTGCAAATAGTGTTCTTTACTTTTCTTTTTCTAAGATCCTAATGATTGAGCTCGTCTGACATTTAATGGTAGGGCATTCCAAATCCGTGCTGCTTCAACTGTGTAAGATTTGTTAGTAAACTTTGTCGAATGCACTGGTATTTGCAGTTTTAAGTTTTCCGATGATCGCAACAACCTCGAATGTGTGTCACATAGGAAATTAAAACGTTCTTTGAGATAGGGTGGAGTAAGGGGATTGAAATTGTTCAAAGTTGTAAATGTTATAAAGCAGAGAAAGAATATGAGAATTTCGACAAAGGCGAATCGGGAGCCAGGTTACTGGTACTATAAAACTTATTATGTTAACATGTAAAGTTGTATAGCTTTTAAACTCGTGCATATAATTAACTAAATTCGAGAATTGAATTTGAGGTCAGCCATCGATATCAGAAATTCTGTTCATTTGGTTCATTCCGTTCGCCTTCGTCACTCTCTTTGGAATGGAAGGCCCAATAATATCCTTCTAAGATGGCAAGTTGATAAAATCTTAGAAGAAACTTCACTCGAGAAAAGTCTCACTTAACTTAGATGACCAATTATAAAATGGGTAGATGGCTGAATAAAATATGAGTTGGTTATACTCTATATTATTATTTAAATTATCTATAATAATCATAATATCTATAATAATAATAATCTATATATTATTGATTGTAATATTAAAGGATACGTAAGAAGTAAGAGACTAACAGACAGAAGATATAAACATTGTAATATTGTTTATGTCTCCTGTCATTATATTGAATATTTAAGAATGTAACAGTTAGTATGTAAAGGAAATCGATTGTATTCTTATTCTCAGGGCACTTAAAACGTCCTAAAGCAAAGTGCACTTAATAGACACACTACATTTCCTTCCTCTGAAATCATAAGAGAAACTAAAATACGCCAAATATGTTTAAACAAAGTGAACATAATTGTGTCGCACCGTGTCGATATTTCAGTTAGCAAAGCTGTAACAATAATGCACAGTTCTCCTGGTTTGAAAACTGCCAGTGAACTCAGTGAGGTGGGTAATCATGAGAACGATATTAAAACGTCGTCGTCCGGTCCTGGTCAATATATACGTTTCCCGGATGCTAAAACCATTTGTCGTCATAATTTCAATGTTGCCCTACTTCACCACTACTGTAATATAAATCAATAAATGTGGGAAATATAGTGCGTAGTATGAATTCTCATTGCTTAAATTTTATAGAAAATCATTCTAGAACTAGCGTAAAAGAAAAACCACAAAGCCCTAGTAAGCCTGATTCATACATTCATATATAAGTTTGAATATATAATTCATATATTCAAACTTACATATTAATTATATTTATGTTTTGAATTTAATTGAATATTAATTCAATTATACATCAGAATATTATTGACACCTTATGAATTTACCTTATGAAACACGCACACCTAACTTGATAACCCGTTTACAGATTTTACAATAATTTTATACTTCTTTATATTCGCTTCTGCAAAGAAATACGAATATTTTAAATATAATGAGATAACCTTTTATTTATATCTATCTTCAGTGCCCAATTTTCTTTGTTGACAGTAACAAATATGACAGAGCCATTAACTAATTTACTGTGATCGTTTGTTTACATGCCCATTTTAGTAATGGAATATTTATTTTTTAGTTTTTTGTGGCACAAACGTTATTCTTCTTTAGACAACCTTAAAGATGACAATTTCACTTCTTTGTTTTTATATAACATATATACATACACATATACTTTATGTGTACAGATTATAATTAAGTCTAATTTAAGTAATTAGAGGAAGTGGCTGGCACAGGGAAGTCAGAGCCCTCGAACCTTCTAACCTCTAACCGTTAAAAAATATAGTTGAAAGATTTGTATAATGGTGAAACGTCTAAAGAAATCATTATTGTTTATTATTATTATAATATAATTGTTATTCGAGAACTTTCATTAAAGAATAACAGGCAGTAATATCACTCTCGTTCCTCTGAATATCCTCCGAGCACATTACGGTTCGACGCAAACTTTCTAAATCAATTAAAATTTTATATACAGCCCTTTTTAATGTCCTAGTTGGCACGATTTTGGTATTCATCTTGAATGCACGACAATGCCCACCACCTGACAATGCTTTGAGCCTGTATCCTGGTCTTGCAAAGACAAGTTATATGTCTTTGGGATTACGACACTCATACATAACAATAGTTTTCTATACTTACGATAATATTTAATAAGGCATATTAAATTGAGCTCTATATAAAAAAATATGACAATCTTTATAATATATTGCCATGTGGTTCTCGGTGACGTAGAACAGTGCCACCCAATCTCTTTCTTCAGGTGCTTTATAAGGGATCAGACAGTGTGTATACAGTCATACAGTGCCCGGATGACGATTAAAGGCTTGCTTCTTATTACGTAAGTGTTACTAGATTACGGTTGTAAAAAGTGGGATATTGATTCACTTTTGCCTACTCCATGTGGAATATTGGCGTGAATATATATGTGAATGTATGTGACACAATCACTTTTTTTTAATACTATAGTGGGACAGGCGAACAGACGGGTTACCTGATGGTAAGTGACAACTCCGTCCATGGACACCTGCAACTCAAGAGTCGTAAGCGCGCTACCCACCTTTGAAGGTGATAAGGGATTGTGGGATACGAGGAGGCGAAAGAGGAGAGCGAGGATGAGGAGATGGGAAGCAGGTGAGGGGGGATGGGTGTTGAGAGAAAGTTGGGCCTCCGGAAACCTCCCTTATTTCAGGGAAACGCAACACAGGCGTTACTTCACAATCGGTTTTCAGTGAGGCGGTGGTATCGCACCGGTGGAGCCGGCCCATTCGTGCCTAAGCACCGTTCTACCAATGTTAAAAATTGAGAAGTAAATGATTTTACAACAGAAGCCACATACACGATGGCTCAAAATAACTCTCCATGTGTTATCAATGTACATAATTGCAAGGGAATATTCCTTTGCAATTCTGTACCTTGATAACAAACTGCTTCCATAAATTCTGAACCAGGTTCTAAGAACGTTATGATTGAAAATGAACTTGTGTGAGTCTATTTTTTCTCAAAAATCATAATTCACTTTCAAGTCCTCATATGGATGAGGTCACAATGGCACTCTACAGTGCCCGGCTGAGGGCAATAGGTTAGAACCAATTACGTAATTCAGACTAAATTATCACTAGCATTATACCATTGGCTGTTTCCAAACGCAATCGAAAGTTATCTACTAAAACACAAAAAAGCAATGTAAAACAAACATAACTTGGCATTCTTTCATAAAGTCAAATAAAACTATGTGTAAAGAAATCTAAGCAGTGGTACACTTGGGTGCCATTACACCGACTAGCGGCGCCATTACGTGCATGTATAGCAGTTTGTTGTCCCCAAGTGTGCGGAAACGCCATTTAGATGACATATTAACAGTGGGACGGTAAGTTTTTGTTTGTATTAAATTTACCTTTTAAATGAAACATCATATTTTATACGAATAAATCAAGAAAGTATCTTTACAAATATATTGTAATTGTAAAAATGAGTTTGTTTATTTGTTGCGTTTTCGTAACACATTCAGAAAAGGACATTATGGATCTGTAATCTAAAGAAAGGTCTAGTAATAGTTATAATAATTAGCTGAGATATTATAGCCAAAGATGTCTCGTGTAGAAAAATAATGATGGAAATACTGGTGGAAATACATATATATATATATATATATATCTATATACATATATTATAGGGGGACAGGCGATCAGACGAGTCACCCGATGGCAAGCGACAACCGACATCCACGGACACCTGCAACTCGAGTCGTAAGTGCCTGCTGTGCGGTGGTGAAGGATGAGGGGAGGGGAAAAGTGAAGGGGGGACAAGGGTGAGGAGAAAGGAGAGGGGGAATTGGGCCTCCGGAAACCTCACTTATTTCGGGAAAATGCAACGCAGGCGTTGCTTCACAACCGGTTTTCTGTGAGGCCGTGGTATCGCACCGGTCGAGCCGGCTCATTTGTGCCTAAGCATGGCTCTACCACTATAAAAACTACATGTCATAAATAAAAAATACATACATTGTTATAGATGCATTGCATTAGGTAGGATGCGTAAGGTTTTAAGCAGCAATAATAGTTGTAAGTTTAGTAAATAAATAAGTAAAAAAAAAAAAATTCCGTAGTGTGAGCGGAACACTGCACATTTTGGCTTTTTAGATAATGGAAAGGTTTAGTAAACAGATCATTCGGTTTTACAAAACGAGGGCTGGTGGTGGTCTTTTCTCCTGAATAACATATGTATTAATTGTAATATTAAGCACTCTGAGCAATTTAAAATGTATTATACAGCGGTATTAATTAGTTTATATGTATGATTATAATTTTAATAGTGCAGTCGATGACTCTGACTCATTACTGAAGTGGATGCAGACAAGTTCCACGTCTCTAAAGCCGGGGATATTATCTTACACAGACTTCCGTTCTTCCCAAAACTTGCGCTGAACGGCTTTGGATGTGAAGCGTGTCTTTTTGCTGGAGCAAAGAAAAAACTTCTGTTGAAAGTAAAACAAAACTTACTTGGATGTAGTTTAATTTCTTAACAGTTTATGCACAAAATACCCGCTTTTATTTCACAATTTAAAATATACATCATACTGAGCTAATCATTTGTGCCTTAATTTGTTATATAGAGATAGTTACTAAGCATATAATGGTAGTGAAATGACATTTACCATCTTGTGAACAATAACTTCGAAACATCAACTAATGGGCAGAGCTCCGCCAGGCAAGATCTTTGGTGGGACATAATCCTGTCGAGTGACTCAGCTAATTGTTTTTAAACGTACACAAACAATATACTATGCAATTTTGCAATACCTTTCTGAAACAGTCTGTTAGGTAAGTATATACTTGTGCAGATTAAATTTTATGTAAGTGTTGTAATAAATTTTTATGTTTGTAATTAATTTTTTTTATTTATTAAAAGTCTTTGAAACTATTTAGATAAATTTAAAAATGTTCATGTTCGATAGATCTAAAGACTTCAAAGTGAATGCTATATTATCTACATTAATTTTTTTTTAGATAAGTTATAGATATTACGAACAAAATCAGTTAATGATTGAAATCAATTAGTAAATTTAACATTCTATAAAATTTTATAGACAACTTGTATATCGCTCATTGAATATTGAGTGCAAGCTATTTTAAACAGCAGCACTAAAACTCTGAAAAAAGAAGGAAGTACATACTTATAATTATTTATTCATAAAACATCTTTCTAATTGAGAACCTTCCTCCATTTTTAAAGTCGGTTCAAAATTATATGAGGAACGGAGCCCTAAATATTTCAAATACGTGTGAACCATAGTTCTTATATAATTTAATTTAAGTTTAATTTAAGTCAAAAAATATAAATTTAATCAAAAAAAAGCTGCAATCTATACGATAAATATGTCTTCTTGCGAAGCCGTTGTTACCCGATTGTTAGCAAAGCATAACTGTGGTATTTCAGTAAGAATACACCCAAAACTTTGGTGCATAGTTGGTACAGAATAATAGCTAGATTATGTGAATATTGTTACTGGAAGAACGTGGCTTAAACGAAAATCTTGCATCGTTCCAAAGTGAGCTTTTTGTTTGTTGTGTAAACGTAGCTTTTGTGTAGATTTGGGGATCATTCTTAAATGCTTACTGTGTTTATATTTGGTTCAGGTACGTGTATATTACGCAAATAATTTAACTAGATGAAAGTATTTACACTAAGCTATGAACTATGAAAACATGTACACTATAAACAACAAAAAACGTAAAACTTTTTCGTGCCACAAGTATTTATATGCAATTATAGTTTCTTAAGACATGCAAATATACTAAACAAGGAATAAAACAATGTACATTAAATCTTTTCTTTTCAAAAAAGGGCTAAACAAACATTTTTATCAATTAACATCTCCAACGTGGCCCGGCCGAAGCTTGTATAAAAAAAAAATGAAAATTATGGTTGCCAAAAATTGGTCAATTGAGATTGCTCTGCCTTACCCCTTCGGGTATATATGCGTGAGTTTATGTACTTATGTAGTTACATTGAAATCTTATACCCTTTGTCACCCTGCCAATTAAGAACATTCAATCAAACCTCACATACCTTTTAGGTTCATGGCCGTGACAAAGAAATTATCACACATAATAAATAAGTACACTCTAAAAATATTACCTTCCTTCTTGATAACAAATACTAGTAATGTGTGACTAGCTTTGACAGGATTTTAATTTACATATACACATATTGGTAGAAAATATAAAACCCTTTTATTAATTTAGTTAAAATAGATCTTTACTTAAATTTAGGCATTCATGTCATTCTACAGTAAAGTCTCAGTGTAAGTTTATAATTCATTGCATGAATTATAATAAGAAGCCTTGGAAAGTGCGAACTGAGTATCAATCATCTTAGATAGAGAACCCAAAAGTTGCGGGTCCAAGTTACAAGTATTGATAGGTTCCAAATTGTTACTTGGAACGGAACTCCGTTTACGTTCAACCGAGTCTTAACGCGATAATTGAAGACTTCAAACTTTCGGCTGTCCTAAACGTATTGGAGTAATTAGTTACTTTATTGAAAGGTTTTCTTTGGTTATATTTGAGAGAAGGAATTCATTCTAAGAAATTCCTATTAATAATATCGCTAAGGAGATTTTATGGTGTAGTTAATATTTCATCTCAGTCTTATTTAAATTTCATACATTTACTTATGTACGAATATGACCTACCTGCTTAATAATTTTCCATTCAAAATGAGAAGTCGTACCAGTAAAATGCAAAGCTATTTAGCCTAATAATTTTATTTTTCATTTACATATTATACCCACACACAGTTAGCTATAAGTCTGAGTAGTGAATTATAATGCAAGAGGGCTTTGTGTATTATACCGAAGTTCGGCCGTTTCATAGTTAGAATGAAAGCCGGAAAAGGCTACTCTTGTTTCTGTTGGGCAAAGGCTCACAGGATGTTTTTTTTCTTTTTCTTAAGGACGAGGATTGGTTGGATGAGGGGATGGGAAAGTCGAGAGGGGGGTAGTAAGGTCTGCCTTTTTTATTTTCTTTTTTTTATACTATAGGGGGACAGACAAACAGACGGGTCATCTGATGGTAACTGACTACCGTCGTCCATGGACACCTGCAACTCACTAGTCACAAGTGCGCTACCCGCCTTTGAAGGTGCTGAGGGATGGGGGTTGCGGGGAGGAGGGATGAGGAGATGGGAAAGACGAGAGGGGGATGAGGGGCGAATAAAGAGGAGAGGAGGAGTTGCGCCTCCGGAAACCTCACTCATTTCGTACCGGTCGAGCCAGGCTACTCGTGCCTAAGCATGGCTCTCCGATACCTGTTTTCAATATATTTAAAATATAAACAAATCTATTATATGTGTCTAACCAAAGTATATCTACTTACTAGTACTATTACTTATCTTTATTTCGAAAAAATAATTGTGGACAGTGTCCTAGCCAGTATTAAACTACAACAAATAGTGCTCCTTTAAAATTATTGGTAAAATTTGTATACATCCCTGACTAGTACAGCATTTGCCAAATTTTCAACCAGTACATTGCCACTTTAGGCAAACGATATACCTAAATAAAATGAAGTAGACAAACCTACATATTTCATATACTTATGAGACTTGGACTGTCTCTGAAATCTTTAATATTATCTTAAACCGTATTAATAACTGCAGTACCGGTTTAGATGGCTTTAGTACCAATTTAATAAAATATATGAAAGATATTAATATAATACTTCACTACTTAAGTATTTGTTTTAATAAAATTCTTATAAAAAAATACCTCATCAATCAATATTAACAAAGTACCCCTTCATCATAAAACTTTCGAAAAATACGAAGGTTAAGATTGTACAGGAAATATCAAGATTGTACAGTTTGCTATCTTTTAATATTAATGTGGAACATCTAAATACTCAGCCTAAATTTGTAAATTCATCCAAAATCTGTGTAATGATTTAATCCCAATCGATCTTATAAGTTTATAAAACACGACCCGAGACATCCAATCTTGAGAGGAAGCTGCCATCAGTAGATGCATGTATTTTGACAGGGTGCCAGGGCCTTTCAAGTGTTAAGACTGTTCAATCCGCGTTTAAATCAAGTTGTTTCTAACTACTAAACATTTCTAACAGAAAATCATAAACAATTAGGACAAAACCAAAGGTAATACAGCTCGCTATCTTTTAATGTTCACGTGGAACATTATAGACTATAAAGTTGATACAAGAAAAACAAGTATTAATCATGAAAATTGAAGAATTACTATTTGACCACATTTTTTTGATTTTAATTTATATAAGTATATATGTTACATATTTATTTAATAAACATATTTATATATTTCACTTGACTAGTGGTTAGTGACCCTGACTGCTAGTAGTGGGTTCAATTTTCACACCGACAAAAATTCAAATTCGAAATACACCGGACACGAACAAAAGTCCTCGTATCCCGTGTATTTTATGTTTGTAAAGCGGGGGGGGGGGGGGGGGGGCTAAACAAATTTCTTAATGCGGTTAAGAATAATTTCTTTTCTTTCTTTTATTTACATATTAAAAAATAATATGTAAATAAAAACCAATACACCTCTAAATACACATTTTCCCATCTTTAGTTTCCTAAGTACCCGGTTCACGACAAAAGCCTGCGTCCTATAACATCATACAAACATCATGCCTGTAACATCGACGGGCAGGCAGAAGCGTAATTAAAGCCCACATTTTTCCTTTTATAATTTTGTTCCATTCACGTAATAGGGCAAGCCTATAGCCGGGTACCTCTTGGTATTATGTGGGAAAATTTGGAGTGTATTGACAACAAAGTGAAGATAAAAAAGGAAGGATAGTGTATTCTAGGCACGAATCGGCCGGCTTGACCGGTGCGATACCACGGCCTCACAGAAAATTGGTTGTGAAGCAACGCTTGCGTTGCATTTCCCAGAAATAAATGAGGTTTCCGGAAGCCCAACTCCTCCTCTCCTCTTTACTCTCCCCTGATCCCCCTCTCCTCTTTCCCATATCCTCATGCCCCCCCTCGTTTTTCCTCTCCCCGCAACCCCCATCCCCCATCACCTTCAAAGGCGGGCAGCGCAGTTGTGACTCTTGAGTTGCAGGTGTCTATCGACGGCAGTTGTCACTTACCTTCGGGTGACCCGTCTGTTCGTCTGTCTCCCTATAGCATAAAAAAACAGCTTCATTGGGGAGTATAGCAATAGCTCAAGCAAGTCAGCGTCGCCTAAAACTCGAACTGGCTGGTGCCGGAAGTCCGTACCCTCTAATTGACCGTCTTTTAAAACTGCCCTAACTAAATCAGTGAAACCAAATTTTTAAAACGTGAATGTTTTATACATCTCTACCTATCCTTTCAATAAAGGCATAAACATATGTTTTTTTTTTTATTTATGTTAAGTACATCTTAGTTAGGCACACCTTAAACCCATACGGGCTCCTCCACAGACATTACCATGCATTTGTATGAGTTACGGCGTCCGTGCAACCAACCGGTGACGTATTTAATGTACCGTGAATAATAAATTAATATCTACGTTTATCTTAATGTACCTATTTCCTTGCCAAGTTGTAGACTGGGGTTAAAACAGATCGCTATAGTTTTAAACAAAGTTGATTTATGAATGTACTTCTAAACATATTCATTTCAAACTTAAGTTGTATGTGTGTTGTATGTACATACGATACAGCATAATTTTTTTTACAAATGTAATATGAAATTACTGCTTATGTTACTCTAACATCGATTTTTTCTAGTATCAATTACTTGGTAACAGTAGTTTTTTTAATCGAATTCTCTCATTGACCTGTAAAATGATTCCAAATTTCTGAGTTCATCCATAATCTCTTATGTAAATTGCATCAACCATTTGATTGCGCCAAATCTAAAGAATCCAACACTAAAGAAACATCCATTTTTTAAAGGAAGCTGCCCTCCGTTGATGCTTGTATTTTGTCAGGGCGCCAAGGTATTTCAAGTGTTAAGACTGCTCAGTCCGCGTTTAAATTAAGTTGGTAACTACACTTCGTTTCACTACTGAACATTTCTAACAGAAAATCATAAACAATTAGAACAAATCCAAGTTCAAACATTCCAAGTTCAAATGTCCATTTAAATTCAATAAAAACATTTCACGTATACCAAAACAAAAGGGGTGTATCGACTAAAATCAATACCGTGTTTACCTTCCACGGAATATTGCCTTTTTATATTAAATTTACTTTTCTCTTTGGAATTCTATTACCGAGTAATGCGACCTCCGTACCAGATTACTCATGAATAAAAATAGATTACTTGTGATACGAATATACATATTTCGTAAAGTTAAATATCAATTCATGAAGCATATGTATATTCAAATATCTTTTATATAATGTGTGTGGGTATGAGATTTTCAAAATCAAATTTAAAGTCAGCATGTGGAAATGCAAGACGTTAAGAAGGTTTTATATAACCAGAAGCCATGGGTTCGATTACCATATTGGACAAAAAATGTGTGATCCATCAATACTGGTCCCGTTTTTTTTTAAATCTCGGCACAGAAGCCATTCCTAACGAGGGAGTTGGCTTAAGCAATATAATAACGATTTAGGCTTGTTTCCTTTCGTAAACTGCCATAAGCTACTTAAAATGATTTCTGTACGTTGTAATCACATAATTTCCGAAGTAACTTATCCTAACCTAATTTTCCCTTTTGTGTTATGCATTTATTTACAACTTAATCATATAATTAAGATGATACAAATGCAACCTCACATTTTGAAATCCATCATGCCAAGTATTAGGACGTGATAAAGAAACCACATTCATAGTTGATAGATTTTCTAAACCACAGACGATGTAACACCTCTCCTTTTTAGGATTCTATAATATTTCCCTCTATACGTATAACATATAAAAAGGTAAAGATATTATATATATATAAAGTGACATGAATATCGTGTAAAATACCTTGTGCTAAAAGAAAATTACAGCATAAAGTGCCGACATTGCACTAAACTCCATTATTTTTCTCAGCAAAACGATTTTTCTTGAAGTTCTATCCAGTTGTCGCACATGAGGTGTACATACTAAAGACAAGGACGTAATAAAATTGTTAAACATACGGTTTAAGTTTCGCAACTTAAACTTGTTCGGAGATTTAATAATAATAATAATTGCTTAAGATTACGTACTACGTACTTTATGAAAATAATCTTGTAAAATGTAACAATTATAGCAAAATGTATTTCAGTAACAAAAGTAATACAAATATTTTCAAATGTAAAAAATATATGTACACTTATAGATAGCATAGATAATACACACAAACAAACATTTTCTCTTGCCTATATTCCCTAAGGGGTTAACGCTAATAAAGTTAATGCAATAGGCAGCAAGCCTATTGCCCTCATCCACCGGGCACTATACAGCTATAGACTATGAAGTACTGTCTGATAGAACAATCCGAACCCCTAGTCGCGTTTTACGACACCCACTTGAGGAGAAGGCTATTCTACTCTACCGAGAGCTTTTAGAAATAATTAAGAATTAAAATAGAGATTAAGAATTAGAAATAATTAAGAATTATTTCTAAAAGAATCGAACATAAAAATCATCCATACTGTCAATAGTTTTAGAACGTTTAGTCATGTATATGAAAGTTTATTGACTTAGCGTTACAAATGTAATCCCTTGTTTTATAATTGGGTTTTCCGCACAAAATGATTACAGTTTTAGACAATATTTTGCATATCGCCTAAACTGATAACTAAAGACATCTTATGAGTTTATTTATATCATGATCATCACGATCGGTGTTTCTTTATATCCTCATCATGACTGCGATACGCTGAAGTCCAGCCTGTTGCAGTCCACTCCTGGACATAAGCCTCTCCCACCGCCTTTGATATCCAGTCTATTGCAGCTAGTCAGTAGTCCATCTGGTACCTTCCTTTCAGTCATTTGCGGTCTCCACTCTAGGACCTGTTTGGTCTAATGGCCATATATATAGATATATAGATGTAATTTAAATCTGTACAATATAGTTCATTCCAAAATAATTTATATTGTTTGGATTTGATTAATTTCCATTTTCAATCATTGACGGTTTGCAACACAAAACGCTTCCATATATTTTCACGTACAGTTGGCGTATAACTTATTGGACTGTTTTCCTTTAAATTTAGGGCACATAGTACGTGACCTAAAGGGGACGGCTGTAGAGGAAATACGAGCTAAGTTTGCCGGGTTGAATATAGCCGGTGTGGGGCCCCAGGCTGACTAATGTGATGTAAAGTACCAACGTTTGGCTATGTTCGTATGTGATTCAGGAACAGATTACCAAAAAAATAGTGACAAATGTTGATTTGTACTGTTTATTTTGTTACCGGTATATCGCTATCCGTAATATATTTTCTATTATCTTACCAAGGGATCGGTTATCTATCAGAAAATATCTATACAGTTATATAGTACCCAAGTTATGGCAGTAGTCTTGCCCTCTATTAGATAAGTGTGACTTAGACCTGATTGTATTTATGTATGTATGTATTATCTTACTTCTAATTTAAATACAATAGTTTGGGTGGATATTTGTTAATCGATTTTGCCAAAATGGCTTAACGGATTTCTAATTAAATTCGCAATATATGTAGATATTTAGACAGTCTAGAATATTGCTAATGTATACACTCTGTATAATAGGCTACTTTTTCCAGACTCAAACTAAGCAGAATACGATTAAGCATTTAATTATATATTTTCATGTTTTAAATAAATACATAAGAAAAACTAGGCCAATGTCAATAGAGATACCAATATTAACCTCTACGTTAGACGTTGTTGTCTAATGCGCTTACAATACGCTTAACGCTATCGCTTATGCAGGACTGTTCTTAACCGTCAGACTTATACGTACGTTTTACTTTTCTTTTTTTTTTTGCTTGTAATTATTGGATCTTGATAATCATACAAACATTGGACACAAAAAACACTAGACTCGAAACAACTATTTGAGGAATACACAAGTTTTTGTCCAGTGTGGGAATCAAACTGACGGCCTCTGGTTCAGTAGTCATAATCACGAGCTACAGATCAACAGTCCACTTGTTTAGTATAGTGGATATATAGATATAACGCCGCTATATATGGTTACATAGTTTAGAATCTTGATGTGACGCATGAGAACAGTTCCAACAGTAACAAACTTATATAATATTAGGGTAGTGTTCGTGATTTGTAGAGTCTTGTTGAGTAAAGGATCAGCCTTGTGAATAAAGTTAGGAACTTAAACTTTGTAAACACGTGTGTTCATTGTCATTAAAAGCTGTACTGAATTCACTTTAAACATATTAAAGTATGACCTTTTTATCTATTTATAAGTAGACTAGCAGTCACTGCTCCGCCGCTTGGGGTATTAGCATGGTATATGGATGATATATAGCCTATAAAACTCTCAATAACTAATGAATGTAAAAAGATTGTTTCAAATCGGATTCGTATTTCCTGAGATAGCAGTATCAAACAAACAAACTCTGCCTCTTTACAATATTATATTAATTATTGAGGCTTAGATCTTGGCCTTTTTGATTATATCTTCCTGCGTGCAGTTTTTACGGTACGCTGGATACGTATAACTAGATGCACATGTTGTATTATTGGGGTTTCTTGTGATTTCTACAAGATTTGTCGTAAATTTATTAAAATCTGATCTAAAAAGACAGTAACAATATCCAAAATTTACAGTGAACAAATACAGGTCACCCCCGCGCCAGATGAACTCAGCTAACTTTTTCAAGCTGGGATAGACTGGATGCAAAAGGTGGTGGACCGGGTGCTATGGCGTACGTTTTTTTTCTTTTTTGTATACAACTCAAAATAGTCATAATCTGTGTGAGAGACTGGCTTCTGTACTAGGCAGGGTACTCATATCTCTAGATAATTCGGTGCTAGTGTACGTGTAATTCGTAGTTAAGTTACCGTGTAGTTTTTACATGTGAGATGAATAAATGAATGAATGAATTGTTTCTAAAGTGTTGTATTACTGTGAGTATGTAACTATTACTATAATCAATGTAATCGAATAAGTGTGGATGTGTATGTTTATGTTCTGTGTGCGTGAGCGTATGCGTGTGTGCATGTGTGTGTGCGTGCGTGCGCTTGGGTGCGGGTGTGCATGTGTGAGTGTGTATGTGTAAGTGTGTTCCAATGTCAACTAACTATGAAGGCACAAACAGCAGGTTTTTGGTTTCCTCATGGTTAAGAGATCTTAACCAACTGGAAACTGTATTTTTGTACTGGTACTTAGTAGAAGAGTATATTAGTAATTTTTTATTCACTTTATTATAAAGGTATCTTAATAGAAAGCCAAAAAATTTGCCTGAAAATTATGTGCACCATCAACTCTCACTTGGGGGACAAACCTTATGTTTGAGACGCTTATTTGTGCTGGAGGGGTCAAACGGCAGAAGAGAATGTTGCTTCAGTATGGTGTTTAGAACATATAATTGCCGAACCGTTAGGACATCCGAGAGTTGGTAAAGGTCGCTAGTAGGGTATAGAAATGGCAAAGAATAACTAACCTTAAGAACTGCCCTCTGGGCTCTTTCCACTTTCATAAGGTCTGTTATGCAAGCGCCGCTCCATACCGAGATACAGTAAGATAATATGGATTGGCATAATGATTTATGTATAAAACAATTTAATTATGTTTCTATCTGCAATGTGACGCAAATTCTTAAATATAAAAATGAGTTTGAGGTATGAGGTAGCTGAAGGTCAGATTGCTGTCTAGAATAATGCCAAGATATTTAACACTGGTGGAGCTTTGTAGATGATAACAGGTGCAGGAGTGGTACGCTAAGAAGGTATGGGCCATAACGAAATAATCTTCAGGTGGTTTGGCAATGTTTTTTATTGAAAAACATTGCAAAACATTGGGAGAGGCCTATGTCCAGCAGTGGATTGCAAAATGCTGAATGAGGATGATGGAATACTCGGGTGTCAGGAGAAGCAATTAGATAGCCAGATACAATGCAAGATTTGCGAAAAGTTCAACAAGGTATTATTAGTGTTATTTATTAGTGTTTATTTACATAATGATGGCTGCAAATCCTATAAGCTACTAATGTAGTGTATAGTAACTTATACGTGGGATAGTATTTTTTAAATTCTTTGAGAACCAATGTTTAAGTTGACAAACTTATACATAGTTGATGTTTCCCAGCTTCACCAAAAATATCTACAGGGGCCATGTCATTTCGAGTTTCTAGACATTTTCATTTATCAAACAACTAGTGCAATAGTAAAATAGTTTATAAAATGTCACATTTTTTTTCGCCATCACACAGAATATCAGCACGCTAAAGTGTAAGTGGAACCGGCCATGACTCCGGCGGACTGATGATCGCTGAACGTACAAACGTATTCCTTAAGTATGTCTCTGGCCGGTGTAGGGTGCCCTGAGGCACGATGGACTGATTATTTGTGAAAAGTGGTTGGTAGCGGATGGATGTGGGCTGTTCAAGACCGGGATGGTTGGCACTCTTTGGGGAAGGCTTTACTGTCATATCTTCGCTGTCATGTAAATAACACCTCATATGTAGAAATCCATCAAGCCGTCTGGAGCGTGTAAAAGAAACATCATGACATTCATACAATTCATTTGTATTTCATAATGTATTACAAAGAAGTAATAAAGCATAAAGGAACAGACTGTACAATGTTAAATAAGTGTTAAAGGGAAACCGTAACAATCGTAGTGATTCCACTATAAAAGTGTTAATTACGTAATAGTTATTACTCTTGGTTTCCTGTATCGGCACTTAGAAAACAAGTAGCCGCTGGCTTCTTTGTTCATTTATAGATCAAAGACAGAAATAACGTTTTAAAGTTATGCAACTTTTTTAAGTATTTCATAGCATAATTACATTGGGTAACATTTCGTATGTTTCAATGTAACTACGATGCCGCCACCATCAATTTCTCCTTCTTTGCCACTTACTCATTTTTACAAATACGAAGAATATAACAAATGCTAATTTCACTTTAATGTCATTGATGATGTCCAGTTTCCAGGTAACTACTAAAAGGTTTCAATAATATTATTGATTCCAAGTTTTACTTAAAGTTAAAAAACTGATAATGGTTACCGGGAAAACGAGGAAAAGGGTCACCTGATGGTAAGTGACTACCGGTGCCCGGACACCCGCAAATCAAGAGTGACAAGTACGTTGCCGGTCTTTTAGGCAGGAGTACGGTTTTAGTACTATAATTATATGCATATTTTTCAAGGCAACCTAAGGATGGATCATAATCATTCGGAGAGACAAAGGTAGTTGGGGGCTCATTTCAAAATACAGATAAAAAACATACAGACACATATAAATATATACATACATACATACCATTAATATGGAAGTAATAGATACTAGATAACTGAACTAAAGTGATAAATAATAGTCATGAACCATTTCTTAAAAATGTTCAATGAATGCGCCAGCTCAATATTCTTTGGCAATGCATTCCACAAGCGTACAGCTTCAACAGTAAATGATTGATCGTAAAAACTTGTGGAATACAATGGCATCTCCTCAAACTTTCCGATGACCTTAAAGTATTCCTTAAGATAAAAAGGGGCTCTAGTATTGAATAAGATATTGTAAAGAAAAGTTAAAATGTTAGTATTCCAGCGAAAACAAATTGGAAGCTACTTGAGCTTTTGATGGAACTCAGAAACGTGTTCATATTTTCGTAGCCCAAATGTAAATAAAGCCTATAAATACAGCCTAATTTAGCTTATGCAATTTATTCCATATTTTTAACGAACGTCTACGCTGCGTTTATATACTCTACACACTACAGTCGTAAAATGGCCGATGAGTACTGTACTTACGATTACTAGAGCTCCTTTCAACACTGTTATATAGTGTATAAGAGTATAAATAGTTATAAAAAGAGGGTTAATTTTACATTAATAATATTGAAATTGAAATAATCATTAAATGTTTTATAGCGAATCAATATCATCACGTTGTTCGTAGCTATCGCTCATATTACAAACAACTATAAAAACCTATAAATACTAACAAGAACTAGTAATTTTCACTACTAATCAATCTCAAAGGCGGTTTCTTATTAATTTCTACGCTAAATCACCTTTACGATAGAAGCAAAAAGATTCAGCCCATCTAGCAACGTTGCAGTTTTTGTAGGACATTACTAGCTGACAAACTCGACAGTTAGTCGATTCTACAGCTCTTTATTGAAGTAAAAACTTCTTTAGGCGCGTTGAGCACTTTTTGGGTAAACAAAAATCAGAGAACTGGCGTTATCGTCACCTCGCATAATCTAATAGCTCGACGACATAATTCACAAGTTACTTAGCTTACACTTTTATCGGCAGTAACCAAAGGCTACCCGTATTTTTTTTAAACTGCAATAAATTTTAAGCTTTTACAGAAACTAGGTAATAATAAGCCTAGAATATACACAATCGTTGACATATTTTTATTGAGAAATTTAATCACTTGCTCTTTAAAAAGTAACAATTACGAAAGATTTTGTCATGTATACATGTATGTGTATGTGTATATGTAATACATGTATGTGTCATGTATGTGTATCAATCATAATATCTCGTAATCTCTGAGTAATTTCTATCTCATACATCCCAGCTTCAAGTTAACTTGTTTGGTCAACAGTCTGTTATATTACATAAAATACTACATTATATAAACTTAACACAATCTTTTCTCAATAGTACCTTGCAAAACTAACGAGTTCTCAGAAAATAATCTTCTTAATTGTGTCTCTCAAGTGACATGATCTGATCAGATTCACTGACTGAACTGACAATGTTAAATGTTACAGCCTCAAGAAGAAGGTCAAAGCAAAAATATTATGATATATTATGATTGATACATGGCACACATATTATGATTGATACATGGCATATAAAGTGTCTTCTCAACAGTTTTATTCGGCTATATAAAGGAATATTTTCCATAATAAAAAAAATTGTAGATTATTTTGACATAAATATGTAGAGGCAATATTTGACAGTTTAATTTTTAACGAATATGAGGGAGTAAGGTAGATGTGAAATAATCCTCATTAAATCGCGTGACAAAATATGCAGACAATAATCACAACGTGAAATTGTGTTTTTAGTATGAGTAATAAATATACGAAGAAAGAAAGATAAAATTTAAATAGCCCCCAACAATGTCATAGACATGGAAATGTTTCACTTGTAAGCGTACAATAAGTTTCAAATTTATAACTTAGTGTCAAATAATAGCTCAAAACATTGGATATAATATTATACATTACTGTTGTTGAGTAAAAAGCTTTTTTGTTTGTAGGGTAAAAAGCAGAAATGTATGTCTGTATTTAGAATTCCGTTCGAGAATCACTAGTAACCAAGTCTTAATCCCCCGTCAGCGAGCGGTCGAGCTCCGGAACTCATTTACGGTGAAATAAAAAGGGTTTATTACATATTTTTATTTGATGTTGGAAACTCTTCAGGAAGTGCGCTTTAAATGCTTCCAACTACTGGTTAAAGTTTAAAGTAAATAACTTTAGTTTCAGTCGATTACAGTTTGTTAAGACAAAAAAATAAATCTAAACAAATCTGCAATGAAAAAACGACTACATTGTCGAATTAGAAAAGGAATTTCGAAATAACCTGACAGAACTCTGCCTATAGATGCCTTTTCTGACTGTTTTGTCAGCCAGTTAAAATTGTGTCTGGGTCATAACACTTTTCAAGGTTATTGCTGATAGGGCGACAGGTACACCCTGTACACACCACATATAAGCTTGGAGGCAATAAAAAAATGAAAATCATACTCTCCAATCGGAAATAACAACACTTTGCAGCAGTTGTTAAGACATCTATTTTACTCCAGTCTCCTGTGTTCAGAAGCTACAAGAAGCACAGCACACAAATTTCCGACTCTATCGACTTTAAATTCCTAAGACTAATGAATTTAGACTATATTGATATAGCAGCAGAACAGCTCAATTCAACGACTTTATAAGTATTAGCAACCAGTTGCGAAAAGTCGAAGTTAAAGATTATTAGCGACAATTAAAGTGAGTATTATGACTTGCAATCAAAGCTTTAAGGACGTGTAATGTTCAAACTTTGTGCTAAGTGAGTACTTAGTAACTAAGTCCATAAAAGCACTTTATGTGCAGAATATGTAGCAGATTAACTTGTGTTCAAAGATCGCTTTAATAGCTTTATAATATACACGGTCTCTTGTAATACCTTGAATTAAAAACCTTTATATAACTGACTTTACATAATAACGAGATAAGAACAGATTTCAAGTATTGTTAGGCTAGTTAATCTTATCTGATTAACTGTTTTATATCTTATAATTCATGGGAGACTTTCTCATATACAGCAATGTGCGTATGTGGTCCTCGGTGGGGTAAAATATAGCCACTCTATCTCTCCCTGTAGATGTCGACTAAGGGATTAGATTGTTTTTCTATCCGATAGTACGTATACAGTTTACTGACAGTAGAGCCATGCTTAGGCACGAATGGGCCGGCTCGACCGGTGCGATACCACGGCCTCACAGAAAACCGGTTGTGAAGTAACGCTTGCGTTGCATTTCCCCGAAATGATTGAGATTTTCGGAGGCCCAAATTCCCTCTCTCTTCTTTCCTATCCCCTCATAACCTCTCTCCTCTTTCCCATCCCCACATTCCCCTATCCCTCATCAACCTCAAAGGCGGGCGGCACACTTAGAACTCTTGAAGTTCAGGTGTCCATTGACAGCAGTTGTCACTTACCATCAGGTGACCCGTCTGTTTGTCTGTCTATCTATAGAATAAAAAAAAATAAAAATACGTTACTACGCTGACGGCAATAGGCTCTACATTAAGTCAGTGGGACTAAATTATATTATGGTACCAAAATGTTGGCGTTTGTGCATACAAATTTACTTACTTTTTAAGGGATATAGATATTAGTATATGTATGTAAGTATGTACATTGAGTATATGTATGTAAGTATGTACATTGTATTTTGCTCATAGGGCTGCAGATTTAGGAGTGTAAGCATTGCCCAGCTAAGTGTTAAAATATATTGACGAAAACACAATTTTAAACATAAATATACTTTAATATCGTTTTTAAAAACTGTTCCCATTTCCTGAAAGCGAAAAACGTAACATCAAATGTACGAGTGGCGTATTTTTCACACTTTGCTTTTAAAATGTGAAAATATTTCCAGAACTTTTTCTTTGACGTTGTAAAACAAGTTACCCAAAAGGAAGTTAAGTCTTCACGTTTATTTTTTAGTTACTTTACAGTTTCAACTGAAAGTAGGTCAGTTATTAAACTGTATTAAGAAATAATAGTAATAAATTACTTGGAACATAACATTTTTAAATAAGGTAATAGATTTAAATAAAACGACAAAAGTAAAAACCCGATCTCCCGCGTTGGAATTGGAACCCACGACCTCCTTTAGCAGTCAGGATCAACAAGAAATCATTTGAGGCCTCTTGGTCTAGTGGTTAGTGAACCTGACTGCTGAGGTCGTGGGTTTGATTCACGCACGAGACAATTTATGTGATCAACATATAGTTGTCCTGAGTCTGGGTGTTCTTTGTGTCCGTCGATTGAATGTGTGTAAAGCCCCCGCGACACAGGAATTATTGCTAAAGCGGGAGTTTTCTTTTCTAAAAAAAATATAAGAACACACATTTTCATTGTTTAGCATTACTTTTATGTAAATAAATACTGCTCTACTTCACCTTTATAAAAATCGCCACAGAATATTCATGTCTCTCAAAACAAAATTAGGAATTTTCACGACCAGTATTAAATTATTCTGGAAATCCTTATAAATCCAGAACCATTTCCACCATTTGTAGAGGCCAGAACCGTTTGTGGATAGGTTCCTCATTATGACTCCGGAATCGGAAAGGGTGGCCCTTGCCTTTAATCAGAATTAGGCTTTGTTCACATAAATCATGTATTTTTCCGTGCGGTTTTCGGGTCCGGAAACGGTTTTTTCATTTCTCTTGTCCCTACTCTATTTACTTCTTATTTAAAGAACGGCATGTAGAGTTTAGTATAAGCAGATAGATATATTGGATTCTAATTTCATGACAATCCAATAAAGTACTTTTAATACATACCAAGGGTTCAAGTTAGTGGGATGGGCTACCCGTTTTTTAACCGACTTCAAAACAGGATGAGCTTTTAAGTTCGATGTTTATTTGTATTTTTTGGACCATGGACACCTGCAACTCTAGAGTGTTAAGTGCGCTGCCCTCCTTTGTAGGTAATGAGGGAAAGGGGATGCGGTTGGGAGAAACAAGAGAGGGGGGATGGGAAAGAGGAAGGAAACGAGGGGTAAGGAAAGAGGAGTGGGGGAGGAGTTGGGCTTATGAAAATCACACTCATTTCATAGAAATATAATTGCAATTACTTCACAACCAGTTTTCTGTGAGGCCGTGGTATCGCACCGGTCTAGCCAGCCCATGCGTTCTTAAGCAGGGCTCTACCTCTGCTAAAAAGTTATATATACTCCTGCGGTGGTATCATTGTAACCAAGATGGGATTTGATAATGGAATCGCAGGAAAATCAATGCTTTTTTTTTATAATACTTTCTACAGCTTTTAGAATATTGGCGTCTCATGTTGCTGAGCTTAGAATAGAAGGTTTAACTGCTTTACGGTTTTTTTTTTCAGGTTTAATCTTTTGGACTAAGTTATTTATACATATCCATTTTTTTATCTCTTCCAGTTCATTCATCGTCTTTGCAATATACAAAGCGTGATTGGCACAAAGTGAAGCTGGATCTTCACCTTCTTACAATAATTTCTGCTACTGAATAACGATTATAACGGTAAAAAAGTGTAAGCCAAAACTAGTTAAATACGTACATACATAGATACATAAGCTCACGCCTTTCTCTTATCAGGGTAGGCAGAGACAACCGCCCGCCACTTGTCTATCCTTACATACATTACGAGCGTTCTGAACTATCATTAAACAAGTCAAATAATAAACTAACAATCATCTTATCTTTAATAAGGTGTATAATTGTAAATAAAAATATTACATTTAATGCTAATGTTTAAAACAATCTGGCTTGGTGATTTTTATAAAACTTCTCTTCATTTTTAGGTCTATATTTTGTACTAAACAATGTTTTAACATAAAAGATAAATCGATATCAGAAATGGGTACGTATACTGTACCCTTTTCTAACCCGTTAATTCAGCTTAATAAACATTTGATGACTGTAGGATTTCCTGAGTAATACAATATTCAATTGCTCATAAAATTTTACTCAATATATGCGAAACGTTCTGCGATTTTCCCCTTTTATAAACAAAGATACGACTTTTAATCTCGAGTCGGAATTAATTGCGGTGTAACGACTGCTTTTCGAACAATGTTTTTTTTATATTGTGTAACGAGTGTTTTTTTCTGTTTGAATGTGATTAAATTTTGCCATAGATAAAGGACTTGGAACTCCAATATTATCCCCATTAAAACTTTGATATCGACTTTTAAAACAACACTTATAATGAGTTTCTTTGCATGAAAGAAACAAGTCTGAAATAAAACACATTTAGTCACTTTATATTTGATTTATTATTACAGACTATTAGGCAGCCTTTATCATCACCAGTGTAATCAAACAGTTTCTTTTTGTTAATCTATCTGTAATGTAATCTCAAATAACAACATCACGCATTCCAACCTTCTCTGAGGAACTTACTTGTTTCTTATTAACCCAAGTCTCCTTACTAACAATATACACCAGTTAGTTCTGTACAACAGAAGTAATTTGTAATGAGAACCCTTGCACGGCGATCACGTAACAAAGAAATAAGCCCCAACAACATTAAAACTTGAGTATAACGCGTATACAGGTACATTGGACAAATATAATTAGGTGTATAGGGAAATTAGAAGATAGTTCTTAAGTCAATGGCATAAGAGTTGTTTTTAAGTGAACAAGGATGCGGGAAAACGCAGCAGTTGGATGATACGTTTCAGAGAAGTCTCGTGGTCGTGACACACGGTGCTATAGTTTAGCTAATAAGTGTTACACCTAGACTGGTTTCAACATAGGCTTTGCACCTTACTATCGTGATTCCTACTATTTTTCGTCTTCCACGGTAGTAATGACATACCATCTGGTCTCTTCTTATAGTCTCATACCATGAAATGTAGGCGGTACTAAGAGCACGGCGGATCATGTCATTAATGCTCGCTCCGCTTCTGCTCCTAGACGCAGGAAAAATAAATTTATGTAAATAATATTGTAATATGCATACACGTGTAAACAAAATTATTACAGATTTTAATCTGCAACAATTTAGCTTACAACTGCTAAAGAAAGTCTTTAAAGTGCCTCGATCAAGGAAAGTTTGACAATCCAAATACCAGTGTATCCCCAAGACATGCCTAATTTGGCTTTATGACTGCGGCTTAAGGCAAACCTTTGGAGAATGTATGAGTAAACTAACCTCCTGTGCACAATATACATTCGTTACACTTTACAAGAATACGGAATATATGTTTACACTATTATTTTTACATAGATTTACTTACACACGTCCTACTTTTGAAGGATTAATAGGCGATTGATGTTTTAAAAATTACATGCAAATATTAAAGCATTATTGCGTGCAAATAAGGTAGGTGAAATGGTGTGAATGTATTTTTTCCACAGAACAACATAAATACTTAACGCTCACGCCCGTATCCCAGTTGTAGACTAAGGTGTGGTGACCCCTATTTTGTAATTTTGAATTTTGTCATACTAACGCAATAGGAGGCATACCTATTGGGGTCAACTGGGCACTTCAGGAGTTAAAGATAAGAAAATTGGAATTCACGCTACGAATTCCTACTTTATGAATTATGCACCACCAATGTCGTGAGGGAGAGGACATTTAAAAGACCAATCATTGATTATTATCATGATCATCACGTTTTAGCTATACAACAATAGGATGCATGCATAAGTCCCCTTCTGCCTGCATCCTCCGTAGACCTGCAACCTTGATAAAGGATCCACGAGCGTACTATAACTTTAGAAAATGTTATAGTAAGCTTTTCATCTTCGAGATGATTATACGCTAATAGGCCTTCACACCTATAGATGATTTAATTAGTGTCACGGTGACGCTTGTGTTCGTTGCTGAATCGATCGATCGCTTTTCGGGGTTGGCGGTTTGCTTGTGACGCATCGAACTTTTTTATTTTACTTCATCCGTCGTTCCTCTTGGTTGAGACTGCGCCACTCATCTCTACCTACGCTCCTCGTACTGATCGTTGGAAATGCTAAATGTGACCGTATCATACTTTACGTAATCTTTAAAGCACAACATAGGGCATCCAAAGAATCTCTTTGCGTCTGCGACGTCTCCCAATAGAATTTGCCTCGGCAACCGGGTCTACTTCAAGCGATATAGGTGTCTAAACCACCTCAAAAGCCGCTTTTTAAGCGTGGCCATAAAGTTGCGTGGCACCAAAAATAAACTCGTTTGTCATGCGCTCTTCACAATTGATGCCAAGCATACTTCGAAGACAACATGTGGAATGTGTTCAAAATGAGCCGAAGCCAAATTTCCAGTTCGGGGTATTTCTAAGTGACCTTTCGCATCATTTTGCCTTTGAACTAAGTATTGATAACGCACAGCAGGGCCCTCCGAACAGAACTCCAACAATCGCTGCCCGTTCTCATCTTGCTCAAAAAAAAAATGTTAAAATCTTCTAAAATGTCTTTCAGTTGAATGCACATTGCTTATTGTTTCCTCGGGTTGTAACTGCCACTCTCCGTGTTATTTCCCACTTGTAAATTTATATTATGTATATAAATTTACATGAAACTCTTAAAAAGCTTGTATAATACCACTTCACGTTCCTACCCACAACAACGTTACAAAAGGAGCATTCTATGTGACGTCACAGCGAATTTCATAAAGTCGAAATATGCGAACACAGATATACTCGTATATCTTGAATATTCTCCAGTTTGCCACAATTAAAATATGTTACAAGGAGTATCTGTTTGTACGGTGACAATGTGTACACCCTACATGTCAGCGGCTTCCGTTGTGACAGCGATGTGTAGGGTGACAACGGGTTTGGAGTAAATAAATTTGGTTATTGTATCTTCTTGTGCAATATATTGTATCTTCAGTTTCCTCTTTGGAAATGTTATATTAAAATTTCTTTGCTTTTACTGAGAGACACTATAATGATGACTTGAGCCAGTTCGGATTATACTAGTTACATTTTTTTATCCAATTAAAAAAAGGAAGAGGTTCTATGCTCGACTTTATGTATACTGACTGTATGTGTATGATTTTTGGGAAGCAACAATGTTTTTATAAACGTACTTTCTAAAGCTACTAAGATATTATATCAGAAGGTACAGATCCTTACCGGTTGGGAGCTATGGGGGGTAATTTTTTAATTACGGTACATTACGAATGAGCCGTTATACACGTTTTTTTTTTAATTTATGATGATAGGAAGTTCATTTTAATAAAATTAATAAAAACGATGGTTACTATAGTAACACATATTTATAAATAAAATTGATAAAAAGGATGACGTCGCGAAGTTATGATATTAAACCATCATACAAAAGCATCATAAAACAGAATGTTCATTCAAATCAATAGCCTCCCATCTGATAAATGTTTATTCATTGTACTTCGGTGTTTACAAAAGATAACGTAACATTATCTTTTGTAAACATCGAAGTTACGAAACATGCGAATCGGCTGTTCGAAAGGAATATCTTATATCATCTTGTTATGTGCCTGCATTTTTGTATCGAGTTACTTCGAATTCTGGAGGCTTCCTGATAGACTTTTAAAAAAAAAAAGTAATGATTTGTTTACAGATTTACTTGCAAGTGTCCATGGGCTGTCACTCCAGAATGAGAGCAGTTTGTTATCGAAACACATGTCGAATGTTCACTATACGGGCTTATTTTTAAATCATTGTTTTACCAATCAATATCACTTGAAGAACTAATTATATAGACATATTTTTTGTATTTATATATTCTGAAGTCACTGCTAGAAATGTTCTCTGTAAAAAAAAATATATCTCTTGTGGTATTTTCGATTCTATACGACTTCCACAACAAGAGCGGGCTCCTATCACAATGAATTTTGGTGTAGATAAAAGTGCGTCATGCATGTAAAAAAGCCCAGGATTGTGGAATCTGAAGGAATTTAACTTTCAGATTCCATACACCTTAGAAGTCTTTCCGCAAATGGAACTTACTAGGTATGTCACACTATAAAGAAATCGTAACAGGAACTCTTCTCTGGCCGACAAAAAAAAATGTTAAAAAGTCTTTTGTCGGGCGCTAATAAGTTGCGGGCTTATAACTTTTTAAGTTGGCTTTTGTTAGGCTTATATCAGTCCTAACCTACTCTTTTGGCATACTTAGATGGACTCAGTCGTAATTGAATGCCCTGGATAGAAGATTCCGTACACTGATAAACACATATCGAATGCACCATCCGCGTTCAGTGATGAAATTGTATATTCCGTGGAAATGTGGGGGTCGTGGCTTCTTAAATGCCAGGGCCTTCCATAATCACGAGATATGAAATTTTAAATATTCTTATTTCTTTCTGTTAACATGGAGAACGCATTCACTTCCCTTGGTCTTAAGAAAGAGAACTGGCGCAAACCTGCAGTATTTAATACTATAGATCATATGAAGATATGAAAGAGCAAAGAGTTAAATGGAGGTTTTAGACGGGCTTTCCACGGGCCCGCTGTAGATCTATTGTCATCTGTGGCCTGGCTAAGTTTCGGTGACCTCTTCAGGGAAACTGAAAGTTTTATCGAACAATGACGAAACATTATCGGAGACATATCCTAATGGCACAATTGATATTTGTCGGGCATGCCATCGTCCCGGAGAATCCCTCAGGTATATAAATTTCGATTGTTCTCATCCTACAAAATGTGAGTTGAATTCTTCTCACATATGTACCCAATTGGCTATAATAGTCTGTCAGCAACTGGCTCTTAGATTTACTGCCTTGGCTGTGGTGTTACCGAACAACAGGTATGTGCAAGACACATTAATTGTAAATAGTCGTGCGTGCGTGTAAAAATTATACTGGGGTCGATCTGTTACTACTTACAGAAAGACTGATTAGAGCGCTGTGTAAAACAGTCTAGACACTGGTATATGTTTTAACAAAGTATGACAGTGGTAGAGCCATGCTTAGGCACGAATGGGCCGGCTCGACCGGTGCGATACCACGGCCTCACAGAAAACCGGTTGTGAAGTAACGCTTGCGTTGCATTTCCCCGAAATGAGTGAGGTTTCCGGAGGCCCAACTCCCCCTCTCCCCTTTCCACATATCGACAATCTCGTGAGACAAATCCAAATATTTATTATTTTAATATTATTATTATTATTATAACAAACTATGAGGCTTCGAATTAAGCTAAAGGAATTTGCCTTATACCATTTTTTCGAACTTCTATTGGTCAAATACTTAATCACTTCTTAATAATAAGGCTCTGTTATGTGCCTTGATTGCTTGCACTTCATTTTATTTTAAATTTTACTATATATACATAAGCCCAGAGCGTCAGAGCCAAGAGCCTGCCACTTCCATAAATCTATCCTTACATAGGTACATACATATCTTACAAGCTTCCTATAGTATCAATAAACAATTCATACAAGCCATCAACAATTTACAAACCAAACAGAAAAGCAATACTTGCCAATTAAAATAAAATCAAAACGTTCGTTCGTAATATAGCAATAGTATTACTGCGTATACCATTGTTGTTATCGAGTATTAGTTTGTAGCTCCATAAAGCTTTCGCCGCCTGAAAAACACACGTTCTGTTTGCTAAAATATTAATAAAACAGTTTTCAATATTTATTTATATTTTAGATGTGGAGCGAAAGTGACATTGAATTTATTTTGTACAATTTTGTGTTTATTTTGCGTTTCAATGAATACGTAATAAATCGTTTTAATATTTTGTTGTTTGCAATTCTCTCTGCTCATTCCTAATCGAAGTCTGTTTAATGCACATTATTTCATTTATTAGATTTTGTTAGAAATTGTCTTAGACCAGTAAATAAATAGATTTGACAGTGGTAGAGCCATGCTTTGTCACGAATTTGCCGGCTCGACAGGTGCGATACCACGGCCTCACAGCAACGCAAGTTAGACGGAGGCCCACTTAACATCAGGTACACAATAAACAAGATTTGTGTTTTGGTCGGAGCGTCCTGTACCAGCTACTTTTCAAACCGACTCCAAAAAAAGTAGGTGGTTGTCAATTCGACTGTATTCTTTCTTCTTTTTATGTTTGTTACCTCAGAACTTTCGACTGGGTGAACCAATTTTGATGCTTATTTATTATTTGAAAGCTGGTGATTCCGGTGTGGTCCCATTTATTTGGTCCAGTTCTGACAGTAGCATCAATGAAAAAAACATACAAGTCTTAAATTCGGCTGTCTACTTTTTTAAAGTGAATTATTAATTGAAAATTTGTATTCCTTAACGTTTCGAACAATTCGCACTGGTCGTAGTTAGTACAAAAATAAATACATATGCTTAGGCCTATATCAACTAAGATGTAGGCAGAGTCGTATCAAAACAACCACATTTTGGCAACTTTAATTTAGACTCACGTATTAAGGGGTACCTTTTTTTATACTATAGTGAGACAGACGAACAGACGGGTCACCTGATGGACTCAAGAGTCGTAAGTTCAACCTTTGAGGGTGATGAGGAGCAGGGGATGCGGGTAGGGGAAGAAGGGGATTAGGATATCAGAAAGAGGAGAGAGGGATTAGGGTATAGGAAAGAGGAGAGAGGGATTTGGGCCTCCGGAAAGCTCACTCATTTCGGGGAAATGCAACTCAAGCGTTTCTTCACAACCGGGTTTCTGAGAGGCCGTGGTATCACACCGGTCGAGCCTAAGAATGACTCTACCACTGTTAATGACAGTTAATTACATGTGTCCATGGAAAGCGGTAAGTCACTTATCATCTGGTGACCGGTCTGCTCATTTGCCCATTATATCAGAAAAAATATTTATTCACAGTACACCTTCAAGAAAAGAGGCTCCTTCCTAAAAGGCCGGCAGCGCACTTGTGACCCTTGAGTTGCGGGTGTCCATGGGCGGCGGTAGTCACTTACCATCAGGTGACCCGTCTGCTCGTTTGCCCCCTATCGCATAAAAAAAAATTACTTTTACTCGCAAATTGTTTGCAACAAAGCCCTTTGCATCCTGGACTCCGGTAAAAATGATAAGAGCCACCAGTAAATTATGACATCTAATTATATAAGCGTTGTCGAATTTCAACGCTGCATTAAATTTTGTTTGTGCCAGAATGCGGGTAGGCTCAATATGTAAGATAGAATACAAATATCGATGTTTTGAGATGTCGTTTTAATATATATACATAAACGGTGCCTAAGTAGATGAATACTTTCAGCTATCCTGACTACGTTAAGGTATTTATTGTAGTAATTAGATACTAATTCCAGACACTCAGTGATACTGCATTTCGATGACAGTAGTGTGGGTAGTGAGTATTGCCTAGTTTATAAAATAAAATTGTTCAAGCCTATGCTCGTCTTATATTTTTTTGCAATTCATTCCATAATGTGTGCTTCGGGAGGGTTTCTGAGAGAGTTTGTTAGAAAACGTTGTGGAATGCATTTTAGTTTTCATGGTTTTTCCAACATCAAAGAACTTTTAAGAAAATGACTAACAATAGAATTTAATAATATTAAAAAAAGCATTACCTTAGATATAGTTCCATCAGCAGAACATTGGTAAGTTTTCTCTGCGAATTACAAGCATATATTTATATTTTTATTTTATTTATAAGTATGTATTGGATGTATATGGGTGTAATATAATTAGTATTTATAATATACGCATGTCTATATTTAGTTATATTTATGTATTGTTATACACCGACACCGATCGCTACCACTTACTTAGTATCACTAAATCGAATAGATTTAGTAAATTTATTAAAAGTTATTTGTTCTTAGAAAAAACTTGGAAACTAAAATGCATTCCACATTCTTTTCTAAGGTTGTCAGGTAGAGATCTTAGTGATAAAAACCACCCATCAATAAGCTCGATTGTAATTTTATAGAAATGAGGTTTACAATAAAGAATATTCTATTTGGAATCTAATCTAATCTAGTTTATAATTCGATTACAGTAAGACAAAATTACCAAGGCCATGCAGCCTTTACGTTGTTATATAACTTGTATTATTTGACTTCATTTCTATCGTGTACACATTCGAAATTCAAATCATGTAATACAATTAAAGCCACCTATAACTTGCACCAAACATCAAATGTCATTTAATTTAACATGAGAGCAGTGGAGTGTGCCCTGATAAATTCGTAGCTCTCACCTCTCCTTGCGATAATGCCAGCTTTTCGACCAAATTAATTTTAAATATACCCTGTTATTGTCGTTTAATTAAAACATGGATGCACAAGGACTTGTTATGAGCGCTCAAGATTAATGATGATGACAAAATAATTGTATGGTTTTATTAGTTTTTATTGATTGAATTTTAATCTTGAATTTGTTGTATGTAAATGGGCAAGCTTATGGTCACTGCTCCGCTAATAAAGGTTTTAGAAAACTAATAAATACATACAAAAAGATAATTTAAACCTAACATAATATGTATTCATGAGAATAGTACCATAAAACATAAACTAATAAACAATACGGTGTGATACCACGGCTCTCCTATTTTGTCTCTCCTCATTCCCCTGTCCTTTTTTCCCATCTCCTCATCCCCCCTATATATACGGTTTTACTCACGTGTGTATTTCGTGGATGACCGACTAGTTTCGTGGTCTCGAAAGGAGGCCTATTTCAAGGAGTAGGTCGTCCAGCCGCGACGGTACGAGAGTACACGTCCGGTAAATAAATATGAATCTAATCCACGAAAGTTTGGTATGTATACAGTCGTAAAGTGCTCGATTGACGACAATAGGCTTGTACTATTACGTTAGTGGGACCAAATTCTAATTTACAAAATATAGGTATTTATACACCTCTGCCTATCCCTGAATCTATGAAGGTGTGAGGGTATGTATGTATGTGTATATGTTTACTTACTCATTCAGATATGCTAAGTTACTTACCTACTGTCCCAACTCAATAGTATGTCTTTGAACATGGAACTGTATATACCTAGGTCACAATTTTCTTTTTAAATAAAAGAATACTATCAACGTGGGTCAAACATTACTAGTACTCTTTTGTTAGTTTGACTTTAGCAAATAATCCAAAATAAATACATTTAAGACACCTTATTCACAATCATATATATATAAGTTAGGTTTAAAGAAAAATTTTAAGCGATTCAACGTTTAAACATTACATAAAATGATTTGTTTTAATCGTACTGTATCTTCAACAAGTTCCAAAAAAACAATACATACTAATAATCACTTATAAAATACAAACACTAAAAACAATCAAATTTTAAAAAAGAAAAAAATGCTTATCGTTCTCGACAGAGCAAGCACTAGATTAAAACAGTTCTAAAGTGTTGCACTTAATCAAGCTGTTTAAGACGGACAAGGGGGTGAAGTGAAGAGTGAGGGTGAATAGCGCTGAAAACAAGCGCTTTGTGAAGCACCTGGGACACAGTGATAATGAAACTAATTTAATAGATTTAGCCTCTGGGAATGAAGTAGAAAAACATTGGAGGTGGTAGTTATTATTTTATGTCCAAAATTTCGATGTTAGGGTAGTTTACTTATAAAATTGAGATGTAAGACATTGCGACATTACATAATTTTATTCCATGTTTATGGTGTTAAACAAAACTAAAAAAAATATAATAATAAAATACCATAGATACGAAAATAAATACTAAAAGTAAAAGCTAAATTAACTCACTTAAAGCATTTTTAAACGCCTTCAAAATAGGAGGTTCTTGGTTCGACTGAATGTATCTTTATTTCAGTATACTAGTAAATATACATAAAAAAGGGTTAAGTTAAGCAATACTTGTCTGTAATAATATCATAAGCCTCAAAAGTGTGATTGTTTGTTTAAGCGCACTAACCTCTAAAACTATCAGTCAGGTTTAAATGATTATTTTTTGTATTGGTAAAGAAATTTACTGACTAATAATACACGCTATCCTATAACTTTACCATAAACTTGTTATTTTAATATTCTCATCATGATGTCCACTCTAAATTTAAAAGTAAACGTCTGATCACATTGACAAACCTTTCCTGACGTATCTCACCTAACCTATATGCTTACTGCATATATAGCTACTGGTTTTGCCCGTATATATAGTTACTGATTTTTTTTATATATATTATAGGGGGACAGGCGAATAGACGGGTCACTTAATGTATAATGGTAAGAGACAACCTCCGTCCATGGATACTCGAGAGTCGTAAGTTCGCTGCCCGCCTTTGAGCGTGATGAGGGATGAGGGGAGGAGAAAGAAGAGAGGGGGATGAGGAAATATGAAAAGGTAAGGGGGATAAGGGTGAGGAGAAAGGAGGGGGAGGGAGTTGTTTCTAAGAAACCTCACTAATTTCGGGGAAATGCAACGCAAGCGTTACTTCACAACCGGTTTTCTTTGAGGCCGTGGTATCGCACCGGTCGAGACGGCTCATTCGTGCCTAAGCATGGCTCTACCATTGTATTTAAGTATTTAATTTAGTAACTGTTGTATTTATTTATCATTTTATTTACTTGATTATATTTCTTGCAAATTTAACATTATTATTTATTACTAGAATAAGAGCACATTTAAACTCTAGATGTTTTTACAATGTTAGTGAATTCACGGCAGAACTAAAGTCTCTCAATCTCGTTGGATTAAATTTTCTTAGTCAATGAATGCAGCTCCGATATCATTCTAGTATAATATTAAAGTCGACTCTATTCTTAAGCTATGCAGTTAAAATCGCCTTTAAGTGCATGTTTACTTCTTCATTCTGGATTCTGAATTAAATCATAATGTTTGCAAGTATTTAAAACCTTCAGTTAAACGTTTTGTACATTATTCGCAAGGTTAAAATTTTGTTTAACTAATTTTCATCGTTCTATAGGAGGTTATAAGGTGAAGTTTAGAATGAAATACAATTAGTAGCTTTTTAATCATTTATTTATGCTACATGTAAATAAATCTATATTTGTGTATAATTTAGGGTATGTATATTTTTTTAAGAGTTTTGAATATCCACTTACATTTATAATATTTATCTGTCAATAACCCCGTTTGAAGTAGCCAACAGTATGTACAAATAACAGATTGAATCATTCAAGAAACCTTAAGATAGTTTTTAGGGCTATTAGATTATTAACATGAAACATTTTAATATAGATGTAATATTAAAAGGATTTAAGAAAACTCTTGCACCGTTACAGTTATTTCCAAAGCAGTAGAACTGTCAAACGAGCAAACGAACATCGAGCCTGGATACCAACTGAAATATTCAAAAACAGTGTTCAAAAACCGAACGAAATTCGAACTTGGAATAACAGTGCGTCCAACCGTTAGACTGACTCGTGAAATTTTAACTGGCCACCCGCACTGTGCACTTTTATTTGCACTAACATGTACGCTGCAATACGTCGCTTGTTTTGGTAAACTTTAGTTACCGGTTCAGTCAGCAAATTGTTTTTTGCTCACACTACATTGCGTGCTAGAATAATTGGGTGGTACACACTAGTTAATTCATTACAGCATGGACCCGTCTGTTTTTATTTGGGGCATACCGCATGAGTGGTTTTAAGCTCTTGATGCAGTATATTTCATACTCCCTTACTTTAAAGTGGCACTCAATGAATACGAAACAATAAAACAGATTTACAATGGATTTCTATGTTACTTTATTCTTCTCTTTTTATGTGACTTCGTGTTTTATGTTCTCTATTCATCTAAACTATGATTGTATTAACATATATATTTATTTTCTCACTTTGAAGATTCTGCTCTTTCATTGCCCAGTTTTCACCTGTAGGAGAATTTGCTTCCCAAAAGATATAACCAAGTCAAGTCAAGATAAGCGGTCCAGTGCTGTAGGCCTATCAAAGTCTCCGCTGTGCATAAAAACACCCGATCCCCGCCTTCCGAATCTAATCTACCACAGCCACCTTCCCTAGGTCGTAATGGTCCATCTAGGTAGGGCTTAAACATTCTCTAAAGTATAAGTGTTCTCTGAAATTAAATTAATAAACAGAAAGCTTACCTACGTTTTTTTTTTTTAATAAATTTACAAAAAGAAAATTATACGATTCAAAACTAATTTGGAAATTGTAACTGTTATATTTTATAATGCTATTCATTATCTTGATTTTTAACTTTTTAAAAATATACATATATAATTATTTAGTAAGTAATCCCTGACTGTTTTGATTTGGTCTCTGCTATCTATATTATACACCGCTACATACATACATTCTATAACATGTACTCTCTTAATGAGAAGAATGAAAAATCAAATTGCAGGAAAATTAGTTGCCCATATAATCAATTATTTACGTATTTATAAACATTTGGTGTTTTTAAATTAAATATCTCATTCCAAAATTTACATAACAATGATATCGGTACAATTTATTATGTATTATTGTGTACAAAATCAGTGGTCTGTTACGGGCCCAGTGTGCGCACACTGATTTATTTGTGTTCAAACAATACATACACGGACAAAGGTTTGAAATGATTGTCTCGTTCACTATTCAGAAGAGTGTATTCCCCGCTATTAATTTCCAATGTTTAATATGTTATTTGTTTTTGTTCTAAGATGAACGAGGATTAATTATATGTCTATTGAAAACTAAACAAGTGGGAATGTGTTTGGCCCACCGAAGGGGTGCTTCAAGGTTTTTGTGACCATAATGTGTAGGATTTGTCTCAAAATTGAAATCAAAGTACCAATATAATTGAACCCCCTTTACTGTAAAAGTGACTCAATTATATTTATTAGCAAAGAGAGCTCAATTAATCCCCATATATTTAAAGCAGGACACAATTGGGATCTAAGCTCAATGCAAATTCCTAAAAAAAACGTTTAAGCTTTATAGAAGTAACAACAAAACTTTGATGAAGTTTATAAATGTAAACTATGACAAAACAAATAAAAAATCAAAACAAGCGAAATAAACTAACCCAGTTCCAAACAAAACTTTTAATTTCTGATGTCCAACATCCAAGCAAAGCTATATGTACACAATTTATTTAACTTTCATTTCCTAATCTGTCCTGTGCTATTGTTCAAACGACAGAGGTTGAGACGCGATGAATACCAAGCTTCTAGATAACGTCAGTCATGATAGCCAAGTGTAAACAATGGGTGGTAGACGTTTTATAAATTTTCCCGTTTCCGCGAGTCAGATGCCATGATTGAAAATCTTTTGTATTTGTTGTATGATTAAATGAATATTTTCGCAACAGATTTTTAAATTGAATGTACGTGTTAGAAGCGTGTAACATTAAATGTTTGTTTGACCTGAATAAGGTTTAGTATAATAATGAAAATATTCATATAGCAGCGTTTTAGTTAAGTGTGATTTGCCTCTTGATCTGGTGGTTAGTGACTGTGACCACAAAACCAGAGGTCTTCGGTTTGATTCCCACACGGAACAAAAATTTGTGCAATCCCAAAGTGGAAGTTAATAAATGTAACGTGGTCTAAAAAAAACTGTATCACGATTGTAAGACAATTAACTACCAAACAAAAAGAAAAACAAACAACATATAAGACGGACAGTAGACGTCGAGTTGCGGATATTGGGGCGCGTAAACCAAACCAATAACTATATCTAAAGATAAATTGATCTGATCTGATCACTAATTTGCTCAAGTATTAAACACCACACTTGATAAGAAGCCAAACCAAGAATCAAAGTTCTGTAAACTGGAACTGATTGTTAAAACGTCGTACATAATATAAAACCCCCAATATTCCTTTAGCTACCATATAGCTAGAGTTACTTCCGTGCATACCGTGACAGCAAGCAGTCTTTAGGGAATATCACGGTTTTACCGTGATTGACGAGCAAATTTGTACTGCAGTGTAATAATTTAAATCTTCAACTCATTTTATTGATTTGTACAATACAAAATACTGATAATATTGTAATCTTTTGGAATGACTGCGTATCGAATGTCTTCTACTAGAAAGTAAGGCTTTTGCAAAATCTAAGTATATCGTTATAGATTAACATGTATCTACCTTATATTTTGCAAAAATAACCTATAGTTGCGTTGACATAGTGTGTATTGCTAATTTTTTTTTTTGAACTGAAATAATTGTCATGAAATTTTTTGAAATAAAAACTTGTAAATTTGAATAACTTCCATAATTGTCTTTGATTTTTTTTTATACTATAGGGAAACAGACGAACAGATGGGTCACCTGATGGTAAGTGACAACCGCCGTCCATGACACCGGCATCTCAAGAGTCGCAAGTGCGCTGCCCGCCTTTGAGGGCGATGAGGGATAGGGGATGCAGGGAAGGGAAAGAAGAGAGGGGGGATGAGGAGAAAGGAGATGAGGGGAGAGGAAAGGTTAGAGGGGGAGTTGGGCCTCGGGAAACCTCACTCATTTCGGAGAAATGCAACGCAAGCGTTACTTCACAACCGGTTTTCTGTGAGGCCGTGGTATCGCACCGGTCGAGCTGGTCCATTCGTGCCTAAGCATGGCTCTACCACTGTTGAAATAATATGATCAAGATAAGTTTAAAATGATAAATAACTTATAAATCTGATTCTGGTTATGGGATGTTATCTGTAAAAAAAAAATAATGATATATCACCTTAATATTTTTTTTATGATAGTGGACAAACGAGCAGACGGATCTGCTAATGGTAAGCGACTACTGCCGCCAATGGACACCTGTAATTCAAGAGTCGCAAAATACTCCTTCCTAAGAAATAGTATCATAATTCAGTGCTGACTGACAGGTACATACGATGATGCTTATATCGTCGAAAGAGTATGTAGGTAATTGAAAGGGCACATTTTGTTCCATTTTGTAATTGGGGGCAAGCCTATTAACGTCAGCCGGGTATATACATATGTTTATATACTGTCTGATAGATAACAATCCTATCCGTTAGTCGCCTGTTCGATATCCACAGGAAAAAATAGGGTACAAATACACACGGCATACAATTAACGTGAATAAATAAGTACACACCGGCAGGACCACGTCTGCCAAGTTTAGCTTGTATTGTCAACCCAAAAACCCAAATGAATCATAGCGCCAAATTTTCCCCAGCTTGTGGTGAAGTGCGCACAATCCTAAGCCACGTCCCGCAACGCGCAATAAGCATTTATTGCCTTAAACGGTAATTTGTGTCGCGGGCCAGAACTAACTTTCACCTGTGACGTAGATTACAAAAAAAATACAGATAGCACTACGGTTTTGGATAATTCCTCTCACAATTTTCGTAATTCTATGCTATGAATTTATAGATATCCTTACCTAAAATTTATGAAATATACATTTATTTAACCTTTTGTTTTTACGTGTGGAAGCCCCCTCAGGCCGTCATCCGGAATCGGAGCGACTAAAACCACACGGTGTGCCGCCTAAAATAGGAGGAATCACATTTATTTAACCTGTTGCAGCATTAGTACCTTTAGTATACGACTACAACCCTTTTCTTTATACGTTCAGTTTTAACAATAAGACATGCAAAAAGTGAGTGACAGGTCAATAGAATAGAAAAAAAAAATGGTAGTTGTACATGCATCATGCCTCTTATGATATGAATAAAGTACATTTAAGTTTTTACACATCTGGTCTACATAATCTTTGACAAATGTTTAACAGGGGCGCGTAAGGCATCGACGTGGTGGAGAGATTGATGCTTTAATTTCGGTAATGGTTGCTTATTAGACGAAGATGCGAACTTGCGAGGTAAGAGATGAATGTAAATTTTATAGGAATACGGATTTATCTGTTTCGTTTGATTACATTACTGTATTTTTAGATTTTTGAAAATGTGTAATATTGATTGCTGCTTATTCCATATATTCATTTTCATAATTGGGTAATGGTGAAAGAATGTACTGTAGACTCATTGTCGTTCCAGTTTGCGTTCAGGAGGCTGACTAGATAGATAAATAGATAGTAAGATTTTTTTTTTTGTACACCGCGAAATTAAACAGACGCAAAGTTAAAAACAGTTGATACAAGGCGGCATGTATGTATGTTAAAAAAGCGGTAGATGGGGGCGTACTATAGATGTTAAGGGATTGAACGATAATACAACAAATATGGAGATCCATAGAGTATTTAAATACACATATATAAACATACAAATATGTATAAATACACAGATGTAGATACATACATATATAGTTATAACAAGGTACCAATAAGTCACAGTAGCGTTGCGGACTTACAGCGCTAGGTAGTGCTTTTTCAGTTGTGATTTAAAGCTGCCTAGACTTTGAGCTTGTCTAATTTCCACTGGTAGTGTATTCAACAAACGGATTGCAGTTACCGTAAATAATTTATCTAGGAACGAAGTAGTACGAGCAGGTAATTCCAGTTGTAGGTTTTCTGATGACCTTAAAGATCATGAATGTGTACAGTGAAGAAACTCGAATGAGGTAGGAGGGTAACGACGGGTTGAACAAAATATTGTATAAAAGGGAAAGCATATGAGTGTTCCGGCGAAGGCGAATAGGTAACGACTTGAGTTGTTTTCGAAATTCAGAAATATGGTCGTATTTACGCAACCCAAATATAAATCTGATGCAGAAGTTTTGTAGTCTCTCAAGTTTATCTAGTTGGTTCTCGGTGAGATCGGGATAGCTGGCATCTGCATAGTCTAGGATTGGAAGAAGAAGTGAGTTAGTAAGACTAGTTGAGCCAGAACCACAAAAACCTCCTTGTGGGTCCACAGGTTTCTATAAGCGTCCTCCCGCCTGGGATATCATAATAAGGTAGGTATCTGCGATTACTTTATTATAAGGTAATCAGACTTGACAGATCTCATTTAAACAGGAGTTTATTAGTATATACGCCAACGCAAACAACAACAAAAAAAGTGATCAAATATTAGGGAGTGAAAAACTTATGAAGACATATTATTATAGCACACTGAAAATCTACTTTATAATTTTCCCGATATTTTGTGGTACAACTCTACCCCACTCACTCTAATCTAAAATAGTGGGTAATTTGAGTAGTTGGTGTTGGGAGATGCGATGCGAAATCCTCCAAATATCATCAGGTATGCCGACATTCTGTAATCCTACACTTAGACTTATAGGGATGTAGAAATGTCGATATTTTGAATTAATAGAAGAACTGTTAATGAAAAGAGTAACCGAATTGGGATGTTTCTAGTAATTATAGTTTTACTTTAATAATAAATATTTTAACTTTTATATCAAACGTGTAAATCGAGACCTGCTAATACGGTCACGGGTGAACTGGTAGACGGGTATCCACTCGTGATCACAACACTCGATAAACAAATGTATTCTTGTGCTTTATAAAAAATATACATTATCCTGATCAACATTTATACATCTAATATTTACTTTGATATTTCGTAAGTCTACAATCTCTTAATATTACAGGTTACATGTATGTTTCTTTGTTTATCCATAATTAATAATATCCTAACAGATTTGTATTTTTAGGGTGTCCTTGGCGTATAATGAGCTATGTTGTATATGGGTGTTCTATGACGCAATTAGTTTTTGGGTAGGGTTTTTCTTTTTTTACTATATATGTATTGTATCAGTTCCCAAATTAACCCATGGTAGAGCCATGCTTAAACACGAATGTTCAGGCTAGACCGGTGCGATTTGACGACCTTACAGAAAACCAGTTGTGAAGCAACGCTTGTGTTGCATTTCTCCGAAGTTAGTGAGGTTTCCGGTGGCCAAACTCCCTCTCTCTCTTCCCCTCTCTTCATCCCCCCATTCCTCATCACCGTCAAAGGCGGGCATCATAGTTACGACTCTTGAGTTGCAGGCGTCCATGGACGGTGGTTGATGGTCACTTACCATCAGGTGACCCATTTAATATGAATATGTATAAAAACAGGAACCACTCTTAACTATTCAAAAGTACTATTAATTTAAATAATCGATATTCTTACTAATTTATTTTGAGCTTACTGCACAATTTGTATAAAGACGGGCTGGTATGTTAACATCTCTCAAATAATTACAAATAACTATAAAAAAGTATTTTTTTCTGTTTCTCTTTTAAAACAGCTTATCGATGTAATATGGTCCCACACTAGCAAAATCGATAATGCATCGAATTTCCCGAAGGGCTCCAAACGAACGCAAATCGACAGAGATGGATTTGATCTAAGACGTCTTGGGAACCTCATCTTTATATTGCTTGTCAGACTTTTATTGGCTTCAGGAACCGTCTGTATTAATATGATGTGGATAACTTTATTTTCCTACAGATAACTCATGAATATTACCTAATGCTTTAAAGGTGTACCTATTATGGTGGAGACTTATGATCTAAAAAATTCATCTCAGACCTTTCTTGATGTTCACAATGGGACACAAATCTTTTCGTTATCTCTTCGTATACTATTTCACTATATTTGTGGTATAAGGTGTCTATCTTAAAGCCACAATGGAATATGTCGATAATTCATATAGTTTTGACCCCACCAAACGAGTATACGGGTCACCCGATGGTAAGTTACTACGTTACTACCAACTAAGTTACTACAGCGACCCATAGACACCTACAACTTAAGAGTTTTTAGGGATTGCTTAATGTTTCTAAGAATTACGCTATTATTTTGACTGTGCTGTAAATAATCTTGTTTTTTTTTCTGATATTGCTTGTGATTAAAATATCAGTATTAATTCTTTTACGGCAACAAAGATACGCAGTGGTAGAGCCATGCTTAGGCACGAATGGGCCGGCTCGACCGCTGCGATACCACGGCCTCACAGAAAATCGGTTGTGAAGTAACGCTTGCGTTGCATTTCCCCGAAATGAGTGAGGTTTCCGGCGGCCCAAATCCCCCTCTCCCCTCATCTCCTTTCTCTTCATCCCCCTCTCTTCTTTCCGCTCCCTGTATCCCCCATCCCTCATCACCCTCAAAGGCGGGCAGCGCACTTGCGACTCTTGAGAAGCGGGTGTCCATGGACGGCAGTTGTCACTTACCATCAGGTGACCCGTCTGTTCGCCTGTCCCCTATAGTATAAAAAAAAAAAAAAAAAAAGAGACTTATAATATTTTCATCTACCCCTCCATATTCACTTTACGTCATTTTTTGCTCTTCAGTGTCCACCAAAACTTCACCATTAGATTAAAAATTCTTGAAATGCTCAGCCCTTTGACGCAAATATTTGCAATGTAAATTTGACCAGGACGTGTACTTCCATCCATTTAGTTAATGGATAGTACTGAAGTGATTGAATCAATGATCAACGTTACAAGGTTAAGAGCTTTGTTCGAATGAAATAGAATTTGGCGAGGATTGTGGTAAGATTATAAACTAGTTTCGTTTTGACCTTGCTGCATGCATTACTTGCAGGTTTTCTTTGATTTGTACGTATCCATTGTGGGCGGTAGTCACTTAACATCTGTCCATCCATCCATTCGTTTACCCCCTGTACCATAAATAAAAAATAAACAGTGTTTTGTTAAATAACTATCATAATAACAACAATACATACATATATCTTTGACCAATAAAACGTGTTCATAATATCTGTCATTCAATTTTTTATATGATCTATCATTGATATTTTTAAATACCTACCTTAAATTATTTTAAATTTGTTTTATAAATTAAGAAAATATATCTTTTTTTGTTTTTAAATTTGTTTACATTGGTACAAATTCTTATCATGATTACTACGACATCTGGGCTAAATACATATATTCGTAATAGGATTATGGTGAACAAATAAAATCAGAGTGAAGGTTGGTACTTTTAATTTACATTAATGGAGATACAAATCTATGACGAGTACATATCTGTACTAGCTAGCCTGTTTTTTTATAATAACTCCGATTCCAAACTAAGCAGAGCTTGTATTACTTATATATTTCTAAATAAATGCATATTATAGTTAAATTACAACCAGACATAGAACAAATGATCGCGCTCATCACGCATATATTTGTCTTGGGTGGGAATTGAACCAACGACCTCTGGCTTAGCAGTCAGGGTCAATAACCACTAGACCAACAGGCCGGTTGTAATCTTACTTAAGCGTTTTAACACTAGATTATTTCGGAGTAAGAAACGAAAATCACATTTTTAAGCGTTATGCATACACATATATTTTCGGTACCAAGTTGTTGAAGCTTTTTTTTTAAAAAAAATGAGCTAGTATATAGATTAAAAATTTTACAGTATTGTTTTATAAAACATTTTGTCTACCTCTATTCATTATCTTTAATCATTATTTATTGTGAAAAAAATATCGTTCACTTTTTTTCAGTAACACATTATTCATGTAGACCGCAGAGTCTACATCTTAACAGTATACCATTTTCAATTACTATTTTCAAAAACAAATGAATACAATCCAATAAAAGTGGATACCTTTTAGCCACAATTTATTTAGCCATTTTACTTCTTAGCCAATCCATTAGTGTATTACATGCGAGTTGACCTGTAGACAGCTGCCGCGGCCACTTATTACCAACTGCACTGCAACCTTATAAAGCTACTTTACAAATTGAAATTTGCTTCCCATTTCTTGCTAGAAATTGATTTGGATTATTATTTAGGTAAAATATAAGTTATATAATAGCGTTATAAAGCAAATATATTATTTTAAAACATTGTTCTTGAAATGTGGGCTACGTTTTATTACAATAGCATTTTACTTCACATTCACAGTGAAAAAAGCTCAAACTACTTATCAGAGATAAAAGTAGGTACCTCATCAATTCTTTAAGAAGACTTCTTTCTTCTTGGTCTACTATATATAAACTAGTCTCTAAAACGCCAGAAGCCAGAAACACAGCCTAACCACAAAGCATAAAATGACCTCGATCATCATTATCATTGATTAACTATTCAAATTTTCCCCACCGTTTGGCGATGTGTACTTCCTCATAAGTAATTATTTAATCAGTTTCAGTCATTCAATTTTTTTTTAATGCCTACCATAGTGACTCCACTTTTCCTGATGGAAAGTAATAGGTGGAGTCAAAGAGTGGTGGTCACCATCCTCATTGCATGTCTAGTCAATGCAGCATGGTGACCCACACTATGGCGGCCTGGTGAGATGCTTTTTCACGCCCCGCTTAAAAGACCCGGGATCAAAGTGGGAAGGAAACACGTGCGCTGGTAGATAATTCCAGGCTTTTACCGATCGGCACAGGAAAGAAGAGCCAAATCGTTTAGTTCGGGTACGTATATTTTCGACGCACAAACGGTGACTCCTCAGGTCAGCACGTGTAGTCCTGTAGAGGAAGGGAGAAGGTGGGACCAATTGGAAGAGCTCATCATAACACTCCCCGTGATGTAGGCGATAGAGAACTGCCATAGAGGCAACATCTCTTCGCAACTGCAGAGGCTCAAGAGACTGGGTGATCTCAGGACAGTCGATAATGCGGACTGCGCACCGTTGCATCTCATTATAGCCGACTAAAAAAGTGATTCTCGATACAGCTGTAATATTTTGTGTGCTGTGTAATATCTTCGCTTTTGTCAACTGATTCCAATAGATCTTTTCTTTACTCAAAAGGTTACTCAAGGTAAAACCCATCAATTCAAAGAAATTATTCCACCTCTAACTGTGAAAGTTGAGGGATGAAGAAAACAGCTTCTTACAGTTTATCATGATAAGCGTATTCAAGTTGAAGACTTTACAAAAATACACCAGGGCCCATTGATTTGTGGGTGAAGCCACGGCCTCTGGTTCACCAGTCAGGATCTCTTATGACTGGACCAACTGCCAGATATGATTTATAACTTTAATTATAAATCCGCTGGTTATTACTAGTGCTTGTTGATGACAGACTTCTGAAGAATTAAGCAAGCGATTTATCGCTTCAAGCAGTAAAAGAGGAACGACTTGATATGAAATCTGTATCTTTATACTGTACAGCCGTTACATAAATCACATAACAAAGCAATGTAATCTAACCATTACAAACAAATATGTATCAACACCCCAGTACTATTTTCATTCCCGTTACTTCAAATCCGCAAACCGTTGGGAACAAAACCACATCATAGATAGAACGAATGCTTCTAAAACATCCTTTGTTTTAAATTTTATGAATCAAAGAATACACAGGGTACATATAAATAGAATGATTTTTAATAGATATACAGTGTGTAGTAGGTATTTTTTTTTATTAAATATATCTTTACAATACTAATTGTTAACGCCTATGTTCATTGTCTATCTGTGTCATATTTTTATGCAAGTACCGACAAAACATCGCTTCACTCAGTCAATCTATGGGCTCGCTAACGTAGAGCACGTTTATTGTAAAACATAAAATGGACAATTAAACAAATAAAAGGCATTCCATTTGGAGTTTTTCTTTGAAGAAAGTGGGGCCCTAAACACTAATAAATCATTTAAACAACTTCATTAAACTGAGTCGTGGGTTCGATTCCTACACGTGACAAAAATTTGTGTGATCTGGATGCTCCTGGTGTCCGTTGATTAAATGTTTGTAAAGCCTCACGTGACACAAGAATTATTTCTAATATACATATATGTATATGTGTATAAATATGTGTAATAGCAAATTACGGTTACGTGGAACTATAATAGTTAATTATAGTTACATGAATACAAAAACTTAATAAAAACACCATTAACTAATTTTTTTTTATGCGATAGGGGGGGGTTTATGCTAAAGGAGCAGACGGGTCACCTGATGGTTAGTGACTACCACCGCCCATGGACACCCGCAACTCAAGAGTCACAAGTGAAGGTAAGGTAAGGTAAAATTATATTTTATATTCTTAGTAAACCGTTCTGACAAAGAGCAACAGTACTAGGGGAACATGAAATAATAAGGGATATTAGAAGCAAATTGTGTAATATTATGTTAGTAAGAGCCATGTGGTGCAAATGTGATTCTGTTTTATATCGCCATAACCCAGCCGCCTCCCGCAGATATGATTGTAAATCGTTAAACCTGGATTATTGATACAAAATTCAGAGTAATTTCATTAAGTATTGTTATGCGGCATTTTTGCGACTGCTGTGACTCTTAAACTCCAGGAAAAAGTGTTTCCCAGAATACATGCTAATTAATAAAATAAAATAAAAATAAAAATATACTTAAAAATTGGCAATAAAGTCTTTACTTAGATAACTCGATTTGCAGCATTACGTCCACATCTCTTACAGCCGCACTCAGAAAGCTTCATTAAATTAGTCCTAATGAGTACTTAACTAATGAACATTAAATTTGCTAATGAACGGTACCTCCCAGAGACATAATTTAAGGGTTACTTAGCTATTGACAGTTTTAAGTATCCGTAGGACGAAGCATCGTCAAATCATCTTATCGATTGCATATCGATTAAGCTTTGGTGTAGCCACATTTAAAAACTGTTGATTTTAAATATCAAAAAAGTTAATTTAAACACGTTGAAAACTATTAATCACAGTAATATAAATAAAGAACAGTTATTTTACTGTAAGTTTTTACTAAAATGCAAAGCGAAACAGCTATTTTCATTTAAGAAACATCAAACGAGTGCGACCTTTTTCCTATGGCATCACTCACTGGTAACTGTCAATGCCAAATCAGGGAATCAGGGAATATTTTGTAACAGTGATGCCAACTCCGGGGTTTTCCCCCTAAATTTAGGGGGAAAAAATCTATACAGGGATTTTTTTAGGGGGTGAAATTTTTTGGGGATATTTTTAGGGATAAAATTTTATTTGTATTTTTTAAAAATTTTAAGGAAATGCTGGTAAGTAAATGACATAAATTATATAATAATTGAAATTACATTTCATAATGTGATGAAATTAAAGAAAAATACTTAAAAATACTAAATAACTATTGTTATTAACTAATTATTTATTGTTTTTATTTATTTATTTATTTATATTGTAATGAATAAATACTTGGTCCGTCGTTGGGGAGTTTTGTTTTGAATTTAGTGGTTTTTGAAATTGCTTTAGGGGGAAAGTTTTCAAACAGTTGGCGACACTGATTTTGTTGTTTTGTTTGTTTCGTTCACCGGGTGAGAAAGTTTCGTGTTGAGAATTTTAAAAACTGTTGATTTTAAATATCAAAAAAGTAAATTAAAAAATGCAGCATTATTAGAGGAAAGGAGAAACAAAGCATTGTTAGAAAAAACTGAAAAAGATTTAGAGAAACTAAAAAAATCTTGATCTATGATTTTTATTTATAAAACCAATATTACATATTTTAAGAAAAAAACCTATCAACCAAAGCTTGTCGCACTGTAGAACCATTGCTGTTGGAGTTATCATTAATTTGTGCCACATCAACAACGTCGTTATAAATATCAATGTCATCCCAGTTAATAATGAAAATAATGCCATATTATGTATAAAATATAACCTCAAACTGGCTCAAACGTAAGTGTCAAAATCGGTCCTTAAAAAGTTAAGTAAAGGTTTTGCTGGACTTAACTTTAATTGTCATTAAGGGACGCTAATGAAACGTTAACTGACTCTGAGGGTGATCTTTTTTAAATTTTTACTAAGGAGCCCCTTAAGTAACCGTTAGACGTCTCTGAGTGCGGCCGTTAGTAACGAACCACTCAACCAAAGGAAACACGCGATAACTTAACGAGGTCATGTACGGTTTTACATATGGAAAACAATTATAAGTTATATTATTTTATTAGCCAGCTTGTGCTTATCACCTTATGTTAATAGCAGTAAATTACAGAAAAACATCATCATCATCATCATCATCAGCCTATCGCAGTCCACTGCTGGACATAGGCCTCTCCCATTGCACGCCACTTCTATCTATTTTCGGCTTCTCGCATCCAGCTCGTAAATCTCGTTTACATATTCGTAAAATATTTTTCTTTTTCTGGTGGGTCTTCCCGAGGGTGTTGTTATAGGCGACTAAAGGATCGGACTGCTATCTATCAGATATACAGTGTATACACTCAGTCATACAGCACCCGTATGACAGCAATAGGATTGCCCTCTATTATGGAAATGTGTGAATTATAATTTTCAGAAAGTGTTCGTTTGATTTTATGCTAAGCCTACAATTAAGTGATTTTTAAACCAAGTTTTTTATGCTAAATTATTCTCTCTTGCCAAAATCATAACCATAGCAATAGGGTTACCTTTGTACATATATCTGGGAAATATAGTTTATAGAATTAAAAACATCTTTCTTTTTTTAACATGTGGAATCTGTAGATCGTCGAGCCTAGTGCATCCTCTGCGGAACAAGAGAGTTTTAGCCCTCACCCGTCCTCTTATCACCACCCTGTGTGGCGTACATCACCTCCTCCAAATGTGAGATAGCGAAATCCCAAGCACTCTCGCTTTGTAATATGGCTAGCACCATGGTCTCTAGCGAGAGGCTTCCCACACCTATAGCTGTCTGGAGTACGTGACTTTGTTGGCCCCACGCTGGATAATATGCTCGTCCACAGTGATGGCACGCAGGTGTGAGCTTACGGCCTATGCAACACAGGTAATTCCCGAAGCAACCATGGCCAGTAAACACTTGTGTCAGCCGGTAAGAGATGCTGTCATAATGCCTCTCAAGCCAGTCATCCATGACGGGCCTTACCGCCAAAATCGCAGCGTGCCATGTCGTACAATTCTATTAAAACCCCACAAAAGTTTCTAACAAACTAAGTAGGTATTAAGGTGCAACATTGTTATTTTATGCACCCCAAATATTTTTCTCGTAAATGAAGAAAAAAGAACTGCTATCGTTTCCGTTTTAATAATAGATAGTGATGGTATTACGTTCAATTGCAGGGGGAATGTCTGAAAATACACAAACAGTATTCATGTTAAAATACCTCGAATTTTGTGATGTCTTGCATGATAAAGTATTTTATGCAACGGCATTTAACATTTAAAGATAATATGAGAATATCAATTGTGTAATACAAATGAAAAAGTTTTTTGAAGTGAAACCTCTTTTAGCGCGGTAAGCATATTTTTAGATGAGATAAAATCTATGGACTCGCGACACCGTTACGAGACGCATATGTTGAATCAACGCAATATTAGCACCACGAGATATAAAAGTACAATTGATGTGGTATTCACGAGATATTTAAATAACTTCGAATCAAAATTGTTTATTTCCTATTTTAGTTACCATGAACCTATAGTTTCTATTTTAGATTGTAATAATTTTCTTGATAATGATGATGATACAAGAGTTGTCGAAATTGTTAACGATGATTCATAAAAGAATATTAAATGTATTTTAAAGTTTCTAATAATTAATAAAATACAATTCATAAATCAAAATACAATTCATTACCCAATAACCGCCGTCCATGGACACCTGCAACTCAAGAGTCGTCAAGCTGGCCCATTCGTGCCCAAACATGGCTTTACCACGATAGTTTATATATGTGATTATGATCTACAAAGAACAATAAATAATTGTTGTTGCGGCTTGGGAACAGTCCTTATAACTTTCAAAGTCATTTCCGAAATCCCCACTTCCGCTTCCTTTATGCACATGAAGCAAATTCAATCCACGCAATCTAGTGCGAGGGTAGTCTAACAATCTCTCTTATGATCTCGTGCGCGATCACATTGTCCCTCGTGTAAAGTATTTAAAATCCGTGGAAACCGTCCGTGGACTGATTTCTTAATTATAAACCGTGTACATTTCGTATGGAGTAATTCTCTGTCTGTGCTCTGTAGGACTCACGTCTGGATTCCCCCAAGCAAGTGCCGAAGAAGTGGGTTAGTGGATGTGCTTCCGGCTGGTAAGTCCTCCCAATCTTGTCCCGTTTCCGAGCAATTTTTTTGCTCCGGCTTGATATCACTGTTGGTTTAGACATACGCTAGCTAGGTGCCACAGGTCACTTCCCGCTGCGAACCAAACAGCAACGCTTATATATGCATATAAGCGTTTCTGTTTGTATATATATGTACATATATATATATATATATAACACATAAAAGGAAAAAGAATATACGTTATGTCATTCCCACAAATAAGACGAATATACTTATATTTCATGTGTAAAAACTAATGAAACGATGTATAATATGTGCCCAAGAATTAGAGAATGTGTGAATGAAAGGCAATTATTCAGGCAGTTTTAAATTTAAATTTAAAAAAAAGTACGCCCATTTTTGAACAAAAACGTGTTTAAAATATTAACTTAAATATTTCTTTCAAAATATGTATATTTATACAGTTTACTCGAAACAAAACAAAATCCTTCCAGAACTTTTACTGTAAGCGATTTTGACAAATTTTCGTCCCATTGCTTTTCGACTTGAACTGAATTAAATTCTTCAAAAAGAGAGCATATTCCTACCTAAAAGGCTGGCAACGCATTTATAACTTGATTTGCTGGTGTCCACGACAGTAGTAACTTACCATTAGGTGCCCCGTCTGGTCGCTTGTCGTATCGTATCATAGTAAAAAAAATATGCAATAACGCATATATGCGCTTTCTCAGTGCTTAGATTGCAACTTCTTGTGTTGCCGTCATAGATCTTAAAAGCACGTTAAATTGAGCTATATGAGAATGGATACTAAAAATATTTTCTTTTGATATGAGTTAGAAGACGTTCTATGGTGAACTTGAATATACACAGTAATGTATGTACTCGTATAACAATGTTGATAGATTGCCTATCTATACATATATGTTGAAAATTACATGTCTAAATACATTATTAGAAAAAAAGGAAAGGGTTTTTTTGTTTTGTTTTGACAAAATACAAATTGTGGAATTTATAATTATGTATTATTATATTATATATTTCAAAAAGGTACTTCTTCGTTGTCTTTTTTCTTTTTTTTACCGTGTGGAAACCTCCACGGGTCATCACCTCACTGGAGCCAATAGTGAAGTGGTATATCGGAATCGAACCGACTAAAACCACACCGGATATACCTTAAGAAGGAATCTTCCAAGAACCCCTGCAGACCTTGGTCGCCTGATGCTCAGACGACCTCACCGTGGAAAGCGGGGGGCCTAATTTGTTGTTGACTTAATGATTTATTGTTACACTAGTAATATTTTCTGTTCAAAAATATAACAGTAATATAAAAAAATGATTAACCAATGTTCTTTTTAATCGTAACGTTTGGAACAATTAAAACATTAATAATAATTTATGGGGCTTGTACAAACATTTAATCAACGGACACAAAGAACACCCAGACCCAAGACAACTATTTGTGGATCACACCAATTTTTGCACGACTTTTGCAGCAGTTAGGGTCCTTACCATTGTACCAAGAGGCCCGTCACCTTATGGTGAGGTTAACGAGAGAAATTGACAGCTATCCAGACAAAATTCCCACCGTTTAAAACAGTGGGGACTTATGGAATACAGATGTTAGGCTGTACTATTCAGGCTAATAGAATGATAATTAAGAGGGCATAGTATGCTAATCAGTATGTTCAAGATGATAACATCCAACGGGCCCCTACAAATGAGGTCCTCTTCGGTCATAAAGAAGTATGAAGAAATACCTTCGACACAAATATAAACGAATAACACCGTAGTTCAGTGACCTACATTTAATAGTGACTCATTTACCTACTGAAACGAAGATAATAGACATGATAATAATACATGATATTAGTGCTATGACTAAAATGAATGCTCTTGCGACTCTTGATTTACAGGTGTCCATGGGCGGTAGTAGTTGCTTACCATCAGGTGACCCATCACGAGCTGATGGGTCACCTGATGGTGACCCATCAGCTCGTGATTACCGCGTTTATAACATAAAAAAATATATAAAAACATGCTTTATATATTTAAGTGAAAGACACTGAAATATACTGGTGGACAATTCTTAAACACATTCATACGTCCGACATACCACCATACAAATTATCCACGGTGAGGTGATGACCTGTTGGGGTTTCCACAAATAAAAAAAAATCACTCGCAGTAAGTAAAATTAAAATGACTTTTTAGCCTAGCGGAGGAACTCTATAAAGAGGAACAATATTCAATTCTTAAGAGTATATAAATTACTTCACTTCAGTTGAAAATGCGATATTGAATTCGATTCACAAACTTTTTTTTGAAGTTGTTTACAAACAAAAAGCCAACATCACGTGGTATTCCCAGGCGGTCACCCATCCAAGTACTAACCACGCCCGATGTCGCTTAACTTCGGTGATCGGACGAGAACCGGTGTATTCAACATGGTATGGACGTTGGCTAAGGGTATGCAAATTAGTGTGATAGCTTTCTAAAATGTAGAAATTTCATTTCTTTATATGTTCAAAACCCTTATATGTGGACGAAACAATAACATACAGGTCTCCCAAAGTAATAATGCGCACAGACATCTTCGTCACTGTTCGGCAACGGTCGTATGTCCCGAGCGTCGAAAGACGATATATATATAGAGTGGTTAAGTGCATTCATGCATAATTTAGTAGAATTATGTGTTTTGTTCTAAAAGAGATAAATATTTATCAGCAACGAAATTTGATTCGATAATTCCATGTAAGTAAATAGTGAGGAAAACCACACGATTGCGAATATGTTACAATCTTTGTTGGATTGATTCACTTCGAAGATGTTATAGTACTTTTCAAGTGTCTTACTGAAGCTGGTGTAGTGATGGAAGAAAAGAAGGTTTAAATAACACAAGTTTTATATTAGAAGAAGAAAAATGGTTTTCAAACACAGGTTTACATTAAAATCTTAGAAATCTAATCATTAAAGTCTCAGTTCAAAAGTATTTACAGAGCTGATCATTCTAGAATAATATTACAATTACAAAAAAATTGTACGTATTTAGATTAAAGATTTAGATTAAAAAGATACGAAATGTAAAGTATAGTTTCTTTACATAGTAAACAGGCTGTCACAGACGCCGCACAAAAGTAAGCAGCACGCACAAAAGTTTTGGTTAAACACTCGAAATTTGAACAAATTTTATTTTAATTCTACATTAGAGAAACCTCGTGATTGTATGTAAGAATATAAGAAAGTGGTAGTTAGTCGACTCTGCCTACCCCGATATGACAAAGAAAATATACGTCATTTGAACACTAAACTGTAAATTAAGTAAAACGTTCGCTTAACGCTTAACTCGTTTCAGTTTATATAATGTTTTAAACCGAATTATAATTAAAATTTACTACGTATTTTGGGAAGCGTATACGTAGTCATCAATAATAATAATATTAATTTGAATAAATCAATTCTTACATTAAAAACAGTATCAGATTTGGTTAGACATCAGTAGAGCTAGCCGTGTGGTTCTTGGTAGAGTGAAATAGAGTCACATAATCCCTTCATATGGGTGTACAGCTCTCCCATGAACAGGTCGCTGTGTGATAACATTTTCGTTATTAATTAATCATTTAATAATTTTCAATCACTTGTATTGAAGATAAAACATTAACCGCTACCAGCAGTATAAAGAAAACTTCAGTTTTGTACATACATGCATAAATATTTACATAAAATCATTATATTCAAAATAATTTATATTGCGCATTGTACAATAACTTATACATTTATAAAATTATATTAAATTTAATTTGACTCTTAAAAAGCGTGTTTGTAAAAAGGCAATCTTATTGAGTTAAGCCCATAGATTGGAATGGCCGATTAATTTAATAGAGAATAATTTTGCTAAGAAAGTGACTATAAAAAGCATATTAACTCGATAGCGCTTCTTCACTCAGCAATCGTCAAAACGTGAACACAATGTTGAATACACAGGTTTTTAGTCCAATCACCGAATTTAAGCTACTACTAGCGTGGTTAGTACATGGATGGGTGACCGCTGGGGATACCACGTTATTTTTTATGTTACGTAACGCCCCTGTTTTGCCGATTATAATTGACACACACTTATGTAATAGATGGCAAGGCCATTGCCATCATCATTGCATGTGGATGGCAAGGATGTTACTTATACATTATAGATATATAGATATTCATAACGTAATTTAACTAACTAACTCTTAACCGTAACTAGTTGTTCCTACGGTCATCAGCTCAGCAACCTATAGGTATCAATATTTTAACATCTTTAAAAAACACATTTAAATATGTATAAAATTTGTGAGTTGTCGTCGATATCCCTGGGATCCTGTCGTAAAATCGTGAGTTGGTAACAAAGATATCACCAGAGGAGTAAACTCTTTCGAAAAAAATAAATAAATTGAATATTGGTCGACAGATGCCTGTCAGAAATCGTAAAACCTCCTTCTTTTTGAAGTCAGTTAATAGAAAGAGACTTATGATGAGTTTGAGAGAAATTTACCATTATTTACAAAAGTTTATCTTAACAATTTTTTTATTGTGTGGTCATCACCATACTGGATCTAACAGTCAAGTGGTATGTCGGTCTCGAACCGACTAAAATCACACGGTGTACCGTCAGTGTCAGTGGGTCTATTGCAGAGGATCAGGTATACCCTAAGAAGGTAGATTCCTAGAACCCCTACTGACCTTGATCTGTAAGTCACCCGATCTTCCCCCGTCCAGAATAGAGACTCGCTACCGTCTTAGGCCTGCTTCTGCTAGGGTAGCGGGCAGCCTGATTCGCTACATAAACTGATATCGCTGATAAACAATCAATTTATGATTGTCAACTTCATACCCATTACCGTCCTCATCAGGCCAAACGGACACCTTTTTTCGTACAGATTTCGCCATCTTAAACTACTGCATGGAATTCAATGCAGTTTTCACTAATGTATTACTGCAGGTCTTACTTAAAATATAGGAAATAAAAATAAAGATACTTGATTCCAAATTCCACTACACATAGCGGGCAAAACCTAATTAGCTATAAAACATTACACGACGGCCCCTAGAACCGAGAATCTACTGGGAACTTATAGGTATATCATATATGTATGAGTCAACAATACGATCTATGCCACATATAAAATAATAAACGTCATGTTGATAAGTGTGCCTGTATTTGTTCCAATTAAGTGACACTAATGATATCTAATTCCATTGAATCAATGAAACAGTGATGAGCCAAGACAATGATTAATGATATTTCTATTTGATTATCATCCACTTTTTATCCACATCACAAAAGGAGAAAACAAGTTTTTTATTAATATACTTAATCTAATCAAGCTTCTATTGTGTTGTTTGATAAAAAAATATAAATTTGTATCAATTTGTATCAATTACAGTTACGAGAATATTTGAATAAAGTAATCATAGACGTAGCTTTTAATGGTCAGAATGTATATGAATAATAAATAATTGTTAATAAAGCGCTACGGAGATTTTTTTCCTTCTTTTATCGAATAGATTTTTTTATTGATTTAAATAATAATTTTTGTACATAATATATACAATACAAGTCTTATAGTGAATACAGTTGTACAGGTGTCATATATATTGTCGAACTTCCAATAGGCATGTATCTTAGGAGTATCAGAGTTACTTTTAATAGTTTAATTAGTAGTTAAATTAAAACTTTAATTAGTTTAATTACAAAAGTGTCTCTTATTTTTTTTTTTATGCGAGAAAACCAGCAGGTGGGTCACCTGATGGTATGTGACTACCGACGCCCATGGACCCCCGAAACTCAAGAGTCACAAGTGCGTTATTATTATTCCTAGCCTTTTAGGTAGGAGTACGCTCTTTTCTTAAAGGTTTGAAAGTCGCATCGGCCCGGAAATATTGCAAGGCAAAAAGCTTCTGGAGAAGGGCACAGTTGTGGAGTGCCAATCACCCATGTGATGGGGATGGATATTATAAGTCGCCGACGGTATAAGTCCTAACATTCCCCATGATACAAGCGCGTGGTAAGATAAATACGCATCTACCTGTTACTAGGTACTGGTTTGTGTGTAATAAATAATAATAAATTGTATTATAAATACTATATTAAATATTCGAATGATTATTTTCTTGTATTAGGTAGAGTATTTAATGTGGAATAATATATGCTTTAAAATAACACACTACAAAACTAAAGACTTGTCCAGTGAGCACAAACGCAAATAAAACTAATCTAAAAAATCGAATTGCTTCGTATTTGGACATCTGGAACTGAATAGTCTTATGTACGCTGCCCGCCTTTGAGGGTGATTGGAGTGAATAAGGTTAGGGGGTGGTTGGGCCTCCGGTACCCTCACTTACTCGGTAATACATTTTGTATTCAAATATACTTTGTCAAATATACTACTAAATTCAAATTAAATATATTTACTATAAAACTGCTCAATAATTATTTGATATCCTATTCCTATCCTATTTATCCTCGGTTCTATTTTAAAAAACTTATAGATCAATACACAGAGTCATCGCAACTAAAGATTGCTTTGTCAAATGTGAAAGTTATATTAACAAGATGAAATAATCAAATACCTGCCTGTATTGATCTATAACCACCTGTTTCCCGGGCTTAAACCTTATGAAAATAAATATGGAACACAAATTCATAAGATTCACTCGTTATCACTCACACATTAATTTCATAACTAATTGATCCGATTAAATATTTTAACTGAATACCCGCGTTGTCTATTAAACTTCTTTGTTCTAATGACAACAATATTTGAACCTACTAGTTTACACCAATATCTACAAAAACGGTAAAAAAATCACGTTCGTTGTTTGGGAGCCCCTTAAATATTTATTTTATTCTGTTTTTTTAGTATTTGTCGTTATAGCGGCAACAGAAATACATCATCTTTTTTTTTTTTTTTTTTTTTTATGCGATAGGGGGCAAACGAGCAGACGGGTCACCTGATGGTAAATGACTACCGCCGCCCATGGACACCCGCAACTCAAGGGTCACAAGTGCGTTGCCGGCCTTTTAGGTAGGAGTACGCTCTTTTCTTGAAGGTTTGAAGGTCGTATCGGTTCGGAAATACGGCAGGCGACAATTTGTTCCATAAGCTGGTTGTGCGAGGCAAAAAGCTTCTGGAGAAGCGCACAGTGGTGGAGTGCCAATCGTCCAGGTGATGGGGATGGATATTTTGTCGCGTAGAACGATGGCGGAAACCAGCAGCCGGTATAAGTCCGAACAATTCCTCTGAACACTCCCCATGATACAAGCGATAGAGGATGCAGAGTGAAGCTACATCTCTACGCAACGCCAAGGTGTCAAGTCGATCAGAGATATCTTGGCAGTCGATGATGCGAGTCACTCTCCGTTGAATGCGGTCAAGAGGGAGAAGTTGGTACTGGGGTGCACCTGCATAGAGATGAGAACAGTATTCCATGTGCGGCCGAACCTGCGCCTTATAAAGTTGCAGGCGGTGGGCCGGAGTAAAATACTGTCTCGATCTGTTTAGCACACCAAGCTTCTTCGAGGCTAATATGGCCTTACTCTCTAAGTGACCGCGAAACTGGACTTCGCTTGATATATCGACGCCAAGGATTCCGATACTGGCTGATGCAGTTAGGGAAGTGCTCTCAAATTGAGGTGATACGACCAATGGCATCTTTTTAGCGGTGAACGCGCAAACCTGTGTCTTCGTGGGGTTAAATTGGACTAGGTTAAGTCGACCCCAATCTGAAACTTTTGATAAAGAAGTTTCGATTTCAGACACAAGTTTGGATCGGCTTTCGATGACGTTTACCCGAGAAATGTTGGCGCGGCCGGTGTAAAGGGCATCACTCGTGCTATCGTCTGCATAGCAATGGATGCTGCTAATCTGCAGCATGTCGTTGATATGCAGAAGAAACAGCGTGGGTGATAGCACACAGCCTTGTGGGACACCAGAATTAACAGACTTGGAGTCGGAGCATGCACCGTCAACAACGACCTTGATGCTTCTGTCTGTAAGAAAACTGGTGAGCCAATTGCACAGTTTCTCGAGAAGCCCATAGGAAGGAAGCTTCGCAAGGAGCGCTTTGTGCCAGACCCGATCGAAGGCCTTCGCCACGTCCAAACTAACGGCCAACGCTTCCCCCTTGGTCTCGATCGCCTGTGCCCACCGGTGAGTCAAGTATACGAGAAGATCACCAGCTGAACGACCCTGACGGAAGCCGTATTGTCGATCATTGAGGAGCTGGTGGTCTTCTAAGTACCGGAGGAGCTGGCAGTTAACAATGGATTCCATTATCTTGGAGAACAAGGAGGTGATGGCTATGGGTCTGTAGTTGGACGGATCCGAGCGATCTCCTTTTTTAGGGATTGGGTGCACTAGAGCTGTCTTCCATGAGTTCGGGACTACGCCAAGAGAGTAAGAAAGCCGATAAAGGCGCGTTAAAACCGGTGCCAACTCTGGAGCACACGTCTTCAGCACGATAGGAGAGATTCTATCGGGCCCACTCGACTTATGAACGTCGAGGGAAAGAAGCGCCTTACGCACTGCCCTTTGTGTAAATCGGACTTCCGGCATGCGGGTCTCGCACTGCGGTATGGTCGGCGGTGCGTTTCCCCCGTCGTCCAGGGTCGAGTTGGACGCAAAGAGTTTGCCCAGAAGATCGGCTTTTTCTTTAGCGTCGTGGGCCAATGAATTATCTCCTATGCGCAGAGGTGGAAGGGATGGCTTACAAAAGTTCCCCTGGACAGCTTTGGCAAGAGACCAGAATGCACGAGTTCCGGAGGGGAGACTAACTAGTCTCTCGCCAATTCTGCCGATGTGAGCCGACTTCGCCCCAGCAATTACTCTTTTGAGGGACCTGGAGGCAAAGTTAAATTGCTTCTTTAATGTGCTGGTCTTTACATCCCGTGCTGTCGCTGCATTAGCCCATGCTTGGTAACATTCCTGCTTTCGGCGGGACGCCGCTTTGCAGGTTCGACCAAACCAAGGCTGGGACTTGCCACCTGTGGGAATCAGGGAGAATGGAATGAAAAGTTCCATACCCTGAAGCACAACATCCGCGACAGAGTCAGCAACGACATTGGGATCATCCGGCGAGAAGCAAACCTGCCTCCATGGGTAGGATGCAAAGAATGTTCTCATTCCATCCCAGTCTGCTGACCTATAGTGCCATACGCGGCGACTGCCTGTAACACGCGGCCGCAGCGAGTGAACAAGTGGCACCATACTCCTAATCAGGCAATGGTCCGAAGAGCCAAGAGGGGCCTCAACGGATACTTTGTAGCCGTCAGGATGTGAGGTCAGCAGAAGATCCAACAGTGAAGGCACGTGGCTTTCTGCATCTGGGATTCGCGTAGGCGTTGCTACCAGCTGCGTCAAGCCATATGCCAAGGCGAAATCGTGAACAGATCTTCCCGCATGATCGGTTTTGCGCGAACCAAGCCATTCGGCGTGATGGGCGTTAAAGTCGCCAAGAATCACGATCTCTGCGGATGGGACCTGCTGGAGCACTGAGTCTGTAGCCATTTGGACGTGGTCGATGAGTCGGTCCGTTTCGGCATCACCGCTATGGGACCTGTAGAGGCATAGGTAGATGCGGGGATGGTCGTCGCAGTCTACACGTAGCCATAAGATGGAGAGGTCCCTACCTTCAAGATTGCCGAGGCGGCGAGAAGTGATATCATCTCTAACGTACACGCATACACCAGCCTTAGGAACAAAGGAGTGTTCCAGTCCGTACCCAGGGTAGCAGAGGTAGGATGTGTCCGCTGGAGATGATATCTGCGTCTCGGTTAAAAAGAGCAAGGCCGGCTTTGCTGTCTCAAGGTGGTGGTGGACAGTGTCGAGGTTCGAATGTAAGCCCCTAATGTTGCAAAAATCCACGGTAAACGTGACAGGGGGTGCCATGGTATGCCTTCTCTTGCCCCGAGCAGATTTTGAGAGCGCAGTTGAGTCCCCCCCAGAGTACGAGGGGCAGCCTGGGCGTCCACGCTCAGACATAATCCGTACTGAGGGTGGACGTCCAGGGGGGGATTCTCCAACGCTAGCGCTGGTACCCCCCTGGGGTATCCTTTTCGTTAACAGCGCCATCATTAGGGGGGTGGGGGGATTTTGGGCCTCCGGAGACCTCACTCATTTCGGGGAAATGCAACGCAAGCGTTACTTCACAACCGGTTTTCTGTGAGGCCGTGGTATCGCACCGGTCGAGCCGGCCCATTCGTGCTTAAGCAAGCATGGCTCTACCACTAAAAAAAATCTGTAAAAATTTCAACTGTCTAACTATCACGGTTCATGAGATACAGCCTGATGACAGACAGACAGACAAACAGACAGGCGGACAGCGGAGTCTTAGTAATAGGGTCACGTTTTACCCTTGGGTACGGAACCCTAAAAAGACTTAAGTGTGTTGCCTACTTTTTCGTTATATAAATATATGATATTTAAATACAGTATATCCGTAATTAAATTAGAACTTCAAATCTAAAACCTGGCAATATATTCAACCTTACCAGAATTATATCAGAGTACTTGAATAATTTAAAAAAAATATTACAGTCAAGGTTATAAGCATTCAAATAGGTAATAAAAATGTCCTTAGCACGGTCACAAACTTGGTATTTCATGAATCCATTACATGAACTTTATGAGAAAAATGATAAGTTGTTCTAAAAACACCATAAACCAAGAATCCAGCAGTAAAAGTGTTTTGTAGCTGCGTTTTTATGATCGTTAGATCACCCTTCACGGGACGCTTGTTTTATTATTAAGTAGCTCGGGTATAAATATTGTTGTGGGTAAACATTTTATTGGAAATATTTTTGGAATAGAAAATGTCTTTATAAAGTTTCATTATATCGATGTACAGGGAGGTTGTTGAACCCATAGCGATGACAGACACTGCTGTCCGGTGGCGCGAGCGGTTCGTTCTGGTGGGATGTGAAGGCGGCGTGGCGCCGGACAGGACATCCCGTGACTTGAGTGTCATAGACAAGAAAAGGAAGTTACGTAAGAAGAATGTAAGTAAAATTAATTGTATTTTCATACTTTTTGTACATATTAGTTTTTTTATACATATTTATTCGTTTTTATTATAAATAAGTTAGTACAGTTTTCATACATCTTGAAATGATCCCGCAACTACCTCTGTCTCTTAGAATGATTAATATCCATCACAAGGTTGCCTGGAAGAGATTGCATATAGCAATAAGGCCGCCAATTGTACATTATATATTTGACACGTGTATAAAATTTATAAATATATTTTACTGTAACAATGGTATACAAATAAAAAGTTTTCTGTATTCTCTACTATTATCGGAGGTGAAGTGCAACTCGACTTAATACAATACAATAATAACATCATTATACATTGTAATTAGCTTTTTATATATTTAGCACAAAGATAGAAAGATAGATAAGAGTCTGGAATAGGCTAGATGACTGTCAAGTCAAATCAACATCTTTTAGTAAACGTCAAAACGACTTGCTACATTATTGTATGAGATACGAAAACGTGACGTCACGCTTAAGGCGGAACTGTAAGGAGGATGACTCACTAACTCTACACACATAGATAGACACATTTTCGATAATCCGTCTGGTGGAGTAATAAGGAGCGTTGTCGTGGTGGAGGAGGATCCAGCTTCTTGGTTGCTGCTGTCGGATATTTTCCAAGACAACTGATAAACAACGACGAACATACTAATTAGAGGTGATAGTCGTATTATCTTCTAGAATAAACGTTGCAAAATGACCCGTCCGTCCAAAGAATAAGGCAATCAACTTTTTCCCTTGACTTCTGCCCTTCTTTGCTTTTGTAGCAAATCTTCGAAATGAAATAAATGCACAGAATGTCTTTTGGTTTCAGGTTCGTAGCAATATATTCATTTAATCACAATACGTACATAAACAGTGGCACGAGATGGGGCTTCGTAATTAAAAACCAATCGAAGCCAATCGTAATCGCCATTGTTGTTGAGTAAACCGCAACGAAAGTAAAAAAAAAAAGTAAAAACCGTAAAAAATAAATCATTGCGAGGAAATTTACTCTAGTCAAATCCTTTTCGATGCACGACAGATATTATTTAAGTTGCCGCCATTATGTAAAAACAAATGACATTAATTCATTACACATAACACTTCTGAAATGTTCCTAATTCAAAACTTTAATATTTTTTTTATCAACTGCATTTTATACTGGCCTATTTTAAAAACTTTCAGTGTGACAGTTATTGACAGTACGTGTGTTCAAATTTTTAATACCATATGTATAAGCTATTTTGTCTGTTTGTGCTAAAATAAAAAGAAAATATCTCTGTGTGTACCTATAATATCTAGGGAAGACTAGACTGGACATCTCGTCAGGTTACTGTACTATACTCACTGAAAGGGCTAGCTTAACCTGGTGTGAAGATTTAATCTTCAATATTTGTATATATAATATATAACTTGAGGTTAAACCAAAATGTTGTCACAATGTTCTCAAAGTGCATCGCCTTATCTAAAGCACAACCTCGACAAACAAAGCGATTAGGTTTAATCGCTTCCTACCTATATATCAGAAAATCAATAGCCATTGAGGCGTCAGAGATTTCAGCGGCTGTCATTAGCCAACCAACAATAGTGGTATTGAAGGCGTGGAATGTCAATATCTAAGCTATTGTGTTCACCCTCCGGATGCGGGGGAGACACTATGTATGTATAATACATCGTAGTTATAGATAGATCAGAACGTAATGTATTATGAGGATTCCTTTATTAATAGGGAATGAACTTCTAAAAGCCAAAAGTGTGTGTATTGTATCGAATAAGTGCAGTCAAATCAAATTCAATTTCTTTAATTCATAAAACTGCTCAACAATTATTCGACATCGTCTTATTAAAAAAAAAAATATATATATAATTATAGTTCAATGGTGTCACCACAACTATGGGTTGCTTTGTAAAATGTAAAATTAATAAAAAAATATTAGTTAAAATTAAAAAGTATCTGCCTGTGTTGATAACGAATTGCATTTTTTTAACATTTTACTTATTTAATTATTTTAACTTTGGCAGACATATTATATTGACTGGCATATATCCCTGAAGGGGTAGTCATCGGCGTACTTAAGTACGTTTATAAGTAACGCCGTTTCTTCAAGCCTATTGCCATCATTTGGGTACTTTTAGGAATTGGATGGGAATATTTGGAGTATATTGAGAGGAAAGGGACAATAGTAAGGGACTATTGCCAATACAGACGGATTGGGGCGTATAAGCAATAGCTCACTGAACAGTGTTAGTACACGACTAATGCTGAGACTGGCCTAATGGTCTAGCGGTTAGTGATCCTGACTGCTCCGCCGGCCGGTCGTAGGTTCGAATACCACACAGGACAAAAATTATTGTGATCCACAAAAAGTTGTCCCGAGTCTGGGTGTTTTTTTATGTTCGTTGTTCACATTTTTGTAAACTCCCCCGTGACACAGCAATCATTCCAAATGTGGATATGTTTTTTTTTAATTTGAATTTTTTTTTCAGTGGTAGAGCCATGCTTAGGCACGAATGGGCCGGCTCGACCGGTGCGATACCACGGCCTCACAGAAAACCGGATGTGAAGTAACGCTTGCGTTGCATTTCCCCGAATTGAGTGAGGTTTCCGGAGGCCCAATTCCACCTATCCCCCTTTTCTCTCCCCTCATCTCCTTTTTTCCATCTCCTCATCCCTCCTCTCTTCTTTCCGCTCCCTGCATCGCTCATCCCTCATCACCCTCAAAGGCGGGCAGCGCACTTGCGACTCTTGAGTTGCAAGTGTCCATGGTAGGCGGTGTCACTTACCATCAGGTGACCCGTCTGTTCGTCTGTCCCCCTATAGTATAAAAAAAAAATAACATATATCATCAATGTAGTTTTTATTTAATTTGGGGGCAAACGGCCAGACCGGTCACCTCGTGGTAAGTATAAAGTTTGTGGTAAGCGTGTTAAAGCATATTATTGACGGGGTTCCGAGGTGGGAGTAAAGCTCTTATCCTGAAGGTAACGGTCGTAGTGGTCTGGAAATACAGCAGGCGACAATTTATTCCACTGATTGGTGTGCGGGGCAACAAGTGTCGAGAGGAGCGCACAGTGGTGGAGTGCCAATTATCAGTGGGCTAGGGATGGAAGTATTCTCACGTTGAAAGATGAAACATGCGGCTTGTTACTAATTCTAAACATTTTAATCGAGCACGATGATAGCGATAAAAAATGCAGAGATAAGCTGCATCTCTGGGCAACGCCAAAGAGTAGCTCATATAATAGAGGCATTTTTTACGGTTAAAGAAATTATTTTTTATGAAAAGAATATAAATTACAATTATCACTTAAAGATTAAACAAGAATACAATAACATGTATTATATATTATTAAAAAGTAAAATTCATATGACTTTCAACCACAAACTACAAAGATACTACATGCAAATATAAGAACACAGCGTAGAAAATATTTCAACCGCAAATAGCAAATGTACGCAATGTTTCAAAACTTCGCTAAAGAGTAATATCAAACGGCGTAATACCTACGCTTTAATCATCACGAAGTTGCGAGACATTTGCATGTACTAACTTTGTCTTCCATTGCTACCTCTGCATAAGTTAGTGAAGCTTCTATGATTTGTCACCCAGTAATGCGCACGGTAGTCAGTTTGCTCAACTAACGCTCAACTTGATGTCGAGTCAAAGTAATATTCGCACATTACTTTTCTATTTGAATGTCGTTTGAGGAATATTATGGTAATGAGAGATGATGAGATCGGTTGTAGTACGTCACATACAACGCGTTCATGTAGCCACTGACAATGCTATTGTGAATTTTCACAATAGCATTGGCAGTGGCAGTTTTAACTCTGGGGCTTTCAATACCTTTATATGTTTTCTAGGGACCTATTGTCTTGAAAAATTGATTTTAAGAAGAAGGGTATATTAAGCTATTCTGGGATTAAAACTGAAACGAAAATTCCTTTATTATTATTCCTTCTGATTTTCAAAATTTCTTTTGAAATCAGAAGGAATAAAAACCTTGGAGATGTAGCAGAATCAGCCTGTAGAAGTAACGTGGCGATGGGGAAGTCATGTGTCACGTATAAATGACGGACACTCGAGAGAACGTGTTCTGCACGCTCGCGGTGGCCGCGAGTTGAAAAATATTGACAGCGACGACATCGTGCGGGTGGCGGGATGTATTCGGACTAGACTTGCAAATGACAGGAAACAGTAGAGATGTGAAGGAGGCTTACCCGTAAATTTGGGCACGCAAAATAGAACAGTTCAGTAATTAATTTATTGTAATTCAAAAGTATATTATTCGAATTTTCATTATATTATTTATGACCTCTTGTTAATTTGATTGTTTTATAATTGATATGGAAATAGATAAATTTATAAATATTTTAATTAACGAGTATAACTGAATGATATCATATTAAATGTTGATTTGTAAGTTCATTTTAATAGTTATAAATAGACAATAAATATCTAAATAAATGAATATAAATAAATAAATCATTGTATTAAGTTATAATGAATTATCACTGCCTATTGATAATTATTAATTAGTGATATTAAAAATTATGCATGTAAAGTTAAGTACTGATGCTATGTATTATAAATTTTATTTTTTTAATCATATTTTAGGAGTAAATAGTTTTATTGTTATTACTAATAATTGTAACAAGAAATGTGTATCAAATATTTGAAAAAGAGTTTCCTTTGAGTTTTACGGCTGTTCTTCTCCATGGGATCTACGTAATGGCTCAGGCAAATAGTTTCACGACTGGCTCAGCCTGACCGACTTCGTTTCTTGAATTCAAAAATACCTGTGATTGGTTGAATTGAAATAAATGTTTTTGCTTATAATTTTGATTTTGAATTAAAATTAAGTCTAGTCATTTACCTAATACGCCATTTTGTACCATAATTTCTATAGAACTAACTAAAATGAGTAAGGTCTTAATTGATATATACAAATTATATTTAGTTATAATGGCACTAAATGCATATGAATTAAAACGTGAATTTGAAACCAAGAAACCGATTGCATCACTACATTTTATTGAAATTCCACACGAATTCTCGCGCATTGACACGTACCGTACTGTGAACGACGTCGACGGTAGATAAAATCCATGGGTAATATAGTTATAAAATACGAGCAGAATTCAATAGATAGAACGTCTTAAAAAGAATTGCCATTTCGTCAAAACCTTGGTATTAAATTGAATCATTAATGTCAGACTTCTCTTATTTTTTTCTCTTCCATTTAAAATGCATATCAGTACAAATATAATAAGATTGTCGACAGATGGGATGTGGATTCTTAAATCATTGTACCGATAGTAATATCACCCGTGGGGTAATGGCTCAGAGACCGACCAACACCTTCCGTGGCTCACGTTAGGTAACTGGATGAACGGCCTGATGCAGGAGGCAGTCTTTGACCTATTGTGGGAAGGTTCCTGTCTATGGTTTACAGCCACACATAGCTTGGCCGCTGTACCGGATACCAGAGGGACACTATCTTTTTATAGTGTCCCTCTGGTTAATTTTATATAAATTTAGAAATTTAATTTATGTTGTTTACCTAAAATAAAGGAAATATTAATAACTTCAAACATAATAGCATACAACATAATTGATATATACATATATATATGTTATAGACATCAGGTGTTTGGCAAAAAAATGCACTTACATTTATACTTCAAAAGCAGGAGTTCTCAAATTCTCTCAAAGATATGTTTCTCGACAAATTCACTATGATTGGGCGTGAATCGATTTATATATTTTTTTTTATTTAAATAAATTTATTTATTTTCTCCCCGAATATGCAATATGCAATATGAATAAATTTTATATTAATATAATTCACTTTCAATCACTCTTTTTTAATTGAAATAGTTGAACATCACCTCTAATGTATAAAATTAAGAAGAAAAGAAGAAGAAAAAACAGCTTACTATAATTTATCATAGAAATTGGTATATAACCTCTATTTGAATGATAATTATTCCATGTTACTTGTAAAGCCCACCATGTACTATTCCACACATAAAAGACAAACACCTAAAAAATTATTACACGAAGTATCTTATCGTTTCACGTCATCGACTGCTGTAATAGTGTAGGTTGTCGCGACCTTTCAAGCAATACGATGTAAATTGAAAATCTCTCCATTTGAACTTCAAACGATCGCTGGCCCTTTGTGGATTTTCCATAACAGCGCGTACATTTCGTCGCCATATTACAATATTCGACAATATTCTTGATAACATCGCTTTTGTATTGACAATGTTTTGTTGCTTTATCTTTGTTATAATAATGTCTGTATTGCTTTGGTTTTATAAAAAAATCTTTTGAGTACTTATTTGTTTACGTGAGTAACGGAAATAGGCTTGCCTCTATTATAATACATTAGTGAGACTGTATTGTAATTCGTATAATGTGGGTGTATAACACACCTCTGCCTACCCCTTAAGGGATACAGGCGTGAGCGTGTGTATGTATGTACTTATTTCTTATGTATTTTTGGATGCATATTATCTTGGTTGAATAACACCATCAAGTTGCACCCTGTGTACGTATGGATACTTTTCTATCGTGATGCTCATATTCATGCTCATACCCTTTGGTATCCATTAAAATTGCTGATTTCCTTAAATTTCATTACCGCGAAGTTATTTACCTCAAATTCTAATTCAGTTTCAAAAAAATACTTGTTTCTTCATCAAATATTCGAACGCGAACAATTATTGAGAACAAAACAATATTTTTAAACAAAAATCCGTATTGCTGTTGACAGATTGTTAAGCTACGTGATATGGGCATGATTGCAAAAAATACATGGAAAACAGGCTCCTTATTTACCAATCAGCATTCACTGGGGCGGTTGATTGAATGAACCGCGTAAAACAAATATACACGAGGCCTTACCACTAAACCGATTGAACTTCAGTGTAACCATTTACACACTTTATATTGCCGACTTTATTGAAGCGTTTGATAAATTTTGCTAACTCAAGATGGAATGTATAGCGAAGAAGAGAATATTGTAGTTTCAAATTGAAGTTCCTAGTTTACGTTAGTCGAAGTATCGATGTTGTTGGAAGCTATTAAACTTGCATAGGACGTTACTAGTTTGCAATAGTAATTTAAAGTTGTGATCGAAACTAAAAAATAGAAAAATACATTTTGGTTGCGATCGAATCGTCAGTTCGATGACGGTGGAACATTTTTCTTATTTTATTTTTATGTTTGTGATAGTTTGCAGTACCGTTTTCGTTTTAAATTCGTGTGTATATTACTTTTTGACTGCTCGATTTAATGGTTCACAAGCTATATAGAAGTAGAGTGTACATTTACAACAATATTATTATTTTGTGTATATATATATTATACTTATACTATATTATATATTTATGTGATTGTTCACAGTTCATCTTCTTTCTTTCTACTTCTGCATTATTATTTTTAGAGCAGCTAGTGACTTACCTCTACACAACCCAAAGGTAGACTGGTAGAGAATGCCTGCGGCATTAAGTCTGCCGTTTCACATTATTATAGTGCAAAAAGTTTTAAATAAATAAAATATAAGGCTTCTATGTTTTAGGCTCTGGTCTAGTTTTATGGTCAGCACGTAGTAATAAAATATTAAAATTTATAACCATGACAAAATCTTGTGTCCTTTTACGACTATAACATAATAACTGTCACTAGCAAGCAATGATATGGATGTCAAATATTAAATATCGTAATCTAAAGGGCACATGTAAATTTAAGGCTAAAGGTGATCCTTAGAACAATCTAAGGACACAATTTTCTGGCTTATAATCTTTGAATAATAAAATTTTTGTTTACGTTTTTTTTTTATAGTATAGGGGGAAAGACGAACAGACAGGTCACCTCATGTAAGTGAGAACTGCCGTCATTGAACTTCAACAAGCAACTCAAGAGTCGTAAGTGTGCTGCAAGCCTTTGAGGATGATGAGGGATAGGGGGATGCGGTGAGTGGAAAGAAGAAGGATGGATGAGGAGCTGGGAAAGAGGATAGGGGGAATGAGGGGAATAAAAAAGAGAGGAGGGGGAGTTGGGCCTCCGGAAACCTCACTCATTTCGGGGAAATGCAACTTAAGCGCTACTTCGCAACCGGTTTTTGTGTGAGGCCGTGGTATCGCACCGGTCGAGCCGGCTCATTCGTTCCTAAGCATGGCTCTGTTAACAGTTCATTTTGCCAGATTACAAATATAATTCTTTTAGTTATATTTGCAATCTGGCAAAACGAACTACATACTACATACATACAAAGACTCACCCCTATAATACGGTAAGGGTAGATAAAGGCGTCTCCAACATCCTATATTAGGCCATTTGCCAATATCTTCATTTGTAAACATTCTGATCGATATTAGTCTGATGCCTTAGTCGTCGTTTACGTCACCCCCGGGAAGAGAGAGGCACTATTCTACACCACGGAGATTGTATTGTATGTATTGTATTGTATGTATGGTATTGTATGTATTGTATTGTATTTATTGTATTGTATGTATTGTATTGTATGTGTTGTATTTTATGTCTAGTGTGTGTTTTAACTTTTTATGTATTCTTAATAACAAAGTAACAACCAGTAACATTATAAAAGCCTTTTATAGCTCAGTCATTTATTTTTAATTAAATACACGGTTTTATTAATAATATTGTGTATATCGTGGATGCCCGAATAGTTTCGGTCTCGACAGGAGACCTTTCTCAAGGAGCAAGTCGTCCAGCCGTGACGGTACCGGACGTGACACGTTTCATCTCCGAAATACACTCGTGAATAAAACCGTATACTTAAATAAATATGAATGTAATTCTCGAAAGTTTTTTTATTCCAGTCATTTATTGTTCAAAACAGTTTGGTAGTTAGTAGGTTAGGTAATTTTGGTGGTTTTTTGTTAGGAGGTTAGCAGTATGAAGTTTTAACCTGTAACGATTTCTGTTTTATTATTTGAAAGATTGCGACGTGCTACGCTAGTGCGACGTGCTGGGTATATGAAGTAAGCTTAATCTACTATTATAATATTTATGTAGTACAGTGTAGTAGTCTCCTGTGTTTCCCTTAAGACTACTTAAGCATTAGGAATGATTCCCATATCGCAGGGGCTTGATAAAAACTCAAACAATGGGCATAACGAATGCCCAGCAATACACTATTTATGGATTACCTCTAGCTCTAACTCAGGAACATGATCACTAACCACTAGACCAACAGGCCATTTAAAGGACATTGTTCTGCGTCCATACATCATTCGCCCCCGAACCACCAGCAATGGAAAAATTCTTGTTATATTTGAAAATCATATATGAATTCTTATGATATTTTAGTTAAAAGATGGACTGTGTAGTAAAGCGCAGATATACAATAGATATATCAGATTTTGAAGTTATGTTTCGATCATTAATTAATTCATTTATTTTTGTTATATTTTAATTGGCCTGAATGGATTTTGGGATGTTAAATACTTTTTAAAGATACTTTTAATTTAATAATAATAATAAAGATACTAAAATGATTACTTACAATCTATAAATACGGTTAGTATTTATAAATACTTGTTTAAAGGTAAACAACCTACAAAACACAGATATGTTCATCACAAAACTATTTGCAGCGGTGTAGGAATTGAACCAATAATCTCAGACTTAACAGAAATATTTTTTTAATAAAAAGTATACTATACCCTTCCTAATCCCTATGAGAATATGTGTACATGTTTCATGATCGGTTGAGTAGTTTCGGCGTGAAAGCCTAACAAACAAACTTACATTCAGCTCTATAATAATTGTAGGTATGTATGATAGCTATTTTCATAACTATTATACATATATACTTTCTTGTAAGCAATTTAACCTTTATTATTAAAACTAGTAGCTATGTGTGAGCTTTAGGTTAAATAATAAGACGATTGTATTACTTAGTTAGTGGTCGATTTCTTTCAGTTTGATTTAGTGTAGAGTGGCGTTTCCTTAACCCGTTGACATGTGTTGAAAAAATGTCGGAATGTATAATATATATTCTTAATTATTAATTGAGAATAGGTGCTGGTCCGTTTGATACAAATATTTGTATCTAATTTATTCAAATATGTAATAAATAATTTGTGTGTGGCCAAATGTTTGTTGGTTTTGAGGCGAGATACGGCGATGTCCTTTCATAGTGAATCGTAGAAAAACAGGTAATGTAAAAAAACTGTTTTTCTAATAAGGCGGTGAAGGCAGCTAAGAGAGCATCGGAAAGAACGCATCAAAATCTACTCTCCGAACAGTTTCCAGGCGAAACTACCAAATGATTGAACTATTTTTACATACGCGATTTAAATGTTATCTATTGTATATAAATGATTCGAATAGTTATTCCACTTAAATCTTTATATATATAATTCTTCTGTGAGTGTGTATGTCACTGAACTACTCTCAAACGACTGGACGGATTTTGATGAAATTTTTTGTGTGTGTTCAAGGGGATCTGGGAATGGTTTAGATTCACAAATCAGCCCGACAGATGGAGTCGGTATCTAGGTTATTTATCTATACTGCAACTTCAGGACAACGTCTGTCGGGCGCAGCTAGTATTTATATAATTTATTATTTAGTAATTTTAATTTCAATTAGTTAGAGGCCATGGACTTTCCGCCAACAGCCAGTTCGAGTTATGGGCGACCCTAAGCTATTGCTTATACTCCCTAATCAAGCTGTATTAGCGATATAACTTTCCTTCCCCGTCTATACTGCTTTTCCTGTCATTATACTCAGATGTTTCCCAACTAATTCCCAAAAGTGACCAGATGACGGCAATAGGCCCTCTATTATGTACAGGGACTAAATAAAAAATGCCAAAATGTGGGCGTTAGTAACACCTTTGCCTACCCCTTTCGGGGATACAGGCCTGTGTAATTTGAATTGCATTGCACTCAAATACGTATTTCACTTATGTGCACTTGCGAACTGTTACAAGAAATTTATGTTAATTCTGAAAACCTAAATAACTTCTTCTTCTGCATAGGATCTACGTATTGGAACAGGTAACTAGCTTCACGACTAGACTAGAAACTGGTAGAACCATGCTTAGTCACAAATGGGCTGGCTCGACCGGTGCGATACCACGGCCTCACAGAAAATCGGTTGTGAAGCAACGCAAGCGTTGCATTTTAACGAAATTAATGAGGTTGAGGTTTCCAGACGCCCAATTCCCCCTCCCCTCTTTTCTCTCCTGCCCCGCCCCCCATTCTGCACCCTCCAATCACTCAGCACTCTCATAGGCGGGCAGCGCACTTACCACTCTTGAGTCGCAGGTGTCCACGGACGGCAGTTGTCACTTACCATCAGGTCACCCATCTGTTCATCGGTCCCCCGATATTAAAAAAAAAAAACGACTTACGTAGTCTGATCGACTTTCTTGACAATTCAATAATACCTATGATTGGTTCAGATAAAATAAACGATTTTGATTTTGAATATCGTAGGAACAATAGTTCTTTGTAAAACGTCTACTATCAATGACATTCGTGTTCACAACCCATTTAAAAGCAAAGTTTACGATAGCAAAAGAGATTTAGATAAATCATATCTTTAAAATATCGTGTACAATAATATCGCAACACTATAGGCGTGTAACAACTTCATTTGCGTCGACTGCTCGCGTTGGAGTGTAAATAACACCCACGAAACGTATTAAGCGACTGTCTTGAGAAGTTATATGTACTAGTGATGGCCGTGGATCTTTAAACTGCCGGGATAAGCCACCATTTTTTTTAACTTTGATTTACAACAGAATATTATTTAACGTCGACCTTTAACAAACTTTCATGCCATTGGTTTAATAAACACTTATGTTTACACGGAAACCATATATTTTTTTGTCATCAATAATAATATTTATTCTCAGTAGAGTAGAATTTAGCAACTCCTCTTCCCATGGGCGTTCCTGGAAGGATCCATCCTAGGGTATACCCAGGTCCCTTGCAATAGACCCACTTGTGACGGAACATTATGCAGTTAGTGTCCAACATACCACATCACCGTCAGCTCCGGTGGGGTGATGATGCGTGAAAGAGGATTCAGGGACCGGAATGTTTAGACAGTCATATGGGGCCAGTAGTTGGAATTAGACTTACGTTAGTGGGACCAAATTTTAATGGGATATATCCGTGAGCGTGTGTATGTACGTATGCAATAATAACAATATTAAAAAAAATCCTATGGTTGTGTGTGTAGCTTAAACGCTTGAACCTACTGTGTGCAACTCTTAGTGTCCATAAATTTTCCCTTTTAAAATGTATAGAGTTTTTCAGTTAGATTTATTCATTTTGGCTCACAGAAAAACAGTTGAAGAATGGCGAGAAAGTGTTTTTATATTTTTATTTTTCATCGTATTTTTATTGATATTAAAACCAGCCACATAAAAACAGTGCAACCAACGAGATTTTTCTTAAATTTTATACATAAAAAATACAAAAAGAGTTTTTAATTCCATATAAACCATAATCAAACGTAAATTACTTTGCAAATCTAAATGCCTTTTTATAAATCGTTATTGTTTTATTGACTGTTATGTTAGCTATTTCACACCCTATTTATATCTAAATTACAAAACAATTTTAGAAAATAGTTGTTAGCCCACCATGAATTGGGAAGTAATATGGAGCTACTTCTGAGACCGGAAGAAACGGAGCTCCGGTTTGACGGAGGGGACTTCTCGCATTCTTATGTTAGTATTTGTACTCATTATATGTTATTGACTGCACTATGTATATTCAATTTTGCAATATATCTAATCGTAATAAAAATTCATGGTCAAAAAAAAAGTAAAATACCACGGCCCCACAGAAAACAAGTTGTAAAGTAATCCAGTTGTGAAATAATGCTTGCGTTGCATTTCCCAGAAATTAGTGAGGTTTCCGGAGAGCCAACTCTCCCACTCCTCTTTCTTCTCCCCTCATCATCCCTCTCCTCATCCACCCTCTCTTCTTTCCCATTCTCGCATCTCCCATCCCTTATCACCCTTAAGGCGGGCCGTGCATTCACGACTCTTGAGTTGCAGGTGTCCATGGACGGGGTTGTTACTTACCATCAGGTGACCCATCGTTTGTCCCCCTATATTACAAAAAAATCACGAATTTAATCGTTTGTATTTGTATCATTCGTTTCGACAATTCCAAATGCTATTGGGAAAGGTAACAATGATCTCCCCTGAGTGTGGCCGCGGGTGGTCGGAACGGCGAGGGGACAAGGTCCTAGTGTGCCTGGACATTGTCTAATTGACAGTTACCCAAAGTTAATGCCCACACTTTACCATCTTCCGGAGCCTTTTGGTAATTGCAATGGAAAATTTGTAGTATAATGATGGGATAGGAAAAGATTTCGCTTAAACAAATGGAATGGGGAGTATTAGAAATAGCTCAAACAAGTCAAATTCGTATATTTATAACTCGAACTGGCTGGTGTCGGAAACTCCGCGCCCTCTAAAACTTCCCAAATCTTATTCTTTACAAATCAATAGACCTGTACCTGGAAGTAAATGCAATGAATATGAACCCAAATGCAAAATACACCACATTAAATCAATCGACTGATATTTTACTCTTAAATTAGCTTGTCCCGGACTAAGTTTGAGGGGTCACATCACCTAAATCTGTATTAAATGACTTGTCGTCATTCATAATAAGGGGCGGGGCAAACAATACTATGTTAATGCGTCCTGTACAGTGTGAACACATTATTATAGGTGCACTATTTTATTAAAGGGAAAGTAGCTTTGTCGTCGGTTAGAAGATTATTAAGTCATTGATATTCACTTTTTAAATTCTCAATTATTTTTGTTTTTTTTTTATTTTAGGTAGAAAGACGAATAGACGGGTCACTAGATGGTAATTGATAATAGCCGTCCATGGACACCTGCAACTCAAGAGTGGTAAGTGCGCTGCCCGCCTTTGAGGGTGATGAGGGATTAGGGGATGCGGGGAGGGAAAAGAAGAGATGGGAAATGAGGAGATGGGAAAGAGCAGAGGGGCGGTGAGGGGAGAGGAAAGAGGAGAGGGGGAGTTAAGTCTCCTCACTAAACACTAAACCTCACTAATCTTAGGGAAATGCAACGCAAATGTTTACTACATGTTTGATGTTTCGGCTCGACCGAAGGACCATAGTGAGGGTGCCGGAGGCCTAACTTCCCCTCCTCTTTCTTCTCCCCTCTTGACCCTCAAAGGAGGGTAGAGCACTTACGACTCTTGAGTTGCATGTGTCAATGGGCGGTGGTTGTCACTTGCCATCAGATGACCCGTATGTCAGCCTGTCATATCTATTAAAGCCACTTAAGTATATTATACCTTCAAGTTTAATAATAAGATGCAGCAGCAGTGGCTTGCGATGCCCAAGAAGACAGGTAATATTTTTCTAGTTAGAAAGTGTGTGCGCTATCAACCCTTAAAAACTTTTGAACATACACACAAGTATTTCAAATGTGGGATAATTATTTCAGTAGCTCATTATAAAAGCTATAAAACATTACGCTGTGGCCTCAAGGAGCGGGGCAGTTAGTCTCCAATATTATTGGCAAATTTACAAGGTCTACTAAAATAACTTTATCATGTTTTTACCTACATTGTACATTACACTAACAGTCGCTGTAGAACAACCTGGTAATTAATATTCTGGTATTACCATTCAACATAATAAAACATTTCCTTTAACCTCTCGGAACAATTTAAAAAAAAAATAATTGTTAAGTTCTTTCACAAAGTAAATATCATAAAATATAATATAATAAAAAGCTTTACATCTAAACCTAACTTGTCTAAACATGGGGGCCATATTTCGACATACCTAGTAAGCTCCAAAATGACATTTCTCTTTGTCCCGACCAGCTGTACTAACAAAGGGATTAAATTAAACGTACAAAAACAAAAGAAATCTGCTAAAAAGATGTGTTTGCAAAAAACGAGACAAAGGACTGCCTGACTTGGTTCTACAATGAGGGCCTGAATCTTGATAGCGTCGTTTTACCGTCTCAGTCAAATGTTTAATTAGGTGAATTAATTAAGTAATGGCTCTAAACTGTAGTATGTTTTATGGTGAAAAATATATTATTCTGTGTATGTAAATACCATTCAGCAACAACTATATTTGAGCAAAAAGTCAAGCAACTATAAATTACTAATATAATCTTCTGTATTTATAGTCTGTCAGATATGAATTTATTAGTAAGTATATATGAGATATATAATATTATTCTATATTACGTAGTCTTATAGCAACTATAAAAGCAATGGTTTAAATGGTCGGATTGTGGATACAAAATCATGCCAATCCGTACGATTGGATCTTTTTGAAACTTAGCATGAGACAAATAGTCTGATATAGTACATGTATTTATACTCGCGACTGTATCCCCGAAGGGATTATAATTTAGTCGAAATTACGTAATAGGAGACAAGCTTATTGCTGTCTATCTGGCACTTTGGGAATCGTTAGGGAAAATTTTGACAGGAAACGGAGAATGTAAAGAAAAGAAAAGGTATATTGCTTCAAAAGATGGATTGGGAGAGTCTAAGCAAGAGCTCAAGCAAGTCAGGGGAAGGTCAAGTCGCATATCTTTAACTTGAACTGGCTGGTGCCGCGCAGTCCGAGCCCTCTCCTTTAACGGAAAGACCTACATCTACAACCTTAATATTATAAAATATTCGCTGTGCTTTTGTGGTACTATTTTAAAGAAAATGCTGCTAAAAGAATCCTTCGGGAATCCTATGGTTTAGGTTTTTTTATATATATTATAGGGGAACAGACGAACAGACGGTAAGTGACTACCGCCGTCCATACTTGCAACTCGGATAGTCATAAGTGTGCTGCCGGCCTTTGAGGGTGATGAGGGATGATTGTGCAGGTATGCAGGGAGGGGAAAGACAGGGGTATGAGGAAATGGAAAAAGAGGCGCGGTTTTGGGATAGAGGAAAAAGGAGAGGGGGAGTTGAGCCTCCGGAAACCTCACTCATTTCGGGGAAATGCACTCAAGCGTTGCTTCACAACCGGTTTTCGATTACCACGTAAAAGTTTAAAGTTGTTTTATTTATAATGAAATAATAAAAAATATTTCGTATTAAATTTACAATTGCCTCAAGTGTGTGTTGACAGTCATAATCCGCCTTAGTTTAAAATTTTAATGTACAGAATATATATTAATACAAGCAAATAGATAGGTACTATATAGTAAAATGTAGGTATTATTACATCGTATGCATGTGTTCCTTTAATTTATGTTTAAATATGTAAAGACGTTCAATCATTTGAAAGATTTTATCACTAGCTAGCTACTAGAATCTGTTTAAAGACGTAGAAAATACTAATAAATATTCTCTGTCTACTTTTAACCCAGAATCTCAAGTACCCAGTACTTTGAAACTCCATGCTCAGATGTGAAACTCATTATATTCGCATCGTGAACCTTGAGTGTAACTGTAATATATAAGTAGTTACGAAATAAAGCTATGTCTTTTAAAAAAGAAAAAGCGGAATTAAAAAGTGTTTTTTTGTTACATTATATTATATAACATGATCAAGTTATATGATACTTATACTGCAAATAAACTCTGATTGATATACCTTTCATTTACGTTTCTTTAATATCTGTTTCGAAAATACAAGATCATCAAAGACCTGATGGTAATATTATGAAAACCCCTGCTGAACAGTACGTAATGTAAATAAACAAATATCCCAAATTATGATTTGCTAATAATTTGTGTGAATAATAGTGTAGTGTTTTACACAGGGCTGGGCGCGGGGCCCAGGCCTACGGAAAACACTAGCACAAAATATGCCACCTGCTTAAGTTAAGTATCAGTTAAATTATACTGAAGTTGCAATAGTAACGATACTAAGATAGTTACAAGTATTGACCGTGGAAGGGCAATGCTTAGGCACGAAAAGACTGGCTCAACCGGGTTATTACCACGGCCTCACTGTAAACCGGTAGACAAACAATACTCGCATTGTTTTAACGAGTGAGTGAGGGTATCGGAGGCCCTACTCCTCCTTTACTCTTTCTCTTATCCCCTCTTTTTTCCCATGCCCCCATCCCCCTTTCCCCTTTTTCCTCAAATCCCTGTCAAAAATACTTCTCGAATATAACATAATATATTTTAACCATCAACTCAGTTAGAATTTGAGGCGGTTTTTTTTATTTAAAACTTATGAAACAGATGATTCATAACTACATATTTAGTTTATGAAAACCTGTTCAGCCATTATCATTTTGTTGATGATTTTAGTTAAGGGGTCTTTATTTTTTTTAGATCATAGTTATTCAATCACGTATAGATAAATCAGTAAATGAAGTAATATACTGTTCAAGTCGCTTCTGCTTTAAATAGATCCACTGCCTTAAAGAAAAGACGTGAGAGTTGAAAGATTAATTACCGAGTAGCAGACGCCTTCCTTTGAGATATAAGGACTGCCTTATAACATATTTCAGAGGTCTTTGGATTTTAACAAAGTATCATAAATTTATTATATGATGTATTATTGAAAGAAAGCTCTTTTAAAGCGAATATAATATGACACAACAAAATAAGTATTTATTGCAACTCTACATACACATACATTTATATGTCTCCTCGTGATTGTTCACGGCTGTGTCCCCGAAGAGGTCGGCAGAGGTATAACGTCCACGCCGATTATATATAGTTAAGTTCCACTTACGTAACAGGGAACCTTTTTGGGATTTAAATGAGAAATTTGGTATATATTCACAGGAAAGGGAGGATAGAAAGGTCTTCTTCGTAAATTCCTTGGAATCTCATGATCAAAACCTGATTTGATAACAATAGGGCTATCGTAGGATTACAAAAATTAGTCAACAATTAGCGCCGAAACCGTCTAAAATACATAAAAAGGATACCATCGAACCATCACGTGACCCCTCTGCTCATTTGTCCCCCTGTATTATAAAAAATAATACTCAAAAGAGTTTAAATATAGTACACCAAATAGTACCAATTAAGCATATTTAAATATAGCATATCACAGGACTGTAGTTAGAATGATTAAAATTTCGAAGTGACTATTTAAAAACAAAAAGAACTCTCAAGTTTTTTAAATCTCAATTGTAAATACTAGTACAGGTGCTTAGATTCCCATGCATCTAAAATACAAACACAAATTCTATGCTACCCATATAAAATCTACTACCAGAATGCGTTCGAAACCACAATTCAACCGGGCCCGTGTAGTTCGCGCCAGTTTGAGCAAGCTTGAACGGGTCCAAACCGGTTGTAACACGATAAAGGGCAATTGCACGAATCATTCTCATCACGTAGTATCCTAGTCCAGACTTTGAATAGAAATTAGGCCATTCCAACACTGGCATACAGGAAATAGGTAACTAGAATTGGTTTTTTGTCGTGTACGGTTTATCTTGAAGATTGTAATCTTGTTGATAAAAAGATAATTGCGGGTAAAATTTACGGTTACTGTTATGTGTTTTACTTCTTTATTGGTGTACACTTAAAGGTAATACGTACGTTGTAATGGATGCTACTATAATACAAATCAGAAAATAAAATGTTTATAACTTAGACTTTATCTTCCAGAAAATAAACTATGTATTTAAGTCCGAAATAGTTCACTTTTCCAGTTTAATTCTATGTTTTCGTTTATCGATATTCTTATCAGTTGGCTAAACCTTGCTTAGTTATGAATGCGCCGACTCGATCGAAGTTATACCATGGCCTCACAGAAAACTGGTAAACATAGTATTGAAGTTGCATGGTATTGAAGTGAGGATACTCCCCCTACCCTAATACTCACTCTACTATTTCCAATAATCTCATGTTCTCATCCCCCTCAAAGGCGAGCTGTCCATGGACGGCAGTTGCATCAGGTGATAAATAAAAAATGTTATTTTTTCAATACTCGAATTGAAAATGACAGTGTGATGATGAAATGATATAAAACGCATTGCAGCTTACCATAACTTATCCTCTTTAAATAAATATGATCTTCAATAAATCATTATCATCATCGCCCGAGCTAGCCATTAACTGATTACCCGATAAAGTTATTATGTCATCGACATAATCAGTTAAAGCCTGGAATTCACTACCAGTGCACGTTTTCCTTCCATTTACTCCCGGCGTTTTAAGCGTGGTGTGAAAAAGCATCTCACCAGGGCGCCATAGTGTGGGTCACCATGCTGCATTGACTACACTTGCAATGAGGATGGCGACCACCATTCTTAGACTTCTGTCTTAGACTCCACTTGTTGCTTTCCTTCAGGCAGAGTTGAGTCATATAAAAAAAATGTTCTTATCAATGAAAAAGTATTTTTGTGAATGCAGAGTTACTTTACTCATACTAGAGACAGAACTATATAATGATAATTCAACATAAAACCCGTTGCTACTACTGAGACTTTTCGCGAGCTTATAATCAAAGCCGAATTACGATTGTGCATAAACAGAAAGCAAACTTTAATCACTAAACTAAGGGTTGACTATGGATACAACGTTTACCTTAATATTCATAAGCATTATAAAATCTTCAATATACTAAAATATCAAATGGGTAGGTAGTGTGTGTGGTAGGTGTGGTAAGGTATGAGTTACATATTTTAATATAATTTTAAAGTACTATCTATATACTTATAGCAAAAATAAGATGGAAATGCAAAATAACCAAAATGTATCACGATATGTGAGACAGATAAGCGAAATTGAAACGTGAGAGTAACTGATGAAAGCGGTAACGTTTCGATGTTACGTTGACAACTGTTTCAGATACGTTAAATTAAATCAATTCTGGAAACAGTTATCGTGCAAGCAAATCAACGATTTCTCATCAAAATCAATCAACATTTGTAAGCTTTGTATCGATATTATCGATATACTGTTACAGAATTTGCTGAATATTATTATAAGTATCTGGTAATTTAAAAGAATGAGTTTGCTTACATACCCGACTTCTTCTTATAAGTGCCAACCATTCGCGGCGGCGGCTATAGATCAACACAAGCTGTTTTTTTTTACATTTAACAATATAGGCTGTAGTTGCAATGACATTGTGTGCATTGATGTATAATTTTAATGTATTTAAAAAATATATTTTAAATTCTTACTTCCCCCTCTCATTACCCTCAAAGGCGGGAAGTACACTTACAACTCCCGAGTCAGGCGGCGGATTTCACTTACCATCTGGTGACCCATCTGCTCGTTTGCTTGCTTATGCAAGCTGAAGTAACTTAGAAACATAATATATAGATTGATCAAAAACTTAAAAGAACTGTATAATACCTAAACGCTATAAAAGACCTTAGTTAGTCGACTCCTATAGTATTATTTCTACTACTTACTAGGGTCATCTGGGCCTTATAATTTTCAAGATAGTGTCAATACCATATATGTAGAGTGATTTTGAGATAAATTAGTTTTATTAAAAAAAAAAGAAACGATGCTGGTTTGAAAGGCTCCCTACTAGATGGCTGTAACGCTAAGTAAATAAAAAACTTCTTTTACAAGAATATTTTATACTACACGTTTCTCCACAGGGGATTGAAACTGAAGACGTTGACCTACTTAAAATTTTTCCCTCGACAAACTGTACACAAAACTGTGTTTATAAGCAAACACAAGTCTCCGATTTCCAATGCAATGTTTACTTTTCCATGTGTTTCTTACTTTGAAGCCGGGATTCTAGAATGATTTTTGAAGGAAAGCAATTTAAAACTCGGCGATTTATTTTTCGCTTTGTAAGACTGTAAACTCTGATGTAACTTTGGAACAACAATGTTTACAAGTGATAGTTTAACGAAGAGGGCTGGCCTGTAATTTAAAGAATTGGAATCAGTAATTAAAATTACTCGTAGGCATGCTAAAATCGAACTTACAAATGCACCTGATTCAAATCAAAACAAAACAATAATCAAAATAACACTCATTTTGGTTTTTGTAACAATTATTAAAAATCTTGAAAAAAATGTAACTCCATCTCAAACAAAATAATTTCTAAACAAAGATAACATTTCAAAAAGCAACGGGTGGTCTATGTGACGTGCGTAAGAATGTTTCACTATAGAAAACCATATACCAACTTGAAATATGTCATTATAAACACAAATATTATTATTGATATTATGACAACCTACCTACAAATAAAATCCACAAAATGAATACCAGAAAGGAGTTAAGAATCTTACAGAAATACCGCCTTTCTAAATCCAAAAATAAACATGTCAATTTGACATCAAGAAACAAGCATTCGAGTGAACTCCGAATAGGTAAAAACCGGTGGCAGGAATAGCGAGAATCGAACTGAAGATCGCATTAAAGCGACGGTAATGCCTCCTAATCCACTTAGACCATCTTCGGCAGTAAGCATGAGTGACGCGGATTATAATACCGGGACATAACAGTAAAAATTGAGTATAGAGTAGGTGTTACTATTTGGTGAGAGAGTTTCTTTATACACGGGATAAGTTGAAATAAAATCTTTAATTTAATAGAAATTTCGTTTCTCATTAGTAATATGTACGAGGGAAAAAGTATATAAATGAATAATAAAAGTTATTCTGTTAAATATAGTAGGTCAGCGGATAAACTATTTAAACCAACGCAATATACGCATATCAAACTATTTTTGTTTTTTTTTTGTGTTAAAAATATTAATGTATGGCAGAAGAGACGAAAAAAATAATTTAAAATATATTTTTTTATTTAACATCAGTGACAATACCTACCATTATTTAAGTAAGCTGTACTAACCCGTGTCCAGGAATTCTTTTTTAAAAAATATAGAAAAAGAAAAATAAAGTTTAGTCAGAATACGTATTTAATATAACAGATACGTATTTTACTTATCCTCGCTGAATTCTCCATTAAAATATTTTTATAACACCAAATCACAAGTAACGTATTTAATCTGCTGGAATACCCGAATAATTCCAGATTGAAATCTCTTAAACATTCACAAACACACAGGACTAACATTATCGGAAATGCGTAAAACCACACGCTTTACACAACGAACCGGACATGTGGTGAATTATTGAAAGGACTCAGTTGCGTATCTGACGTGAACAATGGCAGACGGGAGCATAATTAGCAAATGGGTTCGGATGAAACACAATATTGACATCAAGCAAGCGAGAGTACCTGTGTCCAAACATAGGTACTCTCAAAGGGAGAAATTATAAATTATTATGATAGTTTAAAAGCATTGATAGCCTAGCATTAGCTATGGTTTGGGACTTGTAATGAAATGGTTAGGTTTTATAACACCTAGTGCACACACTCCTAAACAGTACTCCTAAACATTTAAATAAATAAATAACTTCAGATATCTCTCACACACGGCTGTCGGATGCTAAACAAGTCAGAGCTTGTACTATGGTGAGCAGACCGGTGGTATTTTTTTTTTTATACTATAGGGAGACAGACGAACAGACGGGTCACCTGATGGTAAGTGACACCGCCGTCCATGGACACTTGCAACTCAAGAGTCGCAAGTGCGCTGCTCGCCTTTGAAGGTGATGAGGGATTGGTGATGCAGGGAGCGGAAAGAAGAGAGGAGGGATGAGGAGACGGAAAAAAAGAGAAAGGAGATGAGGGGAGAGAAAAGGGGGGAGGGGGAATTGGGCCTCCGGAAACCTCACTCAATTCGGGGGAAATGCAACGCAAGCGTTACTTCACAACCGGTTTTCTGCGAGGCCGTGGTATCGCACCGGTCGAGCCGGCCCATTCGTGCCTAAGCATGGCTCTACCACTGAAAGAATTTGAAATTTGAGATATATATAGTAATAATAATAACTTGACACATCTCACACACGGTCGTCTGATCCCAAACTAAGCAAAGCTTGTGCTATGGTAACCGGTAAACATACTTATATACTTCTAAATACAAACATCTAATACATAAATTACACCCAACACAGAAGAAATTATCATATTTATAACACAATTAACGTGAACGTGATTTTTTTTACGTAAGAAAGCCATGCCCAGCACGCACGGGCCGGCTCGACCGGAGTAATATCACGGCCTCACTGAAAACCGGATGTTAAACAATGCTTGCATTGTGTGACCAAATTACTGAGATTACTGTGGGCCCAATCACCTGTCTCTTCCCCTCTTTCCCCTCCACCCTCTCTTTTCCCTTCTCCCTTTCCCCCACTCTAAAAGGCGGACAGCACTCTTGTGACTCTTAAGTTGTAAGTGTTTTGGGTCACTTACCATCAGGTGACCCATCTGCTCGTTAAAAAATTGTCCTTGGTGGGAATCTAACTCACCATCTGTTCTATGGCTAGCCAAGGTCACTAACCACTACACAAAAAGTCCAGAATTTTAGCATAACAAAACCATGTTTAAAATAGATAAAAGCAATTTTGATCACAATAAAAACATTATAAATAAATTGTTGTGTGCCCCTGTTATCCTGATACTTATATAGTACAAGTATAGTCTTTGATGCAATGATATTCTATATTGCACACCAAATATATATGTATATACAGTAGGATACAATGAAATAAATATTACCGTTACAATGGACAATTGCCGTAACGCAAAAATATACTAATGTTGAAGCTATAGGTTGACACTAATAGATTGACCGTAGTAAAATTATATTAATACTGCCATTATGCCTCTGTAGCGCGTTGATCAAGAACATTGCTAAAACTTTTGGCTTTTGGCGTGAAAAAGCATCTCACCAAGCCGCCATAGTGTGAGTCACCATGCTGCATTGACTACACTTGCCATGAGGATGATGACCACCACTCCTGGACTCCACTTATTGCTTTCCATCAGGTATAGTGGAGTCATTATAGCAGGCATTAATAAAAAAACAAGTAGTTAGTTTTTTTTATTAATGCCTGCTATAATGAATGCACTATACCTGATACGCACCTTTTTCTCTTCAAGGTACGCAGAAACCACATCTTGCCACTTATTTGCCTTATGAGCGTCCTCTGCTGTCATTTCACCTTTCATACTATGGCGATCTCCACATGCAGAAAAACACATATTAACTCCAGCTAGCGAAGACAAGCCGAACTACGTCGCAATGACACTGATGACGTAGTACGATCCTGAATCATGAAAGTAAAGTTCTAGCAGCAATTAGCATATATACGACTTCCTAACATCAACCGTTGGGCCGCGGTCAGCCGATCCTCCCTTAGTGTTGGAGGGACATAACACCCGTTCCTCCACAATACAAATCCGCTGGTTTGGTATACTCCTACTTCTGGCCTAAACTTTTTCAGAACATCACAACAGATCAGAGAATGTTTTTCATGATCGACCTCTACCCACTAAAATTCGCTTCATATTTTAAGTTACATACATAAATAAACTCATGTCTGTATCACCAAAGGGGCAGTCAGATCTATTACTCAAACTGGCTGGCGCCGGGAAGTCCAAGACTTCTAACTTTATTTTAAGTTGTGGTATAGGTACATAAAAAAATCTCTCTCCCAGTTTTTATATAAGTTGTTCCGTGTCTGGGTGTTTATTGTATCCGTTGATTGCAGGTTTGTAAAGCCCCCGGTGACACAGAACCTGAAACACATTATTCCTAAGGTGTCTTTAAAAAGGAATACAGTTGTCACTCTATTGAATGAAAACCAGGTATTAAAGGAGTTATTATAATTATAATGATACAAAATATAGTTCAGTCATAAATAAGCAGAACAATTTATGAATATATAATATTGTACAGACATACAACCAAATTAACAATGGCTCTTGTTTCACGAAATTCTTTCGTCACTTATTTTATATTAATCTTTTTTTTTTTTTCTGTGAGTATCCCACTAGCACCGTGGGACACACATTACTAGTATTCTTACTTACCCCTCTAGTTTAGCTGAATACTTATATCAGGTTATCTACTGTATTAAAACATGCAACATAGAAAATATGTGGGAACCAGACATCAAAATGTTTTTAACTACATGTCGGTACTGTTCTTAATGTAATCACATTCAGACCAAGCTCAGTATGCCATCAATAATTCATGGTGCAATGTGAATTATTGTTGCGAGGATCTCAACAGAATTCCTCTCGCTTTCTTCGTAGTATCTTGCTTCTATTGTCTCCATGATACTGTTACTCTTAAACATTATACTTTAAAATAAGGGCTGAAGTAACTTTATCATAAAATATCTTTTCATTTCTTGTTATAACTGTTAAAGTTAAAAAAAATGAAGTTTACGTCTTATTAAAATGTAAAATTTAACATCATGAGATTTTGAATCAAGCAGTGTCGTTGAAAACCTAATATCTTGTAAGTCATTAGTTTCGACGACAAAACATTACCTATTAAGATTTTTAAACTCTCGAAGACCAATAGAGTGATAAACCTATATTGAATAGGATGATATGCCTATAAGGTTTATATTTGGCCTATGCAAAAATGAAAACGTATCTGAATACCGCAATTTGCTCAAGTGGCTCCCTAATCGCCTTCTTCGGAATACCCATATTCTTTCTCTACTTTATAATATATTGTTAAATCCCCTTACTCCAAATCATCTCAAAGAACGTTTTAATTTCCTATATGACACACATTTGGGGTTGTTGCTCATCGGAAAACTTTAACTGCAAATACCAGTGCATTCGACAAAGTTTACTGATAAACCTTACACAGTTGAAACAGCACGGCTCTGGAATGCTCTGCAATTATCTATTAGACGAGTTCAATCGTTAGGATCGTACAAAAAATATTGAAAGAATACTATATGCAAAGTAATGTCTAGGATAACTATAGATATATATATATATTTACTTGTATGTGTAGGTACATGTATGTATGTATGTTTATTTGTGCGATTGAACTAACACATAATTAATAATTGTACACCACAGGCACCTAGTCCAAATTATTGAAATCCTGTGCATCCCAAGTTTGCCTGAAAGATATTGCTTGTTGTGATAAGGCTACCGATTGTACATTTTATGTGTAAAAATATCAGTATTATTCTAAATGTATATTTGGTGTACAATAAAGAGAACTTATTTTTATATATACCTACTCTATTATATGCTAAGACCCTTCTGCTGTCTTATCTTAAAACCACGGCTTCATCTTGTTTGGACCGAGGATAACACCTATGAGGGACTCGTAAATATCTAATAAATACAAGGCCTCCTATACATTAACAATAATGTGAAGGCCGGTGAAAGGAAACTCAAGCATCTATCCGAGTAAATAAATGATCGCTTATTTCGGTGTATCTCTTTTTATTCAAGTATTGTATCGGGCAACGTTAAGTAGTCCTTTGTTGATTATGAATTAAATATACATGGATTTTGTTCTTGCCGTATTCCATTAACAAGTCGTCGACGTAAGTCCCAATTTTTTTTTTAAATCTTCAGACATCTGATCCCAGAGTAAGAAGACTTTTAATAAACATACATATATTTAGAACATACTTACCTACATATACCCACGCCTGAATCCCTAAAGGGATAGACAGAGGCGTGGTCAACGCCCACACTACCGATTATTATTATTTAGACTAATTTACGTAATAGGGAGCAAACCTATTCCCATCATCCATCCACTTTTGTGAGTTAGATAAGAAAATGTTGAGTATATTGACAGGAAAGGGAGGATAGAAACAGAAGTAAAGGGATATTGTCTATGCAGATGGATTGGGACGTATAAGCAATAGCTCAAGCAAGTCAGTGTTACATACCGATAACTCGAACTGGCTGGTGTTGGTTTAGTAGTACATATTATAGTTATAGTTAAATTAAATCCAGATACAGATCAAATGATCGTCCTCATGACAAAATTATTTGTCCTGGGTGGGAATCGAACCCACGACCTCGGGCTTAGGAGTCAGGATCAATAACCACTACACAAACAGGCGAGTCTAATTTATTTTCACTCATCATCTTCATACCACCTTACTTCTCCTACCGTGACAAATGTTATTAATTTTCTTAGGATTAGTGCCACACACCCACTATCAAGAAATCGCCCGAATGACTTATATCTCTTATAAGAACTCTTCACGTTTTTGATAAATTTACGTCTTTTTTAAGTTAAGTCGTTACATATATACATGCACACTCACCCAAATATATCCCGAAAGGGAAGCCAGACGCGCATCAAACACCCACTTAATGCCAACCATAATATAACTTAGTCTCAATTAGGTAATATGGGGCAAGCCTATAGGCGCCATACGGGCCCTGGATTAACTATCGGATAGATAACCATCCAATCCCGTCGCATTTTATGACACCCACGGGTAGAGATTTGGAGCCCTTATTCCATTCAACTGAGAAAAATATAACTGTTGACTAATTAAAAACATATGTTAACGTGAAAATGTTAAAGGCTATGTTATATTTATGATACACCTATATATTTTATAACCTTTTACAAAAAAAAACTAATTTTAAATCATTCCTAGTAATCTCCTGTAGTAAATTCCATTGATTTTCGTAAGCTGAATGACGGGTATTTTATTTTTATCAGTGTCCGTTAATTCAGCAGTTGAATCAAGGTGGTCACCATCCGGAGATGGGTCTTCGAGCAGTTTCAAAGCTTCACTGTCATCTAGTTCTGTTTTCATTGTTTCTTCTTCTTCCTTAGTTTCCTCATTTGTGGCCTGAATAACTTTATGTTCGTTTAATTTTACCACGTTAGCTTTATTAGCATTTTGTGACTGTGCTACGTCTCTGAAAAGAAGTATAATTACTAAAACATTGGGTGAGAAATCCGATATTGTTAAAAATTTGTAACTTTTATTCATCTGCGCTCACATTCTCATAAAAGCTCCACTTTCTCCAAAACTATGATAACCTTTGTTTTTGAAAAATGGATTAGCGATGCAATCGCTGTCCCTATTTCTAAGAAAAATGAGAAAACCAGGAGTTCCAGGGTTGAAGTGGAACTTGGTAGAATGAGTACTAGTTAGTAGTACACATTCTACAAAGGTATATGACAACAACCTTCACTGTATGGGCTATCCTTCTTTGGAATGTTCTGCTCTTAGCCGCTAGTGATTGGTGATTTACAATAAATTTTCAAAAAGTATTTTTATCTGCTTAATTTCTCCTTTTGTGTCCCATTGCTGAATTCAACACATATAAAATAATAAATACATATGTTTTGTATATGTATGTATGTATTTCCACGAATAAATACACACACGAAACATATATCCTTATTTCGGCTTATATTATTTACTGTATATGTTCATAGGAATAATGTATCGAGTTATATACACAAATGACAATTCCTCTTAAATAAATTGCCTTTACTCCTCCTCTGTACTTCCATCTTACAACAAAACTACCCATTACTTTAATCCTCTATCTAAGCTGTTTATCCATAGGTAACCTGTAAGAGATCGATCAGTCTTAGCAATAAGGCCGCTCATTGTACATATACAGTTTGCTTATTTAATTTTAAGCAATATGTCTTTGGTGTACAGTAAAGATTTTTTTTTTTAAAGACAACTCCCACATTAGGATTAATTGGCGAGGTGATCATATTTTATAGATTATTAATATAGTATATTTTTTTGCATCTTTAGCTTAAGTTTTCCCACGGGTTAATGACAGTCAAACACGAGGTACCCTTGTACTTGGGTCACTATACCGTTCACAAATATTACAGGGCACTTGCTACTCAACTATTGTTTTGCATCCTGAACTATAGAAATACCGAAGCTTTTTCACACGTATGTCAATCGAAGAAAAGATAAGCTAAAAAAAAACAATACTATACCTGAAACATACATGCATACATACATACATACATACTCTTGCATCTTTACGAAGGAGGACTGGCGTCATGCAGACAGCCAACCTTAACATAAACTCTACAAAACTTTCTTGAATGTGCACCGACCCCTAGTAATATAAGAAGAAATGATGACGATACTGATGTTGTTAATACCAATAAGCAATACATACTTGTACTCAGAACGTGAACTTCCATGAAGGTTTAGTTGCTCAAGAAGAACTTTTTTGTGGTTTTTTATTTCCTTCACAAAATGTGCTGCAGCTCTTGAAGCGAATTCTTTAGCTAGTTCTTTTATATAATCCTCAGTCATCACATTATCAAACGCTTGTCTCACTTGTTCTGGTGTTAATTTTAAACGATATTCTTTGTTATCTGTCACACTTAACTGATTCGATACACTACAAAATGTAAAAGTAAATAAAATTATCTGTTGTAACATTTTTACCTACATAATTTTCTTGTTACTTTTATGTTTAACAAACGTAACGAGCTATTTATTCCTAAAAGTCATTACACGGTTGGCAGTTTTTAATTGAGACCCGTATGCATTTTATGTTCCTAATATTAATTACTTCATATAATGAAACTCCATTTGGCTATTTCTTATGGAACGTTATAACACCAATGCTTGATGCCAGTTACATTCCTGTGCCGATCGGTTAAAGCCTGAAACTCACCACCAGTGCACGTGCTTCCCTGAGCCTTTCCAGGGGCGTGAAAAAGCATCTCACCAGGCTGCCATAGTGTGGGTCACCATGCTGTATTGACTACGCTCGCAATGAGGATGGTGACAACCACTCTTAGACTCCACTTGTTGCTTTCCATCAGGCAGAGTGGAGTCATTACGGTAGGCTTAATAATATAAAAAAACACGAAATATTTTGACTAAGAGTTAATGAATCTTGCGCCTCACGCAAAGATGTTTTTTTTTTATGCGATAGGGGGCAACCGAGCAGACGGGTCACCTGATGGTAAGTGACTACCGCTACCCATGGACTGCAACTCAAGAGTCACAAGTGCGTTGCCGGCCTCTTAGGTAGGAGTACAGATGTAACGACTAAACAGTTGATGCAAATCTCACTCGTGTGTTAACAAACAAGCACACACGTTTTTGTACAGACTATTCATAACACAGTCACAGAGCTCTGACATCTCAGCTCTGAGTCTATATATATATATATATATTGTTATTTACAAACAAAGAACCCCTTAAGTTATTAGTAAATCTGACTGACCTGTTGGTATAGTCTCTAGAAATCCTGACAAAAAAATGTGTAATTTGTATAGCTCTGAAATCCCCTGCGACACATGAATTTTAAACAACAGAAAAAATATATAGTTTACCGTTATTTCATCTCCTGGGATATTTCGAGAATTCAGACTCCACCTGAAAGTGTTCCTAAACAAGTATACTTAAGTAAGTCCCAAGGTAGAAGCAGCATTTCTACAAAATAATATTGATATTATATGGGTCATTGGTATCGTTATATCCTTTTTATATCGCTGACATCCCCGGAGACAAGGCAATCAGGCTAATAGAAATGGAACATGGATTATGCACCATACAATAGAAGGTGTATGAGTATGTGTAATATTATCATCGTGGTAGGCAACGATCGATTTGTCCAATTAACATTTAACAAAATGTTCGTGTAACGTGACAACTTGGAAACAGGTGTCAGACACACACTAATTTTGTCGGCATAGGTGGATTAAAGACATACATTTATGAAATCAAAATTCTACTTCAATCTTCAGTTCGAATCGTTTCTAAGTAGTAAAATTGGGATTATATTGAAAGGAAAAGGTTGGAACAAATAAAGGTAATAGAAGAAAAATAATATTCCGTATACGGATAGGTTGCTGGTAACAAAAGCAATAGCTCAAAAACGTCGAGTCGATTGTAGTCGATACCTGTAATCCAACCTGTTTCCTGGAGGTCAGAATTAGTCTTAATTAAATACATCAATTATGATATTGCTATAAAATCAATATGCAGTCTGAATCTGCCTATGATCGATTGTAATTTAAAGTAGAAGCGGCCACATATTACCACATTCATGCAAAACTTTTATTTTCTGTTATATATTTTTTGCTAAATTTCATTTTTCCGTTAATTAATATCCACATTATTAATATATACATATAAAATTGAATCATAATCAAATATGTACTATTGCACGAAAAATTACTCCCGATAAGCAACATGACAGAAAAACAAACCAGTCAGTACAAATCATATTTTCCGCCTCAAATCCATCGTATATTAATTATTTTATCAACCACAAACACATAACACTAAAATTAGTAGTTCATAAGTAAGAAAGTAATTATTTTGTGCTATTGACTGCCTAACTTCCTTAACAAGACATTACATGTATCAGCGGAACCCTTAAACTTCTTCCCCTCAAAGACACTTCAACATTATTCAATGTATAATATCAATGTATAAAATCGCTTCGAAGCGATACGCAGTGTCTGATTTGAAGTAGTAGACTTATACTGCCTGATCGATACGTGGACGTAATCCATAGCCTCCCTTTTCAATTATTACCAGTAGCGAGCCTCAGTTAGAACTGCATTATTAATATCCGCAGGCCGTTGTATCAAACTGACATCTATTTACTCCTCTTTGAATTTATATGGTTCTAAAGAAGTTTTAGTTTCATGGATTGATTAACGTTTTGTTTTTAAAAAAATCCTGTATTTTTACTCCTAGAGAAAATGACGTGAAAGATGCAAGGTTTTCTTTTTAACCTTTTTTTTATGATATTGGAGGACAGACAAATAGACGGGTAAGACTGATGGTAAGTGACAATCGCCTCCCAACTGCACTATTTGCTTTTGAGGGTGACGAGGAGGGGATGAAGGTATCGGTGCAAAGAGTGGGAGGTGAGAGGGAGGAGAATAGAAGATGAGGGGAAGAGAAAAAAGGGGGGCGAGATGGGCCTCCGGTACCGGCACTCACTCGACAATACAATGCGAGCATTGTGCCTCTACCGGTTTTCTGTAAGACCTTAAAAACTTTCGGATTTAAAATTAATATAGTTTCTTTTCACTTAATTCTCCTATAAAATTTCGAAATTTGTCACTCCTAGTGAGGGTATTTACGACTTGTAGGCTACAACTTATTAAAACTCTGTTTTGTCTTTATAATACACATGTTGGTTCTGAACGTAATTGACGGATAATTGAAGAGGAGAGAAAATATATTTGAAACAACATAACATCTAATAATTTTCATTTTTTTATTCTTCATGTAATGTCAATGTTCTACTATTGTGCTAAATAAACTGATTTTTATATGGGGTCTAATAATTAGTTGATAACGGCCATATTGTTAAAGCTACATCTGTCAAATTGGTGTCATTTATTCAGTCTGTTTTGACAAACCAGAACTCAGCCTGTTGCAGACCACTAAATGGCGTATTTTTATCTTGAGATCACTAAAGAGATCTCAAAACGTGCGTCCTGAAAATGTCACAGCTCGGTTTAGATTTTTTACTGGTGGCGTAACAGTGGCAGAGCCATGCTTAAGCACGAATGGGCCGGCTCGACCAGTGCGTTACCACGGCGTCACAGAAAACCGGTTGTGAAGCAACGCTTGCGTTACATTTCCCCGAAATTCATGAGGTTTACGGAACACCAACTCCCTCTCTCCTCTTTTCTCCACCCTCATCAACTATCTCCTCTTTGCCATCTCCTCAACCCCCTCTATCTTCCTTCCCCTCCCCGCATCCCCCGTATCCCTCATCAACCTCAAAGGTGGGCAGCGCACTTACAACTCTTGAGTTGTAGGTGTGCTGACCCTATATGAAAAAAAAAACATACGAATTGCATGGTTTGTATTTGTTTGATTCGTTTTGACGCCTCTAAATGAAATCGGGCTAGGTAACAATGGTCTGGTTATAAATCTAACAGGTAGATAGTGGGACTATGTTATTAGTAAGCCCCTTCGATTTAGGGGTTATTTGGTTTGTTTTAACAAATTGACTCGCCTTTTCGTCTGTAGTGATATATTATTTAAAAAAAGATCGTCATGGCATCGATAGGCCTTTCAAATGAATAAAATTTTGATGATATCTCATACACCCTTTGTTTTATTTAAATTTGAAGATAGGATGCGCTTAATGAAAGTCCTTATATTTTGTGATTAAGGACAGAGTAACCTTACAATAATTTTTAAATTATAATGTGTCGTACGACTTTACCTTTTCCTTCATCTGTTAAAAAAACAACTGCCGCACTATGACTAACTAACGTATCTCAGAGGATCTTAAAAGTATACATTATGACCAATATAGGGAACACATAGAGCTGAAAATGAAGATCCATTTTATCTTTTAACACTAAAACCCACGTACATCGTCTAGCTTCTGTCCATCCTAAGGTTGCCTGGAAAATATTGCTTATTAGCGATAAGGCCGCTAGTTGTGCATTTCTTTTTTCTGTTAAAATATATGTTTCTGTGTATTTCTTTAGTGTACAATAAGGAATACCTTATTACTATTATAGATTCGTGTTGTCACAAATACGATTATTAGCTGATCACAGATTGCTTATTTCCTATGTAAATATTATCCTATTCTTCCCACGACCACTGGCTCAACAGGCATAGTCATATACAACAGTCAATAATAACAGACGACTACACTAACAGATCAGTATTCTATAGGTTTACAATTCACTGCAAAGTTACTCCAGCAACTCGTAATTGTAATTAAACTTTTTTGTTGTAGATAAATAACCTACATTCGCATACAAAGTACTCGTAAAGTATCCGAGAAGCCTTAAAGCCTTATAAACAAACAAAGCATGTAATGATGGGCAAATAGCTGCGCTGAACAAACATACCGCCATTTTTATTATACATAATACTCTTTCGTGCAATGCCATGTTACAAATGTAAATGAGACCTATAGTTCAAAATATGGGGTTGAATTTCCATAGAAGAATCCTTATGAGCACATCAATGACACGCGGGCTGTTTTCTTAAAAACATCGCTTTATTACAAGATATGTGTGTGTGATGCCTCATACCAAAAATGTAGTGTTTGATTCCTACAATAACGAGATGAACAATGCATTTTTCATTTCGTAATATTATATTAAGAAAAATATGTCTGGATGCAGTTTTATTATTTTTTTTCGGAAAGTTACTTAGTTCGTTTTCAAATTTCTATATTTTAGTCAGTAGGTTGTCCAAACCAAACCTTCTGTATACGCATTACTTCGATACTTTTTTTCATTTTTCTATGTTTGTTTTTGGCGGGCATGAGTAAAAGACTTTTCTTTCTCTCTTCCCTCTTTCAATATCACTTTCTACCCTTACTATCCTATCTTTCCTGGCAAACTAATAAAAAAATCTCCATTGGCAATCGGCAATTGACCTAACCCATTTACGTAAACAAATTGGTGTAACTTAATAACTACAACTTAAACTAAATGTATATTTGTTGTATATAGCCGCTGTGGAAAAGAACAGCTCACCATCATCACCTTGTACCGTGGGTGTCATAAAAGGAGAACAAGGGTTCGGGCTGTGATCTATCAGATATTATACAAAGAGTCATGCCGTGTCCAGATGATTGCTATAAACTTGCCAAAAAAGGCTTGTATGACCAAATTATAGTTGGTAAAAAAGGGGGTTTAAGATGCGTCTGCCTTCACCTTAGATGATATTTAGCGTTGACGAAGCTCTATTCCACCAGCTACAGTGGCCAACAAAGGCAACGTGCTGTTATGCCGGGATTTTGTCTAATTGAGAATTACCCGAAGGTAACAGATGGTGCTTTTACTTACTATAGGCTCTAATAAGAGTCCGGATGTCTTATTAAAGCTGTTCCCGGATTCTTTCTATTTTAGGTGCAGTATGGCATACAGTGTGGATTTAGTCAGTCCGATTCCGATACACCTTTCTACCGAAAATCCCAGTGGGATGACGGCCTGAGGGGGTTTCCACACGATAATTAAAGCCAAAGATTTAAACTCATAAGTCCTGCATAACGCTATACTCGTATCCTAATTGCGACTAATAAAACAATGCAGCTAACATCGAGGGCGCGGTCACTCCCATAAAGTTATATTAGTACAATGCCGTCAATTTAGTAATTCACTGTTAAAAGGTGTCAATAAAAGGGTGGAGGTTGTAAATAAGTCAGTAAAGGAGCAAAAAGGACGTGTGGAATTTGATTCGGCTATCAGCCGTGCAATAAAACGTTATGCGTTCAACGTAACATGCACCACGTAATTCGATAGTGTGTCCTAGTGTACGTTCACGTTGAATTACGATACGAGTTTCTTGGATAATTCTGTCGTGAGATTTTAATTCAGCAACGTGTCAGTGTTGCCAGTCCTCTTATTTTAGTGTAAATTATTTTAGAGTTAGATTATTAATCCAGTTCCTGCTTTGAATGGTAGAAATCTTTATTTATTTTAGACTAGGGACAAATTTTATCCTGTTTTTTTAATCGAGCCCAGGACCTCTGGCTTGATAGTCAGGATCACTCACTAGACCAACAGGCTAAGAAAATTCAGAAACGGTAAATAATTTCGTAATTGAGCTTATTGTGTTCAGCTTTCTCACCTAAATTATTCAGCCTACCATCATTAAAATGTATTATATACCTAGGGACACAACACAGGTATAAGAACCAAGGCTTTACTAAAAACTCTAAAAAAAAAACACAAGTAACTTTGCAGAGTATTAGAAATAGGACTATAACTTGATCCCGAGCTAAGCTTCGGGCTCCTAAAATAATGAAAGAAAGAAAGAAAGAAAATATGCTTATTTTGCACTCACACAAAGGCTTGACATGTAGTAAAAACTAATCTTAACAGGCACGTATTTAAAAAAAAAGGATCCTCTGCATGAGCCAAAAATGGTCGTTAGCTCAGCATTATGCTCATTCGAGAAATGAGCATAATGCTGATAATGATGAGAAGGTCTCGTAAAGATATCTATCGTATCGTCGTGTGAAGGCATTAGATGAACACTTAATTAAAAGGGATTTTAAACTTAATACAATGAGCACGGACCAATACCGTCAATGTTCGTCGTCGACTAGTGCTAATAAAAGTTAATGAGCGGGCTCGATTGCCGGGAATGTTGGGACATGTGTCCGTACACCCGCCGACATAGATCGCGTAGACTGATAAGGAGATGTACGCTAGTACAGCACTTATGAGATAGCACGTAGAGCACCTTTTTGTTTGCACCAAACTGGTAATAGAGACGTGTTGACGGTTTATGAAGAGGTGAAAACGGGTATATGTAGTTTAAAAATTAGGTGGTGATTAAATTGATGATTTTATTTTAATTCTGATAATTGTGATTCTAAGTATTGGACTTTCATGATAAATACATCTGTGATTGTTTCCTTTTCTCATAGTCTTCTTCCTCACTCACGTTTTTAGACGTGTTTAGAACCGGCAAGAATTAAACTTTTAAAAACAAATATCTTCACCATTACCTACTCGAAGTAAGACCAGCATTAAAGTTACTTTTAACGTGGGAGAGCCATGTTTCTGCACGTATGGGCCGACTCGATTGGAGTATAACCACGGCCTCACAGAAAACCGGCTGTTAAGCAATGCTTGCATTGTATGACTGAGTGAATGATGTTACCCGAGGCCCAACCCCCATTCCCTTACCCTCTTTGCCCTCCTCCTTTTCAATTCTTCTCTTCCCTTTCCCCTAATTGCAAGTGTTCATGGTCGGCGGAAGTCCCTTACCGATAGGTGACCCGTCTGCTCGTTTGTCCCCTAATATTATAAATAAAAAATGATGAGACAAAATATTTGCCTAGTATGTTATTTCTTTGTATTTCACCACCATGAATTTAATGGCTTTAAAGTCTCGGTAAAGCCTGGGACTTAAACCAAGAGACCTACCTCTCTTGGATTTAAGTCCAAGGCACAACCCGCAAATTCTCTATTGTTGGTTTAGTTATTTTTAATTGATGAATGGACGGGTCACCTGATGGTAAATGACCACATCCGTGCATGGACACCTTCAGCTCAAGAGTCGTAAGGGCACTGCCGGCTTTAAAGGGTGATGAGGGATTTGGGGATGGGAGAGGAAAGAATAGAGTTGGGCCTCCGAAAACCTCACTAGTTTCCTGGAAATACTATGCCAGCGTTGATTCACAACCAGTTTTCTGTGAGGCCGTTGTATCACACCAGTCGAGCCAGCCCATTCCTGCCTGAGCATGGCTCTACCCATGTTGGAATAGTTTTTTAAAAGTATACGTAGGCCGCACTAAAAGTTTTGCGTAAATTATTAATTAAACAAGTTCTAAGTATTTGACTATATTCATTGTTTCGTAATAATTTGTAAAGTATTCTCCTTTACATTTTAAAATTTGTTTTCGTAACTTCTAAAAATTTTTCAGAACAATATGACCATTGGTCTGGTGCCATGTTTTCAACGTGCTGATTGAACGCCATCACTGCCTCTTCGGAGCTTGTAAAAGTAAAGCCTCTCATCAAATCTTTTTTTAGAAGAAACAAGGAAATCACAGGGTGTGAGGTCCGAACTTTGCGCTGAATGGGTCATGAGCTCTACTTTTTCAGAAGCCAAAAATGTTTTTGTTTTGTTGGCGGTGTGCCAAAAAGCATTGTCGTGGTGCAAGAAGATGCGGCTTCAAGGTCTTCTTTCTCGTACAATGGTTGTTTACCACTTGGCATTAATACTTCTTTGATCTTCAGGTGGGACTGACTGATTTCTCTGGTTCAAAACAATAAATCCAAATTTCGTCTCCTGTGATGATGTAATTATCGTAATTTGACTGTACGGACGGCGTCGCGGTTTAAGTGGTCACCTCGCTACTAGGCTGCCACGCTGATTATTGTGGGTTTGATCCCCGCACGGGACAACACTCTGTGTAATCCTCAAATTGTTGTTCTGAGTCTAAGTGTTCCTTGTGACCGTTGTTTGAATGTATGTAAATTCCCCTGCGACACAGGAATTAATGCAAATTGTTTATTTATAGTATAAAAGACAGCATTAGAATGTCCATGGTCGTACCTAAGTAACATCTTCTTGCAAAAATCTACACGAGCCTGTTTTTTTTTTTTCTGAAGTCTTCTAACTTTTAATTCTTCATGTACAATTTTTTGAAATTGACTCATACCAATCCCTAAATATCCCTGAATCATCTCATTAGTGATGCGTCTGTTTTCTTCAATTAGCTTCTTCACAGTAGCTACATTTTCCTTAGTAGTCATAGTTGCGGGCCCTCCTTCACGAATTTTATCATGTAGAGAAATCCGTCCGTGCTCAAATTCCGCATACTATGGCTTCACATTGTTCAGATGAGATGCTTCCCTTACAAAAGCATTTTGAAGGCGAACGGCATAATTTTGTGAAGAAAAAGCACTTTTAAAATCATAAAAAATTATCGCTCTAAAATCTTTTCGCGTTAATTCAAGGACTGGTATGTAAAAAAAAAAAATGATTTGAAATTCAAACAGTTCTGAGAAACCAGAAGTGCAAAACTTTCAGTGTGCCCCATATATCTTAACTTTTTCAAAAAAAGAGATTTAGAAGGCTTCTAATGAAATACTATTATATTGCTTTTGTTATTAGCCTTCCTGAAAATGTTGCTTTTCAGTAAGTACACAGCAGCCTCTCAGAACTTGAAAAATCCTTTGTGAAATGAGCCTACCATTGACTACCAAAATCCCACAGCGGCGTGTATTAAGAATATTTTCTAATAGTCTAGCTACCTATTATACTATAAATATGAGTAATAGCACTGTACATAGCTCTTGTTTGGTAGTCGCTACAGTCGCTAACACCGTAACGACGTAGGACGCTGCTTAGTCGTCAACGTCGACCTTGTCCTGTAACAACGTTTTGTTCGTATACGGTATTTAAGTACCATTGTCAGTTATTTGGTGCCACTGCTTGACCTAACAATACGTGGTGGTTAATGATCAACACTGACCGGTTTATTTTATTGATATATGATTGTCCACCTAAAGAAGAGCATCTAAGACCCAGCAGATCGGAACTGTAACTTTCTTTGAATGTACATATTATGTAAATAAACAAAAGTTAGGTAAATGTTTAATTAAAAAGGGTTCTGTAAGAAAATTTAAACTTCTCTCGAAAGTAGTAGCAGTCGCGGCTTAGTCGTCTTTCACGTTCTGTTAGATAGCATGATTGTTCAATGTGATTAATCCCGGATTCAAAAAATTTTACCTGTGGAACACAATTCTATATAATATACATATATTAATAAATATAGTTACTCATACCACCTTTACGATTTCACGCCTCTAAGTTCTGTAAGCCCGCATGCCTGGTGCATTCCGTCGCGCAATGCAGACGCACGCTTCGACGCCTCGCTTCCAAATTCAAACGGTTGACGTTCCAAATTGGAATTGTTTTTCATTTTTCGACTGTTAAGCGGCTGTTGTCTGCGGCCAGTGATTTCGTCTAGCGCAAGGGGATTAAAATTGGTACTTCAGAGTTTTTGGTTCCCTTTTCTGGTTTTAAGGGTTTGGGTGAGTGCAGTTCGATTAGGTTGAATACAACATTGTTTTTACTTCGTTACCCTGGGACTGTAGTATAATATATTGTAAAACCAACATTTAGTAACTAACCGTATTTGTTTATTTAGGACAAAGAAAAAACTTGATTACTTAGAGTGTAATAGTATACCTAATAAAATTTGATTACAATTTATAACAACACCTTTCACGACATTTCTTACTTTTTTTGATTATTTTTTAATTATTCCAATAAATACTTATGTAAAATACGCCAATATATCTCACCTGAACTCACAGCCATCCGCAGCCGTAGCCACTACCGCTTAGTTACCGTGACTTGTCAAGCCTATACTCGTATACCCCAAGGGGTAACAGAGGCGTCACAACCGCCCTCAATTTTTATATTGTAATAAATCTCATTACGAAATTAAAATCCAAATATAATTTTACAGCTTTCATAAAACATTTGACGAATACAGCAAGGGTGGTACATTATATGACTTAAAACTGAATTATTTTTAATGGAAGTTAGACACTTTTTAATAGTAAGTTCGGAGCAAAGGCAATCTAATATACGGCCATCAAGAGTTTTTCCATTTTTAATTGCAGAGTAGGTTGTCTGTTTTCAATTTAATTAAGAGATTAATATATCTAACAACTAACTAGCTTTTTTCCCAGGACTTTACGTTCTTTTTATTATAATAAGGGACCGACGAACAGACTGATCATCTGATGGAAAGTGACTACGGCCGCCCATTGACACCTTCAACTCAAGAGTCGGGTGAACTCTGGTCACTAATTCGGTGAAACACAACGCTAACATTGTTCGCAACCAGTTATTTGTAAGGCCATTTACTTACTCTACTTACTTTCCTGCCAATATTCCAAATTTTCCTTTCCAATTCCCCAAAGTGCCCAAATGACGCCAATAGGCTTGCCATCTAATACGTATATGGGACTAAATTATAATATGCAACAAAACTAAGAAAATTTAAATAATCTATTCAAATAAAATATTCATAACATTATCATCTCGGTCATTCAGATATGATAATGGACCCACGGACAAAAAGTTTCACAAAAACTAATTGATTCCCGTCATTCGTCTCCCCTACTTACGAAGGGTGTTTCAATTTATGAGTGACAGCGGTTAAAGCAAAGTGTATGTAAACCACTTACAACAATTATACAGCGTGTGTATGAAAATGGAACATTGATTTTAACCACTAATAATTCACTTTAAAAAAGTAGACAAACAACTTCAATGCGTCTATCACAAAATTTAAGTCTTATATGTTTTTCTCATGGATGCCATTGTCAGAACCTAACCCAACTCTCATCTAACTACCCTTGAAGTACATCATTTCCGATTAAAAAAGAATCATCGAAATCGGTTTACGTCAGGGGTGCCCAAACTTGAACTGCTGGCGATCTACCTCAATATTTTTAGACTACTTACGATTGACTTGAGAGGCTGCAAGTATGTGTGATGCAGGGTTGTCGTACATACACGATACACCCTACCTACCTAGGTAGGGTGTACCGTAGCATATATAGATATTAGCTTTCCGCACAATTTACATTATCTTAGTCAAGGTTTGGGTTAGGTTTACTTAAGTTCTTCTCCACAATATCAATGAAAAAACTCCTAGTTATTTAAAATTGCGAGTTTATTCGTTGTTACAAAACAAAAGAGTTACATATGGTGTTAAACTCAACTAAGGAGTGACTTTGGATCTTGAAGCGTGGCACTGCATGTCCTCAGCATACTTTTAATAAGATGGTGCGTAACCACTGAGTGCCAATCGCAAGCATGATGACATATGATCGTCAGTTAGTCGATTGCGATATTTTGACTTAATTATCTTCATTTCAGAAAATGCAGACTTGCACAAGTAAGTTGACCCAAACATTGCCGTCAGTTGAAGGGCGATTTGCCTTAGATTCGGATATTTATCTTCAGATATAAAACACCAGAAATATGTATCAGATGCTGTAGCTTTGAGATGTATATCTGATATAATCTACACCAACTCATTTTCAACAGAACATGAGTTCATATTAAACTGACTTGCTACTTCAGTGGTTAATTCCTCAATGTTTTTACATGAAAAAGTATAACTCATAAATGATGCTTTATTTGCCAATTTACTGCAATCATAAAACTAATAATATTTCAGCTAAGAGAGCAAGCAAGATAATTCAGCCTCATACTTATCATAATTCAACTCAGGAATCCTTGCTTTCAAAGACGGAAAATGTTTCAGATCCTTTCTTTTCAGTTGATCTATCATAAGTTGCAATTTACTTTTGAATGCGTTTACTGCGCTAATCATCTCAATAATAGTTTTTCCTTTACCTTGAAGCTCCAAGTTAATGGTGTTTAAGTGCATTGTGATGTCAGTCAAAAATGCCAAATCAGTCAGCCATTTTTCGTTTTTCAACATCTCAGTGTCATCACCTCTTTCGTCTAGAAAAGCTGTTATTTCGGGCAATAATTCTTGAAACCTTTCTAGGAATTTTCCGCGACTCAACCACATGACGTCCGTGTGAAGAACTAAATCAGTGTGTTCAGCTGACTCCCCCCTATCTTCCAACTGCAACTTAAAGAGCCACCGTTGCAAGCTACGTGCACGGATGGAATTCACAATTTTTGTTGCAATGCCCATAATTTCCTCCGTGTTTAAAACTTTTGAACACAAAACTTGTTGATGTATAATGCAATGGAATGAAAAAAATGAAGGGAATTCTTCATTAGCTCGACACAATGCCACAAAACCGTTCTTGTTTCCAGTCATTGCTAGTGCTCCATCGGTTGTAATGCACACTAATTTATATATTGGTAGCTTGTAGTTTTTTACAAAATTGATGAAAACGTCATATATATCTTCGCCACGGGTCTTCCCCTTCAGAGGAATGATTGTCAAAAATTCTTCCTTAGCCAACATCTCATTGAATACCATCCGAATAAAAATACACAGCTGGGCAGTGTCTGTCATATCGGTGGATTCGTCGAACTGTAAAGAAAAGTATGTACATTCCATGATATCATGTTTTAGTTTATCTGCGATGTCCTGACTCATGACTTCAATACGCCTTGTGACAGTCGGACGAGATAACTGAAGTTCTCTAATAGCAGACATGATTTCTGTTTTATTTTTAAAATCTCCAAATAAAGTCTCACCCGCTTCAATAAATGCTTCCTTCACAACCGATCCATCTTCGAATGGTTTCTTGTGTTTGTAGCAGCTTTTGATTGTTTGGCTGGTCTTGTGAACATGGTTTGTTCTTTTTTCAAACAAGATATCAAATTACTTACTTTTCGTTTTCTTAATTCACTCTGTGGCGGAAAATCCTTTTCATAGTTTTTATGAACCGTTTTATGATGCCTCTCTAAGTTACCACGCTTAGGTATTGCAACTGACGCACGACAAATAACACAAATGCACTTATCCTTCACCATACAAAAAAAAAATCTTCCTCCCAATCGTTATTAAAATAATACGTTTTAGATTTCTTCACTGCACTCATTTCGCACTATTTAATAATAAACTTTGTATCGACGTAGTATCGCCTTCAAGTTACAATTCAGAATGACTCCAATTCCTGCAGGCGCAACATTTATATCGGCGTGAACGAAAGTCTCGAATGTTCCCGTCAAACGCGCCGCCCGAAATGGTCTAGTACAGTCTAGTCTAGAAACAACGCGGCTTTTCTTTGACAAGTACCGCGCGACCCTTTGATAAAGCCGCCTTTTGCCGCAAGCAGTGTTATTACGTAATAATTTTTTGTAGTTTAGTTACCTACTTATTAAAAAATTTTTTCTTCTCAAGATCTACTCAAAAAGCACTCGCGATCGACTGGTCGATCGCGATCGACCGTTTGAGCACCCCTGGTTTACGTGATATTGAGTTATTCATGCATTTGCGCACATACTTAATGCAAATTTAAAACTTATATGGTTTTCTCATGGATGCCATTGTCGGAACTGGACCAATTAAAATGGGTCCACACGGGAAGCACCAGCTTTCAAATACAAAAAAAAACCATCAAAATCGGTTTACCCAGTCGAAAGTTTTGCGGTAACAAACATAAATAATAAAAAAAACGTCGAATTGAGACCCTCCTCCTTTTTGAAGTCTGTTGAACATAGACATTTCTAGCCTATGTAAAATTTATAACCGTTTTAATTTCAAGGTATTATCATCTCATAATAATATTTTTTTTAAAGAATACTAGCAACGTGGATATCACATTACTAGTATTGTTGGTAACCCCCCCCCCCCCACCTAAGCTTAATGCTTCTGTTAGGAGTGGGTAGTGGGTGGGTTAACAATTGAAGCTGTGCCCGAGTTCCTCCTATTTTAGGCGCTGTATGGCATACCGTGTGGTTTTAGTCGGTCCGATTCCAACTCACCGTTCTACCGGAAAACCTGATAGCCCGAGGGGTTATGAAAAAATACATAAGAAAAGAGAGGTGGGTTCACGACTGTAGTGCACTGGGTGGGATAGAACCCACTTCATTGCAACACCGACGCCTTAGCCATTACGCTATTTTTGTCTTGCAAATATTCAATCCACTATTGAGAATGTTGCACTAAACAATCAAAAACATTTTCAATGTGGATTTTTTTGGAATTTCTATAGTATATAGTATATACATATGTGTATATATTTGACTAAGACTTGTCCTCAGAATAGATTAAGATTGATTACGACACTACTAAAAAAAAGTGTAGTGTTTTAGAATTTTGTAGAATAGGATTAAATAGAAACAAACTTTATTGCACACAAATTACAATTTCTATACAAGGAAATATCAAATCCAATATGTACAATGGGCGGCATTATCGCTAAAACGTGTATGTTTTTTATGTATATGTTTCTTTATTCCATCATAACTTCTAAATGCTTGAACAAATTTATATGTATGTGTAGAAATCTTACATTATCCAGAGTACCCGCTACTTTCTTGTCACTTATACTTATTCCATCTTTTGAAGAGGAAGAAAAATGCTCTTCCTTGCGTTAAAGACATAAGAAAGCACTCAGTACACGGCGTTAAGTTATTAATGGATGAATATAAAACTTGGTGTTCAACTGCCTTTTCATTTTCGAATGAAACTTTACCAAACTTTGCCACTTGTAATAAATTAAATATTTTAACCGACTTCAAAAATAAAGCATTTCTCAACTAAAATAATCTTCGATTTGGGTATCGATTCATTTATTTATTTCAGTCTCCAACAAAGGACATACACAGTGTAGTGTCACATTATAAATAACCACAATTTTTGTTTACTATCTCTATTAATGAAGACCATATCATTAAAATTAAAAAAAAAATCAGTAACACAATCTATAACCATATATCCCACCAAAAACATTTTCATGTAAAATGTTGCCAAATCGAGACTATATAACTCGCCCTATCAAAAAGTTATCAGACCTCATGTAGAGCCAAGCTTCTAACTATACACGCCCTAACTCTACAAGGCCTAACTTCACAAACTCTACATCGTAGTCAAAAAATGTGGCTTGGCCGTTTCGTTACTACAAGAATTATTATATAACAGAAAAGTAATGAACAGGGGATACATATTTCACCTTACGCTCATGTATATATCATGTCATGGGCAGATTATATAGCCATTAAATTAAATCTTGTCACACATAAATATAACAATCAGGGGCTAGCAGTGGGCTCATGTAAATTAAGATTGAAATAAACATGAAATTTAACATAAAGGAGTTTTAAAAGTAAAAAATATCTTAAAATTAAAAAATGGTTTATTTTTACAGGGTAGTCTCAAAATTGGCCCCATTTTACTTTGAAAGAAAAAATACATTTCTAAAGTTTAATTTAAAAAAAAAGAAAGAGCTTTTTTTTTTCTTAAATCTAACTGCACTAGGATTAAATCCTGTGTCGCAGGCGACTTTACAAACATTCTAACAACGGGCACAAAGAACACCCAGGGACGGATCAGAACTACAATTTGTGGATTACTGTGTTGGGATCGAACCCACCATTTATCATTTATTAATGGATCCTAATAGTCGTACTGAAATTTGTTATATACTTTTTCAAAGATTACATTATTAAGAAAGCAGTGAGACCACAAAGAAATATACCTACATATGTATATTTAATAAAATGTATTTATGAAACATTTTACCTAATGGATTTATTTTAAATGTATTAATTTAATTTCTGTAAAGCAAGACAAGACGCGAAAGAATTGAACATGTACAAAACATTGACATAGTAATTTGTCATGGTGTAATATTTCATTCATTTTATTTCTGATCTCTCTTCTTATATAATGAATCTTTTCTTTGTATAAAATGATAACTATAGCGATTGCTATTAAATATTAAATACAAAAAATGAAACTTATTTCAAATCAACCGAGACGAGAGTACTTTTAATCTCTTTGGAATGACATTATTATGTCACCGCTGGTGTTTCTCCGATTTACTTAATTCTTGTTTGACTTCTGTGACGGATTTGAGGGTAGTTTGTTATTTCACAATTCAACCCGCGTGGATTTTGACAGTCATTAGAAGACCGTGTCTTTGTTTTAAGTACTGTAATCATTTAATACCAGTGTGGTGACGATAAATTTGTGAAAGTGAGAACTCAATTATGAATTAAGCTCGCCTCCGTATATGACATTTCTTTTGAAAAATCGTTTTTGATTTGTGTGTAAATAATAGAAAAAAGTGTGTGCTCGTTATCTGCCTTCTGTCATGCCAATAGTCTTTCATAGTCAGTGGTATTATTATTATTACTTTGGTATTTGGTATTGGTACATTGAGAGTGCATAATGTGATATTAGATGATATATGTGCGTATTTACATATCATGATATAGAGAAGGAATGCGGGACGATTTCCATCAGAGTACTACCCCCAAGTTGTGCCTTAGGTTTGCTGGACGTAGTAGAGAAGTCTAAAAATGATGTTTAAAGCTTACTGATAAACCTCTTACATTTTTTTACCCCACAAACACTTCTCATACACATACAACCCTATCGCATAAAAAAATATATTGGGTGATATCAAAATATATATATATATATATACATATGTATATATCCATGGCAACTAAGTTCCACTATAGAAAATTACAAGTACGCCCTAAGAGAGATTCCTTGGTCCCCTGCTGTGATGTCACTGTACATTATCGACAAACAAAAGAGAATCGCAGCCGACGTCACATGTCACTGGCATGCATAGCCCTACAAACCAACTTCATCTAACACTTCATATAATCGATTTTGAGCATTAAGAGTTTCACAATAGAGTTTCGAGTTGATGTTACTGAGACGAACATTGACTAACATCTAATACATCCGCAATCTTTCTATCCGTAAAAGCTATATTGAACCTTATACACAGGACAGTACAGTTTCATAAATTTGGATGCATGTGAGTTAGTAAACATACTATAATACACAAATGTAATATGAACAGCTATTATTAATATTTATTTTTATATATAATATAGAGTGACAGACGAATAGACGGGTCACCTGATGGTAAGTGACAACCTACGTCCATGTACACCTATAACTCAAGAGTTCGCTGCCCGTCTTTGAGAGTGATAAGTGGAAGGGATGAGAGGGGAGGGTTCGTTGGGCCTCCGGTACCCTCACTAACTCGGCAATGCAAGAATTGTTTGTCTATCAGATTTCTGAATCTGAAACGATGAATGAATCTTCATGAAATTAAAATGACACAGAGATAGGTTATACTTTGGAGTAGTAAATAGACCTCCTTTTTATCTCGGAAAAAATACTGTTCGTAATTTCCACACAAATGAAGATGCTAGAAACACCTAGTATAAAAATTAATATGTTCATGTCTATTTTCCAGGAAAATGTTATAAACAGAAAATATTGCTTTTTTATAAAAAAAATAATTAATAAAAAATAAAATAGTTTTTGTTTCATATAACTTTAAGAAACACTTTATAAATACCTACGCCTGTTACTCTTTAGCAGTTATTATTTTTATTTATTTACATTTAATGTTTATATTACAAAGCGTAAAGGAAATTATAATGACAATTCTTAGAACAAATTTTCTCGCTTTTATAAATTATTTTACAAGTGACTGATTACCAACAAGATATTACACAAACAAAACATTTATTAAAATGAATAAATCATAAACAAGATGCAAGACAGCGAGAACATGTTTGAAATTATTCAAATATATATATAAACATGACTGACCTGGCGGTCTACTAGTTAGTGATCCTGACTGCTTAGACAGAGGTCGTGGGTTCGATTCTCACCCAGGACAAATAATCGTGTGTTCCGCACGAATCTTTGTTCTGTGAATGGTGTTCGTCAATTTTTGTTAGTGATATAAGTTTTTGGATTGAATAGTTGGTGATAAAACATGCACACGTGGTGTTTGAAATCGCACGTTCCTCTAGAGCAGTGGTGGCCACAGTCCTGTAGCTCTAATTCAAGTAGAAATTATTGGTACATTACCTCGTTTAGCTTTCAAACGACTAAACTGTAAACTCGGTCTAGTTTAAATTGTGAAATGATCTCATGGCTGTTTTAATGTAATGTAATGACTGAAATTTTGAAGAGAAAATGTAAAAACGAATAAATGAAAGTAAAAGTAAAAAACCCAACTTCATTATAAACTTCTACGATTCAAATATCACGTGTCGAAATCCACCAAGCTATCTAGGCTCTAGACCGTTACAAAGAAATATACAAATATACAGTCGTAACGGTTGTAGAGCCGGCTTGACCAATGCGATACGCCAACGTTGTATTTCCCCCAAATGAGTGAGGTTTCCGGTGGTCCAACTCCCCCTCTCCTCTTTTCCATCTCCTCATCCCCGCTCTCTTCCCCTCCTTGCATCCCCCCAATACTTTATCATTAAGTTTAAGTTGCAGACGTCCATGCATGGTGGTTGTCCCTTCCCATCAGGTGACCCGACTGTTCGTCTGTCACCCTATAGTTTAAAAAAAGCATGTATGGATAACCCTCTCTCTTGTGCAGTAAACAGTACATCCTTACTATTCAGAATAAATTCTTAAAATGAAAGTGATCTTATGTATTCAATTTGTAAACCAAAAGTCCTAATATACGCACACAAATGTAGTGAATTAGCTTTGTTAGTTGCTATTCTATAAATAGAAGTATTTGTATGTGTATGTGTATTGTTGTAAAAACATGCATATTACAATTTGTTAAAACACCTACGGGTCATCACCTCATCGGAGCTGAAGGTAAGGGACATAACGTACTCGAACTAACCAAAACCACATGGTTTTCTATCAAAAGTTCTATTGCAGTGGACCCAGAATATTTTAGAGAAGAAATAACAATTTGCAGATAAAAATCTATTCTTATTTAACCAAATCTGAAATCTACAAACGTACTTTTTATAACAAAAGTAAAATAAGTAAGCATTTCCAGTCTTCAATATGTTAATAGGTTTACAAACACCGTACTTTTAGTGTTCAGAGGTACTTAAACGTTTCTGAATCATCGGATTTTGTTCCAACTTCGCTTAAGTAGCGAAGGGAAACTTTACACTTAAAGCGTCTCCAGATGAGACTTTTGATATAATGTTTGAAAATTTTGAGAGATGCGAATCAGTTATATTGAGGAAGAAAGATTGATTTATAGATTGAGAACGAATTGTAAGCCTTTATATATAGGATATAATTTTGATTTGAGGTTGGCACACTTTGGTATTCCATGTCATGTAAATCATGTCGAATAGACTCTGCTCGATGATAGTTTGAACTCTGTTTTGATGTTTAATATATGAATGTGTCTTTGTTGTTGTCACGCTACGGAGTCTACTGCCTAAAATTGTTATTCTTTACAACACAGTGATTCATTGTGAGCAATGTAAAGATATTAGACTGTTTGTTAATGCTTACTGGGTAAGGCAACGCAGTGACAGAAGATTCACCGCGGTAGCTACACTCTTCGGTTTTCCTATTCATCCGCTTTAATGTCAGCTGCGAGTAGGCGACATCCTGGTGTGCCTGGACGCTGCCTAATTAAGAGTTTGAAGAAGGTGGTTCCTGCGCTTCTCAGGCAGACGCCACGAGAAATCCGGATATCTTAAGAAAGCTGTTCCTGGATTCCTCCTATTTTAGGCGCAGTGTGTGCCCACCGTGTGATCTTAGACGGTCCGATTCCGACACATCATTCCACCAAAAATCCCCGGTGTGATGACGGCGGGTTTCAACAAGAGAAAAAAAGTTAGGTTAGAACTGCGACGATTGCCATAACAGAATTCTACCTGTTTTACTTGGTTAGTAGTGTGTATAATAAGTACTAAAGGATTACTATAATACATGACTATGACTAATTGTGGGTAAACCAATAAAAATAAATAAACCTAAGAAAAATAATATAGGCTAGCAATAATATCTTCTATAGCTACTAGCAACAAATCTTATAAATTAAAATAACTGTAAAGTCAAAACTATTTCTAAACAATTTTTTTAAACTGTAGCGATTTCCCAACACTCGGAACTTGTTGCATTCAGTGCTCAGTTTAATATCGCACCTGGCTGGTTGCTTATTGAGTGCTCGTTGCGCGCCCGCCTGACAAATTGCCACTGTCGCTGGATCGTGACGTCATCGCTACGTAATATACTCGGGAGGGATTATGAGGCCTCTACTTAAGTATGATACTCGATGCTAAGGATATTATTTTGTAAAGCGTCGTGTGTGGCTGTTGTTATGACAGGCGTTAAAAGAATATTTAACATGTTTACATTAAATTTTTTTTTATAATATTTCCTGAATAGGAATATCATATCATAGACTCGTCACGACAAGTCTGTGTTAATGTTCTTTTCTGGATACCTTTAAACCGACACCAAATATAACAATAGATGTTTTTCGGTAGAAAATTTGTGTGCAGTATTTTTTATACATTCTCTTAAGACCTTAGTAAGTAAGACCAAGCTCATTGCCGTAAACCGGGCACTGTATACAAACTGTCTGATGAATAATGGTCCTATCCATTAGTCGCTTTTTCTATCGAGAATCGAAATGGGCCTTATTTCCGCCGCTTTCGTGATGCGATCACGCAGATCTGCGATGCGGCCATGCCCCGTAGACCTCAAGGTCGTCGGCCTCCAAGGAAGGAGGTCTACTGGTGGCCCCAGGAGTTGGCGGATCTCCGAGGGGCTTGTATTCGTGCCCGGAGATCCTACACCCACAGTCGTCAGCGTCATCGGGAAGAAGGGGAAGAGGACCGGCTTCAAGAGGACTACCGAGAGGCCCGGAAAACTCTGAAGCTGGCCATTTGCCGCGCCAAAGAAGAGAAAAGAAAGGAGATGCTGTAGGGTCTCAATCGTGACCCCTGGGGTCGCCCATATAGTGCGGCGCATCAAAAGCTCCGCGCGTTGCCCCCCCCCCCCTTACGGAGACTCTCCAGCCCAGCTTCCTGTAGGAAGTGGTTGAGGGTCTTTTTCCGCAACGAGAGGAGCACTCCCCCCCGTCGATGGCCCTGTGCCTGGAGACGACGGGGAGTTCGGGGAGGAGGTTACTCCACCTGTCACGGAGGCGGAAATAGGGGTGGCTGTTCTACGGATCCGCTCCAAGAACACCGCCCCCGGGCCAGACGGGATTCGTGCCCAAGTGTTGGCCCTGGCCCTCGACCACATGGTAGACCGCCTCAGGGAGGTGTTCGACGCTAGCCTAGCGTCCGGGCGCTTTCCGGGTTGCTGGAAAAGCAGGAAGCTGGAACTTTTAAGGAAGCCGGGACGGCCTAGCGACTCGGTCGCGGCTTACAGACCCATTGATCTGCTGGACGAGGCGGGTAAACTGTTTGAGAGGGTACTCTCTGCCCGTATCGTCCGGCACCTGGACGGGGTCGGCCCCGACTTGTCGGACGCCCAATACGGTTTCCGAGCTGGTCGTTCGACGATCGGTGCTGTAATGCGTTTGAGAGCCGTGACCCAAGAGGAAGTGAGATATGGCGGCGTGCTGTTGGCGGTGTCATTGGACATCGCCAACGCATTCAATAGTCTGCCATTCAGGTGTATAAGGGAAGCGCTCCGCTCCGAAGCATCCCGGAGTGCCACAGTACCTGGTGCGGCTAGTGGCAGACTATTTAGAAGAGCGTACCGTCATGTACGAGGATCGAGAGGGGAATCTGAGTCGTTGGGGGTCTTTCCTTGGATCACTCTGTGGAACATGGGGTACGACTGGGCCCTTAGAGGCGATTTGCGCACCTGGCCACCAGAGGAGCCTCACTGGTGGTCTGGCGCATCGAGGTGGCCCTGGACAAGACGGAGGCCCTCTTATTTCATGGTCCCCGTTGTGGTCAACCCGCTGGCGCCGCCATCATGGTCAACTCGGTCCTCGTACCGGTTCAGGCTCACATTAAATATCTGGACCTGATCCTTGACGGGAGGTGGCTCTTCGACGCGCACTTCCGGGAGCTTGCTCCAAAGCTGGTCGGCGCTGCGTCCGCCCTTGGGCGACTTTTGCCCAACTTGGGTGGACCCAGCGTCGCAACAATACGTACACGGGGGTTTTCCGGTCAATGGCACTACACGGTGCACCGGTGTGGGTGGAAGCTCTGACCGCCCAAAATAGAGGAACGCCTCTGGCGCCCTCAGAGGGTCATGGCGGTTAGAGCCATACGCGGTTACCGCCCCGTGTCAACGGAGGCGGCGTGCGTGTTGGCTGGAACTCTCCCGTGGGACTTGGAGGCGGAAGTGCTCGCCGAAGTATATCGGCGGACGGCTGATTTCCGGGCGGGTAGTGGCAATCGACCCCGCCCAAAGAGGTACGCGAGTGGCGTGAGGCCACTCGCCGAGCCACTATGGCTCGTTGGTCGTCCCGGCTGGAGGCTCCACGCGCTGGCTTAGCCATCGTGGAGGCGCTCCAGCCGGTCATCGTCGAGTGGGCAGTGCGGCAGCACGGGACCCTTTCTTTCCGACTAACGCAGGTTCTCTCCGGGCACGGTTGCTTCGGAAAGTATCTGCACTCGGTCGCTAGGAGAGAATTGAGTCCCGTCTGTCACCACTGCGACTCTAGTGAGGACTCGGCCCAGCATACGCTCGCGGATTGCCCCGCTTGGGCGGCGCAGCGTCAAGCCCTCACTGCAGTCATTGGAGAGGATCTGTCACTACCGGCCATCATATGCTCCATGGTCGGCAGTGACAGGAAATTTACCGCGGTCGCAGCCTTCTGTGAGGGAGGATGATCTCCACTCGGACCCAATGCGCCGCCGGCGAACAGGGCGGCGGAGACGCGCTTACCAGCGCCTCATGCTGCCCTGAGTGTGGCTGCGGATGATCGGGATGGGTTTTCCCCTCCATCTGCCATATGGCCAGCCGCGAGGGAGTGACGTCTGCGTGTGTCTGGACGCCGTCTTATTGATAGGTTACCCGTAGGTGGTGCCCGCATAGTGCGAGCAGGTGCTAGGAGGGGTCCGGATGTCTTAATAAAGCTGTTCCCGGATTCCTCCTATTTTAACCGCAGTATGACACACTGTGTGGTTTTAGTCGGTTCGATTCCAACACACCGTTCCACCGAAAACCCGGGTGGAATGGTTTTTGAGGGCTCCAACTACCCAGAGACACTTTCTCTGGGTAGTTGGAGCACTGAGATAGATTATATTCTGCAAAAGGTCACCGGAACAAGTTATACTAACGAATACTTTTTGTACAGTTGCAGTCATAAATCTCGTATTTACGAAGTTATTATTATTTCTTTATTTTACACTGCCTGCATTTCATTGCATGGGGCGAACTTAATGCCAGGAGGCATTGTCTTATATATTATTATATTTGTGTGTGACTTAATAAAAGTTTTTATTGCTCGTTTTCAAAGAGAATCATAGTCAAAAACACTTTCTCTGAAAACAAATTCTTTTAATTATTTCCTTATACTAATAATCAGTCTTTTAATTTTTATTTAAACCTCTTTTTTTAGCTCCTTAAAGAGGTCCCGGTTTTAATTGCTTCATCTAAAAAATAGAAATATCCGTTCTTACTCTTGCTGAGCAGTGTGGTACCTGTGTAAGCGATTTAGTCTAATACTTATGTAAATTATCGTAATAATGCTGTGTCTGTGTCGTGTCTTTTTTAAGTGTTAGTCTGTGGAGCTTACAGTCGAATTAAAAAATATATTTTTGCATTGTATACAATATGAACATAGGAAATAATATAGACCCCTAAGAGTGGAGCAGTGAACATAAGCGCGAGTGATAGGTGATAGATGATAGGCTCGATGTTTATATACTTAACTAGTTATTTAAGGCTTAGCTTCTAATAGTTATTCTCCTTTCTCAGGGGTACAACACTTTTTCCTTCTACAGGAAAAACACTATACACCCGGCACCATGTCTATCCCTGTATATGCAAATTTTTAAGAACTCACTGTAGTTTAGTTTTGTTATGTTGCATATAGGTTATACAGGTAAAACATGGCATGCATAGGATCTACGTATAAGAACAGGTCGACTATGCTTTATTTTGTTTGACTGACTCACACTTCTGACAATTTATAAATACCTATATTTGGTTTTATTGTATGTACGAGAGCCATGCTTAGGCACTAATGGGCCGGCTCTATCAGAGTGATACTACTGCCTCACAGACAAATATTGATCAAATAATGTTCGCGTTGTATTTGCCAAGTGATTTGGGGGTTTGGGCCTCCGGTGAGTGGGCCTCCAGTACCCACACACCGGAGGCCCAAACCCCCCTCCTCTCCTCTTTTCTTTTACTCATGAACCTCACAAGTTGGGCAGCGCACTGAAAACTCTTGAGTTAGAGGTGTTATAGGCGGTGGATGTTGACTTTCCTCGATTCGTCTGCACGTTTGCGTCTGCTTATATCATAAAAAAAAATATATAAATGAATTTGAATACTTTATTTGGTTTTCATGTTGTTAGTGTAACTATTGAGACCCAGCGCAGTCTGTAAATTCTTAGATTCTTAACCGCTGTCACTGCGACTGCAGCCCACTCTGTAGATAATGATGCTTCGGCTGCACTCGTCCCTAACGACCTTTATATTATTTAGTCCAGCCCTTTCCTTGTTTAATTAATTGACGACCCGTTTTTAATTTTGACTTTTTCTCTATTTTGGAAAGTAGGTTACCTCGAGATTGTGTTGTATAGGTTAATGAATGTATTGATTTTTTAATTAGTCTTTCTAAAGGTGTTTTGTTTTGATTGATTTTATTGTCTTTATATTTTAATTAGATTCGTTTTATTTTAATCCTCGTTTTCAATTGCTTGTAATTAAATATTTTTTTACAAATGTAGAAGTGAGGTACTTATTTAAGCATTATTTATTGTAAACTCGCCTGTACTTGGTGTCAGTTTATGAAAACAATAAAATCGTTTACGCTTTACATAGTTTATGTAAACCAACAAATAGACTGCACGAATAGCTAGAATAGGTTTATGTAGTGGTCGCCAATACGCTGGCGCGCCGAGTATTGTGGGTTCGATCCCCACCCGGTACAATACTTTGTACCATCACCAAATCGTTGTTCTAAGTCTGGGTATTCTTTGTGTCCGTTGTTTGATTGTTTATGAAGTCTCCCGTGATACAGGAATTAATCCTAGTGCGGGAGATGTCTTTTTTACATAGCAAAGTAAAGTTTGTAATCCTAAATAAATAAAATGAAATAACAATAAACAATAAATAAGCTGTTACATTTTAGCCGTATGTTTCTCGGTGAAGTAGGATCGGCTGGACAGTTATCTATCAGACAGTATTATGCAGTTCCCGATTGACGGTAACAGATTTACCCATATTACATGAGTATGACAAAATTATGGTTAAAAAAATATAGGCGTTCACTACGCCTCTGATTATCCCTACGGGGATATATGCGTGAAGGTATATGTCTATGTTTTATATAAAAAACCTTTTGTAATCTGACGAAATATGAAAGTGTGCTAAGCGATTCTATTTATATATTAGCTATTAAGTGCCCTAGAGTATTTGAAATGCAATGCCAGTCCATTCCTTCCTCCTAAAGAACTAACATCTTTTCCATTTACGTTCTCTTGTTGAAGGAGTTGAGTGGTTTATTTAAAAAAAAAATTGTTACTTTGTATCAATAGTGATCTTGGTTGATTAACAAAATCTTTTTTTAGTTTCCAATATCTTAATCTTATCTTGTGACTTGGGGGTCAGCGTTCGTAGTTAGTTTAGGAATTATTGTAATTTAGGTGCAGTAAATTATACAGTAAAAAAAAATATGTTAAATTAATATGAATTAATAATAGGTTTTCAGTCGGTTTCAATTTCAGGTCAATGATTTGGGTCTTTCTTACTTTGAGGATATCTCTGTGTGCACGTTCTATTTCCAGAAGGTACTACATTTAGTTATATTAAAAATAAAACTTCCGTGTCGCGGGGTCTTCACTATCAAAGGAGACAAAGGTAAACGAACACAGGTCAACTAATTTTATATCACAAATAAAAAAAATCTATGCGAGTATCAAACCCGAGGCGAGGCTCAGCAGTCGGGGTCACTAACCACAAGACTAACATACCAGTCCGTGTACTACGGCTGTAAGACTAACTGTCAAATAAAAAAATGTTTATCTTACTTTGACAAGTAAAGTTTAAAATTTTATTATATCATTTTATCACATAAATACAGATAACTTACCGTAAATATAACATTTTCAAGAGGTTCCCGTCTTCGTCATATATTTAAAGGGTTGGGATGTCTCGGGAATTCCGGGAATCCCGCTGGGACTGCGGACGGCGCAACTTATTCCGGGAAAATACGGCGTTGGAATATAAGTGACGTAAATGTAGTGGGAATTGTTTGATATTTCATAAAGGAGAATATTATATTGTGTTGTGTCTAGTCATACTTCTTTACGGTGTCTGTATTTTCAATGTCTATTTAGTTATATTCTAGTATTAAATCATTCCATTCAACATACAACATTATTTTAATATAAAGTTTAAACATAAGTTACCTACAAAAGACTTCAGACAGATCTATCAGACATTGTATATACAGTCCTAAAGGGCCGAGATGTCGGCGGCTTGTCACCTCTTTCGTATGAGGCTAGTCTCACTGAATTACGTTTTACACGTGTCGTAGCCCTGATAGACAGTGATAATTTGACACTATAGTCAGAGGGTGTTACGTGCTGTAGCCTATTTAACAGCTATGATAAAGCTTGTTTATAGGCAAGAGGGAGAAGAAGAAAGAAGGAGTTCAAGAATTCAGTTTTGACTAATAACTATGTAATTCAAACTACATTGATTTCCATTGAAATTAAAGTAAGGTTTAAGTAAAGCTGCATTTATTATCTCCATATTGTTTTTAAAATGGAAACATTTCGAACTAACGTAAATAAATTTCTATAAATGATAACTTATAATAAATACTATTTTCAGGTCAAAAATTGACAAAATTAAACGAATAACTGAAACTTGGTTGACACATTATTGTTCTGTTTCGTAATATACCTGCATCTAAGATACATGTTTTTAGTAGTATTAGATTCAAGTCAATGGTGGATGTTGATTGAAATTTGAACCAGCAATCTCCAGATCCCAAATCTGTCGTTTTAATGATTACACTTCATATAGATACATTCATATCTACACATGCTCTCGTCATTCTCCCATCGAGAAAGACAGAGACACTCGCCACTTGCTTCTATTAAACCTTTCGAACAAGCCCGTAGGTTTCAGATACATCTAACCTTAATTTTCTTAAGAACATTAACAATTTGATCGGTTTATGTTCAGAGCTGTCTAGTTCTGCCGTCGTTCAATTAACAATGTTCACGTTCATATTCAATTATCTTTAAACCCTTATTTAAAGTAATCGGATCTTAGACAACTTCCATAGCGCAAAACTAATTTTATATATATTAGTTCTGAGAACTCGCCTTCAGGAATATTCTCCATCGCAGGATCAATTTCATATATAATGCTCTTAGTCTTGCGTGTGTGTGTGTGTGTGTGTAGGACATCCTTAGGGCGCAGTGGTGTGTACAGTGCATCAAAATTGGTAGCGGATGATACGGTCCACTGGGTGGGTGATATTATCTGAGATCTCGACCGACTATATGTACGTGTGTATCTGACTATCGATTTAAAGTAGGGTTATCAACCTTTACCATTTTGTTGTTTGTGTACCATGTACACTGACAGATTCTTAAGTCATCGAATAGGCAATCTTTAAGTGGGGTAGGCAGAGGTGTATAGAATACCCATAATAAAATTTTGGGACCACTAACGTAATAGGGGTCAAGCCTGTTGCTGTCAATCAGGCACTTTATGACAGTATACATACTATCTGATACATAACAGTTCGATCTCTTAGTCGCTTTTACGATCCCCACGGGGAAAAATGGGGTGGGTCTATTCTAATAAGTAGTAGTATTATACTAGTAGTATTCTAATAAGTAATAATAAAAAAAAAACAACTAAACAATTTAGTACACTGTTTGAAAATCTAGTTAATTCATTAACTCAACTTTTGAGCCAAAAAATTACTGGAAACCGCGAGCACCATATCGTTGTTAAGAATTTGCTGCTTCCCAAACCTAAAACTACTCTCATGCAGTGCTTGATAATACCTACAATTGACTATTATTTTGAAGACGTCTTCGCAATACCGAATAATCGAAATAATCGAATGTTTCGATTCGTTTTTAATCTTCGCAAGTATTAGTAATGGAAAATATAGTAAAAACAAAAGGGTGTGCCATTGTACCTTGATTTCGCAAGACATGGGTCCCAGCCCCTCCCCAGCACCTACCTCTACCAGTTGTCTAGTGAGGCATTTTGCTTAAATCTGTCCATCTCCCTTACAAATTTTCTACATTACCCCAAGTTGACTGGCAGAGAATATCCTGGGCATTAAGTATGACTAAATAAATAAAAAAACGTGACGTGGGCATATACACGTAATTAGGTTTTGGAAAGGTACTGCTTTATTCGTAATAATATATATCCAATTTCGCTAGAGACGAGGTGAGGATTTTAACAATACCCCATACATCTAAATATGTACATTTAGAAATTATGGTAGGTTTATTACACATCTGCTTATACCTTTGGGAATACAGGCATACGCGTATGTATGTTGTAGAATAGAGAAACTCATATACTTATTATGCTAATTACATACGAGGAGTGTTCAGAAAATAACGGGTCTTTTTTTTAGTTTGTGGGTTTGGAGTCCGATTGTCAAAAGCTTTTTTATTATGTTGGTTTAAATGTCCCTAAAGTATGGTATGGTACAGGTATTTTAGCTGTATTTATCGTTTACTTTGTCTTTTTTTTATATACTATAGAGGGACAGACGAACAAACGCGTCACCTGATGTTAAGTGAAACCGCCGTCCATGGACACTCAAGAGTCGCAAGTGCGCTGCCCGCCTTTGAGGGTAATAAGGGATGGGGGATGCAGGGAGCGGAAAGAAGAGAGGAAGGATGAGGAGATGGGAAAGAGGAGAAAGGAGATGAGGGGAGAGAAAAGGGGCAAGAGGGAATTGGGCCTCTGGAAACCTCACTCAATTCTGGGAAATGCAACGCAAGCGTTACTTCACAACCGGTTTTCTGAGAGGCCGTGGTATCGCACCGGTCGAGCCGGCCAATTCGTGGCTAAGCATGGCTCTAACACTGAAAAATGCAGCTTTGCCAGCCATGTCTGTGGCAGCCGCTAAGCCGCGATTAGACGTGTTGTAAGTAGCTCACAAAGTGTGGGAAATTTAATCAAAGGACTATGGTGTGGTTGCTATGAGTAAAACAAGAGTTTACGTGGACAAGAGTGGTATATGGATTTTCAAGATGGCCGTGAAGACGTTGAGATGACGAAAGACCCGAATGCCCGAGAACCAGGGAATGCAATCTCTCTGCAACTCGAGATCGCAAATTCGAGACTTCGCTAAATTAGAAATTATGATCCTGCGAGATCCCGGCGTTGTTGTAAACAATTATAAGCGAACTGTAAAAAGTACCCCTTGTTCCTCTACACTGATATAGATCCATCTCTTTCTTTATGTTTAAGTGCTTTTTCTAACTTATCTGAAATCATCGTAGATGAACCCAAAAAAAGTGTTTTAGATGCTCATAGAATCTCTTCTAATTCCATTTACCCTTGAGTCCCCTCAAGAGTCTTGTTCAACTTGAGTAACTGAAACAGGCAATTCATCTTCGTTTTCTATTTTTTGCTACTGTGGTAATAAAAGGTATTCTGGGTATAATAGGTACTCTTGTTTGGAATCGAGAGAGTGTGCTTTCGCTGTTTGACACTTGCGGTCGTCAGTCATAGTAGAAGTGTGTAACATCATTGAATACTCCCGCCAAATACCGTCAATCTCGAGTGAGATCACGCCATATTATGCTTTGAGATTGACCTCGTAAAAGATACCAGATCTCGCGAGATCGAGTTTCCGATGTAAAACCGATTCCAACAAACGATGAAAATGTAAAAAAGCGAAAGAAATGATTATAAACGATCGCCAAATCACAATCAGAAAATTAGCTAATAATGTTAGCGATTGGCTCATGTCAGAATATTGCGAGATATGGCAACGTGTGACTATATTCTATATCCAAAAATAATGAAAACCTCAAAGGGCCGTTGCTTTACAGGCATAGGTGATATTATTATTATATTAGGCTATCCTAAATATCGAGTTTGAGAAGTGTTTCAAAGATTGAAAGAAGTGCAGTGCAGTGCAGACACAAGTGCATAATGTCTAATGGGAACTATTTTGAAGGCGAAAACATGTAGACGACAGTTTTTTGTCACAGCTCGTACATACTTAGTTAAATTAACCCTTAAACATTTTTTGCTATCATATTTTTATAGACTGTTTTTTCTCTAGAAATACTTGACATTGGCAGAATCTCTGCGTTAAATATACACGTGAGAGAGAGTCCATAATTAAATAATAATAATAATAAACCCTTAAACGTTTACACTTCTTTTCAGGCAGTCATTTAATAAACTTGACTTTAGTGATCCAGGTGAGACAATCCAAAAGGAAGCGTACTTAGCTTGGCATTTATAACATTAAATATATCTGAAAATTGTAGAACTATTAAGTTTCTAGAGTTAAGTGGCATATTGGTGGATTGCTAGCTGGGTACAAATTCGGAATGCGCCACTTCATGCGGTTGCAGATAAAAATAGTCTGCATCCTGGACTAAATTGAAGAGCCGACTATGTCACTTAGTTGTAATGGTGGATTGAAATATGGTAGACGGCTTAAAATACCATAAAGCAATAAAGGTGTGGTATATTATGAACTATAAAAATATATCGATACAGAAGGTCGTATGTGGGGAACATAGTGGACCCTGCCCTGATGAAACATCCACAACTTCTCGGAACCTTAGAAATAAAAGGAATTAACAACAAGTGCAAGAACATTTTAAGAAAACCGTAAAATGTTTGTGTAGACGATTTATACATAATCTTGGCAATCCATCAGCAATAAAATTATCTACAATATTTATCAAAACACAAAACCTTTAGTTTTTAAACAGTCTCATCGTTCCGTTTCATTATTGCTCGCCATGTAGCTCCATTATACACTCGCAGTACCGGCACAGTATTGTAAAGCAAAAAACAAATTGTTGCCATGTATAAATAAAAAAACCGAGCGCCTACTACGAGCAATTTCATTCTCTGTGTAGTAAAATAAAAAATCTGGGTCAGGTGGGAAGGGTTGCGCAACCGTTAGTATAGGTTAGTGTCACTGTACAGAGACAAAAAATATACTAGATGTGAAGTTTTTATTTACACTCCCGTACTAGGATTAATTACCGTATTGCGGGGGGTTTTACAAACACTCAAATAGCGGACACAAAGAATCAAACTCAGAACAAAATTTAATGGATTACGCAAAGTGTTGTTCCATGTGGGGATCGACCACACAACACCTGACGCGGGAGCTAGTGGCGACGTAACAGCTTAAACCACTACACCATCCGTACGGTGGTTTAAGTTTAAATTTGCTTTAAACTGAACATAATTACTTTTTTAAATACAGATATATACTCAAGCTTATATCTTCGAGGGGATAGACAGAAGCGTCAGGAACGCCCACCTTTTGCCAACCATAATTAGGTCATGTTAGTCTATTTTCATCATGTTAGACACTTTATTCGATTGAGTTATTTATTGCATGCAATAATTCAATCCCATTTACGTAATAGGGGAAGCAAATTGCCGTCAGCCGGGCACTGTGTGACTGTGCTTATATATGCTGACTAATTGCAAGCAGTCGGATTCCTCAGTCATCTTTAAGATACTCACGGGTCTGTTGGACTAGTGGTTAGTGAGCCTGACTTCTGAACCAGAAGTCGTGGGTACACTTATAGTTGTCCCGAGTCGGGTGTTCTTAGTGTCCGTTGACTGAGTGTTTGTAAAGCCCACCTTCGGAATTATTCGTAATGTGGAAGCTATCTTTTAAAATAAGAAAAATAAGAGATGCGGTGGCACTATTACAATCCACAGAGGGCAACTCCACATGGTATTACCCGTCCCGCAGAAGACGCATCAAGCGCCGGAGAGCACACAACGATGTCCGGCCTCCATGAGCGATGGCCTGGAGGTAACGGGTAGGGCTGTGCGCACCCTAGCAGGCCTGAGACGGTGGTGTGACGTGTTCCACGCACGGCTCTCAAACATGTGGAGGGGTTAGGCCCCCATATTCCATGGTGTGGCCACCCTGGAAAAGAGGCGGCCCAGGTCTGTAGGTGTTCCTGGAAGCATCCCTTCTTGGGTATACCCAGGTCCCTTGCAATAGACCCACTTATGACGGAACACCGTGTGGTTTAAGTCGGTTCGAGTCTGACATACCACTTCATCTAGGTCCATGTCACCAGACCGTCGCGATAACATTTAAGTGTATGAGAGACAAATATTTTTGTAATCTTAATTGGAATCACGAATAGCCAGCGTTCTGTACATTATTACTTAGCATTTATCCTGCAGAATATCTTTTTAAACCAAAATGACTCACCTCAAACGAAAACAGAGAACTCTGCAAAAATATCTAAAGCAACCTTTGTGTCTATCATATTTTCCGATAAAAATGGTTTAAATTTGCCTTATCCAGTAATGACACCTCTATAAATTTAACACATAATATATTACCTACAGTCTCTCTGGACCCGTATCCTTTAGAACTCGCTCCTTCAATTAATTCTGTCACTTTCAGGATTGAAAGTTTACAGCTTTGCGTCTAAAGCCCACGAATGTAAATCTTTGAATACCCATTTCATACACCAGTATTACTTCGTATAATTTAAAAAACCTTGGTAGAAATTCATTAGGTACAATCGTATCTTAAAAAAATAAGAAGATTTCAATTAACACACTAACTATAGAGTATTTAATTAAATCTCTTGACATCGTTTTAAAGCACTACGACCTTGCAGATAACAATCTGTCATAGCGTAATTATGTAAATATTTATCTTGATCACAGTGCTTAAATAAATGCGACACATCCATAATATCACGCGTCTTTCCCATAGGGGTAGGCAGAGACCACTTTCTTCCATTTGCTACGATTCTGACAAACCTTTCTCGCTTCTTCAACTTTCATTCCGTTCCGCATACAGGCTCGTCGGTTAAAGGTACTTTTGACCTGGCCTTTGCTTAGATTTTCTTGGACTTGGTCCAAGGACAAGGACCATTCGCCTAGGTCTTCCTCTTCCGACAACTCCATTTACCTCTGCCATATAAATACCTTTTGTCAACCTTCTTTCATTCATCCTTTCGATATGCCCGAACCAGTACAGCATACTTTTTTCTATTTTAGTCACTACATCCTCTTTCACACCACACTGATCCCTTATCATACTATTCCTCACTCTGTCACTCAATTTCACATCAGCTATACTCCGCAATGCTCACATTTCTACCGCATTAATTCTACTTTCGTACTTCTTCTGCCATACCCAACTTTCGCTGCCATACATAAGTGTTGGCACCAACACACCTCTATGCACAGCCATGTGAGCCTTCATTAAGACTGTGGCTGGTCATAAAAGTATGCAATGCGCCATTGATCGCATTACCCGCACTCACTCTTCGTTCTATATCACCATCACACTTTCCGTCCCTAGTAAACTTTTATCCCAGATATACAAACTCATCTACTTGTTTCACTTTTCTACCACCTACGAGTATTATAATTTCACAAAACGTTCTATTTTCATCTCTTTCAAAAACCATCGTTTTCGTCTTGCTCACATTAATTCATACCCTTTCTTTCTAATGCCCCATGCAAGCTTGTTACCATCTCCTGTAACTCCTCAGCTGATGACGCAAGTATTACTTGGTCATCCGCATATAGGAGACATTTGACGAGTTATCCCTTCATTCTCAAACCACATTCTTTCCCTTTCATTTCCCTAAGAGAATCATCAATGAATAATTTAAACAGCCATGGCGAAGCTACACATCCCTGTCTAAGACCTTTCTCAATCTTAAATCATTCAGCGTAGGCGCCGTTCACCCTGACACAAGCACTGGAGTTCTCATATAGAGATTTTAGTGCTCGAACCAGTTCGCTGTTCACCCCATTCACCGATAAAACACTCCACACTTCATTCCTTTTCACTCTATCGTAAGCTTTCTCTAAATCCGCAGTGAACTTTTCGACTTTTCGCCAAAAACTTTTCGATTATTCCTCGCAAGGAGAAAACATACCATTCCTTTTTTAAATTCTGCTTGCACATCCCATAGCCTTTCATAAGTTTCTTTCATTACCCTTTCAATTAATACCTTTGCATACAATTTACCTACTACGCTTAGGAGGCTGATACCCTGGTAGTTTTTGCAATCCTGCTGTGACCCCTTTCCTTTAAACAACGGCACGATTACAGCCTGGCACCAATCACTTGGCACTCGGCCGTTCCTCCAACAAAGGTTGAAAAGGCGGTACAGCTGGTTCATAATTACACCTTTTCCAGCTTTGAGCATCTCGGTTGCAATTCGGTCATGCCCCGCAGCTTTCCTGCTTTCAAACTCTTAATTACTTCCATTATTTCATCTACACAAATTTCGCTTTCATTCACATCGTGCTCAACTCCATTGCAATCAGCGTGCTGTTCTTTTTCAAATAAACTTTCAAAATATTCCTTCCATCTCTTTACCACACTTCCTTCTTCATTCATTAAATCACCACTTTCACTCCTAATTTTGCCAATTTCCGAGTTCAGAGTTTGTAGATAAATATATATTTACTTTATTTGTACACCATTGTTTTAAAAGAAGTGTATATGTACGCTAGTGTTAGTAACAATTATTTTATATGTGCCACACAAATTATGTACAAAGGGTCTTATAGCTAAATGTAATCTCTTCGAGGCAAGATTAGGATGGATCAAAATTATTCGGAGAGATAATCAGCACATCACACGGACATCTCTAGCATGCAATTGCAAAGAAAAATGTGAAAAAAAAACAGCTCTACAAAAGGTATTCACATTTTAATATATTTTTTAAAAGTTTTTATGATTTTAAAAAGTTAATTTTTATTTATATTCCCAATAGCGGATTGAAGAATTGCAAACAATAATACTTTAGTTTAAAAATATTTAACTTTATAGATTCCTCCTGAATTTTTGAGAAACGGAGGTAAAACATACATACATACGATCAGGCCTGTATTTCCTAAAATAAGAATTTGTCCCACTTACGTAATAGGGGTCAAACATATTGCCGCCAACCGAGTACTGTATGACTGTATACATACTGTCTGATAGATAACAGTCCGATCCCTTAGTCGCCTTTAACGAGACCACCGGGAAGAGATGGCCCTATTTTTTTTTTTTTTTTTTTTTATGCGATAGGGGGCAAACGAGCAGACGGGTCACCTGATGGTAAATGACTACCGCCGCCCATGGACACCCGCAACTCAAGGGTCACAAGTGCGTTGCCGGCCTTTTAGGTAGGAGTACGCTCTTTTCTTGAAGGTTTGAAGGTCGTATCGGTTCGGAAATACGGCAGGCGACAATTTGTTCCATAAGCTGGTTGTGCGACTAACTTAACCATGAACCACACAGCAAACTGAGGTGATACCTGGAATACCTAGAAATAACAAGTTGCTTTTTAGAGATGTATATTTTCAGTGGTTGAAATAAGTGTTGCATCTTTTTAAACACTCTGTATATATTAGTTATTGGTTATTGGTCTACGCGGTCTAATATCCGCAACTCAACGTCTTCTGTGCGCCTGTTTTGCGTGACAGGGTAAATGGCTACTATTGCCATACCAAATCCTGAAGATAATTTAGCAAACCTCTGGTGTCGCCGATGACCTCGGGGAGAGTCCTTGGCGATTGGGCCAAACGGCCCTGGTAAGTGGCCACTGATGTGCACTCCAGAATAATGTGGGCAGCCGTCTCTTCCTCCTCCAAGAATGCTCTGCAGATTGGGCTGTCGTTTACACCTATATTAAACGATGTTTGTTAAAAGGATCATGACCCGTTATTATCTGGGTTAGTATCCGTAGTTTTGGACGTAGGAGTTTTAGCAGCTTGCGGGAAAATCTACGGTCTATGCAAGGGGGAGAGCTTTCTTTGCCTGTCTGCATCCGCTCACCTCTGTCCAGTGTCCAGAAGGGGAACGATGGGTTCAGGCCCTACAGCAGCCAACTCTGATTCTTTTCTGGCTGCTGCATCGTTGCCTCATGAGTTACTGTGACCTTTGATCCATTGTAGGGTTACCTTGTTATTGTTATTACATACCTCCGTCAGGGACTGGTGTAAATAAGCTTTGAGGTGTTAATATTGCTTTGCAGAGTCTGTAATGTTGATTTGCTATCCGAGAGGATTCGAATGGAGTAGATCTTTACCTTTCTTACCAGCCATGCCCATACACTCTGCTTAGAATACAGTGTTATGATCACCCAACGTTGCGGCTATGTTTATATTTAGGTCTTCTGAGAATACACTGTACCCTGCACCAGACCTTGTTTTTGAGACGTCAATAAATATCCTTAGGTCGTTTACATTAAGCCCTTCTGTAGGACCTCGTGCAGCTGTATTTTGTACTTTTTGTCGATAGCAAAAGAAGCATTTACAGCCAACAACATTGGTTCTTTTTCAATCACCTTGTCTAGGACCTGTAAGTGTGGGGATCAGCTACTTTTCCAAAGTTACTCTGTATATATGTACATACAATCAAAAAACATGTATAAACAATATAATCATGGTACAGTCATGCTTAGGCACGAATGGGCCGGCTTGAGCGTTGCGATATCACGGCCTCACAGAAAACCGGTTGTAAAGCAACGCTTGCTCTCTTTTTTACCCCTCCCCGCATTTACCAATTCCTCATCACGCACTTTTAGTTTAGTGCACTTACCACTCTTAAATTGCAGGTATCCATGAACCACGGTTGATAAATAATAGTCATAAGACGTATAGAACCAAGCCTCCAAAGACTTGTAGAAACATATTGTTTGCAGTCATGCCACAGCCACAACTTAATGGTCACTTTCAGCGCACCGGCTTTATATCATGGTGAGGTTAGATATTCTGCACAGGTACGCTATGCAATTTGATGCAGCGTCACGGATGCTCTCAAGCGCCACTACCCTTGTTATGACCTACATACGTTGCACTAACAGAATTTTACTTCATAGATAAAAAGATTGTAGTTAGCTATGATATCAGAAGAAATGCGTGGTTTATTTAATGAAGTACCTGGTTAAATCAGACAGCTTAACCTGTTTTCTAGATTGATACGTACGATAGATGAAACGTGATGGTAGTGTATAGTAATGGACCAGTAGATAGCGGGCTATTAACCCCACTCGGGTAAGAGACTTGTGGAATTTGCATATTGCAATACGATAAATTTTCATTTGCCACAATTTTATTGTAATGTAATTAAGTAATGAAGGTAAAAATATTAGTAATATCGTGGTTATGAACTCAGATTTTTACATCAAAATACATATTAAACTTCTGAAAATAATTTCAACACCTCTTATCATAGTCTGTTTGTCAGCCATAACGAAATAAATAATACGTAAAATTGTAAAAAAGTAAATAAAACCATTGCTTTATTAGTTTTCATCTTATTTGGTTTCCTTATTTTATAAATGTTATTAGGGTATATCACTACCAATATTAAAATGATTTAAATACACATCATACATACATACACTGACGCCTGCATGGATGGGCAGAGGCGCAATAACAGCCCACATTTAGCCGATCAATTTAGTCCCATCCAAGTAACAGAGGGCAAGCCTGTTGCCGTCATCCGGGTACTTTTGGGGATTGGATGGGGAAATTTGGAGTATACTCACAGAAGAGATAGGTAGGAAATGACATTGATTATGCAATTGGATTGCGGAGTATATGCTCACGCAAATTAGGGTTACATACTTAATTTGGCTGGCTGGTGCCGGTAAGTCCGAGTCATCTACAGTGAAATTAGTCTCGAGAAATTTTTGCATATGTAGTGGTGTGTATATTACTCAGATCTTAGAGCGCGTTTCCACTATATCGTTCTGGCCTATACAAAAATTTTTCGATATCCTAACATTACTATTTAATTTTATACTTATCCCTAGCAACACTCTGATTTTTGTTTTCAATAAAAACAAGTTTTTATTTTAAAGAAAAAGGTTTTGACTTTATAAAAAAAAAGGTGTGTGTGCGATTCACACACGATAGAAGTCAAACTTCAAAGAGGAGAGACCGATATATAATTTTTTTTTTATTTTTTTCTTTTCATCTAGGTTTTTAAAACTCCGGGGGGTCTACAGGGGGGATCAAAATTGTTATTTTTGGCCTAGGACGCACAGTTTCCGAGATATTTCAATCTAAAGCAAAAAATCGTCACTTGATAGTGGAAAGTGGAAACACGCACAAAACCAGAATAAACCAGTTTACGCTGTCCGCAGGTGCCACGTGCAGTCCGGCGTCAGTCGCTTGGTACTGTTATAACATGAAGCACACATTTCATTCAAAAATTATAATTATTACGTTAATTGTTAAATTTTGTATTTGTTGATTGTTGTTATTGTTTGTTATTATTGTTATAATATTTGTTGAAGTGTTTAATTTGTGTGTAAGTGTTGTAACTTTATATTGTTAATTCAAAATGGCTCCAGTGTTAAAACATGGTCGAGGCAAGTGTCGTCCTTCAGATCAGCAAGTAACATTTAAATCTCCTAAAAAGAAACCGAATCGTAAACCTACAATAGTAATCGATAACTTTGATCAGCAAGTTATCAGAAGAACAATTCATGACTTCCACATCACAAATAAAGAAGTTCCCAGTTTGAAAGGTTGTGTCAGCACGTTACGAAAACACGTCATGTCATTAGGCTTTAATTGGAAGCAAACAGAAGATAACCGGAAACTTCTTATGGAAAAACACGAAATTAGATACTTGCGAATTAATTATTTGATGAAAATTGCTGAATATCGCGAACAACGCCGACCAATTGTTTACACCGACGAAACATATATACATACATCACATACCCTCTCGAAATCTTGGTCAGATGGAAGCACTTCAGGTTTGAAGCAACATATATCGAAAGGCAACCGCTTAATCATTGTTCATGCCGCTGGTATGGATGGCTTTATACCAGATGCATTGCTTATGTTTAAAGCCAACCAAAAAAGTGGAGATTACCACGACAATATGAACTATGACAACTATTCAAGGTGGTGAATCCACCTTGAATAGTTTCTCCACTCAATTAATACCCAACATACAACCAAATAGTGTTGTTGTTGTTGACAACACACCATATCATAACTCAATACAAAATCCTGCACCGAATAGTAATTCTAGAAAACAGCAAATGATTGACTGGCTGACATTGCGAAACATTGAGCATTCATCCACGTTGCTTAAGCCTTAATTATATGAACTGATTCTGCAAAACAAGGCGAGATTTGTAGAGTACAAGATAGACGAAATATTACGACAGCACGGTCATACTGTGCTGCGTTTACCACAGACCATACCATCCAGAGTTTAATCCTATAGAAAATATATGATGGATAGTGAAAACATGTGTCGCAAAAATTAGCTGAAGAAAAAATGAACGCCATAACTGTAGAGGAATGGAGAAAAGTTTGTCTGCATGCTACTGAGGAGGAAAACAAATATCAGGGTAGAGACGCAGCTTTAGACACAATATCAGAACGAATCATAATTAATTTAAATAATTCATCTGATGAAAGCGAGGATGGGGATGACTGTGATATGCCTGGGGTTGATGAATTATTAGAAAACATTTATGGCCGGAGAACACCTAATTCATACACGTCTTCGCTGAAGTGAAAACCGGCATTCACTGCTTGTAATGTTTGGAACTGGCTTGTCTGCCTCATACAGTTCCATAGATTACAATGCAGTGGATACACATTTTCACGTCCGTATTAGTACGTAGTGCGTATGCGTAGACGTGTACGCATTTGGTGTGCTCCAGCCACAAACGTACCTTTAAAAAAATAAAAAATAAAAATAAAATGTTGTTTTTTTTTATTTGCTGACCATACACTACTACAAATGCAAAATTTTCTCCAAGCTAATTTACCTGTAACTAAATTTGATTTGAATGAAACCTAAACCTACCTAAACATATCGAAATCCATTAAACTGTTTATTTATTTATTTATTTAGTTACATTTACAATATTAATACAGGAAAACTAAATGACTACATTTAACAATTATGAATATAAATTAAGCACATGTCAGAAATAATGCAATTTTGCGCTACGTCGGAAAATTTGTGCAGGCTCCAGTTATGTAGCCATTACGTTAAAAGTCTGAATGACGCGCGACAAGGGGGAAAATTTTAGTAAGTTGGTCCTCGACACCATCCTGCCACGTACCGTACCCGGAGCCACACTAGTACACCAGCGCGGCATCACGCCGCACGTTCAGCTGGAAGTACCTGACCATACCGAGCCAAATGGGGGTAAATCAGTGGGTACAAAGGGTTCATTCCATGTTGTTTGAAATACAAAAATCGAGTAAATTTGTAGTGAACTTTTTCCACCACACGGCTATACCTCATGGAGATTCGAAATAATGGCCGTCGAGTCAAGATGACTCCGAACAAGTGCGTTGTAAATATACTTGAAAAACATAACCTAAGGAGACGGTCGGGTTGTGCTCATGCATTCGAGTAAAAAATATACTAATACCCAGCCAATGCACTTAATTCAAGCTACACTTACAATGAAATCCTTCATCCCATCCGTAATACCTTACAGGTTTGAAAGGCTTTCCGCTCATGATCTACCGCTCGTAGAACCGCGGGGGTTTCGACTTATAAATAAGTTAAGGGCACAATTTATAGGCGCATGGCTTGTATATTAAATCCCTATAAGATTTATGCTGACTGGTATTCCCTTGAAATATGAAACAGTAAGAAGTTATGAGTTAACTATATTTTGAAATATTAAACTATTTTTATAAATAGTTTGGCCGTAATGTATATATATGTAATGTGAACATGTATATCTATTTGAACACCTTTAAGAAATATAACAAAATGTAAAGAAAATTACACTATTATCTATTAAGATGTGCCATTTGTTAAACATAATTTATTATGTCATATTTCATAGATTAAAGAGAGTCAAGGGGCATAGCGAGTGAAAGTTAGAAGAAGAGCCGGCTTGCTTTTTATGGCATACCTTTGTATATCATGAAAATCGAAGACATTGACATGTATACATATAGTAACTCATGTTTTAAGATTTTCATTTGCTAATGTCAGATATCTGAATCTCACTGAAACAAAACTTGATAAACTATAGAAACTTCAACATTCTTGCATAAGATTCTTATTTGGACTACGTAAATGATCAAGTTGTTGAATTTCGTCAAAAGCTCAAGAGGCTTCTTATTGGATCTCGCTACAATACTCATATATATTTATTATTTAATCCTATACCTCATATTTCTCTGACAGTTCGGTTCAAGTTCCTTCATTACATACATTAAAACTGTCTAAGATGACCTGAAGATCTGACATTCGCAGCATCATTCCACAAAGTTTTGACCTAACTTTTACAGTCCAAGCTGTGCGTTTGTGGAATGCGTTGCCAGTTAATATGAGACAAGCGCAATCAATAACTATTTAAAAAGAGGTTTATGAATATGATAATATTCGTGGCACATTTTTTTGTTACTCAAGTGCATATATTACTTATCGTAAATACATACATATAGCGTAGATACACATAAATAAATAAAACAAATACGGTAATTATAAAACTAAATTGATGTATTTATCAATTTAGTTTCATTATTTATTTAAAATATGCTATAGGTCTATCTATGAATTTGATGTATGTGTGATAAAATAATAAATGTACATCGTGTAGTTGTGTGTAGTTTTTTAGTATTGCGATAGTATCAGTAGATTAAATATATAGTATAATAATATATTATTATACCTTACAAGTAGTTTTAAATAATTTGAATTGAAATACACTTCCAACTACTATTATCTCTTTAAATACATTTCCAAGATTGCCTGGAAGAGATGACAATAAGCAGTTTTATAAACTCTATTTCCATTAAACTTTCTTCTTCCTACCATCTTTACGCAAAATTTGTACAGAAGGGTCACCAGATAGACTCTCTACATCTATATGTATATAGGTATTATAAATACAGCTTTAGAAGAGATCTGTATTTGGAGAAATCAACATAACTCAAAAAAGGACCCTATAAAAACCTGGGTCATCGCTATAGTAATTCTAGAATAAAATCAAAGATAAATAGGACAAGGAGACCTCAGATTTGATGCTATAGTACCTTCATTCCCATCCAAGATACTGTCAGGAATCTTGGCATATACATTAACAAAGATCCATCCTTCAAATCTTAAAGAAAAGAGGGTACTCCTTACCTAAAAGGCCGGCAACGGACTTATGACTCTTGAGTTGCGGGTGTCCATGGGCGGTTGATCCCTATTGCATAAAAAAAGTTTTTCGTTCCACAATTGCAAGAAGTCAGTATGATTTTTTTTTGCAGCTGCAGGGTTCCTTAGAAATACCTTCCTTCTGAATACAGATATGCAGATGCCAGCTATCCTGATCTCACCGAAAACCAACTTGATAAGCTTGAGCCACATCAAAATGTTTGCATCAGTTTCATTTTTGGATTACGCAATTATGACCATGTTTCGATTATCGGATTAAGGTCAAGTGAGCACCCTTTTACTTTTGTGCAATATTCTGTTTAATCCTAGCATTCCTCTGTACCTCAAAAATCGATTCCAATTTTTACACATTTTGAGGTTTCCAGAGGATCATAGGTTTAAAATTCCGATACATACCATCAAATTCATAAATACTTCTATTATTTCAGCATGTGCATATTTTTTGTACGAATACAAATATGTATCTATGTATTTTTTGGGTTATTATATTTACGGTGCTATTGTGCATTGCTGCCCCTCTTTTTACTCATAAATCTCACTCCATCGAATGGTTGCCTGGAAGAGATCGCTAATTGCGTTAAAGCTGCCAATTGCAGATGTTATTAAGTATTTGTAAGTAAAATGTTGCATCTGGTTGAACAATAAAGTTTTCATTGACCTATCTATCTACATATTCAAATATGTAGATAGATAGATCGATGATATCGGCGCTCTTTGTATATTAATTGACAAATGTATTTGTAGGATACTTCTTCTGTAATATTGGTGTATAAATAAAGTGTTCTCTAACTATATATCTATCTATACATATAGCTGAAAACCTTTCTGAAACAAACAATTTTCTTTTTACCTACCTCAGTTCGCTCTCAGATAATAAAATGTGTTATACTATAATTGTCGTCTTCTTTAAAAAAAAAAAGAAATTACATTACAAATATGACTGATACCAAGGACAGGCTATCAGGTGCTAAAAGGCGCACACACACGAAATATTACACGATGTAATAAGCCTCTTTTACAACCATCCCTCATATAAAAAATATCCGTCTCTCAGGACAATAACAGTACCATAAACCTCATAACTAAACTTCATAGTAACACACCACCGGTCGTCCCAACGAACGCATTTAGAGGAACTCGTAAATAATAATGGAACGTCAAAAATGGGTTTATTTCCTTGTCAGGATAGGAATACGTGAACATTTTTTGCTGTATTGTATCTATGTACCAACGTGAATACTATTCAATGTAAGGAGTACAACACAGTCACACATTTTTCTATCACTGACATATAAGATTCTTCCTTCCTTTTTTTAATTTAAAAAAAGGAAGGAAGAACCTTTTAAGCAATATTTGTTTTAGTTTATAAAATAACATAAAAACGATTACATTAAGCTGCTGCGTCCAGTATGCATAGTCATTCATACAAACTGGACGCACGCACGCGACGCGTTGATCTGTTGTGATAAAGAAAGTCGTTACAATAACATTTCAAGTTATACAGGTCAATGAAACAAACCAAAAAATATATAATTGCTTTATGGAATGTTACGTAACATTTATAATTTAACATTTTATAAAAAATAAAAGAAAGTTCCAACAGTACCGACTTATGTTTAGTGAACTCTATGGTTAGACGTAGATAGTACGTAAAACATATTTATCGGTAGGAGAGCCATGCTTAAGCCTTATAAAACGGGTACACAAACAATGCTTTCATACTTGCATTTTCTACCAATTTGCATTGCCGAGTGAGTGAGAATATCGGAGTCTCAGTCAGATGACCCGTCTGTCTCTCCCCCTATATCATAAAAAAAACATAGTAACTTCTAGAATGGGCTGTTGCGCCTTTGAATAAATGTATATTATATAATAAAAATAAAAATGGTGAAATTAACCGATTTTTATTGCCAATGTCTTAAGTCAATGCCATTAAATAATAATAAAAACAAATTACTCCAGACGTTAAAGATACTGCATCGAACCATTAGCGGTACACTCCGTACATATTCAATATCGCGCATCCCCTAAACGCCGATGACAGGGGGATGACCCTTCACGATCATTAGCTGCATTCACTCATCGCTGGACACGGTAAGTTTGTTGCAAGATGTAGGCGAGGAGCCAGCGACACACTAAATGTACTAAATTACATTAGAAGAACAGGAAATCATTTTTTCCTCGTCCTATTTTCGCAACTTAGGTTGCACCTTATAAATTTAAACAGGGTTTAACCTTTTTAAATAAGTAAGTACTTACGTATATATTTTCTAACTAACTTTACATTGGACGGCTATCAACGAATTGAGATGTACATACCTATTTATCTTATTTGTTTTAAACCTACAATTCTAATACATTACTGTTAAATATTTATTAACTAAGCAATAAACTTCCTTCAAGATCATTAATTTCTCTGGTGACAAATCTGAATGTATGCGTTATTTGCATGCTGAATTTATTTTGCTTTTTCGAAATAAGTTCTTGAGAGACTCATTGCAGACATCGAGCTCATGTTTTGAGTATCGTGAATATAACTGACGGATCCATTCCCAATTTAAGTAAGGTAATCCATATATATTCCCTCTGGACCGTTGATATAGATGTGATGAAAGTACAGGAAGTTTCATTCTTCCTGTACTAAGTAAAATGTTTTGAATTGTAAAGAAATAAGGTTTCAATATTAAAAAAAATAATAATGTGATTGTAACGATCATGTTACAAATTTTGATAACAATTACACATACATACATACAAGTATGCCTGCCTGCCTTAGGGACAGCACCCACAATTTGCCAACAAAAATTTTGGTCCCTCTAACGTAAAAGAGGACGATCCTATTGCCGTTAATCAGGAACTTTTTGACTGTATACATACTGTCTGATATATAACAGTCCGATCCCTTATCCTTCTTTTACGAGGACCACGGGAAGAGTTGCTCTCTTCTACTCCACTGACAACTCCACGACAGAACAATTACACTAAAACCCTAATTATTGTAATAGATGCATACAAGAACAATAACAACATTAGTCTAATACGGAACGGAATAAATACATGAGTATTAGAGTTCTGTTGAGCATAACCATGAAGTTATTCTAAACTTAATTTTTAAATTTGTTAAGTTATATTTATTCTAGCTAGCTATTCTCTAATTTGCGTTCAAATTTTGCCTCAAAAAACGTTGTTAGATTTTAAAGATACATAACTCCTGGACTACATGCAGGGACTGAAGCGTTTCCCCACCCTTGGATGATTTGAGTTTAATATCCTCGTTGAGTGCTGCATTCTTTCACAGGGGAAATGGTCCTGGCGGGGGTTCAGCGAGTTAGTGTTGTGTACAGCCGAGTATCGCTGACAACCGTACCTAAAGCTGACAACATAAAGCAATTTTAAGTCAATTTTGACTGGTTAGGAGAGAGTTAGTAGGCGAATGACGTGTACTTATTTCAGATTTTTTTTAAGGATCTAGTAAATTTATATTATAAAAAGGAGATCGGGGGAATTGAGGACTGTTTATAAGTATAATTTTCTTCAATAAAGGAGAATTTATGGTATTTTGATTACATTTAAGTATATTAACTTATATTAATACAGTTGATAGATTTACACCCAAACACAAAAAATGATAGCATTCATTACGCCATTATTTGTCCTGGATGGGTAACAAACTCATTACCTAAGGCTCAGCAATCACAAATCATCAAACCAATAGGTCAGTCAGGTAAGTTTTTTTTTAAGAACACTGGCAACGTGGGTCACACACTACTGTTATTATTAAGCTAAGCCAGCTAAGCTAACTGCAAGTTTTAGGGGTGGGTTCACGACGGTAGTATACTGGGTGTGGTTCGAACCTGCTACCACATGATCGCAAGTCTGACGCCTTAGCCGCCCGTAACTACTAAGGTTGCAATTAAACTAGGCAATAGTTGACAACTCGACAAATGAGGTATGCCGAGTGCGTTCGTTTTGAGTTCGCTTTGTAACGACGGCACATGTTAAGTATGTGTCAGACTTGTGACTGTGAATACGCATAATTTCACAAGTGTTTACATTCCACAAACTTATGAATTTCAAGTCATTGCTGTAGTAATGTAGCAATTATTATAACGTTTATTTATATTATATGCAGTAGGTATTGGTATTTAATGTCAAAATAGTGTGTACATTTAATCTATAATAATTAATAACTAAATGAAAAAGTATCCATATCCAAGTATTTAATATATATACCTGTTTGTTACCTTTTCAGGGCTGCACGGCTCATTTTGATTAAATTAGGCATTTGTATACTTTACGAACAATAAGAAAGACTATGACTGAGACTATTTTTCAACAGACTTCAAAAAAGAGGAAGTTTTATATTTTTTTTGTTATCTCAGAACTTTTGACTGGGTAAACCGATTTTTTTTTTTTATCTGAAAGCTGGTGCTTTCCGTTTGTTTTTTTTTTTTTTTTATTTATTCCAGTTCTGGCAATGAAATCCATGAGAAAACCATGTCTTAAATTTGCATTAAGTTTGTGCGCGACAAATGGTCGAATAACTCAATCATCACGCCAACCGATTTTGATGATTCTTTTTTATTAGAAAGGATGTACTTCCACGGTAATTAGATGAGATTTTGGCAAGGTTCTGACAATGGTTTCTATAAGAAAACCATATACGTCTTAAATTTTATGATATTAAAGTCGGTTATCTACTTTTTTTTAAACGAGTTCTTACTAACATATCACTTGGACGAAGCCGCTAGTGGAAGCTGGTTAAATTAAACTTTAAATTATTAAGTTACGGAGGTAAAATCAATAAATTCTCAGTCTGTCAATGATATCAACAGGCAAGAATTTGAGCAATTCTTTGCCATTTACAAAGGACGTTGACCCCCGTGGCACCCATTTTATTGTACTTTCCTTCCTTGTTATAAAGTGAACTGTTTACGCTGTATATTGATTCGAGTTGATAAGGTAATTCCAAATGTCCATATCAAGTAATGATGGCAAAGAATAAACCGTTTTAATATAAATAAACTATAATAAATAAGAATACTACAAATCACTATTAAACCACATCGATAAGCATGATAAGCCATACAAAAAGATGAGGTAATATAGATATACATACCTACATACATAACCGCATATATAACTTTTGACTGGTGATGAATGGTAGAACTGATTGGCTGTATCGCAAATTCTGCCGTTGCCAACAATTACGTGTCCGATGTCCCCCTATGAGACAAATATTTTTATCGCCCGATATTTCACCGAGAGCCTGGCTATTTGTGTACGTGATTTGTCAATAGCGAGAGAACGATAATATCTTCTTTTATTTTTGAGCTCTGCTCTTATGTAGAGATCTCATATATTACTGCAAAATATATTTCTGAAAATGTATGATTTATGGTTATAGTCAAATCTATAATTATTTGAAAGCTTATCTTTTTGAAGTAACGCTTGCGTTGCATTTCCCCGAATTGAGTGAGGTTTCCGGAGGCCCAATTCCCTCTCCCCCCTTTTCTCTCCCCTCAACTCCTTTCTCCTTTTTTCCATCTCCTCATCCCTCCTCTCTTCTTTCCGTTCCCTGCATCCCCCACCCCTCATCACCCTCAAAGGCGGGCAGCGCACTTGCGACTCTTGAGTTGCAAGTGTCAATGGACGGCGGTGTCACTTACCATCAGGTGACCCGCCTGTTCGTCTGTCCCCCTATAGTATAAAAAAAAAGGCACAACTTCCCCTCTCCTCTCCCCTTATCAACCCTCTCCTCTTTCACAAGTGTTTACATTCCATAAACAAGAAAGCAGGGCACTGCTCTCTTGTTTCTCCTCCCCGAATCTCCCCATCCCTCATTTCCTCAAAGGCGGGTTGCGCAAATACGACTGTTGAGTTGCAGGTGTCCATGGATGACGGTTGTCACTTACCGTCAGGTGACCCGTCTGTTCGTCTGTCCCTCTATAGAAAAAATAAATAAAAAATACAGTAATTTTTGACAGTTTCAAGTGGCAAATTGGACCTCAATTTAGTGGGCAATGGCGGCTTCGTGGCTAGTTCTGGAGAATACACTTAATGCACATTAGCTCGATTACCAGCTATAATGCCTCAACTATATTTTTTTCTTTTTTCAGCTCATTTATTAGTGTTTACATATTCATATATCATGTTCGACATGCAAAAAATCATTTGTCAAACATGACAAGCTAAAGAAAATCAGCTCCATATTTATGAGGTGACAATTCATTTTTCGATTCAAAACATTTCCTTTGACTTTACGACATAACCTTCAAAGCTCCCTCTTCGTCGGAAAATGACAATAACAAATGCGATTAGTAGCTACGTCACTAGTTCCTCAGTCACAATGCACTGTGCAAGGGGCGCTGCACTAATAGGCCGTGACGTCATAAATTGCATGACACGAAGTGTGACTGACGACGTTTAGACCGCCCACGACGCAAATATTGTTCTAAAATTGATTTCCTTTTATATTTTTTTCTTTTGTATCTTTTGAACATTGGAATTTATTCTCGTATGCAGTTCTTAAATTTGGAAATGTTTAAATCTTGGTTCCTAAATATGCTAAGTATTTTATACTGATGTGTTTAAAAATAACACTTATATAATAAATAGCAATTATATTCACTGAGTAATACTTACTACGGGAGGTCACCACGAAGGGCCCATCAGGTATTGTGACAACCCATGGTAGATGAGGGCATCTCTGATGAAGCTGAATGGCAGACTAAGGTCAAGCCCAGAAACCAAACTGGACGCTTGACAAATTGGGCTCTATCGTATTCATGTGTCAGACGATCCAGGCAAATAGTAATGTCTCTAATAATTTAGCCGCCTCGTCCAGTAACACGATGAGCCGGTAAGCCAAAAGCACCAGTTTGACGCTCTTCCAGCATGCAAGGAACCGTCCGCCTTCTAATTTAAACTTATTTCGACTTCAGTAGATCCACGGATCCTCCAAATGGCCAAGGGTTAGGGAAAATACTTTAGCAGGTAGACCATCCGGCTCGAGGGAAGTGTTCTTTGAACAAATTCTTAGAACAGCCGCTTCAGCTCTGATCTGTAACGGGTGGAATCTTTTCTACCTCTTCCTCCCTCTCGCAAAGACCACTTGTTGCAACAAGCTGGGCTGGAGGCTTTGATTTGACCCAAATTACAGACGTTAAAAGGCCAGTCAGGCAATCGTTTCTCCGGTACAAAGACGCTTGCAAACGTGACATTGAGAGCTTTAATATAGATCCAAAAACTTGAAGAGCGGCGTGTCTAAGCATGATGAAATCTGGCTGTATAAGTTAAAGCAAAAAGGTTCCAAAATACTAATGTCCTGAGAAAGGATTCGCGTTCAAGCTATACTCGTAGTAGCGAGAAGTGTGGCACGGTTTGTCGCGCGGCCATTGGCTTATTTAGTCACAGGAGGAGATGTGGCTACCCCATGAACAACAAAAAATAATAACCAGGTACTGCTATGGCCAATAAATAAACTTGTTTCATATTTCACAAAATTATCTATTAAAATAAATTATATGCAAACGAAGTAATTGAAATTATTTTGCAGTTTTAGGTAAAAAATATTTTTTTGCTACTTGAAATAGTTAGCTTTTTATTGCGGTTTTTGTATGATATAAAAACGTAGGTTAATAACAATAGAATGCAATAGGTTTGCTCCTTATTACGCTACTAGGACCAAATTGTAATTGGCAAAATGTGAGTGTGTAATACACCTCTGCCAACCCTTTTTAACGTGAGCGTATGTTTTTATGTACATATGTACATATGTGTAAATAATTTACCTGTTCCGTGTATTGTCGTTCATTTTAAGGTCTAAACTGATACAACGCATAATTTTTCACGATCATTTTCTTTATTATAGACTCAGCAGTTGGCCTGTACATATTCTTCTGATGTAATCATTTCTGTTTATTTTTAAAAGACAAAAAAACCTTAATTTTGAGTTAATTTAGTTTATAAATTAACTCAAAATTTACAGTACAGTACACGAACTTTTCATGACAAACCTAATAACACTAAACAGAATAACAACTAAATCTCAATCCAAGGTTTAACCATTGTTACCGTTCCCCTTGCCAGCTCATCCTATGCAATTTATGACGTCACGGGCTATTAGTGAGACGAAGCCGTTCCTCCCTTTGCCCCACGTATAATGGCATGAACGCAAGTTTTCTTGGGGAAAAAGTTTGCTTCTGATTTGATCGGTAGTTTCTTGCATTTTAACGATGACTTGATAATAGAGTTTTATGATCCTATGTATCCTACGAAGGGAGAAATCTTATTAGATTATATTACGTTATAGGAAAGTTTTATTGTATACGGAGAGACACAGATGTATAGGTACGCGCACTTTATTTGTTTCATACAGTAAGCACTACGTGTTTAAGGGTAAGGATTTTTAATACCTGATTTGATTGATTGATTAATAATTGTTGTATCTTTTTTTTTTTCAAGCAAACGAGGAAACGGGTCACCTGATGGCAAGTGACTACTACCGCCAATGAATAGCCGCAACTCAAGAGTCAAGTGCGTTGTCGGCCTTTTCGGTAGGAGCACGCTCTTTTTTGAAGGTCGTATCGGTCCGTAAATGTGGCAGGCGACAAATTGTTCTAGAGGCTGTAGTAGTAAAACTATTTGTGCATGATATTTAACAGTAGAAATACTTTTAAAGAAACTATTTGGTATCATTAAATGTCATTAGACACTTTCAGGTATATATAGAACTTAATTACTAATGTAACAAACACAAACCTGATGGTAAACCACTACCGTTGGCTTTAAGTTGTAAAACCTATAACGTTTTGCGCTTTACTGACCCCCTCCCCTTTCACAGGTCTGATCTAGTTTGCTCTTTCTCCTTATAATACGTCAAATAAAATCCTGTGTAACAGTGTACTGAATCTCACGAAAAAAAAACTATATGCGTACCAACATAGGAGGATAACGTAAATATTGTTACCATCAACCCATACATCCAAATCTGCTTAATCATTAAGTAAGAGAGTGAAGATGGAAATCGAATACCTACATACATACATACTTTTTTTCTTTTTCTAATTCCTGTATGGCGGAGGCTTTACAAACATTCAATCAAAGGACACAAAGTCCCGATATCCTCAAATAGTTGTCACGAGCCTGGGTATTCCATACATTTTTGTCGTGTGTAGGAATCGAACCAAAAGGCAAACTATGTACTGTAGCACATCATTCGCTAAACTTATACATCTCTGATGTTGTATTATTTAAAGTTTATAGTAATATATAAGACTAAAATTTAATTCTTAAATTTAAAATTAAATTATGAAAATGCGTCCCCCCGACCAAACATACCCACGAGGCTGGCGGCGTTTCCCCCTTGTATGCATATAGCGATATTTTGGGTCAGATATTGAACAGAACGTGGCTCCCGTCCTTTACTTCGCAGTCGGCGCCCTAAATCGGCCAACGTACTTTATGGCCTCAGAGCCCTACGGACCCGCCATCTCCGCGGCGAACAAGACGAAGTCAATCAAAATAGAATATAGAAAAATATAAAAGGGGGAACAGAAGTCAGATTGCGGAAGAAGAGTTAATTAAGAATGATGTAAATATTTTAGATATTGTTATTATATTTCAGTGGTATTCAGTATTCAGTGGTAGAGCCATGCTTAGGCATGAATGGGCCGGCTCGACCGGTGCGATACCACGGCCTCACAGAAAACCGGTTGTGAAGTAACGCTTGCGTTGCATTTCCCCGAATTGAGTGAGGTTTCCGGAGGCCCAATTACCCCTCCCCCCTTTTCTCTCCCCTCGTCTCCTTTCTCCTTTATTCCATCTCCTCATCCCTCCTCTCTTCTTTCCGCTACCTGCATCCCCCATCCCTCATCACTCTCAAAGGCGGGCAGCGCACTTGCGACTCTTGAGTTCAAGTGTCCATGGATGGCGGTGTCACTTACCATCAGGTGACCCGTCTGTTCGTCTGTCCCCCTATAGTATAAATATATATATATATATATATAAACTTAATTTTCGAAGTCATATTAGTTATATATTTGAAGATATTTGACTTGATGTTTTAGCTTCAGTAGATTCATACTTCCAATCCCAGTATCTCTCGCAAGCAAGTCCAGCTATCACAGGTGCTACAATACACAAAATAATCCTGAAAATATTACACTCATTTATAGACAGTCCAAATTGTCCTTTGTGTCAGTATTCTGTCTCATACTTACTCAAACTCAAATAGAGCACACAAAAGCGCCATCAACGTCTTGTTCTGGGGAAGTTCGTTTACTTTCCCGTTCCAATTCCAGTTCAAATAATCCCTCACACACGAGTAATTAGCAGAAAGTGGCCTAATTAATGTTCACGAACTCATTTGACGAACTTCACAGTAATTATTTGTTACTAAATCACACATTGCGTAATTAGAATGGATAAATATTTGTGTTTCATTATTACTTCCATGTGTGATTTTGGTGTATGTGTGTGTGGTTCATCGAATATGGATCTTAAATTGCCAAAAGCTCATCAGTACATCACACTGCAGTCCACTTACTTACACCTACAATAGAGGGGGCAGGCAGAGGCTCCCAAAAGCCCAATTTTTGCTCCCCCTAATTTAGTTTTTTTTTGTTTTTTATTTATGTCAGCCTACTACAGTGACTCGACTTTGTCTGATCGAAAGCAATAAGTAAAATCCAGAAGTGGTGGTCACCATCTTCATTGCATGTCTAGTCAATGCAGCTTGTTAACGCACACTAATGCGGCCTGGTGAGATGCTTTTTCACGCCCCACTTAAAAGACCCGGGATCACGTGCACCGGTAGTGAATTCCAGGCTATAACCGATCGCCACAGGAAAGAAGAGCCAAACCGTTTAGTCCGGGATAGTATATTTTCGAAATTTACGATCCCGAACTAGACGAAAAATTTTCTCAGATGGTGACTCCTCAGGCCAGCACGTGTAGAAAGAAAGAAGGTGGGAAGAGCTCGTCAGAATACTCTTCGTGATGTAGGTGATAGAGGACTGCCATAGAGGCAACATCTCTTAATATGCGATAAATATTTTGTAAAACGGTGCTAGATAACAGTCGCTCACGGGAAGAGAGAGAGAGTGACCTTATCCACTCCACCGCCGACCACACGGTAATCTTATGAGCCCCACCAGCTAAGTTAAATGCTTATATTACGGTTCACGACGGTAGTGTATGGGTGGGGTCCAAATTCTTAACCAAATGACCTCAAGTCCCGAGCCTTAAGCATTAAGATACCAAATACGAATATGATTTCATTATTTAATGCTCAACTTTCAGTGCAACCCTTCATGGAAGAATACAAAATAATCTAAATGGCTCATCGTCATTAATATCGGGCATACTGCCCTACACAGCTGAACCAAGCCCTTTTCGCTTGTTTTAATCCACCTAGTCTGATAGGATATATCCTCGAACAGCTTCATTAAGACGATTATCATGATATCATCATCAGCCTATTCCTGTCCAGTGCTGAACATGTGCCCTCCTGAAGGAGTGCCAAATATATCGTTCTTAATGGATATTAAATAATAATTGTGACGTTCCATAGATAAATAAAAGTTTTCATTTTCTTAGTATTTCTCTAGTTATTTCGCGATTTTCCTAAAAAATAAATATTAAAAAAATACTAAATATAGGTATTACTTTGTCCATACCCCATCTATACTAATATTATAAATGCGTTAGTTACTCTGTCTACCTATCAGCCTGTCTACCTGACCACCTTTTAGTTTAATTATGTAAATTTTGGTATCATAGGCTACATTTTGTCGACTCACCTCACGAGACGAAATCAGTTAAAAATAGACAACTGTCTTAAATGCTCCTATCGCGATCAATAATAAAACAATGCAATACAATTTGAAAACCGATCAAAATGTAATTTTAAACTTACTCCTAACCATTAAGGAGTTGTAGCAACATGAGACAAATTATAAACCTTGCTGGTGCCTATAAAGCTGCATTCACAACATGATAAAAGAAGTCAAATGAAGCCAACATAGATAGAATTCTTAAACAAAGAAAAAGAATAGTTCCAAATAACAAAGGCAAGCGCAAGTCACGAAAGACTTGACATACCACAGCTCAATCGCCCTGAGTTCCTGTGCCAGCTAGTCACTGAAACATACATCTTAAACTACGCTTCAAATATCTATGAAGAAAACTGTAAAGTCGGTCCATATATTAAAGTTTTTCTGACTTTAAATTGTAACTAATAAATTTAAAAGTTGACTGCACGAATTACGCTGTGATTTGAGTGTTGTAGGTTCGATCCAAACACGGGATAACACTTTGAGTAATCCTTGAATTGTTTTAAATCACTTGAAAGTTTGTTTGTCGTTCAGCGACATATCTTATTATAAATAATGTAATATTAAGAGTAATGTAATATTAAGATATATGAAGAGTACCTACAAGTACGTATTAAGCTCACCTAGATACACTCAAGCCTGTATCCTCTAGAATGGTAGGCAGCGGGGTATTAAAACACAACATTTTAGGGAATACAACCCACTTACGTAATAGGGGGCAAGCCAATTGCCGTCAGCCGGGCACTTTGGAAAATGAAGCGGCAATATTTATTTATTTATTTATTTAAACAGGAACATAAAACAGTTACACTTTGTGTCTTAACATTAAGAAAATTTACTACATACATATGTTAGGTAAACGTATAACCCACACCAATGTCCTCGGATTTAGTTATTAGAGTCAGTAAGCAATTGTACATATGCACAGATATGGAATTTAGAGTGTTTGATAAAAATATCCCAGTAGGTGAATCTAAGTAATTTAGAATTTATTTGCAAGCCAAAATATCACGTGCTAATCATTTAAATTTAAAAAATGTCATGTTCAGTGAAGTATATGTTACAGGCTTTAACCATACGGTGCACAGGCGCGCGCACGCCAGCATTCGATTTACACCTTGCAGTGTAAAACAGCCAATCCGCACGCACCCCGCGATGCACTGTTCTGGGTACAACATAACATAATTGACTTGTTAAATCCGGGCAGTCGAACTTATTATTACATAAGCCATGTAGCGTCATAGCCGACAAATGGACACGCCTGGACTCCAAGTAATTTTGTATATGACAACTTAGGCTGGTAACATATATTGGGAGTAAATATATAGACAGGGAATAAAAAAAAGAAAGGACTTACGCTAAGGATATAATGTTTCTAGGCCTCGGTCACCGTTTACTTTCAAAGAGGCTTTAATGAAGAATAATGAATAACGATGAGCTCTGGGCATATTTTTGTCAAGAAATAATGAATTACTAAATTCATTTAATATCACGCCACGAACTTTAGAAGCAGACCAGTAACCATATAGACAAGTCAAAGTGCCAGGAACAGCTGGTAAATCATAAAGTACCAGTGTGAAAAAATAATTTAAATAATCAATCACTTTGATTAAGTATTTTATTATTACATATTAACGTTTCAATTTCTCAGATTAACTTAAGTTAGAAGGCTCGGACTGCCCATCACCAGCAAGATCGAGTTATAGGTATACGACCCTGATTTGCTTGAGCTATTGCTCTTATTCCCCAATTGGAAAACAAAAAAAAATCATTCCTTCCCTTTCCTCCTCTTCAGAAAACTCAACTGGGACTACAAGATAGGCTTAGTATCCTGGGTATGGGCATTTGCCGGGATCTCAGTCCGCGCTATTACATCGAGAGCGTCACTAAGGTGGCCTCGCGGAAGCTCGGTGTGTGGAAAAACGTGAGACGGTTCTACTCGCCCGAGCATCTGTGACTTTTATAAAAGACTCAGGTTCGCTCCTGTATGGAGTACTGCTCTTCCAATTGGTCCCACCTTCTCCCTTCCTCTACAGGACTACACGTGCTGGCCTGAGGTGCTCCATATCAAGTAATGATGGCAAAGAATAAACCGTTTTAATATAAATAAACTATAATAAATAAGAATACTACAAATCACTATTAAACCACATCGATAAGCATGATAAGCCATACAAAAAGATGAGGAAATATAGATATACATACCTACATACATAACCGCATATATAACTTTTGACTGGTGATGAATGGTAGAACTGATTGGCTGTATCGCAAATTCTGCCGTTGCCAACAATTACGTGTCCGATGTCCCCCTATGAGACAAATATTTTTATCGCCCGATATTTCACCGAGAGCCTGGCTATTTGTGTTCGTGATTTGTCAATAGCGAGAGAACGATAATATCTTCTTTTATTTTTGAGCTCTGCTCTTATGTAGAGATCTCATATATTACTGCAAAATATATTTCTGAAAATGTATGATTTATGGTTATAGTCAAATCTATAATTATTTGAAAGCTTATCTTTTTCTTCTCATTCGCATCATTTAATTGTGGAGATCGATTGATTATCAGAATTCTGATTCATTTCCTTGAAATCCTTTAAAACTTAGGCGCAATGTAACAGTTTGAAAATATAGCAGTGGTAGCCATGCTTAGGCACGAATGGGCCGGCTCGACCGGTGCGATACCACGGCCTCACAGAAAACCGGTTGTGAAGTAACGCTTGCGTTGCATTTCCCCGAATTGAGTGAGGTTTCCGGAGGCCCAATTCCCTCTCCCCCCTTTTCTCTCCCCTCATCTCCTTTTTCTATCTCCTCATACCTCCTCTTTTCTTTCCGCTCCCTGCATCTCCCATCCCTCATCACCCTCAAAGGCGGGCAGCGCACTTGCGACTCTTGAGTTGCAAGTGTCCATGGACGGCGGTGTCACTTACCATCAGGTGACCCGCCTGTTCGTCTGTCCCCCTATAGTATAAAAAAAAAGGCACAACTTCCCCTCTCCTCAGGTGACCCGTCTGTTCGTCTGTCCCTCTATAGAAAAAAAAAAATAAAAAATACAATAATTTTTGACAGTTTCAAGTGGCAAATTGGTAGTTGAAGCTACAAACGCCCTCGTGCGAAAACTATGGACTGAAAGAAATTTTGGGATCCTTCTATCGACCTCAACTTACTGGGAAATGGCGGCTTCGTGGCTGGTTCTGGAGAGTACACTTAATGCACATTAGCTCGATTACCAGCTATAATGCCTCAACTATATTTCTTCCTTTTTTCAGCTCATTTATTAGTGTTTACATATTCATATATCATGTTCGACATACAAAAAATCATTTGTCAAACATGACAAACTAAAGAAAATCAGCTCCATATTTATGAGGTGACAATTCATTTTTCGATTCAAAACATTTCCTTTGACTTTACGACATAACCTTCAAAGCTCCCTCTTCGTCGGAAAATGACAATAACAAATGCGATTAGTAGCTACATCACTAGTTCCTCAGTCACAGTGCACTGTGCAAGGGGCGCTGCACTAATAGGCCGTGACGTCATAAATTGCATGACATGAAGTGTGACTGACGACGTTTAGACCGCCCACGACGCAAATATTGTTCTAAAATTGATTTCCTTTTATATTTTATTGTTTTGTATCTTTTGAACACTGGAATTTATACTCGTATGCAGTTCTTAAATTTGGAAATGTTTAAATCTTGGTTCCTAAATATGCTAAGTATTTTATACTGGTGTGTTTAAAAATAACACTTATATAATAAATAGCAATTATATTCACTGAGTAATACTTACTACGGGAGGTCACCACGAAGGGCCCATCAGGTATTGTGACAACCCATGGTAGATGAGGGCATCTCGGATGAAGCTGAATGGCAGACTACGATACGATCTGATCTGTAACGGGTGGAATCTCTTCTACCTCTTCCTCCCTCTCGCAAAGACCACTTGTTGCAACAAGCTGGGCTGGAGGCTTTGATTTGACCCAAATTACAGACGTTAAAAGGCCAGTCAGGCAATCGTTTCTCCGGTACAGAGACGCTTGCAAACGTGACATTGAGAGCTTTAATATAGATCCAAAAACTTGAAGAGCGGCGTGTCTAAGCATGATGAAATCTGGCTGTATAAGTTAAAGCAAAAAGGTTCCAAAATACTAATGTCCTGAGAAAGGATTTGCGTTCAAGCTATACTCGTAGTAGCGAGAAGTGTGGCACGGTTTGTCGCGCGGCCATTGGCTTATTTAGTCACAGGAGGAGATGTGGCTACCCCATGAACAACAAAAAATAATAACCAGGTACTGCTATGGCCAATAAATAAACTTGTTTTATATTTCACCGAATTATCTATTAAAATAAATTATATGCAAACGAAGTAATTGAAATTATTTTGCAGTTTTAGGTAAAAAATATTTTTTTGCTACTTGAAATAGTTAGCTTTTTATTGCGGTTTTTGTATGATATAAAAACGTAGGTTAATAACAATAGAATGCAATAGGTTTGCTCCTTATTACGCTACTAGGACCAAATTGTAATTGGCAAAATGTGAGTGTGTAATACACCTCTGCCAACCCTTTTTAACGTGAGCGTATGTTTTTATGTACATATGTATGTGTAAATAATTTACCTGTTCCGTGTATTGTCGTTCATTTTAAGGTCTAAACTGATACAACGCATAATTTTTCACGATCATTTTCTTTATTATAGACTCAGCAGTTGGCCTGTACATATTCTTCTGATGTAATCATTTCTGTTTATTTTTAAAAGACAAAAAAACCTTAATTTTGAGTTAATTTAGTTTATAAATTAACTCAAAATTTACAGTACAGTACACGAACTTTTCATGACAAACCTAATAACACTAAACAGAATAACAACTAAATCTCAATCCAAGGTTTAACCATTGTTACCGTTCCCCTTGCCAGCTCATCCTATGCAATTTATGACGTCACGGGCTATTAGTGAGACGAAGCCGTTCCTCCCTTTGCCCCACGTATAATGGCATGAACGCAAGTTTTCTTGGGGAAAAAGTTTGCTTCTGATTTGATCGGTAGTTTCTTGCATTTTAACGATGACTTGATAACAGAGTTTTATGATCCTATGTATCCTACGAAGGGAGAAATCTTATTAGATTATATTACGTTATAGGAAAGTTTTATTGTATACGGAGAGACACAGATGTATAGGTACGCGCACTTTATTTGTTTCATACAGTAAGCACTACGTGTTTAAGGGTAAGGATTTTTAATACCTGATTTGATTGATTGATTAATAATTGTTGTATCTTTTTTTTTTTCAAGCAAACGAGGAAACGGGTCACCTGATGGCAAGTGACTACCACCGCCAATGAACAGCCGCAACTCAAGAGTCAAGTGCGTTGTCGGCCTTTTCGGTAGGAGCACGCTCTTTTTTGAAGGTCGTATCGGTCCGTAAATGTGGCAGGCGACAAATTGTTCTAGAGGCTGTAGTAGTAAAACTATTTGTGCATGATATTTAACAGTAGAAATACTTTTAAAGAAACTATTTGGTATCATTAAATGTCATTAGACACTTTCAGGTATATATAGAACTTAATTACTAATGTAACAAACACAAACCTGATGGTAAACCACTACCGTTGGCTTTAAGTTGTAAAACCCATAACGTTTTGCGCTTTACTGACCCCCTCCCCTTCCACAGGTCTGATCTAGTTTGCTCTTTCTCCTTATAATACGTCAAATAAAATCCTGTGTAACAGTGTACTGAATCTCACGAAAAGAAAACTATATGCGTACCAACATAGGAGGATAACGTAAATATTGTAACCATCAACCCATACATCCAAATCTGCTTAATCATTAAGTAAGAGAGTGAAGATGGAAATCGAATACGTACATACATACTTTTTTCTTTTTCTAATTCCTGTATGGCGGAGGCTTCAATCAAAGGACACAAAGTCCCGATATCCTCAAAAAGTTGTCCCGAGCTTAGGTATTTCACACATTTTTGTCGTGTGTAGGAATCGAACCAACAGGCAAACTATATACTGTAGCACATCAATCTCTGAACTTTTACATCTCTGATGTTGTATTATTTAAAGTTTATAGTAATATATAAGACTAGAATTTAATTCTTAAATTTACAATTATATCATGAAAATGCGTCCCCCCGACCAAACGTACCCGCGAGGCTGGTGGCGTTACCCCGTTTTATGCATATAGCGATGTTTTGGGTCAGATATTGAACAGAATGTGGCTTCCGTCCATTACTCCGCAGTCGGCGCCCCAAATCGGCCAACAAACTTTATGGCCTCAGAGCCCAACGGCCTCCCGTCTGCGTGGCGAAGACGAAGTCAATCAAAATAGAATATAGAAAAATATATATTATAAAAGGGTTAACAGAAGTCAGATTGTGGAAGAAGAGTTAATTAAAAATGATGTAAATATTTTAGATATTGTTATGATATTTCAGTGGTATTCAGTATTCAGTGGTAGAGCCATGCTTAGGCACGAATGGGCTGGCTCGACCGGTGCGATACCACGGCCTCACAGAAAACCGGTTGTGAAGTAACGCTTGCGTTGCATTTCCCCGAATTGAGTGAGGTTTCCGGAGGCCCAATTTCCGCTCCCCCCTTTTCTCTCCCCTCGTCTCCTTTCTCCTTTATTCCATCTCCTCATCCCTCCTCTCTTCTCCCTGCATCCCCCATCCCTCATCACTCTCACAGGCGGGCAGCGCACTTGCGACTCTTGAGTTCAAGTGTCCATGGACGGCGGTGTCACTTACCATCAGGTGACCCGTCTGTTCGTCTGTCCCCCTATAGTATAAAAAAAAAATATATAAACTTAATTTTCGAAGTCATATTAGTTATATATTTGAAGATATTGGACTTGATGTTGTAGCTTCAGTAAATTCATACTTCCAATCCCAATATCTCTCGCAAGCAAGTCCAGCTACCACAGGTGCTACAATACACAAAATAATCCTGAAAATATTACACTTATTTATAGACAGTCCAAATTGTCCTTTGTGTCAGTATTCTGTCTCATACTTACTCAAACTCAAATAGAGCACACAAAAGCGCCATCAACGTCTTGTTCTGGGGAAGTTCGTTTACTTTCCCGTTCCAATTCCACTTCAAATAATCCCTCACACACGAGTAATTAGCAGAAAGTGGCCTAATTAATGTTCACGAACTCATTTGACGAACTTCACAGTAATTATTTGTTACTAAATCACACATTGCGTAATTAGAATGGATAAATATTTGTGTTTCATTATTACTTCCATGTGTGATTTTGGTGTATGTGTGTGTGGTTCATCGGATATGGATCTTAAATTGCCAAAAGCTCATCAGTACATCACACTGCAGTCCACTTACTTACACCTACACCAGAGGGGGCAAGCAGAGGCTCCCAAAAGCCCAATTTTTGCTCCCCCTAATTTAGTTTTTTTTTTATTTATGTCAGCCTACTACAGTGACTCGACTTTGTCTGATCGAAAGCAATAAGTAAAATCCAGAAGTGGTGGTCACCATCTTCATTGCATGTCTAGTCGTTTTTGTTGTGTACCTGTGGTAGTTTGTTATTGATTTGGTACAGTTAACATCGTTTATTTTTCGCTCCTCAAAGATTAAATGAGTGTTTGTGCTGAATTGACTCTTAAGCTGAATTTAAGTGATACACATACAATTAAAAGGTTTTGCCCTCAGTTGGTGCTGTGATTTGTAAATAACAAAGTGTATTTTGCTGGATAGATCGTGAATATAATTAATAGTGTAAAAACTAACACCGTCATTGGCGAACGGTTGGTGCGACTTGAAGGAATGCGTAAGCGACACATATAGCACGGCGCTTATGACGTTTTTCTCACGAACTTTATGAACGGAGTTTGTATCACGTATAATTTTATTTTGTAACTTGTGGGTGACTGTTCCGATTAATGATGTCCTCGCTGATATATTCCTGTGGTTGTTGCAATAACGAGGGTGTGGGCAGACTGGAGGAATACATTATTTGCACTCTGTGTAATACTTCATACCACTCCCTTTGTTTGGCAATACCAGAAATATCAAAGGAGTCTGAAAACTATCGCTTGACGAGGTGCCCCAGATGTATGAGTATGGTACCTAAGGCTGCAAAGAAAGATAATACTCCCGTGCGTAACGTCTCCACCACACGAGGCAGTAAGAGACCGGCTTTAAAGTCTCCGCCAGTGACTAAAGCTGTTACCGCTGAGGACGTGCGCAAAATAGTCCAAGAGGTTGTACAGACAGAACTTGCTATAATGATCCAGCAAATTAATGTCACGATAGTTGATACAATAAATAGGGAGCTAGAGCCAGTAAAAAGAGATGTACAAGAATTAAAAACTTCACTTACGTTTCACACCCAAGAATTTGATAAGCTGCAGTTGGAACAAGATTCTACAAGAACTAGCGTGAAAGATATGAAGGGAGAGTGTGATAACTTGAAAATAGCGGTTAGAGATCTTACCCAACGATTAAACTATATGGAGCAGCATGCGCGTTCTAGTAATTTGGAGGTGCAGTGTCTACCGGAAAACAAGAATGAAAATTTAATTACTGTTATTAAGCAGCTGGGTTCGGTAGTCGGCTGCGAACTAAAAGATTGCGATATTGCAGGCTCCACTCGCGTAGCTAAACTGAAAAGTGACAGTAAAAAACCCAGGTCCATAGTAGTTCAGTTTGTCTCCCAAAGAATCCGAGATCAGATACTAGAAGCTGTTCTTACATATAATAAAAAAAAATGCAGAGAAAAAGCTTAGCACCGCAGACTTGGGAATGGCAGGTCACAAAACTCCGGTTTATGTGGTGGAACACCTTTCACCGGCTAACAAAGAACTTCACGCCATGGCGAGGCTAAGAGCCAGGGACAAGGGGTTTAAGTATGTTTGGGTACGTAATGGTAAGATCTTTGTAAAAAAGGACGATGTAGCTGATGTTATACTGATAAACAATCGTGAAAGCTTGAGTAGAATACTGTAGTGTGGAATTTTATGAAATCCCACAATTTTTTCTTTTGTAGGGTGGTGATAGGGAAACATCTAAGTTGCAGTGTCAAAAGCAGGAGGGTGGGGGTGTGTTGTTTGCGATAAAGAAAAGTATAAAGTCTAAACGCATCAGAAACTGGGAGTCTAACAGCGAGGATATCTGGGTTGTTGTTGATCTGCCTGGTTCACGTTCCAATACTGTCCGAAAGATAATTTTTTGTGCAGTGTATTTACCTCCCCCGATACTTCGGGCAGTATTGGAGGACTTTATAGAAAATTGTAACACTGTACTCGAGCAGGTCACGGATTACGAAATATTTGTTGTGGGAGACTTCAACCGGCGTGATATAGACTGGAAATCAAGAACACAATCTAGTAGTAACTTTAGTCTGTCTAGTATAAGTAAAACACTACAGGATTTCATATATGTGAATAAGTTACATCAATTAAATTTTATTGCTAATTCCGATGGCCGTATGCCTCATCTCGTAATAGCCTCCAATCCAGCGTATCACGTCGCTTCAAGTTTAAATCCTATTACTAACGCTAGTCGGCTGCACCCAGCACTGGATATTACTATTACCTTAAATATGGAACCTAGACTATTATATAATGATGCTCACGAAAGACCAAATTTCTATAAAGGTGACTATGTATCGCTGACAAATTACTTAGGTAAAGTTGAATGGGAGGAATTGTTTGCAGGACACAGTGATGTGGACGGAATGTTAGAGGTATTCTATAGTATTCTAAGTAATGCTATTAAAGAGTGTGTACCAATGCGCGTACCAAAAGGCAATAAATATCCCCCATGGTTCAGTCGCAGCTTAATTAAATTATTAAACAAAAAAAATAAGCTTAGGAAACGGTATAAAAAATATGGTAACCCATTGCATGCATTGGAATTAAGTTACATAGTAAAGTGCTGCGATCGTTTGTCAACATGGTGTTACAATAATTACATTAGGTTTATGGAAGACGAAATAAAAAATAATCCCAAAGTATTTTGGAGTTATGTAAAGGCCAAACGAGGGGGATCTAGTGCATACCCCAAATCTATGGCCGATGGATCGAAAACCGCAACGGATGGAAAGGAAATATGTCAACTATTTGCTGATTATTTTTCTAGAGTTTACAGTTCTGAAGAATACTCAAACGACAAATACAAAACTGAGTACATACAATCACTTCAAAAGCATAGCCTGTCCCTAAGTAGCCCCTTAGTTGAACATGAACATCTACTAAAAATATTACAAAGCTTAGATATAACTAAGGGAGCTGGCCCCGATGAAATTTCACCTATTTTTATTGTAGCCTGTTCCAAAGAGTTAGTTCGCCCACTAATGCTGATCTATAACAAGTCACTACTTGTAAGTGGTTCCAATACACAAATCTAACGACGTGGAAATGATATCCAATTATCGACCAATCTCCATTTTATCATCATTTGCTAAAATTTTCGAAATGCTAATATGTCCATATTTGCAAAATCATCTAAAAGTATACTTGAGTGAGAGTCAGCATGGGTTTGTTGGAAAACGATCCACGAGTACAATCTTAGTATCTTTCACCGAGACATTATTTAAAAACATGGATTCAGGTCATCAAACTGATGTAATTTACACTGATTTTAGTAAAGCTTTTGATAAGGTCTCCCACAAAATCTTGACGATCAAACTGCAAGCTTACGGTATATGTGGATCCATGCTGGAGTGGATAGCATCATATTTGACAGGTAGAGTGTTCTATGTAGTACTCAATGGTTATCAATCAAATTTAGAGCCCGTGTTATCCGGTGTGCCACAAGGTTCCCATTTGGGGCCAATCTTGTTTAACTACTTCATTAATGACGTCCCCGACTGTTTCTTGTATTCCGACACTTATTTATTTGCAGATGATTTGAAGTTTTCAAGACTCATTAAATCTGAGAAAGATGCTAGGCTACTTCAAAGTGATCTCAATAGATTAGTAGAATGGTGTGAAAATAATAAAATGTACTTAAATATTGATAAATGTAAGTATTTAAAATTTACTAGGAGCCGTAACCCCATCAACTTTAAGTACCAAATAAAAAGTACCATTATTGACGAATTGGATACGATTAGAGATCTCGGTGTGATATTTGATAAGAAACTAACTTTTTTGCATCACCTGGATCACATTATAAAGAAAGCTTCCAAAATGCTAGGATTTGTCTTAAGAACCTGTAAGAACTTTCGTAACAACAGGACTAAATTATTGCTTTATAATAGTCTTATCCGAAGCACGTTAGAATATTGCAGTATAGTCTGGCGACCACACTACGCAGCGCATTCCCTGCGATTGGAACGAGTCCAAAAGCGATTTCTTTGGCATCTTGCATATTGCAATGGCATATCCAAAAAGTTCGCTCCTATTCAGACAGGCTTAAATATTTTAATTTAAAATCTCTTGCCAGTCGGTTGGAATTAAACGACGCAATCTCTGCTTTTAAGACTGTCAATTACAAAATTGATTGCACCCCGTTACTGGCTCTTCTTAGATTTCGAGTGCCTTCAAGGATTCCGCGCAAACCTATCACGCCACTGTGTCCGCCATTGAGGAGAACTGTTCTGGGTGCTAATTCTCCATGTGCGAGATTCTGCAAGGTGTTAAATGGCTGCAGTGACATAATTGATATCCATTGCGATTCTTTATACAGATTTAAGTCGATTTTGAGCTCATTGCCAGACCCTGATTAACGTTTGAATTGGCTATTCTATACTGATGTCAAATGCTAATAACTATGTTTATTTAACTTTATAAATTTGTTGTCACTTTTTCTCACTTGTTTATTCTTGTGTTGTTTGTGATTTACCATTTTTATTTTAAATACTCTTTTTTTGTAATAATGCGTGCTGTGCCTACCTTTAAGTAATTGTTACATTATGATCCATAATATTGAATTTGTAATATTTTTAAGGTAAAAATGTAAACAATTGTTGGCGGGCCCTAATAAATAAATAAATAAATAAATAAATAGTCAATGCAGCTTGTTAACCCACACTAATGCGGCCTGGTGAGATGCTTTTTCACGCCCCACTTAAAAGACCCGGGATCACGTGCACCGGTAGTGAATTCCAGGCTATAACCGATCGCCACAGGAAAGAAGAGCCAAACCGTTTAGTCCGGGATAGTATATTTTCGAAATTTACGATCCCGAACTAGACGAAAAATTTTCTCAGATGGTGACTCTTCAGGCCAGCACGTGTAGAAAGAAAGAAGGTGGGAAGAGCTCGTCAGAATACTCTTCGTGATGTAGGTGATAGAGGACTGCCATAGAGGCAACATCTCTTAATATGCGGTAAATATTTTGTAAAAGGGTGCTAGATAACAGTCGCTCACCGACGGGAAGAGAGAGAGAGTGACCTTATCCACTCCACCGCCGACCACACGGTAATCTTATGAGCCCCACCAGCTAAGTTAAATGCTTATATTACGGTTCACGACGGTAGTGTATGGGTGGGGTCCAAATTCTTAACCAAATGACCTCAAGTCCCGAGCCTTAAGCATTAAGATACCAAATACGAATATGATTTCATTATTTAATGCTCAACTTTCAGTGCAACCCTTCATGGAAGAATACAAAATAATCTAAATGGCTCATCGTCATTAATATCGGGCATACTGCCCTACACAGCTGAACCAAGCCCTTTTCGCTTGTTTTAATCCACCTAGTCTGATAGGATATATCCTCGAACAGCTTCATTAAGACGATTATCATGATATCATCATCAGCCTATTGCTGTCCAGTGCTGAACATTTGCCCTCCAGAAGGAGTGCCAAATATATCGTTCTTAATGGTTATTAAATAATAATTGTGACGTTCCATAGATAAATAAGTTTCCATTATCCTTAGTATTTCTCTAGTTATTTCGCGATTTTCCTAAAAAATAAATATAAAAAAATACTGAATATAGGTATTACTTTGTCCATACCCCATCTATACTAATATTATAAATGCGTTAGTTACTCTGTCTACCTATCAGCCTGTCTACCTGACCACCTTTTAGTTTAATTATGTATCTTTTGGTATCATAGGCTACATTTTGTCGACTCACCATGAGACGAAATCAGTTAAAAATAGACAACTGTCTTAAATGCTCCTATCGCGATCAATAATAAAACAATGCAATGCAATTTAAAAACCGATCAAAATGTAATTTTAAACTTACTCCTAACCATTAAGGAGTTGTAGCAACATGAGACAAATTATAAACCTTGCTGGTGCCTATAAAGCTGCATTCACAACATGATAAAAGAAGTCAAATTAAGTCAACATAGATAGAATTCTTAAACAAAGAAAAAGAATAGTTCCAAATAACAAAGGCAAGCGCAAGTCACGAAATACTTGACATACCACAGCTCAATCGCCCTGAGTTCCTGTGCCAGCTAGTCACTGAAATATACATACATCTTAAACTACGCTTCAAATATCTATGAAGAAAACTGTAAAGTCGGTCCATATATTAAAGTTTTTCTGACTTTAAATTGTAACTAATAAATTTAAAAGTTGACTGCACGAATTACGCTGTGGTTTGAGTGTTGTAGGTTCGATCCAAACACGGGATAACACTTTGAGTAATCCTTAAATTGTTTTAAATTACTTGAAAGTTTGTAAAGTCCCCAGAACTTATCCTAATACTGGAGCTATGCTAAAGAATTAACTAATTAATATTACATTATTTATAAAAAGTACGTATTAAGCTCACCTACATACACTCAAACCTGTATTCTCAACGCAGCGGGGTTGGCAGGGGTATTAAAACACAACATTTTAGGGACTACAACCCACTTACGTAATAGGGAGCCAATCAATCGGGCACTTTGGAAAATGAAGCGGCAATATTTATTTATTTATTTATTTATACAGGAACATAAAACAGTTACACGTTGTGTCTTAACATTAAGAAAATTTACTACATACATATGTTAGGTAAACGTATAACCCACACCAATGTCCTCGGATTTAGTTTGTAGAGTGAGTAAGCAATTGTACATATGCACAGATATGGAGTTTAGAGTGTTTGATAAAAATATCCCAGTAGGTGAATCTAAGTAATTTAGAATTTATTTACAAGCCAAAATATCACGTGCTAATCTTTTAAATTTAAATTTTGAAAGAGAAAAAATGTCAAGTTCAGTGAAGTATATGTTACAGGCTTTAACCATACGGTGCACAGGCGCGCGCACACCAGCATTCGATTTACACCTTGCAGTGTAAAACAGCCGGTCCGCACCCCACGATGCACTGTTCTGGGTACAACATAACATAATTGGCTTGTTAAATCCGGGCAGTCAAACTTATTATTACATAAGCCATGTAGCGTCATAGCCGAAAAATGGACACGCCTGGACTCGCAAGTAATTTTGTATATGACAACTTAGGCTGGTAACATATATTGGGAGTAAATATATAGACAAGGAATAAAAAAAAGAAAGGACTTACGCTAAGGATATAATGTTTCTAGGCCTCGGTCACCGTTTACTTTCAAAGAGGCTTTAATGAAGAATAATGAATAACGATGAGCTCTGGGCATATTTTTGTCAAGAAATAATGAATTACTAAATTCATTTAATATCACGCCACGAACTTTAGAAGCAGACCAGTAACCATATAGACAAGTCAAAGTGCCAGGAACAGCTAGTAAATCATAAAGTACCAGTGTGAAAAAATAATTTAAATAATCAATCACTTTGATTAAGTATTTTATTATTACATATTAACGTTTCAATTTCTCAGATTAACTTAAGTTAGAAGGCTCGGACTGCCCATCACCAGCAAGATCGAGTTATAGGTATACGACCCTGATTTGCTTGAGCTATTGCTCTTATTCCCCAATTGGAAAACAAAAAAAAATCATTCCTTCCCTTTCCTCCTCTTCAGAAAACTCAACTGGGACTACAAGATAGGCTTAGTATCCTGGGTATGGGCATTTGCCGGGATCTCAGTCCGCGCTATTACATCGAGAGCGTCACTAAGGTGGCCTCGCGGAAGCTCGGTGTGTGGAAAAACGTGAGACGGTTCTACTCGCCCGAGCATCTGTGACTTTTATAAAAGACTCAGGTTCGCTCCTGTATGGAGTACTGCTCTTCCAATTGGTCCCACCTTCTCCCTTCCTCTACAGGACTACACGTGCTGGCCTGAGGAGTCACCGTTTGAGAGTCGAAAATATACGATCCCGAACTTATCAGTTTGGCTCTTCTTTCCTGTGGCGATCGGTGGAAGCCTGGAATTCACTACCAGCGCACGTGTTTTCTTCCCACTTTGATCCCGGGTCTTTTAAGCGGGGCATGAAAAGCATCTCACCAGGTCGCAATAGTGTGGGTCACCATGCTACATTGACTAGACATGCAATGAGGATGGTGACCCCCACTCTTGGACTCCACTTATTGCTTTCCATCAGGCAAAGTGAAGTCACTATGATAGGTTTATATATATTAAAAAAACATATATACATATGTATAAACAATATCCTTTTCCTTCTCTTTCTGTCCTTCTTTTCTTTACACAGGCGTGAATTTATGTATGTATATATATTGGATTGAAAATAAATTGCTCACGATCACGCTCTTTTCAAATAGGTACGTAGATAAGATACTTCAAATGATTTCCTCAGTCTAAAATTTATATTGTATAAATGGAAGAAACTCTTACTAAACCTAAGCAGAATCTTTGAAAGAAAAGAGTATTCTCCTTTGTTCAAGTCGAAATAAGTTAAGTCGTCTACTTCGGTACACATCAATTTCCAGTTTAAAATTGTTCTAGAAAGTTCCAGGGATTCTATTGAAGCAAGTTTTTGTTCAATAACTTTAGTAGCTGTGTTTATTGGCAGTGTAAAGTTTAGTGCCTATTTGATTTGCTTATATAGTTCATTGTGTAGGACAACTAGTAAGTCTTTACTATTAATTTCCAAATGCATGCAAAGTTCTTCTAGCAGAACAATATTTATATTCAATAGTGATTGCCAGTATTGCCGTAAAATTTTTTAAGCTTTTTTTATTTTATTTAGTTATTAATTGGGCCACCAACGGCGAGTGCACTATTACATAAATAAAAAAGTCAGATCTTAGGACAAAGCATCTGGCTAATTACAATTAAACACAACGTGCACTAATAACTTGATCAATATAAATAGACGACATAACAACATATATAATTTTTATAATTATCCTCTATATATATAATATATATTATAATTTATCCTCTACTTTTAGATGTTATTCATTCGAGTCAAAGCACAGATGTAAAATTGATATCTATGGTCACACAGTTTAACGTAGAGTCTGCCTTGATTAGGTTAAGCTCATCAGCTAACTCTCTTCATGTTTCCACAAAAAGATGAAGAGAGATTAATATTCTGCCGCTTTGTCTCTGTCTTTTTATTCAGTTAAAGTTAAACTTTTTACATATTATTTTTTTACATCGAGTCATTATTTCGTACCCCCTATATTTTCAAACATTCGTTTAATTAGTCTTACTGATACACACTCCTTTCAATCTAATCAAAACGTTTAACTTACCAAAACATTAACTTAATACTCATTTTTACCTTTTACAGATATCTGTAATAAGATATAAAAATTATAATAGAAACCTTACATGAGTGGTCAAATTGGTAAAAGATAGGCAGGGTGCCCCTTATGCCGCACACCGACCCAGGAGTTCCAATTGGTGAACCACGCTTTACTCTTTGACATAGAAACCCCGCATTCGGGCTTGAAATTAGTTAGGTCTTCTCGAAATACATGTGTGAAACCTTTTGTCATATTTATTGGTTCTGTAATTACATGTATTATATGTGGGTAAAACTAAATGATACAGTCTATAACTATTAACGGTTGAGAGTGAACCTAGAAGTATTACGTGAGATATATCCACGAGTACTTTCAAATCTATAGTTTAGTGAGTTTTCGAGTCATTCAAGTGTCATTTGCAGTGAATATAGTTACATACTACACTATACATTGCAGTTTAGTGTTGCTCTGGGAAATTAAACAATTACTGTCACTAATAGTAGTTATGTACCACTTGCCTTTTTGTTTATTTATTAATTTTGCATGTGAGAACACTCTTGGATAGTCATCCCAGCGGAGTTTTCAGTGAGAGAGAGGTGTGTCAAAATTAAACCGACTAAAATTAAACTTAAATAGGTGAGGCCCGATACAGCTTTATTTTAAGGCAGAGCTTTCCTTGTATAATTTACAACCATATTTTTTTTAATTGTATTTTTACTCTTTTTACCTATGATGTCATAAACACCTTCAAAAGGACTCCGAAACTAATCATGATTTTTCAAAATACTTTATGTCATATTTTTCTCTTAAATAAGCTATTAAGTTAACAATTCAACTATATCAACCGTCCCGTTCCTTGCGTTTAACCGCCTACAATACTAAATATAGAAATAAAATACAAACTGATCAAGTTCATCAAGAGATCGTATTTTACAATCAATGCTATATAAAACGACAATGTAGCAACACCTGTTCTATTTTATTCTAAATTGTTGCCAGTTTATCAAATATTTGATATATTTACAGTATATTTTGTATTGCAGTTGTGATTGGGCGATAATAAATAGAAAATAGCTGGAGGTTAAATGGCTACCGGCTTGATTGGTTTATGTTAGCAATGTTATGTTAACAGGAGTGCACGAGATCAGCCTTTGGGTCACCTTTAAACATAAATATCGGTGTTTTGTTTTTATTTTAGTTAGGATTTATTGTTACTATATACATCGTATATTGTGATTTGTATACTCTAACGTTTGTTTTTTTATGAAGAATAATAAGAGGGGAGATGAGGTAAGGGAAGGAGGAGGGGGTTTAGACCTTCGGTACTCTCATTCTCTTGGCAATACAATGCAAGCATTGTATGTCAACCGGTTTTCTATGAGACCGTGGTATTACTCCGGTCGAGCCGGCCCATTCGTGCTTTTTAAGCATGGCATGGCTCTCACACCTTTAAAGCTTGTTAGGTTTTTTTAATACAAATATAACATTTAATATAAAACGTAGCTGTGACTGCTGCCGTCATAATAAATAACACAGACACTTTACGACGTCGTAACATTTTGAAGTGTTACGTGCGTGACGAAAGCATTATTCAAAGCTAAGTGCCAAAAGTTCCAAACTTGTTTACAAGTGCTGAACATGGAGACAGACATACTACTTACGGATTACGTTAAGTTGAGACTATCTACATACAAGTGGAGAACTTGAAGCAGTTTCAGCAGATAACTGCAATGAGACAACACAACAGTGAGTGTGTCGACTGGCCTGCTGGTGCAGTGGTTAAAGATTCTGACTCCTAAGCGATGTCGTGTTCTATTCCCACTCAAGATAAAAAATTGTGTGAAACATCATTTATTTTTAAGTCTGTATTATTTTTGTGATACAAGAACCATTCTTAAACTCTAGTGACACTTGCCATATATTTTGAATTATGCAATTTATATATTAAAAAAATCCTGCCTTCATTTCTCTTAATTTAGTTTTTTAATTAGTAACTTACTTCTTATGATTGGAAGATATTGGAGTAAAGCGGAATAAGAAGAAAGGAACTGCTGGCCCAAAGCTATAATTTGTAGTTACAAACATCTTACAAGTGATGCCACTTTTGTTGAAAGTAAAGACCAATGAAACTAGCACTCTTGTGATGAAGGTCAACTGTTAGCACCTCGCAGTATAGTTTTAAGAACATTTTCTCAATTTGGTTGTATGTTTATTGACTAATATCTCTCTCTAGATGAAAATTGGACCTTTAAGGCGAAATATTGAGGAACAAAAATACAAGAGGTATTTATTTCAATTTTACGTTATAGGCCATTTAAGTCAGTTTGCATACTTTTTTTAAAATTAATTATTGTTGAAGATGCTTCAAAATGTTTGCTTCTTTCACCTAATTAGTACACACTTCCAGGCAGAGACAAACCCACACAATTAACATATCTGTCGTGCCAATCAGAACGCAATCGGGAAATGCAGCGACGATATTGCAAACTAGTTCAGTAGTAGCAATACTAGTGCTAAATGCAGTAACTAACTGCTAAGTCTTACGAGTTAGACTGCAGCTGCAATCATACTAACTTGTTGGACAGTGTTTACACCTTCTGATATATTGGTAGGGGAAGTCTTGGTAAGGCTTGATCGTATTGTATCGTATATATTGTATCGTAGTTTACGATCACTAGCATTTTTTTTTAAGAAATATCAAATTATTAATGAAGTAATATCAACTGCCATCACGCCTTGTTTTTTGAAGGGGCAACCAGATGCGTCTCAAAAACGCCCTCTTTTTATGCACTATCGTTAAGTCCCATTTAAGTAATAGGTACGATCCCCAAATCTTTTGACAGCCATGGGAAATTATGGGTTATAATGGAGAATATTACCTATTTTAGTTTTTTTTTTTTTTTTTTTTTTTTTTTTTTTTATGCGATAGGGGGCAAACGAGCAGACGGGTCACCTGATGGTAAGTGACTACCGCCGCCCATGGACACCCGCAACTCAAGAGTCACAAGTGCGTTGCCGGCCTTTTAGGTAGAGGTACGCTCTCTTCTTGAAGGTTTGAAGGTCGTATCGGTTCGGAAATACGGCAGGCGACAATTTGTTCCATAAGCTGGTTGTGCGACGCAAAAAGCTTCTGGAGAAGCGCACAGTGGTGGGTTGCCAATCGTCCAGGTGATGGGGATAGATATTTTGTCGCGTAGGACGATGGCGGAGTTTAGTAAGTAGTAGTAGTTTTAGTAACCACACTGCACTATTTTATTAAAAGCCTAAACATAAATTTAAAAAAAAAGGTTTTATACTTTTGGAGACACTATATTTTTTAGTAAGGCATACGATGCCCACTGCAGTGATGTTTCTGTTACTTTTCAATAGTCTCTAAGAGCGTGCACCTTTTTTTTTAAGTGTGGAATCCCGGGTCTTTACCTCACCGGAGCCGAACCGACTAAAACCATACAGTTTTCCGTCATAAGTGGGTCTATGGCAAGGAATCTGGGCATACCCAAGAAGGGATTCTTCCTTTTGCTCCTGCATGCGTGTATGAACTTTTGGTCAAAAATGAGTTATAATATTAATACCTCAAACTGTAAACGATATTGAGATTGAACATCGGGAATATTCGTTAACAATGAATGAGTGAAACATTACAGTGAGAGCGGCGAGTGTTGTAAAAAGTGCAAAATTTAGATTATCATAATATCCAAACGAATCCAGATACGGTTACGGAGTTGCAATGGATTAAAGGAACATGTTCACATTCTCCACTGGCTTAATTGTATAAAGTAACGCCAACAGAAAATTGTCTAAGTATGTTATGTTTATATGAATAACTTTAAACGTTTGTGCCTTAAATGTACTTGTTTAATTAATGTTGCATTCCGTGAAATAAAATAAAAATACGAAATTAATGATAATTAATTATTAATTATTACATACCTTTAATTTTGACTCACGTTTCAATTAAGTTCCCCTGGCTGTGGTCACAGGCTGGCTGGCTCAGCTAACCTGACGTCGGCAAATCTTTGAGGTAGAAGATTCTTCCTCTACCCGCATATTTTCGATATTTCTATCGCCAAAGAAATGCGTGTGCACGATGATCGGTTAAATAGCAAACACATGAAAGCGTAACTCGTAGCAAACAAATAACTTTCACAGTACTATATTAAGAAATAATATAGTATTTTTAAGGAAGCAAGGATCACTTGAAATATTTTTTTATGGTATGAAGGGTAAACGAGCGGACGGGTCAACTAATCAACTAAAGGGAAGTGACTATCACCGCCGATGGACACTGGACACCTGAAACTCAAGAGTCGCAATATATTGTCGGTAACCTAAATAGCTTGACGTTATTCCAACTAGTTAGTGGCACTACTACTGCATTCGAGCCTAAACATTACTCTCTCATGTCCTACGTCAAATATAACTTTGCACCTTGCCACCTACTAGCGTTTTACTTCATCGAAGGTTTGAGTAGTTGAGAATGTCCGTACACATTAAGTTCGTCTGCATTCGTGGCAGCATGAGTTTCATATAAACGATCCTGCAACAAACAAGTGAGACTACGGCGTCGCTACAAACTATAAGGAACACCAGGTATCTTACACACATAGTTGTAATCAAAGTACAGGAGTTAGGAGAGTTTCTGGATTCACTACTGCACAAACTCAAAAACAGACATAGATACTGTTAATATAATACTTGTAAACTGATGTAATAGTTTTATATTATTGAAAAAAAAGAATATTCATATTTGTCAAAAAATCTATTCTAATATTATACTCGTAAATGCGAAAATAACGCCATCTATATATCTGTCCTGGTTCCTTTTCTATTCAATTTTTTATGGTACTACTTCGTACTCAAAAAAGGACACCAGCTTCATCGCACATTGTATTAATCAAGCTATCGGAGGAGTGATATTTTCATAGTGTTAAGACAATTATAAACCAACATAACTAGACCCAAATTTAACCCTTATATTAAATCGATATTTATTTTCTAATATTTGAAAGTACCTGTGTATTACATCAAATTTAATAATATAATAATATATATCTATAATTTAGTCAAATTAATAGTTTTGTTGCTCTCTAATGTCACTGTAATATTACGTATCAAATTATTTTGAGACCTATTATTTTGTGAATACCACAATCATTTGCTACAATTACATTAAACGTTTTAGTTTATTTTAATTCTTCTGACCTACAGTTGGCCTTGCAATTCACATACCGTCGTGCACTTAGTTTTACGTTCAGCTACCTGGTGCTCTCAGTACGTTGGCGACTAACTTTAACTGAACTTGTCGAAACTTGTATTGGCAGAACTACCCACAGTTAGCAAGTGCGCTCTGCACATTAAGATAAAAGCCAGTTGCTATCAAACGCCTGCTTCAGTTTCAGATCAGATAGTTTCTTTCTAGTACTTCAATTATTCGTTGGAAATATTTTTTATTCATTCGAAAGGAACCCATTTTCTCTATATTAGCATACTTCTGCTTTACCGAATCCTAGGTCTCCATCCTATAAGGTTCTAGAGAGGACTGAAACCGAAATCTCAGCATCTGTTATAATTTGCCTACTCGTTTAGCTAGTGTGCTTACATACAGCACGTAATCAAAAATTCAATGCTACAGTCTACTGTTGAACATAGGCCTGTGCCTTACTAAGCAATCGATACCGGTACCTTACTAAGCAATCGATAGACAAACGGTAGCAATCGATACCGGTAGGTCTAATTTTAATAAATAAATTTTGAATGTCTGCCCGCATTCAAAATTTATTTAATAAAATAAATAAAATTTCGAATTTGGTTCTTAAAATTATTATTTAGTAATTAAAATAAAGAACAGTTGTTCAAATCATTACAAAAAAATTGTTTGAAATAACAAAAATCCTACCCATCACTTTAAAATATAAGTAATCTGTACTAATAAGTATAGCGATAGTAACTTTAGTAATAACTCTTTAGTAAGTAATATGTATAACACTAGATCCATATCTGCAGGTAGGATGTTCCTCGAGTAACTAATTTCTATGGAGATGGAAGCGTTAGAAATGAGCCTAATAAAAACAAATTCCCACGATTGCTCAAGAAGTTTCTATCAGGTACTATATGAAATGTATGTATGTATGTATGAAATGTATTGCTTAATACACAGACATGGTAAAAACATTATAAAAATTGTGATTTTATTTGACTGATCGAATGAGACTCAATCTTGTTCACACACATGAACCGCGAAACTTGTTTTGTTTGGCATTGACAAAAACATGTTTGCCGAAAAAGGGAAGGTAGCAGAGGCCCTCTCCTCATTCCCATCCTGCTGCCAAGCTAGCAGACGTTTAGGGAAAACGACAGGAGCTTGTTGCTGAGCTCGACCGGGTCTTGAGCCGCATCTCTCAATGGGGTTGTGAGAATCTGGTCGAGTTCAGCGCCAAGAAAACACAGGCGTGCGCGTTTTCAAACAAAAAGTCACCATTCCTTCCCCTTCCTACTCTTCAGAACACTCAACTGCCACTACAGGATAGGCTTAGTATACTGGGTATGGACATCTGTCGGGATCTCAATCCGCGTGATTACATCGAGAGCGTCACTAAGGCGGCCTCGCGGAAGCTCGGTGTATTGAACAAGGTGAGACGGTTCTTCTCGCCCGAGCATCTGTGTCTTTTATATAAGACCCAGGTTCGCTCCTGCGTGGAGTACTGCTCTCATCTTTGCTTTGCTTGACGCTCTCGATCGGTTGCAGCGACGTCCGTATTATAGACTGTCCTGAGGTCACCCAGTCTCTTGAGCCTCTGCAGTTGCGAAGAGATGTCGCCTCTATGGCAGTTCTCTATCGCCTACATTACGGGGAGTGTTCTGACGAACTCTTCCAATTGGTCCCACCTTCTCCCTTCCTCTACAGGACTACACGTGCTCTCCTGAGGAGTCACCGTTTGCGAGTCGAAGGTATGCGATCCCGAACGAAACGGTTTGGCTCTTCTTTCCTGTGCCGATCAGTGAAAGCCTATAATTCCCTACCAGTGTTCCTTCCCACTTTGATCCCGGGTCTTTTAAGCGGGGCGTGAAAAAACATCTCACCAGGCCGCCATAGTGTGGGTCACCATGCTGCATTGACTAGACATGCAATGAGGATGGTGACCACCACTCTTGGACTCCACTTATTGCTTACCATCAGGCAAAGTAGAGTCATTATGGTAGGCTTACAAATAAAAAAAAATAAAAAAAAAACCTTCATTACAATCTTCACTTTCCCCTCCCCTCATCCCCCCTCTCGTCACCCACAATGGAGGACAGTGCACTTACGACTCTTGAGTTGCAAGTCTCCATTGGCGGTGGTTGCTATCAGGTGACCCGTCTGTTTTTCTGTATTCCTATACTATAAAAAAACATTCCGTCTATACAACGCTCAAAAGTTGACATACTAGAATTTTTCGTAACAATATTACCTGCATCAGGACTCTTTAGATCTTAAACTGTAATTACTTAAAGCAATGAAGATAGAAGTATATGTATTAAGGATAACAAACACGCAACCTCTTTAGATCCTACAACTATGAGTTCCTCGTCTTGAATTATATTATCATCCAGTTATATGCAAATATCATCTCATATATTCAGAACATTTTTATCTCAGAAATCATTTCGATAAGCAACAGTCCGCAATAAAGAACTTCAGTTCAGTGTATTTGCAAACCCTGCTAGGGTAAACACAAAACAAGATGAAGATAGGACTCCATTCCTTGGCAAAGGGTTTTTTGTCCTAAATACGTTTCGTCAAAGGACCGTGACAAACGGATTCCTGCCGGGGGCGCGGTTACGGGGAGTGAAAACATTCGGTTCGGTTTAAGGGGCTTACAACAGAAATTGTTTTTATTTAATCGAAACGTGTTAAAAGTTGAAACCCGTGGAACATATGAACTAAGCTAGATATTAACCTTGTACTGCACTGTAATTGGTCAACGGTTTTGAATGTTTGTTAAACAGATTTTTTTTTTGGCAGCATCATCATAAATAACTCAACACAACTGTAATTATAAAAATCCAACGCACCAAAAACAATAACTTTTTATAATAAATTATGATTAGGCTTTGAGCAAAATCTCTAAGAAAAAGTTACCATTAAGTACAAGCATTTTGTAACACATTTTAATATTATAAATATGTAAAATTAAAAATAATGTGCTAATGTGCTAGAACTATTGTAATCTCATTCAACATATTCAAATTCGTGATGAACAATATTTGTAATTTTTTCGCATTTTTCTCTTATAGGAACGGTGCCGCCATAATTTCTGTTCTGTATATTTTCACCCAAAATCCTCAAATATTCACGGCACTTTCGGTCAAGAATGGCATTCTGGCACTTTTCTTTGAACACTATTATTGCCACTAACGAAGTTTGCCGCTTGTTTCCGAGAAAAATAGAGTCTGCGATCCTTGAAGAAAATTATACCGCAGATTTCTTGGTTCATATACCACACAAATGTCAAGAGAATATTCATCTTCTGAAGGTAGTCATTATATGTTAAAATTACACATGATAATCAGGTGATCACTTACCATCAGGTGACCCGTCTGTTCGTATCCCCTCTATAAAAAAATTGATAAAAAACACAAATTTTTTATACACAGACAGAGAGTATGACTACTCTAAACGCCGTTATAATTTGGGCTCCCTAAAACAGTCCATACGATTGGCAGTGACGAATTTTCTCATGGAGACAGTGGTGTTTCTATAGATAACTAGCCTCAACGTTTAAATGCTACTGAAGACAATAAAGATCATTTTGAATATATTACGAATATATTACGTATTTTTAAAGCTATCATATTTTTGTATCAACTAACACACATTATAGTGATAAATGTTTTATGCAATAGAAAAAAGAATTTTTTTCCTGATAACAATTCTTATGGCAAGATAGAAGATATACTATATATATATGTATATACTAGGTATATACATATACTTATATAGTTACTTTATCCTTTATACTCCAGTAGTAAATACAATACAACAATAATCTAAAACCTTGCAAATGGGTAAGAAGAAAAGAAGTATTGGCACTCTTACGTCTAGTATATTTATTACTCATAGTTTAGCATAGTTTAGCACAAACATGATTGAAATAAATTCAAAATCAAAATTAATCTTCCTTGTTCGTTTATGAAACTCAACACGTAATTAACAATTTTGATGTTTTCAGGTATGAATAGAATTTAATATCTAAAATCATAAAGACTACCCAAATTTTCTCTCAGCCGAATTATTTTCATAAAATACATTCAAATAATTCAAACGAGATCCCTCGCAAATGTTCGTACGGTAATTAAAAGGACTTTTTACAGCATGATTCACAGTAACATGGTACGATAAAAACAGATATATATCATTACTAGGAAGGAAAGGGGTGGTACATACAGTCATTTTAGAACTGTTGTTAAGTTGTACATACGCATACGCTTTATATAGACGATGCATTATCAGAGTTCGCTTTAATGGAATTAAAATGTTTGAAATTTTCTTGCTATGCTTCCTCTGATAATATAATTGTTGTTAAAACAATTAGTTGATGTTATGTCGGTGAAAGTTGATTTTAATAAAATGGGTGAATTTATTTACGTGCGTACGCTGAGTTTTTTTACTGTATTAAAAAAAACTTATATCAAACCAATTATTGATGATCTCACTTCTTGATGTGCTTTGGTTTTTCAAATTGGTGGTTTTCTTTTGTTTAATGAGTCATTTTACAGAACAACAACATATAGAAACTAGGCGAAATATAACAAACTTCCTGAACATATTTTATGTATTTATGTAATTAGCAAGATTTAAGTTGCAGTAATATGTCACCAAAATCCTTTATGTTGTCATCAAAACAATAAGAGAAGAGAGGGACAGAGGAACAGCTTGGTCACCTGATGATAAGTGACAACCTCCGTCCATGAAACCTGCTTAACAGTAGCAGTAACGTTGAGATGTGGGGAGGGGAATATAGAGATGGGAGATGAAGAGATGGGAAAGAGGAGAAGGGGGATAAGAGGAGAAGAAAGAAGAGCGAGGGAGTAGGTCCTGCTGAAACACAACCGATTTTATGTGAGGCCGTTGTATCGCACCGTTCGAGTCGGCCCTCTACCACTGTTAAAAATATTGTGTGTGTGTGTGTTCTGATACAATTTCTCTTATTACACTACCTTTATGAAAATATTCTACTATTAATAATTAATACAGTAAGCTAACAAACTTAAGTGTTTGACGAGAAAATACTCCTGATTTACGATGGCTATTATAATTTATGTACATCTTCAGTTTATGTTTGACACGAGCCGACTGTTAATGATACGACCTTTTTACACGACCCTCTTGTTTAAATTTATTTATTTATGTATTTAATTAATCTTAGGAAGACCAACAGCAGATAATAACATGCTAGCTGCATGTATAATATGTAACAGATAGCTAATTGTAGGTCCCCACGCTTAACTACTGTATGGAAAACGATGCATGACTTATTATTACTATTCTTTTTTTCTTTTAATATTCATGTTATTATTATATATAAGTCTATGAAATGCTAGAAAAGTAAGAAACAGATATTCTATAGTGTATGCATATTTTTTTTTTTTTTTTGGACATCAAAAAAATAAGGAGGTACCATGATCATTTGTATACAACTCTTTTTTTATTTATGTTGAGCAATTTTTGTCAACTAATTATTATCACACATTACACTTTTACAATGGTAGAGCCATGCTTAGGCACGAATGGGCCGGCTTGACCGGTGCAATACCACGGCCTCACAGAAAACCGGTTGTGAAGTAACGCTTGCGTTGCATTTCCCCGAATTGAGTGAGGTTTCCGGAAGACCAATTCCCCCGCCCCCCTTTTCTCTCCCCTCGTCTCCTTTATCCTTTTTTCCATCTCCTCATCCCTCCTCTCTTCTTTCCGCTCCCTGCATCCCCTATCCCTCATCACCCTCAAAGGCGGGCAGCGCACTTTCGACTCTTGAGTTCCAAGTGTCCATGGACGGCGGTGCCACTTACCATCAGGTGACCCGTTTGTTCGTCTGTCCCCCTATGGTATTAAAAAAAAATATATATCAATTTTATTATAAACTTTATGATAAAACAGATCACCGAATATCAACGGATTCAAAGTCTTAATAAACATTACATTTTGATGGTTTATTTCACTTTCCCGATTAGTTACTGCGTAATTCTGATTGTTTTTAACCCGCAAATCCTCATCATAAATCTAAATCAGCACCAGTTAATGCCAGCATACATTGTCAAGAAATTTTGCGTTCATCATATCATTTACGACAATTTTATACGCATCTCTTTATGTGACACGTGTCATGTGTCGACCGGTTTGCTTCTGTACAAACTTAATTCGTCATCCACTTCTGTTTTTGGAAACAATTCGTGTGGTGTAAATAATAAGCGGAATTTATATTACCACAAAGTGGATATACTTATACTAAGTAGATGATGAAATATTCGTCATTGAAATAAAAAAAAATATATGTTTAGGTCAAATCTTATATTTTGCTTAAGCGTCTCATGAAATGCATATTTATATGAAATTTCGAAGTCGATTGTGATATATAAAATAAGACTTTTATTATGCGATAGCTGGCGACCGAGCAGACGAGTCACGTGATGGTAAGTGACACCCGCAACTCAAGAGTCACAAGTGCGTTGCCGGCCTTTTAGGTAGGAGTAAGCTCTTTTCTTGAAGGTTTTAAGGTCGTATCGGTCCTGAAATACGGCAAGCGACAATTTGTTCCCTAAGTTTAAAATCAAATGAAAGCTGACATTTTCAAGATAGAGCTTCAATATGGGGGCTGGGATTTATTAATTTCAACCAGTTCTAGTTACAGGCACGTGACCCCGTCGTCTTTGAGCTATCCCTTGTACTTCTATATCCATCCATCAAAGCAATATACCTTTTCCTCATATATCGTATATATAACCTATCCGATTCAATGTTCTCCCAATTTTCCAATAGCAATATGCTTGCCCCTAATAGCCGCTTGCGGTTTACTACGAGTAGAATTGAGTCGTGCTAAGGTTGGAACTCAATTCTAATTGGCATAATGTATGTGTGTTTAATGAATAAAAAACCTCTGCATGCCCCTTCGGGGACACAGGCGTATACGTATGTACGATTCTTTTGTTATAATACTCAGCATTATATGCAGCTCATGACTTGCACCGTCAGTAAACATGAAAACCTATAAACCCCTGTCGCGTAAAAAGTCGGCGGGAATATTCTTACAGTTCGTAAATTTTATGGCGCTTTATATACCACGCATATTCTTATACATAATATTACACACCATATACATAGTGGATCTAAAATTCATGTCAAGACGTTATCCGTTCGCAAGTCAACTCATGTGTTTTATTGTCATGCTGACATTTACACCATGAGATATGGCTATGGTATAAATGAGTATTAACGACTATGCAAGTAATAAAAGTGTTATGTGTCATGTGATGGTGTTAGGGGATTATGGGTTAGTAATAATAATAATATTTATGGACATAAAACTTGTCTTACTTTGAACGGTAGCTCTTAATACTGAGCTAGTTTACTTTGTTTTAGGTAGAGGTAAACATATGTCAATATATCATTTTTTTTTATAATTTAAGGGGACAGACGAAACGACAGGTCACGTGCTGGTAAATGATAACAACCGTCCATGAACACCTGTAACTCAAGAATCACTAGTGCGCTGCCTGCTAAGATGAGGGATGGGTGATGCGGGGAGGGGAAAGAGGAGAGATGAAATTGGGCCTCCGAAACTCCACTAATTTCGGGGAAATGCAACGCAGGAGCAGTTTCACAACCGAATTTTTGTGATGCCGTGGTATCGCATCGGTCGAACCGGCTCATTCGTGCCTAAGCATGGCTCTACCACGAAAAAAATGTATTGTTGTATTGTCTGTAGTATTAAACATCTCCCTATATTGTAAAAAGTCGACTTTGAGTCTGTTATCAATCAGACAGTATATTTACAATCATACAGTGCCTGGTAGCATTTCAGGCACTAGGCCTAGTTTATTTATATTTAGGATCAGAGAATAGTAGGCTATATGACATTTCGTGTACTAATTCAATTAATGGAGGCTACAGAATGCAAATTAATGTTATATAATAAGACAACACAAAATCATATTATCTGACATTGCCTCTAGAGTAGCTATATAAATGTTGCAGGCGTAAACTTTAAGTTATAACATGAATAACAATAAAAAGGAACTATAAATTAAAAAGCTTATTAACTATTTATTATTTTGAAAAGCTTATTATTATTTATATATCATAATTTAACTTAATTTTGTTTTACTTAATTTTGTTAAGTGTTACCGAATTGTGAATATATCTATTTAAAAATTACATCGCGTTCTATTTATTTGTCAAAAATATATCCCTAATGTTGCTCTTAAAATTAATTAGACTGATATCTAAGTCCTTGGTTCTGCAGAGCGTATTATACTGTCTACAGAGACTGTAAAGCGGAAAAATGAAGATTAGTTTTAGCTATGGGTGTTGAAAATAATTTGTAAGTGTTCACACGTAGCAGGCACGATGAGATTACTACAAGTAGACTACTCGTACAATTCAGAAGTCCATTATACAAGTTACAAAAAAACATAACGTCTCGATACTTTTGGGGAAATTTGCGTATTAAATAAAACTTAAACAAATTACTAATTTAAAAAAACACAGCTAACTTTCTAAGAAGCTATAGCTAGTGTCACTCGAGATTGTAACGTTTCTCTGTCCTTCCAAATCCATTGAGCCCTTAAGAAGTTCAGATGGAATAAACAAACTCACATACTTATACAAATATATATGAAACCTGAAAATATTACTTTCCATTTTCATGTTGTCGTGTAAGATTTTATTAATCACATTGATTAGTTGTAAAAAGGCACTGAAAGTTTTACCATTTTAATACGAACATTAATTTATAATTTATGTGCATGAGTGCGACGTGACCCGATAAATCTTATTTTAATCACATTATTTTAGTAAAATTAAACATAAGAAGACATTTCTAAAAGCATGTTACGTTAAGAGTCTCTTTTATATATAACATTTACTCCACTTCGCAGCATGATTGGCCCGGTTAGCCTATAGCCTAGTGGTTGGTGACCCTGGCTGCATAGCATAAGGTCGTGGGTTCGAAAAATGTTTGGTTATCCATAAGTATTTGTCCTGAGTCTGAGTGTTCTTTGTATCATTTGTTTCTATTTTTGTAAAGTTCCCCATGAAACAAAAATTATTTCTTGTTTTAAACCAAAAAAAAAAAAATATTTTAATCTGACTGATAGTTATAGAGATGAACAGGTGTAAACGAACAAAAAGCTCTCCAGCTCTATTATGTTAATATAAAATTTTACTTCATACGTCATTGTTATAACATGTATAAGTCCACGTCAGTAAGCCGCACCCAGTTATTATCCTTTCTGCGATACAAATTAAAACAAGCCTGGGATATACCAGCCCATCAAGTTCATATTAAAATTACACCATATATTGCGGAATATTTCTGCATAAAGGTACACTGTCGTAATTATAGTCTTAAAATTGGTTTTAATCAATAAAGTAAAAAGATATAGTATTTGGTGCGTTTATTTGATCATCAATTTATTGTAGTCTTATATGCATATACGTTTATGCATATACGTTTATGCAACAAGTAACAGCAAGGTTGTAATCATATTTTTTTTGTATAAGGAGGCAAAACGGGTCACTTGATGGTAAGAGACTACCGAGCAACTCAAGAGTCGCAAGCGCGCTGCACGCAAAGGGGGAAGTGGGGAGAGGGAGGATTGGATAGGGTTTGCGCCAACGTTAACCTCACTTATTCAATGAATCATTGGTTGCATTTGGACCTTGACAACCAGTTTTCCATAAGGTTTTCTTAACAATGCAGTTCTTCAGTTACTAAACTGGTTGAAACTGTATCTCAGGAAGTACCTGCTCTTAAGTACTAATAGTAAGTTTAATATAAACCTTAAAAAGAAAACATGTTAACCTTTAACCTTCAAAAGTAGTACTTTAGTTCATAAGTGAACATTGTGGTCAGCTCGTCAAAAATTAATGTCGAGTGTTACAATCGTAGTGTGCGATCACAATCATAAAAAAATAATAATATATCCGAGGAAAGTCCTTCTCAACAGAATATTTAATTTAAATTTGACATGCCTGTTGGTCTAGTGGTTTGTGATCCTGACTACTGAGAGGAAGTTCGTTAGTTCGATTCCCACACGGGACGAAAGTTTGTGTGATCCACAATCAGTTGTCCCTGGTATGTTTGTAAAGTCCCCCGTGACACAGGAATTATTCTTAATGAGGGAATTTCTTTTTAAAAAAAAAAAAAAATAGATCAATCAAATCCTTTCCATAATACATTTATTTAAAAACTTCATGCACACATCCGACCATGTAGGGCGGACTTAATGCCTAGGGCATGCATAAAGACATCTGAAATTTCCCTGTATTTTTTTAAAGCAAACAATATACATATGTTATAGTATTGTTTACCACTCTATAACATCAACGAACATAACACTAACAAATTATCATCAAATTTTTAAATGCACAACACATATTAATAATGCATTTGTAAAATATGAATATCTAATACATGTTTATGTTTATATAATAGTTTGAACTGGCTTGTAACGTAGATAGTATGTGCACACAAGATAATTAAAGAACACTGCGTAATGACGACTAAAACATAAATAAAATAACTCAAGCATCGGGTCAGGTGTTAATATCCCAGACACATCAACCAGGATGTGATGACATCAACTAGGATGTGATGACATCAACTAGGATGTGATGCATCCAACCCAGTACCGCTATGGAGGATAACTTTAATAATACCAATAAATCTAGTACAGTTGTGATCATAAATGTACAATAATTTAATATATTTAACGATTTAAAACGAAATGAAATAAAAATCAATAAATTATAAGAAATATTCTTATTTGTTAACTTGAAAAGAAAATCAGAATTCATCATTAAGCCTACGTGCACTTAATATAATGTTGAAAATGATTTAAGAAAGTAACTGTGGTGAGCTATAGAAATTAAAAATGTCCGAAGGCTTACCTTACTACCAGGCGTACGATTTTGAGACAAAGGAACAGGCCATAAATTTTCGAACCCATAATATCTTTGAAACATCTCACAATTTGACACATACATTCAAATTCAACAGTCCGCACTCCCCTACAATATAACAAACGCTAAGCGACAAACGAGTAAAATAAAAATGGCCGCTCACCGAATAAGCGTTACCATAAAAAAGGTTTTCAGTGAGCAAGTGAATTTATGAATTCCGGTGTCCGGACCGGTCGCAGAGAGAAATAGAGGAGATTTACGCGGGGTCATTGTGTCGACGCCTGTGATACTCATCGCTAGAGATAAAATAATAGACTAGACTGAAAGATAAATTTTATTAAGCAACAATTTTATGTCCGGGACTTCGTACGCGCTGAATATATAATCAAATATCGACGTAACACAGCAATATTTTTTGTTAGAACGTTCGCATCAGTGAAAACTGTATTCAATTCGTATTATACTGTCTACAGAGACTGTAAAGCGGAAAAATGAAGATTAGTTTTAGCTATGGGTGTTGAAAATAATTTGTAAGTGTTCACACGTAGCAGGCACGATGAGATTACTACAAGTAGACTACTCGTACAATTCAGAAGTCCATTATACAAGTTACAAAAAAACATAACGTCTCGATACTTTTGGGGAAATTTGCGTATTAAATAAAACTTAAACAAATTACTAATTTAAAAAAACACAGCTAACTTTCTAAGAAGCTATAGCTAGTGTCACTCGAGATTGTAACGTTTCTCTGTCCTTCCAAATCCATTGAGCCCTTAAGAAGTTCAGATGGAATAAACAAACTCACATACTTATACAAATATATATGAAACCTGAAAATATTACTTTCCATTTTCATGTTGTCGTGTAAGATTTTATTAATCACATTGATTAGTTGTAAAAAGGCACTGAAAGTTTTACCATTTTAATACGAACATTAATTTATAATTTATGTGCATGAGTGCGACGTGACCCGATAAATCTTATTTTAATCACATTATTTTAGTAAAATTAAACATAAGAAGACATTTCTAAAAGCATGTTACGTTAAGAGTCTCTTTTATATATAACATTTACTCCACTTCGCAGCATGATTGGCCCGGTTAGCCTATAGCCTAGTGGTTGGTGACCCTGGCTGCATAGCATAAGGTCGTGGGTTCGAAAAATGTTTGGTTATCCATAAGTATTTGTCCTGAGTCTGAGTGTTCTTTGTATCATTTGTTTCTATTTTTGTAAAGTTCCCCATGAAACAAAAATTATTTCTTGTTTTAAACCAAAAAAAAAAAAATATTTTAATCTGACTGATAGTTATAGAGATGAACAGGTGTAAACGAACAAAAAGCTCTCCAGCTCTATTATGTTAATATAAAATTTTACTTCATACGTCATTGTTATAACATGTATAAGTCCACGTCAGTAAGCCGCACCCAGTTATTATCCTTTCTGCGATACAAATTAAAACAAGCCTGGGATATACCAGCCCATCAAGTTCATATTAAAATTACACCATATATTGCGGAATATTTCTGCATAAAGGTACACTGTCGTAATTATAGTCTTAAAATTGGTTTTAATCAATAAAGTAAAAAGATATAGTATTTGGTGCGTTTATTTGATCATCAATTTATTGTAGTCTTATATGCATATACGTTTATGCATATACGTTTATGCAACAAGTAACAGCAAGGTTGTAATCATATTTTTTTTGTATAAGGAGGCAAAACGGGTCACTTGATGGTAAGAGACTACCGAGCAACTCAAGAGTCGCAAGCGCGCTGCACGCAAAGGGGGAAGTGGGGAGAGGGAGGATTGGATAGGGTTTGCGCCAACGTTAACCTCACTTATTCAATGAATCATTGGTTGCATTTGGACCTTGACAACCAGTTTTCCATAAGGTTTTCTTAACAATGCAGTTCTTCAGTTACTAAACTGGTTGAAACTGTATCTCAGGAAGTACCTGCTCTTAAGTACTAATAGTAAGTTTAATATAAACCTTAAAAAGAAAACATGTTAACCTTTAACCTTCAAAAGTAGTACTTTAGTTCATAAGTGAACATTGTGGTCAGCTCGTCAAAAATTAATGTCGAGTGTTACAATCGTAGTGTGCGATCACAATCATAAAAAAATAATAATATATCCGAGGAAAGTCCTTCTCAACAGAATATTTAATTTAAATTTGACATGCCTGTTGGTCTAGTGGTTTGTGATCCTGACTACTGAGAGGAAGTTCGTTAGTTCGATTCCCACACGGGACGAAAGTTTGTGTGATCCACAATCAGTTGTCCCTGGTATGTTTGTAAAGTCCCCCGTGACACAGGAATTATTCTTAATGAGGGAATTTCTTTTTAAAAAAAAAAAAAATAGATCAATCAAATCCTTTCCATAATACATTTATTTAAAAACTTCATGCACACATCCGACCATGTAGGGCGGACTTAATGCCTAGGGCATGCATAAAGACATCTGAAATTTCCCTGTATTTTTTTAAAGCAAACAATATACATATGTTATAGTATTGTTTACCACTCTATAACATCAACGAACATAACACTAACAAATTATCATCAAATTTTTAAATGCACAACACATATTAATAATGCATTTGTAAAATATGAATATCTAATACATGTTTATGTTTATATAATAGTTTGAACTGGCTTGTAACGTAGATAGTATGTGCACACAAGATAATTAAAGAACACTGCGTAATGACGACTAAAACATAAATAAAATAACTCAAGCATCGGGTCAGGTGTTAATATCCCAGACACATCAACCAGGATGTGATGACATCAACTAGGATGTGATGACATCAACTAGGATGTGATGCATCCAACCCAGTACCGCTATGGAGGATAACTTTAATAATACCAATAAATCTAGTACAGTTGTGATCATAAATGTACAATAATTTAATATATTTAACGATTTAAAACGAAATGAAATAAAAATCAATAAATTATAAGAAATATTCTTATTTGTTAACTTGAAAAGAAAATCAGAATTCATCATTAAGCCTACGTGCACTTAATATAATGTTGAAAATGATTTAAGAAAGTAACTGTGGTGAGCTATAGAAATTAAAAATGTCCGAAGGCTTACCTTACTACCAGGCGTACGATTTTGAGACAAAGGAACAGGCCATAAATTTTCGAACCCATAATATCTTTGAAACATCTCACAATTTGACACATACATTCAAATTCAACAGTCCGCACTCCCCTACAATATAACAAACGCTAAGCGACAAACGAGTAAAATAAAAATGGCCGCTCACCGAATAAGCGTTACCATAAAAAAGGTTTTCAGTGAGCAAGTGAATTTATGAATTCCGGTGTCCGGACCGGTCGCAGAGAGAAATAGAGGAGATTTACGCGGGGTCATTGTGTCGACGCCTGTGATACTCATCGCTAGAGATAAAATAATAGACTAGACTGAAAGATAAATTTTATTAAGCAACAATTTTATGTCCGGGACTTCGTACGCGCTGAATATATAATCAAATATCGACGTAACACAGCAATATTTTTTGTTAGAACGTTCGCATCAGTGAAAACTGTATTCAATTCCATGCAATCGTTTTTGTGTGTACGTGTACGTTTTATTTCCAAAAAATGTTGTTCTGCTCTCATATGGCTAGGCAGTATCAATACAAATGGACTTGGCTCAATAGTAAAAACAATGTGCCTAGTTTTATCTCAAATACTAACAGTTGTCAATGATTTAATACTATGAGTCATTGGTGGCTTTCGTAAATTTTTCATAGGTTGTATGCGTTTGTGGTAAAGAGAGCAAACGAACAAACGACTGGATCGGGCCAGCTGAGCCATTGGTATAGCAAAACTACATTAATAAATTTATTGCAGAACTTCGGCAGAGAGAGATATACTCAAGAGAAATACTCAAGAGATATACTCGAGAGATATACTCAAGAGATATATTCATGAGATATATTTAAGAGATATACTCAAGAGAAATACTCAAGAGATATACTCGAGATATTTACTCGAGAGATATGCTCGAGAGATATACTCAAGAGGTATACTCGAGAGATATACTCAAAAGATATAGTATTTTTTTGTAACTTCTACCCTTTCCTAGTCCTATATTCCCCAGTCGTTAATGAAACATAAGGGGTGCAACATCCCCCTTACACCGCTGTACTGCTCATACTGCAGGGGTTAGCTCTAACCCAGATACACCTTGCTAATCGTGACGATAAGCCTACCTTTACTTTATCATGCAAAAGTAGGCTTTGATTACTGAGCCTTAAGGACTAATATATCCTGAAAGATTAATAATCCTTTAATTAATATTTTATGGAACAAAAGTACTAATTAATAGGGATAAATTACTCATAATGGCAATTTTTATGGTTGTTTCATTGTTTGTTTTCGCATTATCGTAACGAATTACATAATGGTTTCAGGATTTAAATCTATTATTTCATGATTTTATTATATTATACAAACGTGAATGTTATGAATCTAACTGTTAGGTGCTTTTTTTATGAGATGCGATACAAAACATCTAGTTAGAACATTTTTTTTTTATACTATAGGAGGACAGACGAACAGACGGGTCATCTGATGGTAAGTGACACCGCCGTCCATGGACACTTGCAACTCAAGAGTCGCAAGTGCGCTGCCCGCCTTTGAGGGTGATGAGGGATGGGGGATGCAGGGAGCGAAAAGAAGAGAGGAGGGATGAGGAGATGGAAAAAAGGATAAAGGAGATGAGGGGAGAGAAAAGGGGGAGGGGGAATTGGGCCTCCGGAAACCTCACTCAATTCGGGGAAATGCAACGCAAGCGTTACTTCACAACCGGTTTTCTGTGAGGCCGTGGTATCGCACCGGTTGAACCGGCTTATTCGTGCCTAAGCATGGCTCTACCACTAAACAAAATGTACCGTGACCAAGGTACTTACATTGTAACAACAATTTAGTTTTAATATATTATTTCATATTATTAGTTTACTTTCAAGTTCAATACCGACCACAGATAAACACTAAATTGTATTTACAAACGAATCAGAGAACCGTTTAGCATGAGGTTGAGATATATCTTTAATAAGTCCTTATTCCTAGCAACAACTAACTTACTGTAGCTCTTAGCTACATATAAAAAAATAAAATCGCAGGTTTTATGGATCAAAAAACATACAAGCAGATGATGTTTTTGGTAAGGAACCCCCCTTCAGTCATCACTTCACTCGTCATCGGACTCGAATCGACTAAAACCACACGTCTCCATCACTTGTAACTAACCATAAATGTTTTTTTTTTTTTCATATGAAAAAATTGTTTTATATGAAAAATACCAGTAGTACCATTATCTTACGCAACGGTTCAGTAGGCAAAATAAAAATATAATGTACATGTTACATTTGCAAACAAGAGCACTTCTCGTGCAGATATTTTTTAAATACAGCTCGGCTGAGTGATATTACACACTACGAGGTACAATGGGTTGTCTGAAATGACAGGCCATTTCGTCGTGTGACATGCCCTAGACGTTTCCTCTGTATGCACGTACAGACTAGGTATACGAAGGCTGTTGAGGGTTTAGGAGATGTGAGTAAGAGGAATATTATGTTTACAGATCACAGTTTTCATAAGGTTTGTTTTGAAATATTAGAAATGTATTGTTCGTTTATTTTTCATAGGCTTCAAATTCCGAGATTATTTTAAAATGTATATCCTTAAATTGAAAATTTAGAAATCTGAATCACGAGCAGAAAATCAGTAGAAGTTTACATAGGAGAGAAATACAGATATGCGTTCTACCATACTTTGTGCTTAATATAAACCATTGTAGCTATTCTATTGCATTGTTTATTTCTAAATGAAAGGTATCGCTAATAGCGTTAGCATCTTTAAAAATCTTTAACTCTATGCATTTAATACCCCAAACACTAATGTCGTTTGTCTGAAAATGAATTCATTTAACAATAAATGAATACAAATGGTTCATTAAGCAATGACAACGCCTAGCCTTCCTCAGATACGCCTTCAGTTGTAATAAAATAATATTAAATACCTAAGTTGTTTTGAAAATTGTTAGCGACCTCTAATAAAGACAACCTCTTTTCCTTGGAACTATTTTGAATGCAAGGCTAATTTCAGTGCAAATCTTTTAGCTGAAAATCATTGGCCACCTATGTGTAATACTACACATTTGTGGTTTATTAAAAAAATAGTAAATCTGTCACTCTTGTGCTTGCAACAATGGATCGAAGCTATTCGTGATTTGATTTTTTATGATTATAAATCCTCAAGAAATATATTCAAGAAATCTCACAAAAATTACAAGCTGCATTTTGGGAGTTTGCTCGTCGAGAGAACCTAAAAGATTGAGATTGAGATTTCAGGGAGTGTAATAGCGAGTGACCAAGAAGCGATGTCCATGGCATTCTTTTTCAACAAGATAACGAGCCCGCTCATACAGCTGTTAGAACCATGGACTATTTGAATACTTCGGAAGTACAAATGTCATCGACCATATCCATGCGAGTTTTTTTTTATAATTCCTCGGTGAAAGATTATTCTTCCTGTCGAATCCTGTCGAAAAAATTCGGCGTTTATTTTTCGACTTCTCGCAAGATACATTTTTAAATGGTTCAACCGAATGCATGGTGCATTGGGGCTGGAGGGGAATATTTTGAATAGCTATAAATAATGCTTTACATTTCAACTATTATAAATATATATACTTATTCTAGTGCATACACTTTTAAATTCACAAACAATTTTTGGAACACGTCTTCCATTTATTGTTCCATTTTTGTCCACAGCCAAGTCGGCCTTATATGAACGTGGTTTTCCTTCAAAGGTAAAAGCACTTGTCGTACGACGCGGCGACGTCGACAATGGATGGGGCCACAATAGAAGTGGCCACCCGCTACAGACAGCGGCCTGATATCGTACAAAAACGAATTCATTTTGTGCAGTTGTAACATTTATTTTTTCTATTTTCCATCAGAATTTTGAATTTTTGACAGGAATATACAAAAGTGGAAATAACTATACAATAATGGGAAATTTAAGGAGACACTAAAAGTTGAACTAGGTATATTATATTTTGTCAACAATGGGTAACAAAAAAAAATATGACGGAATTCAGCTCAGCGAATCGATTCGCAAAGAGATTTTGTGCTTTGACTAATAACTAAAATAAAAAGAAAATTAAAAAGAAATAGGGACTATAAATGTATATAGCCTCCTGGTAACGCTACATATGTGCATAGCGTCCCATAAAGTTATTTTCCTTCAAGACTAAGTGACACCTTCGTATATTGTTTGTATAATTTAACTGTTAGTGTTATTAGTTTATTGAGCAATAACAATAAAGCCCAAAGCATAACGTAAAATATATTTAAGATTCATGTGGCAACAATAATACAATCAGCAAGGGCTCGCCTAATACTAAACGATTACGTGGTTCAACGTTTATTTTATAGGTAATTAAAAGGAATTACTATTTGTGGGATACAATCATACTAATATTTCGACAATAAAAACCGAGATTATAGCTCTTCTGCGTTATAAGCTTTGAATTTTAATTTTCATTAATAAATTTTAACACGTAAAAACGATATACATCCAAAGTTTTCCTAAAAATCAGTTCTCGATTTAAGAAATGAGATTTCTTGACATAAAAACCTATAACTCTTTTTCTGCCTTTTGTTTTCGTTCAAAAATAAAATAAAATTTATAATAATTCATAATTCATTTTTAAGCAGCTTTAAAAAAAGGCGGAGGTTCTATGTTAAACTATATACTGTACCCAGGCGTCTGTGATCTGCCTAATAGTCTTTTTTCCCCCTAACTCTTATCTACCACTACCTTGCAACACAATTGCTTACGGGCAACGTGAACTCACTCCCACTTGTACTTCACAACCCATATAATAGCTTCGCTCACTTTGCTCTCTTACCCACTCATTTCTTTTACGATCTCTCTGTTTTACTTCTACCACTTTTCTCTCAGTTCTTATGTATAAGATAATACCTACTAAGTGCCGTTAACCTAAAATCTCTAAACTTGAATACCGGTAAACGATCTTCAATAACACATAAAAGTATGAAGCAATCTGTAGACCTTCAGTCCTTTCAATAAATTTCAGCAAAATTCGTATGCAGCTAGATTTTTTTTTACGTTAAAAATCACTGCTTTCGCGTATCAAAAAAATATCTTGAAGAATACTCAGGATCATTATTAATTAAATAGGATCTTGTTTTCTGCCCACTGTAATCTTTAACTTTGCAGAAGTCTTTTTAGATATGTTTTTGCATTCGCATACGTTGCAATAATGTTAAAAATACTATATTTGCCGTGCAAACTAGTAAAAGTCATCGTTAATACATTTGTTATGAACATATACTTAGGGAAAATAACCGTCAGTATGAAAACAAATGCTAGTTTACAGATCGCTTGACAGCCAAATAACAGGTAACCTATAATACAGGTTTGGATAATATATAATAATATATTATACAAACATGGCCGCCACCGTTTTAGTAGGTTTATCAAAACACGATTTCTGCATTGAAGTTTTTAGTCTCAATAAAAATATAAGTATATATTTTTTTGGTCCGCAGAACAATTATATAGCTTATCATTAAAAAAGTTTCAACTATCCTTTTCTTTTAAAATATATTATTCTAACACTAGTTTAGTCTAGTTGTGGCCTCAGCTATTTTTGTATTGAATTCCGTTTATCAAGTTATTCATTTGGTGACAGGTGGCAGTTTGACGTGACGTCCGATACCACGGCCTCACAGAAAACCGGTTGTGAAGTAACGCTTGCGTTGCATTTCCCCGAAATGAGTGGGGTCTCCGGAGGCCCAAATCCCCCACCTCCCCCCCCTAATGATAGCGCTGTTAACAAAAAGGATACCCCAGGGGGGTAACAGCGCTAGCGTTGGAGAATCCCCCCCTGGACGTCCACCCTCAGTACGGATTATGCCTGAGCGTGGACGCCCAGGCTGCCCCTCGTACTCTGGGGGGGGCTCAACTGCGCTCTTAAAATCTGCTCGGGGCAAGAGAAGGCATACCATGGCACCCCCTGTCACGTTTACCGTGGATTTTTGTAACATCAGGGGCTTACATTCGAACCTCGACACTGTCCACCACCACCTTGAGACAGCAAAGCCGGCCTTGCTCTTTTTAACCGAGACGCAGATATCATCTCCAGCGGACACAGCCTACCTCTGCTACCCTGGGTACGGACTGGAACACTCCTGTGTTCCTAAGGCTGGTGTATGCGTGTACGTTAGAGATGATATCACTTCTCGCCGCCTCGGCAATCTTGAAGGTCGGGACCTCTCCAGCTTATGGCTACGTGTAGACTGCGACGACCATCCCCGCATCTACCTATGCCTCTACAGGTCCCATAGCGGTGATGCCGAAACGGACCGACTCATCGACCACGTCCAAATGGCTACAGACTCAGTGCTCCAGCAGATCCCATCCGCAGAGATTGTGATTCTTGGCGACTTTAACGCCCATCACGCCGAATGGCTTGGTTCGCGCAAAACCGATCATGCGGGAAGATCTGTTCACGATTTCACTTTGGCATATGGCTTGACGCAGCTGGTAGCAACGCCTACGCGAATCCCAGATGCAGAAAGCGTCGTGCCTTCACTGTTGGATCTTCTGCTGACCTCACATCCTGAGGGCTACAAAATATCCGTTGAGGCCCCTCTTGGCTCTTCGGACCATTGCCTGATTAGGAGTATGGTGCCACTCGTTCACTCGCTGCGGCCGCGAGTTACAGGCAGTCGCCGCGTATGGCACTATAGGTCAGCAGACTGGGATGGAATGAGAACATTCTTTGCATCCTACCCATGGAGGCAGGTTCGCTTCTCGCCGGATGATCCCAATGTCGTTGCTGACTCTGTCGCGGATGTTGTGCTTCAGGGTATGGAACTTTTCATTCCATTCTCCCTGATTCCTACAGGTGGCAAGTCCCAGCCTTGGTTTGGTCGAACCTGCAAAGCGGCGTCCCGCCGAAAGCAGGAATGTTACCAAGCATGGGCTAATGCAGCGACAGCACGGGATGTAAAGACCAGCACATTAAAGAAGCAATTTAACTTTGCCTCCAGGTCCCTCAAAAGAGTAATTGCTGGGGCGAAGTCGGCTCACATCGGCAGAATTGGCGAGAGACTAGCGAGTCTCCCCTCCGGAACTCGTGCATTCTGGTCTCTTGCCAAAGCTGTCCAGGGGAACTTTTGTAAGCCATCCCTTCCACCTCTGCGCATAGGAGATAATTCGTTGGCCCACGACGCTAAACAAAAAGCTGATCTTCTGGGTAAACTCTTTGCGACCAACTCGACCTTGGACGACGGGGGAAACGCACCGCCGACCATACCGCAGTGCGAGACCCGCATGCCGGAAATCCGGTTTACACAAAGGGCAGTGCGTAAAGCGCTTCTTTCCCTCGACGTTCATAAGTAGAGTGGGCCCGATAGAATCTCTCCTATCGTGCTGAAGACGTGTGCTCCAGAGTTAGCACCGGTTTTAACGCGCCTTTATCGGCTTTCCTACTCTCTTGGCGTAGTCCCGAACTCATGGAAGACAGCTCTAGAGCACCCAATCCCTAAAAAAGGAGATCGCTCGGATCCGTCCAACTACAGACCCATAGCCATCACCTCCTTGTTCTCCAAGATAATGGAATCCATTGTTAACTGCCAGCTCCTCCGGTACTTAGAAGACCACCAGCTCCTCAATGATCGACAATACGGCTTCCGTCGGGGTCGTTCAGCTGGTGATCTTCTCATATACTTGACTCACCGGTGGGCACAGGTGATCGAGACCAAGGGGGAAGCGTTGGCCGTTAGTTTGGATGTGGCGAAGGCCTTCGATCGGGTCTGGCACAAAGCGCTCCTTGCGAAGCTTCCTTCCTATGGGCTTCCCGAGAAACTGTGCAATTGGCTCACCAATTTTCTTACAGACAGAAGCATCAAGGTCGTTGTTGACGGTGCATGCTCCGACTCCAAGTCTGTTAATTCTGGTGTCCCACAAGGCTGTGTGCTATCACCCACGCTGTTTCTTCTGCATATCAACGACATGCTGCAGATTAGCAGCATCCATTGCTATGCGGACGATAACACGAGTGATGCCCTTTACACCGGCCACGCTAACATTTCTCGGGTAAACGTCATCGAAAGCCGATCCAAACTTGTGTCTGAAATCGAAACTTCTTTATCAAAAGTTTCAGATTGGGGTCGACTTAACCTAGTCCAGTTTAACCCCACGAAGACACAGGTTTGCGCGTTCACCGCTAAAATGATGCCATTGGTCGTATCACCTCAATTTGAGAGCACTTCCCTAACTGCATCAGCCAGTATCGGAATCCTTGGCGTCGATATATCAAGCGAAGTCCAGTTTCGCGGTCACTTAGAGAGTAAGGCCATATTAGCCTCGAAGAAGCTTGGTGTGCTAAACAGATCGAGACAGTATTTTACTCCGGCCCACCGCCTGCAACTTTATAAGGCGCAGGTTCGGCCGCACATGGAATACTGTTCTCATCTCTATGCAGGTGCACCCCAGTACCAACTTTTCCCTCTTGACCGCATTCAACGGAGAGCGACTCGCATCATAGTTACGAATTAAAATGAATATTGATATGCACAATATTTAAATACATATATTAGAGTTATTCTTCGTTGCAGGTGCACGAATCTTGGGTGGCCATGGACACCTGCAACTCAACTTTTAACTTTATAAGGCGCAGGTTCGGCCGCACATGGAATACTGCTCTCATCTCTATGCAGGTGCACTCCAGTACCAACTTCTCCCTCTAGACCGCGACTCGCATCATCGACTGCCAAGATATTTCTGATCGACTTGACACCTTGGCGTTGCGTAGAGATGTAGCTTCACTCTGCATCCTCTATCGCTTGTATCATGGGGAGTGTTCACAGGAATTGTTCGGACTTATACCGGCTGCTGGTTTCCGCCATCGTTCTACGCGACAAAATATCCATCCCCATCACCTGGACGATTGGCACTCCACCACTGTGCGCTTCTCCAGAAGCTTTTTGCCTCGCACAACCAGCTTATTTAACAAATTGTCGCCTGCCGTATTTCCGAACCGATACGACCTTCAAACCTTCAAGAAAAGAGCGTACTCCTACCTAAAAGGCCGGCAACGCACTTGTGACTCTTGAGTTGCGGGTGTCCATGGGCGGCGGTAGTCATTTACCATCAGGTGACCCGTCTGCTCGTTTGCCCCCTATCGCATAAAAAAAAAAAAACGAAAGACGTTTATTTGTTTACAATGGTGCAACTTCACATCTTGGCCTGGCCTGGCCTGGGATGTTTCAGTTTATTAGTAACATTTATTAAGTAACTGCAGAATAATATTATCAGTATGACGATCAACTTGATGGATCCACATCTCTTTACTCACTATAAACCTAATGAGATTTCAGCACAATGAAGCACCAAACATAGACTTAAGCTCATAAGACTGAACTGAGTTAAGTGAGGATCGTTAGATTCTACACGTGCTATATAATGAAAGGTCACTTAAGCTGAGGGAAATTGAGATTGGCTCACCGTTATTACTGGTAGATAGAACTCTAGCACTTGAAGTTATTGTGTCGAAGCGAGCGATACTAAATTATAGAATCATGATGATGTTATGAAACTAAGTAAGCTAAGCACATGTACTGTTTTTTTAACTAGCCTATATAGTATACATGCATATATAAACTCACGCTTATATCCAAGAAAGGTAAGGCAGAGGCGTGTTAAACTCCCATATATGGCCAAGCACAATTTAGCCCACTAACGTAATAGGGGGCAAGCCTATTGACAGTGGTAGAGCCATGCCTAGACACAAATGGGCCGGTTCGACCGGTGCGATACCACGGCCTCACAGAAAACCGGTTATGAAGCAAAGCAAGCGTTGCATTTCCCCTAATTTAATGAGGTTTCCGAAGGCCCAAATCCCCCCTCCTCTTTCCTCTGCCCTCATCCACCTTACCTCTTACCCACCTCCTCATTCCCTTTCCCGCATCCCCCAATCTCTCATCACTCTCAAAGGCGGGCAGTGCTCTTACGACTCTAGAGATGCAGGCGTCCATGGACGGCGGTTGTCACTTACCATCAGGTGACCCATATCTTCGTCTGTCCCCCTATTGTATAAAAAAAATTAAAAAAACCGGGTACAGTACCCGGTTTTTTGGATTTTTTGTGACGACTGTATTGTCTGATAAGTATGTGTCGATACTATAGTGAATGTTTTTATAGTGGTTAGTGATGCTGACTTCTTAATCAGTGCCGTTGAGTTCGATTCCCATCCAAGACAAGTAATTGTGAGACGATCACGATCATTGATTTTATTCTTAAGATTGGCTCGTTTCTGTATCCTTAATTTTATAAATCAATAATGATGTTTTAACAAATAACCATGATTTTAGTGTACACGCTGTACCTTAAGCTTTCGGTAACTACATATGTATAAATGTACATATGTATGTTATCTTTTCTTTATTTTGACCATTAAAAAATAACCGTAGAAATCATTAACATTTACTTCTAAAAAATTGCATAACAAGGAGACCTTTTAGTTCTGAGGTTAGTAAAAACTTAATATACATCCATAAACTAAATACGAGTAAACGTATGTAAATAATCATAATACATATAGTAAACTCAAATGTAAAAAATACTCAAAATACATGTCGTCAGTCACCCCTATCCGTCTGCTATTGCAATTTATTTTAATTATTTGATAATTAAGCTACATAAAAAGCTTTTAAAAGTAAACGTAATAAATCAGAAAACATACGGTGCGGCGTAGTAACCACCGTTCCTGCAGGACTGAAATATATCTCATACCGCTTATCCCAAATGCCGTCAAGAATCTCACGAAAAAGGGGTTCTACAAGTGCCATAAGCGATTTACGGTATTAAATTAAAGTACTTGGTGTTTTGGTCAGGCCGCCTCCCTTTTCGGCAATTAAAATGAGATCAGAGAGACCCGACTTTTATTTTTCTTTTCCCTTTTTTTTTGCTTTTCAGCCGGCCTGTGGGAAAACTGCAATAAAGATAAATTATGGTTTTTAATTTTGTTGCTTTGTTTGTAGTTAATGGCGAGGACTATGACGTCTTGTGGTTTTTAATTTATAGAGAGACTGAAGGGTGGTTTAAATGGGGAGCATTAAATAGTTTAAAACACTTTACTTTTGTGTTTTTTAGAATATGCTTGCATTATTTCATTATTAAATTGGCTAACATATAACTATAATCCTACTCGTGTGTTTTATAATTTCACACTATATATTTGCAGGAATGGCTCAAGTTGCGGGTCATAGGCATAATGAAGCAATGACTTTGACATCCAGGCCCCATTGGGCAGAACCGGCTAGGAGACTCACATCTTTGAAGGTAGCAACAATGTTAATTTTATTCTTTATTTAAAGTTTATATCAAAAAGAGAGATGTTATAAGCACTAGGTGTCTGTCTGTGTATCTGTGCCTGTATGTCTGTCTGTGGTAAAGTAGCTCCTAACCAAATGGACCTTTTTTTTTACAGTTTTCTTTTGTTTGAAAATGACAGTGATCGAAATTGTTCCTAGCTTTAATTTATGAGGCCTTTGATGACCGCCCCGTTCTATTTGAATCTTTGGGAGTTTTTTCAAGTCGAGGGTGTATTTTTTTTTTGTGTAAGTCTACCATAGTGGCTCCAGTTTGCTTGATAGAAAGCAATAAGTGGAGTCCAAAAGAGGACGGTAAAAGTCTGAAACTCACTACCAGCGCACGTGTTTCCCTCGCACTTTGATCCCGGACCTTTTAAGCTGGTTGTGAAAAAGCATCTCATCAGGGCTCTATAGTGTGGGTCACCATGCTGTATTGACTACAATTGTAATCAGGATTGAGACAACCACTCTTGGACTCCACCTTTTGATTTCCATCAGGCAGAGTGGAGTCCTTATGGTAGGCCTAAATATATATAAAAAAAAAACTATGACGGTTAATTTTGTTGATAAGATTAGCAAAACCAATATAAGATATCTACAAGTATGCAAAGAAAAAATACTTACTAGTTATTAGGTAAAGAAATAGTTTAATATCAGTGTAATTTGATTCCTGTAAGATTTGTATTACCGTGGGAGAGTCATGAGGAACTAATAAGCCAGCTCAATAGGAGTAAATACCACGGTTTCACAAACACCGGTAGACAAACAATGCTTGCAGTATATTACCAAGTGAGGTTACTGGAGGCTCGACCCCCCCTCTCCTCTTTAACCTTCCCCTCAGACACTTCAGTTGCAAGTGTCTGGGAACAGCGGTTGTCACTTATCAAGATGTGACCCATCTGTTTTTCTGTCCACCACCACTACCACCATATGATAAAAGAAAATTACTTTGATAAAAAACCAACACCCATATAAAAGTGGACATACCGTTCCATACTTTCTGAAGGTAAAACAATTATATTAAATTTTACTTCCAAGAAAAGAGAGTACTCCCACATAAAAGGGCGGCAACGCACTTGCGACTCTTGAATTGCAGGTGTCCATAGGCATTGCAGGTCTGAGATGGTGGCGTGACGTACGTGTTCCACGCGTGCCTATCCAATGTAGGGGGGCGTAATACTCTAAAGTGTGGCCGCCTGCTAGTCAGGTGGCAAAGGTCTGCTGGGGTTCCCAAATGCTTCCTCTTGGTCCCTAGCAATAGACGCTCTCGTGACGGAAAACCGTGTGTTTTCAGTCGGTTCGAGTTCGATATACCACCGTCATGGAGGATTCTAAAACGATCACTGTTTAAATTTATTTACCAAAGAGGAGTTCACTCTTGGCCGACTTCGGTCAATCTCTTTTCCGAATAATTTAATTGATATTCAAGTTTTTTTCTTATATACTATTCTCTTTTTTATCGTTACTTTCTTTAATGAACAGCCCCTCGAAGGTGGTTTAATATAAAAGAATTAGCGAAACATAATGCATGAATGTTATGTAGAATTACTGATTCTTGTTTAATTGTTTAAAACAACAAAAAACATGAATGCATAACCAACTACTAATAACTCTTACACTGAATAAAAACAAACTACCTATAGTAATTTTCTTACTTCGTAATGAAATCCATTTATACATTTCATATAACAATCACTTGTTAAATGTTAATATAATAATTACACATCCAGCGAGGAAGACTGTCCACTTCGCACACGAAAGGCAGGCATCTTCACTTAATTCCACGGAGTGATATGGGTATGACACCCATGTAATTTCCGGCTTCAGGAATGGAAGAAATATCTCGTCCAAGTACTATTTAAGGACATATAAGACCTTGTACGTCCACCTTTAGATATCCGAAATGGCGTAGAAGCACATTATGGTCTATTGCCCTCCGAAAAGTTAATTAACCTGTGAATTCCAAAACCTATGAATATCACTTTTGAATCCTAAATATCCCATTCAACTCTATATAAAAGCGAATTGTTGGATTTCAAATAAAGCACAATGAAATTTCTGATGAAACCGTATATCCGAGTACAAACCACGTGTTCATTTTAAACAATTTTCGAACATTTTCTTTAAACAAAGATCGTTGATCGTTATCTGTTTAACTTGATAATATTATACACATTTAAATATTAGATATGTTTATTACCTATGTCATACCCGTATACACGTGGAGAGCTATGGCTTAGCTGAGTATGGGCTGGGTTAAACGAAGTTATATAACGGGGTCACAAAAAACAGTTAGTGAGATTACCGGAGGCCCACACCCCCTCACCTTCTGGGTCACCCTGGAAGACACTTGCAACTCTTGAGTTGCAGGTGTCTAACAAACAACAACAAAAGGTGGTGGAGTAGCAGCAGCCACTTACCGTCAGGTGAACCGTCTGTTCGTGTATATCATAAAGAAATGTAACACTTTTAACATCCGACATTACAATTTCAGATCACCTGTATACTCTTAAATTTGGATTAACTACCAAATGTCGACCCACACCACGACGACAAAATTCGACACTAAATACTTTATTACATTAACATGTTATTTTCATTAAAATTTTCCTTATGATGTATTATCGTGTCGCTGTCGTGATGACAAGCTAACATTTGAAAAATTCATATAAATATCACTTTACAGACAGTGAGCTTCTGAACAAGTATGTATATGTAGCCAAGTTACACTGGATACACAATATAACTTTTACCCAGAACCCAGTGATTTGAATTTATATGAAACTTTCTACGAGCAATTTTATATTTCAAGTGTAACTGAGGGAAATTGTAATATCAAACTTCAAATAACCTGAATCAAGATAAATTGCCACTGCAGCAACTCTATTGCTTTCTTTCTTTTTAATATTCTAAGAGGTCTGGTTATAATTGTCTCATTATTTGAGTCCGTCGAAAATCTGAGCCACCCCTTGTTTAGTGTTTAAAATTTAGAGACAATAAAAACCTTTGATCTTTCATCATTTGCTACTCAGAACAAGAGACAAAGAGAGAAGGAACCCAAAACATACACAACTACTATTTTAGCAAAACTTAAGGAACTTTAACAACACCACTATCAAAGAAACAATATTTTGGAAGACAAACGCCTATTCCAACAATCTGTAAAAAATAAAAAGCAAAGAATTCTTACACTTTCATCTTAAAGAAGGTTTTCTGATTAATCGATGAACTCTAAGAGATGATGCGTTATTGTGTGTATTTAATTAGTTTTAGAGCCCTTTTGTACAGCTAAGTATTTAAATTTATACAACCCAGTTATCTAATAAGAACATGGCGTACATGATATTTAAAAGGTACGAAAATGACCGAATAACAAATATTACCGTGTTATTCTCAGTGGAGAAGAATAAAAAAACCCTATCTCATCCTGTAGGTGCCCGACTGAGAGATAGCTGAAGCATAGGCTTCAGCACGTATAGAGCGAAGTATTACCACGGCCTAACAGAAAACTGGCTGTTGAACAATGTTTGCATTATGTGACCGAGTGAGTTACCGTAGGCCAAAGCCCCTTTCATCCTAACATCTTTCTCCTCCTCATTTCCCATCTGCTCTTTCCGCTTCCCATCTTCCCATCCCGTGTTTCCCCTCCTCCCTTTCCCTATCCGAAAAGGCGGACAGCACTCTTGAGTTGAAAGTGTCCATGGGCGGCGGAACTCACTTACCGTCGGGTGACCCATTTGTTCGTTTATCCCCCTATTAAGTGGGTAGTAAGTGGGAAAAAAATATCGTTGGGAAAAAATGGGCGATTGAGATGCATCTGCTTACCCCTTCGGGGATATAAACGTAAGCATATGTAATAACCTTGCTATCTTCATCATCATCATCATAAGCCTATTGCCGTACACTTCTGAACAACAAAGACCTCTCAAGGAGCGCCAACTATCTCGGTGTTCCTTCCCTTCTTTAAGTACTCGGTCCGTCATTCGTTTTACGTTGCCTCACGATTTCCACTCAAGCTCTTCTTACTTATCTTATACTTAGTTAGAAAATTGCGAAAGTTTAAATGGATGTTTGCTTCTCAATCACCCCAGATCAGCTGAAGCTGAAATTTGGTACAGAGATAGAATATAAGATTATTACTTTCTATATATCTATACTCTATAATCAATTAAACAAACTGTAAATTATATTTTTAGATATAAAAGAAAAAACTAAATATATTTAAAAACATAAAAATGGTTTCCTACATCGGGTACAGGAGACAAGCTACCGATGGTTAGGGCTCCAGAGAAAGGAACCTCTTCCAAATACATGCAGTATCAAAAACGACTGCCTTTTGCATCTGTCCTCTTACCCAACTTCCTCACGTGAGCCTCTGAAGATGTTGGTCGAGGCTCTTAGCAATCAAACCATGGACTGATATGACTATCGGCACAATGATTGCTGAATTCACATACCACATGACGACAAATACTTTAGTTGTTTATCCTTTTCAGCCTTTATGAGATTTTCATTTGGAATGGTAATATCAGCAACCATTGATCGGCGCTTTAATCCGCAGCTTAGATAGATTATTATTATTTTCATTATTATATCTTTAATAGCATGTGGCCATAGCCTTTTATCCTGACGATATGCACAATTTTATCCTGGTACAGCCTTTTTTTTAGGTGGGGAAATCCCCATGGACTTTCCTCCGCCAGGGTTATCGGCGGAGGGGTGTGCCGGACTTGACCGGCTAAAACCGCCACGGTGTTCTTCTGCGACCAGCAGGTGACCGTCCACCGGACCCCATCTTGTTTTGCAGGGGGGAAAGGATTATGCCTCTCCCCCAAAATCACTCCTTGAGGGAGGAACTGAACCCCGGGTTCACCGCCCTCGGGTCCATTTATGTGGGCCGGAATTGGGCATTGTCAGCCCTCTTTCAACGTCTGGTGCGCCGTCTGCGGATAGGGAGCGTGATCGTGTTTTGCCTCTTCCTTTCCGCAGCCTCCTTCTGTGAATCCTGGTACAGCCATTATTAGCCTCGACCCGTGTGATACCACCAAAGTCGTGAACATCTTGTCTGTGAATACTTACAATACTATTTATTTATTTAGCAGTTTTACCAGCTCTATCCTCACCAGAAGTACACTATGTTGCCACCCTTTAATGGCTGTCGATAAAACGGTAGAGATACTTTTGTATTTTTCTCAATCATAAAACTTACGACTAACGTTTCAAATGAACACACGAGTTCTGAGAAAAATAATTGCAAAGAATGTACCTATAAAGTCCATTTAGTGCAGAAAATAGCATCGCGTTTATTTGTCCAGCTCTCTGAATCGAATGCATTGAGTGAAGTCGTAAAAGTACTATCAAAGGAATAAAATGTCGGATGTGCTCCGTAAAACAGATAAAACTACTTAAGTATATTTTGAATTTGTGAAAACGTCGTATAGTGTGTTTGATAGTTGATTTTAGAACCATTTTATGCCAATTTTTATTAGTTTAAATTTGAGATGAATATCAATATTCAATATAAGTACAGAGTACCGTATATTTGACCATATTTGTGATGATTTGATAATTTAGACTTTTTGACTTAATTTTATGTACAAAATCATTTATTGAAAAAGTAACATGAATCGCAGTTAAACTATACTTATTGGAGGTTTTAGTTAAATATTTTGTTACTAGACAACTAGTCCAAAAACTCCTTGTAGTGATACTCTTACACACTGACGTATAAGAGTAAGCAATACGCTAGTTTCTGAATTTGCAGTGTTGTGCGAGACGCATCTCCCATACTTCTTCTTTCTATTCTAATTTCGAATCCTACATTTCCATTACTAAGACTAAAAACGTCATTATAAACAATTCCTTTCAAAGTGTAACATGTTCATTATGGTATAACAGCGGTTGCATCTTTATCTGACAGATTCACCCCATTAACCTAGCGCTGCTACGTCGCTGCTATAAATCAAAACATCATCAATCTATGTTGCGGAGTGCACCGTGATTAAGACGATGGCACGTTGAGTTATATCGTGACGATAAATTATCTTTGAGACTTTTAAGTGCTAGCTTTTTGGTACACACTTAAACCTGTCTCAAAAATATCTATACATGATATTAGTATCATTACAATCGGCAATAGTCTTGCCCCATATTACGTAAAATGGGACTAAATTGTTATGTCTGTAAATATTGGCATTAATGACGCCTCTGCCCACCTATTCGGGGACAGAGGCGTCATTAATGCCACTTGTACCCACATCACCACAATGTACTTACAGGTATATCCCCGTACGTAATAATCGGTAAACATATTGCCATTAACTTTGCACTGTATACGAGATCTGATAGACAACAGTCCATACAGACGATATCGCTAACAAAAACGTATAATTCTCTCGTGGAAAGACTTATGATCTTAAACCAAATATAATCTTAGACGCAAACAAAATTTTCCTTGCCCTGAAGTAATATAGCACCTCTAGTAACACGTCAGGGAAGTTCCATATATTGTAACACTTTATGTTGCATTAAGTGTTGTAGGGCGCGTTTCATCTCTAGGCATAAATGGACTGTTTACAATAGAAATAATTGTTTATTAAACATTTAAAAATATTTGTTTATTCTTTAGCTAATTACGTATCTAATTAAATAAGGCTTTCGTTATTTGACTAGCGAAAACTTTGCTTTAAAAATAACTGAAAAGCAGTCCTCATTAGCTTTCTGGAAAGTTCATAAAGAAGATGTTTCTTAACATTCAGTATAATTATATCGCATTTATAAAATTAAATCTTTAAATATTTTTTTACTAGTAATTGGCGTAGGTGTTTGTCTTCCAACTCACTTGATGTTAAATGACGGCATATTTAGAGTACAAGATACTCGAATAGCAACTAACCAAAATGTTTAAACTTTTAAAATTTTGTAAATAATATTACTGGCAAATTTCTTTTTTATTTCTCTTTTGTATAATATATTTGCGTAATATAATATTACAATTCAAAGTGCACGAAATTCTTTTCAACTCTTAATAATTAATGTAATTATATATAAAGAATATATGGAATGACCATGAATGATTTAATTTAAGTACCTATGTAATAGATGAAATATAATGAAACTAATTTATAAAAAAAAAAATTGTAAGATATTGCTAGCCGACATGACTAAACATGGCTGATCAACCTTTTACAAACACCATCTATATATTCTATCCATGTTTCGCAAAGTTAAAGAATTTGAATTGAATTAAATTGACGCTGAAGACAAAAGAGGTACACGCATATGCAGAGAAATATATTCACTCTACTTTATAATTTAATATTTGATAAATAATAAATGCAAACACGAATTACGAAGTGAAGTACAAAATCTATTTGCGTAGGCTTCAAACAAAAAACCTCGACCTTTAAGTAATACAAAAATATCTTTTGACTGGCCTCTTTGTCTAGTGGTTAGTTAACCTGACTGATGACACAGTGGCTATGGTTCGATTCCCACATCCCGAGTCTGGGTTGGCTCCTTTGCCATTGAAGGTTTAAAGACAAGAAGAAAGATATTATTTATATGACTAATGATGAATGATATATAGTCTATGATTATATGAGTGACTACCTGTTGCCCGCGACTTCGTCCGCGTGATACTTAACAAAAAAGTTATTGTTCAGTTCGCAATTTTCAATTTGGTTTTCATTGGTTGGTTGGTTTTTTTTTCTAAAATAAAAGTAGCCTTAGTTACTCCTTGTTACATCAGCTATCTGTCAGTGAAAGTCCTTTTAAAAATCGGTCCAGCCATCTAAGAGATTAACCGAACAAACAGACAGACAGACAGACAAAATTAAAAAAAAATCGTTTTGGTATATGTACCGTGGTATCCATATGCACTTAGTAAAAAGCGGGCATTTTAATATTACAAACAGACACTCCAACTTTATTTATTTGTATAGATATTAAAACATATTTTTTAATCACGGATTATAAAGGCATATTTAAGCAAGAATTTATTTTTTAAATCTAAAACATGTATTAACTTTTCCAATATAAAATAAAAATGAATCACGATCTTTTCTTCGTATACGGGTAGACATAAAATGAGCTGCCCCACCGATTAAGGGTTAGAAAAAAAACCTCCCCAACTTTAAGGGTGTGGTATATCAATCAGCTTACTCACTGCGTTTTGCTTGATTATAAATAAACCTCCCTCATAAAACCCAGCCCTTAGATGACGTATGCAAATTTATCCATCTACTTTTTATTGTAGGAAAAATTCTTAGAAGTATTTTGAGTTTGATGTCAATTCGAAACAAAATGAGGAAAGCCATTTGCAATGAACAAAGAATTCGTTGAACAATATAAACTTATTTAAGGGATTATGCAAATAAGGAAACATTGTGTTGTCAGACACTAGCGATGCGTAACTGAGAGAAGGAAAGTTCATTGTGCCATCTGGATATTTCGACACTTTCGATATAAAAATAGTAGTTAAAATAAGTTAGACTATTTTTCGTTCTCTTTGACGCATAATATAAAAAATAATTCTCTTTGATGCATAATGTAAACTCCGTTCTTAGCTGACCTCTACTCGGCGAAAGGAATGTTCCTAACAAATTTCAAGTCTCTACGCCTTATGGTTCCAGAGATATCGTGATTTAACTATTAAATAAATAAATATTAGTTATTTTATATAAACAAATTCAATAACAAATTGTCGCCTGCCGTATTTCCGGACACATACTACCTTGTAACCTTCAAGAAAAAAACGTACTCGTACCTAAAAGGCCGGCAACGCATTTATGACTATTGAGTTGCGGGTGTCTATGGGTAGCGGTAGGCACTTATCATCAGGTGAACCGTCTTCTCGTTTGCTCCGTATCCCATAAAAAAGTAATATGGTTGCACTAACAAAAGATTCGACTTCGATTCAAAGAAAAGACTCGAGCCACACTATCTCTGGGTATTTTAAAAAGGAACTTAGGGATTAAAATTTTAGCAATCAGACAGTATATATACAGACCCCATTTGCTAGGCGTGCCTACTTACTTAAGTGGAACTGAATCATTATGACAAAATGTAGTAGTTTAATACGCCACCTAATACGCCTACGACTACCCCTTTGAGAATATAGACTTGAATATATGTATGTATGTATACGGATACTTGTGTGTCCATCTTAACTTCTAAATTGATAACAATTCTTCCACATTCCATGTTCCACGTTGATTCCCTGAACAAAACCGGTTGTGAAGAAATGCTTACGTTGCATTTCCCCAAAATTAGTGAGGTTTCCGGCTTCCTAACTCAATATCCTTTCCTCTACCCTCGTCCTCCTCTGCTCTCTCCAATCTCTTCTTGCCTCTCCCCACATTTCCCAATCCTCATCACCTTCAAGGGCGGGCAGCGCACTTACGACTCTTGAGTTGCAGGTTTCCAAGGACGGCGGCTGTCAGTTAATATCAGGTGACCCGTCTGTTTGTCTGTCAGCCTATATGGTTAAAAAATATATATACTTATTCTTGTTGTTAGAATTTGAAAACCTAAGTTTATACAATTATCACATTAAACCGGCGTTAAAATCATCAATAATACACATTTTATTCTCAATGATGCTGATGGAATGTTTATAAGTGCATGCCCTTATGCAAAACTACCCATAAATACTCACCATGTTCGAACGAGACAACTAATTGTATTTACGGCTGAACTTTGCTATGGGTTAAGTTTATTTATGTATATACCATTTTACTTAACAATCCTCTTCTCACATTAAATCAGAATTCTCACATTTTATTGTCATCATCAATTCCTATCAATAATTATCATAAACTGAAATAGTAAATGAAACAAAGTAACATATATATGATATAAATCCTTACGTCGGTGTTTCTGTACGTATGTTCAGAATTTGTTGGTCTGAATAATGATCAAAATATTGATTAGAAACATGTAGTTTATGCAATGAGTGACGTTGGTGATGGCAAGGTGATGACAATGAACTTCACACACTAGATGGATGTCACTTATGATTTTTTTATGAAGGTTAACGAGCAGACATGTGACCTGATAAAAAGCAACTTTCGCCACGTTTGGACACCTGCAAGAAATGAAAAAGACAAGAAAAATATAAAAAAGAAGAATAGAGTGCATTGCCGAGCAAGTTGGGCTATTTGTCGAGTAGGAGTATTTTCGTGAAAGTTTGAAGGTCGTATTGGTTCGGTATTACAGCAGGCGGCAATTCATTCCACAGATGCCAAGTAAGTAAAAAAAAAATGTAATAACAGGAGTCATCGTCTGTTATATGGCAATACAAATGTGAAAGTGAATGTAAAAGATGTAGTAGTTAAGATGTTAAAAATTTCATAGTAACTCAAGGTAAAAAAAGATAGGAGGACGAATTCTTCCTTAGATGTAGCGTTGATGATTCAGTTTGTAATTAATTAGACCTTGTTAGTCTTAATCTCAGCAATAAAGTATACGGAACGTTCAGTTACCAACTTGAAGATCTTTTTTTTTTTTTTTTTTTTATTCTATAGGGGGACAGACGAACAGACGGGTCACCTGATGGTAAGTGACACCGCCGTCCATGGACACTTGCAACTCAAGAGTCGTAAGTGCGCTGCCCGCCTTTGAGGGTGATGAGGGATAGGGGATGCAGGGAGCGGAAAGAAGAGAGGAGGGATGCGGAGATGGAAAAAAGGAGAAAGGAGATGAGGGGAGAGAAAAGGGGGCGGGGGAATTGGGCCTCCGGAAACCTCACTCAATTCGGGGAAATACAACGCAAGCGTTACTTCACAACCGGTTTTCTGTGAGGCCGTGGTATCGCACCGGTCGAGCCGTCCGATTCGTGCCTAAGCATGGCTCTACCACTGAAAAAATAGATCTCTGAAATACTGGTAAACAACTTTGATTAAGTGATATGCATACAAAATATTCTTATTACAGTTTTATAGAAATCTTAGAATTGACTTTTACATGTAAAACTCAAATCATACTCATAACTAAATCTTGATAGCCAATACTATGCCTACAGCAGCAAAACTGTGTATAAATTAAGAATATTACCTACCTGTTTGAGGGAACAAAAGCCAAATCGCCGAAGTAATGTCAGTACTAAAAGCTAGGTTAATAAATGATAACATAGTTAGTGTAAATCACAACGGGCGGCCGCTCGTAATTCAGTGTAATTGGCTTGACACAAAATTATGTAAATCAACTATTACTTATACCTAATTTGCATAAGTATGATTTGTCGTACATTAAACTAATGTGGATGTTAAAGTTCAACCCATAATTATACACACCTTAATAGTTGACACTGTACTCTAATTGTGTTTTATCGTAGAGATGAAGTAAATTATTCCTAACTGATAGAACCTTTTTTGTGGGAGGTTCTAAATTCGGTTGAAGGTTTTTTTTAATATTTGTTACCACATCACTCTGTCATTTATTGACCCGTTTATATTTTTATATATTTAAAAGAGTATGCTTCCTGTTCGATTTAAAGTCTGATTTAAATTTGAAGAAATATTCAATTTCCAAGGTTTAAAATTAATAAAAGCTGTGTGGTTCATGGTGGAGTGTAATACTGCCACCAAATCTGTTCCCGACTGTGTCATTAAAGGCGACTGTTAGCTATCAGACAAATCAATAGCGCCAGAGCACCCATTTTTTAACATGCAATTATACCTATCCTTCCTTCTTGAAGTCTTTGCGAAACTGTAAGAAATAGTTTAGCTTACCCTAATACGCCTGACGTAATTATTATTATGATGTTTTATACAGTTTGTTTTTTAGTATATTTAAGATAGTTATGCTATACAAACGATAAGAAGGCAAGCCAAACTAAATAAATTAATGATATCAAATGTTAGTATACGTATACGAAACGTTAGTTGTAGAGACAACTAACGCTTCGTATGTGAGTAAAAACATCGAAACATTTGAAATTCTTATAACATATTTACAAAAGACACTTGCAAGTTAAATCACTCTGCTAATTCTCACAAGTATCGAACCGTGTACAACGATTAACAGAAACAAAATGCCACAAATTAGTTAACAACTTAAACGTCCCTCTCTTAACAAAATTACGTAATTTCGACAACAATTTTCCTACAAAATCATGGAACTTTTGGCTAAACTTAATCTATACAAGGCAACAAGCTGTTGCGTTCAGAAAATTCAATTTATAAACAAGTTAGCATCTCGTTAAAATTCTTCTGATGTAATAAGGTACGCCTTTTGTAGACATTCGTCGAATTTAGATTTTGAGGGCTCAACTCGAACATTCTTGTTGAAGTCTCGAACGATAATTATGTAGCCCGGTTGCTCTTTTATACCTTTTTCTGTTATGTTTTGATGGTATGGTTTTACCGTGTTTATCGTACGGGGGTTACGTGTTACTTGATGTTTTGTGTTTTCGGTAATCGGCTTATGATTGTCAGCCTTTAAACTGTAAAATGTATATTTTTCAAAATTGTTATGTTTGATGTGTGAGTAGGAGCGAAAGGATCAGAAAGCATTTTTTGTAGCCGAAATTGTGATTAAATTGCACTCAGTATAATCCCGGGTATTTGTATGAGCACTCTGTAAATTATTAAGAAATTAAAAAGCTTATCTCTTATATTGATTTTTAATTATTTATAGATAGAATCCCGGAACAAACATTTGAAATAAAGTTTAAAACAAACTGAACTTAACTTTAGCCATTGTTTATATTTAATGTTTGCTTTTTGTCACATGATGGTAAGTGACAACCGCCGTCCATGGACACCTGCAACGCAAGAACAAGAGGCTTAAATGCGCTGCCCGCCTTTAAGGGATGAGAGAATACGGGGACGAGAAAGGGGGAGTTGGGCCTTGGGAAACTTCACTAATTTCAGGGAAATACATGTCACAACCGATTTTCTTCGAGGCCGTGGTATCGCACCGGTAAGGCCAGGCCTATTCGTGCCTAAGCATGTGTCTAACACTGACAGGGTCAGTTTTCATTTACCACAACACCAACTATGTGCCATCAGTCACTCGTGCTTTGCTACCAAGGTTCCTACAGAAGTATTACTTTCAATAATTTTTTAATAGAGATTTTTAGTAGAGAATGCCTTGAGTTATTTTTTTTTGCATAAAGAGCAAAACAAGTACAGTATAGTGTTTCTTTATATCCTTAAACTCAGTATAATAGTTGTTATTCGATAAGTATGTTGTTTTAGTTATTATTCATCTTGATTGCTACGCCAAAAGTCGTGGGTTCGATCCAATATGGAACAAATAATAGTTTGAGAAGCATTTGTTCTGTGTGTATGAGTAATTTATCTATAATGGGTTTGTATTTAGAAATATATGTACAGATATAATATCAGTTTTCTGATTATTATAATATATTTAAATTATAATAAAATAACTAACATTTTTTTTTAAGTTGAAAACAAAGTTTTTTTTTTGTGACAACAACAATTTTTGTGTTGTGTGGGAATCGAACCCGGCACCTCAGCAGTCAGAGTCACCAACCACTAGACCAACAAGCAAGTCTTACAATGAAGTAGGTAATGTATTAAAAGCTAAGAAATATTTCGGTAGGTCCTAGGTACCAGTCATCACAGCACTCCGATCAATGCCCTAAATTGATGAGGAGAGTGCTGTGCTGGCTATAGGGGGTCAGACGCAAAGAAGGGTCACGCCATGGTAAGTGACAACCGCCGTCCATTGACACCTGCAACTCAAGAGTCCTAAGTGCGTTGCCCGCCTTCGAGAATGAGGAGGGATGGGGGGACGCGGAAAGAGATTAGGAGGAGTTGGGTCTCCGGAAACCTGACTCACTCACTCACTCAATTCATTCGAAGAAATGCAACGCATGTGTTGACACAACCGGTTTTCTGTGAGGTTTCTTGCCATTCGTGCCTAAGCATGGCTCTCCCACTGTTAAAAAAAAATATATATTTTTACTTATTTTATTTCCAGTTCCAGTTTTTTTTTTTAACTTATTTAAAGCCTAAATTATTTCGTTATTTAAGCCCTTTCATTTGATGCCTCAAAATTGAAACAATTATTAAATAAAAAAAATAAAAAGTATGAATACCACCATTTTTTGGGTGGACATATTGCATTTGTATTTTTTTTGTGTACTCTATTCTACTAGTCAAGCCCTTTCTTTCGATATAGGTATCAGATTGAGCTGGTATTTGGTAATCACCTTTAGTTCTGATGACCATGAAATTTTATATGTTCATTATCATTGTAAATCCAAGATGGCGGTTCACATATTTTTCACTAACCTACAGAGGTTAGTGAACACGTCACATATTTTTTATATAAAAAAAATATGTGAACCGCCATCTTGGCGAGTACCAAACAACAGATAAATCTGTAAACAGGAAGAGGTTGAAATTTCAATTACAAAATTTGACCCAAACAAACAAATAAACAAAAACAGGGCGAGCTAAAAGAACAGTTTAGTAAAAATCCTTTATCTCAGAAAATAATATCTGTATATTTAGTTTTTAATTCAACATCATCAATAAGTATTATATACTCTTTAAATTTCATGTTTTACGTCTATATTGTGAGTAAGATACATCTCTAATGGACACCATAACATGAACGAAATGATGTCTAAAAACATTATTAGAACAAAATTACAATGGCTGCAATCAACGTGCTACTATAATCGTATCGTCTATACCATTATAGGGCAAAATTACGCCCGTGAAAGCCGAAGTACCTTAAAAGGAGGGAACTTTCTCCATGTTACTGGCCATACTCGGAATATGGACATGTGTATTTACGTCTAATAGTGGACATTGAAGTAATGGATTTCATAAATAATGTGGTTAGTATAATTTATGTTCATACATACATTTAATTCTTACAAAAAAGAATTGGTCGGTATAATTAACATTTCGTTCAATCGTACATAAAAATATTTGGATTTGTGTTAAAAAATTAATCCGCATCGTTGCTTACTGGTAACGTTAACACAAGACTGGCAACATTGCCATTGAACGTGGGGAATTTGTATTTCTGTGGACAAGAAAATGGCGAACCTTCTGGTCAAGACATATAAAGTGAAGTTAGTGTCAGTCAATTAACTAATTATTTATAAATTATGTATTTTTATTAACCTTTTGTAATGTCCTAGTTGTTATCCTAACCCTTTTAGAAGAAGTAAGAAATAATAATAAGTAACGTACATTTCTCATATCATGTAGATCGACTTAGCAGTTTCAAATTTAATGAAATGACATTTAAATTTATTCCGTTTAAAACTCCATAAATCTTTAAACAACACGATTTTCTATTACCATTTCTCACTTCACCGGTATACCGAGTTCATTCATCAACTGCGACACCAAACATCGGTATTGGATAATCCTAATTTGGTATCCAATCTAACCATTGATTCATAGTCACTTAATGCATCCATAGTAACGAGGACTTACAACATCCGAAATATATTTTTTTTTGTATAGGAATCTAACTTTCTCTGTACAGAGTAAATTTATTCTTGTCACTTTAAAAAACATAGGAAACAAATGTGTATGCTTTCTTCTTTTAAACAAAACGAACAAAATGTATTGGTCACATGTTTTCGTAATCGTATTATAATTTAAAATGTGCTCTCCATGTGTGTGAAAGAGATAACATGATTCACCTATAACCCCAAATGTATATAACTCCCACATTTTTGGAATCATAATTTAGTCCCATTTACGAAATAGGGGGCAAGCCTGTTTTAATCAATTTTGTTGTACAATTTTTAAACTCAGCGTAAAACGGATCGGCGAAAAATTTTTACCTATAAAATATTGGAATATAATTACTACGCTGATCTCTATAACCACATTTTATGAGATATTTTAATATTCGGTTATCGATTTTTTTTTTATGCGAAAGTGGGCAAACGAGCAGACGGGTCACCTGATGGTAAGTGACTACCGCCACCCATGGACAAACGCAACTCAAGAGTCACAAGTGCGTTGCCGGCCTTTTAGGTAGGAGACGCTCTTTTCTTGAAGGTTTGAAGGTCGTATCGGTTCGGAAATACGGCAGGCGACAATTTGTTCCATAAGCTGGTTGTGCGAGGCAAAAAGCTTCTGGGGAAGCGCACAGTGGTGGAGTGCCAATCGTCCAGGTGATGGGGATGGATATTTTGTCACGTAGGACGATGGCGGAAACCAGCAGCCGGTATAAGTCCGAACAATTCCTCTGAACACTCGCCATAATACAAGCGATAGAGGATGCAGAGTGAAGCTACATCTATGCGCAACGCCAAGGTATCAAGTCGATCAGAAATATCTTGGCAGTCGATGATGCGAGTCGCTCTCCGTTGAATGCGGTCAAGAGGGAGAAGTTGGTACTGGGGTGCACCTGCATAGAGATGAGGACAGTATTCCATGTGCGGCTGAACCTGCGAAAAGTTAGCCTAGTTTCAAAACTATAAGAGAGTTTTGTCTTTGTGTTGAGTCATACCAATATTGAAACATAAAATTCCTTCTTGCGCCGTACGGTAAAAACAATACCCTTTTATATGCAACTATCGCTAGAAACTAGAAAACAAAAACGTGTACAACGCTCGTACAAGCTCACCAGCCTATCATAATAATTATAACAAAGCGAAGCTATGCTTGTTAGCTTACATATCCAGAGTATGCACAGGTTAAGGAACATACACATCGCGTCTTCTTCACTTGGCATTTTTTAAAAGTAGCAAATATTGAGTGGCCTGTTAATCTTGGTTAGTGGTCCTGACTGCTAAGCCAGAGGGCGTGGGTCCGATTTTCCACGGGACCAAAATTTGTGATATACATAAATAGTTTTCAAGTTTTCTTTGTGTCCATTATTTCTGTGTTTGTCAGGTCCCCCGCAACACAGAAATCATCAATGCGGGAGTTGTCTTCAATAAAATAAATGTGCTGTTGTTATCGTAATCATTTCAAGGTTTATTGGGGGATCCTTGTTTTTTTTTTTAAACTGTGAGTTACTTTCCTCCACACGCGGACGTCACCCGCTCGCGGCTGACCATATGGCTGATGGAGGGGAAAACCCGTCCCGACCACCCGCGGCAACACTCAGGGCGGCATGAGGCCCTCCTAAACGCGTCTCCGCAGCCCGGTTTGCCGGTAGCGAATTCTCCCGGGCCCGCTCCGCCGCCTCCTTCTGTGAGATGACCTCCTCACAGAAGGTTGCCAAAGCGGTAAAATTCCTCTAACTGCCGGCCATGGAGCGTATGATGGCCGGTAGTGACAGATCCTCTCCAATAACTGCAGTGAGGACCCAATGCTGCGCTGTCAACGAGCGTATGCTAGGCCGAGTCCTCACTACAGTCTCAGTGGTGACATGCGGGACTCAATTCTCTCCTAGCGACCGAATGCAGGTACTTTCGGAAGCAGCCGTGCCCGGAAAATTAGTTAGTCGAAAAAAAAGGGTCCCGTGCTGCCGCCCTGTCCACGGTACGATGACCGGCTGGAGCACCTCCACGGTACGATGACCGGCTGGAGCGCCTACAAGGTGGCTAAGCCAATACGTGGAGCCTCCAGTCGGGACGAACAATGAGCCATGGTGGCTTGGCGAGCGGCCTCACTCCACTTGCGGACCTCTTCAGGTGAAATCAGTCATCCGCCGATAGACTTAACTTACCTAGTACTCGTTATCCTTAAGCTAAGCTATATGCTTTTGTTCGAACTGGGTTAATCAAACCCCGTAGTAATTAAGCTTCAGACGATGATAACACTGATAACAATTATTATCTGTATCAGAATATCATTATAGTCACATGCCAATGTTTAGTTTCAAACTGCAAGTCCGTTTTTTTTTATATAGTAAAAGGGTCACAAACGATCAGGCGGGTCACCTGATGGTAAGTGAGTTCCGGGTCCCATGGACACTTGCAACTCAAGAGTAGGGGAAACGTAGGAGGGAAAGAGGGGAACTGGGTTGGGCCTCCGATAACCTCAATCGCTTGGACACACAATGCAAGCATTGTTTAACAGCTTGTTTTCTGTAAGACCGTGGTAATACGGCCCATACGTGCTGAAGCATGGTAATCCTTCAAATTTGAGTGTAAGTCTTTCAATTATATAGTTCAGCCAAAAACCTCATACCACTAAATAACTTATATAAACGTGTATATTGCATTTAAAAGTCGTCATGTGCATAGCCCTTAAGACTTCAACGCAGCCCTGTTTTCTCTTCCTTGCCAAAAATTTCAGAGTTTTCTACGTACCGCATTTCTTTACAGCAAATATATTAGCTACCGTAAGTGTCTACGGTATCTAATTTATTTTTATTGTTAGAAGCATGTGTTTATTACCACTAAAGCTACCTTCGCAGGATTTACTCCGATGGGTACAACCTTTGGCAGGAATAAATAAGGGAGTGCAATACACGCCGACGGTTAAAGATTTTGAGTGCTCAAGGCTTTTTGTAGTTTCGGCGGTTTAAGAAATTAATTGATTGGATGGTTTAGATTACATTTGGATAGACAAGGAAGAGATGGTTGTTTTCTCTGATATATTATAGTAATAATACTAAATTTTAATACACAATATTGATATAAATAACCTTTAAGAGTTTGCTTAGGAACTAAAAATATATTTTTATAGTACATATCACATCAGTAGAGGCCCCTAACTGCGAATGGATCGATAAAATTTGGTTTGTATTTTGCTTCAACTATTTTCGAAAACGTACCTCGCAAATTACCTTCCTGTCCATTCTGTCCAATAAAATAAGTGAGTACATTTAATTTTTATAGTTTTACGATATACAATACAATTAAAATACCTTTGGTAGTGAGTCACGTATATAGTTATGTATAAAGACATATTCAGTTAAGCTTGCTATTAACAATATGACAGCAAAACCGTTTAAACGTGGAATGAGGTCTCGTTACCACTAAATTTACTTCACGTCACTCAAATATATGTAAACCGTAGTAACAGCTTCCAAAACAGATATACTATGTGTCTAATTAAATTCACGTACCATCAATGGTACTCATCTTGTAAGGTACTAAAATGTTCCGTGTATCAAAAGTGATACAAAGCTCATATGTGTTAAAGTGTCAGACTTACATACATCGTGAAAATGATATTCGTTTTTGCGCTTCGCAAACTGTTTGTGGCAAATTACCCGTAACGGTATGCGATTACGTTAAAGCTTTCGTTTATCTTTAAATATAAGTTTATTTTCATTTATGCATAATTATTTGTTTATAATGGGTTTTGATTCCTTACTCCGGGTTTTTCTAGTCGACGAAAGCACAAGCAGTCTCTTGAATTACGTTTGGATATAATATAGGTGTTAAATAATATGGTGTAGGATGGTATTACACAGTAGAGCAATGCTTATGTACGAATGGGCCGGCTCGCAAAAAACTAGTTGTGAAGCAATGCTTGTATCACGTTCACATAAATTAGGTTTGAGATTTTTAGTAAATACCTTTATCCTGACTAGTGTTATAATTATACATTTAAATTTCTAAACATAGTGTGTGACGTATGCACTTATTTGAAAAATAAGTTGTTTAAGAAAACTGGAGCCCTCAAATAATATTTGCTACTGCGGGGAGTAGACTTCATAACTTTCTTCATACTATTACCCAAAATTTAATTAGCATCTCATCTTATTCTAGATCTCACCGAAGATGCACTGAAAACGTAGGCATAAGATTCATATTCGGGTTACGGAAATATGATCACATCTCAGAGTATCCTTCAAATCTTAAGTGGCTACCTATACACATTTGGCGGAATTTTCATATTGTTTTTCTTCTGAACAGTACTCTGCTCTATCCTAATAACACACATTGCTGTAACTTAAGACCATCAGAGAATGAAGCCGAAATGCCCAGAAAGGATTTGGACTTGTACGTATTTAAAACGGAAGTCAAAAACGACTACTTGACATTATAAATTCTACGTATATATATATATATACATATATATATGCCACGTCATATGGTTCCCGATTTTGTGTGTAATCTATGTCATATGGCATAGCATTGCGTGTAAGACTTAACCTTAGACTGACCTTAATCTACTCTAATATTATCCGTGTAAAGGTTCTCTGTAAGAAAGGTTGTCTGTGATTGATAAGACCGCTAGCAAGCTAGATTGGCAAGTAAAATGAGGCTCTTATTAGTAACATCGAAACGGTAGGTTTGGTACATTTTTGGGTGGAATACATAATCGTCATTTCCTTTTAATGATAAATTAAAAACAAAAATAATAGTAAATAATTTTTAGCAATCTTAGTGCCCGACTTAGTTAAATAATTTAATTTAAGTACACTCGTCTACCCAATTGTTATGTCGATGCAATCATGTCTGTATTTTTCAGTATTGTTATTATGGTTTACAATACAGAGATATAAATAAATGTAAATAAAGAAGAAAATATTGTTTTGTATATGTATTAGTCAGATTATTCACCAACAAAACATCCATATTCAGTCAGTTATTAGTTGAGAGGTCTGAGTTAGTACTAAACTATCGATGACTTACCAAAAATAATCCTAGTACTTTGATTGAGAAGTCTACACGAGCAACGACAATGCTCACTTTACAATTTAAATTAAGTCTGCAAACATCAAACCGCAAATTGTTCGCCTAATGAGTACACGTGCTTATCTGCAGAGAGGGTTATTACTGCGACAACTGGACTCTAATGGTAACGTTTATGATACGTAATCAAGTGCTAATATGGCGGTTGGTGTAATTGTAGGTATGCTGTATTGTTTTAAATAGCACTTGCATTGTTCTGCTTTATGTCTCGTTTACATGATTTATTTGAGTTTGTCACCTACGCTCCTTGGATGTACACTTTTCATTTGGCCTTATACTATCTATTTTCAGCCCCGGATCTACGATTTTGTCGAAAGCCAAATTTAGAAACACTCCTTACTACCTATTTGCTAGTAACTTTTCCATTAATGTGTTATTAACTACTACTGCTACACTTTTATAAATTAAGGAAATATATCTTAATAACTTTATACAGGAAATTCTTTATATGAAATTATTTAGAGTGGGTATGCGCACACGTATATTAAGACAAATATATTAAGAATCGAAGAACAGAAAAGAAATATTTTGTCACCTTTCTCACAAAAATATGGTCAGCCTCACTTAATAGCTAACACCCTACTAAGCCATTACTGGGATTGGCGCGAAAATGAGAGAACACACACACACACACACACACACACACACACACACACACACACACACACACACACACACACACACACACACACACACACACACACACACACACACACATACACACAAACACACACAAATATTCTTATAACAGGCTAAATTATTAATAATATAAATTATAATTTTTAATATAAATTCTTATGTTATATCTTATTAGGCATGAATGGACCGTCTCGACTGGTACGACCGGTTTGTTAGGTTTACTAAAGCTGAACTCCTCTTATTTTTTTTTCCCTCCCTTGCTAAAAGAAAATTATTGTTATCAAAATGTGGCTCTTAATACCGTTTTACCTACCCCATCGGTTATATATATAATTTGTTTTAGTTTTTTTTTTACAAATTTTCTTATCTTTGGCAAAATGAAAAAAAACCGTCTGATATTGGGTTTCAGAGCTGACTCGACTTCTTTTTTGTGTACAGGTTCAGCTCTTTTAACCCATTCTATTGGCTCTCAGTCCTTTCCATTTAACGAAGTAGCGAAATATGTGTTCAAATGTTATTAAAATTATAGTCTCTACTCATTCTAATTTTTTTAAATAAGCCAAAGGTTTCCTGTAATTAATAAGTAATGTTTATTATATATATAATCAATGTGTGCTTGGTACAGTTCAGGAGGCATCAATTCATTTATTTAACACAATTATGTAAAACAAATATAAAGACATAAAATGTTATGATTTTGACGACGCCTGAAACTGTTGAACGGGTATTCAGCCCCCCCCAGATGCTGGACTGTCCATTTTTATAGAAACTAGTTCTGATGGTGTGTGACGGCTACTAACATATTATAATTTGTAATTATACATTACTACATGTATTAGTATCGTGTAACAACATAATAAATTCGATTTATAAGTAAATAAAACTTAGCACTTACACTTGGCACACTTAGCACAATTCAAAAACAATCCAACTGAAATAAAACCCCTTTTTCAAACCCCGCTGTCAATACCTAACAACAGTAGCAAAAAAGTTAAGGCCTCTTCAGAATGGTAAAGGCGCATTCACACGCACGGCATAATCAGCACGCATTGTCGAGTCGACCGCGAGAGGGTGCTTCAGTGAAGAGTTCTCGAACATCTGTCGCACTAGGGCTTAGTTTAAACGGTAGGATTTTCCTATTGTATAGAAAAAGGTTTTAAGTTGCCGTATGAGTGGTGAAAATGTGTAGTATTTATCGTTTTATGTTTTGATATACTGGATATGCAACTTTGTATTGTAGTAAAAGGAGTCTGTAATCGGTGTCGCAAGACATTCGTTTGGGAAAGGTAGTTTTTTTTATTTGTGTTTTTTAAATAACATAGAATTACTTCAGACATCCGGCAACACACGGCAGTCCAATCCCAAACTAAGCAGAGCTTGTATTATGGTAATCAGACTCTTGATAGACATACTTATATACTTCTAAATACATAAATATTTTAGATAAATTACACCCAGATATAGAAACAATTCTCGTGCTCATCACCCAAATTTTTGTGCCGGATAGAAATCCCACGACCTCTGGCTTAGCAGTCAGGGTCGCTAACCATTAGCAACCAACCAACGTGCCAGTCAGTCAGTCAGGTTAATATATGTAGTAAATATGTAGGAAATTACCATTTGTCCCGTTTAATAACGAATATACACTAAAAATATAAAATATGAAATGACTATTGAAATTCTAAATTTTTAAAGTCAGTAAAGAAATTGTTTTTGGGTAATATTTTTATGGTATCTTTGTTTCAACTTAAGAATACTGTTATAACAACGTCTCGTAAATAAAACCTAAAATGATGTACTGACTCACAAAGGGTTACCTAGAATAGTAACTAGTTAATAGTCATTATCATTAGAAAAAATCTTTAATGGTCTCCTTAATATGTATTTGTTTTGTTGCATAAATCTCGTAAAATATATTTTTTTTTAATTTCTTTGATTTATTTTTAACAAATATAACTAACTGAGGTTCTTCTGATATAATAAATAGGAATTGTAGGAACCGAGGGATTTTGAATAAATGGTTATTTAAAATCTTGTGCCAAGCTTCCACTAAGTTTATCGTGCAGTGTCGTTCTCGTTCGCAAGTACATAATTATCGTGCGGTGTCGTTTTCGTTTGCAAGTCCATAATTATATCTTAGGGAGTGCCAATTATTTACAAATATTCATTAATCTTTTTATTTTTCTCCATGATTTTTCCATAATCGCTAAACAACATTATAATTATAATTCGTCCATTGGCAAATGAGCTTAAGCAGCACATTTGGTAATATGCGTTTTATCTTCTTATTAAAAGCCTATTTGTAATTCAAATTATAAACTTTTAGAACAACATCTGGTAAGGCCAGCAACGCACTTGTGATTCTTGAGTTGGCCCCTATCTGGTATCTGGTATCTGCTAGTTTGCCGCCTATCGAATTAAAATAAAAATATAGCATTTATCACGGCTAACTTTATATCTGTAATATTTTTTTTAATTCCATTTTTTTATATATTCTTTGATCTATTTACGATCGCCACCAGCCATTTTTTGATTTCTAATTATCATGCACGATTAATTTATTAATTTACAACTACCAATGTCTCTCCGAATCATTTTGATAACTACTATGTTGCATGGAAAAGATTGCATTTATCAATATGGCCGCCCTTTGTATATTATGTGGGTTAACTTTTATTTATATCCTTGAACTTATGATGTACAATCAAAATTGTTATCAATCAAAAATATTTTTCTTATAGACGATAAAATAGCATCCATGCTCTATTTAAACTTGTACGGTAAAGCGAGTGCCAGTGAGTGCAGCGGAAAACACAAATAGTATCTTCAACTTGTCAGTTAAAAGTAGTCTGAATTACAAAATGACTACATTTCGTTTACATTATGTCCCATAAAATTCATTAAAAATTACTTTATAAAGCTTTTATACATTAGTTAAAACAAACAAGGTTTGTCAAATCTCATATTTGATAAAATTTCTTAAACAACGGACTGCTAGACTAGTAGTTAGTTACCCTGACTACTGAACCGGAGGTCGTGGGTTCGATTCCCACTCGGGATGGATCACACATATTTTTATGTGTGATCCACAAATAGTTGTCCCTAGAGAGAAGCCTGAGAGAGCCTCCCACTACACAGGCTTTATTTCTAATGTAAGAAAATGCCATAAAAAAAAAAACTTTATTTAGACGTACATATATATATGTACTCTTAGGTTTATTGTTAATGCTACTCTCACTCTTATGCGATTATGCATGTGTTATATTACTGTCACGCGCTTTCACTTATGCTGGAAATGTATATCAGAACTATTTACTCACTTATAATGAAAAAACAAATTTTTCCTTGCTCTGGGAGCCAGTTCCACGTCATAGTGACAATATACGTATTTGAAACTTAAATGACCTCTTAAGCTTGATTGCTATTTATTTGTATAATATCTAGACACTTAGCTCATAATCATATAACAAATACTGCTTTTCTCACTACAACAGTTAATAATAGACGACAATAAATACCGTATCCAATACCTCTTACGTCTATTCAACGGTAGATCGTGTGAATTAACCTCGTTTGTGCGACGGCTACATATATGGTGAATGGAAAGCACACTTGCCTTATCAAACGAAGCACAATAGGCTACTAATGCGTGTACAAAAATCCAGAAAAGGCCACGGACTAATTTGATAGTATGCCAATTTGATACTAGAGACAAAAATTCACGGTGAAATAGAAAAGGGCCAGCCAATCTCTTCCCGATGGTGTCCTTAAATTCGACCAAGGGATCGGACTGTAATCTATCAGACAGTATATATACAGTCTTACAGTGCACGGTTGACGGCGATAGGCTTGCCCCTATTACGTTTATGGGATCAGATTCTAATTGTCAACATGTGGGTGTTTAATACTCGCCAGCTCTACCTATCTCTTAGGGGTTACAGGTATGCGCATATGTATGTAAATAATAACTGAGGTCCGCAGCTCTTGTAGCCTCTTTACTGGGTGTCAATTGTATTGCGAATGTCATTAATGCTATGTGGCAAATCAGTTTTGATTGAATTATAATTTCTAGTATTTTATTGGTAGAGTTGTGGTTGTAAAGCAACACTTGCGTTGCATTTTCCCAAAGTTAGAATGGTTTCCATAGACAAAATATCCCCCTGTTATCTTTCCCCTCCCCTCATTCCCCCTCTCCTCATTCCCCCCTCTCTTCTTTCCTCTCCCCGCAGCCCCCCATCCGTCACCACCCTCAAAGGCGGGCAGCCCACTTACGATTCTTGAGTTACAGGTGTCCATGTACGGCAGTTGTCACTTACCATCAAGCGACTCGTCTGTGCCTATATTATAAGAAAAAAAAAGAGACCTCGAACCCCGATAAACAACATGGTGTATGTTCGAGTTACAGGTATGCGACCCCTACGTTCTCAATCTATTTATAACATTTCCCAATCTATATATATTTTTCCTGTCTTTGTTTTTATATATATATATGTATATATAAGCCTACCATAATGACTCCACTCTACCTTTCTCTTTGTCTATACTCACAATTCTTATATCATTAATGCCTAAATTGCTTGGTTGCCTCTAAATATTACTTTAGGGGAACCAAATTCTAATTGAAAAAATATGGGTGTTCAACACACGCTGTCCCTGGCTTCAGGGATACAGTTTAAAAGTATGTGATATTTGTGTAAGCATTGTTAACCAACGTATTGTTTCCCTTTATCCGACTAATTCGTCTAGCAACACGCATTGCCTTCTCGCTAGTGGTTATCGCCGTCTAAACTTTTGCAATATGATGCGTGGCTTATCTATGTCTCTTAACATTTACTCTGATTAACCTTCTTAGAGAGAAAAACAGTTTTTAATTCTGGTCATCCCCAGTTTTTTATGAAAGCCCAGATAATTCGAGTCGCATTCTAACTTCTTCAATTGTGAATTGTGTGAACAAACATACATATGCGTAGAAAGAAAGTAAGACCATCATGTAAGGTTTATATTACTAATATTGTCTCACACGCAGACCCACCATTACTTTTTTCTTGGGAAATAGTTAGCCGAAGAGACGGGTCACCTAATGGTAAGTGACAACAATTAACCTTACGAATCCTTTTTTTTTTATGCAATAGGGGGCAAACGAGCAGACGGGTCACCTGATGGTAAATAAATACCGCCGCCCATGAACACCCGCAACTCAAGAGTCACAAGTGCGTTGCCGGCGTTTTAGGTAGGAGTACGCTCTTTTCTTGAAGGTTTGAAGGTCGTATCGGTTCGGAAATACGGCAGGCGACAATTTGTTCCATAAGATGGTTGTGCGAGGCAAAAAGCTTCTGGAGAAGCGCACAGTGGTGGAGTGCCAATCGTCCAGGTGATGGAGATGGATATTTTGTCGCGTAGGACGATGGCGGAAACCAGCAGCCGGTATAAGTCCGAACAATTCCTCTGAACACTCCCCATGATACAAGCGATAGAGGATGCAGAGTGAAGCTACATCTCTACGCAACGCCAAGGTGTAAAGTCGATCAGAAATATCTTGGCAGTCGATGATGCGAGTCGCGGTCTAGAGGGAGAAGTTGGTACTGGAGTGCACCTGCATAGAGATGAGAGCAGTATTCCATGTGCGGCCGAACCTGCGCCTTATAAAGTTAAAAGTTGAGTTGCAGGTGTCCATGGCCACCCAAGATTCGTGCACCTGCAACGAAGAATAACTCTAATATATGTATTTAAATATTGTGCATATCAATATTCATTTTAATTCGTAACTATACATATATGTAAAATTCGGTATGGGTAAATTACTGCCGAGTAAAAGTTAAAAAGTCTTGTAAGTTGGCGGTACGTGTACCAAACACTGCACAAAGGGATTAACTAGAAACGTTAATACACAACAATGAAACAGCTATAAACAAAGGCGAAAGACGCTACCATACATCTTAATCCACTTACATCCCCATTCAATAGCTTGAATTCAGAATTATGCCCGAATCACGACATCGCAAGAGAAATGAGACGAACTGTAATCGAATTACTCTCCCCTTACTGAATAGTTTTGTGTTGCCACAAAATCCAAAAGCTTGATTGAAACTTGATGCATTTCCTTTGAAAAGTTATGTAAAGCAACGAATTCAAGACCTTATTCCAATCATGAGTGGACTGAGTTTGCAAGGGTTGGCGGATTGTAATATGTTTGTTATTCTTTTAAATTGTTTCAAATCTTTTCTTAAAATATTGAAGACTGCATATAGAAAATTTCAAAATTACGACAGATATACATACGAGTGAGTGCATAATGCATGCAATCCGATTTATCAAATAAGTATCTAGTAAATTCGAAGGGGAGGAGAGGGGCTTGGTAAACGAAAAAAACAATGCAATTTGATGGTCCATTTTAATTATACTCAAAGATGAATGTAACCATATAAAATACTTAGGTCCTTATAATTAAATAGCAAGTGCTGCAAAATAATAGGAACATTTTTATAAATATAAACAACAAATAGAACAAAACTCGTATAGTTCGCGTAATGGATTTAACCATTTAAAACAAATTAAAAGCAGTAGTAACGCTTATGATTCAGAAATTAAAAAACTTCAATCAGCGAAAGTGGTCGGTACACAAACAGAAAATATTTTAAATAATCTTTTGTTCTTTTAAAACCTATGTCCTTTTGTCAAACTCCACACACTTTCTCATTTGCATACTCAAAAGCGCACCAAAAATGCCAGTGTCAGTGCATCGCAATCAGCGCTTTATGGTATATCATAAAAGAGCGAAGAGTCATCCCTAGCGTACCGAACTAGCGCTTTACAGCGCTCGTATGACAGCACGCCACTAGATTTATGAAAGGGCTCTGCTGTCGCATACACACACGGGAAATTTAAAAGGCTAGCTTTTATTGTTTTCAAGGCATTCATTAGCTAGAAATAAACTGGCAAAGTGCATATCAAAGTGGAAAATTCAGTGTCTGGCATGGAGATTGGGTGACGCTCTTTGTAATTAACCAAAATTAATGTACTTACCGTTATATTTCATAGGCTGTATATTGTTTATTGTTACTTATGTACTTATGAACTACACTGGACTGTCTTTATTCTATTATTTCGAACAAAGCATTTTTTTTTTAAACAACTCCCGCATTAGGTTTAATTCCTGCATCGCGGGACCTTTACAAACAAACAATAGACACAAAGAATACCCACACTCAGAACAACAATTTGAGGATTGCACAAAATGTTGTCCCGTGCGGGGTTCGAATCCACATCACTCGGCGCGGCAGCGTGGTGCCGAGGTGACCACTTAAACCGCTACACCACCAGTGCATTTAATACAAATATATAACGCAGGTTCAGCACATTAATACTAATACACATAAATATATCAAATTCCTATGGCCCAAAAGCAGACCTTTATCATCGGCCCACCTATTAACAGATTACAAGAAAATCCATAATTCCAGTCTTAGCAAAAAACTTTTTCGGCGACGAACCGAAAATGCCAATTGATTTCGTGTGAGTTATCGCGCAACCCTGATTTATAGCGTTCAGAAGCAACCCTGTGCTCGACTCGCGCACAATTTTGATATATGTGTGCTAGGGTTGCTACTCAGAAATAGTTTTATTGCGAGCTTTATTTATTTTATAGCTTTTAAGTGACGTTTACGGCAACGCTCCAACAGTATGCGAAGAATGATTCGCGAAAGAAGGAGTGTTCATTTAATTTCATGATGTCGCATGAAACATAAATATGATTGTTTTAAAATGAAATAGACTTTATTTTTATGGTATGATAAAATTTATACGTATGCATGATAAACCTATGATCACGGACAACTGTTGTCAACCAATTATAGTTGCCAGTGTATAAAGATATACATATCTATATCTGTATTGGTACATACAAAAAGTATAAAATATACACCAATTACGCAATACTTGATTGTCCTGTTAGTTTAGTGGTTAGTGACCCTGACTGCTGTGATTAGAGGTCGTAGATTCGATTCCTATACGGGACAAAAATGTGTGTAATCCATCAATACTTGTCCCGGGTCTACCTGTTCTTTGTGTACGTTGTTGTGTGTTTGTCAAATCCCCACTACACTTACTGTGTATATAAATTTTATATTATTAATAGGTTTATATGTTTCCCTATGTTTACTTAGCAATTTAATCAATAGTAAAATATTCTTTTATTCTGCTATATGAGTAACTTTTTAAAGTTCAAAAGAGGTTAAGCTACGTAACAATAGAGTAATTCATAGACTAAAAATAGTAGAAAAATTATATGTTTGTATATTAAATAATATAACCTACATAAGTACACTTTATTTTTTGATACATAAAACTAAACATACCTCTTCCTTAATCTTCTAATTGATCGTTCGACAACATAGTCCCCCTACCATGAAACAAAACATTGTAGCTATCGGCCGTGTGTCAAGAGATCCCGATAATATGTAACGTGGTAAACAGATGGCTGTTTAGATATATTACTATTCATGGTTTATTATTACTATTACTAATACTCCGCTGTTTGTCCGTCTGTCACCAGGCTGTATCTCATAAACCGTGATAGTTAAACAGTTGAAATTTTCACAGATGATGTATTTCTGTTGCCGCTATAACAACAAATACTAAAAAACAGAATAAAATAAATATTTAAGGGGGTTCCCATACAACAAAGTTTTGCTCGTTTTTGCTCGCTATAGATAACTAAAACAGGAAGACGCTTGAAATATTCATAAAATATTTAGATATATGTATTCACTTTAGAAATAGGTAATTAAATTAAAATTAAACACATATTTACGGGGCACTCTCATACAACAGACGTGATTTTTTTGCCGATTTTATATATAATGGCACGGACCCTTCGTGCGCGAGTCCGACTCACCCTTGGCCGGTTTTTTACAATGGCTTACTAATACGGGTAAATTCAGTTGCAGATAAATAAGTTCGTACACTGAAATGATTGGGACCTATGGGTTCGTGACCCTGACTGCAAAGATCCCTGGGGATCGTGGGTTCGATTCTTACCAAATATTAGTATGACAGCACCATTGTTCTGTCGGTCTGTATTTAAATTATGTATATATTTCTGAATTCAAAATAGAATAGTTAGTTTAATTATGTTTATCAACGCATGCCAGACAAGATCTTCAGTCTATGTCTTAGCTTATAAACTGACAATTGGGTATACAGCTATACTTAAATTAAATTATTTGACTAAGTCAGGCAATAATATTATTAAAAAGTTTGCAATTGTCGTTTTGTTTCACTAAAAGGTTTTTTTTTTGTTTCGTCAAACTAATATTAACATGTAATGGTTTGACATACTCGTGACGTCATAACTATTTATTTCATACAAAAATGTACCAAACGTAACGTTTTGACGTTTATTAAAAATCAGTCATCTAGCCTATTGTAATGCAATCAATCACAGACAAATTACTATATTTTTAAATTTCCATGACTCAAAGCTATTATTAAGTGTTAATATCGGTTATATAATCATTAGTTAATAATTTTCTAAGGTTGTTACCAGGAATTAAATAGGAATATTTTGAATATAGATCGTCTCCAACCCTATATATATAAGTACGAGGAAACATGTAACTGATTTTAGTTATTTAAAATACTACAGTAACCGTATAAAGTAATAAAAAAAATACTAAAAATTTAGAACGCCAGGGTATCTTTTTTTTAGATTATAGGTGACAGACAAACAGGCGGGTCACATGAATGTACGTGACAAGCGCCGTCCATGGACACCTGCAACTCGAGTGTTGTAAGTACGCTGCCCGCCTTTGACGGGGATGAGGGATGAGGGGAGGGGAAATAAGAGAGGGGATGAGGAGATAGGAAAAGGGAAGTCCCCCAAGGGTGAAGAAAAAGGAGAGGAAGAATGGCGCCTCCGGAAAACCTCACTAATTTGGGGGAAATGCAACGCAAGCGTTGCTTCACAACCGTTTTTCTGAGAGGCCGTGGTATCGCACCGGTTGAGCCGGCCATTCGTGCCTAAGCATTGCTCTACCGCATACAAAATCTCAAACCTGTTCAAGCATTTAGAAGTCATGATGGAATAAGGAAACTCAAATAAATGAAAAATAAATTCATTACACTCTTTTTATGAACAGTCATGTAATGAGTATGAGTAAAAGAAAGTGTTTCTTACATGATACAACCTGATATTGTATGAACACAGAGGCGAGAAGCACAGTAACATAGTAAATTGTAACCCTTTTCTTCCTTCCACAATTTATTTGTCTTGACTTTGATATGAGCTTACATAACGTACTCAGATTTCAGTTTTGTACAGATGCCGCTCTATATATTTCACGAGTTTGTTATGCGGGAAGAAAAAAGTAATAAAATATATGTACATGCGTATACGTGCTGAAGTCCTTAGAATAACATTTTTATCTAGTAAAAAATAAGCAGTATGATTCTCTATGGATTAGCATAGGGCCACCCATTTCATCCTGAGGGTGTCAAAAGACTACTCAGGGATCGGACTATTATCTATGAAACAGTATATATGTAGTCATACCATACAGTGCCTGGATGACGTCAATAACAATGTTATAAAACAAGTCGGCGTTTGGGACGCTATTACGTGAAATAAGCGTGAGTGAGCGTGTATGTAGAAAAACTTGAAAATGCGCGTAATCACCGAGTGTACTTTTATTGTATCATATTTGTATAATAGGGGGGCAGACGAACAGACGGGTCACCTGATGGTAAGTGACAACTGCCGACCATGGACACCTGCAACTCGAGAGCCGCAAGTGCGCTGCCCGCCTTTGAGGGTAATGAGGGATGGTGGTATACGGACAGGGAAAAGAGAGGGTCTCTTTTCCCTGTCCGTGGATAAGGAGATGGGAAAAGGGTTTGGGGGTCAGGGGAGAGGAAAAAGGAGAGGGGGAGTTGGGCCTCTGGAAACGTCACTAGCTTCTGGGAAATGCAACGCAAACGTTGCTCCACCACCGGTTTTCTGTGAGGCCGTGATATCGCACCGGTCGAGCTGGCGCTTTCGTGCTTAATTATGGCACTACCACGTACAAAACTGCTGCACTGTATTCGACTTACTAAATAAACCAAATTTTCCGTAACTCAAGAGGCTTATTGGTAGCCACTAAAAAGCTCTTTTTTTTTTTTTTTATTTGTAAGCCTACCATAATGTCTCCACTTTGCCTGATGGTAAGCAATAAATGGAGTCCAAGAGTGGTGATCACCATCCTCATTGCATGTCTAGTCAATGTAGTATGGTGACCCACACTATGGCGGCCTGGTGAGATGCTATTTCACGCCCCGCTTATCTACTACTATCCACCTCCAGTCTGTATAATAAGATTACCTCCAAGATGTTTAATTATAGTTTTGTCATAAAAACAAAATATTCACACAATTTCATTTCAATATGACAATTATTATTAGGTTAAAATTGACTATCAATATTTGATCATCTTTGACGAACGAAACGACAACGAAACTAGCTTCTTAGGGTCCAGGTCCCTTCTAAATGAAGGATGTGCCGGAACACCGAGTGGTTTTAGTCAGTGCGATACTGACATACTACAAGTAACTCACCATTAGCTTAATAATAATTGATGCTAATAAAAGCATGTTAATAAAGACTTATCTCATTAAGTACTCCGTCTTCTCCTACTTACCATCTGTGTTAATAATCTTTTGCTTCAAGTTACACTAAACTAGCTGTATGGATCTCGGTGGAGTAGAATAAAGCTAACCCATTTCTTCCCGTGGGTGTCGTACAAGATGACTAAGAGATCAGACTGTTATCTATCAGCTAGATCGTTTACAGTCATACTGTTCCCGATTGACGGTAGTAGGCTTGCTCCTTAATATGTCAGTAGGACCGGTTTCTACTTCTTAGGGTATATAGGTGAGCGTATGTTTGTGTGCTTTAACTTTAATGGATATGTTAATTAAAGCACCCTACATTATCAAACCGGTTCCATGTAAGCGTTACATGGTTACTAAGTCTCATAGTATTGACTATATATATCTACTTAAATCGAATTGTATATATTGAACAGCACATAGTTAATATGTTGTACATTGATTTATACGACAGAGTGATGACCCGCGGCGCTCGCGTTGTGCAGGTGGTACTTTGTGAGGATTGCAGTATAATTTATGATTTCTTTAAATAAACGTTTATACTGACGTGTGCATTCCGGGGATGCCCGACTAGTTTTGGTCCCGACAGGAGACCTTTCTCAAGGAGTAAGTCTTCCAGCCGCTACGGTACCGGACGTCACACCCAGTGTGACGGGCAACTAGTTGAGCATCCCCGAAATACACACGTGAATAAAACCGTATATTTAAATAAATATCAATGTAACGCACGAAAGTTTGTATTCTAATAATGGTGTATGATTGTTTTGTAATTAGAATATTCAGGTATCTGTCTATACATACGCTCACATCACACTCACACAGCCAGAGACGGTAGAATGGCAATTGCAACGAGCCTGACACAACTTTTATCTTTTCAACATGTGTCAGTCCTTTCAGACACGCTCGTCGTTTAGAAGTACAATATTTTGGTATTACTTAAATCCCATATGCATATAATAGTTTTGGATTTGGTTTATGTACATTTATCAACTCAGGATAACTTATTATGATCTCTAAATAAGTTAGAAAGCAGTTATTGTGTTTGAAGTCTCTCTAATCGCAACGTGTAAGAATGAGAGAGAAATTAGTATTAAGTTCTGAATTATGGATTGCAATTTGGCACCCCTCACTATTATAGGGTTGTGGAATACGATTTTTACTTCTTATTATAAAGGGAGGTTTTACTACGAGTAGCATAAGAAGCTGTTGGAAATAGCGATCATTTTTAAGGAATAACCGAAAAACATTAAATGGCGGATGGGGCGATAAATATTTTATAGTATATAAACTGCAAATGATACCATTTGCAGTTTATATACTATAAAATATTAATATCAAATATGCTACAGAAATTACTAATGGATTTTTATACTTGAATGATGAATTAAGATAATATTCTGCAATTTATATAGAACATGGCAGTCAAACATATAAGTATTTATGATGTACTGCATTAATATTGGCCTCATTGTTCCTTAAAAGGGTTTTCATGATCGAGATATATGTATACATACGCTAACGCCTGTGTACCTTAAAGTGTAGGGTAGGTAGAGGTGTATTGAACACCGAAAATGTATGTCTAGTGCCACTTAGGACTTGGTCCCTCTAACGTCATAGGGGCCTAGCGTAATAGATCCTCCATTTGCATTAAGAAATAAAATCGTAGTCCATAATACTGTAATAGCGATGGCTGCCAAATATATGTGTTTATTTTTTAAACCATCGTATAATGTAAACCTAATTAATAATTACTCGAAGTTAGCAGCCCCAAAGTAAGAAACTGTATTTCATCCATACCCAGTCCAAAAACTGCTTACACATATAAAAGGTAGAGCTCCTAATAACTACCATAAAAAACACCTCTTAAATATGGCTTTATGACCAACCAACCAGGCTTGTGTTACGCCTGGTTAAAATTACGAGCTCCCAGTTTCAGATTGCCACAACCTTGAACTTCCAGACTCCAGCATATAAAGAGTTATGCCTTAAAAAAGTTTACGACCCGAATATGAAAGCCGAACACGTTCACAATAAGGTTTTATACCGTTATACAGAACCCTTCGTAAACGGTCTGAATGCCAGTAGCAATTTTATAGGAGTGAAACCGTAAAGCCCAAACACTTAGAGGCGGCTGTTATCTACCCATCTACCATATTGTGCGTTTCGGCGGCTTGTTACGATCTGAGAAAACTCACGGGCTTGTATTTTGCACGGTTTGGCTGTATTTCAGTTATACTAGAAGCCGCCACTTTAAAATATATATGTATATATTTATAAGTAATACACTACAGCAGAAATCTACTTCAATATCATCTGGGGAAAACAAGTTATAGTACTCAGCAATGACTCCAACTACGTAGTAATAACCTGAATCAAAACAAGAAAGCTCTTGCGACGATATATACAACTTCTAAGCATCAAGCCTTAGGCCTGGATTGGACCTTACCTGGTTGGAGGATCCTCGCCTGTCTTGGAAGGACACAATACCCGTTCCTCCCTCAATATTCTATTCTTATCCTACTTCAGAGATCACATATCATATTATAATGTTATTTGTTTTCGTCTTCTGTCATAGGTCAAGTAAAACGTACATTCGTCCTCATTTTAACTGTTTCATGCTGTCATGAGACAAAAATAGATAATCTCTGCTGATCTGATAACAAACTTATTACTGATAGAAATAGTAAAATTTCTAGAAATATTTGAAAAATACAAATTATCGTTATGAATATTTCGTTGTTACATTATTAGTCCTTCAATTCTGCAAACAAAGACTCTTTTACCTGCAACTATGCTGAAATATAATTTCTGGGGCATCATAGGAAACCAAGTGGCCTGCGTTTGACACAATCATGAGAGTGGTATATTTTCACGCTAGTAAAGTGATCACGCTCCTTAAATGATACTTACTTTTTACAACTTTCTATGAAATTTGAATATGTTGAAACTTCAAATTAAATGAACCATTACGACAATGCCACAGATCTGCAATTAGAGCTCAAGCATATAATGCTTTCTTTTTAGATACAACAAATAGGTAAATAAATATAAAACTAAATAAATAAATACAAATCTATATACTCGTAAGTATTTATAGAAAGCTGACATTATTGAACTATCAATTACACGGCGCCGCTAACGTCACGGTTCCGTATGTTGCAGCCGATGCTTTCCTGCAATAAAATTTGCATAACTACGCTCCTTGGCACCGAAGCAGCGTCTTATTAAATTTCCAACCCCTCAAAGTCATTAATGGATTGTATTTAACCACCTAGCCGTGTTATCTTGCTATAAATCATAAGGTTTCACAGTATCGCGTAATACCTTGCATGGTTGGCTATGACTTTTATTGCGCTCTCAAGGCGCCGATAATCCCTAGATCTTGAGGTCCTCGACTCACGGATTAAGGCTAATCTTTTGTTTATACGTTTTCTTTTCTTGAGAAAATTGTGTTGTTATTAATGGTACTAATTCAGTGCGTCTTATTATCATTATTTTAATAATATTTATTTTCGTACGCCAAAGCCCTAAGATTACTTATTTAAGTTTAAGTTAGTATTTCTTTATGAGAACTCATGTCTTTTTTTTATTCTCGTTTGCCCCCAAACGAGCAGACGGGTCACTTGATGGTAAGTGACTACCACCGCCATGGACACCCGTAACTCTAGAGTCACAAGTGCGTTGCTAGCCTTTTACTCTTTTCTTGAAGGTTTGAAGGTCGTATCAGTCCAGAAATACGGCAGGCGACAATCTGTTCCACAAGCTGGTTGTGCAAGGCAAAATCTTCTGGAGAAGCGCACAGTGGTAGAGTGCCATTCATCCAGGTGATGGGGATGGATATTATTATCTCCTTTATCTGTTATATGAAGTAAGTAGTAATTAAAGAAAGACATAAAAAATAATTATTAAAAAAAACCTGCAATAGTACTCGTAGCATACTGCCAGTCAAGCAGACGATTGTACCTACTCTACATAACAAATTCAATCATAACAATAATCTTTTTTAATGTGCTCTTACAATTACAAACTTCTACAAAATACCTACATACAGCAATAAATATTACATTTGTAAAATCATCATCATCATCATCATCAGTCTATCGCAGTCAACTGCTGGACATAGGCTTCTCCCATTGGTTTGTAAAAACAAAAACATAACTATTTACCTATTAATATCATAAATTTTTAAATCGCTCTCAAATCACTTTCCAGTCACATGCGTCACAAACAGAACATCAAACAGAACCTGATAATAAACAGCCAGACACACGTCATATCACATTACGGCCTGAACAATATTACCATTCGTAAACATACACTGATACCAAAATGTCGCGCGCTATTCTACTGCAATGTGTTGCTTCATTTATAATAGTTTCAATCACAGCGTCTACAGTGAAGTGGGTTCCAAATTCTAGTTTCATGTTACCAGAGAACTACAAAGATGGAAAACTACCTTGCTCCAAGCAAATCGTCGTGTTTCCTGAGTTAGTCATCGGCGCCATCAAAGTTGCATCCGAAACTGAAGTTAGCGGTTTGATTTTACCCGAAGAAGGTGAACTCCTATTGGACGATTTGATACTGCTTGGTGCTGATCCTTCGGATAAAAATTGTACAGACGGCAACGCTTACTACATTGATAAGTCAACAGCAGCGTGGAATCAAGCGGATGTTTGGAGCTCGCCTAGGTTTAATGATGCAACTCCAGATTCCGACAGAATTCCGTGTTTTAATGACGTAGTGCAGTTTCCACAAGATGCTAAAATAACTGTGACTTTACCCAAAGAAACGCAACATGTGAAGGCTCTATATATAGGAAATGAAAGCTACTCAACTGAAGACTTTAGATTACGCGTTCTTGATGAATCTAATCAAAGACAACAGTTCGTCTTGAATGAATTTTCTAGCACAGGCTTGTCAATCAATATGCCAATGAGTTGTACAGCTTTTGGATGTCCATGTCAAATTGTTCCCATGACGATTGATTGTTCTGTGAAATTTTGTCCCATACTAGAATGTTTGGATCCTATCCAACCACTGGGATTTTGCTGTGCTATTTGTGGTGGTTCGATATTGTTTGATGCTGATAAAGGATTTGACATGTTAGCCTTCCATCAATTTGTTGAGAAATATACATCAGATAATCTTATATATTATATAGGTTTCGCACCTGAGTCGCCTATTAGACGAATACAGCTTGTCATGGTCGATAAAGGAGGTTACGAAGGGTCTAGTACGGCAGTCATCAATTCTATCCACTACGATATGGAGGGTCACTGGTTTAAGGGGGAAAGGGTTTTGCAGCTGAGCGGCACTCCATATAGTAAGACAAGTTTAGGAGGAAAACTTTTTATATCAATGTTTTTCGCCGTGATTTTAACATTTTGCGGACTTTATGTTTATTATTACAAATTAGCTGATTTAAGATATACGCTGTTTTCTCGTAACGCTAGTTTGAACATAATGTCGAGATTCCAAAGGAGATCGGACAGTGTGGTGAGTTTGACGAGAAGAGACTCTGTGATAAGTGCTGCTACAGGTGCTACTGCGTTTAGGAATCCAATGTATGATTCTAAAAGAGGGCGTGTGCAAGTTGTTGAAACTACTGCAGATGATTGAGTCAATACCGTTTAAGTGCAATTATATGTAATGTTGTAGAGATGCTGTAGGATAATACAGAAGCTGGAGTTATATTTCGTATTTAATGTATTAAAATGTTAAATGTGTGACACTGTAAGTGCTTATACAATAATGAAATGTAACACTTTACCATTTATCTATATAGATATATATTTCCACGCACCTATAAAATACTTTATTTTGGACCATGTATGTCAATGATATAAATCATAATAACTGTTAATTGATATAATGACGATCACACAACAGTGAATCGCAAGAGCAATAAATTATTATTAAAAGTGTTAATGATTCAGTGTTAGTGATTCAGGCTACTCCTGTGAATATGTTTCACTAACTCCTTAGTCATAATCAGTAATAAACCTTGAGACCGAAATATTCCAATTTCATTTCGTTCATTTCGTTGTGGGTTCGATCCCCGCACGGGACAACTCTTTGGGTAATCCTCAAATTGTTGTTCTGAGTCTGGGTGACCTATGTGTCCGTTATTTGAATTGTTGTAAAGTCCCCCGCGACACAGGAATTAATACTAAGGCGGGTGCCTTTAAAAACAAAATTGTGATCATTTTTTCATTGTTATTATGGCTTCAGCCTTTTTAAAAGTTACAGCTAGTTTACAATATAAATTATTTTCAATACAATGAAATCTATCTGACTGGCCTGCTAGTAATTAGTGATCCTGACTGCTAAGTCAGAAGTCATGGGTTCCATTCCAACCTTTCCAAAAATGGCTGTTCTATGGCTTAGTGTAATATAGACATATATATTCAACTTCAAATTGTCTATTGCATAAATAGTTTACAAAAAGTTTTGTTGTATTTGTATGAACATTTAGCTATTGCCAGCCCAGCTATTTAGCTATTGGAGACAACATGCAAAACATAACCAAATGTTTAAAACTCTGAAGTCATTTGCGTACATATTACCTCCTTTTCATTAACTACGACTCTATCAAGGTAACAAGTTGTTTAATTAAAAGAAAGGAAGAAATTCAACAAAATACACATAATCAAATACATTCACATTTCGGCCGCATGTCAGGGAAATTAAGTTAGTGTTAGTCGTTGCTTCGTTTTACATAACTTACGAATAATTGTAGTTAATGAAAATTAAATGTTCACTACTGTTTCAAAGCAAAACTAGATCAAAGCGAAAACGTTGAACACTTATCGAGGAACAAAGAAAGATCGAACTTTCCGAACCCAAAACGAATTCAACCAGAAGTAATTTAGAGGAGTTTTACCACATTGTACCTACATACCAATAGTCGCCTTTACATAAAATCACTGTCCAAACTTATACATCATAAAACTTTCTTACCTTAATATATTCTACTTGTAGTCTAAGTGTACAATAAAGTTTATATCTGTGCTAAAAGCTTCATATCGATAGTTAAGGCTCATGTGAACTAGACAAATGATTTGCTGCAAAGTATTTGCTCTCCGAGATCTACAAGATACACGACGAAATGCTTCTATTGAATAATTTATTTATTTATTTATTTATTTCGACTTATAGCACATTTTGTACAAAGGCGGACTTAATGCCTCAGGCATTCTCTCCCAGTCAACCTTGGGGTGTGGCAAAAATAAATGGTAGTAGGTGCAAATAGATGAGAGAGGTACCAGTTTAATTATTATAAAATATGATCTAATTATATACATATATTACTTTCATACATCATATACTAATATATACCTATATACATATATATAAATAAATACAAACTTATATACATATAATTACATGCAACGCATATAATAAACACTATAAAAGTCTGGTAAATATGTACTAACGGTTTGAAATTTCTGCCAACTGATTAAACAGGAGGTCACGTACCTTCCTCTTAAAAGTGAAGCGGTTAGTGGACATCCTGATTTCGAGTGGTAGTGCATTCCAGAGTAGGACTGATTGGACATAGAAGGAAGAGTTAACAAAGTCAGAGTTATGAGGGGGACATAAGAGAAGATTGTTGTGAGTGGAACGAAGATTTCTGTCGTGATTTGACGATAGAAACCGAATGTAGGGAGCCAAATAATGTGGCGGAGACGGAGAGTTAAGAAAAGAGAAGAGGGAAGCTAATGCACGTAGATTTCGGCGTTGGCGAATAGGGAGCCATTTTAACTGGGAGCGTAAAGCAGACACTTGGTCATACTTGCGAAGATTGAAAATAAATCGAATGCAGTTATTGAGAAGACGGTCTAGTTTGTTGAGAAGGTCTGCATTCAGGTCGAAATAGCACATATCACCATAGTCGATTATAGGAATAATAAGGGATTGCACTAGGATAGTTTTGGTCTTAGTGGGAAGGAAATTTTTGAGACGGTATAAATTTCTGAGACTTCTAGTAACTTTCTGACTTACATGAGTTACTTGGGCTCGCCAATCAAGCGTTGTGTCAATATGCAACCCCAGATCTTTAACAGCCGAGTTCAAGGGTATGACTGAGCCATTGAGAACAATAGGCGAGATGGAGGTGGTATCAATCCTACACATAATGCGTTTGCTGCCTATAACTATCGCCTGGCATTTGGTAGGGTTTGCGGATAAACCGAACCTCTTTGACCAACATTTTATGAATTCTAAGTCATTGTTGATTTTATCAATGGCTTGCGGTATCTCATCAACGCTGGCATGTGTGTAAAGCTGCAAGTCGTCAGCGTACAGGTGATACGCACACTGAAGGTCTAGAGTAATGAGATTAATATACATTGAAAACAATAGGGGAGATAGAATACCGCCTTGAGGGACGCCAGTGTAAAGGTCACACCAATCTGATGACTTGTCATCAACGCGTATGCACTGTTGTCGTCCCTGAAGATAAGTGGAGAACCATTCCAGAGCTTCTGAGGAGATCATCAAGTGTTTTAGGATGGACAGCAGGACTTTGTGACTGACGGTGTTGAAGGCATTTGAAAAGTCAATCAAGACTAAAACAGTGACCTTGGTGCCTTCCATGCCCTCCCTAATATCGCCAGTCACTTTGAGGAGTGCAGAAGTAGTGCTGTGACCGGGTCTGAAGCCCGACTGTAGAGGACTTAGGAGGTTGTGTTTGAAGACAAACTGTGAGAGCTGTTTATGTACACGGGCTTCCAAGACTTTGGATAAAAAGGGAAGAATAGAAATAGGTCTGTAATGCTCTGGAAGAGATGGGTTATTTTTTTTAGGTAACGGGATAATGTAAGCTTTACGCCAGATGGAAGGGAAGGTTCCAGAGTCGAGAGAAAAGTTAATGATGTAAGCTATGACTTCAATGACATGATCCGGTATAGTGACTATCATCCTTCGGCTAATGTCATCACAGCCCATGGCATTGGAACGGATGGATAGGATAATTTTTTTGATGTCCTCAGAGGCAACTGGAGAAAAATTGAAGTAGTCAATATTGGGTCTGGCAAGACCAGCAATATGGTCCAGGGTCCGACATTTGGTTTGACGATCAAGTTGAGTTGTAGATGAGAAATGATGATTGATATCATTCAAACCAACTGTCGTCCGAAACTCAGTGCGCTGTGTTCTGCCAATACCCAACGTATTCAGAAACTTCCAGATACTAGAAGGAGATGAAGCCTCTATATTTTGTAGAATGTGTCGGCGTTTTGCATTGCGTATCACCTGGTTACACCGATTCCTGGCAGTCTTATAGATATTCCATTTGTCCTCACAGCGATTCTTTTTGAATTTTATGAAAGTCCGGTCCCTGCGTCTCATCGCCATTCGTACTTCCATCGTCATCCACGGAGCTGGCGGACGCTTCAATTTTACCCTCTTAATAGGAGCATGGGTGTCATAAAGGTTAATTATAGTGTTATTAAAAATACTGATTTTGTCATCCAGATTGGTAGCCTCTACGACGTTCTTCCAGTCTAGCTTAGAAGCATCCGTGCATAGCTTTGTAATATCCATACGTCCATAGCTCCGCATAGTTAAAAATTTGGGAGAGGGTTTTTGACTTTTCAGGACGTAAGAGAGGAAAATCAGGTCATGATGGGAAAAACCAGGAGCAGGAAGCTGGCCATGGGTAGATACAAGATTGGAAGCAGAGGTAAGCATAAGGTCAAGCCAGGTATCTTGATGATCAATGTTATGGTGAGTAGCTTGAAGAGGTAGGACATGAAGACAGGCTGAGTGGATGGTATCAAGGAGATGACGTGTTCGAGGAGATTTAGGTGCTAGGACATCTGTATTAAAATCGCCCATGATGATGTGGTGCGAGTATTCCGACCCTAAAGATTCCAGAACTGTTTCCAGACTGGAGAAGTAGTTAACAACGGGAGGGCAATAGACCACGCCTAGAACAACACTAACACCCCTGACACAAACCTCTAGAAACAGGAATTCCGCAGTAGTAGAAGAGTTGGAGGTGGAGGAATCGAGAATCTTATAAGGTAGGGAGCTTTGAAGGTAAATGGCAACACCACCACCTCTTTTGTCGTATCGATCATTACGAATAAGTGTAAAGCCGGGAAGAGAATATGAGGTAGATGGTAGGTGAGGTTTGAGCCAGGTCTCCGAAATCAGGATAGCATGAACGCCGTTGTCGGTAAACGCTTCAAATAAATCACTGAAGTGACTGGGGATACTCTGTGCGTTAATATGACAGACATTTAGCAAGAAACAAGTTTGTGCAAATGTTTGCCGCAATCGATCACCCAGTGTTTCTGTCAGGGAACTGAAACTATCATCTTCAGAAGACTAGTTAGCAGAATAGAACACCTCATCACCATCGCTCATTACAAAAATACTAACACATATATAAACAGCAGAGTATGACTTATATAGTAGACTTAATTATATGTTATAAAATAAACTTAATTATATGGAATAAAATAGACTAAATTATAAGGTATAAAATAAACTTATTTAAATACTACAAAGTTATTAATATGCTATGTAGTAAGTAGGTACAATAAATATACCGAAGTTGGTTTAATCTATTTTTGCACCACCCGCCAGCCGTTACAATGTAAAAAAATAATAAAAGTAATAAGAAAAGAAAAAATACAAAAGTAAAAGTACAAGTTATATATACCCCGCAATAATAGAAAATGAAACAGAAGCTGAATTGGAACATAATCAATGATAAATTTATGTTCTCTATCTATCTATTGATTCTCTATCTGGCTCCTTTTTCGTTTTATATATACGTTATCACGACAAGGGTTCTGTGCGTAGTGCATTTGTAAGGACTATGTTCAAATTGTGCCTAGGAAGTAAGTTTTCTCATTTTAATTTACAACAGATATTTTTATTACGTGTTTGGAATACTTTGCACCACATGTGTATTTTATTATATTTCAAATTTTCCGACTGTTTCAAAGCATACTCGGATTTCGAGTGACATCTTCTGTAGATGTTACAAAAAAATGCTATAAATTTTCCATGTTTAATTTTCTGTTAATTGTTTTGACTTTTTTATCTTTGAAATAGTTGGCTACGAATAGTTTACTGAATCTGACCATAGACTAAGTAATAAACATAGTGAGTATTGTTGCTTCCCAGTTTATGACATAATTGGCTATTAGCTATGTATTCAGTTTATTATTATTGCGGCTATTGACATACGACGTTTTTGGTTTTGTTGTCCGTACCGTTATTCAGCCACTGTAACTACTGTGTTATTTTCTGTATCTTGATAGATAAATAAAATTGATTATTGATGGTTTCATGAAGAAGTATTAAATAAAACCCAACAAATAAAAAGTTAAAGACGGTTTTCCTCGTCTTTCAATTATTATTTTTTCTATATTATACTTATCACTATAAATCAGTAAAACAGAAACTTAAACGTGCATTTTGACTACGAAATATGGGTTTTGTTTTACTAGTTTTATATGAGACTAGCTGTTGCTTACAACTTCGTCCACGCTAACATTCGGAATGGCACATTTCCTGGATAAAAAAGAAGGCTTCGTTGTATACCATTTATCTCTGTTTCTAACTCAAATCCGACATTATACTGGCGAGACAGTTTTAGCACCTTTCTTTTTATATTGGATGAAGTACACAATGGAAGTCACGACTATACCTAGGGTAGATACTGTTACGGTAGCCGTAGTGGCATAGGGTTCAATGTTTAGTCTAATGATGAAAAAGCTCATCCAGACCAGGCTGACAGATATAATTTATTTAACATAAAATTTTGCGACCTGAAATCACCATATGAAAACAAGTTTTCTCTTTCTATTATGAGTATTTAACATACTTCTTAGTTCTTTACTTACTTTTGGCTAAAACTTGACTTATAATTTATTTAAAGTTGGATCAATAGTTTCGCGTGCTGCGTAGTATAAATAGTAATTAAACTAATAACAAGTAAATATTACAAGTATACAAATTGCTTACGTAATATAATAACAATAAAGAGCGCACAGTAATATCATCTGACTATTGAATACTAATGGGCGGTGTAAACGAATAAACTCTCTATCCAGGTCTTGAGCAGTCTGCAACCATATGCTGCCTGTAACCTTCTTCTAGACGTGTCAGCCAGTATTATTGTATTTGTTGTATTTTATTAGTTTAGGGAATATCAAGCGTCTGGGTTTCAGTTTCAATATAAAGAAATAATAGCTGGGATTGTTGGCCAAGTGGTTAGTGACCTGCTGAGCCGAAGTTGTGGATTCGATTCCCACACAGGACAATTTTTTTAGTAATTCGCAAATAGTTTAGGTGTTCTTCATATGTTCATAAAGACTCCCGCGACCCAGGAATAATTCAGAGTAGTCTTTAAAAGAACACATTATTTTAAAAGTGTATTTTATTTTTTCGAAAAAAGGTTTTGCAATCTAAACTCCAGATCCAAGGCTCTTCATTATACAATCTTATCGTTAGCTATAAACCCAATATATTTCTGGTAGATAAGCATCAACCTACGAATGTTCCGTTATCAGAAAATTCTTGCAGGCTTTGTGCAGAAACTGCTTTTGTTGTATTTTTTTACAATCAATCCCCTGTGTTAAAGAAAGTCTGATTTATTACAATAGGGTTAACGTAAAGTGGCTGCGGGATACGTTTTCTTATTTAAACACTTGCCACTTATTAGACAAATGGCATTCATTAATATGTTTTTCAAATATCTTTAATTTTAAACTGTTTTTAAGTGAATAAATAAATTAAAAAGTATATATACATAATCACTTGTGCTAAAATTCTCGATTTTCAAATTTAGTGTGTAGTGTAACTTCGGGTTTTGCTGCTCATGTTAAGACAGTAGTGTAATATTTTGACAAGTTAAACTTAGATACAAAATATTATTCTTATTCTACCTAATCTTACAAAATAACTTTTTCACTTTAATAGCATTAGTCGTATTTGTGTCACATTTTTTTTTTATATAAATTTAATCACACGACCAATTTACGACTGCTGTTCTTTAAACGCAACCGCACCGCAATGAGTGAACGAACCCATCGACAAAGGGATCAATTTATCACAACAACTCGCTGAAAGGTCAGGCAGACCCCAGCCCCCCGGGGAGACAGGTATCGATCGATTTTAGACCCTTCACCTTCAGCGAAATTAAAAAAGTTAATCTTCATTGAAGTTTTTTAGTACCGACGTTATCGCAATCAAGACAGTAGTAATATAAAAAAAATAATTCTATTATACATATAAAATTGATTTCTGTTATCGTTCAATGAACTATTTAGAAAAATAAATGATGGTTGCTATCATAAATTTCAGATTCATATTATAAAATTCATACGCGAGTGTTTTTTAAAGTATTTAGCGCGTCGGTAGAGCACCCGAATGCAACAACAAATGTCACGGGTTCGATTCCCATAAATATAAACCTAACATGCTTTTATAAAAATAAAAATATTAATAATTCATACCATATTTAAAAAACAGGTAGGTATTATCTCATAACCTTTTTTTAGATACATATATGACACGCGGCCATCCACGCAGCGGCCATCTTATACCAAACTAACAGAGTTTGTACAGACTGCTGATAAAGATATATTTATAAATATATACATATTATAGATAGTTATATGTCCTGGGTTTGAATCGAACCCACGACCTCTGGCTTGACAGACGGGATCGCTTACCACTAGACCGGATAGAGAGGTATGTCTAAATATAACATACATACACAAACATATATACACAGACTGAAATGTGTCCCTTAAACTAAGCTCAGACTGTATGTTAGGAGACAGTATTATTTTTAGTATTTAACATTGAAGCTGTTAACATTCCACTTGACGTGGATCAGCCATTCTACATTAATGAAAAAACTGTTTTATGATTTTATAAAAGTAACAAAGAATATTTTATTCTATTTTTTGAAATTAATACGCATGGTTTGTTACATATATCTATGATTATGTTTGTTTTGTTATAAACCTGCATACACGCTTATCTTGTTTGTGTAGAGATGTGTACTGCTTTTGGAAATGTTGTTATTATTAGATACCCTTAGGTAATATATGTTTCCATATATAGACGCTACGACAATCATTTGTAGGTTGGAAAATACTTTTTTTTTTATACTTTAGGGGGACAGACGAACAGACGGATCACCTGATGGTTTGAGACAACCTCCGTCCATAGACATCCGCATCTGAAGAGTCGCAAGTGCGCTGCCCGCCTTTGAGGGTGATGAGGGATGGTGGATGCTGGGAGCGGAAAGAAGAGAGGGGGGATGAGAAAGGAGATGAGGGGAGAGGAAAGGGGAGAGGGGGAGTTGGGCCTCCGGAAACCTCACTCATTTCGGGGAAATGCAACGCAAGCGTTACTTCACAACCGGCTTTCTGTGAGACCGTGGTATCGCACCGGTCAAGCCGGCCTATTCGTACCTAAGCATGGTTCTACCACTGTTAAAACTAATTACGTTTTTTCTTTATGGGATTTGGGGCAAACGAGCAGACGGCTCACCTAATGGTAGGTGAGTACCGCCGCTCATGGACACACTCAAGAGTCACAAGCTCGCGGGCCTTTCAGATAGGAGTAAGCTCTTTTCTTGAATGTTTGAAGGACGTATCGTTAAAAATTATACTTTTACATTTTTTTTTTATGCAATTGGGGGGATAAAAGAACAGACGGGTCACCTGATGGGAAGCGGCAACCGCCGTCCATAGAAACCTGCAGTCGTAAGTGCGCTGTCCGCCTTTGAGGGTAATAAGGAATGGGGGGATGCGGGGTGGAGAAAGAAGATATTGGGGATGAGGAGATAGGAAAGAGGAGAGTGAGGATGGAGGGTGAGTTTATATTTTAAACAATTATTTGTACTTATTATAAAAATCATTACACCTATTATATATTAAATTATAGTTATAATATTGCTTCGGAAGTTTATCAATGTGTCAGAGTGACTGTTATAATCTCTGTTTACATTCATAGCAATCTCCCAGAATCTCAACTAATTGCGATTTGGATTGCGGTCTTTAGAGAACAATAGCTTACGGTTATTGCTACTGTAACGACACCTGGGTGGTCTGACTCCTGTACAATATTAAACATAAGAGTAAACATCACGCCTTTATGTTCAGAAATGGCAGGCAGAGATATAACACCACTCCTGCCCTTTGCTATTTTTATCTCGAAATCTGTGTCTGTGATTCAAATGACACCTCAATTGATAAAAAATATCTGGAATGCTACTACTTAAAAAGCAAAATTATTGCATTATCCTCACATATCCTATTTTAATTTATGTCACTTATGAACTGTTACAAAAAAAATATGTCAAATATTTATAAGATCTACGTATTGGAATTGACAAATAGTTTCATCACTGACCTAACTGACCGACTTCCTCTATTGACAATTCAAAAATACCTATGATTAGTGATATAAACGATTTTATCCTTCATACATAAATACGCTTAGAAACACAAATGTACCTCTTGCGCTTTTTTTTTTTTATACTATAGGGGGACAGACGAACAGACGGGTCACCTGATGGTAAGTGACACCGCCGTCCATGGACACTTGCAACTCAAGAGTCGCAAGTGCGCTGCCCGCCTTTGAGGGTGATGAGGGATGGGGGATGCAGGGAGCGGACAGAAGAGAGGAGGGATGAGGAGATGGAAAAAGGAGAAAGGAGATGAGGGGAGAGAAAAGGGGGGAGGGGGAATTTCGCCTCCGGAAACCTCACTCAAATCGGGGAAATGCAACGCAAGCGTTACTTCACAACCGGTTTTCTGTGAGGCCGTGGTATCGCACCGGTCGAGACGGCCCATCCGTGCCTAAGCATGGCTCTACCACTGAAATTTAGCTTAATAATATAATAGGCATATATAACAAGTTAAATTAAAAAAAGACCCCGACTGCATCACTAGTTTATGGGCCGCTTGACCGGTGCGATACCACGGCCTGTTTTTCCCCAAAATTAGTGAGATTTTCGGAGTCCCAATTCCCCCCCTCTATTTATCTCTTTCTCATCTCCTCATGCCCAGTCTTTTTTCCCCTCCCCCTATCCCTCATTACGTTTGAGTTGCAGTTGTCCATGGACGGCGATTGTCACTTACCATCACGTGACCCATCTATTAGTCTGTTACCCTGAAGTATAAAAAAAAACTTTAATTATGTAATAAAAGGGCCAGTAGTTACTCATAATCTAAAAACTCATTGACTGCACGGATGGCATAGCGGTTTAAGTGGTCCCCTCGCCACTACGCTGATGCGCCATGTGTTGTGGGTTCGATCCCCGCACGGGACAACACTTTGTGTAATCCTCAAATTGTTGTTCTGAGTCTGGGTGTTACTTGTATCCCTTGCTTAAATGTTTGTAAAGTCCCCCACGACACAGGAATTAATCCTAATGCGGAAGATACCTTTTAAAAAAAAAATGTAATTATCTCGGACTCGACACCAGCTAGTTCGACCCTGTATGTATTTATATCGTTTACGACTCTGACTTGCAATAGCTCAATGTTTTATTCTTCCGTACTTAGCAATCGATCTGTATTAGCGACATCCATTTCCTTCCATTTCTCTCCGGCCTTATCTGTCATATACTCTTAATTTTCCCATCCAATTCACATAAGCGCCCAAATGCCGGCAGTAGGCTTGCACAGCCGGGTAAATCCTGCCCTATATTACGTAAATGGGATCAAAAATATAATTGACAAAATGTGGTTTGTAATTACGCTCTGCCTTCCCCTTCGGGGATACAGGCGTGGCTGTATGTAAGGATATATGCATACTTATTTACATATACATATATATCTGTGTAACAGCCAGGAAACCGTGAGCTTGCTATTTACCTGCTAACTATTCATTTATGAATCCGGGCGACGGTTATCGTCCACACGGTGACATGACAGTGCATAATATTGTATGAATTCTCGTGGCTAACCCTTCCTTGGATTTAGGGCTCTAGTTAGCATACTCATCAGCAAATTTACATTTTTATTCATTATGGTGGCACCAACTTGTGACTACTTTATACATAATATATATTTAACTTAAATCTGCAGTCCAATCTATAATCAGGTTTAGAGATAACGGTGTCCGAAGGACATTGATTGCAAGGCCGTAATGACTATATGAAATAATTTGCACAATCCAAACGTAAATATATTAAAGCTTTTAAAATCGCAATTATTTGTAATACATAACACATATCACTCGTAACCATACATGCCGACAACAACGTTGACTCTAAACAATTACCCACAAATAGGTTTTGAAATGTGGCGCTCAGCTGTACACCGAATAACGCGCTTTGCAATAAATTTAGAACTCCTGTGCAAAATATTAGACAATGCTGGGAACATTTATCTTGCTACATACGCATACTTTGTGTATTAATAGTAAAATATTTAACGAACTCCATTTAGTTGTGTATTTGGTTTAATGTTCGTCACAAGCTAAGATCCCCCGAAATGAAACATACTCGTAACGTGTAAATTATAAGCATACATTAAATCTTATTTAAAGTTGGGAATGTGGAATAGGTGTAGGTATTAACATCATCTGATTTATTGCTTTTCATGGTTATTTTATTATTTAATTTACTATTTTATTAATGATAAAGTTTGGACGAATAATGATTATTACTCCCCACCACACATCGTATCACCAACACCTTGCATCGCACCAGAACAGCTGAATGTATCTTGAGGTTTGGCACATTGATTGAAGTTTGGAATAGCATATAAGCTACTATTTATTCTGGAAAAATGTACTGTCAAAATACGCAAATGAAGTCTAAGGCTATTTCAACATAAAACATAATTGTGCATCTGCATAAAGCACAACTCATAAACAACTTGTAAATTTTTTTTTTTTAAACGCTTCATTTATTTGTGTCTTCGTAAACACCAAATGCTATTTTCAATGATACTTCATTTAAAAATGAATTGAATAAAACCTCATTGAACAAATTATTCGTAAAATATATTTAATATTAAGGCGAATAAAAACAATGTGGATTCTGCAGCATTTACAAAACCTTTTAACTAACAAATCTTTTCAACTTCAACAGTCAAAAGCCATCTAGAGGCATACTTAAGCACAAACACTGAAAAGAGACCAAAACAGGAAAGTTTTGGACGAAAATCGAACTACCCAGACAAAGTTTAACACAGCCGGGTAAATCCTGCACGGGACGGAACTAACTTTACCCAACAACTTCTAAATCATATAAAAATAGTTGAGCAAGTGACATTTCGTGGCGCTTTTTTGGCGAATCTGCATTTACATACATTTGAATAATTTGCTTCATATGAAAAATACGGGTTCCAACATGGACTTTTAATCATGCTGCGATATATCTATATAGGTCATTTTAGTTAAAAAGATGTTTGTAACAACGCTTTGGTTTCCTTTGGTCATGCTGTATCGCTTTAAGTTGCTGTTAAGAGCTTTATGAGAGCGCGGCATTACTTGCCACTCCGATTGCAAGGGAATTGTATAAACTGTGGTGGTGGTGGTGGATGTAATAAAGAACGCCGAGGTCTGCTTGAGATTAAATACTACTCCCGCATTAAAAATGATTCCTGTGCCATGGAGGAAACGTCAAACATACAAACAACTTACACAAAGAACTCCCAAACACGGGAAAACTATTTCTGGATTACACCATTTTTTTTCCCGTGAGGAAATCGAACCAGACCCGACCATCTCTTGTTTATCAGTCAGGATCACTAAGCAATACACCAACAGTCAGCGCGAACCATAGACTGTTTTAAGATACATTTATGTATAAAGGACCGCTAATAAGTATAAATGCAGAAACGGAGCCCTTAACCATTAACATCAGCAATTTATGTGTATGTACATGTACAGCAATGTATATAAGTATATGATATTCACTAGTTTGAAGCAGTATTGGTTTTTCTTAGAAGCTTCTGGTTAAAGCTAAATGCACTGAAGAAAGATAGAACATATATATCATTTATTAGAATTTATTTAATCAAATCGTCTCTAAATCTGAGATTATATTTGCCAAATTCGTTATACGAATGTTTTATCACAGTAGTAGGTAAATAAAACCCTCTAAACAATTGCATTAAAACATCACAAAGTAACAAGGCATAATAAATCAGGACCCATATTATCTACACAGCGACTCGAGGCCGTCACACCCCGTCAACCTTTTACAAACAAACAACCAAAGATTAAAATAGAATAAATTATTAACCCTTGTCTTAACATCGAAAAATTATTATACGGAACAGAGATGTTACTCGTCTAGATTTTATTCGATGTGTGTATCCGTACACACAAAAATAAACTTTAAATGTAAAACAATAAAAGACAAAGTGCAAAATTTAAAGGCAATTCATTATCCTCTCCTTAATTGTAACAGCAATAACGTTTACTTTCGTTTGTTTTGCGATTTGGTGTGTGGGAGTGTTCGCACCAATATATATCGTAAAGTTAGATTATTAAAGTTGAATTTAGTTGGAATGAGTTTCGTTGGATGTTAATGCAGTTTTTGGCCGCCCGCTGAGCGCAGCCAAGGCGATCATAACAAATCATCAAGTTATTACTAAGGGCTCGGACACATTGCTGTGGGTATCAATAGTATATTCTGTAAGACTATATTACAGAGTTAAAATTAAACTTTTTTTTAAATTAAAAGAAATGATAATTATGCAACATACAGTGGGTCCCATAAAATTGAACATTATTCTAATAACTTGAAAACATACATCTCTAGCATGGCAAAATTATATTGTGTAATAAGCTACACCGTTTTAAATCCGCTACGGAGATAGTCAATGAGAACTAACTATAAATATATTTTATAGTTCAATAAGTAACCTTTTATGGATTTTCTCAAAAGCGGATTGAATAATTACAAAAAAAAATAGGTTATAAAAAATTAACTCTTCACATTCAATCTTAATGTAGAAAAAACAGAGATGATAATACCTTGAAATAACATTTACACGAGTTGTTTTTTACACAATTTATTGGCAACTGAATGCTAGAGGTGTTACCAGTGGTTCTAATCACTGTTCCGTTGTCTGGGAAACCCGATATAACATTTCTACGCTAAGTTAGATATTATAAGTTTATATGTAAGTATGTATAAGTAATATTAAAAGAATGAGTAAGTAGATTTATAAACATATTTGATATCCATGTTAAAAAAAATTTATACCAGTGGTGTACAAAAAATTATGGGTAGCGAGGCCCGGCTTTATCGCCACATAGGAATTTCTGTCAGGCGAAAAAGGAACTTACTTGTTTTTGTGTAAAAATGACATTATAATATTAGTTAAGAGATAAAGCATTACAGTTGAGAGGAAAAAAGAAAATATAAACATTCATATAGATATTATATTCACTAGATATATCTCATATACTCTGTCGCTACACAATCATGGACATAGGTGTGAGAGTACACTCTTGTATGTTTGTATTATATAATTCTTGTATTAACACCGTTATAAGATAGAATTAGAGTAGGCATAGAATAAATAAAAAATATATCATCATTTTTTATATATATATATATAGTTTTATTATTATTTAAAACGACTCCAGTGTGTGTTTACCCTTAAGCAAACTTTGCACTGCAACGCGACTGTTGATGTATCGCGCTAGCTGCGCTTAAATTACGCGCCGCGTGGGGTGACAAGTATAATTTAATAGACGAACAAATAACCCCACGAAATGACGTCATCAGAGCCTGATTTGTTACTTGTATCTAAGTGAGTTAGGTCATTTTCTTATTATGGTGAGTGAAGTACCTAAAGCTTTCCGTTGTCACTGGGGTGAGGATTAAACTATTAACGAGAAGGGGATGATACTTAACAAATTATGTTTTTTTAAATATTTAGTTTCGTCATTAAGTTCGTGCAAGATAATCTGATGTAATTAAATTTAATTTTTGAACATTAATAGATACACTCACGACCAAATTGTTTTTTTTTTATATTATAGGGAGACAGAAGAACAGACTGGGTCACCTGATGGTAAGTGACAACTGCTGTCCATGCACACTTGAAACTCAAGAGTCGTAAGAAGGGGAAATCGTAGGAAGAGGAGATGGGAAAGAGGAGAGGGGGCGTTGGGCCTCCGGAACACAACCGCACCTTCAGTATCCCCGAAACGGTAAGCACGGGTGTTATTAACACCTACATTTTACCGACTATAATTAAGTTTAATTTACGTAATAGGGGGCAAGCCTATTGCCCTCATCTATAAAAAAATTGGAGTGTATTGACGAGAGGGAAAGGAATAACGCTTATACAGTTGGATTGTGGGAGTATAAGCAATAGTTTAACCACATCAGGGTCACATACCTTTAAGCGGCGGAAGCGTGACGGCTGAGGGTTCAAACCCGGCCCAGTACACTACCATCGTAAACCGACCCCTAACACAAGGAGGTTAACAAGAATACTAGTAATGTGTGTCCCACGTTGCTAGTATTCTTAAAAAAAAAAGACCTATAACCTCGAACTGACCGGTACCGAGAAGTCCGAGCCCTCTCACGTCAAATTTTCTAAACGTCAAAACAAAGAAATACATAGGCCTCATACCTTTATTATTTAAGAAAAAATAAATTAACATAGTGAATTAAAATTATGATGAATCAATTAGCCTTGTGGTTCTATATAAAGTAGACGAAGACCAGCTCTGCTCTTCGCATGCATAAAAGGTGATTAAGGATTCAATATGTTTTGTCAGACAGCGGTAACGCTTACACACAGCATTGACCACGAACTACACGAACTGACCAAGTCGGGCTCAGTCAGTAATATCACATACACACGTGACGTCATAATTTACATAGCCAATTATATACATACATCAAAACAAATCATAAATTATGTAAGGTTAAGCAAAAGGTATAACCGTAACATTGTGTGTCACTATAAACAAGTTGAGGACAAATAGGTTGCAATCCTCTAATGCTAACATGAGAATTAAGTTATGGGATCGTCTTTTAGATTTAGTGGTCTGTAGCCTGTGGGTATGGCACGCGCTCGCTGCGCGCCCTAAAGGAGTATATTTAGAGGTCATTGTTATATTTAGAAGTTACAATTTATTTATTAAAAAAAATCTACTAGAGCTTCATAACATACCGAGAATTTTTTTAATTAATCAAGAATGTTTTCTATAAAATGAGAATTTATGAGTATATATGCTAGATTAGATAAGACTGTACACAAGAAACGAGTGCATTTTGTCATTATTTTTTTTTCAAATTATTCGTTTAGCACCTTTTTAACATACATACATACATACACTCACAGATATACTCGATGGGGAAGGCAAAGGTATTTTAAACGCCCACTTCTTGTGAACCATAATATGTTATAGTCAAACTTATGTAATAAGGAGCAAACCTATTACCGTCATCCGGGCACTGTATGATTGTATAAAATACAACGTGACCCTACTACTGTCTGAAAAATAACAGTCCGATCCCTGAGTATCCTTTTCCAAAACCCAATTGAAGAGATGAAGTGGGCCCATTCTACGTAACCGAGAACCACAAGACTGACCTTCACTTGACCTTGACACCAGTTTAACTACTGACATTAATCATTGTTGTAAACATTACTAATGTTTTTATTATTCTTTATTATAAATACTATAGCAAATAGATAAACGAATAAGAGCAAGACGTGAAATAAATGGTAGATCACAATACCACCAAAGGACATCTGTGTACGACATAACAGGATTAACACCTTGAACCGTACACCATAATTATCCAAACAAAACAAAATAAAAGCACCCAGTATCCTCACTAATCTCACCAAACGAAGGAAAAATAATTTAATTACCACGTTTTCACTCGCAAAAGCAAGTACCTCTTGAAAAAGTGAAGGGAGTTCGAGTTCCGTACGAAAAAGCAATTAGAATAATGAACCTCAAGAATCTGATGCACCATAACAAAATGACCTCCTCATTGTTGCTAAACATTTGGTCTGCCGGCTCTTGTTATAGTGGAGATTAAACGACATTATGTTTTGGGCAAAACCCTTGTCGGAGAGCGCTAAGATTTTTCATGTTCGCAATCTGTTAAATGCGTTGAAGTAGCCTTTGTCCGTTGTTTACGTAATTTATTTTGAAAAGGCTCGTCAGACAGGTGCCGACGGGCCCGCAGTAGCCAACAATACCTACCCGTTTGTACCCTCATACACAAACTGCGAACCCATTGTTATCGTCAAAGCTTTTAATGACAAAGCGAGGAAATTCGATAAAATGGTGTCTTTAAAGGTTTCATTCTGTTTTCAAATATTTTTTGTGTTTTTATTTCAATTGATTTGGAAAAGCAAGAACATACTCTTTTTATTTAGATACAAATCTTCTTGATACTTTAAAGTCCGTAAGTTCAGTTTTACTTTTTTTTTTTGAGAAATCCTCCTTGTCCCACAGATAAGCTACAGCAATGCATATGTAGTACAGGGATAAACATTGGTTTTTGGGTCGTAAGTTTAGGTCGTACAATTGTATGTGCAGTCGGTAGTCTGGAGAACATGCTTCAACAGTCAGGTCCACCCTCAGCTGACAGTCTAACTGACATATAATCTCACATTACCTTGTTAGCTAACTTTTTTGTCATTGACCATGTATTGTCATATTATGTAAAAAAAACTGTAAAATTTTCAATAGGAGTAAGATCTTCAGACCTTCAGCTGCTAAACCAGTATTAGAATTAAAAAAACTTTTGCTAATCTATTTGAAGCGGATCGGAAGATTTAGATTCCAGAGCGGACAATTTTCCAATTAAGGCAAAAATGATAGTATTTCAAATTTCCTAGAAAGAAATTGCAACTTTAACTGCAGGGAATACTGTTTCAATTACGTAGCTAAAAACGTCATTGAATTTTAAATAAATGGAAGAGACAGAGAACAAAAGTTTCAAAATTTTGTTTAAATTGTAGAGATAGTTTTTTTTATATAATTTAATTACTTGTTTATCATCATCTAGATTATCGTCTTACCTCATTACATACCATTTATATGAGACCATTTTACGGAAGGTTACTAGAAACACGTCACTATCATTTAATTAATAATATAGATAAGTGTTTTTTCATCTTTTGTGTTTGTTCAAACTGTTTTACATAGGTATGTATATTTTTTTTTCACATTTGTCAAAATCAGCCACATAGATGTCTTTCACTCTTAATATTTTCACTTTTGTTTTAGTATAGACAAAAAGTCCTTTAACGATGTAAGATATTGGATAAAAAAGATATAGAAGGATAGGAACTGTCAGGTCGTGGCTACCAGCACTCTCTGTTGTGAACCTCAAACCATATATACATACATATACATATGTGTACTAATAAATCACAGGAGAGTTTGACTGTTGATGACCAGATACATGAACAGTTTTCCATCTGTTCGCTATATTAATAAAGCGGACGAGTTAATTGTTTGTTCTTTTGTATCGGATAGAGTATTTATTCAGGAATAATGGAAGCTATAAAATATTACTCGCCCTTAGAAGCGGAGCAGAGAGCATAAGTGCAGGTAAAACTGCAAGGAACGTCTAATATGTATATAGTTATAATTCAGTTTGAACGCATGTCTTTTCCAGACATTTCTAAATCCTCACCACTAAAAGTCACTTTATACGCAAACCAATTAGGAAAAGAATTGATGACCAATAAACGAAGCAGTGTGCAGGACGAATCAGAAAACAATTCCCATTTCCATCTAGATGGGACAAAACGTCCGACAAGTGTGGAACTGAACTATGCACAGAATGGTAACTCTCAAACATCACGTATTTTAAGTGGAAGCTGGTTGTGATTTTTAATTGAGTATTTGTGAAGAGAAATCAAGGTGGAACCCATTGATTCACGTCCCTTATCGTATCGTATTGTTGTTCCAAACATACCCGAACCAAACAAAGCTTTTCTTATTCCTAAAATTTGAGAAAATTGACTTGCTCTCAGCAAATCTAACGAAAGTGTTCGATCGATATACAGAATAGCGTTTTAAGCTATTTACCTGCAACGTTCCGTCCCTTGAGAAACTCGTTACGTCTCAGTTAAATCAGTGCTACCCCGCCGAATTCCAGAGGTCATAAATTGAGACAATTGTTCCCTGCGGCGGCGCTACGCGAATTATTAGCATAAATACCCGCTTACTAGGCTAAACGGGAACATGATGCTCGGTGCTTGACAACTCCCTTACACTCCACAGAGAAAATATTGTATTTAAGCTTTAGGCGGGCGGTTGTGTGACTTTTTAGAGGATATAAAGTGAAAATTAAAAATAACCTTGGTTTTTTTCTGTGATCAGGCTGTATAATTATAATAATAACATGTAACTTCAATCATCTCACACAGTGCCGTCTTATCTCAAACTAAATGGAACTCGTACCATGGTAACCATACTGCTGATGAACATACTTATATACTTCTTAATACATACACATTATTGATAAATAATACATATATAATATATATATAAAAATAATCTATATTAATAGAAGTTATCCAGTACCTTATGCTATAGATGGTCGGTAATAAAAGGTCGGGAGAAGTTGTTCAAAGCGTTCACTAATTTATATAATTTTACGAACAATTACATTATTACTAAGCACTAACAACTCTATTAGTGTTCTTTTCTTTATGGTATACGGCTTTTCACTCAACTTGCTGTTGACTGTTTACCCAACTGGAATTTAGGGGTTGCCCTTGATTGGTTCGGTATACTAAGTCGTAGTTTAATAATAAACTGAACGTACTTTTCTACAGCGGTTTTATTTCGAAGACATAAATACATGTTGCACTTGATCTTATATACTGTCGTCAAGAAAATCTTAAAAGTGCGATTTAGGATTTGGGCACAACGCCATCTGTTAATCAAGACGATAAACTTTTACTCTCTGATACACATTTTATAAAACACTTTTATACAGAGGCAACAAAAAATATATTGGCTACCTCCACAATGCACACCTACAACTTAAAAGTCTTAACCCTTACGTAGACCTCACTCACTCGTGTAGTAGACATGAAACACAACGCCGGTTAACGCCATTACTTGACAACCGATTTTTTGGGTTACTCCGTTGTTATGTGCCAAGGCATGGCTTTCCCACGTCATACTATCATTCAAGCATGTTGCCACTAAGTCAACTATTTCTTCACCCTTTATCTTCACAACAATACAATAACACACGTAATCGGCGGTAGCGTAATGGTTAAGGCGTCGGACTTACGATCATGTGGTTTCAGTTTCAAACCCCAGCCAGGGCTTTACCGTCGTGAGCCCACTCATAACACACATTTTGCAGGAGGTGTTAACAAGGGTACCAGTAATGTGGGACTCACGTTAACAGTATTCTTTATTTAAAAAAACTTTCATTAGGGATAAATATTATACATATAACATATTTAGATTATATATATTACATATTTGTACAATCTCAGCAAATATTAACCGGTTTGAAGAAGCCACAAGTGATGGTGAACGTGACACTGCACACCTCGTTACAGTCACCGTTAGCCATTGTTCTTAAATGTAACTAAGTCCTAACCGCACTAACTATAAATATATTTACACACATTACAGCCGACATAGCTACGTACGCTACGTACGCTTTGCATTGCAATAATCAATACCTAAACGTTAACATGACGTCAACTCCAGTAAATTTAGTAGATTTAGCGACCAGCACTGTCAGGGTCGTATTCATTGATTTAAATACATGTGTGTGTACATACACAATTACATTGTCATCTTCATATCAGCCAAAGATGACTTCTGTTGAACATAGGATTGTTTTTTTTTTTATGCCATAGGGGGCAAATGAGCAGACGGGATACCTGCAACTCAAGAGTTGTAACTGCGCTGCCTGCCTTTAAAGTGTCATGACGTGGGAAAACGCGGGGAGAAGAAAGACTTACAGAACACTTACAACTCTTGAGTACGTGGTGTTTGGCCTTCAGTACCCACAATCGCTTGGAAAATATAAAGCAAGCAAGGCAACCAATTTTCTGTGTGGCCATGGTATTACTCTGGTCGAGCCCTCACATATGTACCTTTGCAAGGCTCTCCCACGGTGCTCTATAGACTTTTAAAAGAGCGATCTTAAGGAGATACCTCTATACTGTTCATTTATGGCTTAAAGCTTATTTATATACTCGTAAGTTAGTATGTATGTCTTTGCATTTTCGATACATGAAAGGTAACTTTCCCTTTTCTTAGTCCTGTGTGTTATCCGTATGTTAAATTTTGTGAGTATACGTTCTGTTAGACTCTAGTTCTGTCTGTCTGTAAGACGTGAAAACGTAACTACATAATAAAGTCACTTTCTCATTTACAATATTAACTGTTAATAAAATAAATCGCGATTATAGTTATAAGATTCAATACCGTTTGGTCTATTCTATCGAATTGCACCAACAATCTAATACCGTTAGGTCTACCTTCGTTTATATCGAATTGCACTAACAATCTAATACATAGTAATAAATCCATAACCATTTTCAATGTACCAAATAAAGTCACTAAATAATCCTCAAAATCTTTAAAACCCACACGAAGACTGTATTTAATTCATATTGGGGAGGCAGCGTGTGTGTGCTCTATTTAGTCCGGCCGAAACCCGCACCCTGATTACTCAGCGATATTTAAAGCTGATTTGATCGCTTAAGCGGATCCATCGACCATTGTATTGTCAGCGATATGTGTGGTTCAGCAACAGAGACACTGATTATATAGTAATAATATATTTATTTATTTAAACTTCCTGCAATTACAATTACTCAAGGCATACTTATTGGCGTAGGATTCTTCTACCAGCCAATCTGCGGGTAATGTGTGTGGCAGTTGTTTATTTACGATTCAAATGTTACATAAGCCTATATTTATATGATAAATATATATATGTATTACATAAAGTACATAAATGATGGAGACAAGTGAAAGTTATTTAATAAAAAAAAAAATTTTGTCAGTTTAAATAAGAACACGGTCCATTAAGTGAGTTGAACGACTTCAAGTGCCTTCATTCTTTAGCAGAGTGATTGCGGTCATCCCGTAGGGTCATCAGGGGTGGTGGCAAGCGTGACAATCCGTCGCCATTCTTGCCGTACAGAAGCTATTTTCTTAAATTCGGAAGAGTGGAACGCCTAGTGATTGGCAATTTTCGGTATAATGTGTTGTGTTGATCACTATTTTAGCTTCATCATATTTTTTTTAATACAATGTAGCTCACAAACTATACAACTCGCATGTTGGTAAGGGGTAAACAGTACTGATTAGGCCTTGGAAATCTTTCTGCCTCAGCAACAAAAACTGCTCCATTTTCGCCTGTGCAGATGCCTTAAAAAGTGCGGAGGAAAACCTGAAAACTGTGATGAACTGGCTTTCAAGTAACATACTTACACTTAATCTTGCAAAAACAGTATATATTCCATTTTTATTTGAAAACTCCAAACCCTATAATTTTTAGTAATATCTTTAATAATTTCAAAGACCACTCTTGTAATTCCGAGGACTCCTCTTCGCACTGTCCTTGTCTTGAAATCTCAAGGGCTGACACGGTGAAATACCTTCGAGAACTAATTGACAACTCATTAACATGACAGCTACAACTAGAAAATCTCACTGCTCGTACTCGTAAACTCATCTTCATTCGTAAAAAAAACATACATGTTCTGCTGTTTTCTCTACTCTGAGGACGGTTTATTTTGCACTGTGTCAATCCTTGATCACCTACTGTATTGTAACCTGGGGTAATGCTCACAAGACTCATCTCATACCTGTCTTAAAGGTCATGATGTCTAAACCTTTTAGGTAGCCTACTGAAACCCTTTACAGAAATGGTGAAGCCCTCACAGTGAGACATCTCTTCATATTGTAATATATTTTACTAAAGCACAGTTCCTTGGCTTATGATATCGACGCGCTAAATGAGCGAAGGACATGACAGCAATATAAAATATGTCATATCCAGAAGCTGAGAACGGCTCTTACTCAAACTTTCATTATCGTGTCATGGGCAGTCACCTATATAATACAAGTAACAAAGTGTGCAATACATACCCTCTATGCAAATGGCAATGTAAAAAAAAAGTCTATAAATTGTTACAGTCACAAAACTACGATGAAACCGAGAGTCTGTTAATGCTGTCCCAAACAAACCACACACACATTGACACACGCATGCACTCATGCACTAGGCACTTACATATTGCTCATCATAGCCATAATATACCTAAAATTGTATTACGAAACTACTGAATAATGTCATTTAATCATGTCAATAATGGTTCTGGTACCCAATTTTATCTTACCGTGGGTACCAGTGTCCAAAATAACACTAACCTGAAATTATTTTTTAACATACTATATTCTGTGGATAACAATGTGAGTGCACATTTGTTTACATTGAAATTGTTCATTTAACGTTTTACTTGATAAAAAAAAACACGACGAAATTAAACATCAAAATAATCCTTTAACCAATCATTCAACACAACTCTACACACACACACAACAACACAGGTTATTATAATAATATTTCAGTACTTATGGCATAAATACACCTACACAAAACACCTATACTGACAGTATGTTTACAATGAACTCACGCACACATACATAACGGTATTCCCGTCTTTATGTTAAGAGTCTCTCCGACAGTACTTGGTACCGTCATCACACCTCCGGCTCATTTCCTGGCCCTATCTCTGTTCGCACCTGCACACGGTAAACGCAAAATGCCCATATTTTTCTATCAATACTTCTTTCTAAACAACATGCCATTTGAAAAATATCCTTATCTTGAGAAAAATAGAGTTTTTTTTTCACTTGTATAATATCCACCACGAAAATTGGTCGTAGTAGTTAAATGTTGAACGGCTGTTGGGATTTTTTTCGTAAAATTTGAAAGGCCTGGTTAAATTATAATATGGAAGTGTTTTTGCATTATAATATACAAATATTTAAGTATCTCAGACCTATTAAGAGATTTTTGTTTTCGCGTGAAAACCCCAACGTGTTATCACCACACTGGAGCGAATATTGAAGTGATATGTTGGACTCTAACTGACTTAAGCCACGCGGTGTTCAGTGGGTTTATTGCAGAAGACCCGGGTATACCACCGTGGAAAGCTTGCCCCCCTCCAGATTAGAGAACATGACGGGCCACTGTCTCAGGCAAGCTTCTGCTAAGAACTAGCCATCAGACTAATAAAATCTAGAGCTATTACTTATATACGTGTATGAGTCATTAATCAGATCATAATTTTTAAATTTTATTTTCACAATTAATACCCTACTGCACGATAAGGAGGGTTATATTATCCGATCGTATGTGTATATAATGTTTCTTTGTCATAACATAAAAATCTGTTTTTTTAGAGTATAGGGGTACAAACTAGCAGACAGGTCTCCTGATGGTAAGTGACTGTTAACTCAAAAGTTATAAGAGTGCTGTCCGCCTCTTAGGGTATGGAAAAGGGAGGAGGGAAAAGAGGGAAATCGAGGATGGGAATGAGGGAATGGGAAAGAGTCTTATGCCTCCGGTATGCCTCTCCACCCACTCGGTCACACAATGCAAGCATTGTTTAACAGCTGGTTTTCTGTGAGGCCGTGGTACACTCCGGGCGATATGGCCCATTCGTGCTAAAGCATGGCTCCCCCACGTTAAAATGTAGATATATGGGATATCATCTGAAATGTCATAATAGTAATGTGGAGTATGGTAACATTTCGATATAAGCTTCTATAAATATATCACAAATTTCAAAAAAAAAAACTTATATTGCCAACCTCCTTAAAAGTCACGAGAACTGAATAAAATAAATACAACATTTTCATACTAATTTAAATATTGAACGTTGGTTTTAGTAATTATAGTGGAGAATAATTACATTTCAAAAACAGAAACCGAACCTAAACCCTATACTACTAAAGTCAATTTATCAACACTCAACTACCCGCAACTAGCACTAATTATAAACCGTTGTGACGTAACAGATGACGTCATTAAACGTAATAAATCGTTAAGGCTTGTGTGTACTCCATAGCGCTCATAATCGCTCGTCGATGTCTCGGACATTGAAGCCCTAGTGGGGAGCAAGTTACACTCGAGTTACAAGTATTTAAGTAAATATTAATTGTTCCTAATTATATATTAGCTTAGATTAATTAACAGGGATAACATTTTGCATTTCATTTCATTATATTACTTTACTTATTTCTGTACTTTTTATATCATAATCAAATTTTAAAAAACTACATAACCAACTTTAATGAGCCTATCATGAAGAGAAATAATAATAAGCTATATTTTATCCCTTAATTTTCCAGCCGAGGGCATAGTTATTAAGTGACGGAGTTATGCAATAGCAAACATACTAAAAAGCATACTGTATTGAGAGTAGTGAGACAATACCACTTTGTAAATCTGTTTTTATGATTTGATGACGGACAGACGAACAGATGTAAGTGGGTACGAGCGTACCTCCCTAGATAGACACCTGCATCTTGAAGAAGTAGTAAGCCCAACTTTTGATGGGGATAGGGGAGGAGAAACAGGAGAGGGGAAATGAGAGGAGGGGAAAGTGGAGAGGTCTTTAGAAAAAGATCTCCAAAATTATTTTAGTAGTTCGAAGTAGCAATAAAACTATAAAAAATTAAACTTTAAACACCCTTTTTAATACCGTCTACGTTTTTAATTGTATTCTAAAGTAATGAGGCTACTGTATTTTTTTTACTTCTCTCCTAAAGTATGTTAATCAAACCCAAAACCTAATCGTAATATATTTTTCTGTCGAAATTAATTTACTCAATGAGATTTTATGAAAGTAGTTCTTGTCATGATCGTATAACAAAACCTGACAACCCGTTCAAATGTTTCATGTCACTCGTGGATTTGATTCCCATTCATTACAAAAAATTGTACACACAAACATACATTCACGCCTGTATCCCTGAAGGGGTAGGCGGAGGCGTAAATAACGCCTACATTTTGCAGCTCGATTACAATTTAGGCAATAGGCTATTAGATCAGATGGCTATATTTGGAGTATATATATCTATATACTGACAGGAAAGGGTAAATAGAAAGGAAAGGAAAGGGATATTGTTTATAGAGACGACTGCACGTGGAATACTGTTCTCATCTCTATGCAGGTGTACCCCAGTACCAACTTCTCCCTCTTGACCGTATTCAACGGAGAGCGACTCGCAGAATCGATTGCCAAGACATTTCTGATCGGCTTGACACCTTGGCGTTGCGTAGAGATGTAGCTTCAGTGTTCAGAGGAATTGTTCGGACTTATACCAGCCGCAGGTTTCCGCCATCGTCTTACGCGACAAAATATCCATGCCCATCACCTGGCTTATTGGCACTCCACCACTATACTCTTCTCCAGAAGCTTTTTGCCTCGCACAATCAGCCTGTGGAACAAATTGTCGCCTGCCGTATTTCTGGACCGATACGACCTTCAAACCTTCAAAAAAAAAACGTAATCCTACCTAGAAGACCGGCAACGCACTTGTGACTTTTGAGTCAGGTGACCCGTCTATTCGTTTGCCTCCTATCGCTATTAATAAACACACAGGCAGTTGAAGCAACTCTGATATTTACTAACTGGTCTTTTGCTGTTAAAGGTATTTATCTACTTTATTTTTTGTATTTTGAGCCGAGACTATATCTGCTGGAAGTTTGTTCCATGCTCTTACAAACCGATTGCATAGGTAGTATTTCTGAGGGTTATTATTTGAAAGATCATAATGCCCATTTAAGATCTTGTATGTTTCTATTAGGTCTCCACGGTATCTGCGTTCCTTTAAGGTTGTGAGGTTCAGAGCCGATAATCTTTCCTCATATGGTAGTCGTTTTAACTCTCGTGGAATTAAATCTCATGGTAAAGCTGCGCTGCAATTCCTCTACAAGTTCAATATCCTTGACAAAATAAGGGCTTCAAACTTGGAATGCGTATTCTAGGATTGGTCTAATAAATAAATGTCTCGTAAATCCGAATTATCATCTCTGGTGTCTATGCCCCAAAGGTATGATCCACAAAATAGTGGTTCCAAGTCTCCTGTTCTTTGTATTCGTTCCTTGTCTGTTTATTAAGTTCCAGTGCAAGTCGCGGACACAGGAATAAATTCCTAGTGTGAGTTTAAAAAAAAAGAATATAGTTAAGTCATCAATAGAAAACAAACTAACGAAAACATTTGTCTTAGTTTGTAAGCAAGCGTTCACAAAACTTTAATCAGATCACTCACATCCCTAGTATAAACGTACTCGTTAACTCACCTGTGTCAGGGCAGTTTCGATCTAAAGTGCTAACATTAGACTAATACACGCACTATATCTACGTCTGCTCCGCAATGCCTACTCCTGGCCTGGCCTGCCTATTTCCTATACGAGTTAGTAAAGATGTATTAAATGGTTCTTGAACTTTATTAGAACGTATCAGAAGATAATGTGAAGTCATAAATTGATACCAGTATATTCTTACACATTCGTGACTGGCTTGTTGGTCTAGTCGTTAGTGATTGTGACGGCTAAACCCGAGGTCGTGGGTTTGATTCCCACCCAGGAAAAATAATTGTGTGATGAGCATGATCCTTTTTTCTGTAGCAATAATATCTAGCAATCTAGTTACCATAGTACAAGCTCTGCTCAGTTTGGGATCAGACTGCCGTGTATAAGATGACTGAAGATAATAAATGTTGATAACATATTAAAAATTAAAAGTGATCGATAATGTCCGGTCGCAAAATGTTATGTGTACTCGGTAGTCTAGCGATAGCTAGCAATGTAAAAAAGCGTCAGTTGTCAGAGCCCGATGGATCTGGCTGTGAGACAATACCAGTTATGTAAACCGGCAGCTGACGGTGTTAACCCCGTATTACTGACTTATACATTGACAGATTTAAGACTAAACAATAACCTTTATTAAAACCTCTGCATTAGTACAAAATCAACACATACTATAGTAGAATATCTTACAAAACTTATGAATTCAATATCATATTCTACAAAGCACCGTGAAATTGCTGACAGCGTTTATCTCTCGATAATAATCACAGGAGAGACCGATCTTCGGAAACATTTACGAAAATTGAATTTTAATATCTTGAATATATTCGCTAGATTTATTGCTCTCTACACAGTCAAAAGGTTTCATATATTTCGTGAATGAAAGAAAGATAATAATATGTAAATTGTCACACCAATGTTGGGATTAAGAATCCGAATAATTTATGACCCACGTTATTAGTGTTTAGAAATATAAGCGCACTTGGTTAAGAAAACTGTTTGACCAAGACCACTATTGGTGTCCACAAGTTGTAATATTAAAATAATACAATTAAGTATTTAAAAGTATATAGTACTACTACATAACCATATAATTAACAACATCTATGTAGCTTAAAGAGAGGATTATGTTGAATAAAATCAATTAACAACAATAAATTTTTCCTATGGTGCAACAGTAATTATTTCCTTATATTTTTATTGAATAATTTCATACAGAGCTAGTAACCACTACCCAATCACGTAAGTGCAACATTAGCAAGGATCGGCTCACCTGTAACTAACGCCACCTCTCGCCAAATGTTAATCGTAATCTTCGTTCTTCGTTAAAAGCTCATCGGGAAATAGAAAATCCGACACAGCAAACAATACTCAAAAGCATATAACTGACATCATAAATGTAGTGAGCCCAAATTATATTGATACTTGGGAACTCTACTAATACTATTGAAATTTGAATTTCTAAATACTATTGAGTAGGAACAAAATTAAAATATATGAAATTAAGTTCTTCTCTTCTCTTCTCATCAGTTCACCTATAACCATGGTCATGTCGGTGGACTAACATTGTAAAGTCGGGTAAATAAAAGTATTGTACCTTTTAAATTATTACTATTTAATTTCATGCACTGCAAAGAAGATAATAATAGGCAATCCAGAAAAACAGTTCAGCAGTGATAGAGCCATGCTTAGACACGAATGGGCCAGCTCGACCGGTGCGATACCACGGCCTCACAGAAAACCGATTGTGAAGCAACGTTTGCGTTGCATTTCCCCGATATTAGTGAGATTTCCGGAGGCCCAACTCAAGCTCTTTCCCATCTCCTCATCCATCCTCTCTTCTTTCCCTTCCCCGCATCCCCCCATCCCTTGGTAGTGGGCGGCGAACTTATGACTCTTTTACTACTATTTTTAATATAAAAAAGAAATAATCTTGAGACAAACTAGAGAACTTATACTCACATAAATATATCAAAAACGAAAACGCCCAGACTCGGGTCAATTATTTGTGGATCCCAAAACTTTTAGTCCTGTGTGGGTATCGAAAAAAAATCGAAAGAAAATGATGACCAAAAGTTAATATTTTATAAATTAAAACGATGTTTACTCTTTGAATCAATCGTTTACCCAAGAAAAACAACAATTGACTTACATATTTAAATGTTCTTGTGGAATAAAAAAACTCACATACACGCATCCATGAATGAACAAAAAGATTACACTCCTTTTTTGAGCAGCGGTAAGTTATATTACTAATTATATAATTCAAAGATATCGTAATTACTAGATAAACTAAAACACACGTACAAATAACATTACGCCTAATTTACTTTCTCAGATTAATGGCAGACTCTAAATAGAAATGTTACGTATAAGGCGTTATTATTCAATGACAATTATTTATAAATGTTATCATCGAATTATGACGCTATTGCAATAAGCAATTATGTAACTTAGCAGACAGCAATATTACTTAGTGTACTTAGTATTCCTCATTATTTTCACCAATTGTACATAGTTAGTTGAACATTCTTAGCACCCGACGTAATTTAATTAAGCTGCACTTTTTAATTAACACTTTATTAAACACCTCCGTTTATACAAAGAAACTTGAGCGAAAATATTTGACGCAAGGAGTAAATGAAGTAACTTTAAATGCAGAGTACATTCGTTCTACATTACACATTAAAATACACACTGTTAACAAAATATATATATATATATATATATATAATATAAATTGTATATAAATTGTACAAGGTTTTTTTTAACAATACGTGATATTTTCTAGGTTGTAATTTTTTTGTTTAGGTATTTCTGTAATTTATGTATATATCAGTTGTTTAATTAGCCTTTTACAATAAATATTAATACATAATGTAGTTGTCAAAGACGCAGTAGTAAAACTGTTTTTTTTTTTTTCATATTGGCGCAGGCAATACTTATTGGTTTCTCGATTACTTTTTAACAGTTATTTTTACTTTTTAAAATAAATAATAAAAACATAACAATTAAAGAAACCATACAGGTTTTTAAAATTTATAAAAAAAAACACCATTTGTTTGAAAGATGTTAGTTTCTTTTAGAACGGTTTATGTATTCAAAATGGGATATATTCATATTTTTATAATAAGATACACTAGAGCACCCTGGTGGTGAAACCCGAAGTAATTTACTAAATATGAAATTTGATTTTATTAAATCATCATTTAATTATAGTACTCTGACTCCACGGAACCAGCCAGTTCGACTTATAGGGACCCTTTGCTTTGCTTGAGCTGTTGCTTATACTCTCTAAATTCCCATATCCCCAAAAGTGCCCGAATGACATCATCATGAAGACTTGCCTCCCATTACGTGAATGTATATTATAACTGCCAAAATGTGGGCGTTGATTATAACTCTGCTTACCTCTTCGGGAATAGAGGCGTGAGTGTATATGTATATATGTAATTATCAAAGCGAAAGTACGTTAATAATTGTAAAATTATCAAAGTAGTATACAATTCGCTAAAGAGAAGACGGTCACCATCTGCCACGAAAGCCATCCAAACATTCGAATATGAAATAGTAAGTTTGTAACTCAACCACGTTACAGCGGCTGAACAGATGTGTACGAAATGAAGATAGAATAATAGATTTGTAGCTTAGGCATAAATGGTCCGGTTCAACCGAAGTAATACCATGGAACCTCACAGAAAACATTTGTTTGTATTGTATTGCTGCCCAATTCCCCCTTTCCTCTACCCTCGTTAGCACACTTACGATTCTTGATCTACAGGCCTCCTATGCTGGGGTTGTCACTTCGTCTGTCTCACGATCGTTTGTCCGTCCACATCAAAAAAAATCTGCAATATTTTTTTCCTGGGATATATTTTTTTCATTTCATTACTACCTATTTCTTATTTATTCTATAAGTAATATTTGCCAGAGAATGAAAAATATTATTATACCTCCAACCATAAAAACGTGTTTTATTACAGCGTAAATCCTGGTGTGCCCCATAAGGCGTCATTTTGACAAAGGATATGTAATGTCACGATGTCAAAAAGATATCACAAGCCTTCTGAGGTCAGTTAAACATTTATGATATTGTAAAGAAAGAATAAGGAAAAGCTCTACTACTTTCCTTTTATATAATTTAATAGGAATAAAGGTGATGATGATGAATCAAAAAGTGATGAAAATAATAATAAAAAAAAAATAAAGGTGATGATGATGAATCAAAGAGTGATGAAAATAAAATGGTAACTAGTATTTTTATTATTTATGCAAAAAATATGATTAAATTTTTAACTATAAATAGTGTCACCAAAAAGATTATACTCGTAATGGCCCGCTATTATCTTGACGTCATAAAAGCAGAAACAAAGAAACTTCAAATATGCAATTCAAAGTGACTGACTTTTATTCTTGATCTTTTGTTGATTATTCTTAATCTAAAAATAAAATAACGAATATCTATAATAATTTAAACCAATTCACAATATAAACATATTTAAATTGTTCGATGTTGTTTGTACGCAACAAATGCGTAAGTATTGTTAAGCTACTTTCAGCCAGAATTCTACTACAAAAGGCGGTAAATCAGAAAATATCAAACAAAAGACCATCTAAAACAGTTTGGCGTACCTACCGTCTGTGTTGTTTCAAACTTACACAATTAGAGCCAGAGATACCGCCGCTATCCATTCTAACATTTCATATCAAAGTTGTGCTATTAAGGCTGCGTTGTTTTTACAATAAACCTTCGTTATTGCTATTGGCGAAGTTTGATTGATTTTATAATTTCATCAAGTTTTCATAGACATTTAAATTTGGAATACATATATTTGTCTATGATTTAGGACCGGGCAGCCAGTAGTCTACAGTTCTAAAATGTTCATAACTTTATAATTCTATTTTTTATAACTGCTCTGGCTGCCCTCGATTCGATGTGAATTTCGTTAATCTTAGTGTTATCTATCTATATTTGATACTGCCTCACACCCGAATCGCTAAACAGATCTCGATGAAATGTTGTACAGAGATAGATTATTACTTTTTATCCCGTAAATGTACGGTTAAAATTTTCAAGCGAACGAAGAGCAGAGAAATTTTTTTTTAATCGTATGTTTAAACAGTAAACTAAACCAGTTACAGCTAGACCTTGACTTATTCCATAACAACTGGAAATGTTAGTGGGAACGAAACAATTAAATAATTTATTTGAAAACTGTATTTTTCATTTGTCTTATATTTTGTTGCCTTCTTGTATTAATGCTGATTCTGTAATAAGGCTTATTATAATCACGAGTCGTGTATTTCATTGACTATTATTTTGGTGTACCAAAAACCCCATCACATTCTAGATAGCTATAAATATCCCACCCACGAGACCACCGTGCTGCTCGCGTGATGATCATCGACGCGATAAAATGTTGATCGTCTTATTTAATTGGTCCCTGCCGTTGTCAACTCATTGTTGAGCGATTTTTATCTAACGTTAATTTATCGTTTCGTTACTATATATCAGTATTGTGTTAGCCGCGTACTGTTCACTAACACCGCGGTGCGGCCATCGAGTAACCGACTACTGGTAAGATCGAATCCCACTAAGTTATAAAATTTATATGCGTCGATATGGCCATTTGAATTTATTAGTATAGCGCTCTTATTATACACTAGTAATTTTGTTTTTTTTGGGTGTTCTAGAACCCATGTAGATATGTTTATTATAAACACGTTTCTTACCCTAAAATCGCTGCAAGGAAGTGAATAAACACAAAATAAATGCAGACAAGACAAGCAGACAGGACGTCGAGGTCACCACTATGGAGGAACGGGTGTTATGTCGCTCCAACACTAAGGGAAGTTCCTCCAACCAGGCGAGGTGATCATGCCTGGCGGACTGCTGCCCGAGGTTGGGAAGTCGTATATATACTAATCGGCGCGAGAACTTTGTTATCGGATCATACTACGTCATTAGTGTAGTTTCTTCGTAGCTCGACTTGTCTTCGCTAGATGGTGCTGACATGTCTCTTATGAATGTGGAGGTCGCCACAACACTAAAATCATTAACCAAACCTATGTTGTATTTTACACAGTAATCAAATTAGTTAACAGTTCGATGTTACATTTAAGCAAAAAAACTTGGTTTACCGACTTACAAAAATGATCTAAATAATCGTCAGCAATTATCATCCAATTGAAAACATCACAGATTTTTAGATAAAAAGTTACAATAACCGGCTTATTTGGAAACCACTTTTTATTCAAACAGATGTTTTGCCTAAAGCTATCTAAAAATGATAGAGTGTTGGATGAGTGATAAAACACGCTCCCCAATAATTGTTCTCCAGTTGTACACGGTGTAGCCCTCAAGGCAAATGTATGAGGTGCGTTAATATAGCAAATGCCGTGAGCGAAACCCTTAAATTGTAACATGGGAGAGCCACGCTTAGGCACGTGTGGGCCGACTCGTTCAGTTTTTTTTTTTTATGGGGTATGTGGCAAACGAGCAGACGGGCCTTCTGATGGTAATTGACCCCCGCTGCCCATGAACACCCGCAACTCAAGAGTCACAAGTGTGTTGCCGGCCTTTTGAGGTAAGAGTACTCTCTTTTCTTAAAGATTTGAAGGTAGTATCGGTCCGGAAATACGGCAGTCAACAAATTTGTTCCACTGTCTGGTTGTGCGATAGAGAATACAGAGAGAGTGATGTGCTATATCTGTACGCAACGCCAAGAATATCCATCCCCATCACCTGGACGATTGGCACTCCACCACTGTGCGCTTCTCCAGAAGCTTTTTGCCTCGCACAACCAGCTTATGGAACAAATTGTCGCCTGCCGTATTTCCGAACCGACACGACCTTCAAGAAAAGAGCGTACTCTTACCTAAAAGGCCGCCAACGAGCTTGTGACCCTTGAGTTGCGGGTGTCCATGGGCGGCGGTAGTCACTTACCATCAGGTGCACCGTCTGCTCGTTCGCATCGCATAAAAAAAAATTAATTTAATAATTTGCCTTACCCTCTAAGTGACCGCAAAACTGGACTTCGCAGTTGATGATGATGACTTCGCTGATGCAGTTAGGGAAGTGCTCTCAAAGCGAGATAATACGACCAATGGCATCTTTTTAGCGGTATACGAAGAAACCTGTGTCTTCGTGGGGTTAAAGTGGACAGGGTTAAGTCGACCCCAATATGAATCGATTTCGTTTCGATATTATTACCACAACCTCAGAAAACGGGTTATTACGCAATACTTGCGTTGTACTTTTTCGGCACCCTTATATATATTTTAAATATTACTCTATGAATTTTTGATGCAATTAATTGTTATTTACTTTTACTTTTGTTATTATAGCCATATTTTACGTAGATAAATAATGCAAATTAGTTTTGCGTTGACATAATATGGAACCTAAAACACTCGCAATAGTTACTGTTAAGATTCCACAGTTCTAAATATAACATACGAACATATGTCTCTACTCCCCTTGATTTATATTTATTTGTATTTTCCTGTTTGTACCCAATACAGTAAGAACCGATTACATCACTCGAAATGCTACTAACAAAAACATGGACTATGGGTTGGCCCTATTTAGAAAGCGATAAGCTTCCAAACTATGTTCATTTGTCGGAACTTAATCAGAAGCTGATTATAAGAACTCGTATCCAAAGATTCTATGGCACGACTTTTATTCATGTAAATATCTTTTCGCAGACACAATAAAATTCTACGATAACTATCGACTTAACTGCCTAAGGAACTGCGCACTCTATACGATTGATTAGTATCTTGTTTAGGAAAACAAACGCTGTTAAATACGAATTAAAATGTATATTTCGAGAGCAATTACTTGAAAGTTTAAAAGTTTTCGGATAGTCTTTTAATGAGTCAAGTATGAAAATGGTTTTGGCTTAAACAAAAACTTTACGTTAGTAATATTACATTAATTTCATATTTTGCTGGCCGCTTCTTCTTTTAGCATATACCTATGACACGCGCAATGTATTAAATATTAAACTATAAATGAGTCCTTCATTTATAGTTTGAAGGACTTAAGTAACTCATATCTTGTGCTTCATATTATACTGCGATGGTATTATTTTAATAATAAAAGTTTTCAAGCGGCAGCGTGTTATGGTTCGGACCTGCGATGAAGCGGTAATGCGTTGAAACCCTATCTAGTGCACTACCGTCATGAACCCCTCCTAACACTCTTTTCATTTTATACTTGCTCAAGGAAACTAAGTGCACAATGTTCCTTAGCATCCTGTGTATTTACAACATTGGTTTTTCATTTCGTTTTACGATATAACAATTTTGTGCAATAAAGGTGCTCAAAAAACTAGTTTACTAATATTACGTCTAGACTCAAGGACAATATAGTGTGTTGTCATTATATATGTAGATGTTATTATATCTGTTAGAGCTACTTTGTGTGCTTTATCATGTAAGAAAACAAGAGGTTCTCTAGGATTTTTAATAAATAAGAAGAGCAGTTTTACGCATAAAGAGGCTTAATAAAAAGTAACTGACAATACGTTACTGATCAGCTTAGTCTGTTCCTGTTCTGCTCCTGTTAACCCGGTTTAAGTTTAAGGCCTCTCATCTGATAATGTTTGACATCACTTTGTATTTTATTCTACAGTCACCTTACAACATCTATTGAGTAAGTAGTCTGACACACTGGCAGAGCTATGCTTAGGCACGAATGGGCCGGTTCAACCGGTGCGATACAACGGACTCACACAAAACCCGATTGTGTAGCAACACAACAGCTTTTTCCGAAGTTATTGAGGTTTCCGGAGGCCTAACTCCCTCTGTTTTTTCCCCTCCCCGCATCCCTCCATCCCTCAGGCGAAGCAACGCACTTACGACTCTTGAGTTGCGGGTGTCCATGGACAGCGATTGTCACTTACCAACAGGTGACCCGTCTGTTCGTCTGTCCCACTATATAATAAATAAAAATAAAATAAAAAACGGTAACGCTTTATCGCCTATCATAGTTTACCCCTATTTTAATAGAACAGATACTAGTTTTTATTGTGGCGATGACATTTACAAGTTAATATTATCTTAATTTGTAACGAACTGTCTAAACAAATTTTGGAAGTAAATTTTAACCTACTTGTCGTAATAGTTGTCGTGTCGGAATGAAATGTCGTGTGTATATGTAGTTTGGATGACAGTACTATAATTTGGCATCTTGTAGCTTATCTAATGATGAAACCAGGCAGACAGTAGAACTCTTTCCGATTTTCAATTTAGCTGAAATTTAGAACAAATAAATCTGATAACAGAGTTATATTATTATTTTTTGTTGAAGCATTTTAAAACTGATTTAAGAACTATTTCAACTTTTTGACATCTAAATTACACTCCAAATAATCGTGTTTCTTTATAAAACGCTGTTATATTATCACTATTTGATTGTATTTCTTTTTTGTGTAGTAAAAGCGAAATGTTTTCAAAAGATCAGTTACAAAGTATGTAAAACATTTATTATAAAACGGACAGTAAATATAGTGTTAATAAAAGCTTTTCACATCAAAACCAATGCACCAACCACCATTGTAATAAAAATTAGTTATTCCTGTAATATAGGTCCTTTCACCCGTTCACCTACACTTACAACCACAAAACCTCAAATGAATTATTCACCATCTTAAATATTCCAATTACAAGAACTATTAAAATTTAATTTTATTTGTCTGTGTATGCCTGGGGATTGGATATTACTCAAATCATTTACGAACGTTTCGGGGTGAAATAATGTCGCGTTTGTATATCCCGGAATTGTCAAGGGACACATTGGGAAATTGTTCGGGCGGCAACACTCTTTCGTGGGCTCCGTTTTACATAACTTCGCGGATGTTTCTGTAGAACTGTTGTTTAATTGATTTACGGTTGGTTATTAAAGTATTTGGTTCGTTTTTTAAATATTTTGTTTTTAAAGATTATCAATGCTGCCACATATTTATTTAAACATAGATAAATTAATTATAGAAGGAGCAACAGAGTTAGAGGTAATAAAAATATTGCATCCTACTGTTAAATCATAAATTCTTGTAGACTTTACAAGCAGATTGTGCTTACGTCGTTGTTAATTGCTGCCGCTCTCCTCCATTGGTCCCGGTTAGCTGTACAAGCGCGGTCTTGCCGTTTTGGTTGTTTAGTTTTATAATAATAATAACAATAATTTGTTTGTAAGGTAATATTGGACTTATATCTAATTTAAATAGAATCTTATATAATAGTGTATACATTATGAAGGAGAGTGCAAAATGACCTCCGGCCTCCATGAGCGCTGGCCTGAGGATGACGGACTGGGTTAACTGTCGCCCTAGCAGAAGCAGGCCTTAGACAGCGTTAGGACGTGTTCCAGGCGGATATGTATGTATATGAGGGGGGGGGGGGACCCCTAACACACCTTCTTGGGGTCACCTTGCTCATAAGCGGCCAGGTCTGTCGGGGTACAGAGGGACTTCCTTTCTAGGGTACACCTGAGGCCCCAGCCGTAAGACCCGTTGAGGGAACACTGTGTGGTTTTAGGCGGTTCGAGTCCGATATACCACCATTAGCCCTGGTAAGGTCATGATCCTAGGGGGATTCTACACAAAAAAAAATCATTATCAAACAAGATTAATTTGTGATCCAAAATTAACACTTCTGAACTCTCGTCTTGAGCTTTTACATTAAACCTTAAATTTCAATAATATAATATATTCAATTGCGGCATATAGCGTTACCACAGCTCAAGTGAGATTATTACCAAAATTATTTGTACCAAACAATAATATCTTATATGACACGCTCATCAGGATTTCTACTCCCTTGAAGTGTCGAAATTACACCATGAATCTTCGGTTTCAATTAAAAGGATTTCACTGCGGTCTCACCCAATAATCTTAAGCTTAAAGATATACCCCGTGTATAAATTATTAATACCAGAGAAGGGACAAGACACGTGAATAAATTAATAATGTTTCGGTGTATCCACGTGTGTTTTGGACCTAATCCTGGGATATGCGGTAATTCACGAACTATGTCGATGAAGTAAACTGCCAAATTACACAGTTTAATACTGTGTATGAATTATTTAGGTGTATTAAGGGCACTGCCATTTACTGAGTCCTCAGTACTCTTTTAAATCTTAGCAAAGATCTCAAAATAAACGAATTGAATGACAAATATTAATTTGTGTTTTTATTGACCAAACTTTGATAAATGGAATACAATTTGAGCTACAGTTTACAGTCAAAGTCAAATGTTAAGGGATGACTGATAATAGAATGGAACAAAAGTATTTCTATTATATTTATTTATTTTGGATTTTCTGCAATAGGAAGACATACATACACAGACACCGTATTATCACATTATCAATAACACTTTAAAAAACAATGACAGAAACACGAATAAGTGTTTAAAAAATTGACTCACAGTAAACGTACTAAATATTTTTCTAATGTGATGTATCATTACACAACCATGTGTTGTATACGTTTTATAAGAGTTAGGATATTTTTGAAGAACATATTTGACCTAACTAGTACTGACTAAGTATGTCATGTCTGACCTATACGCCATCACGTATAATTGTCTAGGAATGCGTGATCCATTATTATAAATATCGAACATTTTATCGATAATCGATTTTTATAGACGTAGTCGATATACCTACAGAAGGTTTATCTTTTACGATTATGAGCTTGCTTCTACCGACGGGGTAATTCGCATGGTGGAGTGACTAAATCAATATAATTAGAAATAATTTAGAATATTTATGTCCCTCTTTAAACGGTTTTTGCCACATTAAATAAATGGAATATAATTACCATTTAAGACAAAAAAAAAACAATTTAATAAACAAAATGATGACAAAAAGACATCGTTGATGATAACCATACATAAATAGACGGACATCGATATTTTCAAAATATCGATAGGTTGCCGCGCCGTTTGAATCCTGTCGAGTTTACTCATCAGTTGTCATTTGTCACACTCGGTTCGGCGAACATTGCCTGCCTAGTATATTGAAGTACGATCAGTGTTATTGTGCATTTATTCGACATGGATTACATGTTAACTGGACTCTGATATTTTCTTCCGTAACTCGAACGTTCCCAAGGACATCGATTGCCTAAGTGAAGACATTTTTTGATGTGTATGGACTAAGATTGTTCTTTACTGTTTGGATTTGGTTTGCACTGTAGCACTATAGGCTGCTGCGCTCATACCATGACAAGTGTTGTGTATTTAGGATTGGCCAGCCATAAAGATAATCTATATGCCACTGCTGAAATTCTCGATGTTATTTTTATAAACGATGAAGATGAAGACGAAAAACTAATGTGCTTAATTTAAACGAATAATTAATGTCGCTTCACAACCGGTTTTCTGTGAGGCCGTGATATCGCACCCGTCGAGCCGGCCCATTCATACCTAAGTATGGCTTTTGTTTTCAACGGCAAAATAAGGTTGCTTCTGAGTATAAAATGTCAAACAAATGCCATTGAGAATATGATACTATAATGTACCTAACCTCGAAGAAGAGACCTTTATCCGAGAAGGGTAAAGATCAAAAAACTCAAGAGTTTTATGCATTCTTGATATTTAATTTTAGTTTAAATAAAATTATATAAGTATGTATTATGTATGACATCCTCTTTGACTAAACTAAACTAAAGGAGACAACAGCATGCAAATGAAAATATTATTTAATAACAAAATACCAAATTATATACCTTGTCATTTAAATCTAGTTATATATAAAAAGAAAATTTTTGAGATTTAACACCAAATACAAGTAAACATTAAATTATGAAGTCAGGAATCTTAAAATTATATAAGAATTATAGTAGTAACAGTAAAAAAAAATCTATAAATATTTACAAAAAAAATACATCTGTAGGTTTTTGCTTAAAGACAACACCTGCATTAGGAATAATACCTGTTTTAAACATTCAATCAACTCAAAGAAAACTCAGAATCCGAACAACTATTTGTAGGTAACACAAATGTTTGTCCCGTGTGAGAAGACGACTAAGTTTAAAGACGTTCTACTGTCAATTGACAGTAAAACGTCTTTAAACTTAGTCTTAAATTTAGGTTAAAACATTTGTCTTTATGAAGAATAAGTATTTTTAAACTTGTGTAGTCATAAATAGACCGCTAGTGGGCACGGAGCTCACGGCACCAGCCAGTTCGAGTAATAAGCGCCATTCCCAATCCAATGTATGAACAATATTCCTTTTCTACCTCACCTTCCTGTCAATATGCTCTAAACTTTTAAATCCAATTCGTAAACGTAATGGCGATTGCTCCCTGTTTCGTAAATGGAGCTCCGTTATATTCTGCTAAATGAGGACGTTATTACGCTTCTGCCTGTATCATCCGGGGTAGGCCCGGATGATGCAGGCATGAGTATGTGTGATGTGTAGTTAAATGTATTTACATACATAATAATCTGCTATATATTTTCAAATTAGTTTATAGCAATATTTTACGTTATTACGAATATGTATGTAAGGTGTTACCATATCTAAGAACTCGGTACAAAAAAAAAAACAAACTTTACTCCTTTTTTGATACCTTGTTCGATACAGATGTATACATTTTTTTTTCGTATGAAATCCCCCACGGGTCATCAGCTCACCGGAGCTTACGGAGAGATGGTATGTCGGACTCGAACCGACTAAAACCACACGGTGTTCCGTCACAAAGCGTCTATTGCAAGGGACCCGGGAATACCCTAACAAGGAAGCCTCCGGGAACACAGCTGTATACATTGATTAAGAACGAGTTGCACACACACACACACACAATCATCGTAATCGCACCCAATAATTATTTACTATCAGCATATATCTATATCTTAAACAGTCCTCGCAAATAGCAACATATGCATACTCTACGGCACAGACCATCCGATTGCGTTTGTCACAGCCAGACGGGCCAGGACAATGAAACCCGCCCCTTTGTGAGCCACTGAACGCCACTGAGCTGTTCCTCGATAAATCAAAACCATTATTTGCCGAATTGAACGTTTGCCAGAATATATTATTATTCCTTCTTGCATGTCTGTGTGTATCGTCTTAGCTGGTAACCAGTTTAATAGTCTTACACCTTAAGGTCTCACCAAAACAAATTATATTAAAAATCATACTCTCGTAAAATGTAAACCTCCATCTTTTGTAGTCGAATAACATTACATTGATCGATTGTCCCTATTGTAAATAATCCCTTAGTTACTACTAAGTATAGACAATATTATAAGGGGCTCAGACCCAAAAAAAATTACAGCTGAAAGCAATAAGGTATACCTATGCCGGCAACACACTTGCGTCTCTTGAATTTGCAGGCGGCATATAGGCGGGCAGACGAAGAGATGGGTCACCTGATGGTAAGTGACAACCTCCTTACATGGACACCTGCAACTCAAGAACCGTAAGTGCGCTACCCGCCTTTGAGGCTGATCAGGGAAGGGGGATGCGGGGAGGAGAAAGAAGAGAGGAGGGATGAGAAAAGGGAAGGAAAGGAGGGATAAGTGGAGAGGAAAAGGAGAGGGGTAGTAGGATTTTTCGAAATCTCACTAACGTCGGGGAAATGCAGCGCAAGCGCTGCTTCATAACCGGTTTTCTGTGAGGCCGTGGTATCGCACCGGTCGAGCGGCCCATTCGTGCCTAAGCATGGCTCTACCACTGTGAAAAAAATAACTGTTTATGATATGACCAGAATAGTGTGGTAAACAATAAGAAATGACGTGAAATTATGCACCTAATAGTAGTAGCTTTCTAATATTAAATTATTTTTTAATTTCATATTAAAATACTTCATGATAATCAAAGAATATTGCAAAATTGTAACAATTAAAACCTTTAACATTTTTTTATTATTTTACTGGCTTGGTGTCCTGGCAGGTAAGTACAAATTAACTTTACAATAAACAAACGCTAAACTGATAATTTGGAATGCAACCTCTTTAAATAGAAAAACAATAATAGTTACCATCTTTAAACAATATCATCAATTATTTTTCACATTTTCTTTGTTCTTGGCTATTAATGAATAAACCCGTTTGAAGATTTTACGAGATGCTCAAGAAGCAATACATCTCAGTAAGTAAATAGAACCAGAGACGTCTGTTAACTGTCTTGCACACTTTTCCTTTTATTCTCTTTGAAATAATAATAAGGTCGGTTAATTCCATTAATGAGTTCAGTGTGCCAGTCCAACTTGAACCTTATTTGATTTGTAGCGAATATAATTTGTTGTAAAAGTCAACGTCATGGAAAAATGGCAGCGATTTTTAAAGATTTGCCAGCTCTTTTGAAAAGTCGCGGTAATTTCTGTGAAAAATAATGTTTTGTGGAGATGTCAGGCTGGTCGTAATTAGCTGACGAGATTACATTTTTTTAGGACACAATATTTATTTACGACTGTTACACTAAATATCTCTGATCCTTAAGTAATTATTTTACTAATTTATTCAAGAAAGACTAACAAACGGAATGTAGTGTAGACAACTTTATTTTTTTAATCTAGTCATTTCATGCTTTAAAAAAAAAGTATATGAATCAGAAAAGGAATAAAGTGTCGATATTTATTTATAGATTTTACGGTTTGGTATAATACCTATTAAATCTTGTACTAACCATAAATATAATATTAAAGTTGAAATTATTTAACTATATCTATACCATTACATTTATGAAAGAACATATACTCGTTTAGCCTATATTTTTAGAAATACCTCATCATCACACAAACCATTATTCCGTTTTGAACAAAATAGATATTCAAATTCTACATGAAAATTCTCGACGGAATTTTATCATTCACGACCGTCACTGTCAAATTATGCAGTGCAATTTTTATAACATTTTAATAATAATGTATTTTTGGTTTAACCGACGAATATTTTCGTGGCAGTGTGACGCACGACAGGCTTCCCTGAAATATTACAACTCAAATACAAAAGAAAATATATTTTTTTCCTGGCAACAAAATGTACAGCCTCGTGTTATAATTTTTCACAAGGGACCTTTGGAGACACTGATTTTTTTATAAATGGAACGTCTTTTTATTAAAAGTAGACCTTGTTTTTTTAAATGTGGTGTAAAGGCAGTTAAGAGATTAATTCCGATTAGAACAGATTATTATATTAATTAAATAAAAAATAAAAAAATATTATTGAGTTTGCATCACTGTACAATTTAAAAAAATTGTGTCCGTTGTTTCAATGTTTGTAAAGTCCCGCGACAAATGAATTAAATCTTAATGCGGGAGCTGTCTTATTAAAAAAAATGTACAGTTCCACACTAAGATCAATATCTTCATATATTTCTTTTGTTATTCGTTCTTCAATCATTCTTTCCACATGCTTAAACCCCCACAGCATACCCTTTTCAATTAGCTACATATTTATATCAGTATATTTCAATTCCAAATTTACCTAGAACGGCAGATTATAATATAGATACATACGTGGCAATCAGCGGCAGGCAGTGGCAGGCAGCAATGTATGGAAGTGATGGTGGGAGGAGAGGCACCTTTCCCCCCTTCAAAACGATATAGGGTCCGCTCCGGACGGTCACCTGCTGGTGGCGGAAGAATGTCGGGTTCCCGCGGCCCTCGGTAGCAGGTGCGAGGAAGGAACACCGTGGTGGTTTTAGCCGGTCAAGTCCGTCCAATACCCCTCCGCTGTAGCCCTCGGCGGAGGATAGTCCATGAGGATTTCTCCACGTAAAAAAAAAAAGGCAGCAATGTATAATTTTACCTATATTTAAGAAAACAATAGCGACCATACCACTAAAGTTCGCTTCATATATTTCTTTTGTCGTCTTTCTCTTTCTTTCTCGAACCACCTCAGCGACTGAACCTCAACGAATAATGCTTTTACATTTAATTTCACCCGCCCTGATTTACTAGCACAAAATGATCACAATCAGTTAATTTAAAAGGCGGTTTTAAGTAAAACTACTTTTTAAACGATCAGCAGTATTATAAATTAGATGCAATCTCAGCGATTCGATCGAGATAGGGTGGAAATGGACAAAGTTTGGGGGCGACATTGTCAATACCTACCAGTTAGCAGTATTGAGTTATAAACTGCGGCCATTTTACAGAGAACTAGTTGTTATTTGAACTGCTGTTTGGCTGTTGTAATATTGATCAGAAATATATTTGTGGATCTTTAGGCAGTACTTTGAGAATATAGTTTTATGTAGGGTGGTAGTTGATTGAGTAAGAAACCTATTATCTTAACTGACTTAAAAAATAGAGCGATTATGGAGAGGAAGGAGAAATATCTTCAATTTGCTGCTTTTTTTACTAGTATTTACGCTATTGGTACTTTTTTACACGACTGTCCAAGAAGCAGTGTAATGCTTTAGGGGTTATTGCGTGTGCTATTTTTTAGAAAAGATATATTATTTCAACTGTATGCCACATAATTCCTATTTTGGTATGTTGTTTTTATTTTAATTTATTTATTTTAAAATGGAAGCTTGTTCTAAATATCACTTCACAGTTGAAGATCTTTTATAATAACTACACTGTCTCGCTCACTCTCTAACCTTTTACATTACTAGTTTTTGCCTACATCTTCACCAATGTATTCAGTATCCTTAATGTTAATTTAGGTTATAAACTACAAGCTAAGTGTAAAAAATTTTGTTCAAAACAGTTCAATAATTCTTGCGTGAAAGAATAACAAACTTTCGTGGTAAACTATTAAAACTTCGTAATGTTATATCCGTAGAAATCAACCATTTACTTCATTAAATCGAAGAAGTCATAAGATAAAGTCATCTGAGCGTTAAAGGCCTTCAGGTGCAGGGCATTGTGCCCTCGTCACCGATAAGTGGGTATGACGGCGTGACGCGTGACGGAAACAGCGGCTTGACGCGTGAATGTGCCATCACTTATTGCCATGCAGACACGCAACCATTGTGTGGAACAATGATTCCTGATAAAACTTCCTATTTATTTGAAATTTACGTAGAGATTTGAGATTAAGAGAAAATGCTGTTTGTGGTATTTACATAGTAACTGTACTAATATTATTAATGCGATTATTAAAATACAAACTATCTTGAGTTACATTCATATTTATTTCAACATACGGTTTTACTGACTTGTGTATTTCGGGGATGCCCAACTAGTTTAGGTCCCGTTAGGAGACCTTTCTCAAGGATTAATTGAGTCTCCTTTGCATTGCTGGCAACTTTGAATAAATACGAGTAAGTTGTATATATGTCAAATGTTTTTAAAATATAACAAATTATAATGTGAAGCTAAATTGTATTGTCTGAAAAAGTATTGTACTGTAGCACTTTGAGGAAAGGTGGGGAAATTTGTTATGCAAGGGTTCTGGATTTTAATAGAGGAGTGTTTTTTTATAACAGAATGTTTTGGTGCACTATATAGCGTAAGCAAATTTTGATACATAAATACAATGAAATAAATTAAAGTTCTAGCAATGAAGAAACATTCATTTAAAAGGGATCCCAGAGACTATACCTTCAACACTTTCACGTTAGAAAAGTAAGTAACATACTTAGATAGATACAGATAACACTTTATTTGTACATGTATTTTACAGCACCCATCATCTCGACCCGCGGCAGTGTCAAGCTAAGTTCAAGCAAAAGAACTGATACGCAGCACAGCTACTTTTGTCACTTTCATAGCTAAAAATCTATTTAATATAAACAGACCAAATTATATATTGAAACTCCCTAGACAAACTAGTGCCCTAAATTTCATAAACATGTTTCACACGGTTATATAGATATTAACGTCCGAAAATCGGCATTTCTATGACTCGCTCTCATATAGATCAAAAACCTAACCCACTTGCAGATAACCTAGAAAGTTCAAATTTTGCATCCAGCTACCTAATTGTGTGTACTTATGCAGAAATCAAAGAACAGAGAACTTCTAAGATTTGAATTTTTCCAATCAATAGACTTTATTAGGTAACACTAAGCGCCTGTCAAATTTATAAGAGCGATAAAGTGTAAAAAAATATTGCAGATAACGAAACGGTAATGCGATCTAATATTTCAAAAATTCAAGAAAATAATGAAAATATCGCAAAAAAATAAAACAATACAGCGTAAGCGGAGGAAGAATAGTTTTATAACTAAATCACTTTTAAATAATAATAATAAATTATTTACAAAAAGTAATGACTTTAATATTGGCGGTATCGAAACGATACATCATAGTATTGAACTTGGCCATGATTTTCACATTTATGTTTTTGGTGGGATACATGTTTACATGTATCAGGAAGATAATTTACAAATAGCGTATTGCTAAAATAAATTTCTACTAGGCAAGGATCAAAATAACAGACAGAGACAGAGATTTGAAATGGTCCTTAGTTCCTTACTTATGTTACCAGCGGGCCCGAACGCTTTCCTAAAACTTTAGCAATAGAACCCGCCTATTGACAAATGCTATATAAGATGTTTGTATTTCTCACTGCTTTAGTGAACAGCGCTCTGTCATTCTGATTTAGTCACTTAATCTCTTCAAATAGCACCCAAGCCCGTGATATAGTATCGTCTGTACGGTGCCAAAATCTGTCGGTATAGAATTTCGTTCGGTAAAAGTAAAATCTAATGGAAACACGGTCATGACGGCTTGGATGCCTTCCAAAATGTAACTAAACTATCTAACCATGGTGAAAGATATCGATAAACTTGTTGGCATTGTTTCTGTGCACTGCCGAAAGATAGAATATTATTTCATTTATCTTTCATTCTTATACAACATTCTTAACTATAATATAGATTGTCCTCAACTAATGACAAGTATCCATTTCTTAGTCCCTAGCAGGTTGCTGCCTCGCAAGTGATTACAAGCTGTTCGGTTTACGTATATATAAGACTAATCTAGGGCTTAACTCGCCATTAACCGGAATGACCAAATCGTACAACGAACTTCGCGTCTATTAGATTTGGAAAATCTCTGAATAAAATTGTGAATAATCTGCCTAATTTTAAGAAAAAATATGGGTTATCTCGAGTCTAAGCTTTGATAAATGAATGCTCACCCTGGGATTTGAAGAGTCCGTGGTATTTATATACTTATACTATATTTAATATTCCTTTACAGATTTAGGTTAACCTCTCATACGTGCTTCAGCTTCATTTAATTTAGAATAGTACTAGTTTTACTTATGTTGGATGTGGTTGCCTATAATTGAATGAGCACAAGGCACGAATTCGTATTTTTGTACTTATATAAGATATGTGTATCATTTGTTGGCTATCCAAATAAATAAAATTATTAAAGAAAAATACATAATGTATGCTTACAATCTCTGCAATATTACTCGACCGTTTAAATATGACAGTAGAAAGCTGAGTTGATGTGAAAAAGTAACTTAGGAACGTTGAAAAAACTCCAATCAAATATGATAAATATTTGCAGTCGGATTCATCAATTTTTTCTTCTATCTCTCTCTTCTTCGCTGCAATATCTTGTTACATATTTATATCGAATAACAAATTAACTATCTATTTTGACTGGATGTTATTTACATATAATATGTTATAGAACTTCACACCAAAGACATTTTTTCTTTTACTCTGATAGTAAAAGATACAAAGTTATTAAGCTACGCGTCGTTGAAATTTATTTATTTATTCATTTAATAAGCATGACTATGGACCAATAAGTATTTTTTTCTCATGAAATGGCAAATATGCAAATAAATCTTTGCTCCGTCCATCAACAAAACAAGTCAAAAGTTGAGTCTGAATCCAGGAGACCGTTAAATGCAGTGTTCTAGGTACTGGCGAGTTGGCTCTCGCAACATTACGACAAAACGGTACCGCATACAACATGTTTTCTGCCGAGACACAAAACAAAAGCTCCATAAAGTGAAAACTCCTTAAGAAGTTCAGGTCAATTCATACTACCCCTTCATTTACCACAACTACTACTAGTTTAGTCCGGCTCGACCGGAGTAGTAAAACAGCTTTACAGAAAACCGAATGTTACATAATGCTTGCCCCCCCCCCTTTCCCCTCCTCCCTTTCCCTTCGCTTCTTTCCCCAACCCTAAAAGACGGACAGCACTCTTGTGACTTTTGAGTTGCAAATGTTTATGGTTGGCGGTAGTCACTTACCAAACACAACAAAGCGACCATTACACATTTATTTGTTCTGGGTGGAGATCGAACCCACGACCTCTGGCTTAGCGGTCAGAATAACTAACCACAATACCAACGTCAATCCTGTTAAACGTCAAAACAACGTCAAAACTGTTTAAATTGTATATATTTTTATACAATTTAAACAGTTCTTTTCAACAAAATTTCCTCTACCCACAAAGACAAGCCTCTCAACCTACATACAATATAAAAAGACATAATGAACAAATCTATAAATGCAAATAACCTAACCGATTTAAAAACACATAGCGTTGGTCCAAGTCCGTAGTGAATATAAACCGTCTTAAATGAGTTGAATAAGGTTTCTGGATGTGTTGAGGACATCATCAAATATACATTTTGGGGTATTAAGGGGTCGCGCGCATCTCTCTCTTGAATATGTATGAGCAATGGTTAGACGTAGAATTCAGTCTGGTAAAATTTATTTGTTGACAAGAGACAACCGAAGACCGATATTTATTTCTATTTATATTAAGCCTGCGGTTCATTCTAATATTATGCATTGAATATATTTCTCATACGATTCCACTTAATGTTTTTTTTTCTATCAAACAACAATCTCTATAGGGTTTAGGCTTCATACTGATAGCGACACTAAACAGAGAAATATTACTGTGTCATTTTAAAGTATGTGAAAGTGTTTTTTGCTTCGTTTGTTAATCAGGTGTTTGCGCTCATCCTCAAAGGACTGATATAACTTTAACAGAAAAAAAAGACCTGATGTTTGCACGAAAACAGTGCATAAGCAACAAGACTAACGAGGCAGTCCATTCATAATTGTGAATTAGTTTACGGCACAAAGGACGAGTCCATCTTAATCTTTTATTTTCCCTTTATGTCATAACCACTGTGGAGCGGTTATGACATAAAGGGAAAATAAAAGACATATACGTTTTCGAAATATATAATAAATAATAACGAGGGAAAATGAGATCTAAAGCTAATAAAATACATATACTATATTTTTTTTTCACTTTCCTTCTTTCTCAGCTCTTTCGCTGGTTTTAACCACATTTACCAAGTTAATGTGGAGTACATTGGAGTGGAGTGTGTATATCTTTATGCTGTTGGGTGTGTTGTGAGAGCCTGTTTCATTTTCATCAGTCTGCATGAATTTCTACATGTGTTTAAGATTGCAGCTATTTGTAGGGTTGTGTAAATATTATCTTTAAAGTTTAATAATTTTATGCTATGGAGGAGATGATTCGGAATAACACCAGTTGTTGAAATGACTATACGCGCAACATATACTTTTTGTTTACTATTATTAGTTACTGAGCCAAATAAAATGTTAATAATTTGTAATTTTTTATAAAACAAAAAAATGCAAGTTTAACAATGTACCAATTGTGTCTTATTATTATTCTACGTAGCTGAACTAAGTTGGAACCCTGTGCTTCAGCATACGGTGCCTCTTCCCATCGGCCATGTTTCTACATATACTTCAGCACATAATCTCATTCTATACATGTACCTATTTATTTATGTTAACAACATAATCCAATATCTATCCAGTAATTTGGCTACGTAATAAGCATATATGAAATAATAAAAAATATATATATAAATAACACAACTTTATCATCCGCCATTTTTTTTATTCACGGACAATCATCTTTTTTTTATATATATGCCATAATGACTCCGCTCTGCCTGTTGCTATCCAAAAAGTGGAGTCTAAGAGTGGTGGTCACCCTCTTCATTGCAAGTGTAGTCAATGTAGCATGGTGACCCACACTATGGCTTAATATCATATACACTTGCTCTTACTTTTGCAGTGATTCAAATTACACTTTACGTGTTAAAATCCATCATATTAAAGGCTCTGAGACTGGACAAAGAAACATATTTTTTATGCGATAGGGGGCAAACGAGCAGACGAGTCACCTGATGGTAAGCAACTACCGCCACCCATGGACACCCACAACTCAAAGAGTCACAAGTGCGTTGCTTTTAGCAGGAGTACGCTCTTTTCTTGAAGGTTTGAAGGTCGTATCGATTCGGAAATACGGCAGGCGACAATTTGTCCACAGGCTGGTTGTGCGAGGCAAAAAACTTCAGAAAAAGCGCACAATGGTGGAGCGCCAATCGTCCAAGTGATGGGGATGGATATTTTATCGCGTAGGACGATGGCGGCCTAATATAAGTCCGAACAATTCCTCTGAACACTTCACATGATACAAGCGATAGAGGATGCAGAGTGAAGCTACATACACATAGCAGATAAGAAATCGATTCGAAATCTTGGAAATCGATGATGCGAATCGCTCTCCGTTGAATGCGGTCAAGAGGGTATCTAACAAACATACAGTCGTCCTTATTATTCTTATATACATAAATAAAAATTCTTAAATATTTCTTAATTAAGAAATATAAAATTAACATTACTTATAACGGGATTTTTTAGAAAGTTTTTTTTGATAAAGTGTTATAACGATGACCGTACTCTACGGAAATACAATTTAATTACTAAAAAATATTTAAATCTGGTTACTTACAAATTGGCGAAGCTATCGCGCAAAATTCACTAAAAAGAAACATTAAAATTTAGAGTCGCTTCTTTTTTGGAAGTTAAAAATATAAGAGTGTCTGTCTCCCAGGACAGAGTTTCTTAAAAAAAAGTCACAGAACCAGAAATAGCAGACGGAACATCAAAATTCTGTAAGAGATAAAAACTTTTCTTTTTATTGTTTAATCCGAACACAAATATAAGTGGGTCAATGCGGGCGATCAGGGGACTTCATTTGTTATTGTGTTTTCTTACTTTTCTTTGGAAACTTAGTGAGTTCATTTATTTTTATTGTTCAAATTACAGTTGTATACTTCTTTTATTAAATAAAACATATACTTTCGCCTGCATCCCTGAAGAGTTAAGCAGAAGTCTATTTAAAACCCACATGTTGCCATTTAAAGTTTTGTCCCACTAACGTACTTTCTAAGCAAGCAAAATGCCATAGCTGGGCACTTCAGGAAATTTAAGTTTTTTTTTATTATGCTGGACAGACGAACAGGCGGGTCATCTGATAGTAAATGACAACCGCCGCTTATCCTGCAACTCAACAGTTATAAGTGCGAATGGAGATGAGGGATTAGAAAGAGGTGGAGGGGGATGAGGGGAGGAGAAATAGGAGAGGAATAGGTGAGCCTCCCTTACCCCACTCTCTCGGAAAATACAATGCAAGCATTATTTGTGTATTTTCAGAAGAAAAATGGGAAAAGGGATGATTTGGGGTATGTATAAAGGGAAGGGGAAGTTTTTTTTTATAATCCACTGTATTGTAAATATTGCAATAACAGTCTTATAACGTAATGTCAAAATGGTTAATAATATCTAACCTATTCTTCATTGCTAGAAAGAGAAAAAACATAAGAATATGCGACTTCTCTTTCTAGAAATTGATCAACTTTTTCTTTTGTTTTTTTTTTCACAGGAAGAAATCTTGGGCAATAATATTAATTCTTATGTCACGGGAGACTTAACAAACATTCAATCAACGGGCACAAAGAACACCCAGACTCGGGACTGCTATTTGTGGTTCACACAATTTTTTTGTACCTATTGTGTTAGAATTAAACCCTAAACCAATAGAACGTCTCAATGAGCAATTAGCAGAATTATAATTTTAATTTTTAGCACTGCTGGTCAATGGCAAAGGTTAACTAGAGGTGGGTTCGAAAGGAACAGGAGCACCCATGACATCAACAGAAGTAAGTCTCGATAGACTTTCTTCTGTTGATGTCGTTCGTTCGTCTGAAGTTTTGACTTTTCTCCAACATGACCCTTTTAAAAATTACGTCAATTAAAACAAATAGATAATCTTATCGCTTATGAAATTTGACTGAAAAGCAATTCTATAAAATAAATTTATTGCACAGAGACGGAGGCGGCTTCTCTGGCAGTGGAGAAAGCTGGAAGTAGATACATTTGAACATACATTATTATATCTCTAAAAATCTAACTCTAAATTGTCTATGTATATGATCCCCAAATTCTCATTACAAAAAATCCAGGATATAAATTTTAATCCAATCGGCTTTCACTTCATATCGTCTAATCTACCGTTTAAAAAGATAATTGTTAGTAATGAATGCGTACAGGCAAGCCACTTTAAACATCATTTGTGTTACAATGAATTCAATTAGTAAAATAAACAGAGGGGTTTTGTAGCAGTCCCTTTATGCTCCTCTGAAATTTTGTTTACCGACAACTGGGGCTGGAGATTAAAATATGTCTGTCTGTCGCAAAAACGGGGCCTGTGTGAATACACTTGAGTTTAGTTACTATGTAACGTTTGAGTTAAATACTATAGAAAGATTATTTGTACAACGAAAACAGCGCTGTAATTGTGTTGAACAAAACATTTTTTTATGACATAGGATCTTAAATGTGATTCGTTGAGGATCCTATGTGATAAATAAATCTTTCGTTGTAAATATGTACGGTCATCACTAACATTTCAAAATAAGTAATTCACATCAAGAACCAAACGGTTCAGAACTGCCTTTATTTGCCGCACCGTTAAAATGTTGAACTTATTACCAGCCTACGTACTCCCTTCGACTTACAACCCCGGGTCCCTTAAGCGAGACGGGAAAAGACCTCCAAGCCGTAAATGTGCTATCTACAAGGGTTGGGAATTGGACCTGAATTAAGCCAATATCATCAGACAAATCGAGGTCATAAAAACTAAAGTAGCACTGGCCATCGTGATACACCATTTTTGTTTAAAAAAGACGACTCCTGTAATACGATATGCTCCTGTATCGCAGGGGACTACAAACATTCAAATAACGTCACAAAGAACACCCAGACTACGGACAACAATTAGAGGATTACACAAAGCGTTGTCCCGTTTGAGGGTCGAACCAACAACACTCGTCGCGTCAGCGTTGTGGCTAGGCGACCACAATAAACTACAGCGCAATCCGTGCAATGTAATTCATCAAATTACTAATCTATTGCGATAGGAGCAACATTTAAACACATCTTTATTTAATCGTTCATTTTTATGTGTTTTACCGGGTAAGCCTCCCATTAAATAACATAGAAATTAACGTTGGTTTGCTCACAATTACATAAGTGGACCAAATTCTAAATGTCGGGGTTTAATACACTTCTGCCTACCCTGTAGAGGTTACAGGCGTGAGCGTATGTATATATTTATTTACTTTTAACTAACTATCACGATTAATGGCCTCCATCCGATAGTGATTCTTTTCTATCTAAGATACTAACAGTGAAAATATAGGTTCGTATGTTGTGTGATGTTTGGACAAGGGTATTGTTTCTCAAACATTGGTAAAATCGTCTTGAGTTGTCTATGGGTGGCGGTATTAACTTACCATACATACCAGGTGACGCGTCAACTCGTTTGCCCCTTTCTCTTAAAAAAAATAAAATTTAAACTAAAGTGAACGTTCGTGGGATGGTCGGTAGGGGTTGACCTCGGAATATTCTCTGTCAGTGCAGTGGTACCGAAAATTGCCGTACTTGAATAGAAGGTTTACTGACCTGACTGAGGCATGTAGATTTAAACAAATAGCGGCCTTATGTCTCTACCTATAGCGAAATGAAAAAGTGGAGGTGGAGTTTATGTGTGTGTAGATTAAAAATCTAAAATATATACATACATACGCTCACGTCTGTAGCCCCTAAAGGTTAGGCAGAAGTGTATTAAACAACGACATTTTGTCAATTAAAATTTTGTATCACCTGTGTAGTAGTGGGCACCTCAACTTTTTTTTTAATGTAATTTATCGGGTGGCTTATCCAGTAAAACACATAAAAAATACTCAAGGTACGATGTGTCTCTTTATTATTATTTTAACAATGTTTGAGAAAATAATACCCTTCTCCAAACATCACGCAATATACGAACCGATATTTTCACTATTAGTATCTTAAATAGAAAAGTATCAATTACGGATGGAGGCCATTAATCATGATAGTTGATACGAGGAAAACTGTTCGTTATCAATCACATGGACAGCCTCTAACCTGTCCGTCGATTAATTGTGATAACGCAAGAAACTCCTAAGAGATATATATATTATGTAACTATGCCCATTGCGATCGCAGTAACTAATATCATTCTATATCAATATTCTTATATCCCTTTCTAATTACAGTGGAGAAAAGAGAGAGAAGCGTACCTTTTAGGCTAAAGACATGTTATGTTTATAGGACTGAACATTTATTTATTTATAAATTAGGAAATTTTCTTTTACTTAAATTGTTTAGTTTACTTCTTCTTTCTTCAATACGATTTCTATTATTATTACAATTACACATATATATATTCCATTTAAAGCGGTTGTACTCACATACAGGTTTAGAGGTAAACCCGTTCTAGGGCTGAAAGTAGCCAAAAAGGACGTATAGCATAGACAACATAACATATTTTATTCAGTTAATAATTCATTCGTATCAAATTAAGACAAAGACTTCAGTTTATTATTTATGTTTTTTTTTTAATTTTGTTAAATTTAACCAGCCAGTACTTTCCAAAGACTAAACAATATTACTTTTGCAAAAGTTGTAAATGTACGCGATATTATAGTACATTATTCTCTTTTATGTACCAAAGTTATCAGTTTCCAAAAAGTTTAGCGCTTTCGTCAATATTCACCGCGTGTTTGAGTTCACAACTTTTCAGAAGTTGAAGTTATAGTATGATTTTGAATCCGATTGATTGATGAAAATCATACTACTTTAAAAATGTTTAAAAATATTCTTTAAAAAAGAAAACTTTAGTAATAACTTTAGAAATATCGAAAAAAGCGATTTAGCCAAATGTTTTGTATGTTTTGTAATGAGTGGATTAAATAAAGGATTAAAACAATCATATAAAAAACCTTAACCTCTTTACCACAAATGACACAAGCCGTTTAAACATTGAATTTGCCTGTCAGCGATATATTTGTTCACAGGTGCCCAACTTGAGAGTTCGCCAAACCCCACTTTTTTTCGATAGCGTGTTTATTTAGACAACTCGGGTTCTAAGGCCCAGAAGTTATTTGCGTTACGCCCGTATTATGCGACTTTTTTCCGGGAAAGTTGTTTAACTTTTAATATAGAGGATTTTTCAAGAAAGTTTCAAGAGAAGAGATTAAATCTATGTATAATATATAAATTCAATGTTTATTTATCCTTTAATCAGTATTTCTTTGTTAAATATTTTAGTGATTTCATAAAACCAAATTACAGCTTGCTTTCTTTTCGATGTTTAATAATAGCGAGACATCTTCAACTTATCTTATATGCTTAGATGGATACAATATCTTAGAAGTACGTGATTATTTTAGGCCACATCCACATACAACAGAAACATACATACATAACATACATAATACCATCTAGAGAAAACCGGCTGAGTTACTACTCTGACTACGTAATAAAATCCTTAATCACAATGTGAAAGTCACCAAAGCGACAGGACGCTTCCCACTCTGTTAAAGGACCCCAGTTGGGTCTCAAAACAGTCATACATACTATTTTCTTTTTTTATGATTATAGTGTAAGAGACCAATAGACGGGTCACCTGATGGTAAGTGACAACCGCCGCCAGTGGACACCTGAACCTCAAGAGTATAATATGTATGAAGCATAGACTCTATATTACTAATAATAAGTTTATGGCATTTACATATAATTCTAGACGACCACGTTTCAATCTGGTTCAACTCTTATACAAATTATCAACACTCTAGAACATACCTCGTGCACAATGCGTCTCTGTCGCCCGCGGCGCGTATTACCAACTCTCGATAAATATTGAGACCGGCTGTCACCAGGTAGCTAACTGGCAGCCGCGGCACGCGAGCCCCAGGCTACTTTTGACTTATTTACTTGACAGTTATATACTATAGCCAATCGTGCAATTTACTGTGTACCTCTCAGCAAGGACCAATATAGAGCTGTATATGCCTATACGAATATAGGTCTATATAAATTTATTTTAATAGGTGGCATATGAGCAAAGTCCTCACTTGATGGTTAGCGACTACCGCACCCCATGGACACCTGCAATTTAATTGAATGCATGAAAAAGTAGTAATAAGAGGTATTCTGATGGTGTCACGTATAATCAAGACCATCTCTATACCAGTCAGATTAGAAATGGCGTCATCAGAGGTCTACGGATGGGCTCACAGAAATCCAGTAGTGAAGGAATGCTTTGCGTTGTATTTCATAGAGTGGGTGAGATTACATCAGGCGACTCGTCTACACCTTTGCGCCATCATAAATTTAATCGCTTATTTGATTAAATAAAATAGTAGTAAAAAGGCACAAACAAAGCGCAGGGTAATGGCAATGTCACGCTTCTTTTTCGTTTCATGTGGCAACACTGTTTTTGTTTATTTTTACCTTCTGTGCTGGTGCTTTGTAAAAAGTTTGTGCTTTGAAATAGAACACGCTTTCAAAAAAAAACTTGGACCTATATTTAATTCTAGCACAAACTTTGTTTTATATAAAATAGTAATTTATAAATCGACGGACTGTTACTTATCGGACAGTGTGTACTAGTATACAGTCATACAGTGCCCTGTTGACGGCATTAGGTTTGCCCAATGTTAATGGGTTAAAATATGGGTCTTTAATACAAATCTGCTTACCCTCGGATACTCTATATATGTAAATTTATACAACCGTAATCATAATATAAGAAAATGAATGACATTGATCCTAAGACAACCACTAAATATAAGTTAAATGAGCAAAATTCTCTTTTTAAAAATTACAGTCTGTTCCTATATAGTGTGAGTAGCGGCACTTCAAGCAATAATTTCACACGTAATTGATTGCTTCAAGTGGTTACACTGCCATCACTGTACCTTATCCCGAGGGCTACAATTATACAACATAGAATATCGCATCAAAATGTGGTTTACACTAAATAATTATGTGTTTAAAGGGTACATTTCCTTTAAACACATAATTACTTAGTGTGCACAGTTAGTTATGAGTTGCTGTAAATAGAATTTCTGGCTCATTTTACAGCAAAATCAATATATGTATATTTTATAAAAAATAGAGGGCTTGGAATTCCCGTCACCAGCCAGTTCGAGTTATTGGTATGCGATCTTGAACTGCTTGAGCTATTGCTTATACTACCCACCCGAGCTATTGCTTATACTACCCACCCGAGCTATTGCTTATACTACCCACCCGAGCTATTGCTTATACTACCCACCCGAGCTATTGCTTATACTACCCACCCGAGCTATTGCTTATACTACCCACCCGAGCTATTGCTTATACTACCCACCCGAGCTATTGCTTATACTACCCACCCGAGCTATTGCTTATACTCCCCACTCTAGCTATTGCTTATACTACCCACCCGAGCTATTGCTTATACTCCCCACCCGAGCTATTGCTTATACTACCCACCCTTCGATATAAGCAATATCCCTTTCTTTTCCTCTCTTTCCTCGCTTTCCTGTCAGTATACTCCCAAACATGTATGCTTTTAATAAAGAAATGTAGAATAATTATTAAAAAGCGTAATAAAGAAACGATTTGTACTGTTTTTGATTCTCTGCCGTGTAGTTTTCGGTAGTAGGAGTAGTAGGAGTAGACTAGAGGCACGACTTCCCCCAACTGGCAAAATGTGTTTTTAATACACCTCTATCTACCCCTTAAGGGATGTAGCCGTGAACGTATGTATGTATGTATGTTCAATAAATAAGGTTTAAAAAATTCTCGATTTTTATAAGATACAAGCATCAGATAAAATTGAAATTCCCGTGTTTACGCAGATCCCAATGGGAGCGGGTTAGTTTCAATATTATTAACCTTTAAAAATAATGGAACTGGAGCTAATTAGATATTATAGGACAGTTTTTTAACCCAATTATTGTAACTAGTTCATACTAGTTCTTCTGTTGTATGGAAATTAAATTTTAGTTTTTTGGTTGTTTATTGCCTTTTCACATTTTAAATACCCAACCGGCTATTATGAAAATTTACTTACACCTATAATTTCCCCTTAACTAGAAAATAGCTTAAAATATAACTACTTTAAAATCGAGAATACAATTTTTGTGATACCCAAATAACATTACGATAAGTCATTGCACCAATAACAAATGCAGCTGCATGAGCTAAATAGCCGGTCCGATAGTGTTCGCAAGCGCGGAAATAAATTCTGAGCTCCAGGAACGACGTGACCGCATAACCATGAAACAGGAGCTACGTGTCTGGCACTTGTTCCTATCAGACTGCGTGGTTAAGGTGACGTCTCTATACATACGACACCATTATTTAAAATTGTCGTATGGAAGTTGTGATGATGTTAGTCTCTTACTACGTGGCGGGTTTATGAGTAAGTTTTTATATAATTGGTAAATATTAAGACGTACTTCAATTTATTCATCATTCAAAGACATAACTTTAGTGAAAAACATAAAGTAGGTGAAAACTACACGTTCAAGCAACGGTTACCTAAAAAATTTAGTGATATTTCAGTGTTCTGATATGATTCAGAAAAGTATTTTATTATTCAACTAGCTGTGAACTGTGTGTTCTTCAGTAAATGACAATATATCGCTAATAATAAGTGTGGTAAAAATTAAATCTGATGCCTGGAGGTTTATCCACCTCCAGGCATCAGATTTTTATGATGTAATCGCTGACGTATTTTTTTTTGTTTGCTTACATTTGATATCACTGTGGGCAAGGCAAGGATGGGCTTAGGCAGGAGTGGGCCTTATCGACCAGATTATTACTACAGCCTGACAGGAAACTAGTAGACAAACAATTAGTGATAGAGCCATGCTTAGGCACGAATAGGCCGGCTCGACCGGCGCGATACCACGGCCGCACCGAAAACCGGTTGTGAAGTAATGCCTGCGTTGCATTTCCCCGAAATGAGTGAGGTTTCCGGAGGCCCAACTAACCTCTCTTCTTTCCTCTCCAATCATTCCCCCTCTCCTCTTCCCCCCTGTCTTCTTTCCCCTCCCTGCATGCCTCTATCCCTCGACACCCTCAAAGGCGGGCAGCGCACTTATGACTCTTGATTTGCAGGTGTCCATGGATGGAGGTTGTCGCTTACCATCAGGCGACCCGTCTGGTCGTCTATCACCCTATAGTATAAAAAAAACTGCATTGTATTACCGAGTGAGTGAGGGCACCGAATGCAACTCCCCCTCTCATCTTTCAACTCCCTCGTCGCCCTGAAAGGCACTTACGACTCTTGAGTTGCAAGTGTCCACGGGTGGTGGTTGTCATTTACTATCAGGTAATTTTTTGAATATATATTAAAATGTTCGCATCGTTAACTGGTATTTTTTATTTTCTCAATATTATATCTCATTATGCAAAAGTACTATAGTAACTATAAAATAGTAACTATAAATAGTATGTTTATGTATATTGTGGGCGGCGTTATCGGTCACGTCACAAACAGATAATAAAACCATGATGATCATTTAGAAAATATAAACTATTCTCGTGTTTATATAACAAACGAGTATTAAATTAGTTTTTCTTATGGTAAAAACTCTATGTATCCATAATAACACAGTTTCATAGTCAAATCTTCTGTTTTTTTATGGGAACGTCTTTTTTGTTTGTCATGCCCATGTTAAATAACGTCAAATCTTTCAATTTCTAATCTGCTTGTTGTTGACATTTGACGAAGCAGAAAGAACGATTATTTCGTCTTAGCACTGACGACATTTAAATTGGCCACTAAAGTAATATATCTCCCCACAAGTCGACTTGTGTAGACGATCCATCACGTCGTCTAGGCTGTAGGTTACTGTAAAGCATAAGCATAAGCACAGTCGGTAAAAAACCGACTTCAACAAATAGTGAATGACTCGTCTAAACAAGAAAAGCCCTTTTGGCTATACTCATATAATGGTGTATTCTGCATGTGATTTACACCTTCAAATCGTTAAGGGGAGGTGATTTGTTACGGTTACAGATTATTAATTATTGAAGAGTTACGTCGTCTATCTACGGAGATATATTTCAGATCCTATAATATTATATACAATAACTTCCAACTAAAAAAATGCTCCTATAAGTAAATAAATATACTCTTATGAGGAAACAAAGTTGTCTCGAACCCTAAATTGTCGCTAACACGACATCTAACATTATACCAACTCTTAGTGTAATTTTGAAGCCGTATTAGCTATCAACCAAAATATTCCGTTACGTGTAGATAAATATATAGAGAAAGATAGTAACGAATGAAAAAAAAAATGATTTTCTCAGGACAGGGTGAATAAATCGCTATTAAATACAGCCTAAATATTACATGACATAATTTATGCGGTTTAAGTGATGCATGTGGTATAAAATATACATATAAACATATTAATATACAGATGAAGTAGGTGGTTCCTATTGAGCCGTCATAGACATTCAATGCTTACGGAGCGCTTTGTGTACAAACTACGAGTCTTAACACAATTATATGATGCCTTCCATATTATTTTTGTACGAATTTACACTAAATCAAAAAACTAGTTTTTCATAATTTATAAAAAGAATTGTAGTGTCTGAATAGGAAAAATGACTTAAAAACCATTGTGTGTAATGGTGACAAATTGGAGGGTACTATTAAATTATTATCGATGATAAAAAAAACTATTTACTTTTATTAACTACGTTTGGCAAATTATAGTAATGTTTCTGTCTCATGCGTGATTTATTTTATGCTATAGGGGAAAAGAACGGGTCACCTGAATGTAATTTACAATCGCAGCCCACGGACACCTGCAACTCAAGAGTCGTAAGAATGATGCCCGTATTTGCGGATCTGCCTCGGGTGAGTGAGTGAGGCTCACTCACTCGGCAATACAATGAAGCATTGTTTGTCTACACGTATTCTGTAAATCTGTGGTATTACTAAGGTAGAAACGGCATATTTGTACACATTCAATACTATATAATAACATAATTTTAGATTTACTGTCGAACTGCTATGAGTATGTCTCTTATTCTAAATAGTTTTTTGTAAAGCTAGTTTTATTAAATACACTTTGAATTATAATATTGTAGTAAGTATAAACATCCTATTAAATGAACAGCTACCATGAACTTTGTAACTTGTAATATACAGTTTACAAATACTAATAACAATTAATTTTAATAAATCGCTGTTTTCAAAACCACACCTTAACTTTTTAGCCGATTTGACACTGCCTTTTTGAAATTGAAGGATATATATTTTTTATTATTCCAACAACGAAGATGTGGTTCTAGTGCTTCAACAATTTCCTAATTTAAAATATTGTCAGCACTTACTGTACACGTGACCTTACTTAGATATTTATTTAAAAGTAGGTCCCGCCATTCCGCTTGCGTTTATATTATTTAATCTTTCCTTCGGGAACAGATTTTTTTCTAGAAACTTATACTTTAAAAAGTAGCTGGGATTGACTGAATGAGAAAGGCGCTTGACCGGGTGCTCTGCCGCACGTGAGTAAAGCTCTATATCCAGCAGTGGACTGCGATAGGATGAACAATGATGATGGAGATACTTATCATCTAAATATAGTGTTGGCTTCACTATGTTTACGCAAAATTTAACAAAAGAACGTTAGAGCAGCGGATAAGATACGAACAAATAAATATAGATTCTTATACGCAGGTTTAGTCGATCTAGATCTATAAGGATACAACTCCTTATGTGTAGTTCCATAATTACTGACAGGATCGACCATAAAACACCATTCCCCTTAACCTATTCGTATACAATAAATGGGAATTTTAAAAATTTTAAATGCTATATACAATTGTAATTTACGCATTGTTTATAGATAAGTTCCTTTTTTTAATAGCAAAATTGTAAGTTAATAACCACCACATCTTAAAAAAAGAGATAAATTTGTACAAAGTATTTTTTCTTCAAGAAATACTTTAAAAATGTATGGCAGCTATGTTGCAGATAAAATTAAAAACACCTAGATTTCTTTAGCTATCGAAAAAGATATAAAAAGAGTATTGTAAGAATTTAAAGAAAAATTCATATGAAAGGTTACTTAACTTGTAACTTTGTATAAAACAAATGATTATATTTCTAATTAAATGATTGAATTTAAATAGTGATAAACAATTGTATGTAAAGATAGGTTGTCACAACTTACATAAGGGTATTTACGAATTACGTTATTATTGTAAAATTAGTAAATGCCAAATGAAATTTAAATAACCCTAACATTTTATAGTACATATGTTTAAACTACTTATTTTGATAGACGTACGGCCATTTATTGTTAATAACTTGATCAACGTGTTATTGTGACGTACAGTTTAAAATGGCGGGAAGTAACCAGCCAAAATAAAAAGCCAGCGATTTGAGTAGAGAGGTTCACTTCGCTGGCGACTTTGAAATAATAACATTTTAAGTAAAATCTATGTTCTGATATTTTATTTAGTTACCTTATATTGGTGAAAACTGTCGTGTAAACAATCTATGTTATGATGATGTTGTATTGTACCTACTGGCTTTATGTATGTACCATAAATGAATTATACAGCGAGCTCTAGAATCTACTTATATCATACTTGCTAGCTTACATATGTGCCATATAACAATTATAAAGACATTATTATACAAGCAGAACCGATGACTAGATGTGGTCAACGGGTCTGCTTTTTTTACAATAACCCGAATATATTTGAATTTAGTTTTTAATTATAGATAGGTTTATATGTAGGTTACTTCTGACTGATTGAGCAATCAGACCAGGGGGGGATCCTTTAGACTACTGGTGCATTGAATGTGCCGATGATAAATATATTCATCACCATATAGTGTACTCAATTCTGTGTCCTTTAAGTAGAAGTGTTGCGTATCTGTAGGTAACCTAGGAGGGAGGGGGGACCCAAAATCACAACCGAGCTTCTCCTACTTGTAGGCGTACCGTACGGGAGACTGGGTACAGCTTTGGAGATTCGTATCCGACACCTCCAAGAATTATGATAGTGGTGATTTCGCAAAGGTTGCCTCATTTTAGAATCTTCGTATTCCAAATACAAGCTTTGAAAACGAGGTGTATAATTTTCGTTTTCTTCTTCTTTTCTTCATCATTCATCTATTAGTTCATCTATTCTATTTATCTATTACTTTCTTATGTATCTTGTTTCTTTTTGTCCTAGGGTAAACCGAAAAAAAGTAAGGTTGCCTGGCAGAAATTGCATTTAGCGCAAGGGCCACCCTTTCTTCATTTGTATCATCATTTTCTCATATCAATTCTTATATCATCATCATCATTCAGTCTATTGCATCTCCTCCTCTCCATACATGTGCTATACCACCTATGCTATAAAAAAAATATATATTGTAAAAGTATACGATAAAGTTTATGTATTTTCCATAATTACAGTTTTATTTTACACAACAATATACTTCTCTATGAAAACAAAGTCAATTAAAATCTGACACTTCAATTTTGCGACATAACTTTTTGCTGCAGAAAATTTTGTTGCATGCAATATTTTTACAATATTATTTATTTTGAACGGTGACGGCCTTATTGAGGTTTCAGCTGCAATATCGCTAGATGTATTTCGACCATTAATCAGTCCTAGGCCATCGTAATTGCTTCGCTAAGTGAACTTATTTGATATGGCACGATGCTACAAAATGTATACAACTTGTCTTTATAAACACCTGCTGTACTGTCATGAAATGTCTTCAATTTCATGACAATAAATCGGGTTTGTAATTTGTAAGTTAACATTCTTCTAGGCTTTCAGTCAGAGTAAAATGCCTTTAGACTGATAATACGATAATGTAAAAGTAGAGCTTAACAGTAAGTACCCAGTTAATATATACAAGGTCACTACTTTCTACCATCGGGGTAGGCAGACACACCAGACCGCCACTTGCTTCTATCCTTACATTCATGAAGAGCCTTCCTCTACTTTGCTGGACATCCTTTCTTTTTCTGACCTGTCCTTTCCTCAGAACATCACAAAGAAATAATAAGTGTTTTATGCATATGCACTACCTTCTGTCGAGTGTTCAAAGTATCCACTTAATTTTATCAATCTCGGTAAATAATTTAAACAAAATCGTCTCAGCAGTTTAGCCGTAAAAAGGTGAACAGATGGAGGATTCATATGTTATGGAGGGACAGGCGGAGAGACTTGTAACCTGATGGTAAGTGACAACTATCGTCCATGGACTCCTGCATCTCAAGAGTCATAAACACTGCCCACCTTTGAAGCTGATAGACTAGAGAGAGAAATTAGGCATGCAAGCATTGTTTGTCTACAGGTTTTCTGTGAAGCCGTGGTATTACTTCAGTTGAGCCAGCCCATTCGTGTCTAAGCATCGCTTTACATTTATGATATTGTTCGTTATTAAATATAAATAAATATGTGTAACGGTAAGCTTCAAGTGGTCTCGTTTCAATTTTATGTGTATTATATACTTGTTATTTTATCCTTCGATTATCGGAACACTTAAAGTTCTCTTTTGAAGGTTTAATAACAGTTGAACAAATCCCAAAACAACACCAGCCTAATGGAAAACTGTTTGAGAATATTCTTGTTGCTGTCTGTATCAGAGCTACCGTCAGTTTGGCAGGTGTGGGAGCGGCCGGCGTGGCGGGTAGTTTTAGAAAAATATCTGCTCCGACGTCAAGGGAAGCTATCACGTGCATTCTACGTGCTGCTGCTAGAGATGAGACACACTGAACATATTACAACATGTTGGATGATTCAACTTTAGAGCGTAATGTGAAAGCGGAAAAACATGTTTTCCTTGTATTAATATTTTAATATTGACATAATGTTTGAGATGGGAGAGCATATTTGCCGGCTCGGTCGGAGTTACACAACGCCCTCACAGAAAACCAGGTGTCAAGCAATTCTTATGTTGTGTTTCCCCTAGTGAGTGAGGTCTGACCCCTTTCTCTTCTTTCCCCTTCCCGGTTCAACCGGCTAACAAACATTACTTTGCATTCCTTGAATTTTAAATTGATGCAAGTCTACTTTTTTATTGTTATCAAAATGAATTATTTACTCACCGTTCTTGGAGCCCGTGTGTATCACATCAAGCTGTTCGGTCCGGCAGACAGTTTGACAAGCGTGTTTTTCACTCCACATACAACGTTAGGGAGAAGGCACACTTGCAAATGCTATTACGAATACAATCGTCTCTAAATGATTGGAAATGGGTAAGCGAGACGTAGCCTTAATAGATAGCGATTGCTTTTTTTTCACAACATACGTATTGCACTACTTCTGAAACGATTTCCTAGTGGATTGTTTAATAATTTTATTTTTGGTTTAGAAGGGTTTATATTTTCTTGCACAAAATATTTTTTTTTTGTCGTTCTATATAGAAACATAGGCTTTCTTCTGTGATCCTACCGGTTGACGCAGGTGCTCACCGGACACGGATGTTTTGGAAAGTACCTGTGTCGTATAGGCCGGGAGCCAACGTCTGAGTGCCATCACTGCGGGGGCTGCCGCGAGGACACTGCACTCCACACTTTGGTGGAGTGCTCTGCGTGGGTGCAGCAACGTGCCGATCTCGTGGCAGCTATCGGTGTGGGTAGCCTCTCGCTGGAGATCATGGTCAAGGCCATGGTACAAAGCGAGAGTGCTTGGGTTTCCGCCGCCTCGTACTGCGAGGTAGTGATGTATGCTAAAGAAGCGGCGGAACGGGAACGGGAGAGGACAAATTCTGTCCCGTCCCGCAGAAGACGCACCAGGCGCCGGAGAGCGCTGACTGATCTCCGGCCTCCATGAGCGCTGGCCTGAGGGTAGCGGGTCGGGCTGATCGCTACCCTAGCAGAAGCAGGCCCGAAACGGTGGCGTGGCGTGTTCCGCGCACGCCTCTAATGTGAAGGGAGGGTATGGCCCTCAAAGTCCATGGCGTGGTCACCTACCAATCAGGTGGCCAAGGTCTGCAGGGGTCTCCCGAAGGCTTCCTTCGCAGGGTATCCCGGGTTCCCTGCAATAGACCCAGTTGGACGGAACACCGTGTGGTTTTAGTCGGTTCGAGTCCGACATACCACCTCACCCTCAGCTCCGGTGAGGTGATGACCCGTGGGGGTTTCCAAACGAAAAAAAAAAAAAAAAATAAAAGGCTTTCTTCTGTGAAGTAAAAAATATGATAGTTCTATGCCTTTTCAACTCCAGTTATAAACCGATTTTCTTTTTATCTAGTGGCAATTTACAAAATTTAGTACCTATTATTTATCCATTTAGATGTGTGGTTTCCGCAGGTAGAACACGGCTGCTCAATCTCTTCACGTGGATAGCGTAAAAGTTAACTAAAGATTAGCACTAGTCGGGCATTCCCAGAATACACACGTGAGTAAAATCATTTTTACTCATTTTTATTAATAAATATGAATAACTCTCTCCAACTTTTTTTCATACGTTATCTATCAGATATATACAGCGCCCGGTTGATGGCAATAGGCTGAAATGATACTTTGCAAAATGTGAACGTAAAATACGCCTCTGCTACCCGTATTATGATATAGGCGTGAATGTTCGGTCGTACAATAAAAAGAAGGATTTTATTTTTACAACATTAACTTAACGTTTAACGCGAGAATTTCGGCTTGTTAACGACATTTTTTGGCAAATTGCTGGCAAAGAGTCACGTCAAAGCCCCCAGCAGTATTTTATCCCTGTCTGGATCAAATCAGACGGTGTACCGCATCTATCGTTACTCAATACTGCAGTGCGCACTTCTAACTACTGTTACTTGATATCTTAGCACTCAGTAGTCTGCCAGGAATGTGCAGTTTTTGTTGTTGTTCCAGAGAGAAATTGCAGTCTTTAGCAGTTCTTGCGATTTGCTAGTGACGGTAGCGAAAAGCTTAATAAATGGCTGAGAGTCTACGTTTGGAGTTTGAAAAATGTATATGAATTCTAGAGAAATATTAAACAGTTAAAGTTTTTGTATAGCTTCTTTTTAAACGGAATAATTTAACTGCTTTCTTTTAGTGTTCAAGTGTTTCTCAAGGAGTTTTGCAAAATTTCGTTGGGGTTTACGTTAATGAATATTTATTAATGGTGGAGGCAGGAAGATGAAATAAGAATAATTGATAATGGTCAGGAGGTGGTGCCCGTGCTGTAACGGGCAGCGTTGTCTTACTAAAGCTGTTCCCGAATCCTTCCTATTTCAGGCGCAATATGGCACGCTGTGTAGTTTTACTCTGTCCGATTCTGACACCGTATACTGAAAACCCCCGTGGGTTGATGGCCTGAGGGTGTTTCCATACGTAAAAAAAACGGAAGGTGAAATAAATAATAACCAAACTTATATCGCTTTCATTGAATTACTTAAAATGGCATAAGCATTTTAGAAGTCCTAACTTTGTGTATCTATCTAACGATTTAAATCGACACTTTAAAATGACGGGATAATCACAGCAGTCTGTCTGATAAACCTCTAATAATTGTCATAGATAGTGATGGCGAAACAATCTTCCTTTCCAGGAATATGATAATCATGTGTTTACCTTTAAACCAGTAATGTACAATCATTTCCCCTGAAGAATTTGTACAGAATAAAATTACGTTTCGATCAGGTGGCACCCGTACGCAAATTAAAAGGTATGTTATACCTTTATGTCGCGTTAATTCGCATGTAATTATTTTATTATATATAGTGTATATTTTTTTAAAACATACAAACATACGTACGAATCAAATACAGAACTCCCTTTGTTTTGAAGTCTAATAATTAAGCTATATGTCATGATTGTATACTGCCTTGTGTCGAAATAAATATTTAGAAAAAAATATATTTACTTAATGCATTAAATATTTCTCCCAATATTCGAAGAATATACGTCACGAACTACACTCCAGAAAATGCATCTTTATATTTTTGTAAATCTCTATGTAGTTTAGGAATGTGTAGAGCATTTACACGCTGCGATAATTCAAGTGTGATCTAAAGAAATACATGCATTAATTCCTAACAAATGCTCCTGGCCGGCCACTGGGATATTTATTTGTCTGGAGGTTGTATGTGCAGCTGTACGGTACTGATATACGCCGGATATATAAAAGCATTATATTGGCAAACAGTCAACTCCACGCGTAATATAATGTTGAGCGAGTTTGAAAAATAAAATGTAAACTGCAATATCCTGTTATAAAAGAACTGTACTATTCAGTGTACAAATACCTACGAACTGAACATATATTTTTATTGTAGCGAAACCTTCTTTAGGCGCGTTGAGCACTTTTTGGGTGATCAAAAATAATTAACAAATTGTGTATTAATACATTTTAACAGTGGAAGAGCCAAGCTTAGGCACGAACGGGCCGGCTCGACCGGTGCGATACCACGGCCTCACAGAAAACCTGTTGTGAAGCATTGCATTTCCCCAAAATTAGTAAGGTTTCTGGAGGCCCAACTCCCCCCCCCCCTCCTTTTCTCACCTTATCCCTCTCCCCTTTTCCCACCTCCTCATCCCCCTCAGTTCTTTCCCCTCTCCTCATCCCTTATCATCCTCAAAAGCGGGCAGCGCACTTACGACTCAAGTTGCAGGTGTCCATGGACGGCGGTTGTCACTTACCATCATGTGACCCGTCTGTTCGTCTGTCCCCCTTTAATATATAAAAAAGTACATTTATTATAAAACTATTAATAATATATTCCTAAATATTTTAAATACACTCAAACCTGTATCCTCGCAGGGGCAAGCAGAGGCGAATTAAACACACATCCAACTAAAACTTAGTCCCGCTTACGAAGTAGTTCCTAGGCCTACTATTGACGACATCTTGGGATTTTGGAAATTAAAAGTAAAACTTTTGAGTATATTGGAAGAGAAAGGGAGGATGTGTTCGTTGATTGAATGTTTGTAAAGCCCGCCGCGACACAGGAATTATTCCTAATGCGTTGTCTTTTTTTTAAGAAGATCAGAAAGAAAAGAAAAAGGTAGAAATGGATATTGTTTAAACGGATGGATTGGGAACTGCAGGCAATAGCTCAAACTATTTAATTATTCTAAATATTTATAGGTTAGCTTAAAATTTGCTCTGGTATATTTATTCTCCCAATAATATACTATACTTCATATGTATGTTGCGAAACCAAGAGATTTTATGAACATTTTACTTGAATAGTTGTAAGTTTATCTCTGTTTTTCCTATATAATATATATTTACTTATATAGACGGATTAGGATGGCGAATTTAATTTTAAGTATAAATAGTGTTTTTTAAAGGTTGACAGAATATTTTATTACCATTTATAGTGGCAAAAAGATAATGCTAATAAATTGGCAACACCACAAAATAAATGACCATCATCACGTCTGATTGGTCACAATCAATCGTTGAAAAGAAATGTTTGAGAGGATGTCAGTACAAAAAATTAATGATAGAAAATCGGGGGAGATAGGGAAAAGTGATCAGTCTAAAGAGGGTGGGGTAATATTGATGCTAAATTCAGCGGATAAGACACAGGAAAGGGGGAAGCCGGGGTGCTTTGAACTGAATAGAATTAATGCCCAACTTTTATAATGAGACCGCTTTCGTCTTACCGAATATATGAGTACTATAGAGGTTTAAGAGATCATCTTTGCGGAAACAATTATTACGTCGTTGCAAAAGGGGTTTTAACATTTTTGTATAGTCTATTCTGTCGTCACAAAAAGCGACGATGAAGACAGATTTGGGTCGTCATATCAAGTTGGTGGTACAAATTTTACAAAATATTACTAAATGCTACATAATATCTACTTAATCAGTCGTTATATAAATAATTAACCAAAATGTAATAGCGCAAATGTTTACGGGTTCAAATAAAACTAGCCACCCCTTCGCCACACATTTGGTTTTTACGAGTATAATATAAGAATATATTTTCTGTTTATGGTGAAGTAGGCAAACTAGCTAACGAGTCAGAGACCACCGCCGCCTATGAGGTTAATTAAGTCTCCTGTAACGTCAGTTACTCGCTAAACCATAACGCAACCATTGCTTCAAAACCGGTTTTATATAGGGCCTAGTTACTCCTGTCGAGCGGCCCATACGTGTCTAAGCATGACTCTTCCGCGTCAAAACAACATATGCACATACATACATATATTTTACATCCACTTTGACTCAGCTTTTTAAATAAAAGTGGATATAAAATACGAATAATAACAAAGCATCATTGAACAGTTAGGTGCGCATCCAAAGATTTAAATCTTAGAGTTGAACTCCATAAATTTTGCTGATGCTACTCAAATAATCGGTAGGTATAACAATTTTATTTGTCTTACATTTTACAGTATCTCCAGAGGTTTATGCACTGTCTTTTGCCTTGACTTTTAGAAAATAAAACTTCAGTCATTTATTAATATGTTGCGGTCGCCGTAAATATTACAAAGTTATTTTCGTAATTTGGCATTATACAGAATCTACACATATAACAGGTCGATGTGTTGTAAAACTTAAAACATAACATTTTTTTAAAGCATTGGAACACCCGTGGAAATGTAAAAAAAGTATGCATACATTATAATAACTCAATAGTGTGTATGCAATCCGTGGACAGAAATCAACTACTCAATCCTCATCTAAAGTAGCCAAACAACAAATAAAACAAAAAGTCCACACTAACAATCCACTTAACACTTGAACAGAACGAACAGTCGTCAACAAACATACAACTCCGAAATAATAATGCAAATATTGTCTGAATACTAGCTTTGAGTTGCTAAGCCATCTGCTGCCAGGAGACGATTTAAACGTTATTAAGTATAAACAGACGGGTTCGGCTACAACACTACCAGTTTTGTTGTATAATGAGAATAGTTACACTGCGCTAAGTGAGGGGGGGTGACTTGCTAAATACTTACTCAACTTAGCATTTTAAGCTTTAATTGGTAGCTACTGGTCGAGTCGTCAATGTACTATGTTTTTCTTTGTAACGCACGAACCTAGACGGCTAGATGGGTTTCGACATGGAAAGTATCATTTCAATCGACTTGATAGCCTGAATTTCGAGATAAGAGATATCATTTGAAGCTTCTGAACATGTGACAATAACATACAATACACTTCAAAGTACCGTCAGCAAAAAAAAATAGATAGCGAAAAAGAAATAGAAAAAAAAGATAGAGAAGGAAGCTATTAATGTAATCGGGTTTTATATTTTGTATCAATTTTACTTGTTGACAATATTGTTTTTTTTTTGTAATTCGTTTTATAACATGAACCCTACAAGAGAGTTCACTACCATATATACAGGAGTCTGTATTGCATAAGGTAATGATTCTGTTCGTGAGTGTAGTAACCAGCGCTTCATAAAAAAAGAGTTAGCATTGTCATCGTATGATTATGACCGAGCATTGTCATCGTATGACTATGACCGAGCACTGTCATCGTATAACTATGACCGAGCACTATCACCGTATGACTATGACCGAGCATTGTCATCGTATGACTATGACCGAGCACTGTCATCGTATAACTATGACCGAGCATTGTTATCGTATGACCGTGACAGCAGAACTTAGGAACTTATTTGCCACCTTGATAGTTCAATGTTCCAGAAATCTTGAAGATTATTGTTACAGTGAAAAAGAAGTCTAACTTGAAATTACTATAATGTTTACCCTACTCCGCAAGAAGGAAGTATCTAGTGAGGTGTCATGTAAATAGCATTAACAGTCGGAATACTATAGGAAACATTTACGGATAACACAATGTTACCATTTACCACAACGATAACAGAGCAAAAGCTCAAAATGCAGGTGGATATTATTAGACGGGCCTGTTGGTCTAGTGGCTAGTGAACCTCACTGCTGAACCGGACCACAAATAGTTACCCCGAGTCTGGGTGTTCTGCGTCCGTTTATTTAATGTTTGGTAAGCCTCCCACTTTTCAATTGTAATTTCTAAATTACTATAAGTAAGTCTTATTTAAAAATAATAATTCAATTAAGAATAAAACAAAAGGAAAGCTGTGTGACCTATATTTCAAACGATATTCCGGAAAGATACTTCAGCAATTTATATTTCAGTGCGATTTCATTCTAGGAATTGTGCCTAACAAGAAAAACCTTGGCAACATTTGGACGTGATTGGCTGAGAGCCAACTGTTCCACAGAATCTCTCACTGCAATATTTAAGGTAATGTTTTACTGGCTATACATATAAATAATAAAGAACGGGGTCACTATTACATTCATTTTAATTTTTTTATTTATTCAAGTAACTAATCAGGCTTTTGCAGTTTGTGCATGACATAGATCCCCTTTTTCCTCTCATCTACATCTCCTATCCTGATCCCCGTTCTCCAGCTGAAGCAGCCTCAAATGCCGACGACTCTTGTTTTGCACGTGTTCATTTGTGGTGGTAGTGGCGATCAGCTGACCCGTTTGTGGTTATACCATAAAAAAACAAGTAGATACATACCTATGCTCACGACGATATCCCCTAAAGGGTAGGCAGAGTAGGTACGAACTTAATAGGGGGCAAGCATATTGCCGTCAGTGGGGCACTTTATGACTATATACATACTGTCTGATAGATAACATTGAACCCTTAGTCACCTACGATACCTACATAAAGTAACAGGTTAGCTATATCCTACGCCATCGAGAGCCACACTGCAAATAAAAACATTTAAATAGTTTATATTAATGTTTTACAATGAGTAATATTAAGCCTAAACTTTCAGTGGTAGAGCCATGCTTAGGCACGAATGGGCCGGCTCGACCGGTGCGATACCACGGCCTCACAGAAAACCGGTTGTGAAGTAACGCTTGCGTTGCATTTCCCCGAATTGAGTGAGGTTTCCGGAGGCCCACTTCCCCCTCCCCCCTTTCTCTCCCTTCATCTCCTTTTTCCTCTTTCCCATCTCCTCATCCCTCCCCTCTTCTTTCCGCTCCCTGCATCCCCCATCCCTCATCACCCTCAAAGGCGGGCAGCGCACTTGCGACTCTTGAGTTGCAAGTGTCCATGGACGGCGGTGTCACTTACCATCAGGTGACCCGTCTGTTCGTCTGTCCCCTATAATATATAAAAAAAAAAAAAAACTAAAAGCGTTACTGGCTGTACAAGCATATTACAACCACACAATTATTCGTGACCATCGTGGGACCATACCCACATATATTTCTCATAATAAACCAAGCAAAATAATAAAGGTTTAAGCGCCATAACTTACTTTATTACCAGATAGTCATGATACCTTCAATCTCTGCTATAAACGGCCTAGCTCACGCATAAAGTAGAAAAACACTCGGCACCGGAAGATGGTCCCAAGATTAATTGTGACGTCAGCGGCGGAAGCAGAGAGGGAGAGGGTGTATGCTAGGACGCCGGAAGTTGGGGGGTGGGGGAGCGCAGACCGGATGTCCGGCTGACGCGGCGGACTGTTTGCACCGAGGATACAGCAGGAATGTGTGCGTTCCACGTTCAAATTCTAGATATCATCGTGTTTGTGGGTATGCGTAGTATGTGAGGTTGAATAATGGAGTGACGGTTAGACGTTAGGAATGTATGTTTGTTTGTTCATAAATAGGTTTTAATTTTATATGTAAACGTCTGTTTAATATATGATAGAATAATATTTATCTGTATAAACACGAGTATACGTACATGGGCATGCAAGGTATTAAAAATTAATTCTGGTTTAATCATGTTTAGCCATTTCTTTAGCGGAGTACAAACGTTAGGAAAAAGATTATTTAAAGTTAAGAATATACAGAAATATATTACACCCACAACAACAATTTCACATACTAAGAAATAGACAAACTGATAAGAAATGTCAATAGGAAACGTAATTCTAAAAATAGTACAATGTCAAATGTGAAATAAGCAAAAAAAAATTAAGAAAATACATGTATATATTACTAATATGCGCTAATTATGCTAATATAACGATTATTTAAGTATATATCTTTTGATTTTAACATAAATAATTGTAAATCTAAAATAAATTATTAATTAAAGTAGTAAGTAATAACTTTATTAAATATTGTGTTATATGATAGCTCCTTAGTAATCACGCATTTCCAAAGGATGAGTGAAAGAAGAATGACAAAGGGTATTTATATAGGAGAGATAAATGGATTTGTCGAAAGAGGAAGACCTAGGAGAATGTTCTTGGACCAAGTTCAAGACAATCTAAATAAAGGCCAGGTCAAAAGTACCTTTAACCGACGAACGGAACGGAATGAAAGTTGAAGAAGCGAATCGTAGCAAATGGAAGGAACTGGTCTCTACCTACCCCTATTGGAAATAGGAGTAATATTATGTATGTATGTATTTCCAGTTACATAAAGTATACAACTGACGTCAACGTATGAAGTCGTCGTCATCATCATCATGATAAATAGTAAAGAGCTGTATTCATCATCCCTTAAATCGAACAGTTAGACGGTACAACATTTTTTCCACATGTGAATGGGATTTAATTTTTTTATTGTATTCCGTTAACCAAAACTGTTAAAAACAAGAACCTATTTCTTTTCGACGTAGGTTAAACAAAATGAAACATTCATATTCGAGGACTAACTATTATAATCGCCTGGCACTTTAAAGAATTAACATCTCGACCAGATCGCTGTGACCAGTTTTCGAGAGCCTGTTCACATTACGGATAGTTTCTGTCTGTGTTTTAAGGTGTTTGAAAATTCAACCAGCACTAAAACGGTTAATTTTATATCTTCAACGCCATTTCTAACATCACTGGTCACTTTAAGCATAGCGGTGACTGTACTATATCCAGGTTTGAATCCCGGCTGATATAGGCTGAGTATATTATTATGAGAGGTGTACTTGGAGAGCTGTTTGTGTACCAGTGCAATACTAGGGCATTCGATAAAGTTCGTTAAATCTTACACAGTTGAAGCAGCACGGCTCTGAAATGCCCTACTAGTATCTGATGAGCTCAATCATTAGGATCTCACAAAAAATGTTAAAAGAGTACTATTTGAAAAGTATGTCTAAGATAACTATAATAAGATAACTATCTATAACTATAGATAACTGTAACTATATATATATATATATGTACTTTGTGATATTTATGATATTTAAATCACACATATTTCTATAATTATACACCACAGCCACCCATACTGAATCATTACAGTCCTGTCCCTCCAAAGCCTGTAATATATTGCTAGTTGTGATAAAGCCGACTACTGTACGTTTTATGTATAAAAGTATCAGTTTCTTAAGTGTGTATTTGGTGTACAATAAAGAGTACTTACTTGCTCAATTTAATCTAAAGATATTTGCTTATACGTTGGTGGAAGTGCAAAAAAAAAAGAACAATGCACATTCCAATGTGGGATTGCGTAGCATTACGTAGCACCTTTGTAGCACCTTGTAGTTCATTTACATTGTAGCAGACACGATATAATTCCTTGTATTATATTTTACGATGACATATTAAAGCCGTAGAAGGTTCTTCTTTGTTTTTTTATAAATATTTATTACAAATAAACTTGCATGGATGGCGCAGTGGTTTTAGTGGTCACCTGGCAGGTATGCAGACTGAGAGTTGTGAGTTCAATTCTCACACAGGACAAAAGTTTCTGTTCCACCTTCAATTATTGTTCTGAGTCAGTGTATTATTTATATCAATAATTTGAATGTTTGTAAAGTCCCCGCGATACAGGACTTAATCCTAGTGCGGGAGTTGCCTTACTAAAAAAAAAAACAAAACTTCATTTTTTCCTTAACATTATGTGGAAATCTTATCCCACTATTCAAACCATTCGAATGACACTCAAAGCACAGGTACATAAAACCTTACACTAGAAATGATACAATAATGATACAATGGCTCTGTGGTAGGTGTAAAAAGTAAAATATACATAATATATGAATTGTTTATTTACTAACTTTCATCTGCTTTAAAATTGCGGACGTCACCTTGAAATATTGTACCTTGTGAAACTCCTACTATTAAGCAGATACTCGTACTTACTGTTGAAATATATAAAGCCGTTTAAGCCTTAGGACGTGACAAAAGAAACAACATTAATACATATACAAGCATACACTCGAAAAACACAACCCTATTTATAAATATAAAAAGTGTACAACGATACATTACAGCAAATATTAAGAACAGTTGAGTAAAGATATTAAAATCTGAAATGCAGTTAAATTCAAAAACACGAAACGTCAGTACCCATTACATTTCTCCCACAAACGCTGCTAATGTCATGAAGCCAAAGATAATTTCTAAAACCAATCACTTACAAACTTCAAGTTATTCTAGAAGTGCCATCGTCAATCGTTCGTAACGACCGACTGGTAATGATCCGGCATTCAACGAAAGCTACCAACAAAACTCATAAAAGCGGTGTACGTGTAACTCTCTACTTTAAAATTACAAACAGTCGCGCAAGTTTTAGAAAACTCGTCCCTGTTGGTAACTACGAATTGGAGATAAAGGGACTAGATATGGTATGACTGAAAAGCGTAGACAAAATAACTACGTAGTTCCAAAAGCAAACGTATTTTGCTCACCGCTTTTTAAAAGCTTTTGCAATGTATGTGAGGTTGGGTCAACTCTTGCACGTTAAAATTTTGAATTTTAGGATCCACGATCAGCTGAGGTGATCACGCCAGGCGGTCCGCGGCCTAACAGTGGATGTTGGGAAGTATACATATACTAATTGACGCGAGAACTTTCATATCGCGATTCAAGATCTGAATATCATTAGAGTAGTTGCAACGTAGTTCAGCTTGACTTTGCTAGGTGGTAATGACGTATGTTTTTGCTTTGTGTCGCCTCCTCACAAATGACCTTTCGCATTTATGATAGGAAAAAAATTGTGATTGTTATCCACTTCAAGGGAATTAGATATCTTTGTACAAAGCACGCCGTAACTCTTCACGTTCAGTAAAGTTTATAGCGCTAGAATGAAACGGAAGATGAGCAAACAATGGCGTGTGTGTGAATTGTATTCATATCTATAATAATTGCACGCTTACTTCCAAAGTTCACGTTAACTGCGGGAACTGTTGGTGCTATTTTATTGCAACTGCATTCCTGAAAGGACTTTTATTATATTTTTGTTATAAAATCTCAATGAATACTTCTCTAATTTATGTCAAAGAAGAGATACACAGATTTTTTAATTTGCAATAATAATAAATAACTTACTTGAAACAGTAAAAAACGAACTTCAGGTCAACGGTCAGGTTGTTTTAACAGTGGTAGAGCCATCCTTATGCACGAATAGGCCGGCTACGACCTCACAAAAAACTGGTTGTGAAGTAACGTTTGCATTGCACTTTTCCGAAATAAGTGAGGTCTCCGCAGGCCCAGCTACCCGTCTCCCTTCATCCCCCCTCTTTCGCACATCCTCATCCCCGCTCTCTCCCTCCCTCACCGTATCCCCCCATCCCTTATCACCTTCAAAGGCGGCAGTGCACTTACGACTCTTAAGTTGCAGGTGTCCATGGACTGCAGTTGTCACTTACCATCAGGTGACCCGTCTGTTCGTCTGTCCCTCTATAGTATAAAAAAGGTTAATGACAACATGGGCGACATGGAATAATCTCGGTACACTTTAAATGTTTTTATTGTATAATTTTGCAACGTCTTTTTGTCTTCTTGTCTGTGCAAGAGTAACTCCAGAACTATAAAAAAATACGAGTATATGTTACGATTAGTGCTCCGAGATTTCTTGCCAAGTACAACGCTCGTTACAATGATTTTGCAAGTCTTAGAATTAATTTAAGTTACTTCACTAACCAAGACATTAGTTCGTAAGATATAACAATTCCTCAGGGTTTTATACTGGGTCTTACAATGTTACTATATATAAACCTACTCTGTGACGTAAATCTGCCCCACTGTAAAATATATTATAAGTATAGAGATGCGATGATACGGTTACAGTTATTCACAGTTCAAATTGAGCAGTTATCAAATCAACTACAGAACTCAGCATGATTTTTATCAGTTATTGGTAATCACATAAAGTTTGACCTATTCCTCCACACAAAACCATCAACCATTAACTCGACAGCTTCCTATTTCTAGTCTGATAATATACAATAAAATCAACAGATTAGTGGGCTTAGAGACAACGAACAACTTCGATATCAAAATGAAATAGACTAATCAGCACGTAAGGGCCGGCTCGAAAGGAGTATTACCACAGCCTCACAGAAACAGAAAACCAGCTGTTAAACAATTTTTGCATTGTGTGACCGAGTCAGTGAGGTTACCGAAGGAACAATCCCCTTTCCTTTTCCTCTTTCTCCTCCTCCTTTTCCCTTCCCGTCAAGGCGGACAGCACTCTTGTGACTCTTGAGTTGCAAATGTTCATGTGCGGTGGAAATCACTTACTATCGGGTGACCCGTCTGCTCGTTTGTCCCGGTATACTATAAAAAAAATGATGACACAGAAAATTTACAGCACTTGACTTTTTCATATAATTCTCACATCAACAAATAAAAACAAGCACAAAAACACACACAGCCACAAGTAATCAAACAGACATACACAGACTCACACGCACACAGCCACACACACACGGGCGTGTGCCCAAGCACAAGCTAAAATTGTTGCTAAAATTGTAAATTGTTCTAGTGATCACTGTTTCCTTTCATTCGTTTCCATAACAGAACACTGATTTAACAAAAAACAGGAAACTAATTCTCGTATTTATTTGACACTGCGATTGAATTGTCATGGAACTGATATTAGATTATGAATTGACTCACTCACAATCGGTATTCTGCTACACTAAAATATCATTAAAGTTTCACTGACATCTCAGTCTCAAGTCAAGTTACTCAAACTTCAATCTGCTGGCATTTCTGCTGTCGGCCGCCAAGAGTAATATATACTATTTTCATTTGCTTCATTTTGTTGTATGTATTGGTATAATTTGATTTTGACTTGAATAATTTGGTTTTTTGCACCCTCACCCTCAGCCGGGCTGTTTACGTTGACTAGTTTATGTGAGGTTGAAGATTCTAAAAATTCCCGTTTCTTTAAAACTTTCGAGTACTTCTCGATCTCATTGCAATCTAAATTCGTGTTTGACGCTCTTTGATACGTTACAAGAATACCATTTTTGACATTAATTCATTGAGACTAGATCGAAACTGAATTTTAAACATTTTCATATTAGGAGAATTTTATTGGCTACCAGGTCTCCTAGCTTAGATTTGAAGGTGGAAAGTCCTAATCAAACAACAAAGATTATAAGCATCGTCAACTTTGATATTTGCGATTTGAAGTTGACGATGTTTATAATGATTGTTATTAAATATATATACATATATATCTTGACTGTATGGTCTAGTGGCTGGCGACTGCTGGATCAGATATCCCTGCTTGACTTCAATTCAAGTCTTTAATTTGTGGCGGGTGATCATAAATTCTATCTACATAATTTGAAATATAATAAAAATAAACTAATTACTTGTTATGAAGTCTTACACCTTCCTTAAGAATTGTTAATTCTCAAAATATAACAATCATTGAATTAATTACGATCTTGCAAACCTCATTTTATGACGGCGAAAATAAAATATCGCAAATAACCACCTTTTAGTAGATGCTAGTTAAAACACTGGAGGCACGCTGCACTAAACTGTCGCCGTACCCAAACAAAAACGTTAGAACACTTTTATTTTAGGAAGAAAACTTCCACAAAGTGGTATAAAAGTATGGGTAAATTGAAAAACACGCCATAAAAAGCAGGATTCCTTCGCCTTCATTACCATTTATATGGGAGAACTTGGGGCCCGGATAACTTATAAGGAAACTTGTTAATACATAGATTATAAGCATTGAGAACTGCATTTACATAATGCTGGCAAAAGTGTGTATGCAGCTAACGGTGAAATGATTTAATAAAAAACTGGCTTGGAAAATGACGGGCGTCAATATTATCTAGAAAGTGTTGTGTGTGCGAACTCTCACCAAAATTAATATAATTGATCTCAAGGTGATAATATTGTATCTCAGTGCAAAACTGATTACTTTTTTATATTATCGTCACAATCATGACAGTAAAGAAGTTTCTTAGGCACTCATTGTTTATTATTACATTTTAATTGGTGATTGGTCGCTGCAACATTTTTTTTTGGTGTCGGGTTCGGAATCATGTTTCGGATTTGACAGTCGGTACTTGATAGATTTAACTAAGCAGTAGCTCGTGTACTGAAGTGACTCTTTTCGAGGATAGTGTCGATGGTATTCGACCAATAGCAAACGTTTATCGCGTCACATTCTGATGATTTGATTGGTGGAGTTTGATAGGTAGAATGTTGCTAGCTACATGAATTATATTCTTTAGCATAGCATGCAGTGCCCGGTGTACGGCAATAGGCTTGTCCCCTATTATGGGTAGCAAAATGTAGACGTTAAGGAGGCATCTGTCTCCATGAATATAAGGAAATTAGTGAGATTTCCGGAGGCCCAACTCCTCTCCTCTTTCCTCCTCCCTCCTCTCCTCTTTCCTCCTCCCTCCTCTCCTCTTTCCTCCTCCCTCCTCTCTTCTTCCTCTCCCCGCATCGCCCATCACCCTCCTAGCGCACTTACGACTCTTGAGTTGCAGGTGTCTATGGACGGCGGTTGTCATCTACCACCAGATGTCCCGTCTGTTCGTCTGTCCCCCTACAGTATACAAAAAAATTATTTATAAAAATTTGGTCAATTTTACAAAAAAACACTTCAAAGTTATGACTTTTTTGTGTGACTTTAAATTATAAAACAATAAATTTTATAACAAGCAAACGCTAGGCAACAAGAAACTGTACACAAATAACTGAACACAAAACTGCCGACTTAACAAATGAACGTAGAACAAAAGACGGGCCGATGGGCTTAAAGTTGATGTATCACTTGATCATTAAAGGGTTACAAATTGCTTTCAACAGCTAATTTATAAAGTTCCAGCACCGTATCAATAGGCGGCGTGAAACGCGATCATTCCTTAGAGGCACCTGGTTTATCACAGCGAACTAAGACCGTCTCTATTCCAAGATTCTTTGCGTGCAACACGCTATATAGCGTGTGGTTCCCACAAACACGTTTTCCAACTACTTACACAGCACAACATTATTATTAGCTTACTTAATAAATTTCTTTTAAACCAGACACAGTCGACTCTGTAAGTTCTGTGTTCGTTTTCCTGTGTAGAGGAAGAATCGAAAGTTATACAAGATGTTGAATACCTTAATATTTCTATTTCCTAATAATAGGATATTACATAAAGGGTGTTTTTTATGTGACTCGGAAAAGTTTATTTATCTTTATAGCTCTTCTTTTATGAGATATAATAACAGGTGTTTTTTTTTTTACAAAAGCGACCAGTTTTAATACTTTACAGGTTTTAGATATTTTTAATTCTGAAGTTTTTTTTTTATAATATAGGGGGGGGGCAGACGCACGCAGCAGACGGGTCACCTGATGGTAAGTGGCAATCGCTGTCCATGGACACCTGCAACTCGAGAGTCGGGAGATCATCTGTGAAGTATCATGTAAAAGGCATCTTTAAAAATAAATTTAATTATAAACCATTTAATCTGTTACACTTTTGAAATCAATTAGACTTGGGACAACGATGTGTGGATCACACAAATGTCTGTCCTTGATTAACCAAAAAATAATGGGTTCTTATTCGGTCTGAGTAGTAGCGTGTAATATTTTGCGAACACAGTTATAAAACATGACCCTTTCTTCGCAGTCGGGTATTTAATCGTCTACACTGCACTTTTCAAACAAAAACAAAACAGAATGTAACCCAACAATGCAAAATAAATTTCATGAAAATGTTTAAAAACCTAAACTATAAAGCCAAGTACACATTACCAAAACAATAGCAATAAGCAGTGCAGAGTTCGAGAGTAACAAGCATAGTGCCAACTTTAGTCGGTAGGTGGCGCTGTCGCCTGGAGCCGCATAAATCGCCGCAAATTGACAAGTCGCTTTACAAACGAGCGTGTTACGCGGATCCGGGCCAAGTTACAAAACTACTTTAAATTTATTTTAAGATAATAATAGATGGCGGAGGGTACACGTATTTTATCTATTATCTTTCATATTTCACAACACTCGTGTCGGTTTTATTATGTGCTTGAGGAATTGCGCTTGTCAATATTCAGTTGTTTAAGCTTTTCTCATACATGACTGTACGTTTGTAAACATAAAATCAACTAGAATAACCTTTAAAACATAGAAAATGTTTATTGAACCAATGTTATCATGACTCAGAAACCTACATTAGCCACTAGTCCACCCTTGGGCGACTTGCACATGTTACTTTAAAATCATTTAGACATCTTTTCATGTGGACTCAACACGGGTCGTCACCTCACTGGGTAAAAGTGCAAGGATTTACTACTTGGACTGCCGGTATGTTGATCACCTGAGTGTGTCGTGATATTGGACTCGAACCGAATAAAACCACGCGATGTTCTGTCATAAAGGGGTCTACTGCAGGGGATCCGGGATACCCTTAGAGGGAAGCCTAGACGAGTCACTGCAGATCTGGGCCACCTGATTTGCAGGCGACCCCACCGTGGAGGCCATTACGGCTCACGGCTCAGAACACGTCGCGATAACAACTCAGGCCTGCATCTGCCAGACTCAGCCTAACAGCTAACCATAAGCCAAAAAGCCATTTAGACTTACGAACGGCCCTAAATTGAAGTGATATTTGTCTATTAAACAAACTTTTTTCTCACTAAGACAGCTTTCTTAGCTCTGAGATTTTCACGTATCGTTATGTGACCCGGATCCTTTGTGTAAATAATGACACATCTCAAGTTGCTGAATTTAAGGCTATGGAGGCTTGTTCTTTTCGGCAAGAAGTCCATATAATATAAGTAAGAATTGTCTAGCTGCCAATGTTAGTAAGCAAACTGAGTTTTAATTTTCAACCACTGCGCAACTGTTATCAGCAAACACTCTCAATACACTGTTGGTACTACCGCGGAGGCGAACGAGTACTGACGCACATCTCTTTTGCATTATGCCTGCAGGACCATGTTTACGTCTTTCGCAAAGCTTTTGCGATGTGCTACTCCTCGTCGACAGCCCCAATAGTATGTAACGTAGAGCGTGTTATTATACTGAACACGTTGATCGCTCTATGAACGCCCACCATATCTTGTCCACAGACTCGGAATACATACATACACATACATAATATCACGCCTCTTTCCCATAGGGGTAGGCAGAGACCACTTCCTTCCATTTGCTACGATTCTGATATACCTTTCTCTTCTTCAACTTTCAGGTACTTTTGACCTGGCCTTTGCTTAGATTTTCTTCAAGAACATTCGCCTAGGTCATCCTCTTTCGACAACTCCATTAAATAAAGTGATTTTTACTGCCTCAGTAAACGTAGCACATCTGGGGGCAAGCATTTTACAACGTACAAACAGCGACATATGTACGTTCTCTGCGGCCATACCATCATTCAGAGCTTCGGTGACCCAATGGCTCAGGTACTTAAAACTGGTTACCCTTTGCAGAGGTGATCCAATCAGTAATCATCTGGTAAATTTTGGCCTTGATGCCCACTGCCCTAAAACGATTGCTTAGCTGTTGCTGGCAGTTCATTCAAACCTTCGTGACTCGGACAAGCTATACCTACTCTTACAAGGTAACAGTTATGTCATCAGGTGAGCAATGATTGTTTTCACTATACAGCTTTAAAAAAAATAAGTATCTGCTAGCCATACCATAAGTGATCATGTTTTAGTATTGTATAATGCTTGGATAGATTTCTTGTTCTTTTAAAAAAAATATAATATATATATATTAGCGCCATCTGACCTGAACCCATCGAACTGGCGGCAGTATACGTACGTTCTATCTCAAGCAAGTTAACTAACTTAATGGTATTATTAAGAGATGGCGGTGAAACATCTGTCTTATATATGAAACAGATGTCTCTAGTTTCATTTTGATTAGAATTGATTTTTTTAGATAATTATGTTCTTTATTTTTACCCGACTGCCCAAGACGGAGGTTATATTTTTCGATTGTGTGTATGTGAATATGTATGTATGATGTATATGTCAATCCCTAGAGTTCAGCATATGTTTATTTGAATCGTTCTAATAGCTGGAGTAAGGTATAAATATACCAATGCGAGTAACCCTCAGAGAAGTTTGTTAAGTCAGGTTTTATTTTTGTGGCAATTTTACTTGTTTGTAACTATTGTACAATCCTTTGATGCATTGGTTAACCACACAATTCTTTTGTTATCTTCGCATGTTATTACGAGCTGAGTTCACTGTTCACGATTGAAATAATCAACAAAATCGTGACTAGTGGCGAAAGTTGATTCAAAATAGCATTCGCGATTTTGAGAAGGCTAGAACAACGAGAGAATGAGACCCAAAAAACTCGGACACTCGAACTTACGATTGAGTGTGTTCGGACTGGCTCATACTGGTCCTGGTGCACTACCGTCAACTACCTACACCTATCAGAAGCATTTCTTAGCTCAGTTGGAAGGGTTATCGTGAATACTGGTTGAAAATATATGCAGCCCATGATTTTAGCGTCCACTTCTTAAAGAACTACTAAAACAGAATTGATCTAACCTATATCTCTATATTCATCAACCTGTATAGAATATGCATATTTTTAGAAGGTTTAATTTGAACCACAATCTTTATCTGGTAAAAAAAATATTTAAATTGTTTATACCATCGTATATTTTGTAAGATAGAGCAGCTAGCAATCAAGTATCTACTGCAATTACACCTACATAGAAAGTCCCGATCACTAGAAAGCTTCTCAAATCACATCAAATAAAAGCGAGAGTGATAATTACTTACAATGTCTCGCATAAAATAATAACAGATAATAAAAAATGATATTTAAGTATACATAATTATTTATAGTCATCATTTTATTGTTCCTCTCGCATTTTAATTGTTAAATAGCTACCCCTGGCATCATGACCCCATTATAAGAAGAGAAAAATGAAATATGTACCTCCATATATCTGACTAAATATAACATTATTTGTGAATAACATTAACTATTTACCGGATTTGTTGGACGACGGCGACGTGTACAGTAATACTACGAAACCGGCGATGAATTTTTAGATCTCTATTTTCTAGTTCTTGACCACTCAAGGGCTGCTGAAATGAAATCAATAGATACATTTTTGTATATCTAAATCTACGTGGAGTGGAGCTATAAGAACTTTAAGTATATATCGTATTCAGAACTAAATACATAAAAAAAACACATAACCGCTTACCGATACCTTTTTGTCAAGTTTCGCAAAAATCTGTATCAAAAATCCAACAGACGGGCGAGAAGTTACCTACATAAGTATGCTAATATTAACTCAAAGTCTTTATCTTTAGCTTAGTTGAAAAAACCTATAATTTTGTAGTAAAAAAGAAGTAACGATCGTCCTCAGTTAATAGTGTACATGTGAGTTACATGTTAATAGTAAAATATTAAAAAATAATGCGAAGGTACGTTGCAAAGATAAACTTTTGACAGGGTGCAGATTATATATTGACCATGTATTAATACTAACAGTCACCTATTTCAAATAGAATTTATTTATTCCATAAAACTGCTACACATACATTTGAAAACGTCCTGTTTAAATATAAACATACATATATATACACAGCGTCACTAAAACTATAGGTTGCATTGTCAAATGTGAAATTAATAATAAAAACAAGAATACTAATAAAATACCTGCCTGTGTTGATTTATAACCGCTCGTTTCTAAATGGTTAAGCCTTATGATAAGAAATGAGGCATACAAACTCTTTGCCACTCTTTTAAATCACCAAATAGATATTACAAAGTGACACCACACGTAGTATACAATTTAGAACTATTTTTTCGTATACTATTATGTTACTAAAGGTAAATCAACTAAAATTAAGCCTTTAAAAGAAGTTAACTGAAAAGCCGGGAAAAATATTAAAAAAGCTCACATTACAATGTATTGAGTAGTTGAATTTTCTTATTTTTTTGTCATGGACACGCCCACGGCTCGTCACCTCGCCGGAGCTGAGAGTGAGGTTGTATGTCGGACTCTCTTTCAGTATCAGTTAGTTCACGAATTTTTCTAGCTGCGTGAAGCTTTGAATCGAGAGTAATACCTTAGTGCTGCTCATTATAATTCATCTTCTTTAAGAGTTATCGTGTTTATAATTGTTTACCGTTGGAGTAGTGCATCGTATACATTTAAACCAGTGAACCACTTTCAAAACAGTGAGGTAGCATGTGTGACAACAGTAGCAGTGGATATAAATTAAGAATAAAAAAGATCCCGGTGTTAAACCCTGTGGAACTCCAATTTTTACCACAGACCCTTACCATTAATTAATATCTAGTTTCTAAATCCTGTTGCTTGGATAAGAATTGAGAAGATCCAGCTCCGTGTCTTTAATGCCGTAGTGATATAATTTCCTCATAAGAGTTTCATTAACAACACAATAGAGAATGAGAAAGCTCCCAGCCATCAAAGATATGTTTTACAAGCTAAACACCGGTTGTGAAGCGAGCCTGTATAAGCGAATTGCTTATTATGCAACAAATTGTTATTATAAAAAAAGATTTGCATTTGTTCAGTAAAGATTCTTCGCAAAAATTACTGAATATTGGTAGTACCGAAATGGGTCTGAAGTAGTACCACATGTAAACAATTAAATGGTTTTACTACATTTTATAAGATCAGGAAATACACCACTGTTCACACACCTATTAATTATCAATGATAAGTAATTGGCCACAACAGTTAAAAGATTTTTGGTAATGATTACAGAATTTCGTAATCATTTTATCGTGTTAGAGCCGAGTAGCGCCAGCCAAAAGCCAAGATAAGCGTATTAATGCGGGCCATTCGGAGATTTCTCGACCGGTGCGTGGCGGGATGCGGAGATGGAAAAAGCACACTAATTTCACATAACCGCAGTCTCCAGTTGCAGTCTTGAGTTGCAGGTGACCATGGACAGCGGATTTCACTTACCATCAAGTGACCCGTCTGTCCTTCTATCCCCCTACATGGTCAAAAAAATCCCCAAACATTTACTTTTTCTCTGACAACTTTACGTATGTCGTTTAATTGGTACAGTATAAAGAATCCTGATAGAAACTATTGTTTTATAAGCGTAATAAGTATTGTATTTTTTAGACATAATTATGTCGCGGTCTCATCTAGTCATAAACAAACATAGAACTGATTTTTTAAACGTATACAATATTTATCAGTCTGCGTCTCTATTTTGTTTTCACTAACATAAACATTCTTTCTAGGGAAGATGGATTACTATTATTTATTGCATTGAAATGATATAACCCAACTCAGCCTCAGCCCTCTTGAAACTCAATACGGTCGAGCCGATATCGTTATTAAAATGTATCGTTAAAAACAATTTGCTTGGAGGGGATCTCGTCTTGACTTCTGTTACTTACCTACATCCGGTGACATTGTCCACTAATATGTTCTTGTAAATGAATTTGTCTGTTTGTTTGTGGTTTCTAAACGAGTGGTTGAGTACACGAGGTCACTAAAACTATGGTATCCTCGACTTTTCCATTAATCATTGAACAAATCTTACAGATTCAATGCAGCACTGACAAGTGTTGTACTTTTTAGTTTTTATCTATAATGATAGTGCCATATTTCAAGAAAAGAGCGTACTCCTACCTAAAAGGCCGGCAACGCACTTGTGACTCTGCGTCACAAGATGCGGGTATCCATGGGCGGCGGTAGTCACTTACCATCAGGTGACCGGTCTGCTCGTTTGCCCCCTATCGCATAAAAATAAAACAAAAATAAATAAATACTGCCGCATTAAATAGTAAGTGTAAGACTTCAAATAAGTAGTTTAAAAAACATGACGATTTAACTCTACATCAAATATGTAGGTCGTATACAAATAGTAAATAAAAATAACTATTGAAAAAATTTCGAGGTGTATTTAACACTTCTTTTAGAAGTAGAATGGAATATTCTAATGTCACACAATTTTCGTCAGCTTAAGACCAAGACTGGTATCATCCAAACTATAGGAAATTACAGCCAAAACAATCCAGATAAGCGTTGTTTAGCAAAACAGAGCCGGCAACGGAGACTATGCCGATGCATTATTCAATTAGACTGATAACACTTAAGATGATTACTGGTAATAAAATTGTAATGTCTTGTTTCCGAGATGAACGCGTGGGCACCGGCTGACCCCAGGAGGGAAAGTTTTTTGACTTCCAAGTGGCTAAATGCGCTTGTAATAAGCACAAATCATTTCAGGAGCTGTCGTCTTAAATTCCTGACGTATTACAGTAATTGACTGACAAGTCACATTACTTTTTCTTCTTTCGTTTTTCTGTACGATCTTTACACACGTTCAAATATTTTTTTTCTTGTAATGTTGGAATGACAATGTTATTTACTTTAACATAAATTTGTATTTGGGGAGATCGGATGGGTGGCTAAATGTTTATTATTCTGTAACGTAAAATCAGCTGTACCGATATGGATATTATTCGGCCAACAAATAAAAGTTTATAACTTGTTATACGTAGAATATGGTTATGCGTGGTAAAAGAAATCTCGGGAGAAAAAAAGGATTTTAAGAATAATCACAAATTTGAATATGGTGTTGAATAAAAAAATATCGTCTTGGTTTATGGAAATCTAACTATAGGAAACGCATTGAAAGTCTAATTCAAAAGTTTTTAAATGAAAAGGTCACAGACAAGTTCAAATGATTGCTGAAAGTCAAATCATTTGGTCTGTATTATTGTCTTTTAAAATTAGATCATTTAGGTCACTGGCCATTTCAAATGATGATTGGCTTAAGCAGCTTTAGAATGTTTGTTTCTTAGGGTCAAGTCAAGTCCAGGGTTTTGAAAATTATTGCTGTTACATCCATACGGTAGAGCTAGTAGTTACACGAGTTTGATTTAATATGATCTCTAAAACATTACAATTGTTCTCTTAGTCATTACTGTAAGCCACACCGTCTCTTTTTGCGTCACAAATGGGTTCTGAGTTATGATCGTTTAATAAATTTATATATTATTTAAAGAATATTTTGTTGATAGAAATTTACCGAATACTAGATTGCAACACCAAGGCAACAGGACATCAACATTACAAGGTACCGGTTGAGTTCTCTGAACAGTGACGTCATAATTAATATACATATAGGTATAGATTGAGGCTGCTATCACTGATAATCTATACCTAATATCATAAAGAGGCAGAATTTGTTTGTTTGTTGAAAAGCGCTAATGTCTGGAACTACTAATTCGATTAAAAGTATTTTGGTATCATTATGCTACTACGAAAGGGAGAGGAGAAGTAATCAATATTATTAATAAATTGGACAGACTTTCATACATTATCGTAAAATAGGTACATACACATAGATATATATGTATAAAACAGGCATATACATACATATATAATCAACTTTAACAAGAGGAAGCCGCGGAGCACAGCCAGTTGATAAAAAAACTAGCCGTTGTACAGCTCACTGCTCCGCTCCTATGAGTTGTAGAATGATGTTTGTAGCCTATGTTATACCTCAATAAATACTCTATTCAATACAAAAAGATTCATTAAAATCCGACCGATGGTTCGATCGTTCCAGTCCAGAGGTTTGCGCGTCTAGACAAACAAACAAAACAGCAAACCGCTACCGCTTTATATATTCCCACAAATGGAATCAATATGGAATCTAAATTTGTGCATGAACCTGTGAATGCCCTTTTTTTATGGTATGAGGGGAATAACTGGCAGACGTGTCACCTGGTGGTAAGTGACTTCCGCCGCCCATGAACACTTGCAACTCAAGAGTCACAAGAGTGCTGTTGTTAGTTACTCCTTTACACTATAATGGCGTGACTTGTTTGGATGTAATTATGCACAATATCAGATTTTATCATGCTTTAACATAGAAACAAATATTTATAATGGTCATAAGTCCTTGGCTTCAAAAGTACAGCCAGACATATCACAATAAATTTTTAATTGGAAAAACACATGGAGATGAATCAAAAGCACAATAAAAATAAAGAAGGCTAGTACAAAATTAAGACAGCAATGTGTGTGTCACTTCGCTAATTATTACATAACTGGTTAACATCGTGCAACGTGTTATTATTAGTGTGTCGTGTCGTGTCTAGTGGTTAGTGACATTGACTGCTGTGCCAGAGGTCGTGGGTTCGCTTCCAACGCTTTTATGTGATAAGCAAATAGTTAACATTAGTCTGAATGCGATAAATAAATTTTGAAGGCAAATTACCCTAGTGGTCGGGGGAGAGCCTTGCTTAGGCATGAAAGGGCCGGCTCAAACGGAGTAATACAACGGCGTCACAGAAAACGGGTAACGAAACAATACTTTTATAGTTTTGGAGGCCCAACATTCCGTTCTCCTCAACCCACCCTCTCCTTTTCCCTCACCAAACCCCCTCTGTCCTCTCCTATTTAGTCCTAAAACCACCGTGATAGTGGATTCGGACCCACTACAGAGTGTTTACTACAGAGGCGTATTGCACCACTAATTACAGACTCCCTTTTTATGCCGCAACTAATCTCAAAAATTAAATTAATAGCTTACTAGCTTTCTTTAAAGACTCTGCTCGCGTGCTACTATTCTAAAATTACTTTCGCTGTTAAAATTAATTAGGAAAGTATTGCCCAAAATATTCCTTTTCTTAAATAGAGTCAAGGACTTTACAAGAGTAAGCTTGTAAAGTCCTTGACTCTATATTAACGCAATCTCACTATAGAAATGTTCGACTTTCTTGGACCTTTGTACCCAAAAAAGTTAATTACGAAAAAGACGAGGATCTGTACATAAATGTATTGTTAACCTAATTCATAGAATAATAATATCAGTGCACAATCATAAAGGCGTATAATTCTATTTTGATGATAAATTGTTCTAAGAAAATCTCAACACAGCGGATATCTTCTATTTTATTTGCTCATAAGTCTCGTTTGGTAAAATTAGATGACACATATCGTGCGTAAATTGTGAGTGTCAGGAGGTGGCTTAACCCGTCAACGCGATCGCATGTATTTTTTACATTGTGGTGTAATTGGCCGTAAATAAGTTGAATAGCACTTGCAATACATTTATTACGTAGTTGATTCATAGAAATACCTCCAATGTTTTGATAGACATGTATTAATCACATACGTGTTCAATGTACATACAAGAATATAGTTATTTTTGTAACCAAGTTTTAAAAAAATAATGTAACACACAAAATTCAATTTAACACAATCTTATAATTAAATTAATAGGAAGTGGGCAGGCTCACACCTAATTGCTACTGGTGATAATTTAGCCACCCCTAGCGAAACGAATTTGTCTATCAATTAAATTTGGAAAAAGAATGTTGTCAATGAGGGATCCGTTCGTCCGTCCAACGGTTAAGTGTTGGAGTTTAATAAACTGTTTAATTAAGAGAGCGTTAGCGGTGTGAGTTAGCTTAGGGAGTGCGGGCGCAGTGCGAGCTGCGCGTGCGTCGAGGCATCATGCTGGCGGTGCTTACCCTGGCGCTGCATCTCGCGGCGGTCGCGAGTATCGCATACGCGCGGCCCTTTAACATCACTCACCTCATAGTACCTGAAATAGTTCCACCAGGACAACAAGAAGTAGACATCGAATGCCGATACGACGCCAACTTCACTCTTCTCAGCTGGTTCAAAGGCCCAAACGAATTCTTCAAGTATAGACCCGGTGCGGCACCCAGCACTAGATCGTTTCCAATACTCGGAGTTGGTACAGTGGAATTATTGGCTTGTGGACCAACAGCCTGCCGATTAAGACTTGGAGCACTTACTGAAGAAGCTACGGGAATATACAGGTGTGACATAGAGAGAGATGTGCCACCATATAAATTTGAAACAAGAACAGCTAACATGGCAGTCCACGGACATGAGCATAGAAAACCGCTGCTGGAGGGACTGGCTGATGAGTACGGTGAAGGCGATATAATACAAGCGTACTGCCGAGGAGCGCCTGATTCAGAGCTTCGTTGGTACATCAACGGCCGTGAAGTTGAAGATATGAGGGGTTCTGCTACGTTGAGGAGGAACAGCACGCGGTTCATTTTCTTGGGATTACCGCCTACAGTAACAGTTCAGTGTGCGGAGTTTCGGTTTGGTAAAATATATGGATCAAAGGAAGTGAAGGCCCATTGGAACGAAATCGGGCATATTCGAAAAAATGATTCCAAATTAGCGAAGAATAGTTCAAGTGTTAGTATAGGACATTTAAGTTTATTAAGTATATTTATGGTTGTATTAATGTATTAGAATATAGTTGTAATTGTCGCGGTGATCTAAATTCCTTTTTTAACCGGGACGCGCTCTTCAATTCACTATTATTAATGGCCTTCGAAGTTCAAAAATTATAGGAATGTTTTACAGAGCCTATCGAGAATATATGTAGGTATTATTTCGTAGATTACTTTATTATCTGTGATTGTGCCTATGATTACAAACTTTCTCGTTCTTCTTACCAGTTCTTCTTTATCTACTTTTAGAGATTAATTTTTAATAGATAAGTAAATATTGTCATAATTGTATTTTTTTCTAATAATAAAAGTAATACGATGATAATTGTAAAAGCAAGCTATGTATTTGTGCCAAAGAGTCTAACTTTAGCTAAATATTATAGCTATACTGAACTAAAACCAAGTTGATTGATTTTTAATATTGCATACCCTCTTTTAGCAATCAATGAAGGTCTTATTTATAAAGAAATACTATTATATTAAGAATTTAGAATCCAGATGTAGGTTGACAGTTGAATTTTCCATGCCTAATTTATTTAAGTTTTAAGCTTAGCGGAAAAATCAGTAATATGCGTGGAGAAGAAGTATGTATATACATATGCATACACATGTTTGCATGAGTGGGATTCGAACCCGCAACCCCTGATGTGACAATGTCAAGCTTTACTGGAGATCCATTGTGCTAAAGAAGTTGTCAGTTTCACAGTCCTTATAATTACAATATAATATGTATAAACACTTTGTTAGTATAGCCCCTTTAATACGAGGCTTAAAATATAAAAAAAAAAGATGTAAAAGGGTCAGAAGTGAAAAAAAGTCTAAGGCGTCTGACTTGGAACCCACAACAAATTGATTGCAGGTTCGAACTCTGGAAGACATATAGCACATGTTTCAAATAATCTCTAATATTGTCCGTTTATTTTCTTATATGTATAATACATTAGAAAGAGACTGACTAAGCCTGGTCGTGGTGGGTTAAGCCGTACCCAGGTGTGAAAGGTATAAAAATCAGATGAACTTCCTGCAAACTATCTGCAACCGGGTTCAGTTGGTTCCCGTCTAGTATACAGAACTTTAATTTGTTGTAGATATTTGCTGAAAAATGTACTACATGCCTTCACTGTCTCTCAGTCACAAGTGCCTAACCTAAAATTCTCTATGTGAAGTGAACCCATTTTACACAGAGCATTTAGGTTAGCTGGAGGGAAAATCAAGAATTATATTAATGTTTTGTTGCGTCGTAAGTAGTATTTAAAAATGTGTTTTTATAAAATAACTATATAAAGAGAATAATGTAATACCTCAATGCTTTTCTTTAAAAAAGAAAGACATACATACATAGGTACATCTCTGCCTATATCCCCGAAGGGGTAGACAGAGGTCTCTCAAGGGCCCACTTTTCCCAAAAATTCTTAATAACCAGTTGCGTAAAAGTGGCTAGGCTCTTGACATTATCCTATCCTCCGAGCACTGTATTTCTGTATATACATATGCTGTCTTATACACAGGAGTCCAATCCCTTAGTTGCCTTTACGACCCCCACGGGAAGAGATGGGGTGACCCTATTGTACTCCGCCGAGAGTCCCAAACATTAATAATTGATATATATGTATATAAAGTGAAAAAACATTTACGTTATGTTGTTTCTAGGACGTAATAGGTGTGTTCCTATCACGTCATAGTACGGTGATGAGTATGACGACAACATAACGTGTCGTGCGTAGCAAGAACAAATCAATACCAACAAAAACATTGCGAAACATTGCCTTCCTGACGCTTTCAGAAATACGGAACAACTGTTTGTATATATAGTCCAGACTACATAATTAGTGAATATAAATCTTTTGGGACTTTTTTGAAATTTCATTATATTTCACAAGAATTAAAACAATGATTGCTTGTGTTCCGATTCTTTATTATTTAAGATTTCTACAGTTTTATCTTAGTACTCGTAGTGTGCGCAACAATATGTACTATTTGACAAGAATAATGTATCGCAGACGCAGATGAGCAGGCTAATAGTAACTCACTCTTCCTACTTTAAAAAATCTGTAAAAGCTGTTAAAAAAAAATTGTTTTATATGTACACACTTCATACACGAAACCATAAAAATGGAATCGATGGCACCTTATCGTTTGGACGCACTCGATACGGAACCGATCTAGTCATGTTTGCAGTAACTATCCTTATTTTGTATGAGAACCGATTTAACCAAACTTACAGATACATCGAGCATACAAACAGAACACATGGTATTTTTTTATTGATTACTCGTTTTTCTTGTTTTTATACTTTCATATCAACATTATACTACGCACAATAAAGCACGTAACTGACCCCGACATTCAGTACCTTCCAATAAACAGTCAATTGCAGCTACCAGCCTGGACTCATACACAATAAACCATGACTTACAGCTACTTAATAATTTAAAGAAATGAGGGGAATGTCCTCTTATAGCGTTGTGACTGATTTCAAAATAATTAGTGTATAGGTGATAAGTACTTCCTATTCTACATTGATGGTTCTAGAGGCAAATAACTATTTTAACTTTTAGTAGTTTGCGACATTAAACAGCAGAACATCTAATTAAATGAAAAGATCAATTACAAAACTAGCTTCTCCTTCCTTCCAACACAGAGAGGATGTTTGAAGCTTTATTTGCGAGAACTTTAAAACTGCAATACTGGATTAGTAGTTAATACGTAGTTCAGCTAATATTCGGGAGAATACCTACCCTACCCTAAGAACCCTAAAGTAAATTTGCTTTATGTGAATATCGAAATACGTACATGGTAGAGCCATGCTTAGGCACGAATGGGCCGGCTGAACTGGTGCTATACCACGGCCTCACAAAAAACCGGTTATGTTTTCCCCCGAACCGGTGCATTTCCCCGAAATTAATGAGGTTTCCGGGGGCCCAACTCCCCTCTCCTTATTCCTCTCCCATGACCTATCGCCCTTTTTCCCATCGCATCATCCCCGTCTCTTTCCCGTTCCGTCCGTCCATACCCTCATCCCTCTTCACCCTCAAAGGGGGACAGCGCACTTACGACTCTCCAGTTGCAGGTGTCCATGGACGGCGGTTATTACTTACCATCAGGTGACCCGTTTGTTCGTCTGCACCCCTATAATATTAAAAAAAAAGAAAATACGAACACCCAAATAGCAAAAGCTTCAATTTTAATTTGAACGGAATCTGACGAAATTAAAATAATAATATCCTTGCCACCAGCAGTAATTTATTATTAGGGAGGTGCTTTAGTGACACATACATTATGATATCTAAGCTTTCGAGAAGTAAAAAAATTAAAACACGTGTAAGATTTTATTACTAGCTTGAACATTACTATTAATTACACAATCCATGAAATACTTTTTCATTGTTGCATAATGATTTATGCTTAACCAATACATAGATTACTCATACTGAGATTCTGCTGAAATAGCGAATGCAGTTTTAAGAAGTTGCCTGTGCATAAATTAATTTACATGTAAGGTTCCACATCGTCACTGAGGACATTCTAAACATACATACATACGTACATACGCTGACGACTACATCCCCTGAGGGGTAGGCATAGGCGTATGAAACACCCACGTTGTACCAATTAGAATTTGGTCCCACTAACGTAATAGGAGGCAAGTCTTCAGCCGTCAATTATAATTATGACCGTATACATACTGTCAGATAGAAAACAGTCCGATCCCTGAGTAACCTTTTACGACACCCATGGAAAGAGAAGGGCTAATAACACAGTTCTAAATCATTATTTTAATTAAGCCTATACGTTATGAAATATAAGTTATATAAACCATTCATGAATAATTGGTTTAAATAGGACTTACCAGATTACCAAGAAGGTATTCTGTTCTTTGTGTACTGGCAACATCTAACTTCAATATGGCGTCACTGAATGCCCCCGCCTCTGCTCTTTAAATACAAAAGTGACAGCGCATTGCGCTACGCGAAGTCGAGTGTGCATGTTACAAGGTTAAACATGTTAAAAAGTTTTTCTGAAATTTTAGTTTTATGTTACATTCAGTGCCCAAATCGTTCCACAAGAACTGATATATTGAACTTTTCTCCGTCTTGATTAAGTGACATAATTAGTTGAAATAAAATAGTGAATATTATATTTTAGAGTTTATTGTAATCTTCGTTAGAAAAAAAACACCATGCCGAAAGGAAAGAAAAAAGGAAAATACGGTAAGACTTTATCAATTTGGGATAGAAAGTGCATTAAGTTTGGTTATGTAGTGCATGAAACAATTTGGATTCCGCCAAGAATGAAATCACGCGGCGACCTTGTGGTGGCGTACTTTCCGCGGGACGTGTGTAGTGACGTTTACATACATTTGCTCACGGTCATTATACTCGAGGCTAATTCTCTGGCTGCTTAGTACCATATGTTCGAGTTACCTGGTGCAAGCCTTCGCCAGTATAGCGATTTGGTTTGGCATACCACTTTCTCCATTCTTTGTGCAACTCTTACCTTTATGGTATTTTAACGTTTTTTATTTATCTATGTGGTCATGCTTTGTCTACAAGTATTTACCATATTGTGTAACATTATCACAACACGCTTATGTTTATCTGATAACTCAGACTATTTGACCGAGAACCGAGACTAAGATTAAGTAAATTACATAATATTTTAAATTCCCCAACAACTCTTTTTTAACCGGCCCTGTGGTCCATGGATTTGTTTCCACAATATAAGCATAAATTTATATGGTCCACAAGTAGTTGTCCGGAGTCTGTCTGTTATTTGTGTCTATTGTTTAAAAGTTTATAAAGCCCCAAGCAACATAAATAAATACCACAATGGACAAACCCCTTTTCTTATTGAAGTTTAAAGCTTTGGAGTATCAGCATATACCTAAATATTGTATGTATATATAATAGCAATAAGTTAATTCTTTTGTTTCTGGCCATAGAATTGGACTTCTTTGTTAAGAGAAAGATGCATTGACTTTGTTATTACGAAGCAAAACATCCATTGCTACACTTATTATACTTAATTATTATGATTTTAGTTATTTTTTTTGTAGATTTCACAATTTAATTGATTCATGAATGTTAGTAGAAAATTAAGTGATTTAAGTAATGGCTCTCATTACTTAATGAACTTTGCTTTCTACACAGGTTTTGAAATATATCATATCTCTTTTATGTTATCAAAACATAAGTCTTGGTAGTGAAACTTAGCTTCAACTTGATTTAAAAAATCTCACTTGTACAATCAGATTATATAATTTTAAGCTCATCAGAGGCTTATTAATATTACTGTATTGCCAATTAAGTATTAAGGATACAAGTGCTTTGAGGTCGTTTCCTTGTACTTGAGTGTACTAGATGGGTCTGAAACCTGCAGCCATGTCTCTCATTTATGAATCTGATCCCTAATTCTTCTTTATATTAAATAAGTCTTCTGTTAAATAATAACATGGAGTACATTAACAGAGACATATATGAGCCCGACTTATTTATAAAATTATTTATCACAATCAGTTGACACTTGTATTATCACCATATTAAAACTTCCTTCAACAGTTACATAATTTGTTGATATAACCTTGGTAATACAACTTTGCCTTTCTGTCTGTCTGAAAAGTAGTCTGATATAACAAGCTTTTTCAAAATTAATAATAATAAAAAAAACACTTGTATTTTTTTTATTATTATTATTAATTAAGCTACAATGACTTTGGTCATGTGAAATATAACTAGTCAAATTAAACTACTGCAATTTATAAGGAATGGAAGTCACCAAACTAGTATTTTGTTTTTTATTTCATACTATTTACCTAATAGGGAACAGTACTACTGCCGTCATCCAGCACTTTTAAAAATTGTATTAAAGAATATGGAGTATATTGTCTATAAAGGGAGGATAGGAAGGTAAGGGAAGGGATATTGCTTATTCAGATAAATTGGGGAGTATAAGCAATAAGCAAGAAAACCAGAAAACTTCTTTTAAAAAATATTTCTTTATTTTTTCTCTTTTCTTATTTCAGCACTTTTTACTCTTTAATAACTTCTGAAACGAATATTGCAATAATAAAATTAATAATTTTTGGCTTTCACTGCTACTTTCAGTCATATATGTAATCATAATAATAGTCACAGATTCTCAATGACTGAAAGTGGAGCATCCAAATATATCCACTATATATACCACTTGCATATATTTGGATGCTATGCTAAGCTACTTATCTTGTTTCATCTGTAGTAATGTCCATTATCTTGTTTAAATCATTAATTATTTATCAGTAATAATGATAGTTTAGCGAAGGACTAAACTATCATTATTTACTGAAAAGAATGTCTGTGAATGTCTCTAAAATATTTGCTCATGGAAATTTATTTTGCCTATGTTGTTTAAAAGTTCAGTTTAAAGTTTGAGATGTACCGTTGAACTTTAAATATACAAGGAAATTTTAGATATAAGAGTACATTTTGTACTAATTGTGTTCCGGAAAACCCACAAATTTAAAGATTAAATAAGACATGTCTGTTGTATTGAGGAAAAATTTTAGTATAAATGTACATTCTATTTTGATATCATTGTAGACTTAGCTCCTTTTTCCACCTGTATACAGTTTATTTTCACTTTGGGACTGTCTATTAGAGTGTGTGGTGAGTATTTACTATAAACATGACTTGATTGGTTCCAAGATAGCAAAGGTTGAGTTACACAAAGTAATGGATAGATGATGAAATTTGAATTTATACTTACTTATTATCTTAACAATTTCATTTTATTTAAAATTATTTGAATAATACCTTAAATGTATTTCAGATGTCAGTTGTCATGAGTAAACAATATATATTCTCTTTGTAGTCCAGTAATACTACAGCTTTGTTGTACTGTTTAGAATGAAGATGTTTCAAAGGGGTAGCCACTTTTATTGACAATCAACACGAACAATCATGAAATGACAGGCAATCATCTACAGATGTGCTTGCAATCATGTTATGTGCATAGTTAGTAAAAATTTTGTGTATAGGTTTCTACCCTTGAGTCAATGACAAACCCAAGACTGCTCATCAATATGTGGGACGGAATCTTAAAAATTCATATAGGGATATTAATGCAGTTGAATAAATTGTAAAAATTATTATCGGTAGAATCTAGATAAAAATGAAAGTATAAGCATCATTGTTCATGTATAGGTACTTTGGTAGAATATGATACAGATTTACTCTGATCGTAAAATGTATGTTCACACCTGTATCTCCGAAGGGGTAGGCAGAGATTCATGAAACACCTAAAATTTGCCAGAATTTGGTCCCACTAACATAAGAGTGTGTAAACCTACTGACCAGGCACTTAAGGAATTAAAGATGGAAAACATTGGGAGCATATTGTGAGGGAAGGCAATAGAAGAAAAGAGAAATTGATTATATGTACCAATGGATTGGGAAGTGCAAGCATTAGCTCGAACGCGTCAGGGTCGCAAACCTAGCTCCAAGGCCTCTGCTGTTCATGATTTAGAAAAGAAAGAAAGTTCCATGAAGATTATTGCCAAATTCTGAATAAGTATAACACAGGAGTAATGCGTTTGTCTCCCAACTCACCTGATGGGAAGTGACGATGAAGACCTTCGTCTTACATGGTACAGACCTATCCAAGAGACACATATTCACTCTACTTTTGAAGGATCCAGGAATGGAGTTCTCTGGAAAAATAGACCCAGGCAGTTCATTCCAAACCTTCCACAAAACCACCACAACCCAGAATCACCAAAGTAAATCCTATAACAAACCGACTTAACGACGGTGGTCAAGAGAGTAATTTCCTGTATGTGGGCATATTGTCCTTTACAAGCCTACGTTCTCGTCAGTCAACTTGAGTGCAGAGCCTCAAGGTTTTACATGGCTGAGCCATCCAAAAGGTGACTGCAGTACTCCATGCAAAATCAAACTTGAGCTGTATAGAGACCGCCGGTCCTTCGAAATGACTTACAATTTCCTGGAAGCCGTATGCGTCATGCGTACTTGATTTATTGGCAGACGTTAAGCTTGAGTTAAGAGAAGAGACACGCCTGTGTATGGTAGGGTTAAAATCGATAAGATGACTTACGATAGTATGTGATATAACATAAAAACAGATTTGTATTGAAGCGGAGCTAACACGGATACACGCTACAGCTATCAACCACATAATGTAATTCTAATGTCATTAAAGCTGCCGACATAGTTCAATCAAGCTACCAGTAAATCGCTGAGACCGTATTAAGCCTTATCTGGTAGCATAAAATGATTCAGCGCTGAGGTATGTGTGTAACAAGGTCTTGAAGCACAAATGTCATTATAAAAATATCTCCTTGACGAAACACATTATTGCGACATTATAACTCGATTGTAGAACTACAGCGTATCTATAATACATAAATTGATATTCTAATACAGTTAGCGAGTCCATGTCACGATATCACTCGAAATAATTAGAATATCTGTTTGCCAACTTTAGATTATTTGTAACGAGGTTAGGAATACTATTTCATGAACATTGCAAGAATTTAATTTAATTAAAAATTATGGAAGACAATTAAAAACATGCAAGAATTGTTGGAAAGACAATATCATTTTATAATATGTCACGCATTATGATATGCATGGAGATAAACATATGTTTACTGTCTAACGAATCGAGATTAAAAATTCCTCGCAATGCACTTTAGACGTGACACAAATTTTTATTGGAATTGCAATTATTCTTCACCTCCTTGCACTAACTCCGGCTAATGTTTTAAAAAGTAAGGGACGCTTCACACTGACTACACATTTTCCGCTATGTAAAAAAAGACTGGCTGGAGGGGCTTATCCCCTCGAGATTTCGGAATTGCGCACATGGCCTGATACAGACCTTCTTTTGACTAAAACCTTTAAATAACTAGAAATTTTGTGCCTATTCACGCTCTTAATACACATTACACTTATTTAAAAGGCTGGCTTATTTAAAAACAGAATGTAAATAGAGGAGCCCATCACTAATAGACAATAATATAATTTATCATTCGATTCTTAGAATAAAATGATTTGTTTTAATAAATATCCTTATGAAAGCCGCTGTGCAGCGAATGTACTAGACATATCAGATATGTAAATAAAACAATAGTCATAAGAAAATATCTATATATGTATACATATGTACTATTCGCTTCCCGCAGTTTCACTTGTGTTTACCTTTACTGCTCTGCTCCTAAGGGTCTTAGCTTCATGAAATATAGCCTATAGCCAAATTCAATAAACGGGCAATTTAATGGAAAAACCATTTTTTTTTTAATCGGTATTCTTATCGGTAAATTAGTAGTTTATGAGATTGGCGCTTTCAAACAAAAACTGCCTCATTATAATATTAGTATATATATAGATGTATGTTTTTACAAGTTAATTGTTAAATGATTTATCTGTTATTTTAAAATATGTGTTTACGATTGTTTCATAATAGTCTCTTTACTGTGCTTTGACCAATGCTAGTAGGTAGCCATATTCTCATAAGAAATTATTTTTGTTTGAATGCAGAGCACAGAAGAACAGAGTTGCCCTACTCATCAGACGAAGACGCTGGCATCGACATGACTATCGACAACTGCTCTGAAACTTCAGGGCAGTCGGACCTCAAGAGCATCCAGGATGACGCAGGTAAAAAAAATATAAATCACAGAAATTACAAATACGGAATTCGGCACAGATATGTGCTGTCAGTCTCGTAATATACAGGTTCACGTTTACTAGCATTTTCATGTATTTACATCTTACATTTCCTGCCAGAAAATAGAGAAAACTGTGGTCATTAATTATTTTTTCAAACCGTACTAATTTTTAAGTGTTCAGGGTTCGGCATCTCTGGTCGTAAGTTCATAAAGTCGAACGTTATCTAGTTCTTTAAAGATAAAGTACATAACCTTCTGGACCATTCATTTATTCATAAGTATGATGTAGTGTTTCTATCGCTATACGTGTTAATAATACAATAGGTGGGGATACGGAGACCCTTTTAACTTTCACTCGAGACTCTGCGAATTTTCACACCAGGCGTGATTGCGAGTTGCTCCGTTGTTACTCATTCATATGCGCGTGGGATAAATATCTTGAGAATGAAAGGTCTACAGCGACAAAGAGATTTTTATCGGTAATTTACACGGTCGACAAGTATAATACAAACTTTCGAGTGACCCATAACATTTACACGCACTATTACACACACACACATATACTATATATATATATATATATATATATAGTAGGCACAGGTGTATTAAACACACACATTGCGCTAATTAGAATTTGGTCCCACTAACGTATTGCCGGGCACTGTGTTAATATAATATATACGTGCATTTTTACGTTTTCTCTTTATATTTATCATTTATTATATTGTCAAAATCATTTATAGAAGTTAGTGTTGTACCTATGCAAAACCAGTTTCTAATCAATATGTTACAATAAAACGAGCTATTAATGCCTCTAATCACACTCCGAACTATGTATGGTAAATATTTATTGTGTGTGTGACTGATTGTGATTTATCAGTCATGTTTAGAGATACGCTTACAAATAGTGTACTTTGCCTAATCTGTATCTGAAGAGATTCTTTCTTATCTGTTTTGTTTATCACCTCATTTATCGCATACATTAGTACATTAGTCGTGATCAGGCAGAAAAATAAATTCTACATTCTTTGTCCTTGCCGGTTGCTTTTGAACATTCATTTTACCACATATTGTTGCTTTGCATATTTTATGCTTGCCTTTTATACACTACTTAAAATTACGTTAGTAACATACGTGCATTATCTTTTTGTATATTTTTTGCAACAACCAAATTGTTTTTTCGATAATTTATTTGCCCAAATGTACAAAGTCTATGACCTCATAAGGTCGTTTAAATATGACTCAAACAAAACAAACAACGATCGCTGCCTTTGTCGAGTTCCGTCATTTGCGTATTTATGTATTTGTAGTAAACTTGTGCAGATGCAAACACTTTTAGTAAACAAGCAGTAGCAACTTTTGTTAGTGCAGTTATGGATTTAGAGTAAGACTCAATTTGGTATTTGCTGTTTATATAAATTGATATTAACCACCATAGTTTTATATATACATATTATGTAATAGAAGGTTTATAGACCTTTAAATTAATAGTGTATAACAGTATATATATATTATATATCTACATATATGGGGGATGATGGGAATGTTGGTGAGTATCAAATCTCCCATCATCCCACAGGCATCGCTTGTCTTCTTAATAGATCTCTTCTCAAACTTCTACAAAGAGATTATTTTGTGCCGATGCATTTAGCAACTGTCCCCTACGTCGGCATTTGACGCATTTCTTCCCCAGGGGTTGCCGGTACTCTGGAGTGTTTATAATAATTTGACCTTACCGTCTTTGAAATTTGAACAATTGCTAACAGTCACTTTGAAAGCGTGGAAATTTGGACGTCCTCCCATAGTCAAAAATGCCAAGATTTTATATTGAAGTTATACAACTGATCTACAGTTACACCTAAAAACTAAAGTTTTGAATAAGTTGCTCATATTATGAACATCTTCAACTTATGCCATTGAATATACCTTCATTCAATGTTGTATTTGCGCTGAGGTATATTCCGCATTGGCGAAACGTTAGTCTGTGCTTGTGGGTCAAGGTCTCCGTGACCGACTTGGCACTCACTTTTGTGTTGGCTCTCACATTTTGAGGGACATGTTTCAAGGAAGGCCTCCTTCACTACTCACGCTAACAATAACTAATTCTAAACTGTAGTAGAATACAAGGTAACGTTAGAATTTTGAAAAGTAGATCACCACTTTGTTAGTTGGGTTGTTTCAAATCGACTTGAACTTTAGCACTCAAATTCAGTTTGCCAAAAAAATGAAAGCATTGCTAAGATATTGTTTTGTAGAAAATTAAGTAATCCTCGTCTTTCATATAGAAAATTAAGTAACAAGAATAGGCCATTGCATTAGCTAGTCATGACAACTGGGTTAGTACGAAAAAATCCCATTCTAGGGTGAATAATTTTTGCAACAATTAGCGTTCCTTTTATCTGCTTTAAATCCATGTTATTTTTGTATTGTATGGGGGATAGACGAACAGACGATTGATGATGGTAAGTGACAACCGCTGCCCATGGACACCTGCAACTCGAGAGTAGTCTTATGTGCCGTGCCCGCTTTTGAGGGTGTAGAAGAGAGGATAAGGGGTCGGGAAAGAGAAGAAGGAGAGTTGGGTGTTGGTAGCCTCCCTCACTCGCTAATAAAATGCAAGCATTGTTGAACGGTTTTCTGTGTAGAACTGTTTATATATAAGTATTAAGTATTACATTCTATATTTTTATTATTCGCTGCTACTTTTGCTGTGTCTACGTATGTGTTTATTAATAAAAAACTGAGTGAATGTAGAAAATGTCTATTAGAAAAGTGAACATTAAAAATACCTTGTTTCTGTCCCTCACTTCGGCTTTTTTTTTTTTTATACTATAGGGGGACAGACGAACAGACGGGTCACCTGATGGTAAGTGACACCGCCGTCCATGGACACTTGCAACTCAAGAGTCGCAAGTGCGCTTCCCGCCTTTGAGGGTGATGAGGGTTGGGGGATGCAGGGAGCGGAAAGAAGAGAGGAGGGATGAGGAGATGGAAAAAAGGAGAAAGGAGATGAATGGGAGAGAAAAGGGGGGCTCCTCCCCCCTTTTTGAATTGGGCCTCCGGAAACCTCACTCAATTCGGGGAAATGCAACGCAAGCGTTACTTCACAACCGGTTTTCTGTGAGGCCGTGGTATCGCACCGGTCGAGCCGGCCCATTCGTGCAAAAGCATGGCTCTACCACAAAATATGTTATTATGTCTTATGGCTTATGTCTCTTTTACTCACAATAACATTGTATTGTTACCAAATATCACGCAATATCTATATCAGTAAAAGCAGACGATTTTGTGATAAATTGCAATCTATTTGACAAAGAAATTGAACAATGTTTCATTTCATTATTCTTTGTATGGTCTAAGACAAAAACGACAGCAAAATAGAAATAGTTTAAGTTTAAAGGAAGCCCAGGTAAACAAAACATTTTAGTGAAGTACCTGCAGATGTTGGTAAGGCGAATAAAAGGCTACCCAGGTACCGAGGGTTGAGAGAATATAAAACCAATATTCTATTATATACCAATATTCTATATATTATACAAGTGATGTGGCTGCGAATAAACTTCTGAACTCATTGTAATGTATGTAATCAATTAATTCAAATATAATTATGTAATCACCTTTCGAGGGTGAACATTTTCTTCAACAAATGAGACCAAGCTTGAGTAGAACCAATTCAATTAAAACAATATTTTTATAATCGGTTCATAAATTACAGTTATAAATTCGGTAACAAAAAGAAAAAAAAACATATAACTGAAGTGGCTGACAATGGAGGACGTTTTTGAAGTGGGTTACAAATATCGACTCTGTTCTTATAGTGTTAAGGCTCTGTGCTTATAAACACGCGCAGCATGTCTAAACACGTGCCAATTACACGTGTAACTGCCGCCTTTCCCTATTGCTATGTATGGACCTGTGAATACCTTACTAACTAGCGGAAAACCAATATGCCATCAACTCTTTAGTTTAATTTGAATATTGCTTGCAGTTAATTAACTTGTTCACAGGTTTTATAACCGTAGTTATCGATATTAGTGGTTCTAGCCAATGCAATACACAGTGATCGTGATTGCATATTTTTTTTATTAAAAATCTTATTTATAAACAATAATTTACATGCACGGTGAATTGCAGTACGTGTTATTCCTTCAATATACGTGATTGACTACTGTTGCTTATGACATCTAGATTCTAGACGACCAGTAAAAAAGGTACATGCTTACAGATTAAATTAAAGCAGCAGCTAAGCAGATATAAATCAATTATTTTATCCTCACAGTTTGGTATCGTTATTTTTAATAAGTATGTAGCGATTGTATCATATATATTTTAACTATTATTTTAGTAAAATAAAATATGTACCTACATATACCTAATCGAACCTTTCACCCCCATAAGATTATTATGGTCTGAAAATATATACGAAATAAAGTTGCCCCGTATAGTTTTCAGGTAATTTAAATGATGTACCTACAAGCTATGCAATATTGATATCATCGAAGCATACATAGAATTAATTGCTATCATTTTCCATATGTTTTTTGGGCCTTACGGTATACATACACACATGCTTAATTATTATATACTCTGTTACGAAGGAACAAAAATGTAATTATAAAAAGTGAAGTCTAAGTATGTATTAATATCCTTGAAGAACCTTCAACTTCAATTCGTGATATTTTTGACAGATAAAATTTTTTATTATCGCAACGTTAAATTAAAGGTAAACATTTTAAATACAACTTTTGAAATGTAGCAAGATCTATAATTTTCTTTGGCACAACACGATTACAGATTCGATGCGATACACACAACTGCGTCTAAATTGTTAACATACAATGTTATTACGATACACGTGCCGTTTCATGACGAAACAATTTTATCTACATAACCCGAACGCTATCGCATTGGTTCAATTGATTACGTCACTAATCTAGTTGCATATTAACTTTATATAGGTAGGTGGATCCTGTTATGACGTAGTTAGTATGTGACGTCAAACGAGTAGTACGTACGTAGGCGCCTGTGACGTCAGCTCAAGGCATTATAGACTATAATGCTATTGATATTTACATTTTTGACATGTGTTTGTACTAAATCTAACATACATGTACTTGCTGGTTCTTTCTTGTACGTTAGCAGTCAGCCGAGACTGAAATTTTCTGCCTATAAGTATGTACATATGTACCTAATAGTGTCAGCGCCGGAAAATACGCCGGAACGATACCAAACAAACATGATAGTCGCACTTAAATCGATAACGGGTATAATGTAGCTACTTAGGTACCTACATACATAGATGAGCAGGAATGGCTTGGAGTATTAAAATGTGTCAAGTGGTAACATTTTGCCAAAACATTATAAAATGTATTTGTCCGCGAAAACTGTTATGTTAATTACATGCATGGAATAGAAAAAACAAATGAAGAACAAATTGTAGAGAACTTGTTTATTTAAAAATATTTAAAAGCTTATTTAATATTTCCAATGCTTCGAACAGTTTAAGACTAAACAAATACACACATAAGAGAGGTTGGAAATCGCCTTTACTATTCACATTCCACAAAAAATGCTAAGTGCGTCCTCCACTACCTAAAAACTTTCCGTGCGGAAGAATTACGTTAGCTTCTAATCACGTGTCCGAACTTAACAAACAAAGATGACGCTCTTGTTTTAGAATCGAATCTTCCGTATTATGGCGGCTGCACACTCGTCGAGGCACTGCGAATTATGAATAGTGCGAGATTCTACAAGCTACACTCTCTTTGTCTCTTTTAATCTCATGAGGCGGTCATCATAATCATCACTCTCGCGTGGTTGAGTTTAACGATATATTGTTTTCATAAAGACTGGACTTGGGTTAATTTCTGAACAATTTTTATGGTATAATTACAAAAAATTATAATATCCGATAACGCATAGGGTAACAGCTGCCGTAACTTGTTACACCTCCATTTTGCAACCGTACTGAATTAACGAGAGTGTACAGGGACACACGTCACTCCACCTTTCGCGCGTGTTCATCGGTAACATGTCGGTGAGGTCGGCACTTGTGTACAACTGTCATTACACTTTACACATGCCTAAAATATAATGCGTACCTTTCGATAAAAATGACAAGTTCTTTGTTTGCTGAGGCCATAGATGAAAAAGTAACGTCTGACTGAGTATTACAACTTTTTTACGGAGTTGTTTGTTTATGATATAGGTCTATGTGACCGATGTTAAGCGACAACCGCCACCCATACTTACTCAAGAGTCGTAAGTGCGCCGTTCGTTAGAGGGGAAAGGGAGCGGGGATGAGGGGAAGGGAAACAGAACGAGGAGAGGGTTTCTTGGGCCTCCGGAACCCTCACTCGGCAAACCAATGCAAGCATTGTTTGTATACCAGTTTTCTGTGAGGCCGTGCCGAACCGGCCTGTTCATGCCTAAACATGGATCTCCCATGGTAAACACCTTGTGTAATTTATTGCTTCACATGAATAGATATAATAGTGCCTAGTGTCTGTCCGTTGGAAATCGATATATGCGAATTACGAGTATTCTATATACACGTTTTACGTACAAAGAGTGCGTGCAATTTCTTCATTCTACAAAAAGATCTTACAAGTCATGTTCATTATGTACCTTATGAATTAACGTATCGCTTTTAACTCACTTCAAAAGTTGAGGAGTTTCGATGTTAGACTTTATGTACGTTAAGCGATTGCTCCGCCAATTAATTGTCAACCAATTTTACTCTGTTTTTATTCGAAAGAGATTCTGCGGTTGTCCCATCCTAATCAAATCGTAATTTGATTGTGAGATAGCAAAGAAACGACGAATAAGTTCTTAAATTGCACGTTTTTACGATTGAGAATATTGCGCAAACTAATTGGAAAGGCGCATTGGAGACGGTCTACTTTTTTAAAAGTAAAATAATACTTGTACTTTTAGCAATCTCAGGTTTGTATTCACCTCACCCCACCCTTTTATTCTAGTGCCACTAATAGGAACATATTTTATTAGCTGACATCTGTAATGTGTGACATTAGATGATCTTTTGTAAAACTTTAGTGTAAGACTTTATACGTTACGAAAAGATATATTAATTATTTTAATTATCATTCACTTTAAACTGCTGTCTGAGCTTAAGGACACAAGAAGAAACCGTCGTAAACTGTCCCTTTGATGATGTGGTTTATGCATTTACAAGTCTTAGGTATAAAGAGGTGACGAGATAAACAATTATAAATACATACTTATAGAATTTACCTAAAAGACTTACTATTATCACTCGGCAACAATTTTTAGGGTTCCGTACGTTAGGGTAAAACGAGACCTTATTACTAAGACTCCGCTGTCCGTCTGTCTGTCACCAGGCTGTGTCTCATGAGCCGTGATAGTTGTTAGGCAGTTGAAATTTTCACAGATGATCGATTTCTATTGCCGCTATAACATATACTAAAAAACAGTATAAATAATTATTTAAACGGACTCTCATACAACAAACATGATTTTCTTGTTAGTTTTTCCTTGATATCGTTATTAATATCGAGGAAATACGTACAATCCCATACAAGAGATTGTTAGTTTTTGCTCGATTTTGATAACAGCAACAGGTAGACGCTTGCAATATTCACAGAATATTTATTTTATATATTCACTTTAAAAATAAATAATTATAATAAAATAAATATTTAAGGGAGTTTAGTTTAGTAGTATTTAGGGAACCCTTCGCGCGAGAGTCCGACTCGCACTTGGTCGGGGTTTTTTGTATCAAGTCTCAATCACATGTCGAGGCGCTATTTGATCTTTAGTCTCGAAAGTGCGTCTCAAGGTTATCTGTTACAATGCTAAATTAAACCTGACCTTGTACGGTCTAGTGTAGTATATATTATTTAATTTTGTTTATTGTAATGTACATGGTCAATTATTGTGGCTTTATATGACAGTTAAGGATGGTTGGCTGTTGTTTACAAGCGTTGGTTCTACATTGAATACTAAATGCAGAGCAACTCGTATCGACAAGTTTTTATTAATAGGCTGTTTTGGAAATGTGTTACAAGTACTTGTAAACAAATAATTGAGTGTTGTTATGATGAACAACTAACGCATTGGGGCGTACACGATAGCTTCAACATTCTCGTTTCTACTGTGTTGCACTGGAAGACGATTACTTGCAAAGTCGGTTACAAAGTCTAACAATTCACACGAAGAACTTATGCTAACTCAACTGTATTAAAACAAGGTAGGAGCATAATTTGGTCGTATACCGAATTTTTATTGTTTTTTGTTCTACCAGAAAACGAAGCCCAAGAAAAGCAAGAAGAAAAAGTACTTGAGATTATGGAGGCTTTAAATGCGCGCTCAAACGTCGCTCGTGCGAGTGCATTCGTAGCGTTACGGGCTGCACTTCAGCGCCGTGCCTTTGACACTTTGCTCTGCAGTCATCGCGCCACGCTCGCTGACCACATTTCGCGGGCTTTGAGGAGAGGAAAAGATGGAGAGAGACGGGCTGCTGCAGCTGTAGCACCTTTGGTTTCTTTGCAGGTAATGTATAGTTGGACGTGCTTGTTACTATTTGAGTCGATTTTATACTGTCTTATCAGGAGCCTTCAGATTCAGTTCACGTAACTTTTATTTACTCAGTCAAAAGTCTGGCCATAGACATAGACCTATGATCTATTCGGCTACATTTAACTAGCTAACTTAATAACTTTGTTCTTTATGAGACTAATTCTTACGAATTATTATTAATTATTTTTCAAAGAAATTAACCTTGTTACTTCAAGTTATACAAATTGTTATAAATTCTTTATACGTATGTATGTCTTTGATTTTAATGATTCTATATGATTCAATCAATAGATTGGAGAAGAAGGCACAGAAGAATTCGTTGCCGAAGTACGTCCTGCGCTCACCGCTACCGCTGCAGACAAATCTGCTTCGCTCGACACACGCACTGAGGTAACTATACGAGAAGTCAATGAAACATGCGTTTTTATATTCTGTAAATATAAAAATAACGTTTTTTTTATTGTGAATGTTGCAGTGCTGCTCGTCATTGGCTGTGCTCTGCTATTTAATGGAGGACGACGTTAGTGAGATCTTGGAGGTTATGCGGGTATACGAGAACATCTTCAGTGGCAGCTATCTCAAGGTAAGAAGATCTTGCTTTTTCTTGGAACACAAGTTTAGTATGCGCGGTATGATACGAGTGTGGTACATTGGTGCGACAGGGCGACGGCAGCGTCAAGACCGCGGGCGAGGCGGTAGAGGAGGGCGCGTGGCACGCGGCGGCGCTGGAGGCGTGGGCGCTGCTGCTGTCGCTACTTGCGCCGGAGCACGCGCGGCAGCTGCTGCACGGCGCTCGGCTGGCGCACCTGCTGGAGGCGCCGGCGCTGGAGGTGCGCGTGGCGGCGGGGCAGGCGCTGGCGCTCGCGCACGAGTGCGCCGCGCCCGATGACGACGGCGCCGAGGACGAGCTGGCGCCGCACGTGCTGCAGCTGCTGCCGCGCCTCGCCGACCTGGCGCGCGACTCGCACAAGTACCGCGCCAAGCGCGACCGCAAGCTGCAGCGGGCCACCTTCCGCGACGTGCTCAAGTACTTTGAGGTCAGTCCACACAGTATCTTAGGCGATTACTCCGTCAATTGTAGACTGATTTTTAAATATTTTTGAAGTGATAACTTCTTATGGGAGGGTTAACCACTTCGTTACGTAACGCAGTCACACAGTCTGTAGACAGTCTGTGTGACAGTCTGTCTGGCTTCCCTTTCTCCCTTTCGGGCGTATTTCAAAGTGTGTACTCCGACAATGGTCCTCTGGTTATATAATCAGGTCTTGAGCAGGAGATATCGGAGAAATTACTAATAAGTTTTTAAATTAATCATTTTTACAACAAAAAAAATAAAAATTGAATTCAATTATGTACTCTTCTTAAATGTGAATTATTTGATTTGAGATGATTATAAGTATGTACATTTTTTTAGTCAAAAACCAAATATGCTATCTATTTGGAAAACAAACAATAAACGGAGACAAGTAATCTTATATTTAAATTATCATATACACAAGTTTTCCCTTAAATGTTATTTATTAGTGTTTGGGTTTGATCTCCGCACGGAACAAACAACATTTTGTGTAATCCTCAAAATTGTTGTTCAGAGCCGGTGTGTTCTTGGCAACACAGGAATTAATCCTAGTGCGGGAGTTGTCTTTATAAAAAAAAAATTCTAATTACTATTATATAATAATAATAATAATATACGATTACTAAGGTTACTAATTACTAGACCAACAGGCCTGTCGATTTTTTGATGCCTACCAAAATGGTCCCACTCTGCTTGATTGAAGAAAGTTGAGTTGCAATGTTCACCTGTGTTCACTATATGTGTTAGCCCAATAACCATAGCGGAACTACAATCAATTAATTTGAAATTATTATGTTTAAAAATAACTACACCTGTTCTAGATAGATGGCGTTGTATATCTGTTTGGGATCACGCTGGGGTTATGTTACCGCTCTACCTTCATAACGCTGATGTGATAATTTGTATTGAGTTTTATTATAGAAGTGTACTAGTAGGCGGGTGTGGTGTTCCAGGAAGGGTTTGTGCCGAGCGAGTCGGTGCGCGTGGGCGCGGAGACGGTGTCGTGGTCTTCGTGGTGCGGCGGCGCGGCGTACGGCGCGCTGGCCGCCGCGCTCGGCGCCGCGCTGCGCCCGCTCGCGCTGCGCTCCTCACGCCTGCGCGCCGCGCTCGCGCTCTCCGACCTGCCGCCCTCCGAGTTCACGCCCACCACCAAGCTCAACAAACTACAACGGGTAACTACTCCCTTAAGCCCCGCTCTCACTGAAATCACAATTTTTTGTATGAAAAACGTAAAATTTTGACACAAATAAAAAGGGAGGACCTTTTAATGTTAATTTCACGAAAAAAAAAAAAACGTTACTATAAATGAGACCCACAATTCTAGTAATCTTATCCGACTTAGTGAATTAATTTAATTTAAGAACAGTATCTATCCAATTCTGTAACATGTAATCTTATAAATGTAACCGCACTAGTGCTCAAAACTTCACCTGGAAAAAATCTGTGATTCGATACAAATTGAAAGTCGATACTGTCGAGTCGATTTGCTAATTTTCCGTAAGAGCAATTTACCTTCCCGACGTTTGACTATCAACACTACAAATGATTTACTCTTCTTAAATTATTTTAAAACAATGTTTTTATCATTCCAGCATCTACAAAACAACGCAGCGTGCAAGGCTCGCACCCTCGCCCGGAACAAGAACCGCGACAAGCGATCCGCCGCGCTCGCCATCTGATCGCCGAGCACTCGCACATGTACGCAGCATCACGGTCCAACACAAAAATATACCTTCTTTTCATTGTATAGTTTAACGCTAGCATAGATTACTCCACGCCTTACTGAGGTAGAAATAGCCTCTTATATAGACCCTTACACTGCCCCTTCAGTTTTACGTAACTTTGGGAATCAGTTGCCAAAAACATTTCATTTTAAATGCGTTTTACTTCAGGATTCTTAATAAAAATTTTAGAATCAACGAGTTGCCACTAAAATATTTATACAGGCTGGAAGATGAACAATAAACAATGCTTCCTGAAATTTAGGAGTAAAGTGGATATATTAAATAAAATGGAGTGAATATATTTAATTCATTTCATAGAATTGCTCAAAATTAATTAGCAATCGTTTTAAAAATTACTTAAAATGATAGAACATCAATAGACACGTGGTCACCGTAACTATAGGTTGCTTTGTCGGTACTGAACTGTTTGAATCCACCTCTTACTCATGAACACTGCTTATTTATTACTAATATAATTTTATAAGCATTTGAGCACTACAAAGTTTCTAGTACGTTTTTCGCAACCGATTCGCTGAAGTAGAAAAGCAACTGGTCCAGTGTTGGTCGCGGTCTCGTGTGAGGTTAGTGTAATATGTTAACATATAGGCTAGTTGTTATGACCAAAGAAATTCTTATAATTTTGGGTGAAACAGAAACGTTGGTACCGTTTAGTTTGGCATATCGTTCGACTCGATCCGCAAATTAATTGTCAATGTCGTCATCCGTCGGCGATGTTAATGTAACACATATACGACGACTTGATGCGATTGATGTCATCATATCATTTTGTATTACAGAATATTTATTCTTACTCCATATCTTGTTGATTTGGGCTCACGACGATCCATCACGAACTATGTTACTGCCGGTACTTGCATGATATGATTTTTAGGTAAATATTTTACTATAATTCTATGTTATATTATTGATATGTTTTTTGTAATGAAATTCGACAGTTTTGTGTGTTAGTAGACATTATTGTTAGATTTACAAGGTCGCTGTAACATTAGTTATACTTTCTGGATTACGTATTGTAAATCAAGTTGTGGAGTAAGGGCGTTTTTATTTGAATGGTTCATGAAATTAATATTTTGTATGACTTGTACTGCTCATACTCCGCACCAGCTGTGGCTGTGTCCTCGCCAGGAGAGCACTCGGTGACAGTGCAAATCATAAGTTTATATATAAAGCTTCTCTGTAAATATTATTTTAATTAGCGTTCGTCGCTGTGGTCACTACGACTTGTACAATATTAGGCTATACGGATGTTGAAATAATATTTATTTAGAGAAAAAACGTTGTTTTAATATTTTTACCGCAAATCTTTTCCCTTACCTAATAATGACTGTCTATCAACTTATTAGAAATCCATATTCAGGACTCTCAAAAAAAGTTTTCAGAGTTCAGAATATGAATTCCTTGATAAAGTTTGGTTACATATTTTTGAGCTTTGCAATGCTACAAACAGCTAATGTATAGCCTTTTGTCACTAGTTGGTGGTCCTGACTGCTAAGCAATACTCTGGTGTCTATTTCCAACCAGGATAAATAATATATAATAAAAAAATAAATATTTTTGTCAGCTGTGTGGTTACCATAGTAAAAGTTGTTTAGGTTAGGACGGGGGTGTGCGTTGTCTCACGTTGTAAATTTGCATCGAACTTATTTAAGAACCTATTGTTGGCAACGACTTACAGAAATCTCAACGCCAAGTTGCTTTTATATGTTAAGAACTCTATTTTTATAATAATTCGTTCATTTATTTTTAATCGAGAAAAATTACAGTTTTTTTCCCGCCAATATTACTTTGGTTACAAATCAAACAGCAGTATAAACACATGACTAGCTTTATTCCAGACAGGATAGTTCCATTTCGTACAAACGTTACAACGTTCTGAAGTCACAGTTTAGTACAACAATTAAATAATCATGTCTTACGCTAACACAGTCGCTCCCTGGTGGGTTGCACTCCTTCGCATCATGACTAGACATATACGATATATATTTACGACAATTATCAAAAGAGATTATAGATTATAGAACACAGGCCTATAGGGAAACGTGTCTCCGTGCCTACAGGCGTGACAACCAGGCCCTCTAGAAAATTTATTATATATTCCTTTTTCCCTTCGCATGAAAAAGTGTTACAGGGTCACACGTCTAGCTGACAGGATGAATGAGTACGGTGACCATTCATTGGAGATCCGTATGTTTATAAGCCAATTAGTATTATATGACGTAACAAAGGTTCCCTAATAGACCAGGAGCTATATGTCGACATAGGTGTTGTACAGACATGAATCAATAAGACAATGACAAAGATAGAATACAAAAATAGGGACGTATCTTCACATACTTATAAAGGTAGACACGTTCCAATACTAATCTTATTTTAAACATGTAACGTATCCTAAATATCGAATACACACAATCCCAAATACAATCCATCCATGATGTATACAACTATACAGGAATGCAGCCCAAAGTATTCGTTGCTCAATTTTAAACATCTGACAACAGAACAAATAGATAGACCTTATTAAGACTCGGTATAAAATGTTTATAAGCTCATGTATCAGACAACTACTGTAGCTAAACGTAATGTATACTTCAATTGACAACTTCTCCATAAATACTACTCGGCCTCACCAATGGACGTACAAACAGCAAATCACCTGACTGGTCTTAGCTCAAATTTCATTTGGATGCTTCATTTTACAATCAAAAGTCACTTACTAAATTATGGTAGTAGTAATATTCGTTAACATATCATTTTTCTCTTGAATGTGTTCACATTTCTATTTTATATAATATTTAATTTAATGCCTGTATTTAATTTTAACTAGTACTATTTAGATAGTGGTGTGTAAAATGAACTTGAATAGAAATATTATCAAATAGGTCCCCATTTTACCAGAAAAGTGAATATGAGAAGTCGTCAGCCAGTGCACATCTGTAAGCTCTCAGCCGAGTAGTAGGCACATTTTCATATTGTCATATCTTATAACCTTTTTGCTACAGTTCTTTTTTTAAGGTTAGGTACTTTAATTTTTTTTGTGTTAAATTTTCCTCTTTTATAACAAAAATCTAGTATAATGTGAACAAAGTGGGTGTGGTGAAGAACTTTAGCTACAGTCCGCCTGTATGTCACCCAGACACTCCATACAAATATCTTAACATCTAAACGGTTACTTTTAGCCGTGTTCTCCTTAAGTAGGTACAAACATTTATTCGTGAACATCATTCTCGAAATCGTGACGCATACATCGCTTCATCTCGAATAACATTCACTGACATATATATTTTACATTTATACTATAGTGCAATTCCGCAATATACTTTATATATATATGAATTAACATTAAAATGATACAACTTTGTATGATTTCTAATCGACCAAGGCAATTTTGATGGTTGGTACTTACAATTTTTTTTAATTATTTTTGAGGCACTGGCAAGCCGACTGGGTTTAAACTACGATGATACGACTAGATGAAAAAAACCCAAACGGCACAGTATTACTATTGTCAATCAACTGTTACAATATCATTTTATACAAATTTTCGTTTACGAATGCACAATAAGACGAAATTACACAACTACAGTTATATTGAAAGGATCACAACATCAGATTAGATATAATTATTTGCTGTGCAACACAACCGATCAGCGCGTATACCAAACAACGTGGCAATCAGAGGTACAAAGTATAGTTAGGCAACATTTGAAGGTATTGGTCTGCATCATTATGGGCATTAAGTAGTAGTACAGGTGAATTATAATAAAAAGAAGTCTTGTTATATTCTCCTCTAATATAATATGAAAACGGCTAAAGCCGCAATTGCACGGTTCGGCCTGACTTTCAAATAGGCATGTTTGCTAACTCAAACGACTTATCATTTAAGTATTCCTTGCGAATTTACTAAGAAAATAATATTATTAGTGGATAATAAATTGGCAAAAGATAGGAATGATCTTATACCAGTTATTTCAAAAGGGTGTATTCAAGTTTTAGTAGCGTTATATATATATGTAGCCGCCAAGTAGTTGATTTTTAGTTTGAACAACTTTTTAATTTTTAATTTTTTCTTTGCAAAATGCTCTTTCTTTTTCATTTTGCATTTTAACAACTAATGATTTATTTCTGTTGCTTTCAAAAGATTTAATTTTTTATGCATACATTTTCGGAAAAAAGCCGTAGGTATGGCACCAACTTCCTCGGTATTAAATACCAATTTTATTTTGACATGCTTTCCTTATTAATTAATAAATATTAGCTCTAAATATCAATTTTAAGTTTGAATTGTCAATTTCGAAAGAGGGTTGCTATATTTTTTATTGTTTTTCGTTATTCACGGGGTCTACTACGACCGTCGGTCGGGGCTGGTCATCTCCTGCCTGCTAGTGCCAATAACTAATATTCTTTTAATTGGCTCGTCTGTTTATATTTAAGAATAAATGTTGTCCTCATATAAGTACCTTGCGCTTACAAACAATGTAAACAGAGAAATCGGCAAAACAAAAACATCTTGCAAAAGGGCTCTACGTATTGGAACACGCAACTAGCTTCACAAATGACTTAGTCTAACTGACAGCTGGCAATTCAAAAATACCTGTGATTGGTTTAATTGAAATAAACGATTTTGATTTTGAGGGCCGGTGAATGACGATAATATTTCATGGGTGATACAGCTGACAGGAGTGAAATTATGAATATTTTGTAATAAGAATATTGGTACAATATATAGCTTTTTTTAGGATTTAGGTGAAAAAATAATGCTATGAGAAATGTGCATTTTCCGAAGTAAAAATACAAATAACGAGTTACAGTATATAGCCACATACACATTGGTATACAACGGCATATCATATCATACACCGGATCTAAACAAAAAGTGGTTTCGGAAAGTTACCTATACTTAAGTAACACACTAACACCGACTTTAGTCATTTGAATTCGCAAACACAAAAGTGTTCGTAGCTACGTGAGTTAAACCAATAAGTGGATGCTGATAAAAAAGTTTCCACACACAACAAATCTAATTTGGATATTATGATAATTAAATTGTATTTAACATTAAAGAAAAAAAGACAATGATATGAAATAAATACCAAAAATATGAGTATAAGACTGTTAATAGGATGTCAAGCTCTTTAGCACATTCGACATTCAAAGTGCTTTTATATATATATATAATGTATGACGCATTTTGCTTATCAGCATCCAAGCCGTCACGTTAGTGAAATTGCAACGTACTTTGGTAATGCAGAAAGTGACGAAATGCGCGTACTACTTATCTATGCTTACTTTACACATCTAACATACAACTTAGTGACTTAGGCCATAATTAGGGTAACATCCATACAAATCAACTAACATTTTGATTACAATATAAATAGTATGATGAAAAATATACATTTGGGGGACGACAGATTTTTTTTTTTTTGATTTCCTTAATAATTTATACATACATCTACAAATAGAGAATTTAGAAATTATATTGATGAGTAAGAAATTACTCTAATTTGCACTGTATGGAATAAAATAATTTTGATAGATATACAATTTTTCTAGATAATGCTACTGACTTGTATATAATTAAACAGAAAATTAATTCTCTTTGGTTATAAAAACGCATCATGTTCATAATTGATACATTTTTTTAATAAACAATGAAATTGTATAAACCTTTTTTAGTCTGGCAATGTTTTTACTTTGGTAGAATTTTTTACCATACCAATAAAATGCTACAACAATTTACAGTAAAATATTTACATGTACATATAAATCCTGCATTTTTAAATTACCTTAGACTTTAAACAACCATCGTTCGGAAAATAGAGATGTCCATACAATGACACATAAGTGCTAACATAGATATTATACATCACTAGGCTTTTTGTTTATACACCTTATAGTAAACTTTAAATCGTGCAATAATGCAATGTTTTGTGCTATATTGTAGAGTAACTTAAATATTTTCAAAACTTATTGTATCTGAAGGCAATGCAGTACATTTGTCTGTGAAATGTTTTATTCTTAAATATGAAATAAGATACTTTTTAAGTTTAGAAATACACTAGCGTAATAATAAGAAATATAGTGTAATATATAGTTATCTAATAAATATATTATTAGCTCTATACTATTGGGAATGTGTATGATGTTCTGAATATAAAATAGGGTACAGCAGCTAAATACATTCATTTTATAATTTATTATGATAAGAGCACAGATATCGTCGGGCGCTAAACCTAGGTTAGACAGTGGCGATCCCATGGTACATCTGCTGAACTAAGTTAGTATACTCTCTTACCTATTATGAAAAGGATAAAATACTTTTACAGGCAATTATTATATCTTTTTATATAGGTACCTATTTATTATCAGTCCAGCACATCCGCGCTCCTCGCCTGTATATAAGGGAAGAAGGATCTCGCGCAGACCTCTTCCTCTCTGGCTCAGCGCTGAAGTTGAGTGTCTCATCTTCCATCGGGTGGACCACTTGACCACTAGAGCCTAACTCTTGTCTAAAAAGCTTAACTACTATGTTCTCTTTAAATTAAAAACTGTTAAATTTTGTGATCTAGGGTTTGTAATTTATCGCTGATAATTAGTTTTCATGGCCACTGACTACGTTTCTAGAACGAGGCAGCCATACTGCCACGTTACAGCTTTTAGTGTATACCGCGTCTATGTTTACGTAAAGCATCATATTGGAGCCTACAATATTTAATGATCGTAGTCTCACCGCCCTTTTCCATTCTTTAACTTTGATGTCCAGTAATTATTTCAATACATTTCTTTGACTTCGGTTTCATTTTGTTTTTTTTATTTGTTTTTTAAAGACAACTCCCGCATTAGGATTAATTCCTATGTCGGGGGGGACTTTACAAACAACGGACACAAATAACACCCAGACTCAGAACAACAATAAGAAATAATGAAGAAGTGTTTTATCCTTTTCATTGTTAGAAAGATTGAAAGACTAAACTCAATTTTCCCGTAGATTTGCAACAAAGGAATCGACACCAACTCCCATCACAACACAAAGCACATAATTTATTTGATTATAAAACACCAAGCAACATTTATTATTAAATTACATTCGGTACTAGCCGTTATCTTCTCTACAGCATCTGTTACAAAACAAACCTGCACCTTCGAGATCCATATTCTACAAACATCAAGTATAAACGTCCCACTTATTTCTACGACTACTGCAAGTGGTCTTTAGATTACATAAATATACTTATATATAGAATCCTTTTTTTAAATTCTTTTTTTCGCCATTTTGATGTAGTACAATATAAGTACTTGTAATGATGTATGTTATACGTTCATAATTTACTGATCATAGTATAAAATGTTCCAAGATCTTAATATTTTGCGTCTAGTCTCTATAACCACAAACTACAACCCTTAATGTATACCTACACTTGTCCCCGGAGGCAGAAGCTTATGAAAGGCATCGTACCTCGAATTCCTTTAAAAAATTGTATGAAACTCGCGGCTCGCGGACTCTTGCGTATAGTTTTACAACAGACAATAGTTACAAATGTGTATTGCAATTTTAACTTATAAGAGTATATAATTTACTATATACAAATATACCACGGCATGGAAGTGCTAGCCAGGTACACATGTATTAATACCCCCAAAAGGGTAGGGCTAAGCATCTTCGGTGAAATAGTGTCACACCTATTTCACCGAAGATGCTTAGCCCTACCCTTTTGGGGGTATTAATACATGTGTTATATAATAGACTGAACAATACACCAGTCTGTCGCGTAAACAAGAAAACGCATAGTAAACTGTACAATATATACATGCATTAAAAAAAATCTTGTGTTGCAATACCCTTGATGATGAATAGCCTCGACTGTTCCAATATGTTCATCGATTTTTGTTCTACTAATAGAACAAAATTGAAATGAAATTAACTTCCGTATTGTTCTACTATAGATTATATCAATACAAGTATTTTTTTATTTCATACCACAATATTCTACCGTTTCTATCAGTAGAACAAACTGTAATTAAATTTAGCATTATAGCATTCTACTTCTAGCAACTGTATCATGAAAATTAACCACTTTATATAGTTAAAAGTAGAACAAATCGTAGAACGTTATAGAATTTAATTCCATATTTATTCTACTGACAGAAACAGTAGAATATTGTGGTATGAAAAACTCATTTTCTTCTGTTGATCCTCGGAATTTAATTTCAACTTTGTTCTATTCAAATTTTCAGAACATTGTAGAAAAAGAATCCGAGTTGTTCTAATAGTAAAACAAAAATGGTAGAACATATTCGAATAGTCGGAATAGCCTTATTTAAAAGTAGTACTACACATCAAAACATTTTCTTTTTTTACGGAAATAATGCGATAAGTAAACTCGCTTTTTTTATTTATATGTAAAAAACTGTAAGAGTGTTCGTAGAGTATTGCATTACCTCCCCGTATTAAAAGGTTAGATTAGTTAGTCCGAACTGCGGGATTTCTTGCACTCCGGCTCTTCGTCTTCTTCCTCTTCGTCGTCCCACTCCCAATCCTGTTCATCATCATCAGGCTCCGCGCGTACCGGATCATCAGGGATGATTACTTCTTCTTCTGTCTGCTCCTAACGACACCAGTATAAATTCAGTATAGGTTTACATTTTTCCAATAAATTATAATTAGTGTAAATAATCTTATACTTTTTGAGAAAACATCACATATTATAATTGGTAAATGGAGTTGATTAAAATGGTGCATAAATAAATGGTAAATTAATTTGATTAATTAGACATTTTCAGACACGTTTATATCAATTTGTCTGTAGTTTTAAGTTTTCTACTGTATTTAATAGGTGGTGTACAATAAACAGTATTATTATTATTCCGCCGATTGTATAGTACAATGTCAGTAGTTCGATCAAGTTCGATTCTAACTAGAGCAAATTTTCGTATGATTTAAAGTCTATTTGTTTTCATATTTTTTTATGTGAGCTGAGAGCTGCTGTGAGCTTCAACATAAAATAAACGAATAAAACAAAGACTTATGTAATAGATATCAAAATTGTAGTTAGTATAGTTTGGTACGTATTGAGAACTCTCACATTAGGAATGAATCGAGAGTCACAAATACTTAAACAACTAAACTCTGCACTACCATATGTGAGTTAAACTAATTTCTATCTTGTGTAAGAATCGAATACACGTTCTCTGACTCAGAAACAGCACCACTAGCCAACACTAGCCAACAGACCAACAAGCATGTAGAGTCTTTTAATGTAATGTAGTTTTGTGTAGTGTGTGGTGTGGTAGTGGAGTAGTGTTGGAGTGTTGTATACGTACGAGCGCCCTCTGCATGACGGCGATGCAGGGCACGTTGTGGTGCGAGGCCACGCGCCGCTCGATGAGGTACGACACGTACTCGTCGTACAGCAGACGGATCAAGTGGAACGAACCGAACGACGCTGCCGACCTGATATGTACACATATTAATATTATAATTATGTGGCAGGTAGGGCTAAAAATGGGGGAGCGGGTTAGTCGACCAATAAATAATTAATTTTTTTTTTACAATAAAAATTATTAGCATGTGGGGTCAGTCAGGCCAGTAGGCGCGAGCTGACACCGACCTGAGCGTGAGCTCTCTGATGACGAGCGAGGAGTAGAAGGACCAGTCGAGCAGCAGGCGGCGTGCGCGCGCCGTGTAGTCGGCGCGGCGCTCATGAGGCGCCAGCGCGGATCGCACGCAGCCCTCCAGCCAGCTCGCCCATTGCTCCAGCGAAGCGCCGCGACCCAACGTTGCCTGGTCAACAACACACTTTCATTACGATGCGCGTAAAGGTCATTAGACATTAAAATATCATGTCATGCGTACAGAAACATACTTTGATAAAAACATAAGAAATATTCGTTCCGACTTTAATAATAAATTATTGATTAGAATAATACTATGACCTTAATTTTTATCATATCAAAAAATGATATATAAATTTTAAAGGTGAGCTCTTCAGTGGTCTATCGTCAATTTTGGGGCATTTGCTGGTTTATGAGTTTTCAGGCCACGCTCCGCTAATATTTTTCTAATAGTAGAATCGCACTCATCACAGTCAATCTTCGAACCTCGCAGACCCGCTGCTGCAGGTGAATACAGTTAAAGTGACGATTTCTTAGAGAAACTGACGATATAAGGTATATATACCGCTCAGACGTGACTCGCTATCTACCAGATCCTGGACGGCGAGTAAATACACTCTATTGATAGCAGAGAGGCTAAGCTACAATCGAGCAGCAACAACACGTTGACTGTGCCACGACGACTTGGGCGGCTTCCGTAGGCGAGGTATCCATATTTGATAAGAAAAAATCTCTGCGATGATGTCTCAAAGTTAAGTTAACTACTTCGTTAACAATCACTATTAAAAATAACGTTATTTTTTGCCAAATAATTGTGAACACATTGAAAATATTTTCTACAATGAAAATTCGAAAACTTAAATTCAAATTTGGAATTTTATACCATAGTGTAGATTAAACTGCCAGCTATTTATTCGCTTTTTTTTATGTTGTCTCGTCTCTTTTTCATTTAACCGAAATAGTAATTGCTATATAAAGTAATATGTTAATTAGGTAGTTGTTTCATCATAGTTATGGCTTTCTATTTTGGAGAGCTCAAGTAAAGCTTATTTTCGAAACAGTAATTTTGAACAAGTGTTAAACTGCCTCGCAGTCCAATACCATCATCTAAGGTTCAAATCCAGTTTCAGGTTTGTCTGCGTAAAGAGCGCATGTGAATGATTAAAGCAGTGGCTAATGTAATTTATACAACAGAACGAACAATAATGGTTCTAGAAGAAAACCCTGACGAACACAGGCAGGTACTTTACTTCATTAGATGCAAAGTCACTACTGTTGTGTTCAGTTGGTATTGTAATTTGAAATGCAACAACACAAATTTCAGCGAATACTTTTAATATTCAACTTTTTTGGCAGCATTGGGTGTTCGACCCTATCAAAAGCCTTGCAAAACTCTGTGCGTCTACTTGGTCGCTGTTGTTCATTCATTCAAAGTAGAAAGTTGAAAT